>OX422210.1:642160964-644560964 GCA_949130495.1 Sambucus nigra
ATTTAAGAGTAGTTTCCTAGTTGACCGATTCGGGTAATTTTGGCACCAAGTACATAGGCATATATATATATATATATATATATATATATATATATATGATTGTAATCTCCTCTCTCTGATTAATGGAGTGCAAATAAGAGAGGTGAATCTTGTTTAGTGTTCTGTGTGAGAGTAAGCTTTCGCAGTGGGTGGGTGGGTGGGTGGGTGTGGGTGAGAGAGAGAGAGAGAGAGAGAGAGAGAGATGAAAGCATCCTAGCTTATATCACAATGGTAACAAGCCCAGGCCACAAAATTTACCGTAGAAGTGAAAGGGACCTATATCCTTCTAATTTATTTAGTGGCTAAGCTACACCCGACAAAATCAAATTTCAACCCAGTTACTATATTATGACTAGAACAGCTTCTTATAAGCTAATAAAGTATCTGGTTCTCAGCTAAGACAGCAGTCTAGCAACTTTCAGGTTATAAAATTCAGATCAGTAACAATGTTGTGGATTCGGTAGAATTGTAGGATAAATTATTGTATATCCTCTTGTAGGAAAATTTGGAGAGTTCTGTGTAATACCCCGTATTTTTATGCTATATTAATTTGGGGGTTTTATTAAATTTAATGAGAGTGAATTATTTAATAATTCCGGAAATTAATTATGTTATAATTATTAACGTGACGAGAGTTAGTAATTATATAAAATTGTCGAATATTACTAATGAGCATATATGATATGGGTTGTATTATAGGTCACGAGTGAATGAAATAACAATTTTGAGAATTTTAGTCGGGACGCGCCCGTGTCGCGTCGGGACTAATTATTGAGATATAAAAGTGAATATTTTATAAGTTGTTCGTATGGTCGTTTTGAGTGCGCCAACGCGTCCGGAAGGGTCGAGATAGTCAGAAAAGTGTACCCGGGGGTTTAGTTTGGGTCTCGGGATGTTTTTAGGCTTAATTAGTGACCCGGGAGGGCATTTTGGTCATTTTACAAAATAGGGTAATTAAACCCACGAATTTCAGCCATCCTTAGCAGCCATTTAAGTCGGCCTTTTTGGGTTAGAACATTCAGAACCCTAGAACGGCCATTGGAGTAGAGAGGAGAGCGCTCTCAAGGTGATTCAAGGCCAAAACACCACCATTTGCACCACCGTCACCACCAACGCGTAGATCGCGAGGAGGAGAACGCAACCACACCAATATCAGCAGGAAACCAGACCTCTGAAATCCCAGGCAAGTGTTTAACTTGCGTATTTTCGTTGGTCATATTAGTGTAGGAATGATTAGGAGTGTAATCAAGGGAAGAAAACCCCAAATTTTGATAGGGATTTGCATGTAGAAAACATTATAACCATATTCTGGAAATATTATGTAAAGTAGATGATTAACCCACGAATTTTTGATGTTATGTTAGAAGGAAATTCTGGAGAAAACTGATTAGAACAAAAGTTAAGAAAACATTAGGGTTCTTGATGTTTAAATGAGATTTTGGGTTGTTTAATCATGTTTAATGATGGATATACGCATGCTTAACGTTAAAAACATCTGGAAATATGTCATTATGTTTGTAGTAGGAGTTTTGGGACGATTAGTGTTGGAAAACATTGATTTGGGTGAAGAATTTTGGTAAAACCCGTAACTGCACTTCTGCAGGATTTCGCAGACCTGCTTGTTCGATCGATCGAGCCTAGATCTTCGATCGATCGAAGGTTCGATCGATCGAGCCCCGGACCTCGATCGATCGACCCTTCCTGGCAGACTCTTATTTCCCCTTGTTTAATTAATTGAACATGATTCATCGTGAAATAGTTTTTGGGCTTTATGAATAAAATGTTTTGGGATATAGGAGAGACCAGTAGGGCATATGATTAAGTGTTGAGAACTTTATTATGAGATGATAATTGTATTTTAGGGACAATTATTTATAGGACGAGGAAACTACGTAATTCAAGTGAGAGATTACGTCAAATACTTACGATAGTGAATAGACGTTTACCTACTGATTTTGCTACTTGGATGGATAGAATCCACGAGTGTCACATAGCTAGTGAGAAAACCCTTCGAGTTAAGGTTAGAGACGAAATCTTATACGTAATCATAATAATGAGAAATTAAGGATAAATGTTGTGACTATGGGTTACGAGAGGAACCTATATTAATATGATGAAATGGGTATATTTATATGATTGTGTGTACATATATTATATACATGTGAAAAACGTACCCGCGCTACTTGCTATCCCTGAGGTTACCGCGCTGGGACGATCTTATCCTGTGTTACTTTATGGGGGATATTGATTCGTACCCTAGAAGATAGAGATCCTAGGTACGGGCTATCAGATTGATAGTCGGACGGTCCTAAGAGACGTGTGGGTATGTACTGACCTCTTGGACTTGGAATCTATGCTTCGCCTCAACGTTGTTTTGTATATGTTAATACAGTTCGAGAGTGATTCCGAACTTGTATTTCCCTTTGTGTGAGCGATACGGGGATTGGATAGCAGAGTATGCCCGCACCATAGTTTAGTTGGGGTTCTGTTACATATATATATTATACGAGTAGTTAATATATATATGAGATTATAAACTTTAAACTGCCTACTGTGATTTGATAAGTAGGACATAGTTGTTGACGCAATAATAAATACTTGTATTGTGAAAGTATGAGAAGGCACTGGGAAACTTTATAATTTAATGAAGCTAAAACGAGAGGAGTGCTACAAATTGAAAGTAACCTTTTTAAAACATTGTTATCGTTCGGTTTTGAAAAGTTATGAGTAAGTTAAGATAAACTAAATTATTTGGGAAGGTTAGTACGATAGGCGTGCACATTAGAAGAAAGGTGAGAATTTCTCAAGAGAGTGTCGAATTAATATGTTGTTGCATTGGCCTGTATCAATTTAAATTACTTGCTAAACAAATTTTAAATCATACACACTTTCGGGCTCTGACCCGTTTCTTCTCTCTCTCTCTCTCTCTCTCTCTCTCTCTTGTATATATATGTATTACAGGTGCCCAGCCACAGGGCCGTCTTGTTTAGGATCTCTTGGAAGGAACGCGCTGCAGCTTAGGTGGGAGTTGCAGGTCTCTTGATTAGACGACTTCGTTCATTCAGATCCACTCTTAGCATTTTCATTCAGATGGGCATGTGTAGCCCTTTTCATTATTTCTTTATCTTGGGACATTGTTATTCCAGTTATTTCATAGTTCCGTTATTATGGGATTTTTATTCAGGATGAATGTATTACTTTATTTTTCTCGCATGTTGACATTCGTTGATGAATGTTTTATATTAATTGGATTTTTGTTCCAGGTTTATTGTGGTGCGAATCTTATTTATTAAAACTTTGTTAATGAATAAATAAATATTTTTATAAAATTTTGAAAGTAATGTTTAATTTTGGTTTTGACACTTAGCTTAATTATTTAGGGTGTTAAATTGGAAAGTTTTTTTTTACGACAGTGATGCCAAGAATGAACCAAACTGTTCACCTTGATTTAATTTAATAAAGGAGTGATCGCCCGGTATTTAATTAGGCGGGGTGTCACATTCTGCTATGTTTAAGTATTCCAACAAAAACAAATGCCAAATGGCAAATTCTTTTTATTTATTATTGGAACCAAACAATAAAAACCTTTGACCCAAGAAGCAATCACATAGTTGTCTCTTTGCCATGAATATATATCTACATTCTACTATAAAGATATATCATCATCTAATGTGCCAAATAGCAAATGCAGTGTCTTTTACCCACCAAATGGTAAAACATATTCCCATTCCTTTTTACCTCACACAGGAATCCCTTTGTCCCTGTTTGGTTGCGCAAATTATTTGATTATGTAAATTGATTCGTTGTGAATTAGTGAATGGATTTGAAATGTGATTTACGTAATGTTTGGTAATCTGATATTGATATTAAGGTTCTATGAGAGAAAAGGATAAAACGAATTAAGGAGGGGGAGGAAAGGTAAGGAAAGAGAGAGACGAACATACAATTCATGTAACTCCAATTTCAAATGGATGCGTTTCACTTTTTTGTGAAATGATACAACTTCAGATTTTTCACAAGAGCTAAAATGGAGCAATTAATGAATCATTTAGCCCCGTTTGGTTGTCCCTAAATTGTAAATTGGCTCATTAATAAATTGATCCATTTACAAATTAACCCATTAATTGTGTTTGATTTCATTAATGAAATAATTCATTAATTGTCCAATTTTAGCTCATGTGCAAAATCTCAAATTAGATCATTTCACAGAAAACGTGAAATGCATCAATTTGAAATAGGAGTGACAAAAATTGCATGCTCCTTTCTCTCTTTCCCTTCCTTCCCCCCTCTCCCTCCACCTCCCCCTAACTTTTTTAATTTGTTATTATTTTTTCTCCACATATAACCTTAAACATCAATTTTATATTACCAAACATTGCTCAAAATTGGATTTAACTCATTTCAAATCCATTCATTTACAATTCACTAATTCACAATGAACCAATTTTTATAATCAAACAATTACGCAACCAAACAGGGCCTTAATTAAGAAACCAAACACAATTAATGGATTAATTTATTAATGAGTCAATTTACAATTTTGGGACAACCAAACGGATCCTTTGTCATTTGACAATTCTGCCCACTGCCTCACCGCCTTTGTCAGGTAAATTAATCATCCTATCCTATAGTCAAGAAAACCTTTTCATTTCCTTCACTTTCTCCATATTTATAATGGCTAGATAGGTCGCACCAAATGACCATGTAAATCTAACCAGAAACATGCAGATTTCAGAAAGGGTATCATATAAAAGGGTCGTGATAACATATGCCCCAAGGGCACCACACATGAAAAAACCCAAAAATAGTAGGGACAGATTTTTGACATACAGTTAATATGGCACAGATATTTATGTGGAGTTTTCATACTTTCAATTTTGAGGCACGTCAACATTTTCCAATATAAAAAATCACTTTCAAATCTTCACCTAAACTTACATAAGCATACAAACTCATTAAAAATACGAGGGTTTATTTGAAATGAGCCTAGAACAAAAACAACTGGGGATGTTTGAATCGAAAGTGACCTAGGTCTTAGAAAAATACGAGGGGAAAACCCACATGAACATACCACGTGTCAAACATGCCCATCGATCTTGGTGAAATGCTAATAGGCTTTCACCAATGATTGTTTTTGTTTGTTACAATAATATTACATCTAACACTACCATCAGGCGCAGTTTGGTTCGTATAAAATTGGGCAGAATCTGATACACTTCATATATTCTCAGTAAACAGTACGAATGATTCAATTTGGTTGGAGGTAAAATGGTATAGAAAAGTGGGCCTAAATGAATCAGATTAATAGATGGTAGGAAATTTTGATAAATTCAAAGTCAATAAAAATATATATCGATTCCTACTTTCCCATGGGAACAATCAAAAGAATTTTTCATGATGAACCCATTGAAAGTAACATGATAAACTTTAAACTAAGCAAATTGCCATTATTCTAGGTAGGAATCTACTAACCAACCAAACAGTACAAAAGGAGTCGGATTTTGGATAATATTTTCTGACAACCACACCCTGGTAATCATACTCCACCCAAAATGTGATGAAACAACCTAGATAATTTGAGTATGAGTTCAGTTTGAAATGATACAACATATGTTCACATATAATAATGTGTTGATATATCCAAACACATACATAAATGCATAGAATATATTTTGTCATTGTCTATAGAACATGAGTAATTATAGGTTAATAATCATAGGTTACAAATTTCATGTTACAAAATATTAGATTATTTTTATCAATTAGAGAATTGATACAGAAAAAAATATATATATAAGGATTAGATAGTGGACAAGTACTCCACTCTTAAGCTATGGGAAAAGAAAACAAGAATGCGTTCAAAAAGCCGATCCAAAACCGAAAAGACAGCAGCAAACCAAACTAAAAAATCATTTTTCTTCTACTTAAAAGCTATTGAAGAGAGACCCCATTCTTGAAACTTTTAAAGTACAATATTAGACTTACTTATCATAAAATCTTGCTTATCACATATAATATCAATTTATATATAAAACATCCATTGTCCTTGTGCCCATGGCCTACTTTTCAAGCCTCTATCCATCATTTATATATCTATGAGGATTAAAATGGATCGTGTACAAGGATATTAAATATCCTAATACTCATTTTACCCCTTTTCATCTGATTCACAGTTCCTAAAGAATGACAAACCCACTATTCTATATAGACTCTTACACCTAAATAGCATCTCCACGGCCTAGCCAAAATTTGAAGATCGTTGAAGACAACAATATCGGCCTCCTAACACCCCTCCGATGTCATATCTAACATTTAGCCACCCCTAGCTAGTAATCAGAACTAGCAACGCAATATTTCTCATTTAACCATAATGATGTTAAGGTAATGTTTGTTTAGTTAAAAATTTCACATCACATACAACATATTAGTTTTAAATATACGTTAAATGAATACAAGTTAAATGCAGATGAAAAAAGTATAAAGAGACTCAATAATAAATAGGGATAATTCAAGGTTAGTCCTATTTATTGCGTCAAAGATGCATCAAATCCCATTGTTTTAATGCATGAAGTCCATTTTCATTATAGACTATATATATTTAGACAAATGTACCCTCACATATATATACTTATTTTAAACCCACTTACTCTCTCTAAAAACAAACACATAATTTCACTCTCTCTCTCTAGCAGCCCCACCCCATCAAAGACTCCCGGAAGCAGCCCACTGAAAAATCTCGTCAGAGGCCGCTGGAATTCTCGTCGAAGTGTTTTTCTCTCCTTCTCTCTCTCTCTCTCTCTCTCTCTCTCTCTCCATCTATTTCTTTGTTTTTTCTGGTCTGCGCCAGTGGCACCGGCACCATTCCCAAGCTGGAGAATAAGAATTTTCTCCAGAAAAAATGGAGGTTTTACAAAAACTGTTTCAATTTTTTCGTCAAAAAATATCGAATATGGATGTTTGATTGATTTTAATGAGTAGATTCCAAAAATTTATAAATTTTGAATTTGTAGATTCGAAGTTACATACTTTTAAAGATTTGATGGGGTTTTCTTGCAAAAAAACGAGGTAACAGATGTCAAAGATATTTTGAGGGTGTATTTGTCATTTTAAGGTGCTGAGTTGGCAGTAGGGCATTTGACACCATTGACCCATTCAAAGGATCTCTTGCCTCATTGACCAAGTGAATGGGACTTGGTAACTATTATCCCTAATAAATATAAAGCGAAGAAATGGCCTGAATAATTGGGATCGGCGTATTCGATGTCCAAAAACAACATAGCATCCCTACGTGCAGGTACTAAGTTTCAATACGGACTTGGGATACATCTGATATCTTCCATCCATCCTCTCTTAAGCACGTCTAGAGAAGACTAGAGTGCACCACTTTCATCACGTTGCCCATAAGGTTTTCTTAAAGAATTATAACTCAAATATAGACGTTTTAAAACCATGCGAGAATTTTCTCAAATGTAGATGGTGACGGATCTCTCTTTTCATCTCTTAACTATTTCATTACAAATACCTGAGGATGCCTATTTATAGATGTTGAAGTACCTCTTGGAATAGTCACGTCTATTAGAGGTCACATCTTACGATAGATAATTATATCCTTTTATAAAAGTGAAGTGTACTATGGTTAATGTTATGAGTCCAAAGAGAGAGAGTAGTCAAGGAGTAATTGAAAATTAATTTCAGTACATTAGAATGGCCAAGGCCCTCACCTTCACGTTGGAGGTTGAGGGTTCAACTCCCCCTCCCTCAACCACAACACACACACACCTTCCCTATTCAACCACATCCCTCCCCACCACACCCACAAAACACACATGCACACACCAAAAGAAAATGGTATATTAGATATGGTGTAGATTATTTAGGATTTTAATAGTAATTATCTGTTATATAGTAGTTTCCTATTAGGTTAGATTTCCTTATTTTTAATTTTCTGATTGATAAGCCCATTGGCCTCTTCTTGTAATGATTTGATGAATGGTATTAAGAGTTGAGATGTAAAAATCTTGTCGTGTGTTGTTCCGATGATTTACATCAAAACGAAACACCATTTTATATTTAACACCAAAAGCCACCATTTAAAAAACACCATTTCATAAATCAAAATAAAAATTTTAATTCAATTTATATATATATATATATATATAGACACACACACACACACATATATGTGTGTGTGTGTGTGTGATATTGAAAATTACAGAACAATTTATTGACCCTACTTTCGTGCTAAAGACACAAGGCAAGAGAATCTTGCTTCATTACGACATTGTGAAATGAACCCATGTTTGGTTGGAGGAAAAAGAAAGACTAACCAAAATGTGAAATGGGCAAGAAAACCGTTTGTGACAATTTTTTGTTGTACTAAAATAATTACACCACTGTGGAGGATGTGACTGCTAACTTTAACCACCAACTAATTGCCTAGACAAAAGCTGACATGGCAACTTTCTGTTTGTCTAACTGTGAGACAAGTGGAGATGCTCTAAAAGCAGTTCATTTAGAAGTAATAAGGTAACATAGTAATCATTTTTGTAAGCTTTTCTGGAGATGTATTATTAGTTATTACACTTTCTTTCGAAATTTACATAGGAGAGAGACATACCTGATGCGATTCAAAGATGCAATTGCTCTAAGGGCACTCCGGATCATGTCTTCATTACGATCAACTTCTTGCTTGACAGCATCTTGTTTTGGTCTAAAACTTATAGTTTTCTGGAGATGATCCACCAACGAGTCTAGAACTGGAAGTCATAACAATTTGGTATGAGATATAAAAATTTCGGACGTCATACAAAATAAAAAGATACACTAACCTGCCAATACAGCAGAGGGACACTTATCCGCAAGTTTAGACAGGATAAGATGGCAAGGCATTTTAACATCATAATGGTCTGTGGAAAACCAAAAACCAAAATTAGGTTACAATCATATTGGAATCTATAGACGACGTAAACTAGTCCGAAAGGATACCGGATCCATTAATTAGCATCAAGTTTGTTACTCAAAATAAATCTACTACCACAACAGCAAAGAGAGCCTCGTATTTATAAGGAGCAGTTCACACATAAATATGAGATTCCCACTATACCTACATAACAATTTATAATTTACCAATTAGTTTATTTAATGAATATTCCACTATACTCGTATATATGTATAAAAATGTTTTTTTTATTGTAAAGAAAAAAAAGTTATAATTCTTGCTGTGACTTAATTATCTATTCTAGTTTTTTTCTTTGGGGCGGGGGGGTTGGGGGGGGGCATATTGCACGTGTAAAACACGGGCAAGACCTCTAGCATAGATAAAATCATAGTATAATGGGTAAACTGCAAAATCCTGAACTAATACAGACTACAATTAATTACCTAAACTATCAAATACATCCCTTAAGGGTGCAAATATTCCAAATATGTCCTTATACGACGCTGGAAACTAAGTTTTAGCTACGTATGGGGACTTATTAGCAACTTTTTCAGATAGTTTATTGGAAAGTCAACAGTTCAGGGACCTAAATGCAGTCAACATAATATTGCAGGGGTTTATTTGCAATTCACTCCAAAATTAAAGGCCACTAACCAGTCTAGCATACTAAGAACACTATAACGTGAAATAGATACAAATTCTCAATGTGAAACATCCGTAGGTTTATGCATTGGTAGATTTTAGAACAGAAATGAAATTTAATTACAAAATGGTAGAGCAAAAGAGAAGGCAATACCGCGACGCACCTAATTTATTCCCAGATGCATATTAAAGGTACATAAAATAAATTACACATATATCAAGTAAACATAAAAAAACATGTAAAAACAAGTTAGCTTTTCAGAAGAGAACATCAGATTCCAGCAGAACAGATCAACAGAATAAGTAAAAAATAAAATTCTGAAATATAGGAGAAAATGAGATGACGCTGGAGCTGTGACTACTCACCATCAAGACCAGATTTAAGGTAAGGAACAATGAAAGACGATGGGTTCACTTGATCAAGACAGCTGTCTAACAATGTGTCTACACATTCAAAAGCTGCTTTCCTCAACTCAAGCCCATCATCCACTGTGTGCTTGAAAGGACCAAGGTCGACCGTTCTTATCAGTTCTTGCTGCACAGGAATATGAATATGTAACCGGTAGTGATAAAAGCACTGATGAAAATAACAATGATTACAACAAATAAAAGAGGGAAAAAAATGTCCTAAAAATGGAAAGAAACCAAGTCCTACACTTTTTTTTATCTCCACTGAGGCCTCTCCATATTTGCAAAAAGACGCTTACACATGCACTTGGGGCTAGCGCATCAGCAGATCCGGAAACGCTGGTGGGGTCTCATAATGTCTCGGTTATAGTCATAGTCAGAGACACAGCACTTGGGAAAAGGTAAGTCAACCCATTAGTCAGATCAGACATCTCTCTCCCCCTCTTATTTTTCAATGGGGGCTGTTATTTCCCCCCCAAAAGTATCTCCCCAACACCACACAGCTCTTTCTCCCTCTCTCTCTCTCTATCCACCATTACCCACCACAACAACCACCACCACCATTTTAACCCTAACTTTTTTTTCAAAAACAAACATTATAAATGATATTAATAAGTGTTTAGACTTGAACCAACCAAAAATCAAAAGCTAAAATCCTAGTATAACAAAAAATAACTCAAAAAATCGTACCCCCTTTATTAATGGTTGCTTCTGCAACTACGGTGGCCCGTCACAGTGGGAATAGGGTTTCCACGGTGGGAGGTCACTGTGAAAACCCCCTAACCACCGTGGCGACAGAGGTGGCTATTTTCAACGAGTTTGCATTTTTTGGTGCTTTTTAGGGTATAAGTTTTTCATTTTTGATTGTTTTAAGTCTAAACACTTATCTTCATTTATGATTTTTTTTCACATAAAAAAATAAAGTTGAGGGTTAACATGGTGGTTGGGGGAGGTTGTGTTATTTTTCTGGGTTAGAAAGAGAAGAAGACGCAGTGGAGGTGGAGATGATGGTGGGAGGAGGTGTGGGGTGAGGGAGGAGATGATAATATAAAAGTTAAGATCAGAATTTGGTTTTGAGAGAGAATAAGAAGTTAGAGAGAGAGAGAGAGAGAGAGAGAGAGAGAGAGAGAAGAGGAAAAAATGAGCATTGAGTCAAATTTACTTTCTATATGGTTTGACTCTTTGTCATGTAACTTACTTTGGTGTCTTCAATACAATAACATTTTACTTGTTTCGTGGTGGTGACTAGAGATTCGTGTTTGAGAGTTATTTTTGGGGTGGAAATGACAGCTCCCTTTTCCAATGTACTCATCAAAAGGTCTATAACAGATGCAACTTTTCTTTCTCACTCTCCTTTCCCAAAGTAGTCACTCAAATAAAGATAAATCGTAAACAACTTTTCTTTGGGCCAAATGGGCTCGTAGAATTTGGAGGTCTAGAAATTAAACGCCTTAGGATACTTGTATTTTGCTTTGATGCTATTGGGTAAGCAGCTCTAGAGAGCAGAGATTCAACCATAAAGTAACAGGATTATTAGAAATGTGCTTTTTCGTTTGGAATAAAAATTGATAAGATTAAGAAAATTATGAACAGAGGGGGACAAGCAGTCCATCTTTACCATAAAGCACATAAAAAAATCAAAACATAACAGTTAGTAACTACGATTACATCACCTCTCCAAGTTAACAATATAAAAGAGGAAGGAACAACCTTGAAATGAATATTTGATCAAAGAATCCCAAAGAGAAGCTAGCGACTTAAACTTTGGTTAATTCAAGTTTGTTTCGTATCCCAAAATAAAAACCCATTCTCGATATCATTAAAAGCAATTAGTTATCTCCAAAATGAGAGAGTATAATGAATGATATTTATAAGCCCCCAATACTTGGTGGTCATGCTGTCATGAGTGATGCCCTGGACTACCATCACTAATCTAACTAAACTTTGCTAGAATATTCCTGAAGAATACGTGATATTTCTGATAATAGTAAAACAATAAAAATTGTAAAGTTTCTATCAATTTGGGAAAGAAACCATCTTTCCCTCATTTTTGTTTGGTAGAAATCATTTGTTAGAGGCGAAAGGCACACCAAGGCAATAAGGTCCCCGTGGAACCTAGGCGCAAAGCAAGGCACGAGTGAAGTGAGGTGCAAAGTTTATAAACATGAAAAGGTTGTATATTTATAAATAAGATAATTCCACATCTAAAATCTCAAATATATTGCATAAATTACTATTATTCACAACTCATTCTATCTGAGGTTAGGTAGGTGAAGCGTCTGCCGCGTTGAATTGCTGAAAGGCCTTCGTGATTCTCCAATTTGGTAACATGAAGATGGAGAACCATAATGATTCCAAATTTCACTTCAATAATCTCATATCCACACGCTTCCTAACCCTAAAAGCTCACTCATTTTGGTGTTGCTCCACGATCTGAAAGTGGAACTACGAGATAAATAAGCGGCGGGTTGATCTAACCCGCTCGTCTGCCTTATAAAGAGATGTCAAGTGAAAATAAAGCTTATACCACCATATGAAAAAATATATATATTTAAATATCAATTTTATTTAACAATGTATTTACCCAATAATTGTTGGAATGTGTATGTTATTTATGTAATGGACAATAAGGTTAATTTGGTCCCCCAATACATTTTCTTTCTACTTTGTATAAATATAAGCCCCTAAACTTATAGGGGCAATAATTGAATTTTAACATTCTAGTTGGTATCAGAGCTAAAAACACAAAAAAGAGGGAAAAGTCCACTACCATCCCATTCATTCTTCTTCCACAAAACCCTAAACCCTAACTCAGCCCCCCCCCCCCCCTCCGGCCACCCCCACCAGCAGCACAACCAGAGGCGACCTAACCCTAGGTTGCCCCCCCCCCCCCCTTGCGCCAAACCCTCGTTTTGAGTTCCAACTTCAAACTGCCTAGGATTTGGATTTTTTGAGCAATTTTCTAGGTTTTAGGGGTTGATTTCTCCTGCCTAAAGACTCTTATTATCTACCTATTAGTACGATTTTTCATTACTTGGAGCAACACACTTTTATGAGTATTTGAAGTTCTTTCTTCATTAATTGTATGCAATTAAAGGCTCATTTTTCATCTCTTGTGATCTCGAGATTTCTTTGTTGCTGCTCCATTATTTTTGGGAGGCCACGTGACTGTTTTTGTGTGTTGTTTGTTGTGGGCTATTTTTGTGAATTGCTTTGAGTAACTGTTAATACTTGTGCGCTCATAATTGTCGGTGTTATTGCTAATTTAGTGCACAATGTCTGGCAGGGGAATTATCGAAGTTAAGAATCCATCATTTGATCTGATGACCACTCACCATGCACCTTCACCAAAAGTCACGACTCGATTACTTATGGCTGGAATTTTTCGTCGTTCACTCGATCGTTCAGTTTATTCTGGGGTTCAAAAGGCAAAATTGATTGGCTTCTTAGGAAGATTTCAACGCCGAAGGAATCTCATCCAACCTCCAGTCAATGGTTTGTTACCAATTGCACTATTCTGGGATGGGTGTTCAATGTTATGGAGCCGAGTGTTTATGAGATTTTTCTGTTTTATGAGTATGTTTGCTCATATGGAAGGGTATGACTGCTATGTACTCTATTTCACACAATGAGATTCGGGTATTCGAATTGTGTAAGGAGATATCGCATGCGTATCAAGGCAATGATTCGGTTTTGACATTTTATAACTATCTCACTCAGAGATGGGAGGAGTATGCTTTGTATCGTCCTTTAGCTGACATAGTGGGTCTTACCGCGCAGGCTGCAGAATCACTTATAGCTAGAGAAGAGAAGCAAAAGATTTACCAGTTCTTAATGGGTATTGGGGCTACTTTTGAGCGTCCTCAAACCCAGATTTTGAACACTTCACGCCTTCCTCCACTAGGTGAAGTGTATGCGGTGTGTGAGAAGCATGAGTGACACCTCATGCTTACATCTTCATTTGTGGTGATATCAGAGTCTCCTTCTGCAGCAGCTGATCAGATGGCTTTTGTAGCCAATTCAGGGAATCGGCATTTGAGCTCTTCTTTCCCTCCGTCTTGGGCTACATGTCCTGAAAAGAAGAAAATGGTCTCTGAGCATTGTGGTAAAGAGGCGCATGCAAAGCTCACTTGTTTCAAATTGTATCCTTAATTGAGAAATAAGAAGGATAGAGAACTCATATAGCTGTCGTTGCTGAAGGTCTCACTGATTCTCATTTCTCTAACTCCTGATAATCTGAATGCCAAGATTGAGCAATCTCAAGATGGATCGGATTCTTCATTTGTTGAGTAATCGTCAATCTCCTACTAGTAGTCATCCTCAAGTACTCCTCGAGCATAACGTGCTCACACAGCTGACACTCCTACTTAGGTTATGGATTCTGGTACTAATGATCATATGACAGGTGAGAAGAATCTTTTTACTTCATCTATCCAACCCTTCCATAAACAGGTTCATCTTGCTAATGGACTTCTACTCCTATTCTCAGCAAAGGCGATATATGTCTTTCTACGGACGTTACTTTACACTCGGTTTTATGTCTTACCTAATCTTGTTATGAACTTGTTATTTGTTAATCGTTTAGCAAGAAGTTTTAATTGTGGTGTTGTTTTCTTGTCTAATTGGTGTTATCTTCACAACCTGGTACGGGGAGGATTTTTAACAGTGGATATGAGCGCGACGAGCTCTACTACTTTGGGCATCCGTCCCCAACCAGTTCCACCTTCCGCTTCCATTTTTCATGCTAGTTAGTGTGTTGCCTGATTCAGGCTTTATGTTTTTTCTTTTCAAACATTGCAGTTGTAACATGATCATTTAGGACATGTCAATTTTTAATTTCTTTTTACGTTGTTTCCCGATTTCATTAAAGCTTGCAGTTCTTCAAAATTCCAATGTGTTGTCTGCTCTGTCTAAGCATACTAGAACTAATTATATACCTCGCATGCATCGAACGCCTTGTGTTTTTTATGTTTGGGCCCCTCATCTGTTACAGGCTTTTCTGGGCATCGATATTATGTCACTTGTATTGATGACCACTTGAGGTGTACCTTTATTTGCTTCGTATAAATTCTGATGTGCTACCCCTTTTTACATAATTCTTATAACTTGTCAAAACTCAATTTAATGTTGTTGTTAAAGAGATTCGATCTGATAATGCTAAAGAGTACATTTCCAATGAGTTTTGTCTCTCATTTTAACAAACAAGGTATCAGCAACTTGCTTGCCAATATACTCGGGAATAAAATGGAGTTGCTAAAAGAAAAAACAGAAGTCTCATGGGGGTGGTCCGTCGTCTATTACGAGAGATGCAGGTTCCTCAATCTTATTGGCACCTTAGTTGTCTTAACAAGCGCTTATCTTTTGAAACATACTCCGTGTCGGGTCATTCAAAATAAAGCCCCATTACAACTTATTTATCCTGATAAGATTCTTTTTTTTTTAAATTCCGAATGTGTTTGGCTGCACTTTCTTTGTTCATAATAAATTTCCTACTCGCATTAAGCTTGATGATAAAGTTATTCGTTGCATTTTTTGTAGGATATTCTAATATATCGTTGTTATGGTCCGTCATACGTCGTATGCATCATACTTTTGATGTCACATTTCATGAAAATATGTCATTCATTGGTGACTCTACTTCTGTGCATTCTTCTACTCCACCTCCTGAGGACTCACATGTTGTTTACCTTGTATATGTGTATGATTATACTAATCGTATCTCTCAATTAATCAACTTTTCCAAGTGTATTCTCGTCGTTCGTGCTCACATATCTCTCCTGTCATTATCCCCTCCTCACCAGGTAACACTTCGCATTTAATTGAACATCATGTCGAGCCTGTTGTTGAGACTATTAATGAGCTTGCAAATGATGACCTTCTTGCTACAGACCCAGAGCCTCAGTAACCCCCTCGGGAGCATAGGGAGCCCATTCGAGATAACATTAATGAGCTTGAAGAGTTTAGAAAATGTAGGTGACATGGATGGGGAATTAGAAGGTGGGCCTTCAACATAAACATAAACATCTCTCACTATGATTTACAATGGTAGAGAAAGATACCATTTCAAAAATTCCCCAGTTTCGATGTTGCTCTATGAATGTGTGGTTTGATCCTAGAAAACACTTATTTTGAGGTTCACTTCACGAGATAAGCTCGGAAAGAGAACCTTTACCTTCATTACCCCGTTCAACATAACTGTAGTGCTGAATCTCAAGGGCATTTATGCTTCCTATACGAGGGTAAGAGGCTTGAACCTGTACGCTTATGGGGAATTGGGGAGGTGAGAGGCTCCAACCTGTACCACTTGCTGATGAGATGGGTCAAATGCCACTGGGACATCCCTTTGCCTCAACAAAATCCAATTTATCGAGGCTAAGGATTTGTTTTAGAGAGCTTGCTGACCATTTGGATAAAAACATCCCTTGGGCTCAAAAGGAGAGTGCTTTTAAATTTTTAAAATAAAAAAAGAATAGAAAATATTTCAAATTTCTTGGATGTGAAGCGAGAGGTTTTTAAAATATGGAAGAAGGATCCAATGGATCAAGTATTAGCCATTAACCAAATATAAGTTTGTCTGAACTGGCTTTTGCCGTAGAGATGGTTATTATACATGTCTCTCATATCCCATGATCAATGACTGCTATATGCACTATTAGCTTCTAATACCATACCAATATAACAAATAACAATAGCACGAAAAAATTATGAAGCTTTCAAACAAAAAAGTACAGTCAGCAACTTAGTATCTTCTAACACATTCATGAAGTTTGTATACACATAAATACATCACTCTAAGCCGAAATGCATTTTCTTGAGTAGTTAGACAAAGTTCCTCGTGATCAGGAAACATCATGCTAAAGACTAAAGTTACCTTGATAATTGTCTGATCATAAAGAAGTGGCAATAATTCAGGAAGAAGGCCCTTAATGAGGTTTGGCTTATTATGAGCAGCTGTACTCAAGGCCAAGACAGCTGCACGCCTAACATGCTGCACAATAATTCATACACACGCACGAAACATAAGATAATCAGAAAGGTATAAGTAAGAACATTCAAGAATCAGAACAAAGAAAATGCTACAGACTCCATGCACACCCTTTAATTCACCAGTCATCAATTTATGCAGAGATGTTGGAACACTATAAAATAAAGCCGCAGTAAATAAACTGGTTTTCAAACATTATCCATGTCAAATTACCCGATCATTATCCTTAATAAGCATCAGGAAAGATGAGATTTCGGGATATATAATCTCATCTATCTTCTCAGGCCTCTCAACTATGGAATATTTTACAGCGATGACAACTGTTGCTCTAGTGAATGCAGCCCGATTAGTTATTCTCTCCTACAAAAGATATACATATACTATCAGCTGTTTGCTCTCACAAAAATATAAATTATGGAACAGTTCACAATATGACAAAAACAAATGTCATAGGAAGCACCAAACCATATTCTCTCCTGATGACGTTACCTTAAGTGCAGGAACAAGTTTTGCAGGTTTGATAAGGGCAATTTTCCCCAGGCACTCAGCCACAACATTGCGGACGCCCTCTTCTTCACTTTCACAGTGGTTAAATAGCAAATTAAGTATCTTCTCAACACTAGAGTCCTGAAACTCTGCTTTATCAACAGATTGTCTAACTATGACCTGCATTGAGGAGTTCAATTTTATTTATTCATAAAAGTTGCATTGAAGGGGTCTTCTGTTTCAGAGAACATACCTCCTTCAAAGAATGGAGCAGTAGATATTGTTTCTTCTGCTGATTATCAATCTGGTCCAAGATAAATGGCAAATACTTCGATAGATTACCAACAGCAATGTTCCCAAGAGCATAAGAGGCTGCGGATTTTATCTCTTCAAAAGGAGATTGGAAGGATTCAATAACGATATTTTCTATGCGTGCATGCAAGCTCAAATCCTTCCTTCTCCCAATCTCCCCCAAACATAGCAAGGCAAGGTGTTGTTTGGCCTAAAAAGTAAGATGGAAGTAGTTATAAGCAGTATTACAAAAACTGAACAAAGACGAAGAAAGGAAAAACTTGTACAAAATCGGACAATTCCAAATTATATACATGTTACCAAAAAGTACACAGAAAAGTGAGAAAACTATCACCTTCCTTGTCATGCAACTCAAAATGGTTGGCATAACAAAATGCAGCTGCAACTAAACATACACAAGAAAGTCCCATGTATATGTTCATTAAATTGGATGCAGAAAATTACCACAGAATGAAGACATATAAACCATATGCCATTTGAAAATTTGGTGATTAGGAAGGACCCTTCCAGATCAGATCAGAACTCATAAACTATCTTGCTTATATTTATATACACAAGTAACACCATCTTAAATCTGCACAACTAGGACAAGTCTATTGTCGCACACCATAGCACTGACAAACTCAATTCAACAAAATATAAATATTGTAATTCTGATGCTCAAATGATTTTAAGTTGAAACTAGGCCATGCAATAGTTAGATATAGAGATGGGAAAAGGGTCGATTTTCTTTCTATGGAATGGTTGTACAGGAGATAAAGGAGAGGTAAAATTTAATGGAGGAGCATCAGTATGGGTTTAATGAGGAATATTTGGTCGAAGAGGAATTGGAGATATTTTCAGGACTTTTCTGGAAAGAAAGATTAAGTTTGTTGCATCTTTGTGGGCCCTCTTCAAAGTGCTTTGGCCATGTGATGTTGCAATGTTCAGGGATAAATGGGGGTGCTACAGTGTGCACAAATTGGAGAATGCAGTGCTACTATATGAATAATAACATTATATATATACAATGAACATGATTAACAAATCATCCCCAATCTATATATACAATGAACACGATTTACAAATCATCCCCAATCAATAAAGGAAAAAGAAGGAACAAAATCAGCATGTAGAAGAATGAATAAACACGCAAACCATACCGAGTTGGTAATACTATCATCTTTCAGGATGTCTGTAAGCATGTTCACTGTTAAAGAACATTTCTGATCACCTGCAGCGAGACACAGAACAGCCACGCATTGAGCAATGGAGAACAAAGCCTGCTTTGCAACACCGCCAGACTGAGGAGAAGGTTTAGCAGTTGAAAGAAGAGACTCTAGCAGAACATCAAAGCTCGTGTTTGCAGAGTACACCAAAGCAGCAAAAAAGCTTTGCAGAGCCTGCAATATTCAAGAGGAGGCTTCTTGTAAATGAAATATTCTAGATCAAGGTCCAAGGGTACTACTGAGAGCACCACCAAAATTATGCCCTAGCACCACCTATATTACTAATCACACATCGTACAATCATTTTTAAGCATGCTCTGGTGCTAGAGAGTAATTGTTGTGGGCAACTTCAGCAATGCCCGAATTCAAATTATACAAGGATAAGATAATACCGAGAGGGCCTGCCCCTGGAGCAATGAGCTTCTTACTAAAGTAAGTGCTTGAGGAAGAACTTTATTTCTGACAGTTGAACCAACATTTGGGCTTGACCTTCTATCAGCCATCAAGGTGCAGCAAAGCTCCAGTGCGAGAGCAGCCATATGCAAGTCTGAATCGCTGACATGCAAACGAAGTATTGAAAACAAAGGGTTCAAACCACATACAAGAAGATCAAAGTCGCTCTAGACTACAGGCGAACAGCAAAAGAATTGAGAAACAGGTAAAGAAGCAGGTGAATATATATGTCAGGAGAAAAGTCGGTAGGAAAAACCTAATCAGAGTTGAAAGTTCTACAACAATAACTTCGTAAGCAGCTGAACCAATTTTATCACCATAAGCATCAATTAGGGTATTCAGCGTCCCCAGTGTTGCCTGTCGCAATGCTCGATTTGCCTATTCTCAAAAACAAGCAAACTGGTTTCAGATTATTTTCTCCAGGAAGTAAATTTATTAGAACCATTTTATTTAGAAATTAGAAGTTCACAAATTATAGTTGATCATACCTTCCGTAAGAATGCGGTTAACTCTGCAATCACTTGTTCTAAAACACATGATAAGTCTAGGTGCAGTGGAGAAGCAGCAATGACAGCAAAAGACTGCAAACACACTAGTTTTGAGAAACAATACACATCATGTAAATGGAACTTAGAATTATGGAAATTTGAGGGGAGATGAAATTGTATTAATCTTTCTCAATGAGACAATGAAATTAAAATCAAGGCTCAGCACTTACTGAGAATAGAGTCAGCTGTTACCAATTACAACACTAGAGAATAAAAATTGACCACAAATGCTAACAAGGAGAAAAATAAATTCTAAGATGCAAAGCTGTTAAAACCAAAAAACAACCGTGTAATATTATTTTGATCATTTCTTCACTCTCCGTTATTATAATCATAGTTGTCAAAATCGTACGATTCGATTCAATTCACACATAAAACGATTCGAAACGAGTTGAGAATCGCAATTGTCTGAAGAATCGGACCAAATCGGCGATTCAGGTCCGATTCCCGATTCGGGTCCGATTCACTTTTTTTTTCGCGATTTTTCTTTGCCTTATAACCATACGTGTGTTTTAATTTAATAAAACAAATAAAAAAAGAAGCAAACAACAAAGGATACTGTTAAGATACTGAGCTTTTGAGAAAAACATGTTATCTTGGCTCGATTATTATCGGCTGACTTTTCTTGTCTATTTTCTTGGCTGAGTGTCTTCTATCTTTTGCTTTTTTTTTTGTTATAAACTTTTGTATTTGTTATAAAATCTTTGAAGGTATATTTTTTTGTTGCTTTAAATTAATATGAAGATTATTTTAAATTAATATTGTTTTATAGTTAATCTTAGTATTTGTTTTATTGTTTTAAATTGATATGTTTTACTATTTTAAATTAATTTTGTTGTAATTTTGTAGGTTGTTTTATATTAATATTGTTAATCTTAGTAAGTAGGCTGTTTAAAATTTTTGGAAGTATTTGTTTTACAGTTGTACTGTTTTAAATTAACCTTAGTATTTATTTTATTGTTTTAAATTAATATGTAGGATGTTTTAAATTAATATGTAGGTTATTTTATGATATATTTTTGTTTTATGATATATTTTTGTCATATTACGCTTAATTACCAATTCTATAGTGTTAAATCCCATTTACGTATGTTTTACTAGGTTTTTATCATTTGGTTCCGATTCGATTCACTATTCACGATTCGCGATTCGGGGGGTAAACGATTCACGATATGATTCGCGATTTGACAACTATGATTATAATGCTTTACGGCAAGTAACTCTCCCTGTCCTGCAATATTTTCTCCATGCGGACAATTGGACTTCATATTTAATTTGAGACAGTGTTCTAAAAAACGCGCCTAAGTGGAGCCTAGGCGTGGGCTTATTAGATACGCCAAAATTTGGCCCTAGGCGTGGTCAACTTCGGTCAACGTTTTTTTTTTACGGAAAGGCATTAAAAAAACTCGCTTTTTTTTGTTAAACATGCCTTAAAACGCTTTTTTTTTTAATTTGTAGTGGGATACAAAACGGCGTCATTTTGTATCCCCTTTGAAAAAAAAAAACAACTTAATCTTAAACAAACATATCATTCCCTCGACCCAAATCGCTCAGCAGCCCTAATCGCTCAATCGCTCGCCATAATCACCGGAATCTTTTCCTAATCGCTCGCCGGCACTGATCACACATTTTTTGCGGCTCTCAACAACAGCCCAAAACACATTTGAATACATACGTTGAAATTTTTTAACATCTTTGAATACGCTAGTTCAATGGTGTTTCCCAACATACCTTAGTTCAATGGTGTTTCCCAACAAAAGAAAAGTTCAATGACTATAGTTAATATACCTGTTCGGATTTTTTTGATAGTGTTTGAATACACCTCTTTGCATGGTTGTCAATATCAGTCGTATCGCATATCGTCGATACGTATCGTATCGTTAGCAAAACGATATGTATCGGGTATTGTATCGCTTTTTATCGGCGATACGATGTATGTATCAGGCGATACATACGTATCGTGCGATACGTTCCAGCGCACTGAAAAAAGCCCTTAAACGATGTCGTTCAACTCAGAAAACAAAAACTTTGAACAAAATCCACTCAGATATCAATAAACGGCTAAAAGGGTTTTCAAAAAGCAAGAGGGTTACGTGATAGAGGTAAAAAAATGAAAAGATACAAGAAAAGAGGTGAGAAGAACAACTTTGAGTTCTACTCACAGTTATGATTTGAACTCTTCTCTTAGATTTCTATTCACGAATATTTCTCCTCTCCTCTGTATTCTTCTTCGATTTTCGCATAGAAGTGGGATTTCTGTTCACAGATAGGGCTTTTCTTCTTCAAAGAGAAGAGTCGATTTTCTCCTCTCCTCTTCAGCTGAGTGAAAGTGAGTTTTATTTTGGTGGCGGGTCTTCTGTTTCTATACTAAAATATAGTGGGATTTTTTTATACTAAAATATCGACCCAAGACTATAATATGTATTGTATATTATAATTTATATGTAGTGGGGTTTCTGTTTGCATGCTAAAATATGGATGATATTATTGTTTATTGGTATATTCGTAAACTAAGCATAGATTACATATAATAGATTGAAACTTCTACGTTCTAACTTTCTCTTTGGGAATTTTAATGATGAACAATTGGTGGAAACTTCTAAAATTAACTTTTGTGGAATTTTGTTTAGTGCGATGGTTGGAAGATGACATATTGCTAATTGATAGTAGATAAAAATTCATATTTTGACGTTCAAGACATTGAAACGTATTATATTGCATGTAATTTGTGTTAGATTGTCTTTTATTTCATTTTAGGTATCTATACACATATATATCAATCTATAGTATATAATTATTAAAAACTTGAGTGTATTGTGCAATATGATACGATACACATTTTTGGAAAAACGATACTCCTCCGATACGCGTTTTGACAACCTTGCCTCTTTGAATATACATTTGGATTTTTTTTGTGACAGTGTTTGAATACACCTGTTTGGATTTTTTTGAATACACATTTGTTTTGAAAAAAAAAAAATTGCCTGTGTTGTTGCTTCACTGTTTTTTTTTTTTTAACAATGTTATTGGTTAACTGTTTAAATCATGGTTCAAAGTCAAGGCTGATACCGCGACGATACGACTGAGTTGACTAGGTATAGGTGCCCACCGATCCGATTCCGAGTTGACTTTTCAATTATTGATGTGAATCGACCCTATAGCGGTAATTTCTCGGTAGTATCGGTGATATAGCGATATAATCGGCCCATATCGACGATATCGCAGTAGAATCGGCCCATATCAGCAATATCATTGTAGCGACCCATATCGGTGATATATCGACCGAGATGGTATAAGTTACTAAGAATCAATCAATGTATCTCTCTCTCTCTCTCCAGTGTTGTGTTGGTAAGCGTGGTTTTTTAGGGGGTTACGAATTGCTAATTGTTTTTTTAATTTAGTGTGCTCTGTGTATGGGTTATTTGGTCACCGTGTGGGTTTAATTTAGTGCATTGTATATGTGCCAATTTTTTTTTTAAAGAATGCAAATGATCCAAATGTTATTTGTTATTATTTTTTATAATAATGTTCCCAAAGTTATATTTTAATATGTTATTATTTATATAAAAACGTAAATATTATTCTTTTACAAACATATATACAACTGTTATTATTGTAAAAATAATATTTGCATCCTCTAAACGTTTGTAAAAATAATATTTGCATCCTTTATGTAAAAATAACATCTGCAACACAAGTAAAAAAGAAATATTTGCATCCTCGTTGTAAAAAAATAACATTTCCATCAATTTAAAAAAAAACATTTGCAACCCAACAACAAAAAAAAAAAAAATTTACATTCCTTTTATAAAAAAAAATAACATTTGCATCATTTTTTGTAAGAAAATAACATTCGCATCCTTTTTTGTAAAAACGATTGTAAAAAAAATGTAGTGTTTTGTCAAAATCACTATTTGTGTCCTCTTTGTAAAAAAATAACAATACTAAAAAAGAAGCATTTTTATCCTTTTTAGAAAAATATAACATACTTAAAAAACACATTTGTATCCTCTTACTAAAAATAATACTAAGAATATAATAGTTGTATCCCCTTTGTAAAAAAAAAAAAAAAAATTATCCTCTTACTAAAAAAGTAACATTTGTTTTTTTTTGTAAAAACATAATATTTATATCCTCCGTGAAAATTACATTGATTTATTATGGAACATTGAATCTGGCAAGTTCGCAGCACGTCAATATAATCAATTGTACAATGTTATGCATATTAAAGGATAGTTTTAAACTAATCTGATTGGTCCACGTTAATCGTATTTTTTAAAAAAAATTCTTGATTTTTTTCAGAATTTTTTGGGCTCTCTAAATAGTGTATCTTTGCGTACCGACCGATACCGTGCCCGTTGAAAATCGAGCGTCCGATACGGTGGCCGATATCGAGACTTTGAACCCTGGTTTAAATTAAATATATTGTTGTTGATAAATTAAACATATTGTTGTTGATAAATTAAACTTGTTAATAATTAAACATGGCATTTAATTTAGGGGTAGAGATAAATAAAACTTGTTGATAATTAAACATGGCATTTACTTTCTTCTTGTTGATAATTTTATGTTAATAATTTCTTTTTTTAATATAGGTTAATGGATCCAAATGACTCTTCGTAGATGGCATCCAATGATGCGTCATCAAAGAAAGATCTTAGTGATGTTGGATGGGAAACCGCGGTTCATGTGAATTCAAAGGACAATAATGCTATCAAGTGTATATTGTGTGGAAACTTGCTAAAGCAAGGATCTATGGACACATAATTCATTTATCATCAAGGGGTTGGGTGTTGCACCGTGTAGTAAGACTAATGAAGAGCAAAAGGCCAAATGCATTTAGGCACTTGAAGGGCCGAACACATGAGAAAGTCCAAAAATTGGTGAGTGATAAAGTAGGAGTGAGGCAAGTTTTACGAATGAGGAAGAGGATGAAGAAATTATAAATCTTGAAGGTGGGAGTCGTAAAAGGGCTTTTCGTGGTCCCATGGATCAATTTACGAGAAAAATTAGGTTGGATGACTCATATTTATCAGCTTGCACGGAAAAGAAGCAACAAAATATGAATGATGTTGTTGATGAGAAAAGGACGTTAGCGGTTCATCAATATTTGGTGAGGCGGATATATGAAGCGGGGTGCCTTTCAATGCAATTGGCAATGATAGCTTTAAGAATTTCGTTGAGGCGGTTGGGTTATATGGCCCGAGTGACCAACCCCCTTCCCAATACCAACTGAGGGAGCCTCTTTTGAAGGGGGGGATAATATACTTAAAAAGCAAGAGGAGGAGTGGAAAGCGAATGGGTGTTCAATCATGACCGATGCTTGGAGCGATAGAAAAAGAAGTAAAATGAATTTTTGCATGAATTGTAAGTTAGGAACCACATTTCTTTCTTCAAAGGAAGCGTCGGGTGATACTCACACCGGCACATACATATTTGAGTACGTGAATAGATGTATTAGAGATGTTGGGCCCGAAAATGTGATTCAGGTGGTGACTAACAACATGGCGGCAGCGAATTTGTTGGCTTTAGAAAGGCCAAACATCTTTTGGACATCATGTGCTATCCACACTTTTAACCTCATGGGATTTCTAAGCTTCCCACCTTTAAAAAATGAAATCAAAAAGGCAAAGTCATTCACTATTTTCATCTACGCACATCACAAGACTTTGTCATTGATGAGAAAGTTTACAAAAAAGGAGATAGTTAGGTCGGGAGTCACAAGGTTTGCTACCTCTTTCAAAGTTTGCTTGACAAAAAACAAGAGTTGGGAAATATGATGACTAGCAATGAGGACTAAATGGACTAAGAGCAAAAAGGGGAAAAAGGCTTTTGCTATTATTGTTCCAAATGAGTTTTGGAATTTGATTGAGTTGTGCTTGAGGGTGTTCACTCCATTAGTTAAGATGCTTAGACTTGTTGATGGTGATGCTAAGCCATCAATGGGGTTTGTGTTTGGGGAGCTATTAAAGGTTATGAAGGAAATCAGAAATGTGTTGAAGGAGCATGATTATAAGCCGATCTTGGACATTATTGATACCAAAGACAAGGGTATCCTTGATAATCCACTTCACACAACGGGTTATTTGTTGAATCTGTATAATTATTACAAAAATTCGAGTATCAAAGATGATCCAATGATTACAGATAATGTGATTACTCGTGTTGAGAAGTTCTTTCCTAATGACGATGCACTCCAAAAGCATGTGCTAAATATTGAATTGCACAAGTACTTCCCAAAAAAGGGTGCATTCAACAAAAAGCAAACGATTAGTGGATGTGAGAACAATGATGATAATTATAATCCTAGTATGTTACTAATCCTCTTTTTCATTTTTGTACATTTACATTAGTAACACTCTTTACATTGTTCTCACCCACTTATTCTATTTATTTCACATTAACAAGTTGGTTGGTGGGACTTTTATAAAAATGGAACTCCAAATTTGAAGAGAATGGCAAAAAGGATACTTGGTTTGACTTCTAGTTCGTCGGGGTGAATGAAATTGGAGTGTCTTTGAAGGGGTAAGTATTACATAAATATCTTGTTATTAGTTATAAGTTGCTTTTTGTTATTAGTTTTGTAATTTCAAGTATACTAATATCCTGTTATTTTGGTTTCTTAATGTAGATACACACCAAGAAGAGGAATAGATTAGATACTACGAGAATGAATAATCTAGTATTTGTGCAATTCAATGCAAAGTTGAAGAACAAGAAGGATAAGAAAAGGAAGGATAAATTGTAAGCAAGTGATGCTACTAATGCACAATCATGGATTGTTGATTATTGTGATGATGATGATGATGATGATGATGAGAGGGTGGATGACGTGGAGGTGAGTTCCGGGCTTACATGGGATGCGGTGATTTTACTAAATAGAAGAAGCGGTAGAAATGCCCACGATGAAAGTGAAATAAGGGAACCCGATGAAGATGATTTTGTATCGGATGGCACAGAAGATGGAATGGATGAAGAACATGATTTTGAATTGGAGTCCGACAAGGAATTGGATGATTGAACATGTTTGTTTGAACGAATTATGAATTATGGGGGAGTGTGAGTTTGAATTATGGGGGAGAATTGATTTAATTGATAAGATTTTTGAGATTTATCTTATTTCAAGAACTTATTTTTTTATTCTAATCACATCAGATTCACCATATTCTCATGATTAAATTCATCCTCTAATGATTTCTTATTGATATCTTTTGATACTATGTGCCAACCTATTCAGGAAGGGGCTTTGACTCCCCCCCACTACATAGCATTTGTCTGACGATCTCGTGCGGTCTTCATTTGTGTACTAATCAAGTCAACCTCAGTTGGTCATGCTCGATGTGCCCAAACCATCTAAGTCTAAGGGTTGTCCTATAAAATTTCCCTTTTGACTTCAAAGGTATATGCATATCACACAACTGTGTTAAGTTTTGGATTAGAAATTTAAAATTCTCACTAAGTTTAAATGATTGTAATATTTATGAGCTTGTTTGAGGCATGTTTTTTGGTTGAAACTTGGATTGTACTAACTCATATATCATTTTAGTATTTTAATTTGAATGTAGGTCATATTGTTAATTATGGTTAAATTACTACATGATTTATTGTAGTGTAAGTTTATTAGGGTTATGTTAACTTATGGAGCATGCACATGAAAAAGGGCTCCCAATGCGTAATATTAGTATTCAATCTTTAAGGTATGTATCATTTTCTATTTTATATGTTTTTATTTTGATTTCATTCTGGCAACATTGAATTTTGATTGCATGTAATTGGGTGATAATATAATGAGGACTTATGGAGCATGCGTATGGAAATGGGGCCCCAATTGCAAATATTCGGACATATTTTTAAGGTATGTACCATTTTAGTATTTTTAATAGCCTTGTAATCATTAAAAAATATTAAAATATATTAAAAAAGGCCTAAACGCCTTTTTACGCCTAAGGCACGTCTAGGCTTCTAAGACTTAAGGCTTGGCCTCCACGCCTCAGTCATGCCCCGCGTTTTTTAGAACCTTAATGTGAGACCAAATAAACTTTAAGGAAACGATTGAAACTTTCTTTATAATATGAAGATATTAAACGTAAGGAAGTGCACCAAACTCATTAGCTTCAAACCAAATTCTGAGTACTGTAAAGGCTAACTTATCTTTTGGATCATGGATGAAATATTGTTCGAAATTTTGATTTGATTTGGGAAACATTACCAAAAAATAATCATCAATATGTCAACTGAATGTGCACATAAAATTTGATACACACCCATTCACCAGTAACCTTCTCGGTTATAAAATTGAATATTTTGGAACGGTTCCAAATGACAGTGAGTGAAAGTAGTAATTGTCCAACAGCTTGATATAAAATTCAAAGCTTGCTAAAGTGGCATGGACACTGTGTAGCAATGATGCATTCCCTCAAGTAAGCAAAACCTAAGATGAGAGTTCTGAAACCAACCTTCACAGCTGTAAGTCGGGTAATCTCATTTCCCATCCGGTCCACAAGAACAGGAAGGCATGCAGGTAACTCCGCTCCAAGGTTATCACCAAATGTTGAAACGACAAGCCCCATGCAAGAAATAGCACACTCCTTAACCTCCTGGAAGCGAAGAACATGAGATAAGAGGAAAATTTCACAAGAGAACTTATTTATCAGGAATTTTACTAACCTGATCTTGGTCTTGGTTTGTCAAACGTGTCATGATGGCATTATAAATAGGATGAACATAGGGTTTGAAGTCAAAACCATAACCCTAGACAATAAATTCATTCATATTTCAGAAAGGTGTTATGTATGTGTCAAGTCAGAAGAAAATATGAGACGATCTGACCTCAATGTTTGGACGCACAACACGAACAAGTTCCCCACATACTCTTAATGCTTCAGCTGTAACTTTGTAATAACGCTCACCAACGGCGGATAGAACAGGACTAGAAATAGCCTGGAAAACATAGGAAACAATCCAACATTAGAGAACCACCATTAGCCCATCCGAACGATACCCATGAGAGAACAATGATCCAAATCCATGTCTTGCATTCAAAGGTGTTCATTATTTTTGGGAGGATACAATAGGAAAGTAATTTTTTTCTTAAATGTGATTTTCAACAGCGACTATTAATTTGAGGCAGGAGTAATGAAAATTACAAAAATGGGCTAATTCCACAGTATGAAACTGCTTATTATCTACGTTAGAAATCATGAACATACAGAAATTGTTGTTCTGATCCTCGATTGAAATTTTGTTTACCCTAACTAGAATTTAGGAATCTTTCCTGAATGTTTCTTGATTTGATAAAATTATAATAGTTTCTTTCGAAGTACCTATGTTCTAATAGTTTCTTTAATGAGTTCTCGCTTCAAATATAATTAGTAACATCTTCTTTTCCCAATTTTACTTCTTCCCAGTGCTGATCAACTGCTATCCCAAAGGCCAGCAGGCTAGTTTATAAACTGAACAATCTTATTGGCATCAAAATTATCAATTTCATAACCCTTTCAAATCAACAAACCTTTATTTTCTTTTGCATCTCTTTAAACACTAACGGAAAAAACTGAAGTCATTATCTTGGAAATCCTGGTAAGATGGAAAAGGGTTATTATTAAAGATGCCATAGTAAGACAAACTCTGGATTTTCTAGCCCTGTTGGTAATGGATTTAATATTTATGAAGAGATCATTGCCTCTTCGAAAGCCCTTTGGGAAGCTCTGGTTAAGGAGTTTCATAATTGTTTCAACAAGAGTGACTCCGAGATTGTAATAAATAGGATGCGAGACCAAACGCCAGGATATTTTTTTGAAGTAGAAGTATAAAAATAAGAACCGTTGCAGCTTAATAACAAGTTGATCAATTATCAGATTAGATTAGTCCATTTTGATTTGCCCCTTTTTTCCTCTATCTTCACGTAAAAGTATGTAATGGGAATATATGACAAACAAGCGCAACCCGTGTTTACCAAAAGGAAGCTACAAAACTAAGAAATGATTCCACGAACAAAAAAATAACTCCTCTTAATCAAGTTACCATCTTCAAAGCTGGTACCAGAAGGCAGAAGGCTTCCTTATGCCCAAAAAATAAATAATCAACTCAGTATCACCAAACAGATCTAATATGAAATTTCATCCCTTTAAAGCTCCTATTATTGCTCCTTCCACACAATCGGCATTAAGCATGAAGGTGTACTCCAGCTTTGCCCGAGGCCTTTCTTAATACTAACGCCACTCCAAGCACTGAAAAGGGACTCTTAACACCCCTGGCATGACCCACATATAGCCAAACAAAGCAAAAAAGGCATCCCACAGCTCTTGAGCAACAACAAATCGTAAAGGTAAGTGGTCGATCATCTCTATGCCCTCTTACACAGTAACACAAAACAATTAACCAACACAATCCCTCTCCGTTCAGTTAAGTGATAGTCAACAAAACTGTCCCTAAAGAGGCCATCCAATCAACAAACGTTACACTGATGAGGGCCTCTGTTTTCTATATAATCTTCCAAAGTAATCACTTCATTTTAACCCCACCCCAAAGCCAAGTAAATATATCAAAGTCAAAAATGTCCCTAAATAGGCCGTCCAAGCAAAAAGAAAAGTCATACTAATGGAGGCATTGGGTGTTCAAATACTCATCCAAAGCAATCCCTTTGTTTCCTCCATTCAAAGCCAAGTATTAAGATCGAAAAGAGAAGAGCCTGATCCTCCAAAGCATCCTCCACTCCATCGGCAAAATCAACCTCAAAGAGATACGGAAAATGGAGTGAAAAACAAGTGAACCTCCTCCAAATCTCAATCCTATACAGATAGCCTAAAATCAGGATGTCACCAAAGAGGCACGGCAGAGGCCTTCTAATCCCTTGCTAAATTGTAGAGGCTAGGGAACGTAGAGGATGACTGATCTCCATACCAATTATCTTCCCAAAACCTCTCCCCATCCCCTAATGCAAAATAAATGCAGCTACATAGAGAATTACACCTGCTGATAAAATTATATTTCTATGATATCACTCTGTGGTCAGTTGGAAAGGGGGGGGGGGGGGGGGGGGGGGGTATACGAGCTTTTGTAGAGTTGTATTTCAGGTTCAAAATTTTTTGATCCCATTGTGTCGAGGCTCAAACAGCTTATTTAGGGTAGGCAAATCTTGGGTGTTCTGGAGGCTGAAGAGTGTGTCGATTGTCATTTTCAAGACAGACATTGAGAAGGCCTATGACTGTGCGAGTTGATACTATGCTGTACATGTCGAGTAGAATGGGGTTTGGGTAGCGGTGGAGATTGTGGATACAGAGGTGTATATGGATTGTCGCATTTTCAGTGTAAATGGCTCGACAATGGGCATGGGAATGTTTGAACCGTTTCCTATCTAGTTTGGTTCTTTGATTTTGGAACCATAACCAAATCAATCAAACCAAACCGAGCCAATCCATCCTGGTTAGTTCGACATTTAATTCTTATTTGGGTTGCTTCGAGTTGGTTCACGATTCAAGCTAATTTTTTTAACCAAAATACTACTAAAAAATCGAACACAATTATCATAGACCATCTCAAGACTTCCAGGCAAAATATGTTAATTTGAAATTGCCCTAAAACGTCATGGTTGAACCAGGGCTATCCCGATATTTACAGTCCAGGCGGCAGGGGCCTGCCACCTGACATTCGTTCAGGTGAAAGCGGCTTTATCACGCAGGTTTATGTATATGAACCCCTTGGGTTTATTTTCTATATTTCTCTCAAATTTTCTTAGAAACACTATTTTTCCCTTAAAAAAATGGATTATCCTATTGCCTCCCATTGTCACTAAACAGCGACACGAGGTACGTGGTGCATTCTCTCACAAGCGTCACAGACCAGAGCCGTAGGGAAATTTGGATTCACCAAGACAGCTGAGTTGGAGCAACACACGAGTTACGTGGTTCACCAAGACAGCTGAGTGGGAATTAATTAGCAAGGTAAACAATGCTATTAAAACTATGACAGACTTTTAAACACTGTACCCCAGACATTATGACTGAGTTTTTGACTAATGCATGCACCCTATATAGTTAATACGCCACTATTATTTACTAAAAACTTTCTAGAGTTCTTCATTAAACAAATTATAATGACTTTGCAATAAATGATCTTCTAATCCCAACAACCCATAATTATTTCATCTGACTAAGCCTAAGCCCAATTATACAAGATCCTAACTTGGGCCAATATCATCGAACAGATGCCAAATCAGAACTTGGGCCCTGAAACCCTTCTTCCTCATGTAGACTTTCAAAGGTGTTGCCATTTAGTTCCTCCACCATCAAAGTGTCCAGGGAAAAAAAAAAAGTTTGGGTACATATTTTTTAATACCGAGAACTGAAAACACCGAATTTTTGTTGGTTGTTTTTGTTTGGTAATTTATTATTTGAATATATAAAAAAGAAAAGAAAAAAATACCAAAATGAACCAACTAAAAATAAAACACCGAAGATGCAAAACCCCAAAATATTGCGTAATACCCAAACCAAGTTAAAATACCAAAATATTATAATATAGTTTAAAACTAATACGCATTTGATCACAACAGTCCACTCATATTTTATTAACCAGAGGTAATCAAATATAATTTTGATATTGGTTTAATTCTGGTAAATTTTGGAATATTAACAAAAAGTAAGGAGGCGGAGATAACGGAAGAATTTTTAAAAAATGAAAAACAATATACCCCAAACAGTTACACGATAGCATCAATAAATATCAAAATTATCAGTAAAAAAAATGATTCGGCATTGAGTTTCGTTTTCATTAAAGAGGAAGTACAATTAAAAAAATTAAAATATAAAAAATAAAAAATAAAAAATAAAGCAATGTTTAAATATCGGTATAATCCAAATACTCGACAAAAAACACCCCAAACCCCGTGAACAGTGAATATAATTCCTCTCCATTTTCCCCTAACGCGCCGACCACTTGACCTTAGCTTTCTTGTCACTTGTCCCATTGATAGACCTGCCTTTAGTTTCGCTCACGATCACCATCTTCCCAAGTTCATTGTTAGAACAACTCCCCCTACACCACAGGGGTCATGGACCTAAGTCTGAACATTATGCCTAGGCCTAACAGGTGGAACCCGCAAACGTTAAACTGCCCACACACACCCGTTTATAGTGATGTATGACCATGCCAGTTTTTTGTGCATGTCGAAAATAGGTTATCTTGACAAATGGAACCTGATCCGTAGAACCACACATACACCACTTTATTGTGATGTCAAGCCTCGGCATTAAATGGTGAAGGTTGAAATAAATTAGACACCAGAGAAGGGGTAACTTTTTTTTTTTTTTTTTTTGTGTGTGTGTGTGTGTGGGGGGGGGGGGGGGGGGGGGGGGGGAGGGAGGGAACTTTTGTGGATTTAATTTTGATCTAATCATGATTTATCTGTGTTTGTCATCTTTTGTGGGTTGAGTTTTAATTGCTCTAAAAACAATTATTTACCAAGAAAGATGTTATGATATTACAATGGGACGTTCTTTTGTTGTTGTAAGAGCAACATTTTATGGTAAGTCTCTCATAATGATTGTTTTGTAATTAAGAAAAGGTCAAGATACAGAGTTATTGAGTCAAACCGGACTGAATCCAACCATAATCTAAACCAGCGACCAGCCCACTCATATCCGACCCAACCTACATGTGACCTGCCCAAATCCACCCAGATCCGCCCAATTGTCGGGTCTAATCATACCTCAACTCCCAACTTTAAACGCCACTTCAACAAGCATAAATGTCCTCACACAAACTTGAACTTTGCCCAATCTTTGATAAGCCTGATTGTGGGTTTCAAAGTCCATGCATATAAAGCCTCCACACTTCTCTACAACATCTTCATGGATATGTGTTTCCACAATTAAACGTCTGAGATTAAATGGGTTCCTAAGTCTGGAAATGAGCCTGATGCAAGGTGCCAAAACTTCTCCTACTAATGCGTTAGTTATTTGAAGTTCAAACTAGATACCTATGGGGATCGCAAGGTCTTTTCTAGGCTCAAATGCTCCATAACGGTCTTCCCCTTGTACACACACACAAACGCCTCTCTATCCTCACCTCCCCTCCATTTAAACAAGAACAGATCCTCTTTTCAAATTAAGTTTCCTAGTAGAGTGAGCAAGATATTATGTGATGCATGCTAAGCAGCGTTATCCCCACTTGGCTGCGGAAGAGGGAGTCCTAGATTGATAAAATGCACAAATATAGTATGCAGGATAACTAATACCACAGAGGTGGTACCATGATTCCAAGACATAAGATAAAATGAAATTAATGTTTGAACATGGTTGCATTAATTTCATGGGTTTCCTATACCACGCTCTTCAATGGATCCATGACATGACAGCTAATTTTTTTTAAAAAACATTGAACTCCCATTTAAACTTGCCAACCGTCCAAAAGCCTCTCAGGCACACATCTACTCGACTTAACTCAACAAAGCCTTGTCCCGGGTCAGCTACATGTATCTAATTTTTCCATTCGTTAAGTTTAGCGCAACGTCCTTAGTTAAACTACGTGATATCATGTCATTTTCTACAATCTCTCACCGAGTCAACTTCGGTCTACCTCTACACCTAACGTTACCATCTAAAGCTATTTTATAGTCTATGGGAGTTACTTTTACTATTTCGCGGATATATTCTGATGTGCTTTGTGATACGTAGCGACACGTAGCGCGTTCTTGTGCTCCTAGGAGAAGATTATCTTTTATTTTGTATTTTAATTTAGGGTAATATTGTCATTTCCTTTTATTTTTAGTCTTTAATTGGTCTCCAAGCATGTTTGAAGCTAATTAGTCATTTTTAGTTATTAATTGTCCTTTTTAGTCTTTTGGGTCATTACTTGGTTACCAAGTAATTTTTCTCCTATAAATAGGCACTTAGCATTCATTTGTAAACACACTTGAATATTGAGAAAGAGAAAATAGAGAGAGCAAGAAACCCCTTTCCTTATTTTAATTTTATTTGTTGTTAGTGGCGGTCTTGTGTAGTTAGTAGTTGTTGTGTAGTTGTAAAAATAACGCTTCCGCATTCATAGATTCACATCAAATTGGTATCAGAGTTGTGTTTGTTCTTGGTGTTCGTCGTGGTGCGTGAAGTGTGTATCGAGTTGTGGTTCCAATTCGAGCAACCCTTCAATCGTTAGATTAATAAATTTCCTAATAGGAACCGGGTGGATGGAAACCTAGATTCTATCACCGCTAATTGAGGGGATACCAACCCTTTTAGCCGCCACTTTTCCACCCTATACCACCTCATCTTCTTTCACCATCACCACCTCCTGTCCCCACACAACCACCACTACACTCTGAAATTATTTGCCATTACTGGGTCCGGCTTCCGGACCGTCACCGCCTTCAGTCCGCTTGTTTCGCCATAGTACTCGCAAAGGTGCGATCGCCGAAGTTTCCGTCTGGTCAGATTCAAGGGTCCACCAAGCCAAGTTGCAACCATGTGCTCATGGTGTACATAAGGGGGATATGGTCGATCAGTTTTTGACTGCTCGATTTTTGTAGGGAGCATTGCCATAATTTTGGTATATTAGACCCATTAATGATGAGGTTTATACGCAAGGGACTAATTAAAGTTTGGGCAATCCACTTCTGGTTGATTTTGATTGGAGTCCGAAATTTTTCGAGGATTATATCATGTGGTATTGATGAGTCACCCTAAACGCTCAAGGACGAGTTTTTCGAAGACGGGGGAAATGATGTGTTTTGTGATACTTAGTGCGTGGTCGTGCTTCCGGGAGAAAACTATCTTTTATTTGGTATTTTAGTTTAGGAAAATATTGTCATTTCCTTTTATTTTTAGTCTTTAATTAGTCTCCAAGCCTGTTTGGAGCTAATTAGTCATTTTTAGTTATTAATTATTCTTTTTAGTCTTTTGGAGCATTACTTGGTTACCAAGTATCTCTTATAAATAGGCTCTTGGCATTCATTTATATACACGCTTGAATATTGAGAAAGAGAATATAGAGAGAAAATAATCCATTTATTTAGTTTAGTGTTAATTGTTGGTGGTGTTGGTGGTGTGTAGTTAGTAGTAGTTGTGTCGTTGTAATAATAACGCTTCCGCATTCATTGATTCAAATCATATTCATTTCTAATTCCATCCTTCCGAGTTGTACCCACGTCTGTGATAACATCCGCATCTCCATCATGCTTTTCTTTGCGCGTGTTGTTTCATGATTACCTAACACTCCATCTCATTTAACATAGCAGGTGGTTTTCCTATAGAACTTCTTCTTTCAACTTCACATGTATACGCATATCACATTTGACAATACGTTGGTAGAACTTGCCCTTTAATCCTGTGGGTAAGATCACTAATTTCTCCATCTCTTTAGATGATTGGCCTAAATAACATAAATAATAAAATAATTGATTAAGGATACCCTAGTTTTGAACTAGAGATGTAAGGGTCTCCCACCAGACACCTCTACCACTAGACCTAAGGGTCTCCCCTCCGGCACAGATATTTGTATTATAAATCCAAATGCTGCCTGGTCATATCATATCAAGCAACTAAACAGTCTCTTATCAACATGAGAAATGATGAACTCCAGGAGCATCTCAGCATTTGTTAATCCCCAATCATTGACCTTCCAAAAACATTAAAGCTGTGATGCAGTGATAGTAACTTCCCGGTGACATGAAATCTGTCTTAAATTCTTAATCAAGGATGAAAAACTATTCGAAAGATACTCTTATAGTCTGCAAATCTACCCAAAAAGACTTCAAAGAAATGGAGAACATGTTATTCAGTTACCTTAATGAAAGGGTGGAAAACAGGAGGAGAATGCGAAGCTAACACTAATCTTGTAAATATAAGAGCCTCAATCTTCAGATTTGAGGTAGAGGATTTGTCCTGGTAAAATTAAAAGAAGAAAAAAATGAAAGGTCACAATATTAGTACAGACAAAGTTACTACAAGATCATATCACATTTGCAATACGAAGGATATTACTTACACATAGTGCCTTTTCAATTCCTGAAATAAGGGATCCAATGTGGTCTGCAAGGCAGTCAGGCAAGACGACAACAAGTTCTTTTAGAACCGAAAACGCACCAACCTGCAGAGAAAGAAGTCGTGAAAAATTGGGCAAGATCAGATAAGAGTTCAAAATTGTTGACCCTCGAGACTCTTACAACCTACTGGTCAATGTGTTGACAAACAAAATAAAAAGCGGTTAAAGAGACTCAACTGATAGGGTGTGGGGTCATCATGACCCTAAATTTTAGAGGGTCAACAAATTTGTATTATCAGATTAATTATTAATATCCCAGTACTTTGAGCAAAATTCTACCTTCGTCTTGATAGATTTCTCACGTAGCTGCTTAATTATAGATTTGACGACTTTGGGTACTTCTTGCTTCAATAACCATCTAGGACTGCATGACATGCCGAGAAATTGGTATCACAATATACTAATCAATATCATAATACTTAACAATGTGCCAACAAGGAAACATTCCGCCTTCAGAGACAATCTTGCCTTGATTCATCCATGTCCATCTGCCCTTTCGTCACGTTTCCTGTTTGACGCAGTAACTCAATGAATGTGTTGAATACATCCATCTGCAGCACAGAAAATCAGACAATCAATTATTCTAAGGACTCAGGGTGAACCTGGAAGTATCATTTCAGCCTTACCTTGACATTTTCTTCCCTTTCTCTGAACCGATCAATCAATTTTGGACAAGCCTGCATGATAAATAAAGCCATGCTTTACGCATCAGTACCACCACTCTTTATAGTATCTTAGTCAACTTCATTCGTAGAACAGTAAAAAATAAAAGAAATCCACTCTTTTTAAAAAGGATTTTAAAAAACAAATAAGTTAATGATAATAACAGCAAAATGAATGGTATTACTATTTGAGAACAACTGGTTCCTTTAAAATATATAATTGCCTGGCTAATGCATGTAATATAAAACAGCAATTTTACACAAAAGAGTAAAGGAAGTTTTGAGCTTGATACCCCAATGGGTGACAGTTACCACCAAAAGTGTCGCAAAATTTCAGGAAGTGTTGCCAAAAACCCAAGTGGTGGGTATACTCAGTAATTTTTTTTTTTATTTTTTTTTTTTTGGAGGGGGGCAGCGGGGAACTCAAAACTGACCATAAAAGTAAGAGACCTAAGGTTAAAGTTAACCACCAAGAATGGAGAGATTCAAAGCACTTTGCAAAGTGTACCTCGTCATATAGTTTTGAGAGCATCTCAGGACGTGAAACAATTAATGCTGCCAAACATTTAGCAGCAGCTCTTCTGACCTTCCAGCTGACATCCTCATCATCGGTATATTCATTAGCACTCTCACTACAAGTCCATGAAATAATGACACATTAGTAAGACGTGTATCATACAGAAGCAGTTCATATATTGACAAAGTTAAACAGATAAGAGAACAACATACTCATCCTCTTCCTCCTCATGACTTCCATCATCGGTATCTTCCTCCATGTTATCAGTGAAATTAGGATCATAACTAAGGAATTCCAGCGTAAGATTTAGAATTTCATTGCAATAGGAAGAAATATCCCTGGGGCACCTGAGTAGAAAACTTTCCAATGCCTGCAGTGGAAGTAATACATATCACATTTACATAAGTGGCCGCAAACAAAGAGAGAGGAAAATCTAGATTACATAGGAAAATGATAACAAATGATAATATAATATTGACAAAAAGGTGTTCACATATATGCCACCTTCAAGCTATACGTAATATTTAACAACAATATGAGCCCAAAAGAAAGTGTTCACAAATGCAGTACCTGCAAGCTATACTCACGAAGCTCCTCATCATTTTCTGATGCACTCATACAGTAGTTAATTAATACTGGGACTGTATCTCCAAGATGAGGACCAAAGCGATAACCAACAGCACGACTGAAATGCCACAATTTCATAATTTGGAACTAGAAGGGTCACATATCAAACACAACAAATAAATACACGCATATGCATACATACCGTACACACATGCATATATACAAAAGGGGAATCAATGTGGGGCTCAAAAGGGTAGAGCAATGTAAGAAGCTTTCATTTTGAGATCCTTAGATTATTTACATAATGAAAGGGAGAACTTTTCATGGAAGCAGATAGGAGAAGTTATTTTTTAGTATGAAACCGAGTATGAGAACCTGACTAATTCTCAAGGGTATTATTTTACCCTCCAATCCGCACTCACAGCGACACACTTTGGGAGATGGGAGTTTTTCGCTATGTGCAGCATGGAGAAAAGCACAAGTTTAAAAAGAAATATTTGGAACTACAATAGATGAGTAGCTGAGATAGACATTAGTTTCATAGTTTGAAAAGCATACAGTTTGGGGGCAAAAAGGGAGTTCCAGACTTTCAGCAAGTTTCAATTAGATATGACCAAGGAAGGAAAAGGAGTCTAGTGTACAAAAGGAAATCTTGAGAATAATGAAGCAGAAGAAACATGCATATAACCATCACAGCGAAAAGGAACACTCAAAACTTACCTTAGAGCCCCAACCATCTGAATATTTGTACGTGTCATTTCAGGTTTTGTACCCTTACTTTTTAAAAGCCGAACGACTTCCACTGTAGCCTTTGCCAACAAATCATCTGACAAGCTTGAAGCCAGAGATGCTGGAGAAAAGTCAGGTTTTAATTAAATTACTCTTTAAAAAATGACCCAACAGTCCAATGCAGACATCCCAGATCTAGAAAGGCATACTATATTCCAAAAAGAACACAGTTGTTAAGCATATTTTATACCGCTTCAGTTACTTAAACTTACCAATACATGAAACAGTTTTCTTTCTGACACTGGCTTGATTGGAACGTAACTGAGGCAGCAGTGCACCTAAAAGCAGCTCGTGATCTGATGACATCAGACTCCCAAATTTATGTAGAACATCACATAAAATATCAAGACATTCACATTTCATCTCTGTGCTCGTCTCCTGGAGTGGGAAAATTTTAATTTTTAAAAAGTAGCATGAAGCACATAAACAAATAGACAAGGCAATGATAAAGCTTAATAAGGACTCTGTTTCTTGGGTTTGGGAGTGGGAATACACACACAAATTCAGAGATAGAGATTATGGTACCAACAACATTGTAAAAGATTTCATCCATGCTCTTATTAATTGAAAGCAGAGTACTGATACAAATAATTGAAATACATAAACAAGGAGGTCAAACAAAACGTCCTACAGGATAAAATATAAGATGGGGTTTCTTAGAAAAACCTCATCCACGGCGGATGTGCAGTAGAAAAAAGCTCCTAAGGATTTCACTCATATAAATTCCTTGGAATAAATCTGATATTCCACTTAACTTGGAGAACATTAAGCAAAAGTTTTGCAGTAAAATATACCAAATTAAATAATGTGAGCCTCTTCCTCAACCATGAGTCGATGCATACTTCATCACATTGTATTTTATCGTAAAATCGGAAGGAATTCTAATAAATCACCATATTTTCACTAGCTGTTAAAGATGCACTCTTTTTACAAGGTATCCGGTAGCTTCTAAATAAAGAGATGTCCCCAAAAGTGTTTCCAAGTGTTCCCAATCTTTATTCTACATATATGCTTCTAACATTTTCTTCTTTTTCACATAACCGTATGAATCACCCCCATAGAAACTCAGAGACACAGACATAAAGGGTTTGAATTAAACAGGGAGAACCCATGACATTAATTTTGAGTTATCCATTATATCAACACTGTATACCACAGCCAAAATCAGACTGGTACTTTTCATCTGATCAAAAATCCCGGAAAAATTCTTATAGAACAATTGTCGTGGAGAGCCTCACCAGAGGCAGCTCTTACTGAATATATCAAATTAGGCAGTCTTTCCTCGAATTCAAATTCACGAGGTTGGTGAAGCAGCAACTTATGTACCATTAATTTTCCACAAGGTAGGGTATAGGTACTTTATTTACTAAGTTTATGATACAGTGAGATCATTGTTCCCAATGATAAGAAACATGTAAACAGATTTATATGAATATCACAAAATAATATATTCAGTAAACAGAGAAAAATATACAAGTGGACATGCTAGCCACTTAGATAGACACAAAGCCAACTCTAAACATCAACAAGCAACAAGCAACCTGCGACTGTCACAATACACAATAAATCATACCACAACCAAGAAACAGCGTTCTGCAACTGAAGACAAGATGCTTGCAAAAACAATATAAAACCTCAACAACAACAACTAAAAATTCCTTAATACAAGGGCATTCACAAGTAAGAGGAAAAACACTGTTATATGCATTCCAAGATAGAGAGAGAGGTGAGAGAACTACTTATTTTTTCTTCCTTTTCTTTTTTATAGGAGATTATTAAAATGGTGGGAAGTGCAATCAAACCCTTCACTGCATAGTTCCATTAAACATTCACATGAATCAGAACTAAATGATAGTTTTCAAGCACTCACGTGACTGGTTATTCCCTTTATCAGTTTTGGTGAGACTGAAACAAGAACAGATTGCGCAACAGAGGAGGTAGGGACTTCAGAAACAATTGTTTTCAAAGCTATGCTTGCAACGTCGCGATGCTGGTCTTTCCCGTTTAGCAATTTATCACAAAGTTTATCTGTCATCTCCAGAACATGTGCCTCACGGATTTTCTTCACCAAAGGAGCAAGACTGAAATATCACATTAAAATATGAATTAGAACCATCACACAGCTTTGCCCGATAACATGATTCAATTTGCTTTGAATCCCCGTTTGGTTCAGGGTGAAATATTCTTTGCCAAAGTGAAAAGTAAAATGGTGAAAAGTACTTTTACATATTTAGCATAGAAAAATAGAAGATTGTAATGAAGTGTACTCGGTATAGTTGTGTTATTTTGGAAAAATAGTGCGAAATATATAACTTCAAATAGGTGAGGTGAACACACATTTCAGCCCGACCAAACAGAGACCAAGGTTGCAATCACCTTGTTGTCAGTAGTTACGCTAATAGCCCCAAACAAAATTTAATAGAACATCAGTACAAAAACAATTGGTGATGCATTTTTCTATCAGAAACCATAGATACTATATATATATATATATATATATATTATCAAGTTAGAGTAAATACAGGACTGTAGACCGAGTTCACTAGAAAACGAAAAACAAAAGAGAAACTAAACCAAAAAAGACACTATATACAAAGCTGAAAATAATAAAGAAGACCCTCTCTTCCATCAGCTGCCCTACAACATATTCTCCTAAGCAGTTGGTGATGCACTAATAACATACATTTAACTCTGTTGGGCATAAAGATCACTTTTGCTCTCAATACAAGCAAAAACATGCAAAGAATATACAGGTACGGATACTGTACATAAAATTAAAGTACCAGCACCAATATTCCCAAAACCAAATGAAAGCCTCCAAGTGGGACTCCATTTATGATTTTGACATACTAATGAAGAATAGGAATAACCAGGATATTTAACTATGCATAAATTCAATCCATGTATCAGCATTTGTCTGTACTATTAACTATAGTTTGTCTATTCAATAAAACTAGCATTAATGAAAACGGATTTTCAATTTCAGACCAAGTGATTTCGTAGATGAACAGATTAAATAATCACAATAAAATTGATTATAATATGGCATGATCAGTATGGAGAAAGGAAGAGACTACTCTTGCAACTTTTTGTACATACAAACTGATGAGGCAGCCTACCACATAAATTAGGCCCGCATCTAAAATATATTGTCTTTTTACGACTTGTTGATTGTCATGTGTTTGGTATAAAATGATTATACAAAAAGGTTGTATGTTTACATTACTTAATTGGGAAAATGTACCAGCTATAGAGAACTCTTATCCCCTCTGATTGAACAACTGCAACCAGGTAGAACTTTTAAGCTATTTATAATTACAAGTTTTGAAAACTACTACAAAAGGCAATGTTATGTAGGGAAGAAAACAATAGTAAAAGAAAAAACATTTGTTTGGTGCACTATATTGTATAGACACATCCTTTTTAAATCTACAGAGACATAGCTCTTTGAACAGAAATACAGTTACCAAATAGTACAACTCATTTATCACCCTTTCACTACTTGGCTGGGAAGGAAACAATATTCAGTACAACTTATTGATGCATAACATGTAAAGTAAATTAAGAAGTTATCTTCCTAACAATTGCCATGGAAAAATATGTCCCTGGTTTGGGTTTTTAACAACAGAAAGACAAAAGATGCTCGCGAGCAAATAAGACACACTGGTAGATGGTGGGCAGTGGGTATGATCATTGAGACATACAAGATATCATCCCCCACTGTCGTTAAAGGCGCGCCTGGCTCGAGGCTCATCAAGGGGCTCGTCTTACCTTGGAAAGGACCCTTGAAGGTGCGCACTTTGTGCGCAAAGGCGCCTGGCCTTGCTCAAGGCGCTTGGTTAGATTTTTACTAGAAAATACCCGACCAATTGATATGTCAACTTTATATGTTTCTCAATGAAATGTGGAGAATCTGACCAATCCCACTCCAAAAATAACCAAAATCAAGCATAACAAGTCCCTAAGTACTTAGACACCTTCTCTTTAACTCAGACAAAAGAAACCAAATAAAATTCCAACAATGTTGCATCTCGGAACATTTATATGTTAATTTTGATTTTGATTTTAATTTTCATATCAGAGTAAATTTGCTTTAAATATGTGAATATCATTGCTTCTGTTGATTATTTGATATTGAGAATGTTATAATAAATTTAGGTACCTGAATTTACATACAAGGTGTCTGAGATATATTTTCTTACGCGTCTCTTAGTAATTGTGTATAATAGATACTAGACATTTCAAATTTTAGATCATAAAAATAATCATATTATTACAAATATACAATTTTAAGATATTTTATAAAACGTGCACCTCGCTTGAATCAGGCGCACCTTGCGCCTAAGCTCTGTGGCGATATTGGTGCCTTGGTGCGCCTTGAGTCTTAAATAACTACGCCAACCCCCAACCCCCAAATATTGCTGAACAAAAAGGAATCGTGGGAACAAACCATTTGACGGCCAATCCAGAAACATCGCCAGCTGCGTCATCAAGCTGCTGTAGGACAATATGCGACAATTTGATCTCAAGGTCATTATCCAGCTTAAACCCCTCTTTGTTCAATTCATTTAGCAAATCAGAAGTTGCCATATATCTATAATCTTTGTCCTTCCCTGTCATCTGCATAATAAACATAAGCAAATCAACATTTCCTGCCCGGAGTCCATCCATACAACATTTCGAAAAAATTAAAAATATAAATTCAGAATACCATACCTTCTCCAAGATACCAGTTATGGCTAAATTTGCCATCTCTAGAGGATTATATTATTATCTGAGCATGATAAAACAAACATTAGGAACATGCGGTCAGCTGCATTATTAGAGGATAAATAGGCGGGATTAAGGCTTTCCAGAGTTTACATACAAATTGGGTTTAGATCATCGTTATCTAATCTAAGTAAGTATCTAAATGGTACAAATCAGAAACCCTAACCAGTTTTGTAGACGTAACCCTAAAAGACACGAGAAAAACTACATATATATATATATATATATATATATACATGTATTTGTGGAGTGTAAACTCGAGTAGACTGGAAGAATCCAAGAAGAAGAAGCTTACTTTGAGGGGAATATAGCAGTGAATAAAGTCCGTATTTGTGTAAAATTGATGTGTATTCGGTTTTTTGGTGTTGTTAAACCCTGTGTAAGGCGAGAAAGAGAGGAGTGATTATAATAGGGCAGTGATGGATTGAGAGTTGGAAGTGAAGCAGCTGATTCCTTCCCCTTCTAAGCGTTCGTGTCGCCTCTCGACTCTTGGGCGGACTTACTTCTAGACCCCAAAGGTTGTGTTCATGAAAATAAAAGTCCAGGGGTTTTTTGTTTTTCCCTCTTAAGTCTGAATCTGAACCATTCAGACTTAACAGGTACCAAAAAGTGTTTGTTTTTTAAGTGATTAAGACGCTAACGACTATATTTGGCTCTTAATGATTAAGAGATTGAGTTACGTCTGAAGTCTGAATCTGAAGTCTGAATCAATCTAAATACATTCATTCAGAGGTACATTCAGACATAAAAACAAACATATTTTTCAGATTCAGATTTCAGACTTCAGAGTCACTCTTCAGATTTCAGATTCAGACTTCAGATTCAGATAAAAAAACAAACGCAAAAGGTTCCTTACTTTTTTCATTTGTTTTAATTTCGTTCTTATTTTATTTTTATTTTTAATTCTCAATCTTTTTTTAATCTCAATTTTAATCTTTTTTTTTTAATTTAATCCTCAACTTTCTCTTTGGTCTCAATTTAGCCTTTGTTAATTATTTTAAATACAATTAACTATTTTATCCCTCTTTATTAAAAAATAATAAAATAAATGTTATAAATATTGTAAAATAAACTATTTTATTATTATTTACGAATAAAAAAATATTTTTTTATCCCATAATAATAATAATAAAAACATTTTTATTTTTTATTTTATCTCAGTTGTTTTTAATTTTATTAAAAAAACTGGAATAACAATTTTAATAATCAACATAGTTTTTTATTTATAAAAAAAAACTATTTTTTATTTTAATTAAAATTGTTTAATTTGATTTATTAGATTCACAATTGTTTAGCACCGCTGGCGCGGACCCACATCACAATAAATTTTTATTTATCAATTATATTACATAGATGGGGAAAAACAATTGATGTATTATATCCGCGATTGGTTAGTTCGCTGGATTGGACCCACATTAGTTAAATGATGTAGGTCCGCGCCAACGGCACTAATCAATCGTGAATCGAAGACATCAAATTAAATATTTTTAATTAAAATTAAAAATATTTTTTTATAAATAAAAAACTATCTTGACTATTAAAATTGTTATTCTAGTATTTTTTTTTTAAATTAAAAACTACTGGGATAAAATAAAAATTAAAGTATTTTTTATTATTATTCTCAGATAACAAATATCTTTTTATCCCCAAATAATAATAAAATAGTTTATTTTTCAATATTTACAACATTCATTTTATTATTTTTCAATAAAGAGAGGTAAAATAGTCATACGTATTCAAAATAATTAACAAATTGACTAAATTGAGACAAAATGAAAGGTTGAGGATTAAATTGAAATAGAAAAAGGATAGGGACAAAATTAAGACAAAATGAAAGGTTGGGGATGAAATTGAAACAAAAAAAGTATAGGGACGAAATTGAAATAAGTGGAAAGGTAAGTGACCTATGAGGTAGTTTACTCAAAATAAAATATCTAATTAAATCTAAATACCGCTATACGGTGGGGATCGACTGTTTCCTCGCTAAAGATGCAAGATCAAGCAATTAAATAAAAGAAAAATAAACATCAATTGGAAACTTAATAAAATTTTCATAAATAGATCATTTTTATCATGTTCGAACACACAAAAACAACACAGATGCACATACGAAATACCAAGAGTGCAAATGAGAATGATATCAATTAGATGTGACCACAACTGAATAATCATTTATAGACTAAATCACCCAGAGTCTTAATTTTCATAAGATATATAAGGATAAACTAGGAAACAAAATGCAATTCCTAAACTATTCAAAACTCTTACTAATAATCCTAAACAATGTTGAGTATATAATATATAACCTATTAAATAACTACTAAATAATAATAGTAGTAATGATAATAAATTGAAATTACAAGCATTGTCTTTCTAACAGAAATCGGGACGTCCCAAAGCCCATCCAACTACCCATGAACATTAATCTTTATTCACTGCCTTAACATTAATCTTTAATACCTATTCGTTAATGATGCAAATATTGGAGTAAACCCTTTGCCTTAACATCATAGCCATGGTATTGGGTGGGCAACTAGAGCATCGAAATAGATAATACCTATTCGCTAAAACAGAAGATTAAGCTCCATATTCAAAATTGTTCAAGTTAAAATCACCTATCCATATAACAATAATTTGAAATGGTAAGTCTAATTCACTTTACTGGGAAAAAAAAGCTAGAAGGGAAAAAAATGCTAATGAAATACTTAATGAATATGATTCATGAAGGATATGTATTATATGAGCAATAATTATAGTATTAGATAGTAAGTTAATGATAAAGAAAACAGAGATGAACAAGAATGTTGTTGATACCAAATTTAGTCTGCTGACATGGCTCAATTAAATGGAGACACGTGACAATCTGCGTGACAATAACAAACACTTCTGAACAACACCTTGACTTCGAGGAACTCAATTTCCCCGACCAACTCAGATACTCCGAGTAGTAGGTGCTTGATTAGGCATAAATTCTTCCTAATTTATCCCTTAATTTCGGTACTTTAATCACCTCGAACAACGTAATTGGATTGACTTTATCTCATAATCTTGCTACTGACTTATCCTAACAAGTACACCGAGTTTCTGGTATTTCGTTGTGATTTTACAGGTGTCTAATGTCAAGAAATGGAAGAAGGAAACCGAAAGAATAGAGAAAGTCAACAAGAAAAGTCAAAAGGGCAAAAGAGTCATTCCTACCCAGAATCCGGATGAGGTACCTAAAGAGAAGTTGAAGGTATCATCCTCACAAGAACCTAGGAAAAAACGACACCTCAATCGGATACCCAGAGCAAAAGATATGGGCAGTCAAAGTTTGAAGGAAAAGTCAAATAGGCGGACCGGTCCGCCTAAGACCCGGACCGGACCGATGTACACAAATCCAGAGAACTGCGAACCGAAGGCAAACCGAAGAAGGCAAAAATTAAAAGAACCGATCCGCCCCCGGACTGATCCGCCTGAAAAATAAAAGAACCGATCCGCTTTAGAAGCAGACCGATCCGCCTAAGGGTCGGACCGGTCCGCCCATCGAGATTTTGTTTTCTGATTCTCCTCTAAAGACTCCGATTTATACTCAACTTCTTGTAATTTCATGTAGGGTATAAAAACCCGAATTATTTTCATTGTAAGGGAGGCAAGAACGTGGGGAGTTAGTTTAATCTCTCCTTTTCTTCCACAAACCCTAGTTTAGCAACTTTATTCATTTTAATTCAAGACTGAAGCTTTAATTCCGATTGTGAGTACTTCTAGTTAATTGATTGACTGCTGTGGTAAAAAAATTAGTGAGTATCTCATCTTTTCAATTCTCTTTTACATTATTGTACGAGTTTGCCTTAGATTAATCGTGGTTTTCTGCACATTGAAATCTGTTTTCAGCACTTTCGGTGTGTCCGGCTAGATTTCCAAGGTCGGGTTACATGAACCCAACCTGATGTGGTAATTGCACGTATAAAATTAATCCTCTGAATTTAGTGATTAATTGTGACCGTATTGCGTAGGAACACAACAATTGTAGGTCTAAATATCTCGTTTGCCTCTAGGTAACCGGGATGATTGAGAATATAATTCGAGTGTCACTATCGTGATACCGATTTACTCATCCATTGATTAAGTATGACGCGGGCTTGAACCTCGTATACGTAATGCTTGGGAGTACTAAAGACTGGGTCAAATTAATTAGATAAATTTACGATTAGTATTATAACTGCAGTACACTAGGGTTGGGGGATTGTATTCCCGTCCTATTTTTTCCATCATCTCATTTAAAAGTTCAAATCAAATTTTCATTCACATTTTAGGTAATTTAGTGTAATTGCACATTTTCATAACTACATAATTGCATTTAGCTTAATCATTCCCAAAATCAAATCTTTTTCTTTCTTCTTAGAGTCAACGTTAGGATTCTTCCGTCTTATCCCGTCGTCACAACTTCGTTGTCCTTTTTCCCTGAGGATCGATACCCGACTTGTCGGATTATTACTTGAACGACAGGCTTGCACTTGAGCCTAGAGAGTACACACTTTAGAGACACATTCTGAGTCGTGTCAAGTTTTTGGCGCCGTTGCCGGGGAGCTAGGTAGACTTAGGATTAGATCGAGTTAATCCAAAACTTTGACCAAAAATTTCCAAAAATCCAAAAACATAAAAAAATTCATAAAGCATAAAAAGATTCATCAATCATCTCTCTTAAGCCGTGTGCCACCCCGACTAATTAAATACCGGGTAGCTACTCCTTTATTAAATTAATTCAAAATGCCAAGTTGGCTCAGTTAATAGCATCACTGTCGAAAACCTTTTAAAGATTACTAACCACCTAGTATTTAAAAAGTAAGTTGCCAAATTTTAATTTAAGTCTGATTAACATGCAACAAGAGTAATGAATAAATAAATAACACCATTCACCATACTGAAGTAAAACGAATAACCATCACAATAGAGTAAATAAAGTCTGGAGGAAAACTCCTCACTACAATCCCATAACTGAAATGAATAACCGAATACTGAAATAATACATGCTAAAATCTGAGAACTGAAATGTAAAAGATGTCTCTAAATAGGAATGGGCAACATGCCCTACAACTGATAGATAGTGACTCTGGAATCCAAAAGATAGAAGCGTCTACATGCAAATCCCTGTAGCTTCCACAAACAGCTACAGCTCGTCACCTGAATGAGTATCCTATGCTTGGTGTCCTTGTGGCTGGGCACCTAAAATGATTTTACAAGAAAAGATTTGAAAAGCAAACGGGTCAGAGCCCGAATGTGGAGTTATATTTTAAAAACCTGCAAGTGCTTTAAAAACATTTAAAACATTAAATGCAAAGTACATGTTAGGACGTACACTCACATGATATTCTCACCTCTCGTCTAACTGTGCACTCCTAACGTAAGTACCCATCTACAAAGATATAAACCACTAGCTAAGTGACCTCATAACCAGCTAGACTGTAATAGTTCCTACCCTTATTACCCGGTCCTATTAACATATAACGCTCGTAATTAGATAGGGATTTAATGTAAACTCAGATGCTCAATATGCAATATATTTTTCTATCAGCTAACTCATTATGTTTCTCGGAACAATACCGTAATTATTTATACAACATTAACATGAATGTTCCCATTAATTAAGTGTATATTATTCACATCATAAATATACAATACAAGCACCCTGAGAACTAAGCTGTGGTGCACACATACTCTGCTATCCATCCTGGTACATCACGTACATAAGGATCACACATTCCGAATCTCTCAGCAATAGTTCAGATAACACAAATCACAAATAGTGGAGGCGAACACAGTCACATCACATGGGTCACGCATATACCTATGCTCCCACGATCAGCGGACTTATTAACATCCCAATAAGTCTTTCTCTGACCTATGTTCATCGAGGTACCAGTCTATATCCCCCCCGTAGGCACACAAGGATTAGAGGGTCCTAAGCGAACGCAACCTCCCGTGATAGCAAGTATGGTAGGTATGTCGTACACACAATTCATATACCAATACTAAGTAAACACACATCTTAGCAATACCGTATTTTAGTCGTAGTACATATTGCACTCTCGTACTAACTATAATTATTACACTTTGTACTATTCCGATTTGTAATCATACGCGCCATAATTTCTCACGTCGTAGTAGACACTCCCGTCTCAACCCAAACCGTCCATGTAATACAATTCTCGTATGTAAATTCCTTCTCATAAATACCCAAATGTCCCAATTCTATCATTACTACATCTACGGAATGATATCTATATCCTCGAATAAGTTTACGGAACTCCAAAAATCAAAACAGTCCAAAATGGCCCAAACTGCCAGCTCGTTAGAAGTCTCGTTCGAACGAGACTGTTCGAACGAGTTTGGACTGTCAGCTCATTAGAAGTCTCGTTCGAACGAGGCTGTTCGAACGAGATCCAGTTCGTTCGAACGAACTGTCCCTTCTAACGATATCTCGTTCTAACGAGATATCGAACGAAATCCCTACTCGTTAGCAACGACTGGTCAACTCGTTAGAAGCTCATTCGAACGAGTTCGTTCGAACGACCTAGGGACTGCTTCTAACGACTGACTAGTTTCGGCCCAGATTTTTACCCAATTCGTTTTTCATCCATTTTAACACCTCAAATCTTCTAAACTAAGTCCAAACAATCGTTTAAAGGTCTATAATCGATACTAAACATATATAGTCACATCCTAACATGTTTTTAAGGGATCAATCCATCCTAACATCAATTAAATTTACAAATTTCTACACTTTTTCCCAATATCTCAAGAACATGAACCCTAACTTTATATCATCATCAAATCCCAGAATTTAATTCGTTTTAATTTCTCCTAATCACAGTTACTATGAGGGAAATCATCTACCTATCATACTACATGCAATTCTCTTTAAAATTTTCAAGTTCTAAACTCCAACTACTTGGGTTTTCATTTAATCTTTCAAGAACAATCAAAATTCTTCAATTTCTAACATGGAAAAGACATTCTCTGAATTTAAATGGAATAAAGTCACTTGCCTTGGTTTGATTTCTGATTTTGGTGTAGGTTTGATTAAGTTTTCTGCAGAAATTCCTCTCTCCAAGCTCCTTCTCCAATGGTGGCTTAAGGTGGCTAGGGTTTGATTTGGGGAACTTAGAAAACCTAAATGATAACCTACGTAGCCTTCTAGGTTAATATGGGTTGGTTATGGGCTTAGTGGGTCAAATCCACACCAGATTTAATTAACCAATTTTCGTCACTTTTAATACCTCAAAATGTAAAATTACCAAAATACCCTTTAAGTTGCCGGTATGGCCTAAAAAATATCCCGGGACCCAAACTATACCCCCGGCTAGTGTTTTCTGACTATCTCGACCCTTCCGGACGCGTTGGCGCACTCAAAACGACCATACGGATTATAGATTTTAAATTCACTTTTATTATCAAAATATTTCACCGTAACGCGGCGGTCCCACGCGTCTCAACAAAATTTATAAAATGTCGTATATAAATCTCACGACAACTTTTATAATACCAAATACATATATTAAAACACGTATGCACATAATCAAATACCAACTCGCATCTCATTAGTATTTATAACCCGGATTAATTTCCAATTAATACGCATTTAATTAATTAAAACCAAAAATAAATATAGCCAAAAGTACGGGGTATTACATACTTCCCCCCTAATAACTGAATTTCGTCCCGAAATTCGAAACTAGAAAGTACCTGCTAAAAATAACTCTGGATAACATTCGCGCATCTCATCCTCGCGCTCCCATGTGGACTCTTCGATATTGTGATGTCGCCACTGAACACGCACTAACGGGACTATCTTTGACCGCAGTTTCCTCTCGCTTCGGTCCAAAATAGCAATTGGCCCCTCCTCGTAGGAGCTATCCGGCTGGAGATCGATGTCCTCCACAGCAATGTGAGAATGGGCCAAATTATCTCTAAGGTATTTCCTTAGCGAGGAAATATAGAACACGTCGTGAATCCGATGCAAGTGCTCCGGTAGTCCAAGTCTATACGCAACCGGTCCGATCCGCTCAATGATAGGAAACGGCCCCACATACCTCGGTGCCAACTTCCCCTTCTTCCCGAAACGCATAATCCCCTTCATCGGAGATACCCTGAGCAAAACCTGGTCCCCCACTTGGAACTCCCTAAAAAACCTCTTCGCATCAGCATAACTCTTCTGCCTGTTTTGAGCTACCCGAATGCGACTCCGAATCAACTCAATCCTTGCCGAAGTATCCTGAATCACTTCCGGCCCAAGTAGTTTGTTGTCCCCCACTTCTAACCAACATGCTGGGGAACGACAAGGCCTACCGTACAATGCCTCAAACGGAGCCATGCCAATAGTGAACTGATAGGAGTTGTTGTAAGCAAACTCCACCAGTGGAAGGTACTGCTCCCATCCACCCCCGAAGTCAATAATGCACATGCGTAGCATGTCCTCCAAAATCTGATTGGTGCGCTCTGTCTGTCCATCAGTCTGCGGATGATACGCCGTACTCAACCGCAATTCCGTGCCCATGGCCTCCTGGAAACTCTCCCAAAACCGGGAAACAAATATCTTGTCTCTGTCAGACACGATATTTAGGGGCACACCGTGAAGTCTCACAATCTCTGAAATGAAGAGCTGGGCATACTGTCCCGTGGTGTAGTCAGTCCTTACGGGTAAGAAGTGAGCGACCTTGGACAACCTGTCCACAATTACCCAAACGGAGTCGTGACCCCTCTGCGACGTAGGTAATCCCGTGATAAAGTCCATGGATATGCTCTCCCACATCCACACCGGGACCTCCAACGGCTGTAGAAATCCTGCTGGTCTCTGATGATCCACTTTTACAAGCTGAAAAGTGGCGCATTTCGAAACAAACTCAGCGATATCTCTCTTCATACCGCTCCACCAATACTGCCGTCTCATGTCTTGGTACATTTTGTCCCCTCCGGGATGTACCGCGAACCGTGAGCCGTGCGACTTTGCCATCACTTCGTGTCGCAATTCCTCTCCTTCCGAAACTACCAATCTCCCATTGAAGCGTAATCCCCCGTCTGAGCTAACGGTATAGGATTCGGCTCCCTCTGCTAGTAATCGAACTATCTGCTCCTGACAGAACGAGTCATCGGCCTGTGCCCGTACTACCTTCGTGACAATCTGCGGTGTAACGGTCATCACAGACATGAAAGATCGGGCCACTGCATCCTGGTGTCCCAATTCCTTCCACTTTGCTTTCCACACCTCTGCCACCTCATCTGCTAGCCTACGGCTCAACGCGTCTGCTACCACGTTAGCCTTACCCGGGTGGTACTGGATGTCGAACTGGTAGTCTTTCACAAACTCTAGCCACCTACGTTGCGGCATATTCAACTCTTTCTGCGTGAACAGGTACTGTAGAGACTTGTGGTCCGTGAACAGTTGGAACTTCTCCCCCAAAAGATAGTGCCTCCAAATCCGTAGGGCAAATACCACCGCTGCCAACTCCAAATCATGCGTGGGGTAATTCTTCTCACGAGGCTTAAGCTTACGGGAAGCATAAGCTATGGCCTGTCTCTCCTGCTGCAATACACCTCCAAGTCCTTGTAAAGAGGCGTCGGTGTAAACCAAATACTCAACTCCCGGTCTCGACAATGCTAACACAGGTGCTGAGGTCAATTTGTCCTTCAATTCATCGAATGCCAACTGACAGACATCACTCCAGATGTATGGCACACCCTTACGAGTAAGGTGTGTCAAAGGACCTGCTATCTCCGAGAAACCCCGAATAAACCTCCTGTAGTATCCTGCTAGACCCAAGAAACTACGAATCTCCGTTGGTGTCGTGGGCTGTCCCCACTCCCTTACCGCTGATACCTTCCCCGGATCAACAGATATCCCTTGGTCGGAAATAATGTGACCCAAGAACTGGACTTCCTTCAGCCAAAACCCGCACTTCTCATATTTTGCATACAACTCGTTCTGACGGAGTGTCTGCAAAACCTGCCTCAAATGCCCGGCGTGCTCCTCTTCTGTCTGAGAGTAAACCAGAATGTCATCAATGAAGACAATGACAAACTGATCTAGGAAATCCCTGAACACTCTGTTCATCAAGTCCATAAACACTGCTGGAGCGTTGGTCAAGCCGAAAGGCATAACTCGAAACTCGTAAGAACCATATCTCGATAAGAATGCAGTCTTTGAGACATCCTCCTCCCTGATACGCAACTGATGGTATCCCGATCTCAAGTCAATCTTCGAGAAGAAAGAAGCTCCTCTCAACTGGTCGAATAAGTCATCGATTCGAAGCAACGGATACTTATTCCGTATCGTGACCTTATTCAACTCTCGGTAGTCCACACACGGTCTCAGTGAACCATCCCTCTTCTTCACAAACAAAACTGGAGCGCCCCAAGGTGAGGTACTCCTGCGAATAAAGCCCTGACCTAACAGCTGCTCTATCTGATCCCATAGCTCTCTCATCTTAGCTGGAGCCATACGGTACGGTGCGCGTGCTATAGGTCTCGTTCCCGGTAGTAAATCTATAACGAAGTCTATCTCTCGACTTGGTGGTAGGCCTGGTATTTCCTGAAACACATCTGAATACTCCCTGACAACCGGGATGGAATCTAAAGGAATCACAACCTCCTTAGAGGTATCCTCCTCGATGTAATACAGATGAGCGGTCGATCCTCCCTCTGGGCGAGGCATCGCCACAACAAACATCTCTTGCCCCGAAATGGCAAAAATAATGCTCCCGCTGAAGCAATCAATCATGGCCCTATATGCTACGAGCCAATCCATACCGATGATCACATCGTGAACATGCATGTCTAACACTAACATGTCTGCAGGCAATACCAAACCACCGATCTCTACCCCCACTCCCCGGCATATAAAGAAAATAAGTGACCCATTCCCCAATGGTGAGTCGACACACGTCACTGTGCTCTCTGCCGTAGCTAACAATCCTAAAGCTTTCGCGAAGTGTGTAGCTATAAAACAATGTGTAGCACCCGTATCAAATAACACCCGACCCATAGTGCCATGGATAGGAAACGTACCCTCGATCGCGGGCGGCGCCTGTGGAACTGCAGCCTGGTGGACGTTGTAGACACGTCCATACTGTAGCTGCCCCTGCTGAGCTGGGACTGCTGGAATGGGTGGCAGTGCTGCCATCTGTGGCGGTGCGGGAAGAGCGGCGGGAAACATAGGCCTCTGTGGCTCCTGGCGAGCACCCTGCTGCTGCTGCTGCTGCTGTGGGGCCCTGCCCCTATCAGGACAATCCTGCTTCTTATGGCCAGTCTTGCCACAAACAAAGCACTTCCCTGGGAAGTTCCCTCCCCTCTGCCCCTGCTGTCCCCGGCCCTGGTGGCCGTTACCGTTCCTCCCTTGGCCCTGCTGGCCCTGATGAAACTACTGCCCATTCTGCCCCCTGTTTTCCTGATGGCCGTTTGGACCCTGATGGCCTTGACGGAAACCTCCTTGTCCCTGCCTGTAGTTCCCTGACCGGAACCTCTTATTATCCCCCTGCTGGGAGCCCTGCTCATTCTGTCTCTGCCCCTGACCCGATTGTGCCCCGCTGGCACCATGTCCTCCGGTCCTGCCCTGATGGCTAGACTCTTCCGACCTTTTACCCTCGGCCATATGAAAACGGTGGTCCTGGCAGTGCAACAATGCAGCGTTAACCACATCAGAATAGGTGGCCAACGATAGGTTCCCTAGCAGATGCTGACGGATCCTCCAAGTCAACCCGTCGGTGAACTTCTCAATTTTCTTCTTCTCTGTTGGTATCTCGTCTGGAACGATGTTCAACAGATTCGTGAACTCGGCCTCATACTCGGCCACTGTCTTACCCTCCTACCTCAGACTCATCAGCTTCCTCCTCATTTCTGTATGAACTGCGGACGGAAAGTACTTGCGGTCGAACCGCACCCAGAACTCCTGAATCGTGAGAGCATCCCTCTCCTCCGCGGCGGTAATGGACTCCCACCACTGCAGTGCAGATCCAACCAGCTTGAAAGTAGCTAGCACCTGCTTCTGAACATCAGTGCACTCATGCATTCTCAAGTGCCTCTGCATATCCTTCCTCCATTGGCTCGAGACTACCATATCTGAGCTACCTGCAAACTCTGGCGGATGCGCTTTCTGAAAAGCGTCACGTACACGCTCCCAAGCAGACGGGAATGCATTTGCCTGTACCGGCGCGACAACCGGCGCCTGAGGTGGTGCCTGCTGAATCACGGAAATCGCGGCATTTACCGCTTGGGCTACTATAGCTGCAACCTCAGCGGCGTTCATCATACCCTGAACTGGAGCGGGCTGGGGTTCGAGCGTTGCATCCATGGGAACTCGTCGTGCACGTCGTGGAGGCATCTGAAATAAGAACAAAGTTTATAAGTTCGCTATTTATAAACTTAAAATAGCTGAAGAACGAAGCACACACAAAAAGAATACAACAGTCCTAAAATATAGGGCTCTATATCAAAGAAACGTAGCGGAAACATAATAGCCGTACAGATCCTAAAGGACACTAGAACCTGATGCTCGGATACCACCTGTGACACCCCGGCTAATTAAATACCGGGTAGCTACTCCTTTATTAAATTAATTCAAAATGCCAAGTTGGCTCAGTTAATAGCATCACTGTCGAAAACCTTTTAAAGATTACTAACCACCTAGTATTTAAAAAGTAAGTTGCCAAATTTTAATTTAAGTCTGATTAACATGCAACAAGAGTAATGAATAAATAAATAACACCATTCACCATACTGAAGTAAAACGAATAACCATCACAATAGAGTAAATAAAGTCTGGAGGAAAACTCCTCACTACAATCCCATAACTGAAATGAATAACCGAATACTGAAATAATACATGCTAAAATCTGAGAACTGAAATGTAAAAGATGTCTCTAAATAGGAATGGGCAACATGCCCTACAACTGATAGATAGTGACTCTGGAATCCAAAAGATAGAAGCGTCTACATGCAAATCCCTGTAGCTTCCACAAACAGCTACAGCTCGTCACCTGAATGAGTATCCTATGCTTGGTGTCCTTGTGGCTGGGCACCTAAAATGATTTTACAAGAAAAGATTTGAAAAGCAAACGGGTCAGAGCCCGAATGTGGAGTTATATTTTAAAAACCTGCAAGTGCTTTAAAAACATTTAAAGCATTAAATGCAAAGTACATGTTAGGACGTACACTCACATGATATTCTCACCTCTCGTCTAACTGTGCACTCCTAACGTAAGTACCCATCTACAAAGATATAAACCACTAGCTAAGTGACCTCATAACCAGCTAGACTGTAATAGTTCCTACCCTTATTACCCGGTCCTATTAACATATAACGCTCGTAATTAGATAGGGATTTAATGTAAACTCAGATGCTCAATATGCAATATATTTTTCTATCAGCTAACTCATTATGTTTCTCGGAACAATACCGTAATTATTTATACAACATTAACATGAATGTTCCCATTAATTAAGTGTATATTATTCACATCATAAATATACAATACAAGCACCCTGAGAACTAAGCTGCGGTGCACACATACTCTGCTATCCATCCTGGTACATCACGTACATAAGGATCACACATTCCGAATCTCTCAGGAATAGTTCAGATAACACAAATCACAAATAGTGGAGGCGAACACAGTCACATCACATGGGTCACGCATGTACCTATGCTCCCACGATCAGCGGACTTATTAACATCCCAATAAGTCTTTCTCTGACCTATGTTCATCGAGGTACCAGTCTATATCCCCCCCGTAGGCACACAAGGATTAGAGGGTCCTAAGCGAACGCAACCTCCCGTGATAGCAAGTATGGTAGGTATGTCGTACACACAATTCATATACCAATACTAAGTAAACACACATCTTAGCAATACCGTATTTTAGTCGTAGTACATATTGCACTCTCGTACTAACTATAATTATTACACTTTGTACTATTTCGATTTGTAATCATACGCGCCATAATTTCTCACGTCGTAGTAGACACTCCCGTCTCAACCCAAACCGTCCATGTAATACAACTCTCGTATGTAAATTCCTTCTCATAAATACCCAAATGTCCCAATTCTATCATTACTACATCTACGGAATGATATCTATATCCTCGAATAAGTTTACAGAACTCCAAAAATCAAAACAGTCCAAAATGGCCCAAACTGCCAGCTCGTTAGAAGTCTCGTTCGAACGAGACTGTTCGAACGAGTTTGGACTGTCAGCTCGTTAGAAGTCTCGTTCGAACGAGGCTGTTCGAACGAGATCCAGTTCGTTCGAACGAACTGTCCCTTCTAACGATATCTCGTTCTAACGAGATATCGAACGAAATCCCTACTCGTTAGCAACGACTGGTCAACTCGTTAGAAGCTCGTTCGAACGAGTTCGTTCGAACGACCTAGGGACTGCTTCTAACGACTGACCAGTTTCGGCCCAGATTTTTACCCAATTCGTTTTTCATCCATTTTAACACCTCAAATCTTCTAAACTAAGTCCAAACAATCGTTTAAAGGTCTATAATCGATACTAAACATATATAGTCACATCCTAACATGTTTTTAAGGGATCAATCCATCCTAACATCAATTAAATTTACAAATTTCTACACTTTTTCCCAATATCTCAAGAACATGAACCCTAACTTTATATCATCATCAAATCCCAGAATTTAATTCGTTTTAATTTCTCCTAATCACAGTTATTATGAGGGAAATCATCTACCTATCATACTACATGCAATTCTCTTTAAAATTTTCAAGTTCTAAACTCCAACTACTTGGGTTTTCATTTAATCTTTCAAGAACAATCAAAATTCTTCAATTTCTAACATGGAAAAGACATTCTCTGAATTTAAATGGAATAAAGTCACTTGCCTTGGTTTGATTTCTGATTTTGTTGTAGGTTTGATTAAGTTTTCTGCAGAAATTCCTCTCCCCAAGCTCCTTCTCCAATGGTGGCTTAAGGTGGCTAGGGTTTGATTTGGGGAACTTAGAAAACCTAAATGATAACCTACGTAGCCTTCTAGGTTAATATGGGTTGGTTATGGGCTTAGTGGGTCAAATCCACATCAGATTTAATTAACCAATTTTCGTCACTTTTAATACCTCAAAATGTAAAATTACCAAAATACCCTTTAAGTTGCCGGTATGGCCTAAAAAATATCCCGGGACCCAAACTATACCCCCGGCTAGTGTTTTCTGACTATCTCGACCCTTTCGGACGCGTTGGCGCACTCAAAACGACCATACGAATTATAGATTTTAAATTCACTTTTATTATCAAAATATTTCACCGTGACGCGGCGGTCCCACGCGTCTCAACAAAATTTATAAAATGTCGTATATAAATCTCACGACAACTTTTATAATACCAAATACATATATTAAAACACGTATGCACATAATCAAATACCAACTCGCATCTCATTAGTATTTATAACCCGGATTAATTTCCAATTAATACGCATTTAATTAATTAAACCCAAAAATAAATATAGCCAAAAGTACGGGGTATTACATACTTCCCCCCTAATAACTGAATTTCGTCCCGAAATTCGAAACTAGAAAGTACCTGCTAAAAATAACTCTGGATAACATTCGCGCATCTCATCCTCGCGCTCCCATGTGGACTCTTCGATATTGTGATGTCGCCACTGAACACGCACTAACGGGACTATCTTTGACCGCAGTTTCCTCTCGCTTCGGTCCAAAATAGCAATTGGCCCCTCCTCGTAGGAGCTATCCGGCTGGAGATCGATGTCCTCCACAGCAATGTGAGAATGGGCCAAATTATCTCTAAGTTATTTCCTTAGCGAGGAAATATAGAACACGTCGTGAATCCGATGCAAGTGCTCCGGTAGTCCAAGTCTATACGCAACCGGTCCGATCCGCTCAATGATAGGAAACGGCCCCACATACCTCGGTGCCAACTTCCCCTTCTTCCCGAAACGCATAATCCCCTTCATCGGAGATACCCTGAGCAAAACCTGGTCCCCCACTTGGAACTCCCTAAAAAACCTCTTCGCATCAGCATAACTCTTCTGCCTGTTTTGAGCTACCCGAATGCGACTCCGAATCAACTCAATCCTTGCCGAAGTATCCTGAATCACTTCTGGCCCAAGTAGTTTGTTGTCCCCCACTTCTAACCAACATGCTGGGGAACGACAAGGCCTACCGTACAATGCCTCAAACGGAGCCATGCCAATAGTGAACTGATAGGAGTTGTTGTAAGCAAACTCCACCAGTGGAAGGTACTGCTCCCATCCACCCCCGAAGTCAATAATGCACATGCGTAGCATGTCCTCCAAAATCTGATTGGTGCGCTCTGTCTGTCCATCAGTCTACGGATGATACGCCGTACTCAACCGCAATTCCGTGCCCATGGCCTCCTGGAAACTCTCCCAAAACCGCGAAACAAATATCTTGTCTCTGTCAGACACGATATTTAGGGGCACACCGTGAAGTCTCACAATCTCTGAAATGAAGAGCTGGGCATACTGTCCCATGGTGTAGTCAGTCCTTACGGGTAAGAAGTGAGCGACCTTGGACAACCTGTCCACAATTACCCAAACGGAGTCGTGACCCCTCTGCGACGTAGGTAACCCCGTGATAAAGTCCATGGATATGCTCTCCCACATCCACACCGTGACCTCCAACGGCTGTAGCAATCCTGCTGGTCTCTGATGATCCACTTTTACAAGCTGAAAAGTGGCGCATTTCGAAACAAACTCAGCGATATCTCTCTTCATACCGCTCCACCACTACTGCCGTCTCATGTCTTGGTACATTTTGTCCCCTCCGGGATGTACCGCGAACCGTGAGCCGTGCGACTTTGCCATCACTTCGTGTCGCAATTCCTCTCCTTCCGAAACTACCAATCTCCCATTGAAGCGTAATCCCCCGTCTGAGCTAACGGTATAGGATTCGGCTCCCTCTGCTAGTAATCGAACTATCTGCTCCTGACAGAACGAGTCATCGGCCTGTGCCCGTACTACCTTCGTGACAATCTGTGGTGTAACGGTCATCACAGACATGAAAGATCGGGCCACTGCATCCTGGTGTCCCAATTCCTTCCACTTTGCTTTCCACACCTCTGCCACCTCATCTGCTGGCCTATGGCTCAACGCGTTTGCTACCACGTTAGCCTTACCCGGGTGGTACTGGATGTCGAACTGGTAGTCTTTCACAAACTCAAGCCACCTACGTTGTCGCATATTCAACTCTTTCTGCGTGAACAGGTACTGTAGAGACTTGTGGTCCGTGAACAGTTGGAACTTCTCCCCCAAAAGATAGTGCCTCCAAATCCGTAGAGCAAATACCACCGCTGCCAACTCCAAATCATGTGTGGGGTAATTCTTCTCATGAGGCTTAAGCTTACGGGAAGCATAAGCTATGGCCTGTCTCTCCTGCTGCAATACACCTCCAAGTCCTTGCAAAGACGCGTCGGTGTAAACCAAATACTCAACGCCCGGTCTCGGCAATGCTAACACAGGTGCTGAGGTCAATTTGCCCTTCAATTCATCGAATGCCAACTGACAGGCATCACTCCAGATGTATGGCACACCCTTACGAGTAAGGTGTGTCAAAGGACCTGCTATCTCCGAGAAACCCCGAATAAACCTCCTGTAGTATCTTGCTAGACCCAAGAAACTACGAATCTCCGTTGGTGTCGTGGGCTGTCCCCACTCCCTTACCGCTGATACCTTCCCCGGATCAACAGATATCCCTTGGTCGGAAATAATGTGACCCAAGAACTGGACTTCCTTCAGCCAAAACCGGCACTTCTCATATTTTGCATACAACTCGTTCTGACGGAGTGTCTGCCAAACCTGCCTCAAATGCCCGGCGTGCTCCTCTTCTGTCTGAGAGTAAACCAGAATGTCATCAATGAAGACAATGACAAACTGATCTAGGAAATCCCCGAACACTCTGTTCATCAAGTCCATAAACACTGCTGGAGCGTTGGTCAAGCCGAAAGGCATAACCCGAAACTCGTAAGAACCATATCTCGATAAGAACGCAGTCTTCGAGACATCCTCCTCCCTGATACGCAACTGATGGTATCCCGATCGCAAGTCAATCTTCGAGAAGAAAGAAGCTCCTCTCAACTGGTCGAATAAGTCATCGATTCGAGGCAACGGATACGTATTCCGTATCGTGACCTTATTCAACTCTCGGTAGTCCACACACAGTCTCAGTGAACCATCCCTCTTCTTCAAACTTGCACACAAGAGGTGATCCGCCTCAAAATCTTCCCCTTCTCACTCAAGGATAAAGCTAAGACCTGGTTATGGTCTTTACCTCCAAGCTCAATTCCATCCTGGAATGAGTTACAATCCAGATTTCTCAAGAAATTCTTCCCACCTCATCGAACAATCTCCATAAAGGCTCAAATTCAAGCATTCAGACAAGCAGAAAATGAGCCATTCCATCGATGTTATGAGCGTTTTAATGAATTAGTTGCTTCATGCCCCCATCATGGATTTGATACACTGCAACTCATATCTTTCCTCTATAATGGGCTGAACCTTAACTCCAAGCAACTCATTGAAACCATGGGAAGTGGTCCGTTTGTCGACCTAGACGCCCAAGATACTGAGCTTCACCTGAGGTATGTCGCCGAGACTACCCAATCCTGGGATATTGCTGATCCTAACGCTCAAAATCAAAATCGTCAAGCGACCACCACTCCTTCGGCGTCCGGCCTATTCCACGTAGAACAGAATTCTATGTCGGGCATTCGATTGGACGTAGTTGAGAAAGGATTGCGAGACCTACGTGAGATATATGAAAGAGGATCATCTGAATCAATCCCAAAACCCGTCGGGAAGGTGTGTGCGATTTGTGAGGCGGGACATTCAACTGAGGAATGCCCGACTATACCCGCCTACAAAGTAATGCTTCAGGAGCAAGTTAGTGGTATAGGAGGGTTTAGGGGTAATTTCGGTGCCCCGCACGGAAATGCTTACAACCCTTCATGGAAAAACCACCCTGGTTTTAGCTACGGGCAACAACATGCCTCAATGAACCCTCCTTCACATGTTGCCCCTCCTCCTCCACAACAATTTCAACAAGCTTCGCACATGCAGGGACATATGCAAGTACCACCACCTCATGGAAATTATATCCCGCCACAGCAAAGAACTTTTGAGGATACCGTGAATCAATTCATTGTAAACCAGACCGCAACCAATGCCAAATATGATCATCTGATCGACGACATAAATTCGAATCTGTCTAAAATACAATCCTCGTTAAGTGTTCAAGAGAAGGGCAAATTCCCTGCCCAAGGCCAAAGACCTCTCCAAGGTCAAACTAGTGTTAGCTCGACACTCCATGACCATCCTGAGCAATGTAGCGCAATTACCACTCTACGCAGTGGGAGGGTAGTTGACTTGTCACCTCCCCCACGAGACATACTTAAAGACAAGGAGATTTCGCCCGGCATGAAAGAGGCCGAAGATGTCTCCTTGAACGAAGGTGATGAAAACGACACTAGTGAGCCTGAGGTAGTAGCGAAACCACCCACCGCGGCACCATTTCCTCAAAGGCTAATTCCCGCTCAAAAGGGGACCCCACGTGATGAAGTGTTAGACGTGCTAAAGCAAGTAAAGTCGAATTTACCGTTCCTCGATGCCATTAAGCAAATCCCAGCATATGGCAAGGTTATCAAAGACTTGTTGACGATAAAGAGAAAGATGAAGGCAAAGAAGAATGTCTTTCTAGCACAGAATGTGAGCTCAATTCTAATCAATGATCTCCCACCTAAATTCAAAGATCCCGGTGCACCCACCATTTCCTGCATCATTGGAGAAAACAAAATCGAAAAAGCCTTACTTGATTTGGGAGCAAGTGTCAATATCCTCCCTTACTCCATCTATAGGCAACTTGACTTGGGCGATGTCAAGCCCACAAAGGTCACTCTCCAACTAGCGGATCGAACCGTGAAGGTTCCACGAGGCATAATTGAGGACGTGATCGTCCAAGTTGACACTTTCTACTTCCCGGTAGATTTTATCATTTGGGACACGGAACCCTCCTTCAATTCGAGCAATCATGTTCCCATCATCCTTGGGCGCCCTTTCTTAGCAACGGCTAACGCAATCATCAATACTCGGAATGGGCGAATGCAACTCACCTTTGGGAACATGACCTTAGAGACAAACATCTTCTATGTCGCTCAACATACGGGGGAAGAAGATGACCTTCACGAGGTGAGTTTCATAGACGAGGTTGTAGGGGAGTACTTTGAGGAAAATGATTGTGGAGATGCTTCGGGGTCCTGCTTAGTGTCGAGCCATGAGAATGAGAGGTCCCACAAGAGAGAGCCGTTAGGGGTGTGCCCTATTTCATCAGGTAATAGTGGTAGATGTGACGATGAGAGCAAAGAGGGGGAGAGGTGTGTTGTGACCGCAATTGAAAGAGAGAGAGGGGGGGTAGAAGAGAGAAAACTGGTGGAGTTGGAGATCGAGCAAGTAAGAGAGGATGTAGGCACCACGAGAGAGAGAGAGATCTAGGGGACATGAGCATGGAAGAATTTGAAAAATAATTTGGTCCGGTGGATGAGAGCCTAGATGAGAGCCTTAACGACCAAGTCCAAACTCTATTGGATTCATTTAGACACCTAGAAGAAAGCGAATGGGAAGATAAAATCAATGAATTTCTTCTTTTTGACCATCCACCCATACCACTAGAGGTCCCGAAGGCGAGTGAGGAGAAAAGTTGTGGTTCATCTGACTTAGAGCCTGACCCATGCATCTTAAAAATTGAAAGAGACCTAGGTGTTCCCTCCGAGTCAGTCCACGCAGACCACGCTTTGAGCCAGCATTACGAGGATCCCTTTCCAGTTAGTCACAACGAGTCTCCCAGTCTATCCTTTATCTATGGGCGAGGTCTCAACTTGTTCCGATTGCTGGAATATAATCCTAGGACGGGAGTGACAAGGAGAGCATCGACCCCCGTAAGTGGGGTCGGGTGAGTTTGTGGAGAGATGAGAGGTCGTCGCACCCCCGACGCGTATGGGGTGATTTTTGTTGTATTTTTGAGTCATGCATGAGTGTCATATAGTGTCTTGTTGCATTTTTCACATTTGTTTGTTTTATTTTTTCGCACTTATTATTCGCTTTGAGTTAGATTTTCGTCCTTTTTGCTTGAGGACAATGCAAAAGTCTAAGTTAGGGGGGGGTCACAAGTGCATATTTCTAAAACTTCACAAATTTTCAAAAATGCCCAAAATTTCCAAAAAAATCATAAAAGTATGATAAATCCAAAAATATTTTTGCTCAAAATAAATAAAAGTTGGGATTCAAATTTTTCAAAAATATCATTAAAAGTCAAATTGAAGTCTCAAAGTGTAAAAAGTCAACATACACAAAGCCGAAATTGACCAAAGATGGAAATTGTGCAAAAATTGACGACTTAACGAATAAATGTGGAGATTAACAAACCCGGTGAGATTCGAGCCTATCACGTTTTGCGAGTTTTTAAATCAATCCGAGTTAATTGTTAACTCAAAGTTCTTTTTAGCGCCTAATAAGTTGTCAAGGATCTCAATCCTTTCATTTTGATCGGTTTTGAAAAATGTGTGCAATATTGCCTTGAAAAACGTGCCAAATTAGTCTCTAAACTTAAATTCATCTCGAAGCGCATATGGTAACGCAATTGGCATTTTGGACAATGAAGTAGGCCCTCGTTTGTCACCCAAAAATATTGGCCAGAAAAAGTAGCGAAAAATTACCCTTTGCAACCCAAATTGAGCCGAATAATTTTTCCTTTCGTTTGACAACCCGAAAAACCCAAAATAGCCGGAATTGTGAAAAATGAAAAAAAAAAATTCAGAATTTAAATCCGAAAAGTGCAACAAAAAGGGGCAAGAAAAAAATAGCTATGCTCAACAAAAATAACAAGAAAAAAAGAATAAGCAAAAAATGGAAACAAAAATAGAGAAAAAGAAGAGAAAATGAGCAATAGCCCGGAAAAAAGCACAAATGGACATCATAAATGAATTTTCCAATTCCAACCTTCCCTACCATTTTCATTTTACCCAATATACCTTAACCCCCCCCCCCCCAAAAAAAAGTCCTAACCGAGTCTAAAGTGTAGAATTGGTTACCGCGTAGAGAGCTAATACACCAAAAGATAATAAAGGAGATTAAGTGCGCGAATAAGAGGCAATGTTCCCGTTTTTAAAACCGTAATCCGTTGATGAGATCCTTTCACCATGAAATTTCCGTCTTTCTAATTGTATGCGTGATTTTGCGTCCATTATATTTACTCTTTATATCACGCATACCGAGAGAAAAGCCATATTCCGAGTGGTTCGTTTGAGAGAGCTTCCCGTGAGAATTTGAAATCAAAACGAATTTTCGGATAAGGAACGTAATGATTAATCGGTGGAAATCAACGGTTATATTTCTGGCTTCGCACACACGCACTACAGTTTGACTTGTAAACATGACTTAATGATGACTATTTTCTGGAAAAGTTTGAATTATACAATTTTTGATTATTTTGAATTTCTTTGAGTCGAATTTTGTGGGTATATTCTCTGCAAACCCTCACGAGACACAACTCGTCCCACTAGGGTAACCTAGGGGTTTAAAGGCTTGTTGCATACGCTAAATGCAATCGCGTGCCCGCGAAAGAGGTATTTTATCCCAATAATTTTTTTTTCAAGAGTTGAGCCTTGCTAGAATTCTTTTACATTGCTCGGGACGCGCAAAGTTCTAAGTTAGGGGGGTTTGATTAGGCATAAATTCTTCCTAATTTATCCCTTAATTTCGGTACTTTAATCACCTCGAACAACGTAATTGGATTGACTTTATCTCATAATCTTGCTATTGACTTATCCTAACAAGTACACCGAGTTTCTGGTATTTCGTTGTGATTTTACAGGTGTCTAATGTCAAGAAATGGAAGAAGGAAACCGAAAGAATAGAGAAAGTCAACAAGAAAAGTCAAAAGGGCAAAAGAGTCATTCCTACCCAGAATCCGGATGAGGTACCTAAAGAGAAGTTGAAGGTATCATCCTCACAAGCACCTAGGAAGAAACGACACCTCAATCGGATACCCAGAGCAAAAGATATGGGCAGTCAAAGTTTGAAGGAAAAGTCAAATAGGCGGACCGGTCCGCCTAAGACCCGGACCGGACCGATGTACACAAATCCAGAGAACTGCGAACCGAAGGCAAACCGAAGAAGGCAAAAATTAAAAGAACCGATCCGCCCCCGGACTGATCCGCCTGAAAAATAAAAGAACCGATCCGCTTTAGAAGCAGACCGATCCGCCTAAGGGTCGGACCGGTCCGCCCATCAAGATTTTGTTTTCTGATTCTCCTCTAAAGACTCCGATTTATACTCAACTTCTTGTAATTTCATGTAGGGTATAAAAACCCGAATTATTTTCATTGTAAGGGAGGCAAGAACGTGGGGAGTTAGTTTAATCTCTCCTTTTCTTCCACAAACCCTAGTTTAGCAACTTTATTCATTTTAATTCAAGACTGAAGCTTTAATTCCGATTGTGAGTACTTCTAGTTAATTGATTGACTGCTGTGGTAAAAAAATTAGTGAGTATCTCATCTTTTCAATTCTCTTTTACATTATTGTACGAGTTTGCCTTAGATTAATCGTGGTTTTCTGCACATTGAAATCTGTTTTCATCACTTTCGGTGTGTCCGGCTAGATTTCCAAGGTCGGGTTACATGAACCCAACCTGATGTGGTAATTGCACGTATAAAATTAATCCTCTGAATTTAGTGATTAATTGTGACCGTATTGCGTAGGAACACAACAATTGTAGGTCTAAATATCTCGTTTGCCTCTAGGTAACCGGGATGATTGAGAATATAATTCGAGTGTCACTATCGTGATACCGATTTACTCATCCATTGATTAAGTATGACGCGGGCTTGAACCTCGTATACGTAATGCTTGGGAGTACTAAAGACTGGGTCAAATTAATTAGATAAATTTACGATTAGTATTATAACTGCAGTACACTAGGGTTGGGGGATTGTATTCCCGTCCTATTTTTTCCATCATCTCATTTAAAAGTTCAAATCAAATTTTCATTCACATTTTAGGTAATTTAGTGTAATTGCACATTTTCATAACTACATAATTGCATTTAGCTTAATCATTCCCAAAATCAAATCTTTTTCTTTCTTCTTAGAGTCAACGTTAGGATTCTTCCGTCTTATCCCGTCGTCACAACTTTGTTGTCCCTTTTCCCTGAGGATCGATACCCGACTTGTCGGATTATTACTTGAACGACAGGCTTGCACTTGAGCCTAGAGAGTACACACTTTAGAGACACATTCTGAGTCGTGTCAGGTGCTCTCCGAGGAACTTTATTGCACCGAGCAACTCATGGATACCGAGATACTTTGGCGGTCTGAGCAGCTTAGGCGGTCCGAGCTGCACCTCGATCAGAGCATTTATTATCAGACAATTAAGAGGATTAAATGCTGATTATTATCATACAGATGTATACGCATATTGGACAGCTATGTATGATCCTTTCACATGTACAGGCTCAGGGCTATAAATACATTGTATCATCCTCATTGTTGGGGGACCGGAATTTCTGGAGATAAACCTTACCTCGAGAATTCCCAAACAGTCAACAATAACAAAAAACAGTGGACGTAGGCCATTCGTTCAAGGCTGAACCACTTTAAAATTTCTTTTGTCTTATTTATTTTATCTGTGATTAAATAATTAGAGATAATCTAATTTTTTACATCAACAGATTGGCACCGTCTGTGGGAAACGACTGTAATTATCGTTTTTCACCAAAAAAAATTCATCAACAATGGCTGACAATCCTGAATCCAACAATCGAATCGCCGAAAACCCCCAAATCCATCTGCTCCACCAAACGTCCAAGATCTGGCCGGAATAATGACAAATCTGGCCCAGGGTCAAACAGCCATACAAGAAACTATGCGACAGCTTATACAAACTATCCAGGGTGGAGTACCGACCCATTCAGGACAACGAAGTGTTCAAAGAAACACCCATTTATTTTCTTCGCGTACTAGGCATATCGATTCATATCGTACTGAGAGATCTGATGATTTTTCTTATCAACCAGGTAGAACTTCGTCGGTACGAGCCACAGATACTGAACAAAAGGTCACTCTTTCTCCAAAAAGGATTAGTGCACTGGAGAGATTAAGTAGAGCATCTCCTTTTGATCGTTTGGGCCCACAGAGGAATAGAAGTTCTCCCAAAGCTGTGTCGAGGAACTTCCGATAACCATCCGATCTGAGGGAGGGTTCTACCCAATCACGACCAACTGCTCGTTATAAAAAATCTCAGGAAGTGAACTCAACACGATCAGTTGCTCGAACAAACAAGCACGAGGATGATGCGTGGAAAGGCTCTATTCAGAGGCTAGAGGATAGACTAGGGGAAATGGCTAAGGCCAAGAATCCTCTCCAAAGAACTTTTGTCCAATGAACACCTTTTATACAAGCAATTGTGGATTTTTCCACACCGTAGAAGTTCAAAGCACCCGATGTAACTCCTAAATATGATGAAAAAACCAACCATGTCCTTCATATAAAGCAATACCAAGCTTCTACTGACATCTATGATGTGCCAGATGAGATGAGATGCAAAGCATTCTCGGGAACTCTTACAGGATTTGCTCAAATATGGTACAATAATCTTCCTCGGGGTAAGATTTTAATTTTCTTTCAACTGGCCGAGCTCTTCATTGGAAACTTCTGTTTTGGAGCAAAATCGGTTAAACGAGTAGCACACTTTTTAAGTGTTAGACAAAAGGCAGGTGAAAGCACTAGGGATTATATAACTCGTTTCAATAACGAGAAACTCGAAGTTATTGATTATGAGGAAAAGACACCGATTACTGCTCTGATAAGTGGGCTGTTGCCTAATAAGTTGTACTACACTTTGGCCAAAGATCCACCCAGAACCATGTCAGAACTGATGGCAAAATCGGCCAAGATCATGAATGCCAAGGAGGATATGGCTGCAAAGAAGAATATGGATACCAAAGAGACCAATGTGGAGGTTGATAAGGCCAAAAAGAAAGAGCATAAGAACAATGGTGGTGACAAGCACTCAAAAACAAAGCCATCATGGGAGGTATTAAAGAAATTTGAAAATTATACTCCTTTGAAGGTAGACATCAACCATGTTCTAGAAGAAATCAAGAACAACGAGGAATTAAACTAGCCGGAGAAAATGAAGTCAGACCCTGATAAGAGGAATAAGGCCAAATATTGCAAGTTCCATAAAGATCATGGCCACACGACCAAAAATTGCATAGCTCTTCATAATAAGATCGAGGCACTCATTAAACGAGAAAAACTGACAAAGTATGTTGATCGTAGAAATAAAAGAAGAAATAGCGACCGAGCAAGAGAGAGGTCTAGATCTCCTCGTCGAGTAGAGGAGAACAAGAAAAGAGACCATGAAGATGATCCAGAAGACGATCCTGATATTCCCAAAAGACCAAGGCAGCCAAAGCGTGAGGTATTTTCAATACGTTTTGGATCATTTGATTGTAACGTTATTACAGGTGGAGATGCAGGAGGTGGAGACCTTACCGCAGAAAGAAAAGCTTACCTCAATGAGGCTCAAGCCTGTTCATATATTCAACGAATAAACTTGGCTGAAGATGATCGTCCGAGGAACGTAAACAAGGAAAAATTGGTCATCGGTTTCTCCGAGAATGACCTCGCAGGTGTCCTGTATCCTCATGATGACCCGCTGGTGATCAAAGTGAGGATGAAGGAAGTAATGATCTCAAGAGTATTAGTAGATAATGGTAGCTCGGTTGATATTATGTTCTACTCATGCTTCGACAGCTTAAATCTAAAGTTATCTCAATTGGAGCCTTATCATAGGCCCCTCCTCGGTTTTGCTGGTGAGAAATTTTTTCCACTTGGGACGATCAAGTTGGATATGTTCATTGGTACATGGCCTGCTTGTCGAACAGAAAAAGTACGCTTCTTCGTGATGGATAAGAATGTTCAATCAGACTACAATATCATCATGGGAAGGGTAGAATTGAAGAAATTTGAAGCAGTACCATCTACGGTACATCAATGCCTAAAATTTCTAACCAATTTTGGTGTAGGAGTTGACAAGGGTGATCAAAAAGTAGCTCGGGAATGCTACTATGCATCTGCCGAGCAGGAGGAACTGGAGGAATCTAGGAAAAATACTACTACCTATCAGGTGGATTAGGGTGCAGAAATTGAAACATTGGATCCTAGAGACGAGTCGCAACTCATGAAAGGTCAGGTGGTGGAAGCTACTGAAAATATCATTCTAGACGACGAGCACCCTGAATGAACAACTCAGATAGGTTCGTCGTTAGATGCCTCACTAAAATAGGAATTGATAGTTTTCTTAAAAGGCAGAAAATAAACTTTTGCTTGGAGTCATGAGGATATGCCCGGAATAGACCCAAATTTTCTATGTCACGAACTAAATGTGAATAAGGAGATCAAGCCAGTGAAGCAAAAAAGAAGAGTGTTCAGCCCCGAGAAGAACCAAGCTATACAAGAGGAGGTCGAGAAGCTCCAGAAAGCTGGCTTTATTGAAGATGTTAAATATCCAGACTGGTTAGCAAATGTAGTGATGGTGAAAAAGAAGAACAACAAATGGAGGATATGTGTAGACTTTACCGACCTTAACAAAGCATGCCCAAAGGATCATTTTCCTTTGCCCCGAATTGATCAATTAGTTGATGCTACCTCGGGACACGAGCTGCTGAGCTTCATGGATGCTTATTCTGGATATAACCAGATTAAAATGAAACCTGAAGACAGGGAGAGTACTTCTTTCATTACCCCTAGGGGAACTTATTGTTATAATGTTATGCCTTCTGGTTTGAAAAATGCAGGTGCAACATATCAGCGACTGATGAATAAGGTGTTTGCATAGCAAATCAGTTGCAATATGGAAGTTTATGTTGATGATATGCTAACAAAGAGCAAGAGAGTTGCTGACCATCTAGTTGACTTAGGCCAGACCTTTGATCAATTAGATAAATCTCAAATGAAGTTGAACCCGACCAAGTGCATATTTGGAGTACGAGAAGGCATGTTTCTCGGATATATTGTCAATCAACGAGGCATTAAAGCAAACCCTAAAAAGATCAAAGATCTGTTAGGGCTGCGATCCCCAACGACGAAGAAGGAAGTACAAAGTCTTACAGGGCGAGTAACAGCACTTAATAAATTTGTATCGCGAGCAACTGATAGATGCCTCCCATTCTTCAAAATGCTCCGAAAGACTTTTGAATGGAATAAAAAATGCGAGAAAGCTTTTCAAGAATTAAAGAAATATTTGGGAGCACCTCCACTATTGTCCACACCAGTGATGGGAGAAAGGTTGTACTTGTATCTGGCAGTTTCAAAAAATAGAGTTAGCTCGGCATTAATAAGAGTAGAGGATGGAGTACAAAAACCAATTTATTACACTAGTAAGGCCTTCCGAGGAGCAGAGATCAGATATCCAAAACTGGAAAAGTTGGCACTGGCACTGATCGAAGTGAGTAGAAGAATGAAGCCATACTTCCAGGCTCATACCATAGTCGTATATACCGATATGCCGTTGAGGCAAGCTCTTCATAAACCAGAAAAATCAGGGAGATTGATGTATTGGGCAATAGACCTCGGTGAATATGATATAATTTATGAGCCTAGATCGTCACTAAAAGGGCAAGCAGTAACAAATTTTATAGCAGAGTTCGCTTATCCTGATACCCCCGAGGAGCAAAAGCTGAACACCGACCAACCTGTAGATGTTACAGGATCATCAAATTTAAACCCTGATTAACTTAAGTTGGTCGGAGAGCAAGAGGAGAAGGTCGACGAGCAGCGAGGTGTGGTAGAAATGGAGATAAAGGAGCAACAAATATTCCATCGAGGAATTTTATCCAGTAAGACATTCGAGGACGAGATACCTATATGGAACCTGGATGTGGATGGCTCATCGTGCACCTCAGGTAGTGGAGTCGGGATTGTATTGAAAAGTCCAGACGAGGTCGATATAGAATATGCTCTGCGCTTTTAATTTCAAGCTTCTAATAATGAGGTCGAATATGAAGCGATGATTGTAGGTCTTAGTCTGGTAAAAACCATGAATGCAGAGCAGGTAATCGTATGTAGTAACTCACAATTGATTATAAACCAAATGCTCGGTGTATATGCAGCAAAATGAGAGTTGATGATTAAATACCATGAAAAGGCGATGGAATTGGTATCGGAATTTGTTACTGTTCAACTGGTCAGAATACCAAGAATGGAGAATGCAAGAGCAGACGCTTTAGCTCGATTAGCATCGGCTACTCGTACCGAGCTACGAAGAACAATCCCAATTGAAGTTTTAGCTGGTCGAAGCCTAGAAAAAGATCTGACGATAAACTTTATTACCTTTGATTTAGGGCCATCTTGGATGGATCCCATCAGGGCATATATTGAGGAGGGAGAATTATCGATTGGCAAACTCGCAGCCAATAAATTGAAGTTTAAAGCTGCTCGTTATGTACAGACTAATGGTATTCTATACAGATGAGGAATTATGGCAGGTTTACAAAGATGTGTGCATCCCTCCGAGGTGAAAGACCTAATTGAAGAGGTCCATGAAGGGTCCTATGGAGCCCATGTAGCAGGTCGGACTCTTTTGCAAAGAATAATGACGCAAGGATACTACTGGCCAACGATGAGGGCTGATTGTATAGCCTATGCCAAGAAATGTGACAAGTGTCAGCGTTTCTCCTCCATCCGAAGAACTCCCCAAGAATTGTTGATACCCATTACTTCCCCTTGGCCATTTGCCTTGTGGGGAATTGACTTGGTCGTGCCACTTCCAATGACCAGAGGAAGATTTAAATATCTCGTCGTCGCAGTGGATTATTTTACTAAGTGGGTAAAAGCCGAGCCTCTTGTCGACATGAGGTACAAAAGGGTATACCAATTTATTTAGAAAAATATCATTTGTAGATATGGTTTTCCCCATGCATTCATCACCGACCATGGAACACAATTTGACAACGAGGAGTTCGCTGCCTATTGTCATCAGTCAAATATCTTGAAGATCCACTCGGCACTAGACCATCCCCAAAGCAATGGACAAACTGAGGTGACAAACAGAACGCTGATAAATGGCTTGAAGAAAATACTGAATGACGCAAAAGCAAACTGGATCAACGAGCTACATTCAGTACTGTGGGCTTATCGTACTACTCCCCGAGCAGCAACAGGAGAATCTCCATACATGCTGGCATTTGGAAGTGAAGCTGTTATACCTGCCAAGTTGGGCCTCCCAACACAGAGTACTGAATTTCAATTCCCCTGTCAGCGATTTGATGAGAAGGTTAGATTTGGACATGCTCGAGGAAGTTAGAGAGGAAGCATCCATCAGGAATGTTGCTTACCAGCAACGAACAACTTTGTTCTACAACAAGAGAGTGAAGAAATACAACCTGAAGGAAGGAGACTACGTGCTAAAGAAAGTGATTCAAAAGCACAACAAACTGAAAGCTAATTGGCATGGGCCTTACCGGGTAACCGAGGTTGTTCGACCAGGGACAATAGGATTGAAACTTTAGAAGGAGAGGAGTTTAAGAATGCATGGAATGCAGAGCATCTGCGCAAATATTATCAGTGATGAAAATTCTCATGTAATGCAGTTTCTTCAGTATGAATAAAATATGAATGTTCTACCCAATTCTCTTCTTTTGTTGAATTTTTTTCGTGGAATACTAGTGCTACACACTACTCGGCAAAATCCACCAACTCCGGTTGGTCGGGAATAAAAAAGATTTTCCAGAAATACCAATTCCGGTTGGTTGGGAAGAAAATCCACCAACTCCGATTGGTCGGGAATAAAAATATTTCCCAGAAATACCAACTTCGGTTGGTTGGGAAGAAAATCCACCAACTCCGGTTGGTCGGGAATAAAATATATTTCCCAGAAATACCAACTCCGGTTGGTTGGAAAGAAAATCCACCAACTCCGGTTGGTCGGGAATAAAAATATTTCCCAGAAATACCAACTCTGGTTGGTTGGGAAGAAAATCCACCAACTCAGGTTGGTCGGAAATAAAATATATTTTCCAGAAATACCAACTCCGGTTGGTTGGGAAGAAAATCCACCAATTCCGGTTGGTCGAGAATAAAAATATTTCCCAGAAATACCAACTACGGTTGGTTGGGAAGAAAATCCACCAACTCCGGTTGGTCGGGAATAGAAATATTTCCCAGAAATACCAACTACGGTTTGTTGGGAAGAAAATCCACCAACTCTGGTTGATCGGGAATAAAGAAAACCACCAACTCCGGTTGGTCGGAAACAGTTGGTTAAACAAATGAAAGACATTTCAGGACTTAAAATTAAAAAGTGATAAATTTCTTGATACTTATGGCAATTTAAACTACCAATATAATTGGTCAAAAAATGAAATATCACCACCTCTGGTTGGTCGTCAGATGATTATCATCAATTCAGTATAGTCAACAATAAGTTTTCACCAACTTTAGTTGGTCGACAATTTAAAGTCACACAAAATATTTCTATCTTTTTAACAGATATACATGCACATTCATTAGTAAATAAAAAGAAATGTCTTACAAGACAATGGCAATCAAGATGGCAAAGAAAAATACAAGTTTTCATTAAATCCAAAACAAAATACATTGAGAATGAAATACATATTAATTATTACATCAAGATTCCTACTCTATTGGTTTCTTCCCCTCTGCTTTTGAAACAGGTTCCTCGCCAGCAGGAGGATCATCTAAGGCATAAGGGGAATTTATGAAATTAAGGTCTTTGAGCATCCTGATGTTCATTACAGATGGGCGATCAAGAAGGTGCTCTGGGCGAGATATCTCGAAGTTTGAATGAAGACTATAGTCACCGAGATACTTCGAAATCAGGCATTGAGGGATGACCCGAGCAGGAATCCAGCTCATGTCGAGTTTGAAAGGTGGCACTGGCAGGTCGAGCAATCCAGGATTATGGTAATCCCACAAATAATGACCTTGTTCTAGCTGTAGCACACCCAAGACATTCAACCATCCTTGCTTATACCCCTCGTTGTTCGACTGGTGGATCCGGTCGTCAAGGTGATAAAGGGCTTCATTATAACCAGCCATCCAGAACTCTCTAGACTGTTTGTGGAACTGATAGGTTAATCTTTCTAACTGCTCGTGAAGATTTTTTACTAAATTCATTTTATTCTCCAAGGCAAAATTTAGTTGCTCGTCGAAGGCTTGGATCTTCTTAGACATCTCATCCAATGCCTAGTTCTTTGCCTTTAGCTGGAAGGCCTGATTCTCCAAAGATGATTGGGTTCTTTGCTCTTCAATAGTAAGTTGAACAGCTCTTGCTCGTCCCCGAGAACCTCTTGCTCATCCCCGAGCAGATGTAGAAGGCCCAATCCTCTTCAAGGTTTCTAATTCATCTCTTAGATTAGCATTTTCGACCTCCAAGAAAGAGAATCCCTTGTCGTTCACAGGGACCAAAGCGTTTGAGGTAGAGGCTGCAGACCTCAGCTGGGATACCTCTCCTCGCAGGTTATTATTTTCCTGCTCTAGCAACTTGGCTATCTGCCTGTGCTCTTTGACCTTGATTTTCAAAGTTCTCTCCCTCACATCATAAGCAGCAAACAACTTGTCATATCCCTTATCGGCATTCAGTTGCTGATACTTCTTCTCATATCCTTGGTGCAAGAGGGCTGTAGATTCCTTGTATTGTTATTGAAGCTCCTCGAGAGTGCCCTGGAGGTCTTCAATCATCTCATAATATGCTACATTATTAGCCACTGCCCTGTCGAGCAGACACTTTAAGTACTGGTAGGCTTCGACTGCTTGCTCTGAAGCATCTGGACCGAGGATATCAACAATCTGAGCTTCAGTCATATCTGTATGACCAGCTTTAAAGTATTCATTGCATTGTCTCAACAGTTTTGTATCATGAGCAGATAATAATTCCATCCTGGCCATAAACTAGTAAAAGGAAGAGATAGCAAGAATCAATAAGAGTGCAAATAGAGCAAGAAGAAGATAATCAACAGTATGCATAGTCAAAATTTCAAATTTTATTACATCATAAAGGAGAAGTACATAGTTCAGAGTTACATTTAACAAAGAAAAAAAATAGAGAGAAAAGTCCAAACAACTCTACACCTTCATCTTGTCTCCCAAAACTTTCTCGGGAGGCTGGGACGAAGAGGAAGGTTGCTCGGATGGCACAAAAGGTTGCTCGGTGGGTGCTGGAAGCTGCTCGGTTGAAATAATGGATGGTTGAAGTTGCTCACAGGAAGACTGGATAATTGGGGGATGAGAAATTTGATCTCCCATCACCATAGAGGATTCCTCAGAGGCAGCTTCGTCCTCTTCTTCTTCAGGAGTTGGAGGGGGGCCAGGGATGTGTCGCTGAAATAGGCCAAAATTTTCATCAACATTCATCTCTTTCAAAGCAGCGACCCAGCCATCCCTAAAGTACTTAAGGCTATCATATTCCACTTGTGACATCATGGCAGCCAGACCCTTATTCCATCATTTATCCCAGCCAGCATTGAAGGACTTTTTTACAGCCAACTTCCTTTTCACCTTCTCCGAGGAAAGCTTCTGGGATAGAAGTTCCTCGGCATCTTTCAATTTCTTCTCTGCCTCCTCCTTCTGACGACCAACATCACGAAGTCTACCCAGCTCTTCCTCAGCAGACTTGAGCTTACCTTCAAGCTCCCCAGCATTTTGGAGCTTCCCTTCGAGCTCTTTATTCTTACTTTCTAATTCTTTTATTTTCTTCTCCAATCCCTTGGAGACTTCAACAGCCTGATCTCTTTCCTGCTCGGTGGAATTAAGCTGCTTCTCCCAAGCAGCCTTATCATCAACATACTTCTGACGAGAATCCTTTAAAGATTGCATCAGACCTACAAAAGCCTCCTCTACACCACCCGAGGAGATGGATGACTTGATGGCTTCGTTTTTCTTCAGAATTGTATTGAAACAAGTTACCAACTGGAAAAAGAAAATAACTGTAAGTCAGTGTAAGGATATAACATTGAAAAATGAAAGTTTGGATTAACAATACTTACTGAGGCAATGTGCTGAGCTGCCAACGTGATAACCCTATCCCGGGAAAGATTTTCTTCAATACCTTAGATCTCGGGGATTATCCAAGACTTCACCGAGCTCATGGCAGAGCTCGGAGCAACGAAAGTGGGAACACCCCTTCCAGTAGTTGGAGGCTGAGAGATGGATTCAGCCAAATTGGCCGAGGAGCTCTTCTTCAGCTTCCTCGGGGGAGCAGGAACAGATTCGACCAAGGATGTAGTCTTGGTCGGGGATATGACTATAACCTCGCTTGGAGTAGCGACCTTGCTCGGAGCCACTGGGGGCTTCTCGACAACCTTCACAGTAGTAGCCGTAGGAGGTGCATCAATTTTTCTTGTCCCTTCTTCTGGGACATCATGCTTACTTTTCTTTGCCTCTCCAGTAATAGAGGCAGATTTCTCGAAGAGGGCAGGATCTCTTCTTCTCTCATTCTTTCACTCAGAGGAATATGTGACTCAAGTGAAGAACTTGCAGAAGCTGGTACTGGTTCTACGTCACTTATCACCGGACAAGCAGTAAAAGACGAGGTGTAACTCTTGTACTGCAGCAAATATAAAGTTGATCTGCTATGCTCGTCGGCAACAGTCTGATGCAAACCCCAGATAAGTTTCAGATGTTTTAAATTAACTTCTGTCTCTTTTGGAGACTTTCTCTTGCTGTCAACTGCAAATAAATCAAAATTAAAATATCAGTGACACATTTTATCAAACACAAAGGAAGCATAATTTCAAAAATAAAATAAAATAAAAACAACCTATCCCATTGCCATAGGTAGGGCATCTAGGACCCTGGTACACATCATTTACAGTTAGTGGAGGGTGTTGCCAATTTTTCATAACAACAACGTGCTCAAAGTAATCCCTATTGGCATCTGGGAGATTGACCACTAAAGCCCTATTTAAAAACCTAGTTTTTAAATAAAAAGTATTATCACCAACAACCCATCAATAACAAAACATAATTTCTGGAATTCCTATACGGGTTCCATGAATCTGATTTAATATATGAACTCCATTAACTATTCTCCATGTGTTGGGGGCTATTTTTGTAAGGACCACGTCAAAATATTGACAGAATTCCAGACACAAAGGGTTTGGGGGAAAAGAAAAGCCACATTCAGCTACAAAGAGACTGGGGAACCAATGTCCCTCAGCCAAACGAAAATAATCTGAAGATTCAGAAAGTTTCTCCAAAAAAACCCATGAAGGAATAGAGAAATTAAAACGAAACTTATCAAGCGACTCAACAAGGTAAACCACGATGAATAAAGGAAAAAAAATAGAAGGAAGAAGATCTTACAGAAAAATGATGGATCTGTTGACAACGAACGATGAAAATGATGAACGCACAAGAGAGAAAGAAAATAGGAAACTCAAAGATACAGATTTGAAAAAGTAAAATACGATAGGATTTTCTACAATGCTTAAATACCTTACCTTGGGAAAAGGTAAAAATAATGATTACAAAGGGAGACGTTTACGCTATCGGCGGCTAAAAGGACAAAAAGGGCGCGGAGATCGAAGCAGTTAGAAAAATTCAAAAAGTCTGATTCTATGAATTCGAAAAGGAAAATAAATGCGAAGAAAACACTCCTAAAATTCAGGATGACCATTTAATCCCGCCATATTTCGAGAAGAACGTTCCACACTCCTCATTCTCGAATTGTGAAACATTAGGGGATTCTGTTGATACCAAATTTAGTCTGCTGACATGGCTCAATTAAATGGAGACACGTGGCAATCTGCGTGGCAATAACAAACACTTCTGAACAACACCTTGACTTCGAGCAACTCAATTTTTCCGACCAACTCAGATACTCCAAGCAGTAGGTGCTCTCCGAGGAACTTTATTGCACCGAGCAACTCATGGATACCGAGATACTTTGGCGGTCCGAGCAGCTTAGGCGATCCGAGTTGCACCTCGATCAGAGCATTTATTATCAGACAATTAAGAGGATTAAATGCGCATTAAATGCTGATTATTATCATACAGATGTATACGCTTATTGGACAGCTATGTATGATCCTTTCACATGTAGAGCCTCAGGGCTATAAATACATTGTATCATCCTCATTGTTGGGGGACCGGAATTTCTGGAGATAAACCTTACCTCGAGAATTCCCAAGCAGTCAATAATAACAAAAAACATTGGACGTAGGCCATTCGTTCAAGGCTGAACCACTTTAAAATTTCTTTTGTCTTATTTATTTTATCCGTGATTAAATAATTAGAGATAATCTAATTTTTTACATCAACAAATATATTGATAAATATAGTTAATATATGCATTTTACCAAGAATAACATAAACACACAAACTACTAACTGCACCACCACGACCTCAATGACTCGAGGGTTGTTTCAAATGGAAAACAATTATAAAATCTTCTACCCATACGCCTTGACTATTTAAAGGGGAAAATGTGTTTATATACATCTCTCTTTCAAGTAGAGCATACACCGTATTAATCAGTTCAGCGAAATCAGGGCAACTTGTTTCGAATGGAAACAATTGCAAAATCTTTTACCCATACGCCTAGATAATTTTATGGTGAAAATAACTTTATATCCATCTCTCTTTAAAGTAGAGCATATAACATATTAATCAGTTCATCAAAATCAGGACAACGCCTTTAATATACAAAAGCAATCCTAACAATGCTCCTAAAAACACACTACCATCGAAATCGAGACAACAGCGTCTCTTTTTCCACTCCACGATGAACACAATATTTTTTAGGGACAATCAAGGTATGGGTTGACAAACCCATGGATATTTACAAACATAAAAATCAAAAGCATACTATATATAAATAAAATGACAAAAAGAAAAAAAATATACCAGATGCGGATCCTAAATCACAAGCACATCGTAAGCTTAAAATAAAAATAAAAATAAAAAACAAATAGAAAATCCAAAAACACGTGCATGACAAGGGTAGATGTGAAAGAGAAAAAAAGAACGTTGATTTCTGAAGGCATCGTTGCCATTGAGAGCAGCTGCTGGCCCCAATGAAAACCAAGAGAATAACCTAAAAATTAACAGAGTTAGAAATCGTAATGAAAATCAAGGGTGATTAAAAAAATCTAATCCTAATTAGTAGTGAACCTATTTAAAAACCCTAGAATCTCGAAATGAGCTTATAGTCATTGGCTTTGTGGAACTATGGCTATAGTGAAGGGTGGGCTTGGAGGGTGAGAGAAGGTAAATGGCGGATTGTGTAGGGTATAGAGGGAGAAGGGTTGTTCGTGGATGGGAGAAGTAGTAGATGGATTTGTTGTGTTTGTTGAGAGAATCGAATAAATTTGAAGGTTTGTCACCGGTGTTGTGTGGTAACCCACCTATTAAAATAAGAGGTAGTCAGCCCGATACTCCAATAATCACAGGATTTATAGATGGTTCATTCTTAGCATCACTGTCATTAAAATAATAATACGAGATAACCACAAAGTATTTTAGAAAACGGACTGTCAAATGAAATTTTTTAAGTTAAAAGAAAAGCACTTAGACAATCCAAATTGAAAAGAAGGTGGATACCAAAAATCAACGAGTAATAGAATAACAATAATGCATAAAGTAATAACCGAATAAGTTGTCGGTTAACAAACTAATACAAGCAGGTTACACCGAGTACTACAATTAAATATCACATTATAATAAATGAGTACAAAGCATGGGTAACACGCCCGAACGAGTAAACTGAACATAGCTAGAGTACAAAAGATAGAAGCGTCTATAATGAATATCCTACAACATCCGCAAAATGCTATAGCTCCAGGACAACTGGAATGGAAAGGTCAATACGGGCGTCCTTGCGGAGGAGCACCTAGACGAACAAAAAATTCATGCAAAACAAAGAGATATAGACGGGTCAGGTCCCAGTTTGATATGATCACCATGTGAATAAAATGCATGACAGTTATGAATGTCTAGTCATCATCATGAACTTAACTTGCTCTCACAAATATGATAGAAATCCTCACCTCTCAATCTAAAAACAACCTAGTGCAATATCAATGATAATGCTCAATGTTCATATACGCATGGGATAACTCATCTACTTTCACTCGATGATAGTTCATTTCAGTTTTACACAATTCTACATGCATAGTTCCTTTTTCCCTTTTGGAAATACATATATAACAATTCATTTCACAAAATGTTTTACCAATTCAACTTCATCTCATAACTTCACATTTCCATTCTTACCTCCAGGAAACGTATTTAAAGTAAATTTATTTCTTAAATTACTTTAACATCAATAATGTCCCACATTATTATGAATCGTTATATTTCATATCATATAACGATTCTAAGACCGTCCTTATGAGTTTTCCCACTAGGCGCGCCCCTAAATGGCTATCATCTTCCAAGGCCTATCAAACAAGGCAACCTGGGCATCCTACATCGCGAGACGTCGGGAAGCGGCCATATACCTGTGACAGTGAGTCATAATCACACCCGAAATTATCTCACTTCGTAAAATAATCACATAATATAATAACTGGTCCTATAGCCGAGGACTATATTCACCCTGCATTCACTAGCCAGGGGACTTCACCTCATGCGCGTAACTTCCCTTATGATAGCAATTTAGAGAGGTGTGTATATGTAAATTATCATTTACAAAAATTATTTTTTTTTCGATTTGAAAATATTCACTTATTACATTCTCAAAACCATTTATACTTAACCATTCCGTACCAAATTTTAGAATATGTATTTCTTATTTTCGAAGTCATATTTCATGAATGACCTAGGACCCGAAGTGCAATTATCCTCACACTAGTCTCCAAGAGTCCAAAGAAATACGATAATTCATCAAAAGTAATTTCCCTCAATTATAGTCTCCCAAGGATCCTAGACCCTATCACTTAACTCTCCCTTAGTCCGAGGCTAGCTCCCCAAAGGAAACGACCCTAACCTCTATTGAATAACCCCCGAATAAAAAATAATTTCCCCCCATACTACCCTATAGGGTTAATCCTCCTAATATAAACCCCTAATACACTTTATTACTTCCCAAAGGAAGGTTACTAATCCTTAAACCTAAAAGAAAAGGAATAAAAACAAAGTTGGAAAAGTATCCCAAAAACTGCAGAAATTCCGAATCAATTTACCCTGGCCGAATCGATTCGGTCTTGAAATCGAATCGATTTGGATAGCCTGAATCGATTCGGTCAAGAGGACCCAAACATTCTGCATGCCACCGAATCAATTTGGGTCATCCGAATCGATTCGCCCATCTAAGACCTGTAGCCTACCCATTTAGCGAATCGATTCGCTAGCGCTGAATCGATTCGCCTGGGCCAGAATGCCCTATTTCGGATGTGGGGTTTAAGAACCCTAAATTCCCCAAACCCTAAATTTACCTCTTCAAATCTCAACCAACTCAACTTATTTTCTACCCAAATTATTTCTACACAAAAACTAACTAGTAATTCCAACTCAAATTTGATTTTAATCCAATGTTAAGGGGTTAAACACCAAAAATCATCCGAAAACCCATAAATGGCTAAAACTCCAAAAAACACAACTACAAATGCAATTTATCCTCATTAAATCATACTCTAGCAAGTAAGAAACTCGCCTCAAGTTTGTAGTCTCGGATTCTCTTCCCGTAGCAACGATTTCCAGCTCCAATCTTCAATTTCTCTTTCTTTTCTCCCATTTCCTCCCGACTCTCTCTTCTTTCTCCCTCTCTAAGTGTAAAACATAAGAATGGGAAAATAAAAGGGGTCAGAAGACTTAAACGAGCAATTAACATTAATTCCCATCTTTAATTGTTGATACACCATTAAAATGACTCGTGACTACATAATTGAGTCATAACATGTCAAAAGTGCCCGGAACTCAAAAATACAACTTGGCACTTATTTTGACTATCTCGACTATTTCAAAACTAACTGCACCCTCTAAATTGGCATGCGAAGTATCGTATAATATTTTATGTTCCAGCATTATTTTAATTCATTAATTATGTTCAAATTTGAATATAAGTCATAACCGTCGCTTAAAGCACAGCGACACAATAAAACACAATACAATGTTATTTACCTTCTCATAACAGTAAATAGACAAAACATGGTAAATATTATCTCTTAAATCACTTAAAATAATATTTACCTCAACTTTCTCTATTTTATAGAATTATCCCATCAGACAATTTAATATAAAACAGTTACTCAAAAGTCTGGGTTGTTACATACTCCCCCTCTTACAAGGGAATTTTGCCCTCAAAATTCAGGCGCACCATATAACGAGATCAAGGGTGTACTTTTTTAAACTATCGTTCTTACATCCCTAGCAAATTCCTCGACAGTGTGGCGTCCTCGTTGGGCTTGGACTGAGGTTACCACTATCGATCTCAGTCCACACTCCTCGTGCTATAAAATAGCATCCGGTTGTCCCTCATATGAACTATCAGCCTACACTACACTCTTCCTCGGGAATATTGGCACCAAAACTTGATTTCTTTCCTCCAATACAACATGACCTCTATTCGCGTCAGCGTATCCCTTCAAAGTATGCCGCTCAATGAGCTCAATCTTCGAAGAAGTATTCCTGGACTCTTCCAAGTCCAAAGAATTTATTGATCGCTGTTTTCACCCAACAAGCAGGTGAACTACTCAGTCGGCTACACAAGGCCACATATGGTGCCATATCTATAGGGAAACGACACGAATTTTTGTATGAAACTTTGATTCACAAAAGCTACTGCCCTCGTCCTTCCTTTAAGCAAAATACGCCCATTCAAAGTATGCCTTCCGACATTTGATTAACTCTCTCCATTCATTCATCCACTTACGGGTGGTAGGTTGTACCCAACTTCAATTCAGTTCCCATTACTTCCTGTAAACTTTTCTAAAACTTTAACACGAAAGTCTAGTCTCGGTCCAACACTATATCGATAGGCACCTCATACAGTTCCATACCTCCACCGTAAAAGCTGGGCGTACTCCTCTGCAATTAGTCCACCAATACTGGTCGGAGAAGCAACGATTTGGTCAAAGGATCAATAATTACTCAAATATGATCATGACTGTTGCGATGCTGTCAATTCAATGATCAAGTATATAACAACTTTTGGTTCGTGAAAAGACTAAATTTCCTGTCCAGAAGGTAGTACCTCTATTTCTTTGAGGCGAATACTACCGCCGTGAACTCTAAATCAAGCGTGGGATAATACTTCTCACGGGGTTTAAGTTTGTGAGACGCATAAACAATGATTTTATGCTCTAGTATTAATACTTCCCATTCCTGGTGGAGACTCGTTCGTTAATACCGAGAAATCCACTATCGATCTTGACAACGCGAGTGCAAGAGTAAAAGTCAACTCATCCTTTAACTCCTCGAAAGCTAGGTTACCAACGTAACGCTCTTTCTAAGAGGGGCCTCATCTTCTTTTTAGCCTAGTGTCTCGAATTACTCGAGATCCCATCCTTCTTATTTCTGGGGACCTAATCCTTCTTAGAGTTAACCCACAAACCTACTCGTGGTCAACTCCTTACAGCCTTCTTAAAATAGCGTCACATGTCCCAAGGGCCTTACATCCTATTAATCCTAAGGTCGATATATTTCCTATTCAAGTCATATAAGTATTATACTAATTATATCCCTAGTGCCCAAGACCCTTCTCAATTTCTGACATTCGGTCGGTTTCATTCGTGGGACGTCTCGTAAAGCGAAATCCAAACAAGGAACCCTCCCGTTACACTACTACCTCGCATCGTCGGTCATCAAGATATAACGGCCTAAGACACATATTCGGGACCGCTAAAATTCTAACTCATAACCCTACTTATACGCTTCTACTTCTATGTCCTACCATTTCAGATAACTGAAAATTTAACTAATCGGGCGCTTACTTTCTATAAAATGTTACTAATGCTTTATCCCAATATACATACATACATCCTCTTAAATGGCCTTCTCAATAAGGCATAACTATAAGTCTCGATTCGACTTTCTTATCTTTGTCTAACTCATATCTATCAGAGGAGAGAACTATTTCTAGTGCTTTCGCACCGCACATTAACTTTTTATTAGCCCTTAATCACTCAATCACGTGACTTTCGACTAAAACCCTCAAAACCAACGTCTTAACATAAAGTAACATCTCTTCACTTCTAACGTCGTTAAGATTCATGCGTGGAGCGTCTCGCAAGCGAAATCCAAATAAGGAACCCCTCCGATACACTATTACTTAACTTTGTTGGTCGTGGAGATAAGGCAACAACAAACACAAACAAAACAACATAAATAATGAAAATTTCTTGCATACCTTAAACCATCTCTATAAAGTCTCAATCCCGTATCCGGGTGAGATATTATAGAACAACTAGTTCCACTCTGGAACTTCAAATACGATAGCCTCGCAATCATTTGCTTGCTATCGCTCCGACCGAACAAGAATATTTCCACTCGTATAACACATAACATACGAGTAACACAAACCACATATACTTTTAAAATATCATCACTTGCTTTATAGCGAATGAAGGAAAAATAGAACCTCCCTACTGGGGGAATCATATAGATACACTCTCTATAATAACATCGATACTACTACAAGCTCAAATTATACACCCAAATCTAGGGTTAATAATATATTTCTCCATCTTGTCACACAGAATGCACCACCCTCCACCGAGGTGAAGTTCCCGATAACCTTCTTGCCAATTACCCTGGCCACCACCAATGGTTGTCAGATATAGTATTCTATGAAGCCCTTATACTCTTGACTCACTTTAGTCTATATTGTATAAGTGCTCATCTAGTTTGAAAATTGTGACAAAATTATGTCCATCCTAGAAACCAAAGAACCTCAGAGATTGGTTTGCTATTTCATTCATATATCTTGTTGTGATCTAGATTAATTACCAACACTCACACACAGTATAATGCATCATGTACATGTCATATTGCATATTTATGTGTGTACATATGTTAAGTATGTTTAAATCCCTAAATTTGATTTTTAAATATTTTTTTGGGATTTTATAAACATTTTTTAATAAAGGTTTTATTAATTAAAACTTGATTTATAAGTTTGTGGGTTCAATCTCTAATTATTGATTAATGGGTTTATTGTCTCAAAGTTGGTTTGGTTAGAAACCAAAAGCGGCAGAGACTTCAGGATTTGGTTGTAATTAATTTATGACGCGCATTTTATATCGATTTATTAGTTAACACCTGTTGCTTGCTGATTGGTGGGATTTGTGTTTCTTTACTGAGTATACAATCGCGTATCTTTACAACCGTTGGATCAAACCTTATCAACGTCCTGCATGCTTTCTTTGGTAATCCCTGTGTATCCCTCCTGAACCAATCAGGTGACTTTCAATCACCGCTTTCTGTGAGCCCTTGGATTTAAGTCAATCCAGCTTGACTCAATCTTGACCCTTGTTTTTGAACTTGCTTCTCGATCCTTCTCTTCGTCCTATAAAAAGGATCCTCCTCTCAGTCGTCCAAGACTTTTGGCCAATTCATTCCTGAGAATAAAAAAGAGAGAGTAAAGAGAAGAGAGAGAGAAGAGAGAAACCAGAAAGAAAGAAAGAGAGTTAGAAACCCTAACCCTAACCCCTGTTCGTCAATCCTCTTTCAAACCAAACACTCCAAAAAAAACTCCTACATATCCAAAACACTACCCTGAGTGTTCTTGAGTTTTTGAGAGATATTTGTGTTACTGTAACCTCTTGTTCGTTAGATCTTGTTTCCAACTTAAACTGTTTACTTAGATCTATTTTCTTCTTCATAAAAATTTCAGATCTATGTTCTGCATGTTACATCACACTTAGATTTACATAGTTTATTTCTTATCTTGAGAAATATAATGTTGATTCTTTTCTGAAAATTGTTTTTATCTCTAAATCAACAATAAATGTTTTCTGTTTCTAGTTCTCTTAAAACTAAACCTTTGACCTAGTTTGGAATCACACTTGGAGGTTTTCAATCTCGAAAATCTTTTAAAAACTCTGAGATTGATTAAGATCTTGACTGTCTTCTAAGAAAGATATACGTGGATTCTGGGATTGATCTAAAGGTCAAACAGGTTCAAAGTTTTGTGAGAAGGGAGAAAAAGAAAAATCACTGCATATAACCTTATATGTAATTTGCTAGGAGTGTTTGTACTTAATAAGTGTGAGTGTGTGCATGCATGTGTTAGAGATCACCTTCACAAACACTTTCACACTACAATACTAAAAGTGTTGGTAATATGATCTTGTGAACAAGAGTCGACGTAAGTGCTGGAACAAATCAGAAGTTAACAAACTGGGAGAACAACATCTACAATCAGAACTGCAGAGAAGTTATAAGGACACCAGAGGGTACATTCCTAAACTTATATAGGTCTGAGTTGTATGCTTGTTAGTTATATAGTTTGTAACTCATAAATTTGTTTTAGTGGATTTTTTTTTTCATTTTACTCCGTAGAGGGAGTCGTGGATGTTTCCTCAATTGGTGAGGTTTTACCACGTAAAAAATCGTGAACTTAATCTTTATACATCTCCTCTTCTCATTCTTGGTGTTGCAGAGTTTAAAGTTTGTTTAAACTGTTTTATAAACCTGTTAGTCAAATCTTGAATAGATCGCGTACATACTGTTTTGTTAAACACATCTTGTGTTCAAATAGTTTTGTTTTTTCAAGAAAAGAGTTTCCTCAAAAAACAGCTCGGAGTTACTTAAATAGTTTATTTTTAATAAACGGCTTTAGTAACATATTTTCATTATAGTCTTATCTGAACCGAAACTACTTCCATCAACGCCTCGACTAGGCATCCTATTCTTGCCTTTTTTCTCCAATCGATAAGATCAAAACGCGTGGTTTTACATTCCACGTCATAACCGTTTCTCCATCTCTAGCCACCCTAACGATTACCCACGTAGTTCCCTTAACTTCGTCAACAAAAGAGAACATGCTATCGGTCTCCCCTGCCTTATTTCAATGAGTCTTCCCCGGACGGGCGTCCACTAATGGGGTTTCATGATTACTCATCCTCCATAAGTGTTAACAACACTTACTCGTGAGCCTATCATTCCACTAAAGGGCTCTTTCTTCCTTGTACTTACCTACTTCGGTGCAAGGTTTCCTTAACCCTATAACTCTTTACTCACTGTCGGCCTTTGACCGATCCTTTTGTGAATACTTGTGAGTCTACCTTCTCATCATTTCTGATATCCCAGAGAAACTTGCTGTTGAAAACATCTGCCACGTTTCTCTATGAGCAAAACTTCTTGCTTCACCAAATATGGAGACTACTGTTCCCGCCATTTCAACATTACTCCAACGAGTGAAAAATTTTCCTCAATTTTTTTTCCACATTTGGTCATTTCTATACCCCTCTCTAGGCCAAAGCTCCTGGGCCTTATACTTCCACCGAATGAAGTTACACTTCCTCCATCTGACTTACTTCAACATGTGGCCCTTATTAAGAACTTTTCCACTTCAAATTAACGTCGCTTGGAATCCCAAGCTTAGTACCACTCTCTACTTGTAGAGATACTCGGAAAACTATATATACTATACTTAGTAGTCGCAGTAGCAATATAAGAAAATGCTAGTGACCTCTGTTGATACCAAAATTAATATGCTGATGTGGACGAATAATACGAAGACACGTGTCAATCTACGTGGCACAATAGCAGCGAGGGAGATCATTTCCCGACCAACCATGCTTCTTTCCGAGCAACGAGAATACGCCGAGGAACTCTAACGCACCGAGGAACTCTATCGCACCGAGGTACTCTAATGTTCCGAGGAACTCCTGATCAGCGAACAGCTATGGCGGTCCGAGCTGCATCTCGGTCGTATCATTAATTGCCAGATCATCAACAGTTCAGATATTCATTGAATGCTTATATTCTTGGCATGCACTCTGCATTAAATGTATTACCCTTTTATATGTATGTCATTTAATGTATCGAACCTTTCATGTACAGCCTCAAGGCTATAAATACCTTGTATCATCCTCATTCAAAGGGGACCGGAATTTCTTGAGAGAACTTGTAATCAAGAATTCCACAAACACTCAGCAATAACATAACAGTGGACGTAGGCTTTATTCCTAGACGAACCACTTTAAAAATCTTTGTCTTATTTATTTATCTGTGATTGAATAATTAGAGCGATCTAGTTTTTTACATCAACAGATTGGAGCTGTCTGTGGGAAGCGACTGTTGCAATCGTTTTTCACCAAAAATCATTTGTTATCAATGGCAGATAATCCCGAATCCAGTAATCGAAATGTTGGAAATACTGGAAATCTTCCAAATCCATCTGCATCCCCAGATTTGGCAGGAATTATGACGAATCTGGCTCAAGGACAAACCGCCATGCAAGAATCTATGAGGCAACTCATTCAAACTCTTCAGGGCAGTGCACCTACCTATTCAGTGCAAAGGAGTGATCATAGGCAATCGCAATCTAGACGTACTGGGTCATATCGCAATGAAGAGTCTAATGATTCTTCTTATCAACCTGGGCGAACTCATCGATACGGGCTACGGATACAGATCAACGTATCACTCTTTCTCCGGAAAGAACTAGCGCTTTGGAAAGATTAAGCAGGGTGTCTCCTTTCAGTCGGTTAGGACCAAGGAGGAACATGAGTCCACCTAGGGCTCCATCAAGAAGTTTTCGACCACCACCAGGTTTGAGAGAAGGATCTGCACAATCGCGACCAACTACTCGTCGAGATAAATCTCAGGAAGCTACGTCAGAGCAATCAGTTGCTCGGACTAAGCGGCCCGAGGAAGGGAATGAAGCATGGAAAGGTTCCATTCAACGGTTGGAGGATAGACTGGGAGAAATGGCTAAGGCGAGGAACCCCTTACAGAGAACTTTTGTTCAAGGAACACCTTTTGTGCAAGCCATTGTGGATTTCCCTACACCGTCGAAATTTAAAGCACCCGTAGTGACCCCCAAGTACGATGGAAAGACAGATCCCGTACTTCATATAGAACAATACCAAGCTGCTGCAGATATCTACGCTGTCCCCGACGAGATGAGGTGCAGAGCATTCTCGGGAACTCTTACCGGATCAGCACAGATATGGTACAATAATCTTCCTCGGGGTAAGATTTCAACTTTTGTTCAGTTAGCCGAGTTGTTTATTGGCAATTTTTGTTTTGGAGCAAAGCCGGTAAAGCGAGTAGCACACTTGCTAAGTGTTAGACAAAAATCAGGTGAAAGTACTAGAGATTACATAACTCGTTTCAATAACGAGAAGTTGGAAGTCATAGATTATGAAGAAAAGACAGCAATCACTGCTCTGATGAGTGGTTTGCTGCCTAACAAGCTGTACTACACTTTGGCCAAAGATCCACCTAAAAATATGTCGGAGTTGATGGCAAAGGCGGCCAAAATCATGAATGCCGAGGAGGCTATGGCTGCGAAGAAGAATATGGATAAAGAAGTTAAAGTGGAGGTCGACAATTCTAAGAAGAAAGATCAGAAAGGTAATGGTGGTGACAAACATTCCAGGAATAACAGGATGAAGTTGGATGTCCTAAAGAAGTATGATAATTATACTCCATTGAAAATGGGTATTAATCATGTTTTGGAAGAAATCAGGAATAACGAGGAAATCAAGTGGCCAGAAAAACTGAAGACAAATCCCGACCTGAGGAATAAGGACAAATATTGCGAGTTTCACAAAGATCATGGCCATATGACCAAAAATTGTATAGCCCTTCAGAACGAGATTGAAACACTCATCCGAAGAGGAAAATTATCAAAGTATGTAGATCGCAGAGGTGAAAGGAAGAATGATGATAGAACTAGAGAGAGATCTAGATCTCCTCGTCGTGCAGAGGAGAAAAAGAGGAGGGACCATGAAGAGGATCCAGATGATGACCCCGATCTTCCCAAGAAGCCAAGGAAACCTGAACGAGAGGTATTTTCCATACGTTTTGGGTCATTTGATTGTAATGTTATTACAGGAGGAGATGCAGGAGGAGGAGACCTTACTGTAGAAAGAAAAGCTTACCTCGGAGAGGCTCAAGCTTGTTCATACATTCAGCGAATAAACCTGGCCGAGGATGATCGTCCGAGGAAGGTAAACAAAGAGAAGCTAGTGATTGGTTTTTCAAAAAACGACCTGGCAGGTGTTCTTTACCCTCATGATGATCCTTTGGTGATCAAAATGAGGATGAAGGATGTGGTCATTTCAAGGGTGTTAGTAGACAATGGTAGTTCGGCAGACATCATGTACTATTCATGCTTTGATAGCTTGAATTTAAAATTATCTCAATTGGAACCTTATCACAGACCCCTTCTGGGTTTTGCTGGCGAGAAAGTTTTCCCACTTGGGACGATCAAGTTGGATATACTCATTGGAACTTGGCCTGCTTGTCGAACAGAAAGAATACGCTTCTTTGTGATGGATAAGAATGTGCAGTCCGCCTACAACATCATCATGGGAAGAGTTGGATTGAAGAAGTTCGAAGCAGTTCCATCTACAGTACATCAATGTTTGAAATTCCCAACGAATTTTGGAGTAGGAATTATGAAAGGTGATCAAAAAGTAGCTCGGGAATGCTATTATTCGTCTGCCGAGCAAGAAGAACTTGAAGAATCAAGGAAAAAGACTACTACTTATCAAGTGGAGGAGAGCACATAAATTGAAACTCTTGACCCTAGGGATGAATCTCAACTCGTAAAAGGGCAGGTTGTGGAATCTACAGAAATTGTTATCCTGGACGACGAGCATCCTGAACGAGTAACTCAGTTAGGATCGTCATTGGATGTTTCAATAAAACAAGATTTGATAACTTTCTTGAGAAGCATGAAGAATACTTTTGCTTGGAGTCATGAAGACATGCCAGGTATAGATCCAAACTTTTTATGTCATGAGCTCAACGTGAATAAGGAGATCAAGCCTGTGAAGCAAAGAAGAAGAGTGTTTAGTCCCGAGAAGAACCAGGCCATACAAGAGGAGGTCGAGAAACTCCAGAAAGCCCAATTCATTGAAGATGTGAAATATCCAGATTGGTTGGCAAATGTGGTGATGGTAAAGAAGAAGAACAACAAATGGAGAATGTGTGTTGATTTTACTGATCTCAACAAGGCATGTCCAAAAGATCATTTTCCATTGCCCAGAATTGATCAACTAGTGGATGCTACCTCGGGACACGAGCTACTCAGCTTCATGGATGCTTATTCTGGCTACAACCAGATCAAAATGAAACCTGAAGACAGGGAAAGTACTTCTTTTATTACCCCAAGGGGAACTTATTGTTATAATGTTATGCCTTTTGGTTTAAAAAATGCAGGTGCAACATATCAGCGGTTGATGAACAAAGTTTTTACCGAACAAATCAGCCGCAATATGGAGGTCTATATCGACGACATGCTCACCAAAAGCAAGAGAGTTGCAGATCATTTGGTTGACTTGAGTCAAACTTTTGATCAACTGGATAAATACCAGATGAAGCTTAACCCGACGAAGTGTACCTTTGGAGTACGAGAAGGAATGTTCCTCGGATACATCGTCAACCAACGAGGTATTGAGGCAAATCCAGAAAAGATCAAAGCTCTTTTAGGGCTGCGATCCCCGACGACAAGGAAAGAAGTGCAGAGTCTTACCGGACGGGTTGCAGCACTCAACAGATTTGTATCCCGAGCAACTGATAAATGCCTCCCATTCTTCAAAACACTACGAAAAAGTTTTGAGTGGACTGATGAATGTGAGAAAGCATTTCAAGATTTGAAGAAGTATTTGGGAGCCCCACCATTGTTGTCTAGGCCAATAACTGGAGAGACGCTGTACTTGTATTTGGCAGTATCAGAAAATACAGTTAGCTCGGCATTGATCAGATTGGAGAATAGAGTCCAGAAGCCAATTTATTACACAAGCAAGGCCTTCCGAGGTGCGGAAATCAGATACCCAAAGCTGGAAAAATTGGCACTGGCATTAATTGAAGCAAGTAGAAGAATGAGGCCATACTTCCAGGCCCATACCATCATTGTGTATACCGACATGCCGTTAAGACAAGCCCTTCACAAGCCAGAAAAATCAGGAAGATTGATGTACTGGGCAATAGAGCTCAGTGAATATGATATTGTGTATGAACCCAGATCATCGTTGAAGGGGCAAGCCGTGGCAGATTTTATAGCGGAGTTCACATACCCTGATACCCCCGAGGAGCAAAAGGTGCTTGCTGACCTACCTGTGGACGATACAGGATAAACAGACACAGATCCAGACCAACCAAGGTTGGTAAAAGGACTTGTGGATGTAGAAAAATCATCATATTCAAACCCCGACCAACTCCGGTTGGTAGAATGGCGCGAACAAATGACCAACGAGGAACGAAGGATACCCGGGGATGATGAAAGAAAACAGATGATATTTCACCGAGGAACTCTAACAGATAAGAAATTTGAAGACGAGTTACATACATGGAGATTATATGTAGATGGATCATCTTGCACAGCTGGTTGTGGAGCAGGTATTGTTTTAAACTCTCCAGACGATATTGACATGGAGTATGTCTTGAGATTCCAATTCAAAGCTTCCAATAATGAGGCTGAATATGAGGCTATGATAGCAGGTCTTCATTTGGCGAAAGTTATGGAGGCACGACAAGTAATTATTTTCAGTGATTCTCAATTAATTGTGAATCAAATGATGGGAATATATGCAGTGAAGGGAGAGTTAATGGTGAAGTACCATGCAAAAGTGATGGAGTTATTAACAGAATTTGATGCTATTCAATTGGTAAGGATACCGAGAATGGAGAATGCTAGAGCAGACGCATTAGCCCGACTAGCGTCAGCTACGCGCACCGAGCTGCGAAGAACAATACCAATTGAAGTATTAGAAAATCGGAGCATAGAAGAAGATCTGACGGTGAAGATTATTACCCTTGATTTAGAACCATCTTGGATGGATCCTATCAGAGCATACATTGAAGAAGGAGAATTGCCGGAGGACAAACTAGCTGCCAAGAAATTGAAGTATAAAGTTGCTCGGTATGTGTTAACTAATGGTGTTTTGTACAGACGAGGAATTATGGCAGGTTTGCAGAGATGTGTGCATCCATCAGAAGTCAAAGAATTGATTGAAGAAATTCATGAAGGATCTTGTGGAGCTCATGTGGCAGGTCGGACACTTTTGCAAAGGGTAATGACACAGGGATACTACTGGCCGACGATGAGGGCTGATTGTATAGCCTATGCTAAGAAGTGTGACAAATGCCAACGTTTTTCCTCCATTCGAAGAACTCCACAGGCATTATTGACACCCATAACATCACCTTGGCCATTTGCCATGTGGGGAATTGATCTGGTTGGACCACTGCCGACGACCCGAGGAAGGTTCAAGTATCTCGTCGTGGCAGTAGACTATTTTACTAAGTGGGTGGAAGCTGAACCACTAATTGATATGACGTACGAGAAGGTGTATCAGTTCATATGGAAGAATATCATTTGTCGATATGGTCTCCCCCACGCTTTCATCACAGACCATGGAACGCAATTTGATAATGAAGAATTTGCTGCCTATTGTCATCAGTCAAACGTCTTGAAGTTTCATTCAGCACCAGGCCATCCCCAAAGCAATGGACAGACTGAAGTGACGAACAGAACATTACTAAATGGGTTGAAGAAGAGGTTAAGTGAGGCTAAAGCAAATTGGATTAATGAGCTACAGTCAGTTTTGTGGGCTTACCGAACAACTCCCCGAGCAGCAACAGGAGAATCACCATATATGCTAGCATTTGGAAGTGAGGCTGTGATACCTGCCGAGTTGGGCCTACCAACACACAGGGTGTTAAATTTCAATTCTCCGATCAGTGATTTGATGAGAAGGCTGGATTTGGATATGCTTGAGGAAGTCAGAGAAGAGGCAGCCATTAGGAATGCTGCTTATCAACAACGAACAGCTCTGTTTTACAACAAAAGGGTAAAGAAATGTGATCTAAAAGAGGGGGATTATGTGCTAAAGAAGGTCATTCAGAAGCAGAATAAACTGGAAGCAAACTGGCATGGACCTTACCGAGTTACAGAGGTTGTTCGACCAGGAACTTACAGAATAGCAACTCTAGAAGGAGAGGAATTTAAGAACGCATGGAATGCTGAACACCTGCGCAAGTATTATCAGTGATGTCAAATGTAAAGCATTTCTTTCATTATGAATAAAACGAGGATGTTTCGCCATTTTCTTTCTGGTTGAAAGTTTTTCGGGGAATACTAGTGTTATACACTACACAATAAAAGTGCTCTAAGGAGCCAACCTCCTTTGGTTAGGAGGATAGCTCTACGGAGCAAAAGTGCTATAAGTAGCCAACCTCCTTTGGTTAGGAGGACAGCTCTACGGAGCAAAAGTGCTACAAGTAGACAACCTCCTTTGGTTAGGAGGACAGCTCTACGGAGCAAAAGTGCTATAAGTAGCCAACCCCCTTTGGTTAGGAGGACATGCTCTAAGGAGCCAAAAAATGCTCTAAGGAGCCAAAAGCTTTAAGGAGCCAAAAAGTGTACACCAGCATGATCAACAACGGTTGGTAAGATAAAAATATACTCTCATATTATAACTTATGTTGGTCGGGAGGTAATATTATTACAATGAGTTCTTTGAAGAACAAAATGTTCAAAAAATACACCAAGTATAGTTGGTCGGGGATAAAAACCCAATAACTGTAGTTGGTCGGCGAGGACAAATTATTGATCTTAGTTGGTCGGACGCAATTTTATAATTAAACCAAGTATAGCTGGTCGGGGATAAAAAACCCATCAGCTGTAATTGGTCGACAAACATTATTCAACTACCTTGGTTGGTTGGAAACAGTTTGAACAATTTACATTCATTACTTTATTGACCAACCTTGATACTTGTAAATTTTTAAGTTGGTTGATAAATAGCACGATATTGCCATCCTTTTAAATACATAGATACATATGTACAAATATAAAGGTGTTTGATAAACACAAGACTAACAAAATTGGCAAACAGAAAATGAAAATCTTTTCATTAATCTAGAATAAATTACAAGTTACAAGAATGTACTAAATTGTTACATGGATATTACTATTCTATTGGTTTTTTGCCCTGTGCTTTAGAAACAGGTTCCTCGCCGGCAGGAGGGTCTTCTAGGCAAAGGGGAGAATTGATGAAATTAACATCTCTGAGCATTCTGACGTTCATAACAGAAGGTGTATCCAAAAGATGCTCAGGACGAGATAATTCAACTTGGGAGTGAAGGCTATAATCACCAAGGTATTTTGAAATTAGGCTGCGAGGAATGGAACGAGCTGGGATCCATGCCATATCCAATTTGAAAGGTGGTACAGGCAGGTCTAATAATGATGGAGCATGATAGTCCCATAAAAAATGCCCTTGCTCCAACTTTAACACACCCAATGCATTTAACCATCCTTGCTTGTAACCTTCATTGTTAGCATGTTCAATACGAGCATCCAGGTGAACAAGGGCTTCATTGTATCCTGCCATCCAGAATTCCCTTGGCTGTTTATGGAATTGGAAGGTTAATCTATCCAATTGTTCATGAAGGCTTTTGGCAAAAAGATCCTTGTTATGCAAGGCAGATTTCGTCGATGCCAGCTGATCTTCCAAAGACAGATTTTTATTGGACATTTCAGTCAGAGCACGGTCTTTTACTTTCAACTGGAATGCTTGAGTTTCCAGAGTAGACTGAGTGCGAGCCTCTTCAACATTTTGGCTGAGGATTCTTCCTCGCCCCCGAGAACCTCTTCCTCGTCCCCGAGCAGTTCCAGAAATGGAAGATCTTCTTAAGTCCTCCAGCTCTTGCCTTAGTTTGGCGTTTTCGACCTCTAAGAACGAGAAGCCTTCATCAGTAACTGGTATTAATGCAGTAGAAGATGAAGCAGCAGATTCATATTGAGCCAATTTTTTTTGCAAATTATTATTTTCTTGTTCCAGGATCTCGGCAATTTGTCTGCAGGCTTCAACTTCACCTTTTAGGGTCCTTTACCTAATATCATATGCAGCAATGATCTTCTTACGGCCTGTTTCAGAAGAAAGTTGTTGGTATCTATTTTCATAATCTTTGTGTAACAAAGCCATTGATTCATTGTGCTGACCTTGAAGATCCTCTATGGAACCATGAAGTTCCTCGATCAGTTCATAATACGCCACATTATTGACCACAGCTCGGTCGAGTAAATCTTTCAAATATCGATAAGCCTCAATAGCTTGTTCTGAAGCACCATGACCAAGGATATCAGCAATTTTCGATGTACTAAGGTCTGTATGACCAGCCTTGTAGTATTGATGACATTGTTGCATCAGCTCAGTATCATGTGAAGAGATCAATTCCATTCCAGCAACAAACTAAAGACGAGAAAAAGACAACAATCAACAAAAACAAGTTATCAACAACAGAGATGAGCAAATATATATTTTATTAGATCATCAAAAAGTTACATTGTTCGATTACAAGGAAATATAGAAATGATACCGAACAACTTCACACCTTTTTCCTTGTCTCCCAAGACTTTCTCGGGAGGCTGGGACGAGGAGCTCGGTTGCTCGGTGGTAACAACAGCTTGATCGGTAGGAATCTTCTCGGGAGGAGGAGGCATGGAAGAAACGTCCTCGGTGGCAGAAGGTTGAGAGGCAGAAACTTGATCGCCCTAGCCATAGAAGACTCATCTGAGGCAGGCTCATCTTCTTCTTCTTCCACAATTGGTGGAGGAGGACCAGGGAGATGCCGTTGGAATAGCTCAGAATCGTCTTGGACCTTTAGCTCTTGCAGAGCAGCTACCCAGCCATCATGGAAGTATTTCAACTCCCCATATTGAACTTGGGATGTCATTGCAGCTATCCCTCTCTCCCATCCTTTCTCCCAACCAACGCTGAAATGTTTCTTGATTGCAACTTTTCTCCTCGACTTCTCCGAGGAGAGCTTCACCTCCAATTCCTCTTTCTTGACTTTGATATCTCGCAGAGTAGATAATTCTTCCTCTGCCTTTTTCAACTTATCATCAGAATCCTGATGTTTAACCTCCAAAACTTTAACTTTCTCCTCCAAATTCTTGGAGGTTTCAGCCATCCTCATCTTATCAGCCTCAGCCACAGCCAACTTTTTCTCCCAAACAGTTTTCTCCTCGATGTACTGTTGGCGAGATTCCTTCACAGATTGGGCTAAACCCAACAAAGCATCGTCAACATCGGACGAGGAACTGGAAGCTTTAATAACTTGATATTTCTTCACGATGGTATTGAAGCAGTTCACCAGCTGAAAGATAAGAAAAACAATAAAGTCAACACAAATACAAGAATTCAAAAAAAAGAAAGAAAGATCAAAGGTATGAGAAATTTACTGAAGAAAGATGACGAGCAGTTAGGGATGTCAGTGTATCCCTGGGAATTTTTTCATCAACCCCGAGAACCTCGGGTATAACTGAGCTCATTGAAGAACTCGGAAGAATGATGTTTGAAACACTACTACCACCAGTGGGTAGAGAAGATGCAGTTCCAGCAAGATTAACTGAGGATGATTTCCTCAATCTCTTCAAAGGAGGGTCAGCAGCATCAACCAAGGAAGAAGTCTTGGTCGGAGAGATTGTAATTACATCAGCGAGAGCATTTTTCTTGCTCGGGGCCACTGGGGGCTTCTCGGCAACTTTGGAGGAACCAACATCTACTTTTTTAGTCCCCTCTGGGACATCAATTTTGCCTTTCTGGGCTCCAACAGCAGAAGAAATTTCACCAAATAGAGCAGGAGGAGCTCTTTTCTTGCCCATTCTCTGAGATAAGGGGATATGAGAATCTGAAGATGAACTTTCTGGTGTTGAAGCTGGTTCAACAGGGCGAGCAGTATAAGAGGTTGTGTAACTCTTATACTGTAGTAAATATGAAGCAGATCTAATATGCTCGTCAGCAATATTCTTATGCAAACCCCAGATAAGTTTCAGATGTTTAATATTCACTTCTGATTCTTTTGGATTTTTTCTTTTGCTATCAGCTGCAAATAAATACATGTCGAGATATCAGTCATACATTTTGTCAAACATGATGAAAGCATAATTTCATAAGTAAAATAAAATGAAAAATAAACCTATCCCATTGCCGTATGGGGGGCATCTGGGACCGTTGTATACTTCATTCCCAGATAAAGGCGCATGTTGCCAATTTTTTATGACCAACCCATGCTCAAAATAATCCCTATTTGAGTCAGGGAGATTAACTACAAGAGCCCTATTCAAATACCTAGTTTTTAAATAATAAATATTATCTAGAACAACCCATTTATAACAAAACATAATTTCAGGGATCCCAATACGAGTCCCATGAGTTAGATTTAATTTATGCACCCCGTTAATTATTCTCCACGAATTGGGGGCTATTTTTGCAGGAACAAGATCAAAATATTGACAAAACTCAAGACATAATGGGTTTGGTGGAAAGGAAAAACCGCATTTAGCAACAAAAAGACTGGGGAACCAATGTCCCTTAGCCAATCGAAAGTAATCTAAAGGCTCAGAAAGAACCTCTAGGGTTACCCACGAAGGAATGGAAAAATCAGAATGGAATTTCTCAATAGACTCCACAATATAAACCATATTGAATAAAATAGATACAGAAGAAAGAAAGAAGATCTTACAGAAAGAAAGGAGATGTGTTGACAACGAACGGAAACAAGGATGAACGCACAAGAGAAGAAGAGAATAGAAAGCTTGAATGCAGAAAATGAAAAACGTAGACGACGGTATGGTTACCAAAGAAGTTTAAATACTTTGCATTGGGAAGCGGCGAAAGAAATGATTACCAAAAAGAAATTACTAAACTTCCGGCGGCTAAGAGGACAAAATTTGCACGAAGATCGAAGCGCTTATAAAAAAGGCGGAAACTGCGAAATAAGAAGGAAATTTGAATACAATGTTCCTGAAACCCAGGAAGGACATCTAATATTGCCATATACCGAGAAAGAATGTTCCATACTCCTCAAAGTTCGAAATATGAAACATTGGGGGCTTCTGTTGATACCAAAATTAATATGCTGATGTGGACGAATAATACGAAGACACGTGTCAATCTACGTGGCACAATAGCAGCGAGGGAGATCATTTCCCGACCAACCATGCTTCTTTCCGAGCAACGAGAATACGCCGAGGAACTCTATCACACCGAGGAACTCTAACGCACCGAGGAACTCTATCGCACCGAGGTACTCTAATGTTCCGAGGAACTCCTGATCAGCGAACAGCTATGGCGGTCCGAGCTGCATCTCGGTCGTATCATTAATTGCCAGATCATCAACAGTTCAGATATTCATTGAATGCTTATATTCTTGGCATGCACTCTGCATTAAATGTATTACCCTTTCATATGTATGTCATTTAATGTATCGAACCTTTCATGTACAGCCTCAAGGCTATAAATACCTTGTATCATCCTCATTCAAAGGGGACCGGAATTTCTTGAGAGAACTTGTAATCAAGAATTCCACAAATACTCAGCAATAACATAACAGTGGACGTAGGCTTTATTCCTAGCCGAACCACTTTAAAAATCTGTGTCTTATTTATTTATCTGTGATTGAATAATTAGAGCGATCTAGTTTTTTACATCAACAACCTCCAAAGCGGCCCTTATCCCCGACTACAACTTACAGTTCTTAGTAATCCCGTCTCATGACGCCTTCATAATGACCTTCCCTGACACCCTTCAACATTCAACCTACGAATCTTAAAATAATGGGCAAAAGATTTTCTGAATTCTTACATTACAGCACGAGGACGAAACCTCACAAGAGGAATCAACGATCCTAATCCTAAGGCTCTATATCAAATCAAAAGTAACGCTGAAAGCGTAGTACGTCCGCACAGATTCCTAAGGACACTAGAACCTGATGCTCTGATACCATCTGTGACAACCCGCCTATTAAAATAAAAGGTGGCCAGCCCGATACTCTAATAATCACAGGAATCATAGATGGTCCATTCTAAGCATCACTGTCGTTAAAATAATAATACGAGATAACCACTAATTATTTTAGAAAATGGACTGTCAAATGAAATTTTGTAGGTTAAAAGAAATTCACTTAGACAATCCAAATTGAAAACAAGGTGGATACCAAAAATCAACGAGTAATAGAATAACAATAATGTATAAAGTAATAACCGAATAAGCTGTCGGTTAACAGACTAATACAAGCAGGTTACACCGAGTACTACAATTAAATATCACATTATAATAAATGAGTACAAAGCATGGGCAACATGCCCGAATGAGTAAACTGAAAATAGCTAGAGTACCAAAGATAGAAGCGTCTATAATGAATATCCTACAACATCCGCAAAATGCTATAGCTCCAGGACAACTGGAATGGAAAGGTCAATACGGGCGTCCTTGCAGAGGAGCACCTGGGCGAACAAAAAATTCATGCAAAACAAAGAGATATAGATGGGTGAGGGCCCGATTTGATACGATCACCATGTGAATAAAATGCATGACAGTTATGAATGTCTAATCATCATCATAAACTTAACTTGCTCTTACAAATATGATAGAAATCATCACCTCTCAATCTAAAAACAACCTAACGCAATATCAATGATAATGCTCAACGTTCATATACGCATGGGAGAACTCATCTACTTTCACTCAATGAAAGTTTATTTTAGTTTTACACAATTTTACATGCATAATTACTTTTTCCCTTTTAGGAAATACATATATAGCAATTCATTTCACAAAATGTTTTAGCAATTCAACTTCATCTCATAACTTCACATTTCCCTTCTTACCTCCAGGAAACGTATTTAAAGCAAATTTATTTCTTAAATTGCTTTAACATCAATAATGTCCCACATTATTATAAATAGTTATATTTCATATCATATAACGATTCTAAGATCGTCCTTCCGAGTTTCCCCACTAGGCGCGCCCCTAAATGGCTATCATCTTCCGAGGCCTATCAAACAAGGCAACCTGGGCATCCTACATCGCGAGACGTCGGGAAACGGCTATATACCTGCGACAGTGAGTCATAACCACACCCCGAATTACCTCACTTTGCAAAATAATCACATAATATAATAACCGGTCCTATGGTCGAGGACTATATTCACCCTGCATTCACTAGCCAGGGGACTTCACCTCATGCGCGTAAGTTCCCTTATAATAGCGATTTAGAGAGGTGTTTATATGTAAATTATCATTTACAAAAATCATTTTTTTTTCCATTTGAAAATATTCACTTGTTACATTCTCAAAACCATTTAAACTTAACCATTTCGTACAAAATTTTAGAATATGTATTTCTTATTTTCGAAGTCATATTTCACGAATGAACTAGGACCCGAAGTGCAATTATCCTCACACTAGTCTCCAAGAGTCCAAAGAAATACGATAATTCATCAAAAGTAATTTCCCTCAATTCTAGTCTCCCAAGGATCCTAGACCTTATCACTTATCTCTCCCTTAGTCTGAGGCTAGCTCCCTAGAGGAAACGACCCTAACCTTTATTGAATAACCCCCGAATTAAAAACAATTGCCCCCCCATACCACCCTAGGGGGTTAATCCTCCTAATATAAACCCATAATCCTCTTTATTACTTCCCAAAGGAAGGTTCCTAATCCTTAAACCTAAAAGAAAAAGAATAAAAACAAAGTTGGAAAAGTATCCCAAAAACTGCAGAAATTCCGAATCGATTCGGTCTTGAAAGCCAATCGATTCGGATAGCTCGAATCGATTCGGTCAAGAGGACCCAAACATTCTGCATGCCACCGAATCGATTCGGGTCATCCGAATCGATTCGCCCAACCAAGGCCTGTAGCCTACCCATTTAGCGAATCGATTCGTTAGCGCTGAATCGATTCGCCTGGGCCAGAATGCCCTGTTTCGGCTATAGGGTTTAAGAACCCTAAATTCCCAAAACCCTAAATTTACCTCTTCAAATCTTAACCAACTCAACTTATTTTCTTCCCAAATTATTTCTACACAAAAACTAACTAGTAATTCCAAATCAAATTTGATTTTAATCCAATGTTAAGGGGTTAAACACCAAAAATCATCCAAAAACCCATAAATGGCTAAAACTCCAAAAAACACAACTACAAATGCAATTTATCCGCATTAAATCATACTCTAGCAAGTAAGAAACTAGCCTCAAGTTTGTTGTCTCGGATTCTCTTCCCGTAGCAACGATTTCCAGCTCCAATATTCAATTTCTCTCTCTTTTCTCCCATTTTCTCCCAACTCTCTCTTCTTTCTCTCTCTCTAAGTGTAAAACATAAGAATGGGAAAATAAAAGGGGTTGGAAGACTTAAACGGGAAATTAACATTAATTCCCATCTTTAATTGTTGATACACCATTAAAATGACTCGTAACTACATAATTGAGTCATAACATGTCAAAAGTGCCCGGAACTCAAAAATACAACTTGGCACTTATTTTGACTATCTCGGCTATTTCAAAACTAACCACACCCTCTAAATTGGCATCCGAAGTATCGTATAATATTTTATGTTCCAACATAATTTTAATTCATTAATTATGTTCAAATTTGAATATAAGTCATAATCGTCGCTTAAAGCACAACGACACAATAAAATACAATATAATGCTATTTACCTTCTCATAACAGTAAATAGACAAAACATGGTAAATATTATCTCTTAAATCACTTAAATTAATATTTACCTCAACTTTCTCTATTTTATAGAATTAACCCATCAGACAATTTAATATAAAATAGTCACTCAAAAGTCTGGGTTGTTACATGTTGGTCGAGAGAAAAGAGAAATTTGATGGTTTGACTTAAAGACGGACTGGCAAGTTGGATTTTGGGTGAGTGGTGGTGAAAGATCTCCCTTCGATCGGTCGATTAATATATACTTAAAGCAAATAAAATGAGGGAAAGATTCTCTAAATTTCTTCACACTCTATCATAATTCACATGAATTACAGGCATTTTTTAAACTTTTTAATAAATTCATGCGTGTTATAATTATCTATATCTATTAATCACTTTAAAATGGAAGACTTAATTCATTTTTGCAAACCATCTAATCATTACACATAGCATTAGATTATAATTATATCATACTCACTACACCAAAACAGTCAATTAGTAACACTAGTGTAATGTTATTAAAATAATTACTAACACTAAAAAAACGTTAGAAAAAAGGCGCGGGGAAGCAAATTACAAACACTTTTTACCGTTACTAAATTTTATGTTACTAACACTATTTTACCGTTACTAAAGTGTTACTAAATTCTGTGTTACTAACACTTTTATACCGTTACTAAAGTGTTACAATTCCGTAACACATTTATAACACAATTTTTGTAACACATTTAGTAACGGTTTGGGTCCGTTACTAGTATTAAAAAAATTAAAAAAATAATATATATATATATATTCACACACGAACTCACACTAGGGTATACAATATTAAAAAATGCTAACATAATAACAACAAAATCAGTGTCGATCCGATTTAATTTCAATACAAATAACTTAAATTTTTTAAAAATGGACAAAATCTCTTTATTTATAGTACTATCCACCTGTTTAAGGTATAAAAAAAATAGTACAACAATACAAATACTCCGCACCAATAACACTACTACACATGTAGACAATAACCTCAATAAAAATTAATAGCCCAATAGTGCTAAAATATCTCCAATACTTTACAAATATATTTCCACTCGTTGTCAACTACATCATGGTGTTGCGGCTGCGTGGTAATAGCAGTGGTGAAGTTGCAGATCCATAATTGCATTGCATGGGAATAGCGGATACGTGGAACTCTGATAGCAACACCAACTACACTACTTTAACTAAAGTTATAAAGTCTGTAAAAACATAAAAAAATAAAAATTATAAATCATAACTCATATCTTAATCTTACACATATATAGAAATAAATAAGGATTTATAGACGATCTAGATCATCCTGAAAGGAATCTTCTGAACATCTTTATTGAGATGTTGAATTTTAACAGAGGATTAAGAGTCATTACGTAAAGAGAACACATACCGTATCCCAAGAGAGATCGTAGAGAACCCAAAGCGTTGGACCGATTTTGGAGCCTTGAAGGTAATGTTTCCATTTTTCCATTCTCGTATATAATCTTCTGTAATGTATTAACAATTTATGGGTTAATATACAATTTATCTATTCAATATTAAGTAATAGGCATAGCATGCACCCGTACCAAACATAAACTTTGATGCAAAGAAACGACGAATTTAGCAAGTCCGGGGACAGATTCAAATCCTCAAAGCTTGGATCTTACTAGGCCTCTCAAACTTCATCTCAACATATAAACCCTTCAACGAGTCTGGGGTCGTCGAGAAATTTGTTGAGTTTTTTAGTGTCGTTGATGATTAAAAAGTCGAGGGAACTTATGGGAACTAATCATCTGTGGAATCAAAGCATGCAATAGGAACTTATGAAATTCCAGTTTAGAAAGTACATTAGCATAACTTTGCAAAAGTAAGACAAACCTGGCAATAAGGATTGCTTCTAACAATTGCCTTCGTTATCCTCACTAAGTCACCTTTAAATCCACTTTAAACCAAAACAATATTAGTAAGGAACAATATATTAAGAACAAATTGATAAAGGATGAATTTCTAAAATTATTTTGGGTTTCATAGACGATGTGAAAGTAATGGATCATCCCTTGTGTAAACATATGTCAAGGTAAAAGGATCTGTAATTGAGCATCACTACTACTGTATAAACGTCAGTCTCAAAATAGCTCATTAAAAACCTCATTTTTGTCCATTTGAAACTATTCTATACCACGCAATTTGGGAATAAAAGCAACCAAATTATATATTTTATGTGGATTCAAGCATGTATATTGGGTGTGCGCGTCTACTTGGGCCTCTCCCTAAACCCACGCTCAAGATACGGTGACTCAATTGAAAAGTGTTGAAGTATTAAATAGGGGTACATGCACATGGTAATCTACCTACTCCTAATAAATAATTTTTTCCAAAAAATAAAATTTTCTAGTTTTATTTTCAACTGTGGGCTTCCTTAATGCTGTTAATGAAGGGGTTGAGAAATACTCTCAAGATTATATATGTTTTCGCTGAACTCTGGGCAATTTACAATAAAATTTGAGAAATGATGATGAAAAACTACCAAGGACTTTAATAGGAAAATACGTTTCTATAGGTAGTGATAAGCTATGAGAATATATAGGTAGTGATAAGTTACGAGAATGAATCAAATGGTCATTTTATTTGTTGTACACATGTAGTAAAAGTGGATGTGTAAGCTGGTACGACTAATGAAACCAAAAGGGAACACTTAGCATTGTGATAAGGATCAATAACAATAATAATAACGTTAGAATATTTATGTCCAACAGTAGGAAAACCTTTAGCAATTTAATTTTTCAAATGTCCATGACAAACATAAGCAAGAAGAAAATAGATGATATGAAATTGTGAAACACCGACAAATGAAACTACGTTGTTAAATTAGTATTAGCTAACTAGATAATAAAAGTTATTACTAATTAAATTTCACAAAATAACTTCCAACAATCCTTTATGGGTGAACATTCCATGGCACGAGACGTGTGAATCAGAAATTATTAGAATTCGATATGGCAGTAATGTTATAATGATAAAAAAATAATAACCTATGAGATCACCTCTGCCAACATATGGTCCGTCTCATCAAACACAAGAACCTTCATAGAATTCATGTCCAATTTCCTTGCGGTAACCCACTTATTTACTGTACTAGGTGTGCCAATCACTACTTGTGCAGTGACCGACCCTCGCTTTGAAATTGGCATATAATTAGAGTTATCCATCGACACAGCGCATTCTGATGTTATGCTGGTAAACTTCCCTAACCTTTGAAGAACTTCCATATTCTGCACCAATCATTCACAAAAGATAATCACCCCATGTTATGAAGAACTTCCATGTTATGAAACGAACTCCAGATAATCATCCCATTTAAGGTCATCACGGAGTAAAAAAGAAGAGAGTAGAAAAAGAGGAAATAGTTCAATACAAAAGATAAAGAATAGATTAAGTAGCGTTTACTTGTTCCTTATTTTATCGTAGAATGTTTAGAGTGGTAGTTTTGTTGTCAACAAGGTAGATCTTTCTATAAAAATAATATGGTGTCTTGAAATAACAATATGTAAAATAGTGTCCCGACAAAATAATATACTAATCTTTACTTAAAAATTAATGAAAAATAATATTCACTTCGTGATTAGATCTATCTACAAAAATAGTGTCCTGACATAACAATAAATACTAATTACAGAATACCAAAAAATGAAAATCCTGGAACTTCAAATCATATGAAGAATGATGAAATTATAAGATTTTTCTAACTATGAGCTTCATTCTACGCACAAAGACGATCTTCAAGAAGCTTTGGATTATTAATACCAACATCAAGCATAACTGGGAGTATCTGCCATAAATGAATATAGGTAAATCAATAATATAATATAAAAGACAACCGACATGAATAAATTGATAGGCGACTAAATAGCAGGTGGGAATAGAAATTATAACATAAAAGATAACCATTATGTAATTTAAAGTCAATCTCGACTATACTCGGTACATGCCGACCAAGTAAAACCCGGGTTGGTCGAATAAATTTATGTCGATCCCAGAAAGGAGGACCCTTATGTGTGATTGTTAAATCTCTTATTTTAATAAGGAACAAAATATTGAATTGATGAATTTGAATCTTAGAAATTTTCTTTGGAGCATAATATGTGTCGATGTAACAGTAAATGTATTCACTTCATATATCTGCTGTGATTATGATAAAATAATGAAGAAATTTGACAATTTACCTTTCCACTGAACTTTTTCTCAAGTTCCCTTACAAGCCTAAAATGAATCTTGCGCAAACCTTTTCTTAATTGGTAGGGAACATGGATCACAACAGCCTTGCGACTTCTAAAGACATCAATTTGACTGCATGCAGAGTATAAATAAAACATTAGCGCAAAGGGCTTAAAGATAAAAGATGTCAAAAGTTTAACATGCTATCAAATTATCAATAGAGTCCTTACAGATCCGAGTTGAGGTAAAGGTCTTTCAGCTCACTTTTAAGTTCCTGGTTCGTGTTTTCCAAGTTAAACAATGCCTGCAGATATGTTTCAGACATAAATGTAGTTAATACGAAGCATATGAAAAAATAAGCAAGCCAATTAACGATAGCTTAGAATGTTGAATAAAGGTGACGATAAAAACATGTGCGACGGTCTCCTCAAATTCAGTCGGTTCCACATCCTTATCCTTATGGATCTTCTTCTTCGAAGTATACATCTTAATAGATCTGATTTACATCGCAATGATTTAGCAAAAAATACAAGGGAATCTAACATCAGCGTATAAGAAGTGAGACTATAGATTTGAATGATAAATAACATCAACTGGTGGTTCTGGTACAATAATTGTCAAAGTACAAATGGGTCAGCTTTCATGGAATCTACTTCCAGAATATGTATAGTTTGAAAAGGGAAGGGCACAAGGCATTTTCATGACAAAAAGTGTAAAATTTAAAACTCAGCATATAACATTCACACAATCATTTTGAGAAGAAAAAGGAACATATTATTTCGACAAACATTATACACAAATTTTACAAAGAGGATATCACCATTAAACAAATTATCTCAACACAATATTGCACGAAAATGCACTATGTAGATTATTGTTTAACATACTCATCGAGATTGTTTCCTAAAACCTGAATATTACCAATAAATCAGAATTATGAGCACACAAACGCATACTATACCCTTCTCTCACTGACCCTCTCTCAAATTGAGTCTATTTAAGATTTTGTTAATGTTTCCCCTATGGTCTTATGCTCTCCGTTATAGTTTTTCCTCTAAAACAGTCTAGCTTATGTGTTGCATGCTTTTTTATATTATTTTCCTTGATACCAGTTAAAGCAATTGATTTTTGCAAAGAGAGTGACAAGTGCAAAAAAGCACAAAAAGACGCATGCCTTTATTGGGGACACTAAACCAACTGAGCTTCAAGCGTTTTTTTCTCCAAAAAGCCTGTAGGGTAGGACTCAAAATTCATCTTTTCACACTTCTAAACATTAACATATGTATATATAATGGGGTACGATTGGGAGGGAGAGGATTGTACTCTCAACATTAGGAAATATACTAAAAGAAATCACGTGCTTATATGACTTAACCCAATAGTTTAATTCAGGTATACACACAAAAACATATAATCCAATTTAAATCGCAATAGTTAATTTGATGTGCATTCTAACCTCATTCATGATGCAATTCAAACGTAAACCATATTCGATCCACTATAAATCATTAAAAAAAATCATTCTTTACATGTATTGGCACTGTTAACAAAGAAGTTCCTGATAACCAGTTCTCCAGCAAAAACCCTTTTTACCCAATTGGAGGAAAAATTAATGTGCAATCAGAAAACAACTAAAACCTTGTTATGCTAAACACAATAAATGATATACCCACAAAAAAATTATTCATTTTCTCCACGTGTACAAAACATACGCTTTAACGAGCCCAAAGCTATTAGGCAAAACAGACATTGATACATAGGCAACTCATAATCATTCTCGTGTTTAGTGGATGCATCACCTTCACAAGCATGAATAAATGCCGAAACCTTTGCATACATACAAATAACAAATCGAAGTTAAGATCCCATCATTACATATACGTGTGTGTTTGTGTGTGTGTGAGAGAGCGGGGGGGGGGGGGGGGGGAGAGAATAACGCACCTACGACTTCGGATAGAGGGTCTTCATCGCGATAACCACCATGGCCACCGCCGCTAAATCGACCACCACTAAAGTCGACGTCGCTACTATCTTGGCCGCCCCTAAATCCCATGCCTAATTTGGTGTATCTCCCACCATAGCCGACATCCTCACCGCAACATGTTCTTCTTATAGGTTCAATTAAACTAATCCCCTCAAAACAATACAAATTACAAATTTTATTATTCAATTCATTTTAATTAGTACTTCAACTCATTTTCCCCTAATTCATTAAAAAACCTAAACAAAGACTAGATCACGTAGAAAGCACAAATTCATAACAAAAACCCTAATTAGAAGTGAACCTATTTAAAAACCCTATAATCTCGAAATGAGCTTATAGTCGTTGGCTTTGTGGAATTGTGGCCATAGTGAAGGGTGGGCTTGGAGGGTGAGAGAAGGTGAATGGCTGATTGTGTAGGGTATATAGGGGTAAGGGCTGTTCGTGGAGGGGAGAGAGGGAGAAGGAGTAGATGGATTTGTTGTGTTTATTGAGAGAATCGGAGAAATTTGAAGGTTTGTCACTGGTGTTGGTCGAGAGAAAAGAGAAATTTGATGGTTTAGCTTAAAAACGGACAGACAAGTTGGATTTGGGGTGAGTGATGGTGAAAGATCTCCCTTCGATCAGTCGATTAATATATACTTAAAGCAAATAAAATGAGGGGAAGATTCTCTAAATTTCTTCATACTCTATCATAATTCACATGAATTACACGCATTTTTTAAACTTTTTAATAAATTCATGTGTGTTGTAATTATCTATATGTATTAATTAGTTTAAAAAGAAAGACTTCATTCATTTTTGCAAACCATCTAATCATTCCACGTAGCATTAGATTATAATTATATCACACTAACTGCTGATGTCTAAAATTGGTAGCGATATTATCTTAACCACGTAGTACCAATTTTATAATGACAGATAAATATATAAATAATCGAAAGATCAAATGAGCAAGACACCAAAGGTTTTTAACGTGGTTCATCTATGAGAAAGCCTACTTCCACGATTATGTTATTAGGGTTGGTGATTGCACATAGTTTTATGCAATCTTTTTAGTACAAGAATGACTTGTCCCTTGAGTTAAGGGAAATAACATATTTATAGTGTGTCACACCTCGCAAAATTCGACAGACGGGGTGGCTAGCTACCGTCGCCAAACTATGCCGGGCGTGAACTAAATAAATACCATTCTTAGAATGAGACAGATATGAGACATAAATAAATCAGTTCACAAGATAAATAATCGAATCAATCCCAACAAATAAACGATAAAGATCCATCACATGCTAAAACTCCGAAATAATCCAATCTCCAGTAATAATTAAATAAAATCTGAATACTATAGATCTGAATAATCCAACTGAAAATTCTTAACAACTTTGGAACCGAATGGCCCAACAAAACCCAAATGAAGTCTCATAATTAAATACGACTGAAAAGGAAAACTAACTAAATAATGCAAATAACGAACAAACTCCAGTTGCACCTCCAAATTGATAACTCCATTAATCTTATGCAGCTCCTCCAAAACTTATCCTGAAAGCGTCCAATAGAATAACTTGTATTTGGTACTTTATTTATCTTTATTTTGTAATTTATATTCACTGGGATGAAATTAAGTTAATTGGGACACTTTATATTTTCTCTTTATGCTTGTGGTCGCTATTAATCTTGTTGTTGACTAGGTAATCTATATAATGACTAGTTGATTATCGATTATATGTCTTGCTTAAATATTAGATGTTTGATTCATGATTTAAATTGATTGTAATGCCCTTGATTATACTAATGCTATTCTTAGCTAAAATGGTAAATATTTTTATTGAACTAAGTTGTAGCATTAGTTATCAGTGGCGACCAAGTGTTTTATGAATGTATTATTATCCTTGTGTTTTAACTTAGTGGGTTAAAACCTCTTGTATTTGACTTTGAGAGCCTTACAAGAGATTTTACTAACTTCTTGTTCGTGATTTTACTAAGTTCTTTAAGGACGAAATCATACATGAAGTTGTTAACGATAAACTTTTACGAATTTGAAAAGTTTGATAAAGAACTTTTCTGAAGTTGGAAAAGTTTGATAAAGATAAAAAACTTTTCGTTGTTGAAAAAGTTTGATAAAGAACTTTTAACTTTTTTGAAGTTGGAAAAGTTCGATAAAGAACTTTTCTGAAGTTGGAAAAGTTTGATAAAGAAATTTTTTCGAAGTTGGAAAAGTTTGATATAAAGAACTTTTTTAAAGTTGACAAGGTTTTAATTAAAATTTTGTTTTTAATTTAAGGTGGTGATACCACACCATACTCCGGAAAATAAAACATAAAAAAGGAAGTATAATGAGAAGAAATATGCAATTTCATTAATTTGAATAAGTGATTACATATAAAACAAAGTTACTGATAATATTTACAAAGATGATCGGCATTCTATGGGTTTTTAAACTCCTCGCCTTCCAATATTTCCAAGCGATATGTTCCTGGTCCAATTTCTACTGAGATACGATAAGTACCACGCCATTAGGGCTCCAACTTTTTTTTAATCACATTCTTCAGTACAAGATCTTCATGTCTCAAGTTGGTCGGCTTGATGCGCCGATTATGGTACCTAACAGTCCTTTGTTGGTAGGCGATCATCTGAATTACAACATTTTCTCTGACTTCTTCGATCATGTATAGATATAGTCTCATCATTAGATCACTTTTTGGGGAATCAAAACTCAACACCACGTGTGTTAGCAGACCTATTTCAAACGGTACTACTGCCTCACTGCTGAAAGGAAGCATATAGGGAGTCTCTTCTGTTGCAGTTCTCGGTATAGTTCTGTAAGCCCAAAGAACTATGTGCAGTTCATTGATCTAATTTACCTTGGCATCCTCCGAGCGCTTCTTCAATCCACCGAGCAAAATATTATTAGTGATTTATGTTTGACCACTACATTATGGAGGTCCTGGTGTTGAATGTATCTTTTGTATTTTGGATCTGATACAATACTCCTAGAACTCTTCATTGTCAAACTGGGTGCCATGATTAGTGAAAAAGAATCAGTCATTCCATAACGATGTATGCACACTTCCATATGAACTGAAACACTCTTTGATAGGGCATATCAATTAAGGGCTCAACCTCCACCCATTTGGTGAAGTAATCCACTGCGACGACTAATACTTGAACCTTTATTTGGTGGTCGACAATGGTCTGACCAAGTCTATTCTTAAATATCAAAATGCCAATGAGAAGTAATAGGAGTTATAGAAGCACCTGGTTTTCTGTGAATGGTAGAAAATCTTTGGCACTCGTCACATCTCTTGGCAAATGAAATATAGCCTGCCTTCATTATTGGCCAATAATAGCATTGTAAGGATATGATTTGTACCAAAGATCTTCCAGCTAAATGGGCACCACATGAACCTTCATGGACCTCTTTAATTATATCATTTACTTTAGTTGGATGGACACAACGAAGTAAAGAGACTGTGTAACCCCTCCTATATAAAATACGTTTCTCTAAGATGTAATTGGCTGTTTTATTTCTCATTTTTCTTGCTTCTTTTTGGTCGGCTGGAAACAGTTCCTTCTCAATGTAGTCTTTGATTAGATCCATCCAGTTTGGTCCCAGTTCTATAAAAATGATGTTTATTATTTCCACGTAAACACTTCTGCTCTTGAGAATATCCACCAAAATGGTTCTTCTATGCACCATTAGAGTTGTTGAGGCTAGCCGAGAAAGTGCATCTGCTCAGGCGTTGCCCACTCTTAGAATCCTGACCATCTTGACTGCAGGATATGAGAAAATAACTTCATTGGTCGTATTCAAGTATCTCGCCATTGTTTCCCCTTTAACTCCATATATATAAAGTAACCGATGGACAATAAGTTGAGAATCATTGTGTGCTATCACTTACTCGACACCCAATGATGAGGTTAGCTCCAAATCAGTAAATCAACGCTTCGTATTCGACTTCATTATTGGAGGCCTGAAATTAAAATCTCAATGCATACTCTACATTGTAATATCTTGCCCCGGTAATCTAATTAAGTTGTATATGAATTTTAAATAAGGAAGAGTTAATTATAATTATAGAAGAATTGTAGGTGAAATTAGAGAAAAATAAAAGAAGAAGAAAAATGGATTGTACAAACGATAGGGAATGTCATTTGAACGACAAGGTGAGGTCACGAGAAGTAGGGCATCAAACGACGTGCTACTGACATACATTAACAGATCGTGCGATCTACTATTCTAACGACATAGGGAAGTCGTTCGAACGACATAGGGAAGTCGTTGGAATGACGCAAATCAAGAATTTTATATCTGATTTACCCTTGTGCGCTGTCACAATTCTGGGCATTGGATCTTTGAGTTGTCGAGCTCAAATTAACGCCGAAGGGGAAAAGCGATTTTTTTACCTTTGGGAGGGTTTTATAAGGTGTTGTTTGGTTGTTTAGGGTTATTTTGTGTTGGGAGAAATGGAAAAAGGATATAGAGTGAGAAGGAGAAGTGGGTGATCTTCCACTTCCGCCTACCACCATTCCACCTCCATTTGTGTAATATTCCACCATATTCAAGCCTAAAATATCCATATCTACCATGGCAGGAGGAGAGCTATGAGTTTTGGTATGGTGTTGGGGGGATTTTTGGAGAAGATGAAGGTGGGTTTTCAAGGAGTTGAAGGGGGGTCTTGCTTGGAGGTTTGATGGAGCAGGAATTTGGAGTGGGCAACCTCTTTGAGGCCACCTTAGGAGGTGGGAGGTTTCCATATTCTTAGAATTTTTATGCGTATCATTTTTTGAGCTCTATTAGAGGTGGAAAAATCTATCTTTAGTATTAAGACTCTATTTTGTATTATTGTAATCTTGTAAGTTAGATTACGTGGGAAGTATGCATATGATTAGATAATAAAAATCATGTCAAATGAATGAGAAACATGTTTTATAAAATAAAATTGTTGGAGAAATGATATTTTGTTGAAAATAGTAAATGGATAAGTATTTCAAAGTTTTGAAATATTAAAAGTTGATATTTTGTGAAAACGGTGTATTTTCTAGAAATGTTGATGCCAAACATTTTATGACATAAAATGTTTGAAATTAATGATTTATTAGGTAAACATTGGTGAAATAATATTTCTTGCAAAAATCAAAATTTTATAAAAGATGGACATTTTGTGAGTTTGAAGAAATTAGATGTCTTTTATGTATAAAAAAATGTATCTCTGCAAGTGTGGTAAATTTCTATAATGAAATATCTGTTTAAATCATTTAGTAGAGTATTAAGGTTAAAGTCCATTCACTCATGCATATAAACTTGTAGTAATTTGACACTAAGTGTATAAACAAGTTTAAAGAAGAATTATATGGTTTACACACGGAATGATAAAATTAAAAATTTAAGTGTGTGGAATGAGGGTTAAAAATGTGATAAGGGTAAGGTATAAGACTACATGTAAAATGAAAGAAATGGTATTTTATCATAAAAATAGTCTTAGTGTAAATAGATTTCTTGAATAAAGAAAGTAAAGAAATACGTGGTTTGGAAAAATATTGATAAAAGCATTCATTAAGTGTTAATGGGTAAATATGGAAAAGTTAGTAGCAAAATATCAACACTTGTGAAATTAAGAAGAACTAAATGGATAAATGTGTTTCCAAATAAGAACAATATTACTCCAATGTTAAAAATGATGTTAATGTGTTAAAACACTTAAAAAGTTAGTGCAGGCGACTTAATAGTGATTTGGGGAAACTAACACTTGTAGAAACGGAGTAAAGGGTGATTTTGGAAACAAATGAGTAAAATAGTAATTTTACTTAACGTGGAACATTTTTCTGAAATAAAAATATTGAAAAAGGTGTTACACAAAATGATCCTAAATGAATATGATTTTTGAAAAAAAATCAAGGTTAAAATGTAAAGGACATGAAATGTCGATTTTCAAAGTGTAACATAAATGGGGCGTTAAAGTCTCGAGTTTTGGCTTCGGTTAGGTAAAAAGGAAAAGTGCAATAATGTGGACATTTTTAAAATGTTAAAACACATAAAAGAAAACTCGAATGATACCAGGATAAAGTAAGAAGGTCTCAGAGCCTTAGGGTGAAAATCCCAAAACCACTACCCAGAGCATATGGTGCGCATAGTGGGTTGTGTGGAGCCCGTTAAAGTATATGATATTTGGAAGATTTCGATAGAAGATAAAAGGAATGAGGACCAATGGGTTGTATGGTAAAATTTATTAATACAACCTAACTTGGATGAATAAATAAATGTTCCGGTGAATGTTAAAATGGACAAGTAAAAGTATAATTGATAAATGTCCATAAAGTATGTAAAAGGGTAAAGTGAGTGGGTAAATGGGTAATTAATCAACCCAAGCTGTTAAACCCGTAATTAACACAAGAATGTGCTTTAAAAAGATTTTCAAAGATTAAATAAGTATTTTCTTACACGATGTTTGCGTGTGTTGAAAGGGTAAATTTCAACGAAAATACTAAAGTGTATTGAAATAGATAAAAAGGATGATTCCGGTAAAGGAACGTGTTCGGATAAATTAAATGTAGTAGTTTTAAGTGAAGAAGCGGGTGTGTTAAATAAAGTGAGAAATGTTAAGAATGAGTAAAGGAAGTATTTTACATGATTAAGATAAATTAATATGGATAAGTAAGCTTTTCGAAATTAAAAGCCTTTGCATGCATTTGTATGTGTATATATATGTACATATATGTATACAACATATTTGCATGTGCACGTAGGCATAACGTGTCAAGTCTCCATTATGATGTCCGATTATATGTTTCTTTATATATTTCTCACTGGGCATAGGCTCACACCCTTGCTTTGTTGTGGCAGGTTAGGAGCAGTTTCGTATTTTCATGGCGTTATACAGGTAAGTATTTTATTTCTTATTTTTACGTTAGTAGCTCTGCATACTTGGACTTTGAGGTGCTCCCCTTGGGTCTCACACATAGTTTATCTCGAAACTGGAATCGTATATTAAACAAGTAAAACGTTAATTAAAATAAAACTAGACTAACAACTTTATATTGGATATTTCATTGCACTTCACACCTAACGCTCGGGTTAGACCGGATTGACTACGAGTAACCCATAAATTCGCGTCGGGGCATTACATATGTCCAAGTTATCTGGAGTATTAAGGATAAGTCCATCACCACTTCCAGTAGTGCATGAAGAGTCATCTATGAATAGTTTCCTAATTAGGACCTCACTTTTAAAGTTTTCATACACCAATACTCCGTCTTTGAAAACCTTCCTGCTTTGCTCGACTAGTCGGAGAGATCTTTCTTGAACAACTAATGTTTCTGGTTGGTTGATAACATTCTCAATTTGCCTTTGAGCTTAGCTCTATTTCGAAAAAGTCTGCTCGGAAGGCAAACTTGGTGTGTTAGGTACCTTTGCATAAGTGAATTCTGCTATGAAATTTGTCACAACTTAACCTTTTAACGAAGTTCTTAGCTCGTACACAATTTCATATTCTCTTAGTTCAACCGCCCAAGACATTATCCTTCCTTACTTTTCAAGCTTATGCAAACCTTGTCGCGGAGGTAAGTCAATATATACTACAATGGTATGTGCCTGAAAGTATGGTCTCATTCTTTTAGATGCTTCAATGAGTGCCAATGCCAATTTCTCAAAGCGTAGGTATTCTATCTCGGCTCCTCGAAATTCTTTATTGGTGTGATACACTAGCTTTTGAATACCTTTTTTTAATCGGATTAAGGTTGAACTTATAACAGACTCTAAAACAGTCAAATATAAATATAACTTCTCGCCCAAAATTGATCGGGAGAGTAGTCGGGGAGACCCCAAGTACTTCTACAAGTTAAAAAAAGCTTTTTCACATTTTTGGTTCCATTCGAAGGTCTTTTAAGCACATTGAGCCGAGATGGGAAACGATTTAGGGTTGTTACTTTTCGTGTTAGCTTTTGCACATCCTTTTTGCTAGTCGGGGATTGGATCTCCGGTAAAGCCTTTATTTTATCAGGGTTAGCTTCAATTACCCTTTAATCCACGATGTACCCCAAGAACATACTTTCCTGTACTTCGAATATGCACTTGGTCGGATTGAGCTTCATTTGATGTTTTTCTAGCTGGTCAAATGTTTGGGTCTGGTAAAAAATGTGGTCGATGGCGAACTTGCTTTTGGTGTGCATATCATCTGCATACACCTTTATACTTTTGCCAATTTGGTCTTGTTTACCTACCTCTGATACGTTGCTTTATCATTTTTTAGCCCAAAGGGTATCACATTGTAGTAGTAATTTCCTCAGATGGTGATGAAGGATGTGTTCTCCTTATCCTCCGACTTCATCTTAATCTGGTTATAACCAGAATAGGCATCCACGAAGTCGAGTAGCTCATGATTTAATATTGCATCTACCAATTGATCAATCCTTGGTAAAGGAAAGTGATCTTTTGGGCATGCTTTGTCGAGGTCGGTGAGATCCGCACACATTCGCTATTTGTTTTTCTTCTTTTTGACCATTACCACATTGGCTAACCAAGTCGAATATTTAACATCCTCAATAAACTGTGCTTTTTGTAGCTTTTCCACCCCCTCTTGGATTGCCATATTCTTGTCTATGTTAAAAACCCGGTGCTTCTATTTGATTGGTCTGCCATCTTTGTAAATGTTGAGTTCGTGGTAGATGAAGTTGGGATCAATTCCCGGCATATCCTCATGACTCCAGGAGAATACGTTCTTCCTATCTCTAAGGAATGTAATTAATTCCTGTTTGATAGAGGATGTTAGTATTGCACCCATTTGGGTGGTCCTTTCTGGTTTTTTATCGTCTAGTATAATACTTTATATTTCTTCCATGACATGTCCATTCTCCAAGTCATCCTCTTCACGAGGATCCAAAGTATCAATATAGAAAGTACTTATGCCCCAGTTTATCTCCTGTTGGTCGACTGAGGTATAATAGTATTCCCGTGAATCCATATGGTTACCGTTTACTATGCCAACCCCGTAGTTGGTAGAAAACTTCATGCATTGATGTAAAGTAGATGGAACATACTCTAGTTTCTCCAACCCTACCCGGCTAAGGATTATGTTGTAGGCTGACATTATGTTTTTGTCCATTATAAATAAGCGAATTCGTTCCATCCTGCTTGCCGGCTAAGTGTCGACCAACACATGTAGCTTGATAATTCCCAGAGGATATAAAATTTCTCCTGAAAATCCTATAAGAGACCCTTGGCACGATTTTAGCTTAATGTCTCGTAACCCTAAGCTTTGAAAATAGTTGTAGAACATTACATCAACTGAACTCCCATTATTGACCAAAACTCTGGCCATTATGCCATGATGAACTCTGCACGTGATGACTTGCGAATCATCATGAGGATAAAGTATCCCACTCAGATCATTTTTAGAGAAATCGATCATTAATTTATCTTTGTTGACTTTTTTAGGTCGACCATCACTGCTTTCAAACATATCAAAATGTTTGATAGTGAGATAAGCTTTGACCTCATATAAGCAGACCTTTATTTCAGCAAGTCCATCTCCTCTACCGATGTCTCCTCATGCGATAAAATAATAACTAAAGGAAATCACAACTATGTCCATTTCTAACTCATTATGCTTATTCGGCAGGTCGGGGTCATCCTCATAGTCATTGTTTCATGGCCTTTTGGTGTCGTCTTTTCCTCGGTTGGGTGATTAAGATCTTCTCCTGGTATCTTGGTGACCATTCCGATGAATAAATTTTGTTAACTTTATTAGTGGTGTGTCCATGATCTCGATGAAAATCACAGTACTTGGACTTGTCCCTCTTGTTGGGAGGCATCCTCAGTTTTTTAGGTCAATTCAGTTCCTCGTTACCCCTGATTTCTTTCAGGATGTGGTGAACACCCTTAATGAGTGGAGTATACTCATCGAACTTCTTGACCCTGTCAGACTTCTTATCTTTTTTATCTTTCTTGAATGAATTGTTCTTATATCCACCAGTTTTTCTCTCTGGTACTTCTTTTGCTACCATGGCTTCCTCGACGTTTATGATATTTTTGGCCTTAATCATCAACCGTGTCATAGTCTTGGGTGGATTTTTCGTTAAGGCGTAGTAAAGATCTTTTGCCAGCAACCCACTCATTAAAGCTGCAATGGCTATTTTTTCTTCACAGTCCACCACTTCTAGCTTCCCATTATCAAATCGTGTGATATAATCCCGGGTACTCTCTTCGGGTTTTTGGCTAGCTCCCAAACCTAAACTTTGCTAGTCCTCGAGCAAAAATCAAAAATTTAAAATCTAACTCACTTTCGTAGGAATCACGATGGCACTTAGCATGTGCAACAAGCCATTAAACCCGTAGGTTATCCTAGTGGATGAGTTTTGTCTCGTGAGGTTTTGCAGTGAATATACCCAGAAAATTTAAAAACTCGACTCAATACAAAAGACACAAAAGTAATATAACCAAGTTTGAATGCAACTTCATAAATATAGTAGAACTTCAATTTTCAATCTCAACTTATCGCGTCTGTCTGCATAGCCAGTATAACCGTCCATTTAAAAAGATTTGATCGTTACATTTCTTATCAGAAAGTTCGTTTTGATTTAAAAATCTCACGGAATGCACTCACAATCAAACCCTCAGAAATGGGTTATTTTCTCTCGGTATATGTGAATAAAAGAGTAAGTTTAAGTGAACAAATTTCACATATACATGATCAAAAAATGAACTTTTTTATAATAGATGAATGTGATCTCATGAATGGAAAATCAATTACTTTTTAAAAATGTAGAATCACACCATAGATCCTATTCATCTTCTCTCCATACTCTAACTAATTTCACTGGAGATCGATTAGGACTTTCTATGGTTGTATTGTAGGCTCGGGTTTGGCTAGAAAGAATGTTTTTTTTTTAATTCAAAATTTCTGAGAATATTGAGGTTTTTTCGGTATTTTTAATTTTTGGCACTTTTTCTCACCTCCATTTTCCTTCTCTCTTTCCTTTTTCTTTTCGACTCACATTTTTTTCATATTTTTTCTTTTTTTTTCACACATCATTCTTTTTTTTTTCAACCGTAATTTCACTCTAGTATTCTCATAAAATAGGCATGGCTTCTTTTTATGGGCTCTAGACTCCCAGTTGGAGTTAGGTAGGATAATAGGTTTTCAACAAAAGGTATATTTTCTTTTTGGCTCAAATGGGCTTACAACGGAATAATGAAAAAAATATTGAAGTTTAGGCATAATTTTGGGCTTTCAAACGATGGCCTAATCTCATTTCTCAAGTTTCGTTGAGTTCATTTGTGTCTCGAGACGACTTACTAAGACTTCTAGTGCTTAAGATTCACATCTTAACTTTTTGTTTTCAGTAATCGAACAAAACAAAGAGTTTGAGATCATCAATGAATTTATCACTGAAGGAAAGTTTGAGTGATTTTAACTCAGATTGATTTAAATCTCTCGGAAATGATGAATGGCACAATATCTCATCGGGCTAAAATCTCCATATTTATTCATTAAGCATCAACTTTTGCCTTAATATCCATTTTTGATTATATTATACGGCTAATGTGTAAACAATTTCATAAGTTGAGAGATCTATGAATTAATTCTATATTAAAAAATCGTTTCAAAACTCGATTATATTGAAAATCTTTTTGGATTTTTGAAATTTTTCTTATTTTTTTTCCAAAAATACCATCCTTACCCCCAAGCCTAAATTTTACATTATCCTCAACGTATGCTCAAACTAGAAATATGGACAAAACAAATAAAGTACAAAGTAAAAGGATGATATTACCCGTGAATTTCCACTTGCGTTACCAACTTCCAACCAATCTCACATTCCTTTCATCATAAATCAAAAGTCGGAACAATCGAGTGTCAACCTAGTCGACAAATTATACACATGAAAGCACATAATGATTGTGATGAGTGAAATTATCGAGATGCACAATTACACTATAACAGAGATGGCCAGTCTTGCAGAGACTATCATAATGAAATTTCGAATGACACACTAAGATTAAGTTTCCTTCAAACTCAAGAATGAATAAATCGGGCTTTAAATCGGACGATACTCTACTCATTTCCTCAATCTCATCCAAATACTCAAATGACACAGGTGAACGTGGTGGAAAAGGATAATGTGGTATGACAAAACATGCATCACCAGGTAAAAATGCTCGAATGATTTTTTCTAGCTCGTCATTGATAGATAAAACCTCACGTATCAGCATATTCTCAAAAAGATTGGGTTAACATTCACAGAGAAGGAATTGATCGATCCTTTCGTCCCAATATCTCTCATCTAAGTAATGAAATGAGTCCAATAATGATTGAACTTCAACAGTAACATCCTCATCAAACAAGCCAAATGCTTTCTCAAACTCTTCAAGACTCAAATATAGCCAAACACGTAGATTGGTTGTGTCACTATCCCACGGGGTAATGCCATTGTTCACTTGTTGAATGTACTTGACTTCATTCTCTCCCTCATCAAATGACGGTTTCTCTAAATTAAACACATTCAAACACATTGTCATGTTCCCAAACGACAGGTTAAATTTCTCACTACGACATCGAATAATAGCACCAGAAGTAGCTAAAAAGGGTCGACCGAGGATGATTGGGATTTGCGTGGGTGAGTTTAGTGTGTGTTGCGTGTCCAAGACCACAAAGTCTAGCGAAAAAACAAACTCCCCTTTTTTAATCAAGACATCCTCTATAACACCTCTAAGTATTTTAATGGATAGATCTGCTAAGGACAATGTCATCTTAGTGGGCTTTAACTCTCCCAAACCTAGTTTCTCGTACATGGTGTACAGGATAAGGTTCACGCTTGCTCCTAAGTCTAAGAGAGCTTTCTAGAGGTGAAGTTCCCCTATCTTGATAGAGATCGCCGGCGTCCCGGTATCCTTGTACTTAACGGAAGTTCTATAGGAAATGATAAAGCTTGCTTGCTCGGCAAGAAAAGCTTTCTTGGGTACGTTGGTGCTTCTCTTAAAGGTACAAAGGTCCTTCAGAAATTTGGCATAGGAGGGGACTAATTGTACAGCGTCAAGCAGTGGGATATTGATTTGTACTTGCTTGAATACTCCTAATATTTTGTCAACTTATGCCTTTTTCTTTTAGGGCACTAAACGTTGGGGAAACAGAGCTTTTGGGACATAGGTCTCTACAAATGGTTCAGAAGACGATGGCGAAGATGAAGTTGGATCTAAGGGCGGATCTTGCTTTTCCTTACGTTTCTCACATTCATTCTCGGTGGGTGGTGAGACATTCTTCTTAACTTCTTTACCAAACCTAAGAGTGGTGATGGCTTTGACATCCTCTTGGGTTTGTGATGAACCGACGTTAACTTGCATAAAATATTGACCTTTAGGTATGTTACCTTTACGATTTGGACGCATGTTGACTCAGGAATGTTCCCTTGTTTCTCTCACTTAATGCGTTACTAATTGGCCCACTTGAACCTCGAGTTTGGAAATAGATTGAGTGTTTGCATGAAAGCTTTGTTGGGTGGATTGGAGGACACTCTGAGTCGAATGCTGTAACTGGAGGGTACTTTGAGCAAGCAAATTCATCGTATCCTCTAAAGCTTGGATTTTTTGGGATGAAGGATACGATGGTTCAGGAGCATTCTTTTGGAAACTCGGAGGTGGGTTACCAGAAGATTGACCTTCACTTTCTTGGTATTGACCCTTGAACCATGAAAAATTAGGGTGATCCCGTCAACCGGATTGTACGCATTGGAATATGGGTCATACTTTGGCCTATTTTGGTAGAGGGCATTGGCATGATTGGTAAGTGCTTTGTGGGTCGGAAGGGCTGGATAATTTTTGACTAAGTGGTCAAATGCGTCCCAAAGTATACACATAGGGGAACTTACATGTTGTACGACAGGAGGTGCGGCTCGATTGCCCTCTTTGCTCGTCTCTAAAGATTTTAATCGTCGGGCTAATGTGGCCACTTTGGCATTTAAATCATGACTTTGTTCGAGTTGGTGAGTGAAGTCCTCATTGGATTTGGTGGACCTAGATTATCTATTGGGTGCTCATCGCTGGGACTTTTTCGCAATGGCTAACCACTCGTCGACCTCACTTTTCTCGGTAAAATCATCGTTACATAGTGATTCGAGCATAGTTCGAGTATTACAATCGAATCCCTCATACAAAATTTGGACTTGGCGTCCCATCTCAATCTCATGGTGCGGACATTGTACTAGCAAGTCCTTGAATTGCTCCAAATACATCCACAAGACTTCTCTCTCCTTTTGGCTAAATGTGTTGATGGCATGACGTATCGACGCCATCTTTTAGTTGGGAAAGATTTTTTGCAGGAAAGTGACACTCATTTGGTTCCAAGTGGTGATGGATTCGGGTTCTAACGAGTTAAACCAACTCTTAGCTTTGTATTTCAACGAGAATGAAAACAATTTAAGTTTTTCAATCTCATCAGTGAGTTGTTGGTACTTAATGGTCCCATAAATTTCTTCAAACTCACGCACATGGAGGTAGGGATCCTCTTTTTCAGTGCCACAAAACACGGGCAACAATGGGATTGTTCCCGAATGGAATTGGAAATTATTTTCTATGTGCTCGGGTAGACGTATACACGAAGGTTTACTAAACCTAGTCGGATAAAGGTAATCTTTAAGGGCACGTGGTGCTAACTCGTCTCCCATCTCGGTGAATATCGAAAATCTACCTACGTAAGTATCGGGAATGCTAGACTCCACACTCGACAAACGACCGGTATGATCTCGAAACCAACTTCGCATACACTGAGCTCACTCGAATTTTTCTTTTTTCTTTTGATATTTCTCTTTCTTTTTTTTATGTGAAGAAATTTTTTAAAAAAATTGACTCAAACCACGTAATTCATAGCTAACACAAAGCAAATTGAATTATCTAATTTAGGTGAGGGGAATTTCTATTTTAAAATCTAGTTTTCTCGAGATTAATCGACGACAACAGGGGTCTTCGAATTAATCTCTGTAATTAGATAGCTCCTACTCTTTGACAAGGGAGAATTTAAAAGACGACCAACTACGGTTATCGCCTCCAATTTCATTTTTTCCTCCGGGTAGGTGGTCGGTATGAAGATACATTAAAAACTACCAATCCTAGACAAGGTGAAACGGGATCGATTTGATAAGTTCGCATTGGAGTAGCTTTTAATTCTAGCCTCGTATTTCTACTTGATTTTAAATTAAATGTGATGGCTCGGAATATGAAAATGCTTGGTTAATTAGTGATTTTTGGGACAAGGAAGGGTGATAAAATCCCCATCTTATCTTTCACATGGGTTTTGCCTTTAAGCCAATTTATGAAATGTGCTAAATTAAGTGTGAAATTAAACCACGTAGGAGCATACAAAAACATACCTCCGGTGTAGACTTTTTACCGTCACTTGTTTACGCCAGGTCGAAGTTTAAGTTGACGTCGATCGGAGAAAAATATCACCTACGTTTTAGTCATTCCCGAGAGTTCCTTGTGCTCATGAATTGCATACTTTTTTCTTCACGTTCGCTCACCGTTGCACACCTCTCCAAAATTTTGTTCACTTTTGCCAGTTTTTTTAATGTGCTTCTGAAAAGAAAAACACAAAACAAACTCCACCTAACGTAAAGTGCGACACAAAAATATAATAATAAAGAAAAGAAAAGAAAAAAAATAAACACGCCACGTGTACTAGTGGTGTATTTACTACAAAGCAAAAATAACTAAGCACACTTTGTGAAACAATTTTTTTAAATTTTTTTTATAGTTTGAAAAAAAAAAATTACTTCTGGGAATAATTTTTTTTTGAATTTTTGATTTTTTTTTAGTTTTTTTTAGGGTCTACTTACTGGAAAAAACGATTCTTGAAATTTCTAGAATTTTTTTTTTTTTTTTCTAGTTTTTTCAATTTTTTTTTGTAAGTTTGTTTTTTTAAACTAGTTCTAAATCCACTATTTACTAGAAAAGAATGCTTAGATCTGATTTTTTTTATTAACTAAAAAAAACATAAATATTAGTTGTTATTTTTTTTTTCATAATTTTTTCTTTGTATTTTTTCTTTCTTTCATGAGCTTCTTTTTTACTTACAAAAATGCGAAAAGTAAGAAAAATTAGTCCAAAAGTCACAACTTTGTGACAACCCGCAATACGAGATAAGGGGTGGCCTGCCCGATACTCAAATATAACAGGAATCATGGATGAAAATCATTCTCTGCATCACAACAATAAACTGAGTATACGGGAAGACCACCCAATAAATCAGAAAACGGGTTGCCAAAAAGTTTTAGTACAAGTTAAGAAAATAAATTAAACAACCCAATCTGATAAATAAGTGGAATTCCAAGAGTATATAATACAACTATAACCAACATGCAAGAAAATGACCGAATATGCTGTCGGTCCATAGTTACATACAACGTATTACAACAGTTTAAATATCTTACATAATACATCCATTAATCAAATACAAAAGTTTGGGCCACACGCTCGAGTTAAGACCCGATCCTATCTAGAACACAAAGATGAAGGCGTCTAATTCAATGTCCTGTAATAATCCGCAAAATCTTACAGCCCGCCAAAAGCAAAGGAATGGGAATATCAAAACGGGCGTCCTTGGGGTGGAGCACCTGAGCGGATACAATCATATACAGAACAAGGAAAATGAACCGGTCAGGGCCGGATTTTATATGATCACCAGAAGAATAAAAAGCATGATAGGTATGAACAGTTATGCATGAATGATAAGGATGATAATATGACATGTTATCTAGCATGTTAAACTTACATTAGAATTTAAGACATTTTAACTAATTATGAAATGTAAATCATTTACACAAGAAAATTATAAGTGAACATCTTTAATTAAAAACCTTTTCTCATTAATCATAATACCATTTCCTCCTTACATTCCTTAACAGGAATACAATCTTTCATTCGGTTTAATCAAGAAGGTATAAATTTACTTCATTAATTAAAACCTCCATCATTAATCATCATTTCCATTTTATCTTTCCATTCCTTTTCAGGAATACAATTTATATCAGGTGGTCTTTATGGCACAAAATCAATCACATGCTCTTTGTGTTACGTATCCATGCTCTTTATGGCATTAATATCCATCAAGTCCCACTTGATGCAGAAAAGTTATATTCTCATACATATAACGATTCTAAGACCGCCCCTCCGAGTTTCCCCACTGGGCGCGCCCCTAAATAACTATCATCTTCTAGGGCCTATCATATAAGAAACCTGGGCTTATAACGCAACGTCGGGAAGAGGCCATGTTCATGCGGGATAGTCAAGACCACACTCGGAATCTCCTACCCATTGCAGAAAAATATATATATACATAACAACGCTCATATGGCCTAGGACTATATCCACCCTGCGTTAATTTGTCAGGGGGCATCACCTCGCGCGCGGACTTACCTTATGATAGTATTTAGAGAGGTGTGTATAAGTAAATTAACATTTACCATTTTAAATCTCATTTTCATTTCCAATTTTCATTTTCAATTTCCATTTCCCTTATCCATGTGTTTGGTTCATTTTATTCGAACATATCACCATTTTATAGTTTGGTTCATTTTATTCCTCAAATTACAAGTCCCGACTTAGGATCCAAACAATCGTTATGATTATACAATTACCAAAGTTCATATAACTCCAATAAGCCCCTAAAGTCTCCAAGCATGGGCATTTAATTTCCTAACTCCTAAAAGTTCCAATAAAAGAAGTAATTCCTTAACATTACTTTAAACACCCCCGGGAAAGAAACCCCAGACGAACCAATTCTAATCTAGGGTGGCGACCAAACTCAACTAATACTCTAGGACTCTAAGTTTACTTCATTCAAGAAGGTTCCTAGGTCCTAAGCCTAGAGAAAAAGGTTAAAAATTAAATAAGAAAATAACTCAAAACTGCAGGACCCGAATCGATTTGTCCTAGGGGCCGAATCGATTCGCCCTGACGAATCGATTCGCTCTAAAAGCGAATAGGTTCGGAAGACAAACCCAACTTTCTGCAAATGCCGAATCGATTCGGCCTTAACCCGAATCGATTCGGGTACACAGACCTGGGAAGTTGCTTCTATGCGAATCGATTCGCCCTAGGGGCCGAATCGATTCACCCCTGCGAAAATGCCAAATTTGGCTATGGAGTTTTAATTTCCAAATCTTCTTCCAACCTAAAACGAACCAAACCAAGATCATAAATTCCAACCCATACATCATAAATCTATCTATCTACCATTCTTTATAACATTTATCATCCAAATCAACTTCAAAGGGTTTAATACCCATAAATCTAACAAAACCCTAAAATGACAAACCATAACAAATTCATAACTATCAATACTAATTATTATCCTTAAATCACATAGTAACAAGTGGATAACTTGCCTTGATTTTGCAAGGATCATATTTGATGAAGATGAAAGCAAGAACAATCTCCAAATCTTCAATCTTTCTCCAAAGTTCTCTCTTTCTCTCTAAGTTAACAATTTGGTCTTAAGAGGAATAGTAAGTCTTAGCAAGACTAAATCGGGCCATTAGTCTATAATGCCCAACTCCAATGACTACTACGCGATAAAATGATACGCAACTACACATTTAAGCTAAAATCAGTCAAAAGTGACCGAAATATCAAAATGCAATATGACACTTATTTTGATTGTCTCACACCTACCGGGACTAACTACGCCCTCCAAATTATCATATGGAAATCTTATAACTCATTTTAAGTTCCGATTTCATATTAAACCAAAATGTCATTTTATATCTTATGACACAATAAATCACCACATGGATATTTTTACCTACTCACAAGGTAATTATACAACATTTCAGTAAATACTAACCTTTTCTACATTCAATTAATATTTACTCCACATCCATCATTTTATATAATTACTACACATAGTAAATAAATATAAAATAGACTCTCAAAAGTGAGGGTTGTTACATACTCCCCCCATTATGAGGGAATTTTGTCCCCAAAATTCAAGCTCACCTTGCAAGAAGAAATGCGGATACTTTTCCCGCATGTCATCCTCGCACTCCCAAGTCGATTCCTCGACACTATGATGACTACGTTGCACCCTAACCAAAGGTATTACCCGCGATCTCAATCGCCACTCTACATGCTCTAAAATAGCAATCGGCTGCTCCTTATAAGAAACGTCAGGTTGCAACTCAGTATCTGAGAAAGGAATGTGCCTAAAGGCACCATCACATCTCTTGTACTTCTTTAAATAGGAGACATGGAACACGTCATGAACTTGCTGCAAATATTTCGATAGAGCAAGTTAATGGGCTATCGGACCCACCTTAGCAATGATAGGAAAAGGTCCAACGTAACGTGGTGCAAGTTTCCCTTCTGCCCAAAACACTTAATGCCCTTCATAAGTGACACTCGCACCAACACTTGGTCCCTGACCTCCATCTCCACGTGCCTTCTCCCCTCATCGACTGAGCTCTCTTATCGATCTTGGGCTATACGAATGCGATTTCGAACGAGCTCAATTTTTGAAGAAATATCCCGGATCATTTTAGGTCAGAGAGACTTAGCATCCGCCACTTCCATCCAACAAGCGGGAGATCCACAAGGCCTACCATACAAGGCTTCATAAGGCGCCATCCCAACAATGAATTGATACGAATCATTATAAGCAAATTCAACTAATGGAAGACACTGTTACCAACTACCTTTGAAGTCAAGCACGCACGTAAGGAGCAGATCCTCCAACATATGGATCACCCTTTTGGTTTGACCATCTGTTTGAGGATGGTAAGAAGTGCCTAACCTCAATTCGATCCCCATGGCCTCTTAGAAACTTTGCCAAAAGTGGAAAATGGAAATATTGTCTCGGTCGAAAACTATAATCAATAGCACCCTATACAGTCTAACAACCTCTTCATGCCCGGTCACCAATATTGGCAGCGCATATCTTGACACATTTTATCGTTACTCGGATGCACCGTAAACTTAGAACCGTGAGATTCCGCCATTACTGTCCTTCTTATCCGGGATAATAAGTCTCCCGTGGAAACACACCCTACCCTTAAAACCAAAGGAGTAGGATTATGTTCCCTCGGTCAGCAGCTTGTATAAGAGGTCTTGACAACCATTGCCCCTCTTACAACATCATGCAACGACTTGTTACACGCGTGAAAGACTAAATTTCTGCCCAGGAAGTAGTACCTCCCTCTCTATCCAACGATCATCCCCACGATGAATTTGTAATTCAAACACGGGATAATACTTCCCATAATTTTAAACTTATGAGGCGTATAAACAATATGTCTATGCTACAGTATTATTAATCCCCATCCTGGAAGAGACTTGTTAATTAAATCCACCCTCGAGCTTAGCAACATGGGCTCAGGAGTGAGAGTCAATTCATCATTTTAGCTCCCCGAAAGCTAAACCACCTCCGTAACACTTTAACTATGAGAGGCCTCGTCTCCTTCGGCCTAACCTACCAAACCTCTCGAAATCTCCCAACTTCTCATTTCTAGGGAACCAATCCCTCTTAGAGTTAACACACCACCTATTCGTGGTCAACTCTCGACAGCCCTCCTAAACTAACGTCACGTGTCCTAAAGGCCTTACGTTCAAATAACCCTAAGGTCTACCTACCTATATCCTATCTAAGTCATATACACATAATACTAAGTATATCCCTAGTACCCAAGACCTTTCTCAACTTTCGACATTTGCTCGGTTTCATGCGTGGGACGTCTCGCCGAAGCGAAATCCAGACAAGGAACCCGTTACACTACTACCTCGCGTTATCGGTCATCAAGATATAACGGTCTAAGACACATGTTCGGGACCGAAAATATTCTAACTCTCAACCCTACTAATAAGATTCTACTTTTATGTCCTACAATTATATACCCCATAACGTATATACATCTTTCTTAAACAGCCTTCTATCAAGGCATAACCCGGCATATCCCGAAATACATCATCGAAATCTCTAACAACCAGAATAGAGTCCAAGGGAACAACTACATCCCGAGAAAACTCCTCCGCAATACAATATAAATATGTGTTAGTACCCCCTTTTTAAGCGAGGCATAACCACTAGAAACATATCTTGCCCCGAAGCGGCAAACACTATGCTTTTACCAAAGCAATATACAATAGCATGATACTTTACTAACCAATCTATACCCAATTATCACATCATACTCGACCATGTCAAGGACGAGTAAATCGGCCTCAAAGCACAAATTACCAAAAGTAATTTCCTATATGTTTACAAACAAAGAAAATGAGCGAACCATCACCCATAGAAAACTCAACGCTAGTAAAAGTACTCTCAACAGATTTTATCAAATCTGTAGTCTGAGAAAAGCTCCTAAAAATGAAAGAGTGTGTAGCACCCGCATCAAATAACACACAACTCAAGTACTCTTAAATTAAAACTTACCTTCAATAGCGAGCGGTGCTGGTGGAGCTGGAGGAAGCATAGCCTCCCGAATATGATACACTCTCCTATACTGTAGCTGTTCCTGCTGTAGAGGAATAACCGGATTAGGTACTTGAGGCAGAAACTGAACGTATGGCTGCTGCGGAGCCCTAAGAGGCTGTCCCCCAATCATCTGAGGACACTCCATCTTGTAATGACCCGCATCCCCACATTGGAAGCATCGTCCCTTCATATCCTCCTGACCTCGACCCCGATTATTTCTAAACTGGGTAATACCTTGGCCCGGATGGCCTCTACCTCCCTGACCACCCCGACCTGCTTGTTGCGAAGCAGCCTGACCGTGCCTATTCTTGCCACCTGCAATAGATCCACCAAAACGTTGTCTCTTAGGTGAATCCCCTTGCTGAGGGTCCCTCTCTTTCTGCTTACTACCCGAAGATTGGGATGAGGGAAATGATCCACCTCCAATCCCATGACCTCCAAGCTTTCCTGCTTGCCCCTCTATGGTAGCTTTCTTGCCACCCGGCATGTATAATCGATGCTCCTGGCAATTGAGCAATGCTGCATTCATAATCTCACCAAAAGATTGTAAAGCTGGATTACCAAGTAAGTGTTGCCTGATTCTCCAGTTCAGGCCTCCCATAAACTTTGAGATCTTCCTATCTTCTGGAGTCACCTCATCCGGTACAAAACTCGCCAATCGGGTGAACTCCTCTTCATACTCTACCACAGATCTCTCTCCTTGCACAACATCTTGCAACTTCCTTCTCATCTCACTCTGAATTGCGGGAGGGAAATACTTACGATCAAACCTAGCCCAAAATTCAGTGATCATCATCGTGTCTCTCTGCTCTGGTGTGGTCATCGTCTCCCACCAGTGTAACGCAGATCCGACAAGCTTAAAAGTGGCAAGGACTTGCTTCTTCTCCTCGCTACATTCCATCATTCAAAGGTGGCGCTACATGTCTTTCTTCTATTGATTGGCTTTAATAACATCATCACCTCCCTCGAATTCTGAGGGATTTCCCTTTAAAAAGGACTCCCTAACCCTTTCCCACGGAGTAGGTCCCGTAGGAGCTTGAATATCTTGAGCCCGTTGTCGAGCTTGTGGCAATTATTGGACCACTGTGGTCATAGCGGCATTAACCGCTTGAGCCACTATGTTTGCTACATCCGCAGCGTTAACGGTCCCTTGTGGCGGCGGTGGAGGACCTACCTCCTCTTCTATAGACCTATTACGTCTCGCTGGGCGACCTCTCTTGGCCGGCATCTGAGATGAAGAAACAATAAATTTAAAATACGAGTTAAAATAATTTATCTTGCAGAAGATCGCAAACATAAGCAACAAAGAAGTCCTAACATTAGGCTCTACATCAAAGAATTCTACGGTAGAACGTAACAAGTCCGCACAGATCCTAGTACTCTAGAACCTGATGCTCTGATACCATCTGTGACAACCCGCAATCCGAGATAAGGGGTGTCCAGCCCGATACTCAAATATAACAGGAATCATGGATGGAAATCATTCTCTGCATCACAACAATAAACTGAGTATACGGGAAGACCACCCAATAAATCAGAAAACGAGTTGCCAAAATTTTTTAGTACAAGTTAAGAAAACAAATTAAACAACCCAATCTGATAAATAAGTGGAATTCCAAGAGTATATAATACAACTATAACCAACATGCAAGAAAATGACCGAATATGCTGTCGGTCCACAGTTACATACAACGTATTACAACAGTTTAAATATCTTACATAATACATCCATTAATCAAATACAAAAGTTTTGGCCACACGCCCGAGTTAAGACCCGATCCTATCTAGAACACAAAGATGAAGGCGTCTAATTCAATGTCCTGTAATAATCCGCAAAATCTTATAGCCCGTCAAAAGCAAAGGAATGGGAATATCAAAATGGGCGTCCTTGCGGTGGAGCACCTGAGCGAATACAATCATATACACAGCAAAGAAAATGAACAGGTCAGGGCCGGGTTTTATATGATCACCATAAGAATAAAAAGCATGATAGGTATGAACAGTTATGCATGAATGATAAGGATGATAATATGACATGTTATCTAGCATGTTAAACTTACATTACATTTTAAGACTTTTAACTAATTATGAAATGTAAATCATTTACACAAGAAAATTATAAGTGAACATCTTTAATTAAAAACCTTTTCTCATTAATCATAATACCATTTCCTCCTTACATTCCTTAACAGGAATACAGTCTTTCATTCGGTTTAATCAAGAAGCTATAAATTTACTTCATTAATTAAAACCTCCATCATTAATCATCATTTCCATTTTATCTTTCCATTCCTTATCAGGAATACAATTTATATCAGGTGGTCTTTATGGCACAAAATCAATCACATGCTCTTTGTGTTACGTATCCATGCTCTTTATGGCATTAATATCCATCAAGTCCCACTTGATGCAGAAAAGTTATATTCTCATATATATAACGATTCTAAGACCGCCCCTCCGAGTTTCCCCACTGGGCGCGCCCCTAAATAACTATCATCTTCCAGGGCCTATCATATAAGAAACCTGGGCTCATAACGCAACGTCGGGAAGCTGCCATATGCTTGCTGGATAGTCAAGACCACACCCGAAATCTCCTACCCCTTGAAGAAAAATATATATATACATAACAACGCTCATATGGCCTCGGACTATATCCACCCTGCGTTAATTTGTCAGGGGGCATCACCTCGCGCGCGGACTTACCTTATGATAGTATTTAGAGAGGTGTGTATAAGTAAATTAACATTTACCATTTTAAATCTCATTTTCATTTCCAATTTTCATTTTCAATTTCCATTTCCCTTATCCATGTGTTTGGTTCATTTTATTCGAACATATCACCATTTTATAGTTTGGTTCATTTTATTCCTCAAATTACAAGTCCCGACTTAGGATCCAAACAATCGTTATGATTATACAATTCCCAAAGTTCATATAACTCCAATAAGCCCCTAAAGTCTCCAAGAATGGGCATTTAATTTCCTAACTCCTAAAAGTTCCAACAAAAGAAGTAATTCCTTAACATTACTTTAAACACCCCTGGGAAAGAAACCCCAGACGAACCAATTCTAATCTAGGGTGGCGACCAAACTCAACTAATACTCTAGGACTCTAAGTTTACTTCATTCAAGAAGGTTCCTAGGTCCTAAGCCTAGAGAAAAAGGTTAAAAATTAAATAAGAAAATAACTCAAAACTGCAGGACCCGAATCGATTTGTCCTAGGGGCCGAATCGATTCACCCTGGCGAATCGATTCGCTCTAAAAGCGAATAGGTTCGGAAGACAAACCCAACTTTCTGCAAATGTCGAATCGATTCGGCCTTAACCCGAATCGATTCGGGTACACAGACCTGGGAAGCTGCTTCTATGCGAATCGATTCGCCCTAGGGGCCGAATCGATTCACCCCTGCGAAAATGCCAAGTTTGGCTATGGAGTTTTAAACTCCAAATCTTCTTCCAACCCAAAAAGAACCAAACCAAGATCATAAATTCCAACCCATACATCATAAATCTATCTATCTACCATTATTTATAACATTTATCATCCAAATCAACTTCAAAGGGTTTAATACCCATAAATCTAACAAAACCCTAAAATGACAAACCATAACAAATTCATAACTATCAATACTAATTATTATCCTTAAATCACATAGTAACAAGTGGATAACTTGCCTTGATTTTGCAAGGATCATATTTGATGAAGATGAAAGCAAGAACAATCTCCAAATCTTCAATCTTTCTCCAAAGTTCTCTCTTTCTCTCTAAGTTAACAATTTGGTCTTAAGAGGAATAGTAAGTCTTAGCAAGACTAAATTGGGCCATTAGTCTAGAATGCCCAACTCTAATGACTAATACGCGATAAAATGATACGCAACTACACATTTAAGCTAAAACCAGTCAAAAGTGACCGAAATACCAAAATGCAATATGACACTTATTTTGACTGTCTCGCACCTACCGGGACTAACTACGCCCTCCAAATTATCATATGGAAATCTTATAACTCATTTTAAGTTTCGGTGTCATATTAAACCAAAATGTCATTTTATATCTTATGACACAATAAATCACCACATGGATATTTTTACCTACTCACAAGGTAATTATACAACATTTCAGTAAATATTAACCTTTTCTACATTCAATTAATATTTACTCCACATCCATCATTTTATATAATTACTACACATAGTAAATAAATATAAAATAGACTCTCAAAAGTGAGGGTTGTTACCAACTTCTTTTAAAAAAATTGAACAAATCCCCTGTAATAGCGCTAAAAATTTGTTTGTCAATTTATAAAATACCATAAGTGCACGTGCTATTATAGAATAGCGAGTATAAGTACGAGTCGAATCCACAGAGATTTATCAATTTTTTATTCAAAGTAATTATGACTGTCCGACTAGACTAAATAATTTTATAGATGAGGTGTAATATTAAACTAAGCTAACATAAATAAAAAAGTGTGACTACGAGAGATATAATCAAGTGAGCGTGAAAACTAGGGCGTTGGATCCATTTATCACATTCAACTAATATTATGCAATGATTTAAACTCGCCATTCCCTATTTTATAACTCAAATTAAGCTAACTCTCGTCGTATTTAATTCGGAAGATAACACGGTTAAGTTTACAATAAAATTTAAAGCTTCTAGATTTAGACGGCTAAAATCCCTATTCTCTTGAAAAGTTCACTTTTAAATTTCAAATTATAGTCTTTAATAATGGACTATCAAAACAATCGAGTGCAAGCATAATCCATCAAAAACTACTCCCACTTAAAAATAAAAAAATTGATTTCAAACAAAGCCGAAGGTTTAAAACACACTCTCGTATCGTTTTAAATGAATACTGAATTTTTAAATCTTTTAGAGTATATCGAGAAATAAAGACAGATTTAAACTACACACAATATTAATCAAAGATAATAAACTTCACCTAGTCATAGTAAAGAAATTAAGCCAGCATCATTGAAAATAAAATAAAAGTGCAAGAATGAATACTAATTCTCATCAATAATTCAACTTACAAAAATAGTCGAGTCTTACAATTGATCTTGATAAAAATTCTCCCACAAAAGAATAATTCTTGGCCCTCAATAAAAATGTACTCTAAAAATAAAGAACCAAAAACTATCTCTCAAAGCTCTCTCTACAATTATCTCCAAAAATAATGAGCCAAAGGGTCTTATTTATAGGCTTATGAATGAAGTGTTTGAGATGGAGTGAAACTCTCTTTGATTGGTTATAGTTGAGGTGATAATTATCCCTTGGAGTCTTGGGAAGAATTGGTGATAATAGATAAGTCTTTTTTTTTAATTAATTATCCCCAATCACGTCACTATTCACAACTCCGTCCTTAATCGCATTTTTGACCTCCAAAACTTCAAAATATCATTTTCGTCTGAACTTCAAAGTTGTGAGTCTTGTCAAGACTTTTTCGAAAAACTATGACACGGCCTCAGCAGACAGTCGATCGATTTTATAAAAAATATTTAGTATATGATTATCAACCGTGTCGTGTCGTGTCGTGTCGCGTCGCGACGTATCCTGATAATTTTTTGCACAACGACTCCTTTGTTGTCCAGATTTTTGGGGTACCTATAAAAAAGAAAAATAAAAATAACTAATTCAAATTTGGGGTCATAAATATTTAGAAAGTTACATAATTACCCATATTTGCATTTTAGCTCCCGAAATTCATAAATTGCTCGTTTTAATTTGGAATTCAACCAAATTTCAGAGATAACTTTATTTTGCCTAGATAAGTACTTAAAAATTATTTTCAGGCCCATAAAATTTTAAAAATTATGTTTTTACCCCCTAAATTAGTAAAATTATATTTTTAACTCAAATTTTATTCAAACTTGCATTTTTATTTTATTTTACGAAAATGACTCTAAAAATTCACTATTTATGATACAATGAGTCTAACAAGGTCTAGATTTGGGCATAATTCACACAAAATAATGCACTCATCACTCACGATCAAGAGATGAGTAACACTCTTGATTGGCTTGGTCCCAAAGAAAAAATAATCAATGAATAATTCAGTCAATTGATGAAAACTGGAGATTTTACCTCTAGGCAGATTGTTGTACCATATCTGGGTTGGACCTGTGATGGAACTAGAGAAAATCATGCACCTCATCTCGTCGAGGATAGAATAAATGTCGGCAGCATCTTGATACTACTCAATGTGTAAGACTGGATCAGTTTTCCCATTATATTTAGGAGTGACAATCGGTGGCTTGAATTTGGAATGTGTGGGGTATTTCACAGTGGCCTGGATAAAAGGTGAGCCTTTAACAAAGCTCATTTGCAAAGAATTTTTTATTTTGGCCATTTCCCCAAGTCGATCTTCTAGTTGCTACATGGATCCCTTTCAGAAATGTTCTTCTGGTTTGGATTTGACAGAAGTAGATTTTGTGGCTTTGTTGTACTTATGTGTGTAATACCCCGCATTTCAGCGTATTTAGAATTTAATTATTTGAGAAATTAAATAAAAAATACATTTTAAGTTAAATTACGCGAGTGGGGTAATTTAATGTGATTTGATATTTTAATTACGCTACTGGAGTAATTTAATGATAAGTATGATTATTAAGGGATTAAATAATAATTATGATTATTAAATATTAATTGAGAGATAAACATTGATTAATATTATGATTCAAATTTACTAAGTGTGAATAGTAAATATTGATAGTTAATTTGTACGATATAGCGAGTGATATAGACGTACTTGATTATATCTCAATCGAGTGTCGCGTGTAGACTAAATTGAGGATGTTATAGGAAATTATTGTTAAGTGACTCAAATGATAATTTAGAGGTCATATATGATTTCAAAAGGGTCGAATTAGTCAAAATAGTATACTCGGGGGTACTAGTCGGGTACCGGGGCATTTTTTGGCTAAACCGGGACCGTACGGGGGCGTTGTAGTCCTTTGGCATATGGGGGTGAGAAGACCTACGAATTTTGGAGTGTTTTATCAGATGATTAAAAGTGTGGTTAGGTTTAGAAACGTCATAACACAAAGAGAAGCCATTAGAGAGAGAAAAAAGATTATTCTCAAAGCCTAAGGAATAATTGGTGAAGGATTCAAAGGGTTCTTGCACTACAAACTAGTTGGGAAGGAAGATTGGAGGAGAAAGACAATCAATCATCAACAACAATCATGAAATCAGATCATCTTTAAATAAGGCAAGTGGTTATTTGCAAATTATTTTGCATTATAATATCCATGCGTAGGATTTACAATGAAATTGATTTTGATAAATATTCTCAGAGAAAAAGAATTGATTAATTGGATGTTTAGCATGTTGTTAGATTTATATATATATAGAGGATTGAAAATCAGAGGAATCATGGTTGTTAGTACGAATTAAAGATTTGGGCTGATGATCGAAAATATGGGAAGAACATGTCGTATTAGGGTTCTTGAATAATTAGAAGATTTAGATTATTCTGGGCTAAATTGGAAGGATTTATGATGTTTAATCCGTTGGAAATCATCCTAGCATGTGTAGGAATTGTTGGGTATCGTTAGTTACAATTTTGGTGGATTATCATGAGAGTTAGATAATTGAATATGGTGGAAAACGCATGAAGAAGAAGAAGATTTGCGTCTGTCACTGCTCGATCGATCGATCGACCCAGGTTGATTTTGGGTTCTTTTGTTGGTTGAGTCCTATTCGATTACCGACGCTTGAGGGGAACCTTAGTGATGATATTATACCTATGTAGGGACCTAGAGAGTACTAATAGGTATATAGTAAGGGTCCGTTATAGTCAATGAGTGCAAGATTTGAAGTGATGGACCAACGAGGATAAACCGATCGAGTAGTGCATCGGGAAATTGGGATTTGAGTTACGGAGAGAGTAAATTTCATCCCAAGGAGTATACCAGTAGGTTAGAGATATCTTAATTACTGAAATGAATATAGGGGTAACTAGGGCCCTTAGATTTGTGTGAATACTCAATTAAAATAGTATAGTCAGATAAATCGTAAATTAATAAGTACGGTGAATATTAAAGAGGAAATATTATGTACGAGCACTCTTCTTAGGTTGCGTGTATACCTACCGAATTATATAGATACTTAGGTGGAGAGAATATCTAAAGTATAATTGTCTATATTAGGGTCGAGGTAGGATTCCGAACTAATATATGGAAATAGTAAGTTGGGGTCGTGATGAAAGAGTTGTGAACCAATCTGTGTATAAAGTTTCATTAGTGGGGTCGAGGTGATTTTCTGAACCACTATGTGAAATAAACTTTGGGGGGAGGTGAGATTCCGAACAAAACCTTTTACTCGGTATCGATGGACCATTCTGAACCAAGAGTCCTTGATGTGTGCTAAAAGGACATATTAGTAATGAATGAATTTATAAGTATATATTGTGTGTGAAATGTATACTGTATTAATAATCTACTTATGCGAGTTAGTTGATAATGAGATGTCGTGATTACATCTAAAAGCAAATTAAGTAGGGAAATTTAATTATAAATTGATTAAAGATTACAAAGCGTGAACAATATCTAAGTATATAAATCATGGGATATGGTTACTATTACACACTAAGTGGGTGGTATGGGAACTTAGTCACGTAGATAAGTTCAGTTGAATACTCTAGTCTAATTAACTTGAGTAGTACAGCTAGGTGGTCTAGGTACGGGTCGTTAGGCGTGCACTATAGATGAGGGGTGAGGTAACTCAAGAGAGTGTACATAAATCTTAATATGTGTAATCAATAACTCATTTTACTGTGATAATCACTTGCTAAATATTTTCAAAATATTTTGAGTTCTAACTCTTGCTATCAAAATATTTTCAAAACCCTTTTAGGTGTCCATCCACAGGGACGCCACACTTGAAGATTCAGTCCAGGGACTCATAGCTGCAGCTTTGTGATGGTTAGCAGGACTTTGCGTAAACGACTCATTTATTCAGATCTAGTGTAGGATCTCCTCTTTAGTATTCTCTAGTGGGACATGTCGTCTCTTGGCATTATTTCAGTTATTTAGTTTTGGATTATGTTGGTTTTATTTAGTCGTTTTTTCTTTTAACTGAATGTTGACTCGACAAGACTTTAATCTTTATATATTGTGTGGTGGTTTTAATTATAGTATATTGTGAATGTTTAATTAATTATGCATGAGAAATTAGTTTAGGTTAATGAAAGATAAAACTTGGCACTGGTCTAATTTCACTTTGTTGATTAGTAATTAAAAAGTTTTCGATAGTGATGCTAAGAATGAACCAACTGAGAAACCTATTTTAATTTGATTTAGGACTGATCACCCGAAATTTAATTAGGCACGGCATCACGATGTGCTGAACTCTCTTCCTAAGAAGTCTGTTCAACACACACAGAGCCTCTCATACTAGCTCTAGATCTCAAAAATCCTCCTTTGTGCTCACGATAACATTATTACTCCCCGTGATGACCTCTGGTTACCCGGGGACCTAGATAATCAAAGGCAGATTCCCTACTTAGCCTCTCTAATACACTTGGCCTCTATTTGGAAAAAAGATATATTGTCATAGTAATTCGTTGATCGAAATAAAGAAGTTGTGGCATGACGGTATGATTTATCATGAGAGGACTAAGAATGGTAACTCCTTTCATTCCTAGCTGGCGGAGGTGGCATATCTTTCCTGGAATTGGAGGATTTGTCTTGCATCGTATGAGCCAATTATTTCACTGACTTTTATATAGCTTCCTGTACTTTAGCCAAATTCAATAAGATCCTCTAGAGGCCTGTCTCATTAGGGGGAGCAGACATATTTGGATTATTGCCTGCATCTGTCGGGCTACTTTTAGGAATGGTAGTCATTCTTCAGGACAAATAATGAACAAAGAAATATATGAGGTAGAGAACGATGATAATCGATCGTTACCACAAACGAAGCCAATCTTGTGATGTCTAAAATTGGTAGTGATATTATCTTAGCCATGTAGTACCAATTTTATAATCACAGATAAATATATAAGTAATCAAAAGATGAAATGAGAAAGACACCAAAGGTTTTTAACATGGTTCAACTATGAGAAAGCCTACGTCAACGGTTATGTTGTTAAGGTTAGTGATTGTACAGAGTTTTATGCGATCTTTTTAATACATGAATGACTTGTCCCTTGATATAAGGGAAATGACATATTTATAGTGATCTGAAAACCAAGGGTTGGAATCCTTTTACACATCCAGGCATTTACACCCGTACATAATGAATGAGGAGGTTGGTTTTCTAAAACACATGTGAAGTGTCTATTAGTAATTCCTATATGCATGACCTTTGTGCTTCTTAATGATTCACCTTCTTAAGTTTGCCGACAATACGCCGACTAAGTACGTCTGGAGCCGATCAAGTCTGGGTGAAGTGCTGAGGTGTTTGCTTGTGAGGAAAATTGTCCTAATATCATTGATCCATACAACATGAATAATTTAACCCACAATGCTAACTATCTAACATTTTATCTCCCTTACCTTTATGTTCCCCTTTTCTCTCTATCTGACTTTTCCTCTTCTTCTCGCTCTCTTCCATATCTATATTGTAACATTTTGCCGCATCCACCCAACGACTCTCCTCTCTCTCCAATTTACTCTGATCTTTCTCTCTTCTCCGCCATTATTTTTTTATTTTCTCTTTATCAGACCCCTCTCATTCTTGAGTCGATTTATCTATTTTTCTTTATTCCTTCCCTCTCCACGGACCTTATAAATTGGTTATCGATGCCTCCACAAACCTCCTTACTCGACTCCGCCTCTGGTAACTTCACGAAAACCTCCATCAATCGTCCATTATTACCGTCATCGAAAGCCAGTGATAAATAATATATCCATTCTATGTTACTTTCATATTTATCATTTGTTTAGTGGTTCAATTTTTCTTTCCAATTCTGTTTCCTTGATGAGTTTTTTAGTTTGGTTATTATGGGTTTGTTGTTATTTCAGGGATTTAGTAGAGGCGTTTGAGAATGTAGGGTGGTAAAATTATAAATTCATCCCATTTATCTCTGTTTTTGGGTTATCTCACACGATACTTTACTTTTCAGCAATAAAGAGGTTTATGAGACAAGAGAGATGATAACTAGGTGCGGGTATTTAAGCCTTTTTTTTACTTTTGTATGTGGAAGTTCTGATAAAACCATAATCCTTTTTTATAGCAGCCACGATCCTTTTGATGATCAGTAGGAATTTTTAAAATGTGTCAATTGCATTATCTTTATTATGTAAATTGAATGCATTGTTTGCTATATTATTATGATTGAAAATTTGATGTATATTATGTTTTATTTAATTTTGAATAACCGTAAAATTTGTCTAATTATATGTAACCATTTGTTTTTGCATATAGGAATATTTTCTTCTTTTTTAATGGTTAGATCATGGCATATTGTGGATTTTACATTTATGTACTTTCTCTTTTCTAAAATTAGGCTTTTTAAGCTGGATAGATAAGAATGAGAAGTAGCTATATATGAAAAAAGGCTAATTGATTAGGTGAAGAATTAAAATTCCTATCATGGCATTTCATCACTATATGAGCAATAACACATGTCATATTATCTTAATTTGATGACATGCAATGAAGGTCCTATTATATTTCAATGTAGCCTTATGTTTTTTTTACAAGATATAATGGAGGTAAAAGAAGGAATAGTGCCATAATAGAATAAAAGGAATGAGTTGGTATTAGTTTTTATGTATTTCATCACATTCACCTTAAACTAGATTTATTTAATTTTTTACATATGGTTGTTTTAAATATATTATTTTAGGAATTTTTGTTTCTCTATAAGATAATTTAGATTTTTAAGTCTAAAAATTATTTTTAGCAAGATTTTCTCCATCATATGTAGTCACCTATGTGTAGTTTATTGCAATAAAAAATTATAACACGCTCGCGCATAGTGCGGGTTGCAAGCTAGTATTAACTATAAAATGGAGTAGTGTAATCAATCTCCTATCATCTCATACTGTCTACGTTGGCACATATATATAACTCTTCTTTTAACGTGAGTATAATATTTTCATCCCTTTTGCATTTAGTTTCTTTTCACTAATTTTCTATCTCTTAAACTATATCTCAGGTTAGAAAACTAACTATTCCCCTTCCCATGTAACTTTTCTGCTTTCCATTCACATACGTTCATCTAAACTTATTATAATTAATGCAAACAACTCTTCTACTTGCAATTGATTCAAGTATGAAGGTCTCTCAATTTTTCCAGTCACTTGGTTCTTTTTTCCATTTTCCACTCCAAGTAATTATTTTATTTTTCCATTTATATGGGTGCTTTGCTCCATTTAAGTGGGTTATCATCAATTGTTTATTTTCTTTTGATTACTTGTTTATATTCTTTTAATTTCCTTTTATTTTAATTAGTTACTGTAAATAATTAAAATATCATTTATATTGTTATTACTATTAGTGATTTAGTTAGTACAAATGGTAACACAAAGGGTGGAGGTAGGCATAAATTGACTTTGCGGGATATTATAAAAAAGGACATGATATCATGTGGTTTAATCGAAGATATTGCCCTGAACAAAATGGAATGGAAATATATGATTTATGTAGTCGACCCCAAATAATTGGGAAAAGACTTTGTTGAGTTGAGTTATATTGTTATTGTTTGTCCTAAGCATATAAAAATTTAATAAATTTCAAATTCTTGCAAATGAGTGTTACTTCTTTCATTTTAGTCAGTTAGCCTTATTATTATGTTACATATGTTGAGATAATAAGACCACATAATTACCTTGATATTGTGTTTAATTATCATGTGATTGCAATTCTTCAGGTGAATACTCAGAAAGAGAGAGAGAGCTACAATTGATTTAAATGTGAACATACACGAAGATAAGACCATAGATACAAATGGTAAAAACGGTGATAGAATTATGGTTTAATATTTGGTTCACTAATTGGTGAGGGTTCTATTGAAGATGATTTAGACGATGTTATTGTTTCAAGTAATTATAAAAAATCATATAATGGATAAAAGTTAAGGCCCCACAGTAAATGTAATGTGCGTATGGGTGTGTTTGGGCAGCAGGTTGATATGTTATTATTGGACTATATTATAAATTTTTGTATAAAGAAAATTACATTCGTATTTGTTGAATATAATTTTTTTTTGTATTTACCTTTAAATTATTTTATGTTCTTAATTATAAATATCACCTAATATATTCGACATATGTATTAATTTTGCAACATTATTAGTTTAATGTATGTTTAAATTTCAATGATTTTTTAAACTCACTATATTAATGTATATATTATTTCAAAAAAAATTAATAATACACCCGCGCATTGTGCGAGTTGCATGCTAGTTAATGTAGATACGGTTACACTGATGAATATAGATACAATTATACTTATTAATGTAGATAGAGTTACAATGTTGAATGGAATTACAATTTCAACTGTATCTACATTTGTAAGTCTAATTGTATTGTTTGGACTTATCTTTAATTATTTGAAAAGTTGATGGGTTTAAGATACAAAAAAGATTGTCTTTTGGACTTATCATATATAAATAGGCTTTCAATGAATTTATTAGTTAATGCCTCCAAAATATTATAGCAATTTAATTTTAGGAGATTTGTTGGTATCTCAAGGATAATTGACATTAAAGTTATTTATTTTGTGGTTACATTTTTATACAAGTATGTTTTAGATAGAATACGACTTCCAAGTAGAAGGTTTGTTCTAAAGTCCCAACACAGGTATTGGATTTACTTTTAAAAAGGATTTAAAAATTATTGATTTGAAGCCCGTGGAATGACGACTTAATTTTTACTTTCTTTAGTTTTTATTAAATATATTGTTGATACCAAAATTAATATGCTGATGTGGACGAATCATACGAAGACATTTGTCAATCTACGTGGTGCAATAACAACGAGGAAGTTCATTTCCCGACTAACCATGATTCTCTCCGAGCAACGAGGATACACCGAGGAACTCTAGCGCTCCGAGGTACTCTAACGCTCCGAGGAACTCTTGAGCAACGAGCAACTGTGGCGGTTCGAGCTGCACCTCGATTGTATCATTATTTGCCAGATAATCAACAGTTCAAATATTCATTGAATGTTTATATTCTTGACGCGCACGCTGGATTAAATGTATTACCCTTTCACATGTATATCATTTAATGTATCGAACCTTTCATGTACAGCCTATGGGCTATAAATACCTTGTATCATCCTCATTCAAAGGGGACGGGAATTTCTTGAGAGAACTTGTAATCAAGAATTCTGCAAACAATCAGCAATAACATAACAGTGGACGTAGGCTTTATTCCTAGCCGAACCACTTTAAAAATCTTTGTCTTATTTATTTATCTGTGATTGAATAATTAGAGCGATCTAGTTTTTTACATCAACAGATTGACGCCGTCTGTGGGAAACGACTATTACTATCGTTTTTCATAAAAAATCATTTATCATCAATGGCAGATAATCCAGAATCCAGTAATCGAAATGCTGGAAATACTGGAAATCTTCCAAATCCATCTGCACCTCCAGATCTGGCCGGAATTATGACGAACCTGGCTCAAGGACAAACCGCCATGCAAGAATCTATGAGGCAACTCATTCAAACTCTTCAAGGCGGTGCACCTACCTATTCAGGGAAAAGGAGTGATCGTGGGCAATCGCAATCCAGACGTACTGGGTCATATCGCAATGGAGAATCTAATGATTCTTCTTATCAACCTGGGCGAACTTCATCAATACAGGCTACGGATACAGATCAACGTATCACTCTCTCTCCGGAGAGAACTAGCGCTTTAGAAAGATTAAGGAGGGTGTCTCCTTTCAGTCGGTTAGGACCAAGGAGGAATATGAGTCCACCTAGAGCTCCATCGAGAAGTTTGCTGCCACCATCAGGTTTGAGAGAAGGATCAGCACAATCACGACCAACTACTCGTCGAGATAAATCTCAGGAAGCTACGTCAGAGCAATCAATTGCTCGGACTAAGCGGCCTGAGGAAGGAAATGAAGCATGGAAAGGTTCCATTCAGCGGTTGGAGGATAGACTGGGAGAAATGGCTAAGGCAAGAAACCCCTTACAGAGAACTTTTGTTCAAGGGACACCTTTTGTGCAAGCCATTGTGGATATTCCTACACCATCGAAATTCAAAGCACCTGTGGTGACCCCCAAGTACGATGGAAAGACAGATCCTGTACTTCATATAGAACAATACCAAGCTGCTGTCGACATCTATGCCGTCCCCGACGAAATGAGGTGTAGAGCATTCTCGGGAACTCTTACCGGATCTGCACAGATATGGTACAATAATCTTCCTCGGGGTAAGATTTCAACTTTTATTCAGTTAGCTGAGTTGTTCATCGGCAATTTTTATTTTGGAGCAAAGCCGGTAAAGCGAGTAGCGCACTTGCTAAGTGTTAGACAAAAATCAGGTGAAAGTACTAGAGATTACATAACTCGTTTCAATAACGAGAAGTTGGAGGTCATAGATTACGAAGAAAAAATAGCGATCACTGCTTTGATGAGTGGTTTGCTGCCTAACAAGATGTACTACACCTTGGCCAAAGATCCACCTAAAACTATGTCCGAGTTGATGGCAAAAGCAACCAAAATCATGAATGCCGAGGAGGCTATGTCTGCAAAGAAGAATATGGATAAAGAAACTAAGGTGGAGGTCGACAAATCTAAGAAGAAAGATCAGAAAGGTAATGGTGGTGACAAGCACTCCAAGAATAATAGGACGTCATGGGAAGTCCTAAAGAAGTACGATAATTATACTCCATTGAAAATGGGTATTAATCATGTTTTAGAAGAAATCAAGAATAGTGAGGACATCAAGTGGCCAGATAAACTGAGGACAAATCCTGATCTGAGGAATAAGGCCAAATATTGCGAGTTTCACAAAGATCATGGCCAAATGACCAAAAATTGTATAGCCCTCCAGAACGAGATTGAAACGCTCATCCGAAGAGGAATGTTGTCAAAGTATGTAGATCGCAGGGGCGAGAGGAAGAATGATGATAGAATTAAAGAGAGATCTAGATCTCCTCGTCGTGCAAAAGATAAAAAGAAGAGGAATCACGAAGAGGATCCAGATGATGACCCTGATCTTCCCAAGAAGCCAAGGCAGCCTGAACGAGAGGTATTTTCCATACGTTTTGGGTCTTTTGATTGTAATGTTATTACAGGAGGAGATGCAGGAGGAGGAGACCTTACTGCAGAAAGAAAAGCTTACCTTGGAGAGGCTAAAGCTTGTTCATATATTCAGCGAATAAATCTGGCCGAGGATGATCGTCCGAGGAAAGTAAACAAAGAGAAGCTAGTTATTGGTTTTTCAAAAAATGACCTGGCAGGTGTTCTTTACCCTCATGACGATCCTTTGGTGATCAAAATGAGGATGAAGGAGGTGGTGATCTCAAGGGTGTTAGTAGACAATGGTAGTTCAGCAGACATCATGTACTATTCATGCTTTGATAGCCTGAATTTGAAATTATCTCAATTGGAGCCTTATCATAGACCCCTTCTGGGTTTTGCTGGCGAGAAAGTTTTTCCACTTGGGACGATCAAGTTGGATATATTCATCGGAACTTGGCCTGCTTGTCGAACGGAAAGAATACGCTTTTTTGTGATGGATAAGAATGTGCAGTCAGCATACAACATCATCATGGGAAGAGTTGGATTGAAGAAGTTCGAAGCAGTTCCTTCTACAGTACATCAGTGCTTAAAATTCCCAACAAATTTTGGAGTCGGAGTTGTGAAAGGTGATCAAAAAGTAGCTCGGGAATGCTATTACTCATCTGCCGAGTAAGAGGAACTTGAGGAATCAAGGAAAAAGACTACTACTTACCAAGTGGATGAAGGTACAGAAATTGAAACTCTTGACCCTAGGGATGAATCTCAACTTGTAAAAGAACAGGTGGTGGAATCTACAGAAAATATTATTCTGGACGACGAGCATCCTGAACGAGTAACCCAGATAGGATCGTCGTTGGATGTTTCAATAAAACAGGAGTTGATAACTTTCTTGAGAAATAGGAAGAATACTTTTGCTTGGAGTCATGAAGACATGTCAGGAATAGATCCAAACTTCTTATGTCATGAGCTCAATGTGAATAAGGAGATCAAGCCTGTGAAGCAGAGGAGAAGAGTGTTTAGTCCCGAGAAGAACCAGGCCATACAAGAGGAGGTCGAGAAGCTCCAGAAAGCCCAATTCATTGAAGATGTAAAATATCCAGATTGGTTGGCAAATGTGGTAATGGTAAAGAAGAAGAACAATAAATGGAGAATGTGTGTTGATTTCACTGATCTTAACAAGGCATGCCCAAAAGATCATTTTCCATTGCCCAGAATCGACCAACTAGTAGATGCTACCTCGGGACATGAGCTGCTCAGCTTCATGGATGCATACTCTGGCTACAATCAGATCAAAATGAAACCTGAAGACAGGGAAAGTACTTCTTTTATTACCCCAAGGGGAACTTATTGTTATAATGTTATGCCTTTTGGTTTAAAAAATGCAGGTGCAACATATCAACGGCTGATGAACAAGGTTTTTGCTGAACAAATCAGTTGCAACATGGAAGTCTATGTCGACGACATGCTCACCAAAAGCAAGAGAGCTATTGATCATCTAGTTGACTTAGGCCAAACCTTTGATCAACTGGACAAATACCAAATGAAGCTCAACCCGACGAAGTGTACCTTTGGAGTACGAGAAGGAATGTTCCTCGGATACATCGTCAACCAACGAGGTATTGAGGCAAATCCAGAAAAGATCAAAGATCTTTTAGAGCTGCGATCCCCAAAGACGAGGAAAGAAGTACAGAGTCTTACAGGACGAGTTGCAGCGCTCAACAGATTTGTATCCCGAGCAACTGATAAATGCCTCCCATTCTTCAAAACACTGCGAAAAAGTTTTGAGTGGACTGATGAATGTGAGAAGGCTTTTCAAGACTTGAAGAAGTATTTGGGAGCACCACCATTGTTGTCCAGGCCAATAACCGGAGAGAGATTGTACTTGTATCTGGCCGTATCAGAGAATGCAATCAGCTCTGCATTGATCAGATTGGAGAATGGAGTCCAGAAACCTATCTATTACACAAGTAAAGCTTTCCGAGGTGCAGAAATCAGGTACCCAAAGCTAGAAAAATTGGCACTGGCACTAATCGAAGCAAGTAGAAGAATGAGGCCATATTTCCAGGCCCATACAATCATTGTGTACACCGACATGCCATTGAGACAAGCCCTCCATAAGCCGGAAAAATCAGGGAGATTGATGTACTGGGCGATAGAACTTGGTGAATATGATATTGTGTATGAACCCAGATCATCATTAAAGGGGCAAGCTGTAGCAGATTTTATAGCAGAGTTCACATACCCTGATACCCCCGAGGAACAAAAGGTGCTTGCTGACCAACCTGTGGACGATACAGGATCAACAGACACAGGTCTAGACCAACTAAGGTTGGTAAAAGGACTTGTGAATGTAGAAAAATCATCATATTCAAACCTAGACCAACTCCGGTTGGTAAAAGGGTGTAAACAGATAGTCGGCGAGGAGCGAAAAACACCAGGGGATGATGAAATAAAACATCAGATATTTTACCGAGGAGCTCTGTCAGATAAGAAATTTGAAGACGAGTCACTTACATGGCGATTGTATGTGGATGGGTCATCTTGCACAGCTGGTTGTGGAGCAGGGATTGTTTTAAATACCCCAGATGATATTGATATGGAGTATGCCTTGCGATTCCAATTCAAAGCCTCCAATAAAGAGGCTGAGTATGAAGCCCTGATAGCAGGCTTAAATTTAGCGAAATTTATGGAAGCACGGCAAATAATGGTGTTCAGTGATTCTCAATTAATTGTGAATCAGATGATGGGAGTATATGCAGTCAAGGGAGAATTAATGGCGAAGTATCATGCAAAGGTGATGGAATTGTTGGTAGAATTTGATGCCATTCAGTTGGTGAGAATACCGAGGATGGAGAATGCTAGAGCAGACGCATTGGCCCGATTAGCGTCAGCTACGCGCACCGAGCTACGAAGAACAATACCAATTGAAGTATTAGAAAGTCGGAGCATAGAAGAAGACCTGATAGTGAATATAATAACCCTTGATTTAGGACCATCTTGGATGGATACTATCAGAGCATACATTGAAGAAGGAGAATTACCGGAGGATAAGCTAGCCGCTAAGAAATTGAAGTATAAAGTTGCTCGGTATGTGTTAATTAATGGTGTTTTGTATAGACGAGGAATTATGGCAGGTTTGCAGAGATGTGTACATCCATTAGAAGTCAAGGAATTGGTTGAGGAAATCCATGAAGGATCCTGTGGAGCTCATGTAGCAGGTCGGACACTTTTGCAAAGGGTGATGACACAGGGATACTACTGGCCGACGATGAGGGCTGATTGTATAGCCTATGCCAAGAAGTGTGACAAGTGCCAACGCTTTTTCTCCATCCGAAGAACTCCACAAGCATTGTTGACACCCATAACTTCACCTTGGCCATTTGCCATGTGGGGGATTGATTTAGTTGGACCATTACCGACGACCCGAGGAAGGTTTAAGTACCTCGTCGTGGCAGTGGATTATTTTACAAAGTGGGTGGAAGCTGAGCCACTAATTGATATGACGTACGAGAAGGTATATCAGTTCATTTGGAAGAACATCATTTGTCGATATGGTATCCCCCATGCTTTCATCACAGACCATGGAACACAATTCGATAACGAAGAATTTGCTGCCTATTGTCATCAGTCGAACATTTTGAAGTTTCATTCATCACCAGGCCATCCCCAAAGCAATGGACAGACTGAGGTGACGAACAGAACATTACTAAATGGTTTGAAAAAGAGATTAAGTGAAGCTAAAGCAAATTGAATTAATGAGCTTCAATCAGTACTATGGGCTTACCGAATAACTCCCCGAGCAGCAACTGGAGAGTCACCATACATGTTAGCATTTGGAAGTGAGGCTGTAATACCTGCCGAGTTGGGTCTCCCAACACATAGAGTGCTGAATTTTAATTCCCCAATCAGCGATTTAATGAGAAGACTGGATTTGGATATGCTCGAGGAGGTTAGAGAAGAGGCATCCATCAGAAATGCTGCTTATCAACAACGAACAACTCTGTTCTACAACAAAAGGGTGAAGAAATGCGATTTAAAAGAGGGGGATTATGTGCTAAAGAAGGTCAATCAGAAGCATAATAAACTGGAAGCAAACTGGCATGGACCTTATCGAGTTGTGGAAGTTGTTCGACCAGGAACTTACAGAATAGCAACTCTAGAGGGAGAGGAATTTAAGAATGCATGGAATGCCGAACACCTGCGCAAGTATTATCAGTAATGTAAAATGTAAAGCATTCCCTTCAGTATGAATAAAACGAGGATGTTTCACCATTTTCTTTCTGTTGAAAGTTTTTCGGGGAATACTAGTGTAATACACTACGCTTATAGTTCGAAAGAAAAAATATACTCCTTTGGTTAGGAGGTGACACTAGTGTGACCAACTACGGTTGGTAAGATATCTAGTGGACAGTTCGAAAGAACCAAAAAATATATTCCTTTGGTTAGGAGGTGACACTAGTGTGACCAACTACGGTTGGTAAGATATCTAGTGGACAGTTCGAAAGAACCAAAAAATATACTCCTTTGGTTAGGAGGTGACACTAGTGTGACCAACTACGGTTGGTAAGATATCTATTGGACAGTTCGAAAGAACCAAAATATACTCCTTTGGTTAGGAGGTGACACTAGTGTGACCAACTACGGTTGGTAAGATATCTAGTGGACAGTTCGAAAGAACCAAAATATACTCCTTTGGTTAGGAGACGTACACTAGTGTGACCAACTACGGTTGGTAAGATATCTAGTGGACATATAGTTCGAAAGAACCATTACTACTCCTTTGGTTAAGGGGTGTACACCAACATGATCAATTACGGTTGGTAAGATAAAAATATACTCTCACATTACAACTTATGTTGGTCGGGAGGTAAGATTAATACAAAAAGTTCCTCAGAGAACAAAATATTTCAAACTGAACCAAGTATAGTTGGTCGGGGATAAAAACCCACTAACTGTAGTTGGTCGACGAGGATAAATTATTAACCTTGGTTGGTCGGACACATTTTATGAAAATATTTGAAATTTAACCAAGTATGGCTGGTCGGGGATAAAATCCCATCAACTGTAGTTGGTCGACAAACATTATTTAACCACTTTGGTTGGTTGGAAACATTTTGAACATTTTATACTCAAGTGATTGAACAACCTTGATACTTGTAACTTTTTATTAAGTTGCTCAATGAACAATATTATTGTTATCTTTTTAACAGATACATATGCACAAATGTAAAGGTGTTTGATAAACACAAGACAATAGCAAAATTTGCAAACCGAAAATGAAAGTCTTTTCATTAAAATTCAAAATAAATTACAGGTTACATGAATGTACTAACTATTACATTGATATTCCTATTCTATTGGTTTCTTGCCCTTTGCTTTAGAAATAGGCTCTTCGCCAGTAGGAGGATCTTCCAGGCAAAGGGGAGAATTAATAAAGTTCAAGTCCTTCAACATTCTGACATTCATTATTGAGGGTGTCTCCATTAGATGCTGTGGACGAGATACTTCGATTTGGGAATGAAGGCTATAATCACCGAGGTATTTTGAAATTAAGCTACGAGGAATGGAACGAGCTGGGATCCAGGCCATGTCCAATTTGAAAGGTGGCACAGGCAAGTCTAGTAACCCTGGAGCATGATAATCCCATAAAAAATGCCCTTGCTCCAATTTTAACACACCCAGTGCGTTCAACCACCCCTGCTTATAACCTTCATTGTTGGCATGTTCAATACGAGCATCCAAATGAACAAGAGCTTCATTATATCCTGCCATCCAGAATTCCCTGGGTTGCTTATGAAATTGAAAGGTTAATCTATCCAATTGTTCATGAAGATTTTTGGCAAAAAGATCCTTGGAATGTAAAGCAGACTTAGTTGCAGTGAGTTGATCTTCCAATGATAGATTTTTCTTGGACAGTTCAGATAAAGCTCGATCTTTGGCATTTAATTGGTATGCTTGAGTTTCCAAAGTAGATTGAGTACGAGCTTCTTCAACATTGCGGCTATGAGTTCTTGATCGACTCCGAGCAGCGACTGGAGAAATTTGCTCCTCGGTAACATGTTGAACAACTCTTCCTCGCCCACGAGAACCTCTTCCTCGTCCCCAAGCAGTCACAGGAATAACAGATCTTCTCAGAACGTCCAACTCTTGCCTTAATTTGGCATTCTCAACTTCTAAGAACGAGAAACCTTCATCGGTAACTTGCACTAAAGCAGTGGAAGATGACGCTGCAGATTCATATTGGCCAGCTTTTTCTGCAAATTATTATTTTCTTGTTCCAGGATCTCGGCGATCTGCCTACAGGCCTCAACTTCACCTCTTAGAGTTCTCTCCCTAATATCGTATCCAACGATAATCTTTTTATGGACTGTTTCAGATGAAAGCTGTTGATATCTATTTTCATAGTCCTTGTGCAACAAAATAGTTGATTCATTGTGTTGATTTTGAAGATCCTCTATGGAACCATGAAGCTCTTCAATCAAGTCATAGTAGGCGACATTGTTGGCCACAGCTCAGTCAAGTAAACTCTTCAAATACCGATAAACCTCAATTGCTTGCTCTGAAACATCATGGCCAAGGATGTCAGAAATTTCTGATACACTTAGCTCTGTGTGACCAGCTTTATAGTATTCGTGACATTGCTGCATCAGTTTGGTATCATAGGCGGATAGCAGTTCCATTCTAGCAACAAACTAATGAAGAGAAGACAACAATCAACAAAAATAAGTCATCAACAACAGAGAGGAACAAAGATGTATTTTATTAGATCATAAAAGGATTACATTGTTCGATTACAAGTAATGAAAGATACAAATGATACCGAACAACTTCACACCTTTTCCTTGTCTCCCAAGACTTTCTCGAGAGGCTGGGACGAGGAGCTCGGTTGCTCGGTGGTAACAACGGCTTGATCGGCAGGAATCTTCTCGGGAGGAGGAGGCATGGAAGAAATGTCCTCGATGACAGAGGGTTGAGAAGCAGAGACTGGATCACCCATAGCCATAGAAGATTCATCTGAGAGAGGTTCATCTTCTTCTTCTTCCACAATGGGTGGAGGGGGGCCAGGGAGGTGTAGTTGGAATAGCCCAGAATCTTCTTTGATCTTCAATTCCTGAAGGGCAGCTACCCAACCATCTCGGAAGTATTTCAACTTCCCATACTGGACTTGGGATGTCATTGCAGCAATCCCCTTGTCCCATCCTTTATCCCAGCCAGCGCTGAAGGATTTTTTAACTGCGAGCTTTCTTCTCAACTTCTCCGAGGAAAGCTTCGCATCCAATTCTTCTTTTTGGCTTTTGACATCTCGCAGGGCGAGCAACTCTTCTTCTGCTTTCCTCAGTTTATCCTCAAGCTCTCCAAAATTCTTGAGCTTGTCGTCGTATTTCTGATGCTCAACCTCCAAACTTTTCACCTTTTGCTCCAAACCCTTGGAGATTTCAGCCAACTTCACTTTCTCGGCTTCGACTATTGACAGTTTTTTCTCCCAAGCAGCCTTGTCCTCATTATACTGTTGGCGAGATTCTTTCAAGGATTGGGTCAAACCCAACAGAGCATCCTCTACACCAGATGAGTAGCTAGAAGCTTTAATTGCCTCGTCCTTCTTCACGATATTATTAAGACAGTTCACCAGCTGAAAAATAAGAAAAACAATAAGTCAGTGCAAAAAGACAAGTATTCAGAGAAAGAAAGGAAATTCAGAATGTAAAAAATTTATCGAAGCAAGATGACGAGTGGCTAGGGACGTCAGCGTATCCCTAGGAATCTTTTCATCAATTCCCTGGACCTCGGGTATGATCCAAGTTTTCACCGAGCTCATTGCAGAGCTTGGAGGAATGATGGTTGGAACACCAGCACCACCAGCTGGCAAAGTAGAGGCAGTTTCAGCCAAACTGACTGAGGATGATTTCCTCAATCTCTTTAATGGAACGTCAGCAGCCTCAACCAAGGAAGAACCCTTGGTCGGAGAGATAGAAATTATCTCAGCAGGAGCAACCTTTTTGCTCGGGGCCACTGGGGGCTTCTCGGTAGTTTTTGAAGGCACAACATCCACCTTCTTAGTCCCCTCTGGGACATCCATTTTTCTTTTCTTAGCCTCAACAGCAGAGGCAGTATCATCAAACAGAGCAGGAGGAGCTCTTTTCTTGCCCATTCTCTGACTTAAAGGAATATGAGAATCTGAAGAAGAGTCTTCTGGAGTTGAAGCTGGTTCAACAGGGCGAGCAGTATAAGAGGTTGTATAACTCTTATACTGTAGCAGATATGAAGCAGACCTGATGTGTTCGTCTGCAACGTTCTTATGCAAACCCCAGATAAGTTTCAAATGCTTAATATTAACCTCTGATTCTTTTGGAGTTTTTCTTTTGCTATCAACTGCAAATAAATACATAATGAGATGTCAGTCATACATTTTGTCAAACATGATGAAAGCATAATTTCATAAGAAAAAAAAAATGAAAAATAAACCTATCCCATTGCCATATGGGGGGCATCTGGGACCGTTGTATACTCCATCTCCAACTAAAGGGGCATATTGCCAATTTTTTATAACCAACCCATGTTCAAAATAATCTCTATTTGAGTCAGGGAGGTTAACTACAAGAGCCCTATTCAGAAACCTAGTTTTTAAGTAATAAATATTATCTAGAGTGGCCCATTTATAGCAATACATAATTTCAGGGATCCCTATACGAGTCCCATGAGTGAGATTTAATTTGTGCACCCCATTAATTATTCTCCATGAATTGGGAGCTATTTTTGCAGGAACAAGATCGAAATACTGACAAAACTCAAGACACAATGGGTTCGGTGGAAAAGAAAATCCACATTCAGCAACAAATAGACTGGGGAACCAATGTCCCTCAGCCAATCGAAAATAATCTAAAGGCTCAGAAAGAACCTCTAGAGTTACCCAGGAAGGAATGGAAAAATCAGAACGAAATTTCTCAACAGATTCCACAATATAAACCATACTGAATAAAAGAGATATAGAAGAAAGGAAGAAGATCTTACAGGAAGAAAGGAGGTATGTTGACAACGAACGAAACAAGGATGAACGCACAAGAGAGAAGAAGAGAATAGAAAGCTTGAATGCAAGAAATTGGGAAAAGAAGAAGACGGTATGGTTACCTAAGAAGTTTAAATACTTTGCCTTGGGAAGCGGCGAAGGAAATGATTACAAAAAAGAAACTATTGAACTTTCGGCGGCTAAAAAGACAAAAAGGGCACTAAGATCGAAGCGCTCTTAAAAGTTCGAAAAAAGGCGGATTCTTCGAAATTTGTAAATAAATTCAAATACGATGCTCCTAAAACCCAGGAAGATCAATTCAATATGGCCGAGTACCGAGAAAGAATGTTTCATACTCCTCAAAGTTCGAAATATAAAACATTGGGGGCTTCTGTTGATACCAAAATTAATATGCTGATGTGGACGAATCATACGAAGACATTTGTCAATCTACGTGGTGCAATAACAACGAGGAAGTTCATTTCCTGACTAACCATGATTCTCTCCGAGCAACGAGGATACACCGAGGAACTCTAGCGCTCCGAGGTACTCTAACGCTCCGAGGAACTCTTGAGCAACGAGCAACTGTGGCGGTCCGAGCTGCACCTCGATCGTATCATTATTTGCCAGATAATCAACAGTTCAAATATTCATTGAATGTTTATATTATTTACGCGCACGCTGCATTAAATGTATTACCCTTTCACATGTATATCATTTAATGTATCGAACCTTTCATGTACAGCCTATGGGCTATAAATACCTTGTATCATCCTCATTCAAAGGGGACGGGAATTTCTTGAGAGAACTTGTAATCAAGAATTCTGCAAACAATCAGCAATAACATAACAGTGGACGTAGGCTTTATTCCTAGCCGAACCATTTTAAAAATCTTTGTCTTATTTATTTATTTATTTATTTATCTGTGATTGAATAATTAGAGCGATCTAGTTTTTTACATCAACATATATATATAAATATGCACGGGTTAGTCTCTTCAAGTTAAATGAACTAGCGTCATCCCTTACTTAGTTCGTCGATCCCTTATCTAAATCCATTTTTATTATTTCGTTATCGAGAATCACGTTGTTTCTGATGATAAAAAGAACTGTTATCTTGTGTTACATTTTTTTAAACTCGACATTTAAAATTATGTAGTATTAGAAGACGATTGCCGGTATTTGGAGGTCCGATACTTATAGTCGATATATCTTTAAAAGCTCATGCAAAATAGAATAAACGGGCACCTCAAGGGCTACTTAAGATAATTTAGTGCAAACCAAAAGGACTAAAGTTTTGGATGTTGCTCTGAGTTGTTTTAACTTATTAACAAAAAAAAACTCTTAATTTTGTAGAACCTTAAATTTGTGTCTAGAACGAGAAAGAGGGAGAAGACGAAGATGGGTAAAATACAGAGAGGCGACATGAGCATGGAATGCAAAAAATAGGAATTGGGCAGGTATAGGTGCTCGATAAGAGAGATAAACAGAGGCATTCGTGAAAAATCATATCATGAACAAACACTATTAGGGTCTCATAGTGTAAAACACTCCTTCGATTGTTTGATAACACTAAAACATAAACTACATGTACATTCTTTAAGACATTATAGTACATTGAAGTTACTTTTTTTTTTTTATAATTTTGGTGTCATAAAACTACGTAGATACATTTTAGTTGCACAAAAGAATACATGTAGAGAGAGAAAAAGGTATATTTGTTGTAATTGTGAAAGAGCAGTAAAACTAGGGTCTATGTATAGTATTAAAGCTATAAGGCATGACTTATATGCAATAGATGATAATGGAGTGGACTGAATTACATTTATGTAGTAATATTTAAAGAACTATAACAATAATATTTCATCAAATGTATAGATTATTGAGAGATATAGAGGAGATGGGCTAGTGGAGTAAAAGAATACCAATTAAAACAACCCTTATTTTATATGTAGATGGTGGATAGTCATATAAGCCGAAGATAGGAGGCGTCAAACAATTTATATCATTATAAGCATAAATGATAAAAAATTTAACTAAAACCATCAACAATTGTATGTAAAAGTGTGACAATAAATGAGATAACACATACAAGTCTCGAATAAATAAATAAATAAACTGAATACATCTCCACAAGATAAATGTCTCAACTACTCAAAATCAACTAAAGTAAACAACTTTGGAACCCACCGCGTGACCATAATAAAATATATGAATGCTTAATAGAAAGTCTAACCGAAATGAAACAATAAAATGGATAAACATCATATATTTAAGGATGGATAAACTGTAATAATCAGAACACCGCAATTATGCCTGATCAGCCCTACTATTCCGGCTTTGGAACACCTGAAAAGATTTTTAAGAAAAACATTATGGATCAAATGCCAGGCTTTAAAGAAGTATCTAAATTTAACTTAACCAACATTAAATGTGACTCATTTACATTCCATGCCATCCCCGTCGGCACTAACACTCGAGATACCTCACCTCACTAGTAACTAAAGTATACACGAGGATGTCAATTTACATTAGACATAGCTACAACATCCATACCCAAGCCGCATGTCTAACTGGTAAGCTACATGATCTCAACCTAGAGCTACAGAGTGTTTACAAATACGCAGTACCCATATACTACATTGTAATCCATAAAGCAGTCATATCATAGTAACAGTAGTGGAATAATCCAAATCACCATATGAATATATCAATCGTTGGACCAGTTACATATATAAGCATAACACGAATACTCAAACCTTTTGGGACTTCTTAGCCTCTATTGGGTCCATTTGTAAGACACACTCTTAGTGGAATGCAAACAAACACACATAACTGGAAAAATCACTAAGATGTCATACCATCGTGTAATCATATACTAAGATTACACGATAGGTGAAGCATCATGGTTAACCCTCTCGCGATACGGTTGAACAACTACACATTAGATCACAATACAAACCTACATGCATTTTACATCATTATCCGAGGGGGTAGTTTCAAGTCCCGCTAATAATACCATCGAATCCTAATTGATAGATCCTCACGAATTAGTCACGCACCCTTGGTATGTTCACTTATAATACAAGAATCATAGAATTAACCAATATGAGTATATAAATACGATTTGTAATCCTAACCATATATATCATATATACATTCCTCGAACTAACATCATTCCCATATATATCCTCAACATAACCAATAGGACATTAACATTTATATCCCCTATGTCATGATCTTGATTCCCAAATAAAAATGATAAAAATAAGATTTCTAACCCACTACACAAAACCCGATCGATCTACCCTAAAAACCCCGATCGATTTGGACCCGATTAATCGACCCTTCCCGTGTGAAAACAAAATGATGCAGTAATATAAATCTACTGTTAAACTTAGTTTTTCGATTTTCTTCATCTTAAATTGCAATAAATGGTTTTCGTAACTTATAATGAGTATCATAGATATCCTAATATGATTTGTAAGGGATCCTAATCATGTTTACAACATTATAGATCCATTAACAATGGTAAATCTAACATTCTAAGGGCATATTCATTAATATCATCATATTCGTCTTATAAATTCAACATATTTTCGAATTTAATCAACAACATATTTTTACTTTATGTACGAGCAATAATAATAAATATTAAAAATGTTAAAATAATGACCATCCATTATTCCCCCTAATAATGGCATTATGTTCTCAAAATCATATATATAGATACAAAGAGTTATAGATATTTCTCTGAAGTGTCATGAATGAACTATGGTTCCAATAGGTTGTTCACCCTCACCTTCATCCAATAGATAGGAGAATGACTAGGTAATCCATACAATGCCATGACAATGGTCTATTGATAATATTTGTTATAAGAAAAATTCCATCAAGGGTAGGTTTCACTCCCAACTAACCTTGAAGTCCAGGACGCAAGCCCACATCATATCATCCAAAATTCGGTTCACCCGTTTTGCGTGACCGTTGATATGTGGGTGATACGAGGTACTTATTTGTAACTCACTCCATATCACTTGCTGAAAGCTCAACCAAAAGTATAACACATAAGTCTTATCCTTATTGGAAATGATGCCAATTGGTAAGCCATGTAGCCTCACAATCTATGTTATGAAAATCTTGACATCTTTTTCAGCTATGAAGTTTGTCTGAACAGGAAGGAACTGGACTACCTTAATCAACTTGTCCAAGATGACCTGTATGGAATTATATCCTCGTTACGACGTAGGTAACCTTATAATGTACTCTATGAAGATGATTTACCATTTACATACGGGGACCTTGAGGGGTTGTAGAACACGTGGCGGTCTCTGATGATTTACTTTCATCATTCGTCACGTAGCACACCTGAACACAAACAACGATATGTCCCTCTTCATTTCTTCCCATCAATATTATAACCTCTTATTATGATACACCTTATCTTTTTTGGGGAGAACAATGAATCTGGATCCATGCACCTCTATTAAGAGAGCGCATCAAAACTCTTCATCCCTTGACATAACCAACCTACCGTTAAATAATTGAATATGATGGTCCCCCATCTGTTAATAATTTATTAACCTTATCCTGATAAGAGGGACCATGCACTACAAGAAAATTATTTTTTTTTGGCATTTTTTTCTCAACATTATTTAAAAATGCTGAGAATTTTCTTTTTACCTCCATTAATTTGTAACTATTGAAAATTCACAGCATTTATATTGATGTGCCGCATAAATATATCATTTTTTAATTAAAATTAACATAAATATAGTATTTTTGAGGTATTATATAACTAATGCCACTAAAGAGGAAAAAAAAGTTCCCTCCAATTTTTGGCGGGCCTTATTTTCTTAAAAAAAATATGACTTTCTCTCTCCCATCACGCTCTCTCGCATCTGCCTCAATCTCTCTCCCATCACGTTCTCATCTCTAACGTATCTGCCTCAACCTCACAAACCTAATCCTCTCCAAACTTATCTCTGTATCAAAAAACCTAATCCACCTCAATCTCCTATGCTCTTTCCCCTATTAAAAGAAGGAAGAGGGAACACGGTGCTATCATCTATCACCGTTCAGTTTTCTGAGGCGTTGGAAATCCATACCGGCTCAGAGAATCACTGGGTTTTGATATTTGAAGTTTTCAGGTAAATTGCATTTTTTTTTTATTTCGGTGTATTTTTTTTTTATTTTGTGGTACAACTGAAGCCTAGTTTGTCACTTTATTTTCTTTCATTATTTAATAACTTGACAATACCCTGAGAATTTATTTAGTGGATTAATGCATTTGGAATTCTATATGAGCTTTGGTAACTGACGCAAGCAGTTCTGTGGTAAATTGCGTTTATTTTTTTATTTTTTATTTCGGTGTATGTTTTTGCTATTGCATATATTGGGTTTTGATTGGCTTCTCTCTATCGTACCTCACTAAGTAGGCCTGGCAACGGGTCTTGTTTGTGTCGTGTTTTAACGGTTTCGTGTCTCACCCTAACCCGAACACAACCTGTTAGCTTAATGGTTTTAAAAATTTAAACCCGAACACGACCCAATAATATTAACGGGTGACACGAATCGAACCGTTAATACTCGTTAGTAAATGGGTGGATTTGGGTCGTGTCATAATTAACCCGTTATGTAAACCATTACTCGTTAAGAAAATTGTTTTCTAAAAATTAAAAAAATTAATTAATATTGTTTTTTTCAAATCAAATTTTAAATGGGTGGATTTGATGTCTAATTTTTTGATCTAACGATTGAGATTAACTTAGGGGGATACATCTATATATATATATATATATATATATATATATATATTTGTTTACCTACTAACGGGTTATAATGGGTGTAATATTAGTTCGGGTCACACGACCCAATAAAATCCGGTACCACTAACGGGTAATAATGGGTATAAACGGGTTTAATCGTGTAATAGTACAAACCCAAACCCGATTCGTTATGATAACGGATCTACCGTGTTGACCCATTAATGACCTAAACCCGATAAGACTAAATCCATTAACTTATAATTTCGTGTTGTGTCCTGCCTCATTTTGCCAGGTCTATCACTAAGTTACAGCCATGAGGCTACCACCTGTATTTCTAGTACATCTGATCCGGGCAGCCATTATTCTAGTAGTTGAACTCATGTTGTATAAACGACACTACGTCATATTTTAGAGAGGGTAAGATGCGTCAAACACCTAGCTCCCCTGAAAGAAATCACAAATATAAAAGAAATCTAAAAATTGAATGGACTAGGATTAATACTTTGAGGAAAAAAATACATATCTTACCTTGGTATTAACACGGGAAAAACTACGAATGTAGCAAGGTCTTTGATTGAATTATGTAATTTCTATCGGCATCTCTGTTCAAAGACAATGACCTTCAAAGACTATGTATATTTGCAAGACCATGTTTCTCTTACACTCTGTCATCTTGAGAAAATCTTTCCCCCAACATTTTCGATGTTATAGAGCATTTGATAATCCATTTAGCTGAGGAGGCAATGATTATTGGACCAATACAATTTTGATGGATGCATCCCATCTAGAGGTACGTTTCGTGTATGCATTATGTTTGTGTCACCTAAATTAACGCATATGAATACTACTTTAATTTTTTTTATAATGATGAACAAGTTTTTATTCAAAGAATATGTTTGTAGCCGAAGTCGTCCAGAAGGTTCAATTGCTGAAGAATACCTAGCAGAGGAATGCACGACATTCTGTGTGAGGTACCTGGGTGATGTTGAAAGTAAGTTAAATCAACCTTTACGAAATGATGAAGCCGATGGCAACTCAGGTTCAATAGGTCGTACATTAGGTAAAGGAGTAGCGTTTATGCTTGATGACACTTCGTTTTTACAAGCACATCGGTACATGTTATTCGACTTTGTCACAGTGAAGCCTTTTCGCGAGAAAGGTAACATTTGAATGAAATTTAAACTTTATGTAATTAAATATCCCTTTACATTATTCCATTTATAGATACATGTTTTACATGAAACATATAATAATACTAAAGCGGGAGATACCTCTATAGGACACTACCAAATTAACCGCATTCACAACGAAACGTTTCTCAAGTGGTTTGGGGATCATGTAAGTCATCTTTGTATTTACATGTAACCACATTTTAAAATCTTAATAAGACGTTTAATTTTTACCCATCTAATTTTTATTACTCAATCATATGAAAAAATTTAGGTACAGAATCTAAATGAGGGTGAGGTGTCAAAAGAAGTTGCAATTTTGGCTTCAAGACCCTCCCAATGGGCTAGGAGATACACGGGATATATTGTAAATGGGTTTAGGTTTCGTACAAAACATCGTGAGAGAAAATTGAATACTCAGAATAGTGGAGTTATGCTTGATGCCATCACCGAAAGTTTTGCAAGTGCAAAGGATAAACAACGCGTTTCAGGGGATGTAACATACTATGAAGTATTAATAGATATATTTGTATTGCGCTATTCAAATGATTTCAAGTTTGTGCTATTCAAGTGTAATTGGGTTGATACCTATTTGGGGACGGCAAATGATGATTTTGAGTTCACATTAGTGAACTTCAAACATTCACTATACAAGCATAATTGACTGTCAGATGAACCATTTAAGCATCTCAGGCGAAACAAATTTGGTATGTGCGAGACCCGATTGAAGAAGATTGGAAAGATGTCGTGAAGATGACACCAAGAGATTTGTATGACAATACTCCATCATCATCACCATTAATAGAATTATGACGTAGTATTGTATTAGATTCGTTTGATTCTTATTACTTTAAGACATTTTTTTGTACTCGGTAATGACTTTTGGTTAATTGTTGCAAATGACATCATTGTTTATGATCATATCATTTCCAAACTCCTTTTTATAGTTATTCACACTCCAAAATCATATGCTTGTGCTCGTATTTACCACTAATTAAACAAAATGTAAACACTATCACCAAATCTATTCATTAAATATTTCGGTCTCTACTAGTGTAAAACAAAACCTGATTGATCTTCTTGTCCTTCAGAAACCAAAAGATTGTCTAAAAGCTCGATTGAGATAAATGGAAAAGGCTCTTAGTAATTTTATATCTCTAATGATTCCAAGGATTCTCCTAGAAAGCCTATTATGGTAAGTGAGTGAGCATTATCCTCTTTTTTGTTGTTTTATACATTTGGAATGTATATTAATTATTAAGCGTAATGTATTCTATTAAAGGTTGATTCACACATTATTTGCATCATTAAGAATTTGTAGTTTTTTTACCCCCCGCTTCTCAATAATTAGAATCATCCCCCGCATGTGCATCATCTAGCTTGTACCCTTATGCATGTGTGTGGGGGGGGGGGGGGGGGGGTTAAGTCTAATTATTTGAAATATGGGGGGATATGTTTAACTATACCAATATCTCAGGGGGAAAAGTAAAAAAAACAAAGTTATATCCCCCCACGTCTTATATTAGGAGTCCTACTTTCAGTTTTGGGACGTCCAAATTAACTAACCACTTTGAAAACCAATATTCTACATTGCACGATATTCAAGTAAGTTTTAGTTTTGGGCATTGATTTTGTTGAAGTCAATATGTTCTTAAATTTTTTTATTTTCAAATGAGGACTCTTAACTTGGGGTGAAGCATTCCAGGTCCTTGTTCCTTTATAATGTTGTAATTAGGCACCCATTCAGCCTCCTTTTTGCTTTGCCTCTCTAGTCATAACTGTTGCCTTTATTTTCCCTCACATGTACCTTTATACGATGATCGAACCATCCTTACTCTATCTCTATGTGTCTCTTTATATTACTTTTATTTGCTGCTCTATCTTCTTTTGCTATGGAGTGTCATGACACACACTTAACCCGACGCCCGACTTACCTTTTTTTTATGTCCTCTCTCCCGCCTTTTTCATGTAGATATATTGAAATTGTACCACTGTATAGAGTACATATATATATATATATATATATATATTTATAAACATTTCACAGTATAATTATGTTGTGTATCACATATATTCAAATAGGTGTCAAACATATTCAATATGCTTGTGTCACATGTATATTATGTATCATTATTATTTTTTATGAATATAACAAATAAAGAGTTGTCTATGTGTCATGTATATATTATGATGTAATCAGAAAAAATAAATAAGGTATGACTTTGCCTTGTGCTGCAATTACTCCTTTAAGAAGAACTAGGGTAACCTTGGCTTGTCCTCTAATTACTCCTTCAAAAAGAACATGGGGATACTTTAGCTTGCCCTTCAACCAATGTTTAGGAAGAACAAGGGTATTTTCTTCTTCATAATAAAAGGGACCTTTTCCTAATGCAACAAGGTAGTTGGAGTGGAGCCTATAGTTTTAACAGTCAGGGCTGCGAACTTGTTGCCTAATTTAGAACAAGAATCGAGATAGACTAAGTAGGGAAGAAGGGTAGATAAAATCGGATCTGTGCCAATCTTGGTTCGGCTCTGTTACTATAGTTAACTCAAAATAAGAATAAAAATGTGAGAAGAACCAAATTATACCTATTTTTTAGTGTTTACTGCTTAAATATTCTGTCATCGTTCTAGTTTCTACATGTAGCTCCAGGATAATACAAGTACTTGTAGAGTAGTCAATAACGAGGCAGATATCATGCCAATCCACTTTTGATATTTTTGTTGACCCTTCAACCACCTAGAATAATCTTTCCCCTGCTTGCATTGAATGAAATCTACTAAGTCATCCACCTTAGATGGATTCGGCTTTTTTAAGAAGCTTTTTAGGAAAATTGCCCCGCTGTACATTTCCTCTTCTATACTGTCAACATGCTCCATTTTATCTGTACATGAGGCACTCGGTGAATTTCATCGTGCTCATCTTCCATTCCTGTAGATTTGCTTGCAATCAAGTATAAAGTCTGTATCTTCTAAAATTTTGAAGCGACTACCCTAGATTTGCGATCCAACACATCCTTTTGGACATCGAAAAGAGGTAAGTTATCTGAAGAGAGTTCCAATCATTACCCTCTTCATAAATAGATAGGTTCATCAATTCCATGATAATCGATAAGCCTCCCTTTACTAAAAAGTCAAACCCACTAACGATAATCAATTGAAGCAAGCCTAAAAAGTACAAAAGCATTACATTGGACCCCTTGTGCTCCTATGGATGAGTTCCCATATTGTCATGGAAAGACTTTTAGATTGGTAGACTGACATTGAATTTTCTGAAACTACTTAAAATAGTCGCAATAGAATCATATTACTTGCACAAAAATTATGCAATGCTTTCCAACAACCCAAATTACCACTATGCCCCAAACACTGAACAACTTGTAACAATGAAATGATCATTAACTTCAATAAGGCAGAAAGAAGGCATATATCTTTCAAACTGGTATGTCCATTAGTATGTAGGACCATTTCATCAGCATCACTTATTGCTCTCACAATCATGCAACTTAAGATCAATAAAACCTCATTTCTGCATGATTTGCCAAATATATTTCCTGTCTACTTAATGTATCCCATAGAGGTTGGATTGTACCAGTTATTAATTTGATTGTGTGTTAAAAAAACATTATTGAACATCCCAGATTGGTCTGATTCAATTTTACCTTTCTTGATGTCCTAGAAAATTTTCAATGTTGGAACAACACTCCTCTTATAGTTACTGTAGAGGGTATTTCATACTCAAAGATCTCAAGGTAAGTGTATCGATTATCATTAAGAATTTTCAAAACCAATCACTACTTTCTGTATTCATATATTGAAGCTTCGGATTGGCATCTTGCACTTTTGCATTTAGTATTCTGTCCACATCTTTTTAGTTGTTTACTGTTTTCTCTTGAATCAATTTTTTTGGGTCCATGGATTTATGAATGAATTATGTTATTTGGTTGATTTTAGTTTTTCAATACGTATATGCTAAATATTGATTTGTATTCCTTGATAAAATCAGGTGGAGACTGAAGATCACCCCTATATTAGAGAATTAAAGAATTTAAGCTCTACTCCAAGCTTCAAAACATTCAAATATGGAGATAAATTTGCATCAATTTTGTTTATTTTTAATGAAATGTAATATCTCAGAACATATATATAAATTGAGGCTTCTCCTAAAAAGCCTCAATGTGTCATTTACTAACTCACTCTACATAATATACCTCTGGCTCTCTGTAAGTTTTGCGCGTTTACTTCTATCCTCTTTCTTTGTCTTCCCTAAATCCTTGATTTCTTTACCCTTTTATTGTGGTTAACTGATCTAAAAGGCAAAAACTGAAGATCATTGTGTTGTAATGAAATCCCCTGTTAAAACAGTGTTAAAAAGGCCCTGTTCTTCAACTAAGTTAAATATTTAGAGAGATAAGGGAAATCCTATACATGTATATACGCACATTACACATGTTCAACTATATTTGTTTTATGGTACAATTCAATATATTATACATAACAAAAAATGGTGGAAACACAAACGCTTGAGTAGGGGAAGCCCTTTACCAATACTCAATATTATGTAGTCTTCGATTACACCATATAGATGGAGATGACGAATATATTTGCGAATACGACTTATTCTAGGTTCCACTGTAGCATATATACGTACATTTCTCAATTTCCTCCAACTGAATGTCATCATTGATTTAGTATATTTAAAAATTTTAAAGAAAAATAAATCATATGATTGATAAGGGAAAATAGTAAAATTACATACTGTGAAAAAAATCCTATGACATGCTAACCAAAAAATCGAGTCTGAAAATTGCAATTGAAACCCATAAGTGATTTGCAAATGTAGTCGTCAGAGAGCATGCTCTTTATGATTGTGTGTGTATATATATATATAATCAACCTCTCAACATTACTCATTAAAGATACTTAAAGAACACATGTATAAGAACGCAATAAAAGATATAGTTTCCAATATGCCAATTTGATCTTTGAGCAACCTTCTTCGTACCGCCTTTATAAGAACGCGCCATGAACTCTTCACATCTTTCTTTATGATCATAATTTGACAACCACTTGAGATAGGCGGCACCAAGATATACATTTACAAAAGGCTTGTACAGAAGCTTTGAATCCCCAAGCACTTTATATGTCTGGTGACCCAACTCTCTGACTAGCCACTCTGCAGTTTTTGGCAAGATTTGTACAATCCCCATGGTAATCTCTTTAATTTTTTTTTTATTATATCGTGTATCAAGGGGCTGTCTATCACTTTCAAGTTCAGCAATAGCACAGACCATATCTGAATCTATTCGTGAAATAAAATATCTGCTGATGATAATCCTAGCTACAACCTTTATCTCAACTTATGAAAATAAGGGTTGGTCATGAGGATCACGTGATAGGTGAACTTTCGATCCTCTCGTTTCTCTAACATTAATCCATTCACCTCTCCTTGATATCCGTATAGCACAAACCATGTCGACAAAACTCTGATACAATTTTTTTTTCACTTACAAACATTTCTCCCACACTCAATATAAAAGTCTAATGGAATTCCAAGATATTATCATTCATTATATATAGGATAAAAAAGAAAAAGAAAAAGAAAAATCATTCCAAGATATTATCATTCATTACATCTTCAATAAACCAAATAAAAAACTAGAAGCAAGAACTTGGGACATATTTGAATGCGAAACCTTTTAGCTTCACAAATATGCAAATCAAATCAAATAAATATGTCATTCTTTATCCTGATTATTCCCATCATATTCTATTTGGGCAAAGAAATATCGTCATAAAGAACAAAGTAATGAACAAAATAGTCATGTTCTAAATGCTTTCAATGATGGTATCCATTTTATTATTACTTCACATATAAAAATAATGAATGGTGTAATAAAAGCCATATGCATAAGAGACTTCAAAATAATAGGTACTTGTGTGTCTATATGCTAAAAAAATAAGGACTTTTACAACAAACCCCAACCAAAAGTCATGCAAATGTTGCTTATAAGGTGTTTTATAAAAGATTTTGATTGTCAATATTATTTTATGTTATCAAACTTATATATGTAATGACTTACGAGTCATTGGGTTTATGCAGATGGAGGTTGATCAAGGGAAAGAGATTTTGTTGTAGATGTTTACATCAAAACACACGAGAAGAGCGATGGCTCAGCCATCGATAAGGATTCCACTGAAGCAATGGTACAAAAATATCATCCATGTTTCTTCCCTTCTTTCTTAGAAAATATCAACGACGTCATTTTACCTATTAATCAGAATTCTTATTTTGTTTATAGGTCTATTTTGCAACTCGAGCAACAATTAGAAGAAACCAACCAATTTCAACCTGTAATGGTCCACAACCAAATCACCATTTAGCTCTATCTCAACAGGAAAGTAAATAGCTACTTTTTAAAATCATAATTTAAGATTTTACATTTTTATGATTGAAATAATTCATTTTTTGTAGATTGTAAATTCTTAACACTTGGGGGAGTTTATGTATACTTGACATTGGGTTGTTGGTTTATTTGTAGATTGTAAATTAATTTAGCTCCATCTCAATATATCTGTGCTTTCTTGGGGAGTTTATGTATACTTGACATTGGGTTGTTGATTTATTTGGTTGTATATTGTCTTAAAATTTTTGGGATGTCTTAAAAACAAATAAAACTCTGTCGATTTTTTTCCAGAAATATATGGTTGGTGACATATTCATAAGAACCATCAAAGAAGAAGAAGAAGCAGCATCAACCATGACAAATGGTCTCAAATAATGCACTTCCTAAAATTGTAGACCTTATTATTTCGGACTTCCCAAAGTGGTTGTGGCACGTGGATTCATTGTGAGCAGGGACCCTTCAACAAAAGTAGGGGGTACGCCATTGGGTGAAGACTTTTGGAAAGTATATATTGAGAAATTATTTGTAACAAATGAACCATTGCCTAGACCTTATGGAAACAAGTCCATAATTGGAGATGCATATCATTCAACTGTAGCGTGGAATATTGCTAATGTACTAATTTTTAATTTTAATTTTTTAATTAAAATACTAAAGAATAAGTATCAAAGACTAACGATTGACTTTTTTATTTGTAGGTTGAAGAGGATGTTTGACTTTGATGAAGAAGGATCGCACACTACATTAAATTTTGTTTCGCTTCATGTTTTCTCGCTTTATTGGACATGTGATACATTTTATTTTGTGGATGGATAATTGTTTCAACCACAATTATGTTTATTTATGATGAATGCTATTGGTTTTAATTTAATGACGTTTTAATTTGATTATTTCCCTCTTAATTTAATGCTATGGTAATGTATTTGCACATAAACACTTCTTATAAATGATTTTTTTAACACTTGTTCCTAGTCATATATTGCAAAATAACATCAACATTTTGTTTAATGCCGCTATTATCATTCTCGGCATTTTTATAGTGCCGCTAAAAGTGTGTTGAACATTTAATAGGTGTTGTAAAAGGTTATTATCAGCATTTTTTAATGCCGCTAAAAGGTTATTACCAGCATTAATATAAATGCTTAAAAAAGTCGCTAACTTTTTGCGGCATTTTTCAAAATGCCATTGTTCTTTTACCATATTGGCTACTACACTTGTGGAAATGCCGCCAAAAGTGCCGCTAAATTTTCGCAGCATTTTAAAAATTCTGTTGTTCTGTTACCACATTGGCTATTACAGCACTTGTGAAAATGCCGCCAAAAGTTTCACAAAAAGTGTTACCGACATTTTTAGTGCTTTTCTCGGCATTTAATTTATGCCGGGAAAAATTAATATTCATGTAGTGGTGGTATGGGCTTTTACAACTCGAACAAGGATCTCTAATGTAATGGTAAGGACTACCATAAATGCATATGCTAACTCTTTTGTGTTCGAAACAAACCCCACTACGACTTCCTGATCGCAGATAAAGTCACTTTAGTCCTACAACTCAAGGCATTTGTGACCAAATTTGCATTGTTCAAATGATATTGGAAGTCAAACTAATAGTCATTTACGAACTCCAATAAATATCATTATCTCATGTTCAATTCTTGCCTCGCGAGCAAGCATTGTAGGCTCTTATAGTCGATGAAATAGTGAAATCTCTCAAGGGGGAAAGCCATTGTTTTCAACTTTACTCCTCACGAGACTTAATATTTAAATTAGAGTAAGATATATGTTTTTCCTCTTACATCAATATACCCCTACATCCCTATAGTAATGGATTGATATACACGATGTAATCAACCCCACTAAGAGGTAAAACGAACACTAAAGATGAAGTCAACTTAGCCTTCAACTTAACTCAACGTGGTGGCAAAACTCATCCCAAACAAATGATACTCCCTTATCAATGCAATATTGACTCAACTATTAATGATATGAGCTGTTATAAATCTTATAAACTTAATACGATACTTTTAATCTTGAACTCGAGCATCAATGCCTATTTTTACAGAAAATTGGTATGAACTTTTTTTAATTTATGCTTAACTAGTGAGTACAAGACCTTTTATTTATTATAGGAATGATTGACTCGGGGTGTATCTCTATATAATATATATCCCCTCATTAAATGAGGTGGTTGAGCTTGATTGGATTTATTAAATATTATTTTGGGGTGTGAGGGACATGAAAATGACATAATGTGGGATAACATTCATGGTTGACCTCGTCTTATAGAGCAAAGTTTTTTTATAAGTTGCATGTGTGTTAATCCCTTTTATATGGGATCGGTTGACTATAAAGCTTCATTTAAAACCTCTTACTCGAGAGGAATTGAGTCATTAAAAATTGGTAATGCAAATGACCTTTATCGTGAGACGTGACTCCCATGACCCAAAATTAATAACATGAGTATTGTTCCATAAGGGACTATAAACAACCAACTCCACATGATATGGTTTCTCGCGAGAGCTAGTATCTCTAGATGGTAGAAAATACTAGTGAAGATGACCTCTCTTAAGAGGGTTGTCCTCAAGACTATTTTTGAAAATGACCTATCCTGAGAAGGGTGGCCTCGAGAGGGTCGACGAAATGACCTCTCTTGAGAGGGTTAACCTCACGAGGGTTATGACTACTAATGCAAATGACTTCTTGGGGGTGCTTAAGCCCACTGGAGTGATTGTTAACGAGAAAGACTTATCGAGGGGATTTGATCCCCCTCAAGTAATTATTATGGTAGATGAATCGAAGGTCATGGAGCCTCCTCTAGTGACTATATATGAGAATTACTCCGAAAGGCCCTAGATCCTCCTCGAGTGACTATTTATAAAAATGACTTATTAAGGGGCCTTGAGCCCCCTTAACTGACAACTAAAGTGAATGACTTCTAGAAGCCCCTTAACCCCATCGAATATGGTATGACTTTCTTGAGTAACCTTAAATCACCAGGGACTTTTAATGATTTTCTCTATTATTTTATAATGGTTGACTGCTTACCTTGCTCAATGAACCTTGCTATCCAACCTCCATGCCAAAAACCCCAAGGATACCATTAGATACTTTGGTGTGCCCCTATTCATGTGGATCGCTACTTACTCAAACCACTAACTGGACTAAAGTTCCCTTTGTATTGACCTGAAGTAAATCAATATAAATTACAAATAGTAATAAAAATCTATAAGACCCCTATAAATCTTCCCCCTCTCATTTCACGAGATAGATATGTACGCACAATGTAATTATTAATAACATTTCCATACTTATTGCTTATGTTTAGCACTTAATGCTCATCATAATTTTCCATTAATCCTTATGCTTATTTACATTCTATCTAGTTGCTAATGTATCAACGACATGTTGACATAAATGTGAATATAATGTTGTGGTTAAAATGGCCAAAGAGAATGTAGCGGTCACATATATTCAAGGACACAACGGTGCCTAGGGATGATGCACATGGAAATGGGCGCGTTGAGGTAGCTGCCAAAAGATAGTGGCCACATGTGTAGGTACACACATTTTATGGGATTCAAAGAGAAACTTCCCAACCGTTATTTAATAAAAATAGTTAAAATTTAAAGGACTATAAATAAGCAACTAGAGGACAAAATTATAAGAAGAATATAAAAAAATGCTTTACTTCACTTTTATTTTATTAGTTTACTTTACCAATTATTTCAGTTTATTTCTTCTTCAAACTAGTTTGCAAGGTTATATTTAGTTCCTATTTCAATTACCTTGTAACTTTCTATTCAATTTAGAATTTAACTTTAGTTATCCAACATTTAAATATGTTTATGTTACTCTTGAATCGTTTACTTTCCTTTAATTTTCAAATGAATTTCTATCATTGATTTTAATCATTTTTTTTACGATGATCTTTTTGTTTTAGATTCGTAGTTTATTGTAGCTTTAAAACAAAAAACAACAACTTAACACTCCACAAAAATTCTTCTTAATTGAAGCATTTAAACGTAAAATAATTGTATGATTATTTGTTCACTAAATATAATTTATTTTAGTTATCAAGACTTATAATACGTTTTTGGCATGCTTGCAACCTTCTCCTAAATCAAGCCACTAAAACATATTCTTTGGCATGCCCGGTGGGACCTGTGTGTATAGTTATTTAATTGTTATGGCTGGAAGAGGAAAATACAACACCGAGAAAATACTGGTGAAATTGGATCCACTAGGCAAAAATCATACACACGAATTAGGTTGTTACTGGGGTTAGTCAAGACATGGTAATAGAGAACCAAACCCATTAAGTGGATGAAAGCCCAAGTGAGAGGGATGAAAGTTCTAATATGGTGCTTGCAATAGTAATTCATATGCAAACCCAATTGATCAAACACCTAAATTTAATTTTTAATCATTTTAGTAATGTAGTTCAAAATATCAATTCAATGGTGACCGTTGTTATGAATAAACTCGCCATTCATCCTGTGACACCACAATTTTATCTTAGTGTGGGACCACTAACTAGTGGTATTTCAACCATATCAAGACTTCCAAGATCTAGAAAACAGTTATTTAAATGTCCAGGTAATCTTAGTACATTTGAATGGGTAAAAAATCCTTTTGATCTGATGAATAACAACCTATCAAAAGGGAATGAATACCATCTTATATTATATGGTTGACATATTTTTGGAATGCTACATTGATTAAATGATTATGAAATCTAATACCACATTCGACCATATAAAGCATCTAGAAAAACTTTTGAAAGAATGAGGCTCTACCAATTGGGATTAATCCTTTGAAATGAGCCTTTGGGGATTCCATTAGAAATTTCCTAGGATATTCGACGCACAAGAAGAGGATTCAAATGGATAAAAGCAAAGTTAAATCCATATTTGAGATTAAGGCTCTTAAACCCAAAAAATAAATACAAAGATTTTAGGACGGGATTTATTTGCTTCAAAGATTTATTTGCAATGTTACTGAAAAACTAAAATCTTTTCTCCTTTTTAAGATAAAATATTGCGAAGAATAATAATTGGAGGAATAACATAAAAGAGCATTTCAAATAATTAAAGATTATTTGGACAAACCATATATACTAACTCTACCAATAGATGACAGGCTTTTGAAGCTTTACAATGCTTCTGCTGATTCTTAAATTGGGGTAATTTTGGCCCAAGATAATGGAGAGAAGAGAGAGCAAGTTGTTTATTATATTTAGTAGATTTATGAACAGTTGTTAATGTTAATGTTACTTTATGGAAAAATTATGTTTAACTTGATATTTCCTTGCTACAAAAATAAGATATTACGTATTGCCTAAATAATAATCATAATCTAAAATTTTGATTTAATTAAATACATGCTTACCAGACCTATTTTAAGAAATGGAAGTGGTAAATGAGTCTTCGATATGTTAGAATTGTGTTTATGTTATTTGCCTCAAAAGGTAGTGAAAGGCCAAGCCTTTGCTAATTTCTTAGCAGACCATCCTTGGGATATTTATTTTAATGGTTTAAAAATAGAGATCATGTCAAGAATAAGGATAGTCCTAGATTCTCAGACCACATTAAGACCAAACACGAGTATAGGTTAGATAGCAATTTATGCTCGAACAACTAAGTAGAATATGAAGCAACCATAATGGGCTTAGATATCCTTCGAAGCTTTAAAACTTTTGTGATCGAGATATATTGGGATTATTTACTAGTTATTAGAAAAATTAATGGGTGAATATAAATGTATGGGTGATGGGATAATCGTATAGAATTAAAAACCCTACATTTATTGTCAAAATTTTATGAAGTTACCTTAAATTATATCCCCAAATTCTTAAATGAATAGGCTAACATAATGGCTCAAAATGCTTTTGGTTCCGAACTTGATAAGAGTTTTGAAGGGAAGTTAAAATTGAGTTTAATTATCAAAATGTTGCATTTCTTAAAAGTGTTACCTTTAGTGGAAATTACCAACATTGATGCTCATGAAGATTGGGGAAAGACTATAATTGAATATTTGACGAAGCGGACATGAGGACTAATTAAGCAATCGGGTTAAGGTTTATTAATTAAGGAATATATGATAATAAATTGTCCAAAATAAGACCAGATGGCATGGCTTTGAAATGTTTAAGCAAAGAGGATTGATTGAAAACCATAACCCAAATTCATGAGGGTTTGTGCGGGGGAAATCAAGGTGGTCCTAAAATGAGACGTTTATTGAGAATGCATGAATATTATTGTCCAAACATTCTAAAAGAATGTATAGAGTTTTCCAATAGATGCCAAAAATGTTAGCAACTTGGCCCCCTTAAATATATGCCAGTTGTTGACCTTAAATATGTAATGAAACCTTGGCCATTTCGGTGATGGACAATTGATGTGATTGGAAAAATATATTTATGATATTCAAAATTACACGACCTCATCATAATGGCTACTGACTATTTTACTTAATGTGTTGAATCCAAAACTCTAAAGTTAGTGACTCAAAATAAAGTAATAGATTTTCTACAATACATTATATATAGGTTTGGGATTCCTCAAACCATTACTTCAAATAATGCAACCATTTTTTAGGCAAAATGGTAATGAACTTTACCTCTATATTAGGAACAACCTTAAATAAATCAATACCTTACTATATATGACCCAATAGGTATGAAGAAGCTACAAACAAAGTGATAAAAGCCACTTTGTGTAACATTATGGAAAAGAATCCTTGATAATTGAATAATTTATTGACTATAGTCTTATGGGATTATAGAACCTAAAAAAGGCCAGGTATATGAATAACCCTTTAATTCCCTAACATATGTACATAATGCTATATTACCAGTGGAGATCACATTGGATTCATTAAGTGTTATGGCCCCAAAAGATTAACAATTAAGGGATATGACCTATCTATGTTCGTGGAAATATAAAACATACATGAAGAGAGGGTTATAGCACTTAATAATACTAAGAGTTATAATAAAAAAGCACTACACAAAAATGGCCAAATTGGCACCCTTCAACCGGCCTCCCTTGTCACGGTCAATGACCGTGACATGTCCGTAACAATTTAGTCAGTAAAAAAAATCCCCCCTCTCCTTTGTTCCCCACCATTTTGGTTTCCCTCCCTTTTTCTCTCTCTAAGCGACTGCTCTCTCTCTAAGCGATTTTCAATTTTTTTCTTCCATTTATCTTTCCTTTGTATATATATGTGTGTGTGCATGTGCATGTACAAGTGTGTGTGTTTATATGTGCGCGTGTGTGTGGTGGGGGGAGGGGGTGGTGGGGCAAGGGGTACGGGGTGTGGTGTGTGTGTGCGCGTGTGTGTGTGTAGTGGGGGGAAGGGGGGAGGGGTTGGGAGAGGGGTTAGGTGAGGGAGGGGTGCGTGTGTGTGTGTTGATTAATGTGTAAATACCCAAATATATGTTATACCCTTAAGTATAAATACCCAAATATATGTTGAGATTTTTCTCACGGAATAGTCATAATAGGAATTGGAATTGGGACTTATAATTATTATTGTTAATTTAATTATGACTTTAATTGGATATAAATGAGTTAGGAGCCTTTATTAATTGCTGGTTTTGAATTAGTAAGTAGTTAGTTTGAATTGATGTTTAGGATTTTTAGTAATTGTACATATTAGATGTTGTTGTTTTGGAATTCAGAATTAAGTTGTTAAACATTAACTAGGTGTAAACTCGCGTGATGCGCGAATTAGATCGTAGTAGATATAAAATGAATTTATGGAGTGAATATTTTATTAAAATAAAATGCCTTATGAAAAGATGAAAGATAAGAGTTATGTACACTACACCAAATCTGCCGAATTGTCACGGTTATTGACCTTGACAAGTTCAACTTGTTAAGGTCAATGACCGTGACAATTCTGGGTGAGACAACCTTTTTTATCACGGACTTGTCACGGTCATTGACGGTGACAAGTTTGTTAGAATTGTCACGGTCGTGCCACGGGCCTTGATCGCGACATGTTTTGTCACGGGCAAGGACCGTGACAAGTCCGTGACAATGCTAAAAAAAGTGTCACGGTCATTGACCATGACAAGTGCATGACAACAATCCTTTGTCATGGACTTGTCACGGTCAATGACTGTGACAATTCTGGGCAGCATTGAAAAAAAATCTGCTGGGCAATTTGGCCACTACCACTGCCACTGCCCAGCAGTATATTTGTACCTGTTATAGCAACGTTGTACTTGTTCAAGCATCATATATCCAAATAAAATAGAGATAATGCAAATATACATTCAACATAGAGACAATATGCATCACAATATAATCCAAATGTAATTCAAATGTACCAACTTAAAAATAATTCAATTCAAATAATGTCAGTACTTGTCTTGGGTAAGGTTAAGTCCTAGGAGGTGAGTAGGACACACGATATACGAATTGACACACCCACTGATATACATCGTGCCGCATTATTCGCGCAATCACAACGGGTAGTTCTCCTTCCCAGGTATCACATGCGTGACGAGCACCTTGGACTCGATGTCTTGAAGCTCATGTCCATGAACTAGTCCACCCTGGACGATATTCGGGTCCCTCAACCCCCGCCATATCCACTGGACATCAAATATGTCCAGTATAAACACGCTCGGCCAACCAAGTGTTGACATCGATCGGTCGAAGGGAGCCAAATAGGGAAGTGGATCATCAAAGTCCGCACGTGTCGACGATGAAGCAACGAGGTTCACATCCTCGTCATCTTGCACCTTGTCCTCCCGCACCTCCTCCTCCACCACCTTCTCCTTCCCTTTCCCCTTGCGTTTTCCTCCCAACGAACGCTTCATGAATGAGAACATATCTTAGACCGTCACCTCCAAACGGGACAACTTTGCATCATGCGAGTCCACCTTTCGAGGCAACCCGGTGTCGCTCATCTCCAATCCGATGATCCTAGATTTGGCCACCCGTGAGCTCACCTACCTTGTCCTCCCCTTGCGATCAGAGTCAAGCAATTGGTTGAGTGCATTTATGGACAAAGATGCATTGTCGGCATCAGACTGCGACTCTTGCACTTCCTTAAGCTTTGCCTGAACTGACAAAATGCACATGATTAGTAAAATAAGTAAATTAAAAAATTATAATGTAATTAACAAAAAGTAAACTGTCGGATTGCTTACAATCGTGTCCGCGACGCTCGGGGACACCTCCTTGTCCTTCCCCTTCTTCGTCCGAAGAGCCACATAAGTATCGAGCCTATATGGCCTTCCCCCAGGGCCACTCCCTGTCCCCTGAAATAAAATAAAGTAAAATTAGTATCGGCCCCGCAAAGTAAAATATTGCAGAATAATATATTTATGTAGTTATAGAAAAATTAAATCTTACCATCATCCTATGCTCCACCTCGGCGTAAGACGTCCGACCGGAGTAGTGCACGTCCCTCTTTTTTGCCCGGTTTCCTCTCCCCGATTGGCGAGATGTCAATTATCGCTCCCCGATCTCATTGTCAACGAACTTTTACCATTGTGCCAATGAGATCGGCTCCTTCGACGGGACAGATTCACGCATTTGGATAATGGACTCTCGTGTCTTCCCAAAGTACCGAGTTCGTATATTTTTCTTCCACGTCTTGTGTTCTCCCTCAACTGCTCCAAGACGGAATCGCGTAGCTTTGGATCTGGGCTGAATTGTTCCTGTCCAACAAATACAATGTTAATTGCAAATAAATATAAATATAAATATAAATATAAATATAAATATAAATATAAATATAAAATGAAATTGAAATCGAAATTGAAATATTCATATGAATATAAATATAAATATAAATGCATTACCTGTAGTGCCACCCAAACAGCTAACTTGAGCTCATATGACACCTCCTTCCAACTAATATACCCTGGGCCGATGATCGTCTTTATCAGCTCGAGGGATCTCGCTAATAGCCTCGACTTGTTCTCGATGGCCATCCCCAAGTTGCCATATCTGGGGAGCCTAGGGGCCGAGGATCCCTCGTCGCCTCCGCTACCACCGAGCCCAGACGACATCATCATAACAAGCATCATCATCCTCGCCTTAATACCTGAAGGAGACATTTGCTGTAAAAAAATGTTATTAGTACATATCAAAATGAATTAAAAGAAGACATGCAAATATGTACAATTACTATAAATAAAAATTAATTATTACTGTCAAACACCTCAATTATGAATTCCAAAATAACAACATCTAGCTCATAATATGTACAATTACTAAAAATCCGAAACATCCCCACCCCCATCCCTACTGCCCACACACACGCACACTACACAAGAGTAAAAATGATAAAGTGTAAATCAATTAAAAGCATTAAAAATGGATATTTCGGTACAAATTGGAATATTTATTACAAATTAAAAAATTGTTTAAAATTCGAGTTATCATAAAAAATGGATTGATATTGGGTAGGAGCAGCCAAGTCATCCACACTACTATTTAGACATTTTGGCGCGTGTTGGACAATTGACCACGGCTCGTTGTTGATATACTCCGAGTAAAACACTTGGTTAGCCTTTTGAAATGCACAAACAAACGGTCATCGCTCACGTGGTCGTTGCTCTTTAACTTCGACAAGTCAACCATGATCAAATTGGTGACATGATCAACTTTACAAGTATTTTTATCCTCAACTCTTACCCAGTCACAGTAAAATACAACCTCTTTAAAGCATTGTTTCATTTAATTAAGTTTTATTTATATTCAAATTCAATCTATAATAGAAATTTCTATTTCCTCCATCTCCTCTAAAGGGTGAGTGGTCCTATCCCATTCAAGACTGCATTTTTCTGTAATATACTTAACATCTCATGCACATTATTATGATTAGAAAAAAATTCGACAGCATATCCCCGTAGTTCTCCAAGTACACGACGTAGATTGGCAAGTGTGAGTGTTATTTCAATTGATCAATTGAAATAACAGTCGCACTTGTCAATCTAGTATGTACCCAAAGAATATTAGGATACGACTGTAGAACTTCCTCCAAAAGTAACAACTTCAAGCCACTAAGAATATTATACAGAAATTATGCAGTCCCAAACTATCAAAACGGGACAATTCGAGAGATCTTATTACAGGGGTAATGACTCTCGAACGGGTCTGAGGGCTATTGAATGCGTACGCATAAGAACTAGAAGACTGGTATCTATGTACACTATATGTAATTTCATGTATGTTTCATTTAATTATCATACTATATATATATTGTTCGATATACAAAGTAGTTTTAAAAAAAAGTTGAAAAATCCCACCCCCATATAGACAATAATCCAGTGGTCATGCCACTTTTAAAATTAACCAACCCAACATCGATCCACTATAATCCAACAACAATGTCAACAATAAATGTGTATCTCGTACTCCTTCTAATTCATCTACTCAATTAATTATTTTCATCAATTAAACTAACAATTAAATTATACAATTATTAATTTACTAATTTACAATGAGGGGCAATCCTACTTTCATAATTAATCATATATTAATTTACTAATTTACAATGAGGGGCAATCATATATTAATTTACTAAAAAAATTAATAACCAATCAATTCGTTTACAAGGGACATTACGCACAAACACGCACATATACGCACACTACACACACATATACACACCCGCACACATACACACACACACCTGCGCTCATACACACACACAACCGCGCACACACACACACATACATGCAGCCCCCACCCCCACCCATCCCTGCCCCCTCCCCCCACCCCCTTCCCCCACCCTTCCCCACCCCCTTCCTCCACCACACACACACCCCACTACACACAAACAACCCCCTCTGCCCCATCCCTTCCCCCACCCTGCCTCACCTCCCTCCCCACCCCCCACCCCCCACATGCACACACACACACATACACACACACATGCACATACACACACACACACACACACACACACACACACACACACACATATAAATGGAAGAGAGAGAGAGAGAGAAACTAACCTGAAAGTAGAGAAAGAGAGAGAGAAAAAAGGAGGGAAGAAGTCGGTGGGGAAGAAAAGGAGGGGAAAGGGTTTTTTGCTGTAACATTTGTCACGGACGTGTCACGGTCCTTGATCGTGATAATATTATAAGGATTGTCACGGTCAATGACCGTGACAAGCCCGTGACAACTGTACTTGTCACGGTCATTGACCATGACAAGTCTTTATCATGTACTTGTCACGGTCAATGACCGTGATAAAAAATGCGTGTTTCTTTGTCACGATCATTGACCGTGACAATGCTAGCCGCTAGAAGGGTGCCAATTTACCCATTTTGGTGTACTGGTAAAAGTAATCCCTAGAAAAAAATAGTATGAAGATCTCAAACTCTATGGTCTTAAAACTAACAATCCATTGTAATAATAAACTAAATTAGACAAAGACTTCTTCCATGCCATTAGGTATTTGTTAACTCCAGCAGTCCTTGGTCTTTTTTTCTTTGCTCCTGCGATGTAATCAAAGTAATTATATAATGTTAAAGAATATTGAAGATATTTTGTAAATGTAATATGTTGAAGAAGTTATGTAAATTAATAATTTTAAATATACCTTGAAGATTTGATTCTATTAGAAGATCTAATGGTGTATCCTTCATTGCCCGTTGGAATTTTCGGCGAATGATCCCTTAAATCGTGAATGTGCTGCATAAATGTGGCCTAAAAGATAAAATAAATGTTGAGATTAATCTTAAATCTTAGGCAGTGTTAACAAAATTGAGGTTTATATATGTTAACTGTGTGGAGAATGAATTCATACCAAAGTATATGTTACATATATCAAAGTCACCTAAAAGGAAAAAAAAACATTGGTATCCCAACTCATCAATAAATCCAACTGCACCATATCTGTAGGATTTAAACTCCTTGCTAAAAAGATCAGTGAAAATCAACATCACATTAAGCACTGTAGGCTGCATGGTATTAAACGTTCAAATTCTTCATAAAATTAGGATACCTAACAACTGTAATGTTAATGGTCAGCAAAAGGAAGAACCCATTAAAGGTAGCAGCCCCTCCTCATCAAGCTCCTGTTGTTCTTCAATCTTTTTTTTTGTTTATTTTTTTTATAGAATAGGATCCAACGTTTGAAGCTCAACAGATGTTTTGAAATTGATTCAGTTAGTTTGTTTGTTTCTTCATTTGGACGTATGAATGTCAAATTAGTTTATTGATTTTGGGTTTAACTATGAAATAAATTTTATTAATATCTCTAATACTATCGTATTAGAGGGGTTGGGTATAATGTAGTTACCTGAGCCTAAAAAATTTCAGTGTAAGATTGTTAACCTTCTGAATCATTTGTTCCCGTGATTTCCTGAAATATGCAAAAATTTCGTTCACAATACATTGAATACATATTTAAGAGTTAAAGAGTTTTCATGGAATGTACATACCCGTGCATGAACCATGTTATTGAATGTAATCTCATTTTTCATTTCATAAGTTCCCGTGATGTTATGAAACATGTAGAAAGCCTATTAGTTTAATTTATCTGTAATGTGAAAATTGCAACAAACATATCAGTTGAATTAAAGAAAAGCATGATACACCAATTATGATGTTCATATATCTACAAAGGTTATCATTTTTAAACAATCACAGCAGTAATAGATATTACAATGAACACATCAATGTTAATAATCTTAAAAAAGATTCATGTTACTGGAGCACATGTTTTCGTTTCATGGATATTTATCGAATACGTTCCCATAAATGGTATTTAAGTTGGTTTTGCAATAGATTGTAAATAGTAGCCCATCAAAAGTTGTCAACATTTTAAAATTTACGGACCTATAAGCATGAAAGTTGTTCAGTAAATTGAAGTGGAGTAGGTACACATCTAGATTAGGATTGAATAAGAGATCGAAGAAGAAAAACATGAATGTTTGTTTCATGTTATACCATGGTTAGATATACGGATAACTGCTGTACAGAGTTAAGAGTACGTGTTGTATGAAGAGAACCCGAATTTGTTAGCGATGTAGTAGGAATAGATTGGTAGATATAATATGTTTTATGTTGCAAAAACTGTGTAGATGTTAATGTAAGAAGGCCACAAAAGTTAAAAGATTAAAATAAACCATGCTTACTTTTTGAGAAACCTTCAAGCAGAGCAGTTATGGTATAAGGTTCAAAACAAATCTTATATCGTTATTCAAAAAATATATTAAAAATATAACAATATTATCTTAAATCTTGTAAAACATGTTTTTTATATTGTTATAACACTGCTAAACACGAGTTTTCTCTAATACGAGAAATGTTAATATTGTCAGGTATATGGTATATGGTTCAAAACATATATTATGAGGTATATGGTATATGGTATAAGGTTCAAAACATATCTTATATTGCTGTTCAAAACAGATATTAAAAGTATAACAATATTACTGTACATCTTTTAAAAATAATATATTATCAGGTATATGGTTCAAAATAGGGGCAATTTTTGATGATATCAAAAAATTATTTTCCAAATTGAGCCTCTCTATACTATAACCTTCTTCAGGTTGTGGGGTGTTTACGAATCTATTTACTTATCAAACATCAAAACCTTATACCAATTTCATTTACACTTTTATTGAATCCAAATGAAAAATAAAATGATGCTTTAGTAAGGAATTATAGGGATACACAATATGCCACATGATGATTAGTGTATTTTGGAAGTGGTCTATGAGAATCAAAAAGTAAAAAGATTAAACACCTACTATAATAAAAAACACCTACTATGCAAAAGCCAACGACACATTTTATCATGATGTGATGGGATTGGTAAATACCTTTCTTTTGATGAATTCTGATTGATAACAACAGCTCTTCTCCAACCCAATACACTGTAGAAATTACATTTGTTTATTTATTCTTACAATCAAATAAATGACAAAATATATGAGGAAATCTATTGAAAAAAATAATTATGGAAGAGACTATGATAAAGATTCATAATACCTGAAGATGATTGCAGACGGTTGAGGTTGAAATCTCCATATATAGATGTATGTATTCATTGTGTAGATGGTAGATTTTGAAGAGACATGGGAGTTGGAGAGCCACTAGTCTTGTAATTTCTATTTTTAATTGGGCGTGCATGTTTAAAATATAAGGGCAGTTGTAGAGTCCAGTAATTAATCGTTGAAAGTGATACAATTATCTCTATAGGCCCGTAATTCAATTAAAGAAATGACCTGGGAAAATAATGGTAATTTATACCTCTAATACTTATCTATTAGAGGTATAATGTAGATATTGGTGAATTATATTCGAAAGCACTTATTTTCTTTGGATCTTTATTGGTTGTATTTTTGTAGAAACACAAAATTTATTATCATTTTTATAGGAATAAATGTTACGTGATTTTGACTTTCATATTTAAGAGAAACATTTTAGTATACAAAAGGAAATTCATGAAAAAAAAATAGAAAACAAAATTCTATTTCACAACTTCTCTTTTAATGATATGTAACACGTCATAAAACTCAATCCATAAATTGTTGTGAGAGAAGAAAATAGCAGCGGTTAGAGAAAAGAGCCCACGTAGATTAATGAACTGTATAATTTAAATAAAAAATAACATCCCGAAAGTTACAGTGTTTCACCATATCAAAATAAGGGAAGCTAGGTTGCTTACTAACACTTTTGTGCAAACATATTTATAAAAAAGGAGTGCTAATTAACAACCAATCTTTTTCACAGAGTTAATTTTTCACAACTTGAGAGGATGAAAATAAAAGATTTCATGATGGAAAACTCACTACTTAACCTAACTTGATATTGAAGAATTTTAATTTTTTTTTTTAAAAAATAAGCTAAACACGTGTGGGTAAATTTTAATTTATTATCTAACATCCATTTTATACTTTTTGGTAATATATACAAATTATGGAACTAAAATATATTCTTGATTTTATATGGGTCGTAAGATTAATGTGATTAACAACCTGAATATTTTTTTTCTTCTCTAATAAAAAACTAACATCCAGTGACATTGACAATGATAAGGATAAGGATAATATCCATAATAAATTTAACAATCCCCATGTGATGAATAAAGATTTAAACAAATGCAAATATATATTCCAAAAAATTAAGATTGTACATAATAGCAAACAAAAATATAATTTAGAAAATTAACTCAACTCAGATAATTCTTGAGAATATATTTAAAGTTCAAATAGGGAAGAAAAACAGTTCAATAATCCATAGAGAGAACAATATAAAAAAATTTAAAAATATTTTACATAAATGAATATAGGAAAGTGAATAAGAAACTTGCTTTATTATAATAACAAAGATGAAGAGTAATCTATAAATTGCAATACTACAATATAAAAGAAATGAGTTAATCGAATTCATAGCCAAATTCTGAATAGATTTTAAAGAATATTGTAAACATCACATTCTATTGACAACATTTAAAGACCACCAGGCCTTAAACATATTATAGAGGCTACAGACAATACCCATTATATCAATAAACAATTTGCACTATTGAATAGCATGAAATTACAACATGTGAAGTATTCAAAATGGATAATTTCGAATAGCACTAATATGCATAAACAACGGGAAAGACTAAAAATAAAATAAAAAAATCATGAAAACAATGACGAAATTAAATCTAATTAAATTGAAAAAAGTATCATGTACTTAGGGCACCACGTGTCCGTACTCAACATCAATAAAGACATAACACGTATACGATATGTGTCCCATATGCCCCCCATTATAAAGATAATAATTTTGTATGTTTATGTCGTGTCTTTAATGATATTGAGCACGGACACGTGGTGCCCAAGTACATGGTAATTTTTTCTCAATTAACTTATTACATTAGAGTTTTAAATTTACAAAAAATAGCAACATAATTAATTACCAAAAAAAGTGGAAATTTTTGCACAAAGAAAGTTGAAAAAGTAAAGCAAAACGATCTTATCATTTAATCGAACAGCGGAGGAATGATAAAGGGCTCTTGCACTCTCGTTGTTTCTGTACTCGCCGCATCTATCGTAGCTCTCTCATCCTCATCCACCCGTGATTTTGATCTTGCCTGCATAAACAAATACAAGAGAGGCACCATGTAAACTAACCCAAAAGAGAAGGAAAGGTCATTTGGGCGCCTTAAACAACAGAGAATAAACACCATATTTCAATTCCGATCAGCCAAAACAGTTCAATGAACATTAACTTCACATGTTCTATATTTGGAACCTAATTTTTTATGTCTATACAAAATTAACAAACAATAAGACCAAAAAATCATGTAATTACCCCATTAGCACAAGATCACAATTAGCTATCGAAATTAGGGCTAGGCATAGTTTTACTTAAAAGAAATTAGTCCAAATTTGAATGACATGGTTCATCATGTTCATCTCATACTTGTAAAGTGAACAGAAAACATAATATGCACCTTTCCCCGGAGCCTCCGACGTTCTCAAGAAACCATCTTTATACTTGAGATAAAACAGATCTTCCTCTCTTTCAAACCTCCGATACCCCATCTATTAATCTATATACAACATATCGATCTTGACATCTGATTTGATTATATGTCTCCACTCTTGATGCTCTTGATTCTTTTACTGTCGTCAATTTTAGCGTTTTGAGCACATAAATCTAAATCGGTAATTAAAAGGTATATGGTTAACACACACAATAATTTCATTCTTTCTTTTATGATTTCCACTTTATGGAGCCCCATGTAGTTTGGATTAGGTCTCCATTGCAAGTATGCACAAACCCAAATATATACGTAGTGTAGTTTTTGATAATTTTAAAAAATGATTAAACATAGTCTACACACCCATCTCATGACACGGCTTATGCATATTGATGTCTGTGCCTAAACAATTATGAGCAGAACGTTAGTTATAAACCCAAATTGCAATAAAGGACATAAAATGAAAATGTAAAAAATTCATACATGAACAGAGAATTTGTAGGGAATTTGGGATCCCATTTGTGAGAGGGAGAGGAAACGAAAGGGGTTGCTTGATAGATATATTGACAAGGAGGCAAAAACTGAAAGGTTGCGGTATTAAATGAAGAATTTCAATTGTAGTTTGTCTAGTGTCTTTTTTGATGTTTTTAATTATACCGTAATGAGATGCAAGTAATATATTAAATCATGTCCAGACAACTTCCATTTAACTAAACACGTATATACACATATTTGCATTATAGTATCATCTTGGATTCCAAATGTATGATATATTTGGAGACCGCGCATTTGAGTGACCAATAAAGTAAACGGATAGTAATCTTCAATCAGATAATAAGATTGACTATGTGGACACTCTTAGTATTGAGGACATTAAATTGCTAGTATACCATTTTATAGTAGTATAAAGATATTACACCGTGACAGTTGAAACGGACAAATTGATTAGCAAAATATAGCTTTAATTGTAACTGTAATTGTATATCTTTAATTTTATAGCTTTAGTGATGATATATTGATAAGACGCGATGAAATGAATTAATTGAGTAGATGAATTAGAAGGAGTACGGGATACACATTTGTTGGTTTATTGTTGCTATTGCTGTTGGATTATAGTGGATCGATGTTGGGTTGGTTAATTTTGAAAGTGGTATGACCACTGCATTATTCTCCAAATGGTGTGTGTGTGTGTGGGGGGGGGGGGGGGGGGGGGAGTTTTCTACATTTTTTCTAAAATTAATTTGTGTCATGAACAATATATTATTAATTCATATATATAGTATGCTTCATTTATGATAATTAAATGAAACATACTTGATATTACATATAGTGCACATAAATACTAGCTTTCTAGTTCTTAAGCGTACGCATTCAATAGCCCTTAGACCCGTTCGAGAGTCATTACCCCTGTAATGAGATCTCTCGAATTGTCCTGTTTGGACAGATTGGGAGTGCATAATTTCTGTATAATATTCTTAGTGGCTTGAAGTTGTTACTTTTGGAGGAATTTCTGCAGTCGTATCCTAATATTCTCTGGGTACATACTAGATTGGCAAGTGTGAGTGTTATTTCAATTGACAAATTAAAATAACACTCACACTTGCCAATCTATGGAGAACTATGGGGATATGCTGCCGAATTTTGCTCAAATCGTAACAATGTGAATGAGCTGTTGAGTAAATTACAGAAACATGCGGCCTTGAATGGGATATGACCACTTACCCCTTATAGGAGATGGAGGAAATAGGAATTAATATTATAAATTCAATTTGAATTTGAAATTTAAAAATAGAATATAAATAAGACATAATTAAATGAAACATACTATAAATCTAAGTGTTTTACAAAAGGTCAAGCAAGTGTTTTACTTGGAGTATATTAGCAACGAGCCGTGGTTAATCGTCCTACATGTGTCAAAGCGTCTAAACAGTAGTGTGGATGACTTGGCTGCTTCTACCGAATATCAATCCATTTTTTATGATAACCTGAATTTGAAATAATTTTTAGATTTGTAATAAGTATTTCAATTATCGAACAATAGTTTAATGCTTTTATCTGACATCGGTTTACTGCTTTTAATTCATTTGTACTTGATCATTTTCTATCTTTCCTTTGTATATGTGTGTGTGTGTGTGATGACTCAATCCACTATCGTGATCCATATGCTTGACAAGAGGTGATGGGATATGACTTCCACCTTCCACCTTATAGTGGGTGAGATGACATCCATTCCACTAGATTTACATATGCTGACTGGCTCGCCGTCTAGCCCTTATCGATGATGATTCCCCAATATATCAAATCGTTAAGGGACGCCATTTGACCCACGAGCTTCATTTCCTCTACTCATTTCAAGACGACCTTGGTTCTCATCTCCCTTGAGGATCACATGCATATCATTGGGGGCACTTGGGGTGGTGCGACATGGATTCTCTAGTTCACCAGAGTTTTTTGGATCTTTATGTTCGATTATATCATTTATTCCTCTCACAACGAGGTTGTCCACGAGGGTTTTCTTTTCCCTCTCAAGTATTTCAGTTGCATCATGTAGTACGATTTGTGCAACTCGGCTTTAGGTTTGCTCTTTAACAATATGTGCATCATGTTCAAACGGGTGGCTAAGAGTCCCGCTGGTTATCTGGTGGTCTGGGAGGTATGTTCTTATTCTTTTTTTCTTTTTCTTTTATTTGTGTATTTTCTCATTCTGTCATTGATATATATGCATTTTCTTTTTGCCCAATTATGGGTTTATGAGGTCCTTGGGCTTCACCAAGACTCTTTGAAAGATGTTGATGAGGATAGTTGACCTCACCAGAGGAGATGGAGGTAGGTCAATTATTGGCCAGGATTCTACGCATATATACTCAAGGAGAAATACACACTCTCCTGATTAGATTAATTACATAGTCAGTATATACCCTTTATTGTCTTTTTTTCTGATTCTTGAGCTCTTTAAACATCCTTATTAGTCTTTTAGATTATAAGTTACATTCTTCTTCTAGATTATGCCCCTCAAATATTGGTTTGAGTATAGGACCTTCACTCAAAACACCTCCCGATTACTGCTTTGTAATGACGGGGTAACAACCTTTTATTTGGGGGATAAAGTTGTTCGTCGGTGGCCTTATTAGGTCAAACTGACTCTACTAATGACGCCTCTTTATTGGATGAAGAAATCACAATTTCTTTCTCTTAATGATTTGGTGGCACAAAGTAGGGGAATCCCAATTGCGAGTGCCCACATTAACTACACCATGCCAAATTCTGTCTTCATTACAGAGAGATTGATGCCCACGGTCCTATTAGACAAAGAGGGACACGGTTCGAAATAGGCACCTCCAGCGACCACTTTAGTTCTTCCTTCCGATGGACCTTCCATGTGGGTTGAAATGGCATATGACCAGTCTGTATCCTCGTCACTCGTGATATATATCCCCAATTTATCAGTTCAGTTTATCGGGGATTATGAAGTCCAATACAAGGCATTTGTTCCTGCCTCTCAGCCTTATTTTTCCATGCTAGCGGGAGTCAATGTTTGTAATGTTTCCTTTTTATTTGATTTTTGTCTTTATTTTCCTTTTTAGGATTTTATTTTGATGTATGGATATTTCGTATTGCCAACTTTTATCATCCTTCGTATGGTATTGGGGTAGTTATCCCTATTAATGGGATCATACCTAACTTTCATTTATAAGGCGATGAGAGATTCAAGTTTATGCCATTCAGTGATCGAGGAGGCCTCCAATCCTTTTATATAGGGAGTTTGAGGTCCTTCAATCAGTGATTATTCAGTGATTGACATTTTCGAGTCTTCTCGGAGGGTGCGTCCTTGGCATAGGGATCCTATATCTCCTGTGGTTCCTCAGGGAGGTTTGGTGATTCGAGAGGATGAGGGAACACATATGGCAGTATGAGGAGGACGGTGGAGACTCGCCTTTTAGGGGCTGCTTTTAAACCATTTCTTTCTTTCCTTTTTTAATGCATTTTTATCTCTTTTAGGATTAAAGGGGCTTGTACTTTATTCCTAAAACAGTTTTTTATAGTATTTATAAAAGATGAAAAAAAAATAGTTTTTATAGCGGGCTTGGCAAAATTTTATAGGCCCGATTTTTTTTCGGGCGGGCTTGGGCATGAGTTCTTAAGCCCGATGAGGCCCGGCCCGGCCCGAGACCCGAAATATATATATATATATATATATATGTGTGTGTGTGTGTGTGTGTGTGTGTGTGTGTGTGTGTGTGTTGGGGAGGGGGGGATTTCTATAAATATAAAAACGTATACCTAGTCTTTTCATGTAAAGTGAAAAACTTTATATATGGACTTTGTAATATATGGAGTTTAAAACAGATTTTTAATTAAAAAAATTGGTCTTTAAATAAAAAAATAAGTATTTTAATTTAAAAAAAAAATCTTTTAATTAACATAATAGGGCCCGATCGGGCGGGCCTGGGTAAAGAGCTTTCAAATCTGGGCGGGCTTGGGATTACATAATAAGGCCCGATCTAGGCCCGAGCGGGCTTGGGATAGCACTTAATTTTTTAAGCTCGGCCCGAGCCCGACCGGGCCTGCCCAGGCCCGGCCCACGGCCACCCCTACGAGGAACGATCGCTCTTAAGGTCATTTAGGAGGATCGATCGTTCATTCCTTGCTTGCTATAAATTGGTGCAGAATATTGGCTTAGAAACTCACACTTTCTTCTCTTATTTCTCATGGTCTAGACAAAAGCCTAATTTTGTCTCCATACCTTCCTTGCGATGAACCTCCTATGTTCTAATTATGAAATTGTTCTCAACTGTCAAATGGAGTCTTTTATTTGTATTTTTGATGATTGGTCTATCTTGAGACTAGAACGTTATGGTTTAGTTCCTTTATTGTCTTTAAGGACCATTATTGTCGACTGGTTTTTCTAATAGGGATGCTGCTCACTTCTGCTATCCGGAGATAACCTATTCCATTTTGCACTAGAGTATATATGGCCGACGTTTGAGGATTATAGATTCCTAATTGGGTTTAGTGTAGACTAACCCATAGCTAAGCCTTATTTGGGCCAATGAGGACTTTTATCTCTTACTGAACTGTTAGAATTTGACCATCTTACTGATCGTGAGTTTCTTACTTAATAAGGCATCAATCTCATGGCGGTCATTACTTTCTTTGTGTATGACATTCCATAAATGAGGCAGAGGGATGGGCGAAGATTTACCTTATTTTGGCTCTGATATACCAATATATTTAATTTACAAGTTCTTCGTGTGTGGACTATAGCTTAGAAAATGCGGTCTTGCTGATTAAAGAAGGTAAGATCTCGGTACTTTTGATATTAGGTCAGACCATCAATGACTTGTTTGCTTATGTTTCTCGAGAATGTTCTTATCTATAGGCAAGCCCCTTGATCTTGTGCATGTGGTTCCTAGAAAGGTTAATCTTAATTGTGGATCCTTCATCCTCTTTATGTTAACTAACTAACTTAGTTTTTTGCGATCGACTTATCCATTTTGTGGAGATTGAAGGAGAATGAGTTTATTGGTTCTTCGAGTCTGGGCATTCATTCACCCATTAGTTATTTCCTTGGCGATCGACTACAGTTCTACATTTGTCCATGGAACCTTTGCCATATACCCGCTTATGTGACTAGCGCTTATAATATTTTAATTTACCTCAACAGATCGTACGCCAATACGGAAGAATAAAATTCCTCCTCCTGCGGGTCGATTGCATCATATTGAGCCTCTTTCCTCATTCTTGGTAAGTATAATCTCTGACTTTTGGAGGAACGATGTCCTTTTGTTTATTTCGACTCATAATGGCTTATTTTATGGTATGGCCATGCATTTTTTTACGAGTATCTTTTATGGTTGTGGGATAAAGTTAGAGGTGGAGACCGGACTTTGTTAACTCTTTAAGCTGACGATTTCAGGACCGAAGGAGATTCGAGGGATTGTATTTTTATAGGATCGTGGTGCTAATTTTTTGAGCCATTGATAAGCATCTAAAAGTGTATATTTTAAATTTTGAATAGACATATTTTAGTTGCTAATTCTCGACAATAAAGATCTTATACGCGTAAATATTTATTGTGCAGGTTGATTGCCGTTTGCGGAGTTCAAATGCTTTATTTAAAGAAAAAGCGCATCAAATAGAGCTAATTAATTACCTTGTCCCGTAACCTTACTCGAGCCTAGGGCTGTGTTTTGGCCGGATCGGATCGGAAGCCTCTTCGAAAAAAATTCCGATTTTTTCGGAAATAAAATAACTATTCCGATTTCCGATCCGATTTTTTCGGAAAATTAAAAAAGTTTCTGAATACGGAAAAATCAAAAAATCGGCAAAAATTGGCAAAAATCGGAAATTCGCAAAATATATTAAAAATCCAAAAATTTCGAAATTTTCAAAATTTTAAAAAAATAAATTATGAATTTTCGATTACTCGAAATTCTCATTTTAAAGAAACAAAGAGAATGGCTTAACCCAACATGTAAATACATGAGGATTTGACCAATTGTTTCATTTGTGTAGAAGTTAGGGGGATGCTCTCCTTTTATAGAGCATATTTTGGAGCCCTCTCCCTCTCCCAACCGATGTGGGATATGGAAAACTTTCAAAAAATCGGAAAAGAAATCGGAAAAATCGAAAATTCAGAATTATTTCTGATTTCCGATCCGATTTTTGTCGGAAAAATCGGAAATCGGAAAATCGAAAATCAGAAAACTAAAATTTCATTCCAAATTCGGAAAAAATCGGATCGGAAATCGAAAAAATCGGAAAGTTCGAAAAAAAAACACAGCCCTACCCGAGCCTAAACATGTTTCTAAACCTACCCCAAACCCCATGTGTGTTTAGTTTGTACTTTTTAGATTTTTCTTAGATTTTTAGTTTGAGTAGTTTTATTTTTAGGATTTATTTAAAATTTTCTAGGATTTATTTTCTATTTTCTTTTTCTTTTTATTTAGTGTATTTTTCTTTTTAATTTATTTTTTATTAGTTTTTAGTTTTAAGTTTGATTTTATTACGGGTTAGTTTTTTAGGAATTTGTTTTTCTAGTTTTATTAGATTGTGTTTTTTTAAGGATTTTAAATTTTAGTTTTAATAGATTTTTATTTTTATTTTTTTAATTTGTGCCTTTTATTTATAGATTAGAATTTTATTTTTTTAGTTGATTTTATTGTTTTTAGTTTGTTAGTTTTTTTTTTTTTTTTTTTTTTTTTTTTTTTTTTTAGTTTTAGTTTGATTTTTAGGCACAAATTAAACACACTCACACCACACTAGTCCATACACACCCCTACACCCAAATCTTTTTACTCACACCCATTCACACCCTACCTATCCTACACCTCACACACACCATAAAAACCCCCACCACCCATCTTCTCCAACAATACCCTTTCTCTCTCCTACACCTCCATTAACAAACCACCCATCCTAACCCAATATCTCTCCTCCCACTTACCCATATCCCCCACTTGAAAATCGAACCTACCACCAACAAACTAACCCGGATCCCCTTAACCCATCCCCGCTTCCAAACCCGAGACCCTCTGTCCGGACTGACCTGCCCAAAACCTGGCGTCACCACCCGCCACCACCAGCAGGTGGTGGCTTGACCCGTGGAAACCCCTACAACCCGAGCTCCAGTCGCGATGCCCCATATCCGGCGGACCTCCAACCCGATCGGAGATCCTACTCCATCCCACCCCGAACCCACTATTGCCCCCTAAAACTCAAACCCGATCCAGCTCGACCTTACCCACCACAAATCGGGAAAAACCACCTATCACAATCCCAACCATACCTCGTGCCTACGAACCCATTCAACCCGAATCCGCCGACCCTACACCCATTAACCCATAGCCCCTGCGAAACCCATCTACACCTGTCCGGTGATCCAACCACAGAAATAGCCGACCCAAACCCATAAGCTCGAACCTGGATACTCCTGCCCCGCCCACCATCTCCAATCTAACCTTAACCCGATTCCAACCATCTCTGGCCATACCTTTCCAATACCCAATATACCCTCCAACCCATTTGTCCCAAAGCCAACACGATTTTCTACCACCAAATAAACAAATCAAAACCAAATAAAATATCCACATGCCTTTTACCACATGTCTTATTATACCCCCAACACATGTTTTGTAACCCACTTACCTCATTTTCCCATATTACCCTCTTAGCCAAATTGTGACACCCCGACTAATTAAATACCGGGTAGCTACTCCTTTATTAAATTAATTCAAAATGCCAAGTTGGTTCAGTTAATAGCATCACTGTCGAAAACATTTTAATAATTACTAACCACCTAGTATTTAAAAAGTAAGTGCCAAATTTTAAGTTAAGTCTGATTAACATGCAGTAAAAGAATAATGGAAGAGTCAACATAATCCATTCACCATACGAAGTAATGAAATAACCAACAATAATACTAAGAAATCCGGAGGAAAACTCCTCACAACAATCCCAACAAATGGAAATAATACTACAAGTCTGAATCCTGAATAATTACATGCCAAAAGTCTGAATAACTGAAATAAATGAAATGTCTCTAAAAGAAATGGGCGACATGCCCTACAACTGATAACTGATGAATATCGAGTCAAGATCGATGAAGCGTGTACAAGCAAAGTCCTGTAACTTCCACAAACCGCTACAGCTCGTCACCTGAATGAGAATCCTATGCATGGTGTCCTTGTGGCTGGGCACCTAAAATGGTTTTTACAAAAAATAGATTTGAAAGCAAATGGGTCAGAGCCCGAAAGTGGAAAACATTTTGAAAACAGCAAGTGTTTTAATAACATTAAAACATTAAATGCAAAATACATGTTAGGACATGCACTCACATAAAATTCTCACCTCTCGACTACATGTGCACTCCTAACGTACATTACCCATCTAAATGACACATATATCTAACCAAAACGTAATAAGTTCTACCTCTTACTACTCGATTCCCATATTACATTCTAACGTTACCAAATAAATAGAGGGCTATACTTAAACTCAGATTCTCAATTAGTAACATAATTCACTATCAGTTAACTCGTTATGTTCTCTCACTACATTACCATAATTATGTTCACAATAACAACATGAAAGTTCCCATTAATTAAGTGTATATTATCCACATCCTAAATATACAATACAAGCACCCCGAGAACTAGCTGCGGTGCACACATACTCTGCTATCCATCCAGGTACATCACGTACATAAGGATCACATATTCCGAATCTCTCATGAATAGTTATCAGATAACAACATCACAAATAATGGAGGCGAACACAGTCACATCACATGGGTCACGCACATACCTGTGCTCCCACGATCAGCAGGCTTATTAACATCCCAATAAGTCCTTCTCTGACCTATGTTCATCCTGGTAACCAGTCTAAATCTGGCAACACAAGGATTAGAGGGCCCTAAGCGAACGCAAACCTCCCGTGATAGCAAGTATGGTAGGTATGTCATACACATAAAATCAATACATATACTAAGTATGCACACGTCTTAGTAATCACCATAACATATTGGTACATATCTCTTCTCGTACTGACATATAATACTACGCCATTTATATGTTCCCGGTTAATATAATTAATTAGGCCGTCAATAGCTCACATCGTAATAAACACTCACGTCCTACTTTATATTTTCCCTTAGGTTCAAACTACACTTCTAGGTTTGACTCCTCATTATCTCCCAAACATCCCAAATATTTCAATTACTCATCAATGAAAGGCTATCTCTACCTATACACAAGGTTACGGGGCACTCGGGATCAAAACAGGCTAAAAAGCCTAAATTGTCAACTCGTTCGAAGTCTCGTTCGAACGAGGCTGTTCGAACGAGACTTCGTTCGAACGAACTGAGTCTTCCAACGAGATCTCGTTCGAACGAAGTGGGCTTTCTAACGAGATCTCGTTCGAACGAACTTCACCCTCGTTAGAAGTCAATGGTCAACTCGTTAGAAGCTCGTTCGAACGAGGTCGTTCGAACGACCTGGGCAGGTCTTCTAACGAGCTACCAGATTCGAGCCCAGATTCCTTACTTTCATTTTTCCCATCTCTCTACACCTCAAATCTCATCCAAACATCAATCTAACAATTGTTTAAGGTTCCTAATCGTCCCTAAACATCCTTAGGTCACATATTAACATGTTTGGGGGTGTTAATTCATCCTAACATCATTCAAATATCAAATCTCTACATATTTTCCCCAATTTCAAACACATGAACCCTAGAATTTATAAATCATCTAAAAGTCTAATTAAATCCTTTTTTGGTTTCACACTAATTGTAATATCATCAGAATAATCATCAACTACCAATATACATGCAATTTCCTCATCAAGAATGTAATTTCTATTTCCAAATTTAATGGGTTTTCATTAACTCCCAAGAACAAATCAGATTTTTATCAATTCCTACACATGGAAGAAATATTCTCTATAAAAATAAAATTAAATCACTTGCCTTAATGGTAACTCTGGATTTGATGACGAATTTGATGAAGTATTCCCTCTCTCTCTGCAGAATCCTCCTATCTCTCCCTCTACAAGCTCTTCTCTAATGGTGGCTATGGAGGCTAGGGTTTGTGCTTTTGAAATTCTTAGGAACAACTTTCAATAACCTCCGTAGTCTGTTTGGGTATTAGTGGGCTTAGTGGGTTAATGCCTAATCAGATATTAATTCCCAATTTTCGTAGCTTTTAATTCCTCAAAATTCAAAATTACCAAACTACCCTTATACGTTGTCGGTATGGCCTAAAAATGCCCCGGGACCCAAACCAAACCCCCGGCTAGTGTTTTCTGACTATTTCGACCCTTCCGGACGCGTTGACCCACTCAAAACGACCATACGGAAAATAGAAAAAAAAATCACTTTTTTTTAATTATCATAATCATATACCATGACACGACTGTCACACGCGTCTCAACAAAATTTCCAAATTGCCGTATTTCAACCTCACGACAAATTTCATAATTCAAAATCCATATATAATCATATATGTACATATAATCAAATACCAACTCGCATCTCGCTAGTATTTTTAATCCGGATTAATTTCCAATTAATACGCATTTAATAAATTAATCCCATAAAATAAATATCACAAAAATACGAGGTGTTACACAAATCTGATTTTAATTCCCTCACCCCTCACTCTCATGACCTCACACAATCCATGCACATGTGTGCATTTCCCCATTTTAACCCTAACTTATTGTTTACCTCTCATGTCGATTTAATCCCTATCCAATTTACCCTTAGCTCCATGCCTACTATTTAAGGAAGACTCAAGGCCATTTGAAGAGGGATATAAAAGAGACTTGGAAAAGAAGAGAGATAGTTTAGTGTAGAAAATAAATTAGGATAAAAAATATATTTTGTAAATAGTTTTATTTTATTTTTTATTTTTATTTTTTAGAGATTAGTGAGTGATAAATTCGTGAGAAATTCAATTGAGTGTGTTTTTATTATTAAAAATCATCTGGAGGCTCAAATTCAATGGATGATGTGAAAATTCAAGGATTGAAATCCAATTTCACTCAAAGAGTTTGGTTTGATTGTTATTCTAATTTATTTTATTTTATTAGCATTTGATTATTTGATTATCATGTTTAATATGATGTTAGGCTAAATCCCCTTTCAAGGGGTGGGGTGAACCCTTATTTGATGTTATTTTGATTTAATTAGTTTGATTAATTGAAAATTCCCTTTGAATGTTAATTTTGATCCATCACCCTTAAATTTACGTCTCGATAGAGGGTAAATGATTTTCGAGAGAAAATCAAAATTCTAGTTATAATACCCATTTTAGATTCAAACTAGAGATAGGGGTTTCTTAAGTGTGATATTATTACTTGAATTTCAACTCTATTTTCATTTTCGAAGATGTACATAAATTTTGATGAATCGATCCTAGTGGGTGATTAATTAAAAGGAGTGTAGATCTATTTTCTAGAGTTGTGGGGGGTTAAACTTAATTTTCTAAAAGATTACTATTAAAATTACACTTGCAACGAGAGTTGGTTTATAATTTTGATATTAATTTGGGAGAATTCAAATAATTAAATTAATTAGTTAGAATAGCTAAAATTTGTGGTGTAATCCAATTCCTTGATTGTCTCACATTTATTTCCTCACTTATTCTCTTTTTTAGTGTTAGACTTAGTTCATATTTTTAGTCACTTTTTAGTTTGTTCTTTACATCTTTGATTTTGTTAGTGTTATTTCACATCCTCACCCAAATTATTTTAATATTGAAAAAGCTATAAAAGAATAGAAAAAGTAAAAAGCCCAGAAAAATAAAATAAAAAGTGAATTACAATTGAGTTTGTCTCTGGTTTCACCCCCAAGAATTGGATTGAAATCCTTACTTACCTCTATTTTAGTTTGTTATATTTTTGTGTAGGTGATAAAATTTTTGATTAACTTGGCTTCAACAACGACATCCACACAAAAAGTCAAGTTATCAAATGGCACCGTTGCCATTCTTGGGAGCTTGAAGCACTTAGAGCGGATTTCATTTTGTAGTTAATTTATTTTTCGCATTTTTTAATACCTTTTTCTTTATTTAAGAAGGCTTGTATTTATGATTACTTTATTCTTGGCTTGTATTGCGGTGCATAGAGACATCATTTATTTTTTATTTTTAATTTGTAATAAAAAGAAGATAAGCGTGATGGGGAAACCGGACAACGTAGATAAACGGAGTCAAAGGCGAGGAAAATAAGCCTCTATACCTTGGGTCGGTAGGACTCCCGGGGCCGACTGAGATAGGCGTATCTCCCCCCGGTCGACTCAAATTTTTTGGCACCCCACGGCGTAAAAACCGTGGGAGGTACATCTCTTGAACCATCGCGCATCTCCTGTCAACGAGTCAATTCTTGTGTGTGATTACGTGCTCTTGTGTGATTTTATTCTTGCATTTATTTTCAAATGGTGTGATGAATTAAATTACTAAGACCTACACCTGGTCATTCACGATAAGAGATTTCATAACCCGAGTCACTTTCTTATCAATTGTGTGCTACCCTATCCATCACTAAAATTAAAATCAATCAACTACGTAGTCCACTAGGATAACATTTTTGCAGCGACGATCACAAAGATATTTCCGTAATTTTTTATCACCCGCGGACTAAATTAAAATTTTACTACGCCTTTCACTAAATTTTGAGACAAAAATTGGCTATGTGCTAGTTAGGAATTCTCCTTAACTTGTGTGTGTGTCCAATTCATTTTTTGGAGTTCGTCAAAATTCAAAGAGTCCATATTTTTCCCCACCTTTTCTTCCAAAAAAATTCAAAAACATTTTCTTCCTTTTTCTTTAAAAAAAAATCCAAAAATATTTTCTTTCTTTCATTTTAGAAAATCCAAAAATATTTTCTTTCTTTTATTTTTAGAAAAATCCAAAAATATTTTCTTTCCTTTTGAAAAAATTTACAAACTCCAAAAAAATATTTCTCTCCAAATGGTCGAAGAACATCCCTTACGGGACTACTTTGGTCATTTTCCTTTGTCACGCGACATGTGTGATAGTGATCCCGAACTGTCTTTTTATGATATACTTAGTGGTCACAGCTCTCTCACGAGTACTGTTGGTACTCTTGATCCATCTATGCACGCACCTCCTATTCCCGTGCACCCATTGTTCTTATGCCGATCACATATCCCATGAGTGCGCTTACTTTTCATATCCTTACGAACCCACCATGGACCATGTGTATCCATATGACACTGTTGCGGAACCAACCTCGGCCTATTTTCATGATGTATCTACTCCCGAGTTGTGTGAGTACCCTAGTTATTCATGAAAGCCTGATCACCCTTTCACGCAATATGAATCCCAACCCGATGTTGTGGATCCTCACACCACTACACCAAAAACATGATTCTGGCACGGTTTAAAACTGTGTCAGATCAAATCTGGCACGGTTTTGAACTGTGCCAGAATCAGGTGTTCCAAAATAGCCATTTTTTTCTGGCACAACTCAAAAGTGTACCAGATTTGACCAAACGGGAACACTTCTGGCAAACTTTTAAACCGTGCCAGAATTTGATATTTCTGCCACACTTTTAACTGTGCCAAATTCAGCACAATTTAAAAAAATTTGGCACAGTTCAAAATCGTGATAAAATATGATACACTTTTGCCATGGTTTTGAACTATGCCAAATTTTTTTATAAAAAGAAAAAAAAAATTATTTGAAAGCACAAAAATTCACAAATTAAAAATATTGCACGTTGTTCACAAACTAATGTACATACAAACTTGAAAATATTACAAGTCTTTAATAGTTCATAGGCCAAAAAAAAATTGGGCAGAGTTTTCTCTATTTTCTGGACATTCCAAAACCTGCTAATACAAAACCTGCCTAACATAAAGTCCACACGGCCACAAAATATAACAATTAACTTATAAAACCTCGCACGGCCATAAAAATTAATAATAAAAACAATAAAATCCCGTACGACCATAACACAAAAAAATGGAATCATGAATAAATCCCTTATTGTAAACCATTGAGTTCTCTGTGTGTTCCACGTGAATAAATGCCAACGATAAACTGTTATCCTGCAAAAAAAATAGGATACAAAAAAGATACGATATTAGTAACCCAATAATTTACAAAAAAAAATTTACTCAAACTAAAAAATTACATATAGGAGTGGAAATTATCGTCATATTCTCAAACCGGGAGATCCGGGACTACGCGGTCAGTTCCTACAAGTTACATTGGTCTCGTGCGAGGTGTTCGTGCCTCCTACGGGGTCGTTTGGGGACTGGTTTGAGTTTTCACCCTTTAACGACTTGTTTTTAAGTTTAAGTGTTGATTTTTGCAAATTATCGTCATATTCTCAAACCGGGAGACCCGGAACTACGCGGTCAGTTCCTACAAGTTACATTGGTCCCGTGCGAGGTGTTTGTGCTTCCTACGGGATCGTTTGGGGGATGGTTTGGGTTTTCACCCTTTAATGGCTTGTTTTTAAGTTTAAGCATTGATTTTTATAAATTATCGTCATATTCTCAAACCGGGAGACCCGAGACTATGCGGTCAGTTCCTACAAGTTACATTGGTCCCGTGCGAGGTGTTCATGCCTCCCACGGGGACGTTTGGTGGCTGGTTTAGATTTTCACTCTTTAACAACTTGCTTTTAAGTCTAAGTGTTATTTTTACAAACTATCGTTATATTCTCAAATCGAGAGACCCGGGACTACGCGGTCAGTTCTTACAGGTTATATTGGTCCCGTGCGAGGTGTTCGTGCCTCTTACTGGGTCGTTTGTGGGCTGGTTTGGGTTTTCACCCTTTAACGGCTTATTTTTAAGTCTAAGTGTGATTTTTGCAAATTATCGTCATATTCTCAAACCGGGAGACCCGGGACTATGTGGTCAGTTCCTACAAGCTACATTGGTCCCGTGCGAGGTGTTCGTGCCTCCTACGGGGTCGTTTGGGGGTTGGTTTGGGTTTTCACCCTTTAAAGGCTTGTTTTCAAGTTTAAGTGTTGATTTTTGCAAATTATCGTCGTATTGGAAAATCGGGAGACCCAGGACTACGTGGTCAGTTCATAGAAGTTACATTAGTCCCGTGCGAGGTCTTCGTGCCTCCTACGGGGTTGTTTGATGGCTGGTTTGGGTTTTCACCCTTTAACGGCTTATTTTTAAGTCTAACTGTTGATTTTTGCAAATTATCATTATATTCTCAAATCGGGAGACCCAGGACTACGCGGTCAGTTCGTATAAGTTATATTGGTCCCGTGCGAGGTGGTCGTGCCTCTTACGGGGTCGTTTGGGGATTGGTTTGGGTTTTAACCCTTTAACGGCCTGTTTTTAAGTTGAAGTGTTATTTTTGCAAATTATCATCATATTCTCAAACTGAAAGACCCGGGACTACGCGGTTAGTTCCTACAAGTTACATTGATCCCGTGCGAGGAGTTCGTGCCTCCTACGAGGTCGTTTGGGGCTGGTTTGGGTTTTCACCCTTTAACGGCTTGTTTTTAAGTGTTAAGTGTGATTTTTACAAATTATCGTCATATTCACAAACCGGGAGACCCGAGACTACGCGGTCAGTTCCTACAAGTTATATTGGTCCCGTGCGAGGTGTTCGTGCCTCTTACGGGGTCGTTTGGTGGCTGTTTTGGGTTTTCACCCTTTAATGACATGTTTTTAAGTCTAAGTGTTATTTTTGCAAATTATCGTTATATTCTTAAACCAGGAGACCCGGGACTACGCGGTCAGTTCCTGCATATTACATTGGTCCCATGCTAGGTGTTCGTGCCTCCTACGGGGTCGTTTGGGGGCTGGTTTAGGTTTTCACCCTTTGACGACTTATTTTTAGGTTTAAGTGTTGATTTTTACAAATTATCGTCATATTCTCCAATCGAAAGTCCTGGTACAACGCGGTGAGTTTCTACGAGTTACATTGGTCCCGTGCGAGGTGTCTGTGCCTCTTAAGGGTCCGTTTGGGAGTGGTTTTGAGTTTTCATCCTCTAACGGAAGATGAAACTTATTGAGTAGATGTTGTACAACAGTTGGTGATGCATGACCGGGACGAGAATGCCTTATATGTGGAGATATGCGTTTACCAATGTAGACATGAGAAGGAAATGAAAAATTGACTGAAGTGAATAAAGGAATGGAGTGGTAAAAATTGTTAGGAGCTATTTGTTGTGTTACGGTTGTTGGGATTGTCTTGAAACTTTGTTGCAATTCTAGTTGTATATTTTCTTGTATATCTTAATACTTAGGCATCCATTTATCATTTGGCCACACTAGCAACAATCCTATATTGATCTTTGGAAAGATAGTTCACAAATCATCGAAGTAATGTCAATAAATGAAAATACATTGCAAGGAGAATGTAAATGCAAAAAGTGGATGACTGCATGGTTTAAGCTTAATCACCTTAGGAGCTGCACATCATCCTCATTTAAAGATCTGGGAATTAGAGATTATATATGACTCAACAACGAACCTACAAATGCAAGTTATTCATTAGGAAAGTAATCATGTATCATCACAATTCTTTCAATATTCTGATCGTATTTAATTATAGTCATGGGGGAGCTATTCAAATGCTTACATGAAGTCAGATGTCGATAAATCCCAAGGCTAAAGCCTCATATGCACTGAGGCAGATAGCCTCGACTAAGTGAGGTGGAAGCATCTAAAAAAAACCTAAAATAAGGACCTACGGCTCAAGCCCCGACACTGATTTTCCACATCATGGCTCTCGAAAAAACTCAAAATGCAATCCTCACTTGGTAGCAGCTGCAATCCTTACTTCAAAAATGGAGCTAAAACATTTTATGGGGCCGTCGGCCTGTTTCAGCACCCCATGGTAGCAGCTGCGCAACCCTTTGACATGGTTTAGCAGCAGTCGGTGAGGGAAAGCGGGGGTTTCCATGGCTGTGCCATGGACTGCGTAGACCGAGGCAGAAACAATGCACTGATGTGTGCCCGGGGGCAGCCCACGGCGGCCTCGTGAGGAGGTGGTGGCTACGACGCTGGCGGTTTGCATCAATGAGAAAAAAATTGTCTTTTTATGGTTGTAGCCATCAACTTTCTTCCTATGGTTGGTTCCATGTTACTTTTACTAGTGACATGATTAATTCAAACAAAGATGGAAACCATTAGGTAATAATAAGATTGAAAATAAGGTAATAATGTGACATGAATTCTTATTTCCTTACTTTTGTAGTCTGCAATTGACAATAAGGTAAGAAACGTTCTGAATGATACTCAAACAAAAAATCATCCCATATTTTCAGTAGCCCCTTTTTCCATTTTTCCACAATAATCAAATAGACTTCCATCAAAGCAATTCCTCACAGCTTCCTTTGATAAGAAACTTTCAGAATCCTTTACAAGAACATATAGAACTCCCCATTCCATCTTTCTAGCATCCCTGTATTGATGAATACAAGTTATAAACATAAATAAACACACACATTCATCATTTACTTATACTAGTAGTAAAACATATGAAGTTTTACACCCTTCAACAACAATTTACTTAAGACATAGTTTAAAGCCTGATTATGATGAGTCACCTCTAATAAGTCCAATTTTTTATACGCATAATCAATCAATGTGAAATGATTTTTTTTATAAGTGAATTATGAATCTCAAGATGAAAGCTTTCTACTAATGCAAATATATTCTGCTTTTTTAAATATAATTTATTTTTGTAAGTTCGAGCATTTTTCCATGTTTTTGTAAATATATTCTGTTTCATACATATCTTATATCTTAGTCCACAAAAACATAATCTTTCCACTAGGGGGTGTGATATTTTCTGACCTTCCTTCAGTGTCATAGGTCCTTGAATCACTTTCATGCTTCGCCCTATGTATGTTCTGTATGTAAATAGGGAAGAACGGTGACATTATCTAACTCTGTCACACGAATGTGTGTGTGTGTAAGAGAGAGAGAAGAAAAAACAATTAACAAAGATATAATGAGTAGTTGCAATGCCAACGCATATGTAACCAAATTCTCAAGTCTCCAACCATAACAACTTACAGGTGAAGTAGAATAACTCATAGCTCCATGAACAAGTATCATCAACACAAAAGATGCATTCACATTGAAACCAAGGTCACGAAATCCCGCACATGCAAAGTAAAATAGCTTATATATCCTAGACAAAAAAAGTAGTGTACACGGTTTCAAGAAAGTAGGGGGAAAATAAGGAGGGGTTTCAATCATATGAACTAGGCATGCACTAATAAACCGCACAATGTCTACCTTTATAAATTTAAAAGCCAACGGACATAAAGACTACCCAAATTCCAATGATGTTTGTTTGACGAAAAGTCATTCATTTTTTATCCTGTTAGATAGTTTGGCATTGAGTAGTTATTGGAACATGAGTGAAATAGAGCGCGAGACTAACATTCTCAAGCTTCAATTTGAGCATCCTCATATTCTGGATCAAGAGTTGGATAAGGATGATCCTAATCTTCCCATACTCCAAATCGCTTAAATAATGCCATTTGCATCTTTACAGTCATTTTAACAAATTTTTCTGTCTTTGCTCTCAATTTTAAAAGTGTCAGATCCTTTCTAGCATCTTGATCCAGGGACTACAACATTTTCAACTCAATAGGTAAGTTTTGGATGCCAGGTACAGTAATAACTTGGACCGCTATAGAATTTTGGAAGTAATTTTTCCATTATAGTGGATGGAAATCGACGCGAATATCATATAGTGATACTATAAATTTGATAAGAATTTTTCACCAAGAGGGACTAGTAATTGAGGGGACTCAGGTGTCTGCATTATTAGGAGTTGCATTCCTCATGTAGTGTGGTTATATAAGACTACGATCAATATCCAACTGATTTGCATTCATCTCTACTCTACCCGAAATCACTGCAGATGATTCTGCATTTGGGGTCAACCTCCATTTCATCATAATTGGTCTCAAGAATATGAAATTTACTAGGATAAGAAATGCCAAATTATTATTAATGTCAACAGTAGGGCCCTTATCCTTTACCTTGACAGTGTCATTCACATGTTGCTTACCCTCCCTTTGAGGAGGAATAACAAGCATTGATGTTGCTAACAAGGCATCTCCCCACTGAAATTTGGGATTAGATGGTAAAACCTAAGTTGATTCATTACTTTCATTTTCCATCCCTTGCAGTCCATTAATTCGATTTACTCCATTATGGTGACGGGGGGCATGATTAGATCGAATCCCCATTATGCATGCAGAGGTCAAGTGACCAATGGACAAGCATCGCGTGCATCATGAAGGTAGATTATCATATTGAACCTCTATTGGGAAATAGAAACCATCCTCTCTTTCAATGCAAAGGTCTGATGGGGGAGGTGAAGATATATCAATATTAATTAATATTCTAGTGTGTCGCGCCACATTACAATTAGTTATGGACTTGACCAACATTACTAGAATTCCCACCCATATTCTAGGCAGCATCCTAGGAGGGATGAACTATGGAGAGCCTAAACCCAATCCACTCCCTTTTAATGCCTAATAGCACTCCAATAAATTTCGAATCTTACAAACTATTTCTTTGTTCTTTACGGTTTACAACGACTTGATTATGACTTCCTACCTAAACCTAATATGGAATAATCATAATTTTTCCATGAGTTCAAAATTTTCAGTCCCTTAAACACTTACTTCCCCTTTCCCTCCATTTTCCCTCAACATGGGTTGGTGCCCTTTATTGCTGATGGACAGATTTCTTCTTGTGCAACAACACAATATTTCCCCTCCCCCAGGAACGTCACGCATGTGGGTCGGGGGGGGGGGGGGGAGCATGGATACGCTATCTATGTTACGGATACAAGGATAAGACAAAAAAACTAGGATATGATACAATAGTAAAACAATTATATCATATATAACTTAAGACACCAGGACGCTCACGATATATGGTAGAAATGATCAATGCAACGATTACGAATAAAGTCTAATAATTTTAAGGTAAGACAAACACACAAGCGTACGCAGAGTCAACAACCAACAATGTAATATGAGTAGGGGTCTCCTGAAGTGGTTCCGCCCCATGTCATTCATAAATGACTTCATTTAGCCTTTGTTAAGACTTAAGTCTACAATTTTTAGTGTCCCTATCTATAATTTTCTCTATCTCATAAATGTACCTATTTAGTTTCTAGTATTTCCAACTATATTTTAAGGTTTTGTCATCCGGATGTTTATCTTTTATCGATGCACATAGTCACAATATGATCTATCTTTCAATGAAAATATGAATATATTCATGTTCAGTAAAAAAAAAAAAACTAATATTACATAGACATTAGAACTAAGCGTCAAATCATTTTCAATACAATGAAAGAATTGAATTTTCATGATTTCTCTATATCTTATACACTAAATTGAACAAATATCGAAGAAAAAAAAACTAAAATGAAAAGTTTTCCATTTGAAAATGTCACAGACAGAGTATGCTTAGTTTAGGAACAACAGCGCATTGTTGGGACTGAGACATGAAAATAATTTGGGAATCAAAGCATAATACACTATATTTTCAACCAATGTTTATTGGTTGCAACATATTATAGAAAAAATATTACCGGTTGTATGTTTTATTTGACACATTTCATCAAATACATTTCATCAAATACTTAATGGGCACTATTTTTATAGGAAATTTACTTATATCTTCTCAAATGGCATACGTAACATTAACAAAACAAAAACTATACATATCAGATGATGTAAAAGGAACAAACTACTGTTTGGATCTTATCAGATGACGTAGGGCCACAAATCCTAAATTCAAAATGACAAATAAATGGGTATTGTGCTCTATTTTTTGGTAAAAATGAAAGAGTATACCTGATCTGATTTGATCAAACCAAAGATATATGGGTCTAGCTCCAAGATCTGACTCCAAACTTTGTCGATCTGAAACACAATCGAAATCAAACACAAAATCACAAACAATAGACTAATATCGAAATCCAAAAAAGGAAACAAAAAATTGTCTCAAGATCGATACAAAAGCTTAGTTTCCAAATACTAAGTAAATATTGATTCTCTCAATCCTAGTGTCAAAACAAAGGGAATTACCTCAGTGTCAAAACGAAGGGAATTACCTCACATACAACAACTAGCAGGTATTATTAAATCTCACAGTCGAAAGACCTAATAATGTATATGTAAAACCCTACGATCAATAGACTGATAAAATCCCACCAATAGCCTAATAGAAGCTTAAGAATATATATATATATATATATATATATATATATATATATATATATATATATATATATATATATATATAATAATGTATATGTAAAACCCTACGATCAATAGACTGATAAAATCCCACCAATAGCCTAATAGAAGCTTAAGAATATATACATATATATATATATATATATATATATATATATATATATATATATATATAACCCTAAAAATGCAAAAATGTGACATCAAAATGTGGGAGACTCCAAATCGTGTATTACCTGTGTAAGAATCGAGCAAGACCAAAATGTGGGAGACTCTAAAGTGCTAAATTCCAAAGTTACGAACTCTAAAGTGTCCAAAAGTGATGAACTCCAAAGTGACGAACTCCATGAGAGAAAGACACGAGCGGGAGAGTCGAAAGTGAGAGGGATTAGTGAGCGGGAGACTCCAAAAGTGAGGAAGTAAATTTTTTTAATATATTTTATATTTCAGTCAAGTGTACTCAATTTTGGCACACTTAAAAACAGTGCCAAATTTTGGTATTGTTTTAAAGTGTGCCAGATTGTCATTAAATCGTGCAAGAATCTGGCACGGTTTAAAACTGTGCCAGATTTTTAACATCAAGGTGTGCCAAATTACTGTTTTTGGTATAGTGCACGTTCCGACAGTCGTCATGGCAACCTTGTGCACCCGTTCACGATCAGTTCCCTCACTACGCACCCCATGAGTATCAACCATTTGTCCATCACGAAGGCAATCCTTTCGTGTATGATGCACTTGACCCTGTTCCCCATACTTCCTTTGAGTATTCTCCGTATAGCCCTGTTAATAGTGAGTTGTGTCCACCTCATCCACTACCACCACCACCCATCACTCTACCACCACCACCACCACCACCATCCACATACGCTCTTAAAAGCCTCTTGCAAAAGTTCATACTCGAGCAAGAGCAAGCCACTCAAATCCAAAATGAAGATCTCCAACAACTTGCACAAAGATTAAATGAAATTGAGTGTGACCGAGAGTCATACTTACCCCAAGTCAACTTATTGTTGCCCCCACGTGGAGTGATGATGCGTCGTCTTGTGCCACTGACTTTGAGTGTGACCAACCCTATCCTCCAGATAATCTCGATGTTGCGACCATCCCATGGTCCGAGCCTCAAGTTAACATTTGTGTTGACTTATCTGAAGATAGTGAGACTGATTAAATCCCGCCTTTTCCAAATAAACCTATCATTGAGGTTCCCACTCACTTTCCCATAGAATCCAAAAATAAGCCCGAGTCTACGTCTATCGAGTCCACCGTGTGTGTTTCCTAGGAACCACTTCATCCTAGGTTATCTCCGGCTACGAATGATCACCATTTTCTCGAGATAGAAACCGAGATGGTTTCTACCTCTCCGGATATGAATCCTGTTCCTCCATGCATGGCTCCCTTTGAGCCCGATATTTCTAGTGAATCCTCTATCTCTGATCTTGGTACCTCATTTTACCCACCCACCACATTCACCGATGCTACTCTTATGGAGAAGTTGATCACTACATCTTTAGAAACCACACTCCCTTTTGTGTATTCCTTTACCCCTCCCAATGAGTGTGTGTCTCCCATGCCTGAGTTGGATCATCTTCCTCCACCATTTATCCCACCTGATCCACCCACTACACCAAAAACAGGAATCTGGCACGGTTTAAAACTGTGCCAGATCAAATCTGGCACGATTTTGATCTGTGCCAGAATCAGGTGTTCCAAAATGGCCATTTTTTTCTGGCACGGCTCAAAAGTATGTCAGATTTGGCCAAATAGGAACACTTCTGGCACACTTTTAAACCATGCCAGAATTTGATATTTCTGGCACACTTTTGGCACAGTTTTTAACTATGCCAGATTCAACACAGTTTAAAAAAATTTGGCACTGTTCAAAACCGTGCCAAAATATGATACACTTTTGACACGATTTTGAACTGTGCCAAATTTTTTTATAAAAAGATTTTTTTTTAATTATTTGAAAGCACAAAAATTCACAAATAAAAAATATTGCACGTTGTTGATAAACTAATGTACATACAAACTTCAAAATATTACAAGTCTTTAATAGTTCACAGGCCAAAAAAAAATTGGGCAGAGTTTTCTCTATTTTCTGGACATTCCAAAACCTGCTAATACAAAACTCGCACGGCCACAAAATATAACAATTAACTTACAAAAGCCCGCACGACCATAAAAGTTAACAACAAAACTACAAAAGCTCGCACGACCATAACACAAAAAAATGGAATCATGAATAAACCCCTTGTTGTAAACTATTGAGTTCTCTGTGTGTTCCACGTGAAAAAATGCCAAAGATAAACTGTTATCCTGCAAAAAAAATAGGATACAAAAAAGATACGATATTAGTAACCCAATAATTTACAAAAAAAAATTTACTCAAACTAAAAAATTACATATAGGAGTGGAAATTATTATTATATTCTCAAACCGGGAGACCCGAGAGTACGCGGTCAGTTCCTACAAGTTACGTTGGTCCTGTGCCAGGTGTTCGTGCCTCCTACGGGGTCGTTCGGGGCTGGTTTGGATTTTCACCCTTTAACGACTTGTTTTTAAGTCTAAGTCTTGATTTTTGCAAATTATCGTCATATTCTCAAACCGGGAGACCCAGGACTACGTGGTCAGTTCGTACAAGTTACATTGGTCCCGTGCGAGGTGTTCGTGCCTCTTACGGGGTCGTTTGGGGATTGGTTTGGGTTTTCACCCTTTAACGGCCTATTTTTAAGTTTAAGTGTTATTTTTGCAAATTATCGTCGTATTATCAAATCGGAAGACCCGGGACTACGCGGTTAGTTCCTACAAGTTACATTGATCCCGTGCAAGGAGTTCGTGCCTCTTACGACGTAGTTTGGGGATGGTTTGGGTTTTCACCCTTTAACGACCTGTTTTTAAGTCTAAGTGTGATTTTTGTAAATTATCGTCGTATTCTCAAACCGGGAAACCCGAGACTACGCGGTCAGTTCCTACAAGTTATATTGGTCCCGTGTGAGGTGTTCGTGCCTCTTACGGGGTCGTTTGGGGGCTGGTTTGGGTTTTCACCCTTTAACGGTCTATTTTTAAGTTTAAGTGTTATTTTTGCAAATTATCATCATATTCTCAAACTGGGAGACCCGGGACTACGCGGTCAGTTCCTACAAGTTACATTGGTCCCGTGCGAGGTCTTCGTGCCTCCTACGGGGTCGTTTGGGGGCTGGTTTGGGTTTTCATCCTTTAACGGCTTGTTTTTAAGTTTAAGTGTTGATTTTTACATATTATCATCATATTCTCAAACCAAGAGACCCGGGACTACGCGGTCAGTTCCTACAAGTTACATTGGTCCCGTGCGAGGTGTTCGTGCCTCTTACGGGATCGTTTGGGGTCTGGTTTGGGTTTTCACCCTTTAACGGCCTGTTTTTAAGTTAAAGTGTTATTTTTGCAAATTATCGTCGTATTCTCAAACCGAGAGACCCAAGACTACGCGATCTGTTCCTACAAGTCACATTGGTCCCGTGCGAGGTGTTTGTGCTTCTTGCGGGGTCGTTTGGGGACTGGTTTGGATTTTCACCCTTTAACGGCCTGTTTTTAAGTTTAAGTGTTATTTTTACAAATTATCGCCGTATTCTCAAATCGGGAGACCCGAAACTAGGCGGTCAGTTCCTACAAGTTACACTGGTCCCATGCGAGGTCTTCGTGCCTCCAACGGGGTCGTTTGGGGGCTGGTTTAGGTTTTCACCCTTTAACGACTTATTTTTAAGTTTAAGTGTTAATTTTTACAAATTATCGTCGTATTCTCAAACCGAGAGACTCGAGACTATGCGGTCAGTTCCTACAAGTTACATGGTCCCGTGTGAGGTGTTCGTGCCTCTTACGAGGTCGTTTGGGGCTGGTTTGGGTTTTCACCCTTTAACGGCCTGTTTTTAAGTTTAAGTGTTATTTTTGCAAATTATCGTTGTATTCTCAAACCGGGAGACCCGAGACTACGTGGTCAGTTCCTATAAGTTACATTGGTCACGTGCGAGGTGTTCGTGCCTCCTACGGGTTCGTTTGGGGGCTGGTTTGGGTTTTGACCCTTTAACGACATGTTTTTAAGTGTAAGTGTTATTTTTATCAAATTATCGCCGTATTCTCAAACCGGGAGACCCGGGACTACTCAGTCAGTTCCTACAAGTTACATTGGTCTAGTGCAAGGTGTTCGTGCCTCTTACAGGGTCGTTTGGTGGCTGGTTTGTTTTTTCACCCTTTAACGGCCTGTTTTTAAGTTTAAGTGTTGATTTTTGCAAATTATCTCCGTATTCTCAAACCGGAAGACCCGGGACTACGCGGTCAGTTCCTACAAGTTACATTGGTCCCGTCCGAGGTGTTCGTGCCACTTACGGGATCGTTTGGGGCTGGTTTGGGTTTTCACCCTTTAACGGCCTGTTTTTAAGTTTAAGTGTTACTTTTGCAAATTATCGTCGTATTCTCAAACTGGGAGACCCGAGACTACGCGGTCAGTTCCTACAAGTTACATTGGTCCCGTGCGAGGTTTTCGTGCCTCCTACGGGGTCGTTTGGGGGCTGGTTTGGGTTTGCACCCTTTAACGGCATGTTTTAAAGTGTAAGTGTTATTTTTGCAAATTATCGCCGTATTCTCAAACAGAGAGACCCGGGACTACGCGGTCAGTTCCTACAAGTTACATTGGTCCCGTGCGAGGTGTTCGTGTCTCTTACGGGGTCGTTTAGGGGCTGGTTTGGGTTTTCACCCTGATGGAAAAAAGCATTGATTATATTAATATTCAAGTGAAGGTAAAAACAAAGTAGAATTCATATCCTTCAAATAAAAGAAAAACAGTTGTATCACCTTGTAGAATAAAATTATGCATTTTCCAAGTTAAAATGTGACTATTCTGGAAGGTCAAAGTTGGAGGGGACAATTGGTTTCGAGTGAGTTAAAAAAATAAAATCATCACAGGCGTATCCGTTTCATGTCGCTCTCCGGGACATTTGCATAATTTTCATTACCCTCAATAAAGTGACTGTGAGCCCTTGGATATTATCATCAGGAATAACATTGTATCTATCAGATAGTGAGACGAAAATTGCCCCTGATGATAGATCAATTTTAGGGGATTCTATTTGTTGTCCACTAGATCCATCCGCACTCAACACCTCTATAATCTTGGGAACGTTTTGGTCTATAGACTCCACGTGCCCAAGCTGTCCATTTGTACCTCTTCCCCAAGAAAATAAATTCTCTTTCAGTAACAGCTAGGGTGTGCCTCCATCCGCACGAAATCTGAATCACTTTCTAGTCATGAGGAAATTGAACATTCATGGGAGAACAATGGTCATGGTTGTCGCCAATACCAACTTATCTAAACTTATTCCATCCCTATCCGAATAGTTTTTCATTAGATGTCAATGCCATGGTGTGTCTCCAACCACCCGAAATCTGATATATAAAGTGCTCACGCAAGGCTTGGATCTTATAAGGGATGAGATGGTCTTCAAAATCCCTATATACTAGTTGACCATATTTCCTCCACCCATAAGTGTATAAACCACCATGAGAGCAGGCAGATATCGTATATCGCCATCCACATGCGACCATAACCATCTTCTCTCCATCAACAGTTGAGACTTTCTACGAAACTAAGCCGTCATTTCTGTCACCTAAGCCCAAGTTTCCTAATATACCCTAGCCCCAACCATATATCTCACCATCTACTGTAACAATAGCTGAGTGTTTGGTCCCAGCAACAACCATTTGGATAGATACTCCTTAAAAGGCATCAATTTTTTATGGCACAAAAGAATACTCAGTGGATCCTAGACCCAGTTAACCATTTTGATTCCGTCCCCAACTCTGCACCTCGCCCTCCATAGTCACTGCCAAACAGTGGTTGTCCCCATAAGAAACTTGCCTTATTCGTAGACCATATAATGGTTTGATGGGCTGAGAAGTAAACAAGTCACTAGAGTTTCCATGACTCAGCCTCTTAAAATACCATCCCCAATTATATGCTTCCACCCGCGACTCTGAATATGAAGTCGTATGGTCAGCTCCACAAGTAATAGACACTATTTCCAGGTCATCTAAGGCACTCACTTGAGTTGGAGAAAGTCGATCTTCAGCATCCCCATGGCCTAGTTGCTCATCTTCTCCCCATCCCCATGAGTAAACAATATTTTTAAAAAGCAGCGCAATGGAATGAGTAGCACTAGCGGAGATGAGAAGTAGTCATCGTGTCATGTGGGCACACTACTACTTGATCCTTCCCCTCCCATCTCTCTAGTTCGACAGATTCAAAACTATCTACATTCTTTCTCTACTCCTGCTGGGGCATTTATAGTGTGATTCAGATGTAGAGTAATTTGTTAGCTAAAGAAATTCGTGTAGGCTAACATTTTCAAAGAACATAGAAGTGTTGAGGATAGTTTGTTAGCTAAAGAAATTTATTTTGACCTTGATCCCAATGAAGAGAACTTGGAGAAGTTAGCTTCGGCATAAGCTTATAACATCCAAAAGCTCAATGTGGAGGATGCATATTAGAAGCAAAAATCTCATGATCAATGGCTTGGCAAGGGATAAAAACATAATTCTTTTTTTCTACATCTATGTTAAAACTAAGAGAAGAAAACTTATAATCAACTTGATCAGTGATAGTCATGACAATCTTAAGTCTGAGGAACAGGACGTCAAGAAAGCCACAGTCGTCTATTTTGAGGAGAAATTCTCTACATAACAGGACATCAGGAAAGCAATCATCTTTTAGAATATGCTTCTTCTTTATGTTAAGACATTCTACTCACTGAAAATACATTTACTCAATTCCCTCAATCACGCATTCCCCTAGGAAGAGGCGTGTCAATTTTTTGGACTGGAAAACGATGCAGGCATGTAGTTAAGGTTTGTACAGTTTGATTGATAAAAAGTGGAGTGGTAAAATGTGAGTATGTTTAGTTATTAAACTTCGAGCTTATCTTAAATGAATTTGTCATTGAGTCTGAGATCATGAATTCAAATCTAGGTTCATAGCGTTTATGACCTTCTCATATGAAGCTAAGAAATTGTTGAGTTTCAAAATAAAACACCCGAAATCGAGTACTTGACCTTATACAAAGGTATAGAATGTTGATAAGATAATGAATTATTATTAGTCACTATAGCATTCTTGCATCAATTACGTTGCATCATTTATATGATAGCTATGTAATAATTTCACATTGAAATAAAAATGTATTAGTCTCAAATACACCAACAAGTATGCATTGAGTATAGCATTATGGCATTGACTATAACATTATTGCATTGAGTATGGCATCATTGCCATACTAATAGAGAAGAGGTAAATACACATATCAACATCATATGGGGGGGGGGGGGGGGAGGGGGAGAGAAGATAGGGCATAGTGAAATACCGAGCATGAGGGAGGCGTCGTAGCTCACGTTCGGTGCCAATGCACTAGTTCGCCTAAATCACATAAAATGCTTTAGTTCAATAGCTTATGTATAAATATAACATGAACTAATAATCGTCATATTTAATTTGTAAACATTAAGGGAATATAACTTACTAATAAAATGAAATTAGAAGATTATGCATCGAAGTTGGCGTTGTTGTATACATAAGATTAATTCTAATGTAGTGGTATACATAAAAAGCCTAAGAAAGAGAAATGAGTTGCAAGAATACATGTGATAGTAAACCATTTCATAAATTTCCCATGTTTTAGCCTCTTCAAGCATCTGACTAGTCCTTCAATGTGATAAACTCCACTAAGAGGCATTAAGAGATCATTTGGTACGGTATTTATGTTAATCTAACTCGTTGATATATATTTGAGGCTAAAGGAATGTTCCATTAAATTTTGTAATTATTATATTGTGACTCTTATTTAGGGTCGAGTATTTAGTTTCTTGTATATAAGCTAGTTATATAGTTCTTAAAATATGAAATTTAAACATTACATGCATAAATGCGACATTACTTACATGTTCATCATTGAAACATAACAAAGCTTTGGCGATAATCTGCGCTAGATTAATAGCTTCACCCCCTGTTTGAGGCAGATCTTTATATATAACTCCGGTTTGAGGAAGATATTCGTATGCCTTCCCTTCCTTCGATTACACTGAACAATCAATAACGATATTTGAAATAAAAATAAATACTTAGAAAATTGATGATTCTCCATTACAATACAACCATAATCTCAAGGAAGAAATCAAAGAGAGATTATTTATTAAATTAGATGTCTAACTAACATCTTTGTAATATTTTGATTTTATTGATACAATAACTAAATTAGGACATATAGATTATTTATTAAATTAAATTTGTTGGTCAGAGATATCATCACAAGCCAATAATAAACAAAACAAAAAAGTCACTTTTTATTCATTTTATCATTAACATACAAAAAAAAGAGCAAGTAGACCCAATTAAGATAAATAAGAAACCTATTCAACTGAGTAGTTTACAGTCATTACATACACAACAGATTTATTGTGAATACCTCAACAACATAAAGTCTTCAAATGGATAAAAAAGAATGAGTACATTCATATAATAAACATAAATGAGAAGATAAAAATCTATTTAATAAATAAAATATGAGAAGGATACCTTTGGCAGCAGATGTGAGAATGGGAGAATGGGAGGGGATGAGACTAAATCACGGAGAAAATACCCAAATCGCGAAGTAAAATTTTGAGAGAGATTTTTACTCCTAAGATACCCAAATCTAGGAGAAAATACCCAAATCGCAGAGTTGTTGTGATCAAATCGCGACAGAAGTGAGAGAGAGACCGAGCGGGAAGTTTCGACCAAAAGTGAGTGAGAGGGCCAAGCAGGAAGTTGTGAGAATGAGAGGGAGGAGAAGGCGGGAGATTAAAACTGAGGAAATGTATTTTTTAAGAGTATTTTATATTTTAGTCAAGTGTACTCAATTTTGGCACACTTTTAAACACTGCCAAATTTTGGCACTGTTTTAAAGTGTGCCAGATTGTCATTAAACCGTGCCAGAATTTGGTACAGTTTTAAACTGTGCCAGATTTTTAATATCCAGGTGTGCCAAATTTTTGTTTGTGGTGTAGTGACCCTTTATCCCACCCGACCCACCCATTATCCCTTCCACCCCACCACCTGCTTTGGATATTGATTTTACACATTTCAAGTTTTCATCTAAATTTTTAGATCCTCACCTGAAACCATCATCCACCTTCCACGAGAGTTATGGTGCTACTCGCCACCGTGACACCGAGATTGTTATTCTATGCCCGCCACTCTCTTGTGGTGTTGATTTTTCCCATCGACAGCTCCCTGGTGTGTCACGACACGACCACTATCATCGCCCTTTTATAGAACAGTCGTGTCATTTATATGAGCCCCACCCCATCCTTATTTCTAAACCATTTTGCCTCCCTCACCAACTAGAGCACCATGCTTATAGGGCCCTTGTTGCCCTCACATTTCTGCTCAATATGGCTCGTGATCAATGCTTCATCAACAATGTCTTTCTCACTTTTACCTTAATACCCACCCGCCCATGTTCCACCGATGCTTTGCATCGCATGATGCACTTTGCCATACAAGTTCATTGGTCCTTTTAGCCTTTATCTAACAAGGTTGATGCTTCAGTCATGTTAGGGGGTGATTCTCATCACCCATTTTTCTTCCGCTCCCCACTTTCATAGATCTTATCTTTAGGGTGAGATTGGATCAGTCTGGCTGAAGGCATTAAACTTAGCGCTACCGGGAGGCAACCCGTTGTTTCTTGTACTAATATCATCCTGTTTGGTGGTGGTGTTTCACATCACCTAGTGATTTACCATGTTATGTACTTGTACATACTTTTTTCTCTCACTTCTTATTCAAGTTTCATTTTGGCTACATCTATCCACTTCATTAGTGGTTGATTCTGATAATCTCTTTCCTACCTTATGCTCTAAATTTTAAAACTCATTTTACTTAACATCGAGGACGATGTCCCTTTTTGTTTGGGGGTGGGGAATTTTATCAAAATCGTACCTCTTTTGAAAAATTTTGATTTTTCATTAACGTGAATTTTCTATCATCCATCTTTTAAAATCTAGGAATCGAGCTAGAGGATTTATCTTTTTATAAATAACTTATGTAATACGTAACAAGGCATGTTGCACCATGAATTTCTAGACTCAACAAAAATTTGCGCACTTATCACGTCACTACGGTTCAGAGTTGAAGAGTACTACAATTCTCAAGAAACCCTTAAGGATCACTAGTAGAGACTTTAGCTTGTGAGATTCGTGCCTTTCACCCCTTCAGAGTGTTTTACGCATTCTCTGAGTCACAAATTGATTCAACTTCGTCTGGGTCCACACATTAAATCGTTGTATTATCTCATTATTCTTCATTAAATTTTTGGCTTGATCACTGAGAACGACATCTTTTCCGAGTTGTAAGAAACGCGTGTCTTGAAATTTGTCCCGAATACTAGATTTTCGTCTATACGCCTACCATTTTCCATATTCTTCCATATTCCCACATATTTCCCGACATCATCCATTTATCATCTTCATATCATCTTTCATTTTGAGAAAAGAGTGTTTTTCAAATATAAAATGTCTTCAGTGATTGAGTGTATAAAGAAAGAGAGAAAAAGTAAAAAAAAATTTAGAAAAAATAGAAAAAGAAAGAAAAAAAAATTCTAAAAAAATAGAAAAGAAGAGAAAAAAAAGAAGGTTTGTAGTTGTTTTTGTGTAATAAAGACATTTGTTCTTCATGTATAAAACACTCTTATCGCATCCATCTTTCATCTATCATCCATCCATCACCATCATACTTCACCTCATACCATCCTTCCCATTTCATTTCCCCCTAACCTATAAACATCCATATTTTTCCCTAGGTGTTCGGTCAAATAAAATTCAACATGGTGAATAACTCGACGTTCTCACTATAGTGATTAGAATTCTTTCATGAGATCATTTTTCTTTCTATATGTCTGTTCTTTCTTATGTGTGTGTGAGACGTTTGAACTTGCTTACATTTACTCACCTGCTCACACACAAGAGCGATACACTAACCCAAATCTCGAGAGTTCGTTTGAGAGAGATATATCCAGTGAGATTTTGAAATTGAAGCATTGATTTCGAAAAAGCAATATAGGAATTACTCTTGTGATACTCGTCCCGTTTTGACTGATTCACACTACACACGTTGAGTTCTAGGAAGGATGTGCGTTGTGTATTTACTTAGCTAAACTTTTTATTCACTTCTAGCTTGTATTTCTAAAATTATTTTTCTCATGATGGATTGTACGACCATTTTACGTCTAATGAGAGGATGACTGCCTTTCAATAAATCATTTTAAATAAAAAAATTTGTGGTTATATTCCCTGCAAATCCTCACGAGACACAACTCGTCCTGTAGGGCAACCTATAGGTTTAAAGGCTTATTGCACATGCTAAGTGCAATCGCAATTGCCCGCGAAAGTGGTACACTTTTGGTTCCTTATCTTTCTTTCTCTCTATCTTATTGCTCGAGGATTAACAACGCTCTGTTTGTGGGTGGTGTGATAAGCACCCAAAAGTGTACATTTTATACCCCGAATTGACATATTTTAGTTGCTAATTCTCGATAATAATGGTCTTATGCTCATAAATATTTATTATGCAGGTTGATGGCCGTTTGCAGAGTTCAAATGCTTAATTTAAAGGAAATGCGCATCAAATGGAGCTAATTACCTTGCCCCGTAACCTCACCCGAGCCTAAACCAGTCCCTAAACCTACCCCGAACCCCATGTGTGTTTACTTTGTGCTTTTTAGATTTTCTTAGATTTTTAGTTTGAGTAGTTTTATTTTTTGGATTTATTTTAAATTTATTAAGAATTTTCTAGTATTTATTTTCTATTTTCTATTTCTTTTTAATTAGTGTATTTTCTTTTATTTTTATTAGCTTTTAGTTTGATTTTATTACGGATTAGTTTTTTACGAATTTATTTTTCTAGTTTTATTAGATTGTGATTTTTTAGGATTTTAAATTTTAGTTTTAATAGATTTTTATTTTTTTAATTTGTGTGTTTTATTTATAGAATAAAATTTTATTTTTTTAGTTGATTTTATTGTTTTTAGTTTGTTAGTTTTATTTTTTTTATTTAGTTTTAGTTTGATTTTTAGGCACAAATTAAAGACACTCACACCACACTAGTCCATACACACCCCTACACCCAAACCATTTCACTCACACCCATCCACACCCTACCTATCCTATACCTCACACACACCATAACAAACCCCACTTGTCTTCTCCAACAGTACCCTTTCTCTCTCCTACACCTCCATTAACAAACCACCTTTACTAACCCAATCTCTCTCCTCCCTTTTACCCATATCCCCCACCTGAAAATAGGACCTACCACCAACAAACTAACCCGGATCCCCTTAACCAAACTAGCTTCCAAACCCGAGACCCTCTGTCCGGACTGCCTGCTCAAAACCCGGCGTCACCACCCGCCACCACCAGCAGGTGGTGGTTTAACCCGTGGAAACCCCTACAACCCGAGCTCCAGTCGCGATGCCCCATGTCTGACAGACCTCTAACCCGATCGGAGCTCCCACTCCATTCCACCCCGAACCCACTGTTTCCCCCTGAAACTCAAATCCGATCTAGCTCGACCTTACCCACCTCAAACCGGGCAAAACCACCCATCATGATCCCAACCATACCTGTGCCTGCGAACCCTTTTAACCCGGAGCCGCCGAACCTACACCCATTAACCCATCGCCCCTGCGAAACCCATCTCCACCTGTCCGGTGACCCAGCCACGGAAATAGCCGACCCAAACCCACAAGCTCGAACCCGGATACTCCTGCCCCGGCCACAATCTCCAGTCCAACCTTAACCCGATTCCAACCATCTCGAGCCATACCTTTCCAATACCCACGATACCTTCCAACCCATTTGTCCCAAAGCCAACACGATTTTCTACTAGCAAACCAAAGCCATAGCCAACCAAATAAACAAATCAAAACCAAATAAAATACCCACATGCCTTTTACCACATGTCTTATTACACCCCCAACACATGTTTTGTAACCCACTTACCTCATTTTCCCATATTACCCTCTTAACCAAATCTAATTTTAATTCCCTCACCCCTCAATCTCATGACCTCACACAATCCATGCACATGTGTGCATTTCCCCATTTTAACCCTAACTTATCCTCATACCTCTCATGTCCATTTAATCCCTACTCGATTTACCCGTAGCTCCATGCCTACTATTTAAGGAAGACTCAAGGCCATTTGAAGAGGGATATAGAAGAGACTTGGAAAAGAAAAAAAATATTTTAGTGTAGAAAGTAAATTAGGATAAACAACATTTTTTGTAAATAGTTTTGTTCTATTTTCATTTTTTAGAGATAGATAAATTTGTGAGAAATTCAATTGAGTGTGTTTTTATTATTAAAAATCATTTGGAGGCTCAAATTCAATGGATGATGTGCAAATTCAAGGATTGAAGTTCAATTTCGCTCAAAGAGATTTTGTTTTATTGTTCTTCTCTTCTACTTTATTTTATTAGCCTTTGATTATTTGATTATCATTTTTAATTTGATGTTAGGCTAAATCCCCTTTCAAGGGGTGGTGTGAACCCTTATTTGTTTTTATTTTGATTTAATTAGTGTGATTAATCGAAAATTCACTTTCAATGTTAATTCTGACACCTCACCCTTAAATTTACGCCTCGATAGAGGGTAAATGATTTTCGAGAGAAAATCGAAATTCTAGTTATAATACCCATTTTAGATTCGAACTAGAGATAGGGGTTTCTTAAGTGTAGTATTATTACTTGAATTTCAACTCTATTTTAATTTTCTAAGAAGTACATAAATTTTGATGAATCGATCATAGTGGGTGATTAATTAAAAGGAGTGTAGATCTATTTTCTAGGGTTGGGGGGAGGGGGGTAAACTTAATTTTCTAAAATATTACTATTAAAATTAGAGTTGCAACGAGAGTTGGTTTGTAATTTTGATATTAATTTGGGAGAATTCAAATAATTAAATTAATTAGTTATAATAGCTAAAATTTATAGTGTAATCCCATTCCTTACTTGTTCTCACATTTACTCCTCACTTATTCTCTTATTTTAGTGTTAGACTTATTTCATATTTTTAGTCACTTTTTAGTTTGTTCTTTACATCTTTGATTTAGTTAGTTATATTTCACATCCTCACTTAAATTATTTTAATATTGAAAAAGCTTAAAAAAATAGAAAAAGTAAAAAGCCCAAAAAAAGAAAACAAAAAGTGAATTATAATTGAGTTTGTCTCTAGTTCCACCCCCTTGATTTGGATTGACATCCTTACTTACCTCTATTCTAGTTTGTTATATTTTGTGTAGGTGATAAAAGTTTTGATTAACTAGGCTTCAACAGCGACATCCACACAAAAAGTCAAGTTATGAGCCATGTTAGAGCTAACTGGGTGGAAACAAGTAGTAAGAGTGATTATCATGATATGAGAATTTAAATTGAATATAACTTTGGTTCTTCAGATAGTGTTAGTATCAATTCTCTTTAAGTATCTTTGTGCATTTTTTTTTGTAATAATTTGATATTTTTCTATGATGATGATAGCACGTTTATAGTGAAAATTATTTATTTTAATGATAAATGAGTCCTCTTGCGGGTCTCAATCCATATATTTATAACCAAGTCTCGAGGGATCTAAAATATGAGATGGGTAAAATTATACGGCCTTAACCCTATGGGTGTTATTTTGTTGACTAAACCCCAAAAGGTTGCCATCGTACCATATTATATGGTGAAGTTAAATTATTAATTGTTTGGACAAATTTTCTTTGATTTATGAAGAATCTGATCATACGTAGTTCTTATTAAATAGAAGTTGTGATTAATGCCCTTATTTTGCACATGTAGTACTTCTTAAGAAAATCTAAATTAGTCAATCTGGCTAGTTTTATTTCGTCGAGATCAACTTTAAGGGTATCACCTCATGATATAATCTTCTTTACGGCATATAGTCCAATCCAGTTAGGGAAACATTTTCATCTAGGATCCCATATGAATTCTATGAACTATTTTCCTATTAGGTACCCTTCTTTAACGCCTCGATCTTTGACATTCTTGTTGAATGCTCTAGTTATTCATATATGGTATCCTTTCATGTGGTAGCATGCCAATAGTCGCTATTTTTCTTGTATTGTCAGTTCTTCATATCTACTCCTCACCCAATCTGCTCCAGAGATTTGACTATTGAGTAACACTCTTAAGGAAGGGAAATATATTTCTATGGGTATCATTGCCTCCATCCCGTAGACAAGAGATTACGTATGGCTCCTGTAGGTGTTCTCATAATGGTTTATTATTCCTAAAAGAGCGTATGGTATTTGGTCAACCCAATCTCGACATCCCTCGATCATTTAACTTAGTATGGCTTTCAAATATCGTTAGCTGACTCAAAGGTGCCATTAATCTGTAGACGATACAGAGAAGATTTATGTCTTTGAATTTTGTATTCTTCAATAAGTTTTGTGACCTTTGCCTCAAAATTCATCCCGTTAGCAGATATTAGTTCGAAGGGAATGTCATATCTATAAATGATATTCTTTCGTATCAAGTGGGACACTTTCTTGGATTTTAGTACAACGTATGACTCTGTTTCGACCCACTTAGTGAAATAATCCATGGCTACGAGGATGAGTTCATGATCGTTAGAAGCCTTTCAAGTTACCTTTCTGGTGATGTTGATTCCCCAAGTTTAAAATGGGCAAGGTGACGTCATGTTGTACAATTCTCAAGTGTTGCAAGTTTGTGAATCGTTGGCATTTAGGGAACCTCTAGATATATTTGTTGCAGTTATGTTGAAAGGTGTTCCGATAATACCTTTGGTGGATAGTTTTCCTTGTTATCATGTGAGGTACACATTCTCCTTCGTGGAGTTTCACTTCTCATGCTTCATTTTTATCGAAACATAGTAAAGGAACCACAAATAATCCATATTGCATTATCAACCAATGGGTTTGATCCTTTCGATAATTTAAGCGCTAATCAGAGTTATTGTCCAGTTCTCATGACATCTTTAAGTCTCCCTCCAACACTGTGCATAAAAGAGGAGTTCACATTATTATCGTTATTGATACCCGGGCGGAAGGCTCCTGGCGATGATATTGATATATTCTTAACACCATTAATCAAAGAACTTAAAGAGTCATGGGATAAAGCCGTGAGGGCACTTGACTCTTATAAGGGTGAAGATTTCACACTTAAAAAATGGTGATGTGGGAAATTCACGACCTTTCTACTTATGGGACCTTTTTCAATCCCAATGTTCGCGATTATTATGGACGTCCCATATATGGGGAGGAAACTGAAGCCACTTGGCTATATCTTAGTGGTAAAATGAGTTACACGGGTCAACAAAAATTTCTACCGACTAATAAACCTTTTAGGAATGATAAGTCTAACTTCTTAATTATCGTTCACGAGCACAGGAAGGAACCTGCTCGGCTTTCTGGTCAGCAGATCGAGGAGAATGAGAAGGTAAGATCGCTTAAAAAGCTCTGATACCAATTTGAGAAGGTAAGATGACTTGAAAAGCTCTGATACCAATTTGAAAAGGTAAGATTGCTTAAAAAGGTAAGATCGCTTAAACAACTCTGATACCAATTTGAGAATGCTGTGTGATATTGATTGCTCATTGATTCCCAAATTTTTAATTAATACTTATTTAATTAGATGCCAATTTTAGATCCAAATTAGTTAAACCCTAACACATGCATCAATGTGGAAAAATTATGACATCACAAACATAAATTGTTGGATACATAAATTTCAGGAAAACCCCTTTCAGGTAAAACCTTTTATTTCAATATAAAGAATAAATCACAACTTATATATACACAATGAAATTTGCAATGAATATTTCGCACAATAATCACATAGGCCTCTACCTAGAACTAACAATTAATTTATCGCAGTAAACCCACAATAACCACATCTATGTCTTTTGCAAGAAACACCCTCAAGCATTCCCAAGTGACCGCAGTCGTCAACAAGCAATTCCCTCGAGAACCACCAAGTCAGCAGTAGAGAAATCTTCCGTACAAGAGAAATTTCAACAAAGTTGTGCCTTGGGTTCCAAAATGATTCACAAAAGTATTTGGGATGATTTGTGAATCAAAAATAAAGTTTTTAAACCCTGAAAGAGAAGACTAAAATTTTTGCAAATTCCAGTTTTCGTGTATCAAAAATCTCAGATCTTTTTATGCAAAATGGACTCATAAATCAGGTATTTATAAAAAATTTGAGTCGGTGGGGTCGTTGGAACGAGATGTGAAGGTCGCTCGAATGACAACTGATGTTGTTTGATCCTTGATCGCGTGAACTTCTAACGACGTATTAAAATATGAAACAGTACGCCGCCATTAGATGAAACTAACAAGCGAGCTTTGCGCGACCCTTCACGCGACATGCAATGTCGTTTGAACAACTTGCTCCTATCGTCTGAACGACTGAAATTATTTTTTTCTTTAAAACTCCGCCTACAGGTCTTGGAAAAATTATTTTGTCTCAATGAAATGCCACATATTGTTAAAAACATTTTAGAAAAAAATATCCCAACACTTAAATGAAACATTAAGGAACTTAAACATCAACCTTACCAAAATCAATCTTGTGGAGGCGTGTTGTTGAAGAATGCTGGTATTTAGATCCATCTTGTCGAGCATATGAACTTGAACTTCCTTCGACGATTGTAGCAGTATAAGACATACTTAAATGTGACACGGACTATGTAAAATATGTCCTTGCAGATGTAACCCCCGTGATTTTAAACCTTACATAATGCGTTTTAAATTAAAAGTCGAAAAGGTATTTTTGGTGGAATTAAATTTTATGGCAATTAAAAAGTGGACTATTTATAAAAAAAATTAATTTGGTCGAAATTTGATTAAAGTGAAAATATTTGTATGAGGATTCAATTTTTTTGATATAATTGAATAAATATTAATAAATTTAATAAATGATCTAGTGATTTGGAAATTTAGAAATTTGGACTCTTTGTTAAAATTTTATTATTATATTATTTATATTTTTACCCACTTGGAGTAAGAGAGAGAGAGCCGCTAGCCCGTTTTACTCTTGTGCGCATGGCTCCCAATTGGGAGGGGGGATGAATTCATTTTTTTTTTTTGTTTTCTTATTATAATGTTTTCCTTACTTTTGTTGCTTTGTTCCCGATAATGATTACAAGAAGGGCTGCCTCTAATTTTGGTTGGGACGCACATGGGCTTAAGGTTGTAAACGGATCGGATTCGGACTGGATCAGGCAAATCCAAATTCATATTCGTTTATGTTAAACGGATTCGGATTTGATCCGTTTATTAATCGGATCAGATCAGGAAAATCCAAATCCATATCCATTTATATTAAACGGATTCAGATCGGATCCGATTATCCGTTTATGTTGAACTTGATTTGCAACATTTTTATTTTCAACTCGTATTTCATAAATTTATTTTGCAAATGTTCCAAAAAACATATAATGAAATAAAGAACTATTATAATATATATTTAAGATATAGATTTAAAATATTATTAAATACAATATATATATATATATATATATATATATATATATATATATATATTAAAAATATTAATCAGATCGGATTATTAACGGATCAGAGTATATAAATCCAAATTCGCTCCATTTAATAAATGGGTAATCGAGTGATCGGGTAATCGGATTTTAGGCATGATCCATATCTGCTTAAATGGATCGAATTCGGATTCGAATTCGGATAAAATCCGATCCATTGACAGGCCTACATGGGCTATTGGGATTGTTCGTATTTTTTTTCCTTTTAAGAGTTGACAATTGTTGGGACTCATTTATCACACCTTATATCAAGAGCATTGGCCCACTTTTTAAAAGGTCGCGCCCTTTTTTTTTCAAACCCTTTTTTGCCTACACAAAATAGAATACTCAGACCCTTATATTTCAACCCCAAACCTCCATTAAACAAAACTTTAATAATATTTTGGGAGGCCTAAACTACATAGTTTTGGAATGGCACAAGAACAAAACTTGCTTATATATATATATATATATATATCGTGGTAGTGGAGAAGTATGAAACAACCCGTGATTTTAAACCTTAAATAACGTGTTTTAAATTAAAAGTCGAAAAGGTATGTTTGGTGGATTTAAAATTTTTGGCAATTAAAAAGTGGATTATTTAAACAAAAAATTATTTTGGTTGAAATTTGATTAAAGTGAAAATATTTTTATGAGGATTCATTTTTTTTATATAATTGGATAAATATTAATACATTTAATCAGTTATCCAGCGATTTAGAAAATTTGATTTAGAAATTTGGACTCTTTGTAAAAATTTTATTACTATATTATTTATATTTTTACCCACTCGAAGAGAGAGAGAGGCGCTAGTCCCTTTTTACTCCTACGCGCATGGCTACCAATTGGGAGGGGGGTTGAATTCATTTTTCTTTTCATTTTCTTATTTTAATGTTTTCCTTACTTTATTGCTTTGTTCCTGATAATGATTACAAGAAGGCTGCTCCAATTTTGGTTGGGACGCACATGGGTTATATGGAATTGTTAGTATTTCGTTTTCTTTTAAGAGTTGACAATTGTTGGGGTTATCCCACCTAATATAAAGAGAATTGACCCACTTGTTAAAAGCTCACACCTTTTTTTTCAAACCTTATTTTCCCTACACAAAACATAATACTCAAACGCTTATATTTCAACCCCAAACTTAAAAAAAAGAAAGAAAAATTAATCATATTTAGGGAGGTCTAAACTATATATTTTCGGTAGGGACCAAGAACAAAACCTGCTTATTTTCACAAAATGAATCCAACCGAGTATTCAAAATTTTCGACATGAATTCTTCTATTCTCTCTCTTTAGTATTATGCGTTTTAAGTGTCGCCTAAACCTTAATTCATGTGTTTTCTTAAAATAAATTATCAATCTAATTAGTAAAAGTGATAACTAATTCAAGACTATTTTTTTAATCTAAATCTGATTTAATACTTGTAACCCTTGTGTGCTTAGGGTAGAGTTTGAAGTTTGCGTAATATGGGTGTAGGTTTCCATGTAGAAACCATATAAATTGTATTTTATATAAACGAAACTTGGAAAATCACATATAATTGTGTAGGTTTGATAAAAGTGAATATTATTGGGTGCACCATAAATACGCATGTTGATTGAAAATTATAATTATAAAAATAAATAAATGGAGTTGCTTATGATGACGACTTGAACGAATTAAATTAAAATTAATTGTGACCGCATGTGAAATTTGTGTGATTTTGGATATATCGAAATATGTGAATTCTTGTGTTGTTTAAAATTTTATCATCACAGGGACGGCGGGATTTGGGAAATTATGCTCTCACTTAAGTCTTAGGAATACTTGCTAGGTATGGGACTAGTAGGTAGGCCTTAGTTGTGCTTAACACTTTCTAGGTATGGGACTAGTTAGTGTAAATTTTTACAGATGGGATGTTCCTAAGTAGGACTGATTTTTTTTTGTCGTTTCGTTATTTTAGTTAACCTAAGTGCAGGATTAGGAAGAAATTAATTATAGAAATTTATCTTACGAAAAAGGATAGGACACGGTTGTGTTTTGAAGACCTTTAGGTATGAGACTCGGTGTAGGTTTAAAGCTTATGCTCTATAATAATGTGGGGCTAAAATAAAATCAAGAGAAATATAAAGAGGAGAAAATAAGAAATTGATAATTAATGCCTAAGATAATAAACGAGTATTCAAATATATTGGCGTCGTTAATAAGTGCAGGACTGACAGCTAAACGGGTTGACTGACTATTACAACGTGTGGGTATCTGATGGCATAATAAGTGTAGGACTAACAGTAAAAAGGGTTGGCTGGCTATTATGACATGTCAGACGTGGAACCTTGTCAATAAGTGCAGGATTGACAGAATACGGGTTGGCTGGCTATTACGAGGGAAATGGGTATGTTGTAAAACTTTAAGCAGAAGTCCCGCAACTGATATTAATGATGGATATAAATAATCATATGAATTGAATTAAATTATATCGATAGCATTCGATAAATAGATAATTGGAAATTGAACTTGGAATAGCGTAATTCCGAGGTTAGGTGATGGATGTTTATTTTACTCGCACGTTAATATATCTCATTTAATTTATAATATTCTATTGTGATATTTATTATGTATAATGCTATTGTCTGGGTCCACGAGCCCTGATTGGGGAGGGTAGCTTGGATTCATGCGGTGGGATCTGACCCATTATATTGACAAACAATTCAGATTTAGCGCTGGAGTAGCTGCATAGGAATTATTGGAGATTTTTTGAGGTGCAACTGGATTACATTTTAGTAGCTTAGCAATAGATTTATTTTCATTTTCGTCGCACTTTTATTATGAAACTTTGATTATGTATTTGGTGGGCCACTCGGTTCAACAATTGTTAATGGTTTTATTCAGATAATCATAGTTGGATCTTTTTATTCAGATTTATATATTATTGGAGATTAGATTTATTTGGAGATTAACATGGTGATGGATTTTATTATTGCATAAATGGTTATTTTTGTTGGATCAATTTAATTATTATCTTATGAAATAAATTTTATATGTCTCATATCTTTCACATGCTAATTATGATTAATTATTTAGTGACACCCGAAGTAGTTTGGCGGTGGCGGTTGGCCACCTCGTTTGTCAGAATGCGCAGGATGTTACAACAGAGAAGACAAAAGCTGCGATTGTGGGGAATACGTATGTAGCCAAACACCCTCAGTTTGTAAAAATAAAGCGTAAAGCTAGGGAGGATCATAACGACCATAGTAAAACGAAGGAATGGTCGAGACGATCAATATTTTTTTACTAGTGGAAAGATCGTCATGTAAGGCATGTAATTGATGTGATGCACCCGTAGAAGAATGTTGCGAAACATATGATGGGATCATATCTGGGTAGATCTCATTCAAAAGATGAAGAGCGGGCGTGCCGTGATCTACAGAAGATAAAAATAAAGAAGAAATTTTGGTTAAAAATTTAACCTACAACAAGAAGAATTTTTATCCACCCGACAGCTTTCACTTTGAATACTAGTGAGAAAAAGATCATACTAGACATGTTGGTCAACTTGAAGTGTAATAACCCGTATCTTTTTACATAATTAAAAATTTAAACTTGAATAGTTTATTTCCACGGTTGATATTTATTTTTTAAATCAAGTTGACAAAAATTAATAATTTTTAACTAATTGAATTTTTTTATCAAATTATACCCGTATTTTTTTGGGTACGATTAACATATTTTTTAAAATATATTCTCAGTTACATTAACACAAAAAGAACCCAAAATTAATTTTAGCTAAAATAGAATTTCATGTGGTACTAATTAAATAAAAACTTAAGGGTTGAAAATAATATTTCTAACCTTTAAAATATGTAAGGGGTCGAAACCAAATACCAAAACCTATACTCTTATCCCCTACATGTACCCAACTCAACCAAATTTATCTCCCCCATCATATTTTATCCAGAGCTATTAAGTATCCTACTTGGTTTCCTCCTATATATAATCGTTAGAAGTAAAGACAACAAAAGAGACCAACCTTCTTATTTACCCACAAACAGTTATAACATCACGGAAGAAAAAAAGTGAGCCTCATCTTCTTCCAAATGAATGGGAGGTAAGAGCAAAAAAAAAATCAAATACAAACTAAACCTCCGACCATCATCTCTCTCATCCAAAATCGAGACCACCATAAATAAAGCTCTTAGTAGGTATAATCTTCTTCTTACTATTTTTATACTTCTTTATATATACTCGAAATACATATACTTGTGTATATACATACCAGTTATGTATATATGATGGGTTTATATATATATACACAAAAAAAGTCTCATGTAAGGATTCCTTATGGTACAGACCCCGATACATACAATTTTTTAAAACAGTAAAAAAATGATTTTCTTGATGAAACTTCATGGATATGATCTCCACATTGAGAAGATCATCTTCAATTTTTTATCAGAAAATTCAATAAAAAACTGTTGAGATGAGGTGATATATAAAAAAAGGTATAAATATGCATTTTCAACCGTTGAAATGTTGGGTCAGCGCCAACCACTATATTAATTGAATTTTTTGATAAAAATTTATAGATATGATCTTCTTAGTGTCGAGATCGTATCCATAAAGTTTCATAAATAAATTCAATAAAAAAGTGGGCGAGATGATCACCAACATTTCAACGGTCGAAAATGCATATTTATACCATTTTTTTTACATATCACCTCATCTTGACAGTTTTTTTTATTGAATTTTTTGATGAAAAAATTTGGAGATGATCTTCTTACCGTGAAGATCATATCCATGAAGTTTCATAAAAAAAATCATTTTTTTACTATTTAAAAAATGGTATGTACCGGGGTTTGAACCAACAGGAGGTCTCTCTCTCTCTTTATATATATATATATATATATAAAGAGAGAGAGAGAGAGAGAGAGAGAGAGAGAGAGAGAGAGAGTGAGAGAGAGAGCAATCATGTTATATGTTTTCTATGGCAGAGGGTTAAGTTAAGTAATATTTTTTTTATATAAACCGTATGTGTGCATGTGTTGGTAAAGTGGGTTTTAATTTGAGCTTAACAGTTTCAGAAAGTTAAAGATATATATATATATATATATATATATATATATATATATATATATATATATATATATATATAGGTTATGGGTTAAACATTTGGTATTTTAAACAACTATTGAGTGTGTGTGTGTGTTTAACGTGTGTTGGTGTATATGTGTGCGCGTACGAATCAGTGTGTGTTTTAGTGTGTGCTGGTGGATGTGTTGCTGTGCGTGTTAGTGTGTATGTGTGTGTTTAATATATTTATATATATATATATATATATATATATATATATATATATATATATATAGACACACACACGGGAAATACATATGTAAGTTATAGTAAGTGTCTCTAACATATATATAAATGCATGTATTATAAATGCACGTGTTATAAGGAACAAAATTAAAACCGAGTTTAAATCACGACAGGGTCAGATTATTAATCATAATAAATTTTTTCGTCATTTAAATTCACCCGAAAAAGAATAGTGTTAATTTTCGAGTCCGTCGGTGAATTTAAAAATATACATAAAATGCCAGTTTTGTCATATTAAAAAATTCATAACTTTTAAACCGTTGCTCAGAAAAAATACACGGACTGTACCATTGGATTCGTAGCGTCGAAACGAATACTTTAGTTTAAAAATATTTTATAATTAGCATTGTCTTTAATGATGCTAAAATTAGGCCATTGTGTTAATTACGACCCCAGACACTAGTTAAATTTACTATTTTATCCTATAAGGCTAGCACTATAAGTTTTCTATATTACCTAACTCGTTTTATTATAAACCACAATACTCATTTTTAAAATATTAATTTATCCTCCCAAAAATTATTCTGATGAATTATATTAGTTTATAAATACTGGAAGTTCGATCCTATACGAATCTATATATACATATTGAATCAAAACTCGAATATTCACATCAATTTTATTCTATTTCAAACCGAATTACGAATATGAAAAACTTCTATCATAACATAGGGATGGAAACTAAACTAATACATATCTGCTTTGTGATTATCCGTGGTAACATTTACATTAAATCACAACCAGAGAGATCAAATGTAATTTCTACCAAACCAGTCAAAATCCCCAAAATTATGGTAGGTGATTTCTTATTCAATATTATTTTCATGCAATGCTATTGATTAAGCCTATTGTTGATATCACAATGTACTAGTCCCACTTTATTTGATTCTCATTGATGAAGTCTTTTGAGTAGTTAAAACATTTACGTACAATTGATTCGATTTAAAAAAAAAACTATGTTGATTTTATGCAATGATATCATTTAATATGATTCATTCTGAACATGTTCTGTTATAGAAGACATTATGACCAGGGAATAATCTATCGTTATACCCACGATTATATTATTTGTCCTGCAAGACGCAGATGATTAAGGGACTAGTTATTGCTACTATATGGAATGTCTATGATTGATTTATCACGGTTACTTTGTCTCTAATTTATTGGATTGATTATCTCCAATTTATTTGGATTGATTTGTTGTATGTATGACTATAGTCCTAAAGCCTCTAAAACAATAATTATGGGTTATTTGTTTGGAAACCATCCATAGCTAATAGAGTATTTTAGCCTTGATATTTATAGTTATAGCAATATCATCATATATTATTATACTTATATCAATTTAGTTATCAAATCAAATTTCTTATTGTACCCGGATGTTACTAATCCTTAAATATGATTTTCTCTTCAAAAATTATTTTATTTGTTGTTATATAATGAGAATTATCTAAAGGGAAGTATTTTGCTTATTCCTTCCTTTTCAGTTATTTTAACAGATACCTTTAGGCAATGATAGATATTTCAGAGATCAATAGATACATAGAGGCAAGCGAGGTCGTATTAAAATAAAGGAAACATAAACTCAAAAGGAGAAATACACATGTATATAAGAATGAGTTCTTAGATTACAATTGTAACACATTTGAGAATCAATAAACGCCTCAATTATTTTAGTATTCAGACTTATTTATGGTTAGGCTTGTTTTAAGATAAAACTCACACTCGGTAAATCCAGATGTTACAATATGGTATCAGAGAGAGTGTCAGGTGTAAGTTAGCCTATGCGGAACATGCGTCGGGCTTACTATTAAGAAAGTGGTTCAATTAATATACTCCATAAGTTTGTACTTACAACACAATTCTTTGGTCTAAACTATCCAATTGATACTCCCCTTGAAAATCAGTTACTTCATTTGGAATTCTAAAAACTTTCATCTTTGAAATTTACCACAGTTCTCTATTGACCTTTTATTATCGTCTTCTGCATTGTACTCTTGTTATACTGTATACTCTTCCCACTAGATTACGAGACTAGATTACTTTTGTTAGAATGGTACATGAATATGATTTAATAGGAAAATTAGTACAAGAATTCCTTAATGATTTGTGAGAATTTCTATAGAAGGAAAATTGAGGGCATTAACAAGGTTACGCTTAACCGTTCTACTCTATAAAATGTAGCGGTATTATTTTCTAGATCATATCCCACAACTACAATTTCCCAAAATCTTACGTAAGTCTGGTTACGAATTTCAATTATTTAACCGATACCATATGCCTTATAACCACTGTTAATTACTTTTCTAAGCTACTGTGATTCAGAGTATTACTGAAATTCAATGTAATAACCCTCGCTTATGAGAACATATTTTATATTTATTTACTAGGTATGGTAATTAGATATAAAATGTTGGGATATGAATTGAGTATTAACTTAATGAAGAAAAGTTAAAATTCACTATGAGTTTGCATATGTACTGTAACTATAGGTGAATATTGCCAGGTTATGTTTCATAATATCATATGAATTGAAATGATATTTGGCTTAATAATGAGACTGGAACTTAAAATGAATTATAAACTGTCCAAATGATAATTTGGAGGCCGTAGTTAATTCCGGAACGTGCGAGATAGTCAAATTATGTGCCATATTGCATCTTGAGAATTTTTGGCACTTTTGACTGATTATACCTCAAATATGTAGTTGCGTGTTATTTTATCGCTATATTGATCAATTAAGTTGGGATTTTGATTAATGGCATGACTTAGTCTTACTAAGTCTTCTATTTCCCTAATTTTATTTCCTAAACCTAGAGAGAGCTTGAGAGTGGAAGAGAAAGTGTAGAGAAAGTAGAAGAGATTGAAGATCGAGAAGGAATTCTTGCTTCTACGCAAAGAAAATCTGCATTTCCTAGATTGAGGCAAGTTTCCTACTTGCTATTTGTGGTTTAAGATAAATGATTTGTTGTGATAATGGTGTATTGATCATGGTTTGATTAGTTTAGGGTTTTTTGTGTATTTGTTGGTTTTGGACCATTAAAGAATAATTTGGATGGTTATTGATAGTTGTGCTAGTAGTTAGTAGCATTTATGTTGTGTTGGTGACAATAAATGAGTTGGATTGAATGGTTTTGAGTTGGGAATCAAATTAGAGTCCAAGACTCCATAAGCAAAATTAGGAATTTTTGCAGAACCGAATCGATTCGCTGCGAGACAGTTTCAAGGGTTGGGTGAACCGAATCGATTCGGCAGTTATGCAGAAACCCCATTTTCCCGACCGAATCTATTCGGCCTGGTCCGAATCGATTCGGCAATTATGCAGTAAGCCATGATTTCTGGCCGAATCGATTCGGAAGTCCCTCATTTAAAATTTTGTTTTCTTTTCTTTTAAACCTTTTCTTTAGGTTTAGTAATTAGGGACCTTCTTAAATGAAGTAAATATAGGGTCTTAGAGTATTAGTTGAGTTTGGTCGACACCCTAGACTCGAAGGGGTTCATCTAGGGTTCATTTCAGGGGGGGCGGGTAGGTTTAAAGTAATGTTCAGGCATTACTTCTCTCGTATAGTTTTATAATAATCTAGGAAATCTTAGAGTCAAATTTGGAGACTTTAGGAATTATTGTGAGCTAGGTTTGACTTGATGGTCTATTATGAAGCCAAAAAAAAGGAGGCTTTGGAAAATAATTTGGGGAGTCTAACTATTTATCGAGGTTGTTATGCTGATACGAAATACGTATAGTTCCGGATAACCTGAATGCATTTGATAAAATGTAAAATGGACGAAGTAAGTGATAATTAACTAAATCATTAAATGGAAATGAATAAAATGGATGATACACACCTCTCTAAATACCATATTAAGGGAAGTCCGTGCGTGAGGTGAAGCCCCCTGGCTAATGAATGAAGGGTGGATATAGTCCTAGGCCATATGAGCGCTTGTTTTATATTTTCTGCGATGGGTAGGAGATTCCGGGTGTGGTCTTGACTATCCCGCAGGCATATGGCCGCTTCTCGACGTTTAGATAGGATCCCAGGTTGTCTTATGATAGGCCCTGGAAGATGATGGTTATTTAGGGGCGCGCACAGTGGGGAAACCCGGACGGGCGGTCTTAGAATCGTTATATATATATACTTATAACTATTCTAATTATCAAGTTGGACTCGATGGAACATTAATGCCACAAAGAGCAAAGTATATGCCACAAAGAGCATACAATTGAGATAAGTGCCTAAAGAGCACATGATACTAATTGTATTCCTGATAAGGAATGGAAAGGAGATAAAATGAAAAGGAGATAAAATGAAAACGGTTGATAAGCATTCTTAATTGCATATATAATCGATTCTTCCCTTATAATCATTAAATTGTCTTAATTTATCTCATTGTTACCATGATAGAATATTGTCTTTATCATCCATGCTTATCTGTTCATCATTGTCATACTTGACATTTATCTGGTGATCACATAAAATCGGGCTCTGACCGGTTCTTCTTTCTTGTTGTATATATATGTTATATCCGCTCAGGTGTTTTACCGCAATGTCGCCCGTAACCTCCCTATTTCAGTGTCTTTTGAGGAGCCGCGACATTTTGCGGATATCACGGGACATTTTGTGTAGACGCCTTCCTCATTGTTTTCTAGTTATGATCAGTCTTTATTCGGGCGTGTGGCCCAAACTGTTGTAATTGTATAATGGATGTATTATGTAACACATGAAACTTATTGTCTATTGTATGAATTCCATTAACCAACGTTTCATTCGGTCCTTTCTTTATTATGGTTGGTATATATATATACTCGTGGGAGTTTCCACCTTTCTTTTCTATTATGGGTTGTTAGTAATGCTTTATTTAAATTACAAAACTAAAATTTTTGACAACCCGTTTTCTGAAATATTGTGTGGTTATCCCATATACTCTTTACATTGTTACGATGCTGAGAATGATTTCCATCCATGATTCCTATATTATTGGAGTATCGGGCTGGCCACCCCTTATTTCGGATACCGGGTTGTCACATTCAATATTACCAAAAATGTTACGATATCCATAGTAAACATAATTCTTACCCTGAAACAACTAGAATAGTTGTGATCAGATGAAACCTTACCTAATCCCTCTACATGACTTGGATACCCCAAATGTAATTTCTCTTATAAACCATTTTTCAAAAAAAAAAAAAAACTAATCTGAACCCATATAATATTGTTAATAAAATGTATGACTTTTCACCCCTAATATGTGAATGATCTACGTTTGAGAAAAATATGGATAACCCATGTAAATATAAGTAAACGGTGTTAACAATCTTTGCATAAATTATAAACACTACCTAGCAACTACATGAAATAGTAGTTGTTTACTTTAGTTAACCAAAGATTTATGACATACCTTGCATTATTGAAAACCTTTAGTCTCAGATTATTTGTTCTTTTACTTGTTATGATACCAATCAATAGTATTCCGATTTATAGATAATTAAATAAATCTTATGTTTTAGCTATAAGGAAACACCATGGCTATATCCTACAACTTACTTTCGAAAATTTGGATTTCCGTTACTTAGTAATAAATTTTATATTTGTTTGCTCCTTATTATGTGTAGTTCTTTTATTTTTATAAGAATCCTCTATATGATAGATAGTATCTTAATTTTATAACTCCATTTTAAGTATATTTACAATATAACCCAAAATAATAATTTAAATATATTACCTGTGGGTACCCAGATTTGCCATCATGAGCCCGGACGAGTAGCCTAATAAAAATGGCCCAAAGTTCGGACCCCTCAGCTTAACTAAATTCAGTTATGACTTAGTCTTCTCCTAGAATCTCGTATAGAGATATTCCAGGAGAGAAAGATGGACGTGGGGGAGTCCAACACCCCCACTCCCTGAAGATAAACATGTATAAAATAAACCCTAAGCCTGGGGCAAAAGGCACGCACTGTATTATCTGTAAACGCTCCTCGGAGTATATATAAATAATATTGACTGTACCACCGTGGATGTAGGCATTCTTGCTGAACCACGTATATGCTTTGTTGTGTGATTGACATTTTACATTCTTTATTTTCCTTGGTGATTGCACTCTTCTCATTTATTTGTGTTGAATATAATTGTCACCACAATTGGCGTCGTCTGTGGGAACGTTTGTCTTCCCTGAGAAAGACCACACCAACAAAGAAGTTTGAAATGCCTGGTCATAGCAGTAATGCCCCTCAGGCAGGAGATATCCAAGAACAACCTTCTCCTCGTAGCATTAGATCTGAAGTTCGACGTTCAGATCAGAGGGCTCGCCCAGAAAGGCCAGGCTAAGAGGAGAGCCAAGGACCAGCAAAGTCCACACAAATATCCAGACTGATTGATGCCTATGAGGCAAGGCTCCAAGAGCAAAGGGAGTTCGCTCGCAAGCAAGAGGCTGAGAATGCTCGCCTCAAAAGGAAATTAAAAAGGATGCAGAAAGAGATCCATCGCAGCACTAGGCGGCGTCCATACCGCACTCCTAGCCCTCAGGCGAGCAAGTATCGTAGCCGAGGAAGGAGCCCAAGGCGTGGATCCCAAAAGTGTGAGAAGCACGAGTCAAGAGATGACTCTCTCGAGCACCAGCGACCGGCTCATCGTTAGAGGAGCCCAACTCGTAGTAAGGAGAACATACATAATTTGGTCCGAAGAGAGATGGACCAACACCCAGCACACCGCGACGCAAGATCGAGCAGGGATCTTGCTAGATGAGCTCTCAAAATCCAGATGAAATCCCCTTTCTCAAGGGAGATAGAAGAAGAGGAAGCCCCCAAGAAATTTGCTATTCTGAGATTCAAGATTTATGACGGAAAAACTGACCCCATTGATCACGTTATGCAGTACAGGCAAGCCATGACCCTCTAGAACCACCGTGATGCACTGATGTGCCGGATTTTTCCCTCGAGCCTGCATGACATGGCGCAGAAATGGTTTGAAAGGCTCCCTCATAGGTCTATCAGGAGCTTTGAGTCCCTGGCCGAGCTCTTTATGGCCCGCTTCATTACTAGTAGCTCCTATCCCAAAAGGATGGATGCTTTACTAATAATGAAAAAGACACCTCAAGAGAGACTCTGAGACTACGCGAAGAGGTACTGGGAGTTATTCAATGAGGTCGAGGAGTGCTTGGAGCAGGTAGCAGTGGCCTCTTTCAAAATTGGGCTACCCAGCTCTTGACTTCTGCACCAATCCCTGCCGAAGAAAGAGGCCACGACCATCGATGACCTAATGGCTCGCATCGAGAAGTACGCCAAAGTGGAGGATGTGACCCGCCTCAGCACAGGGGAAAACGGTCGAACTAAACTCGCTGCCAAAGGTAACGACAAAGCTGAGAATCAGAAGAAATGAGGCAAGAATGAGGGAAAGAATGGCTCTAAGAACGGAGGCAAGAACTATGTTTCAAAAGCATTTCAGGCAGTCAACACTGTCTTCAGAGAACCAATTTACAAGATTCTATCGAAGATCAGATACGAACCATTTATTAAGTGGCCCAGGAAGATGGGAGGAGATCCCTCAAAGAGAAACAATGCGTTGAGATGCGCTTTTCATAAAGAGGGAGGACATAAGACTGAGCACTGCAAAGCTCTTAAGTCTCACCTCGAAGAACTGGCCTAGTCTGGGCACCTGAACGAGTTTATGGAGAAGAAGGCAAAGAAAGTTGCTGCCAATGGAGAAACAAGACCTAATAATGTACTCAAAGACGATGCTGGCCATGAATTCGCGGTAATTCATGGGGCATCTGACATAAAGCAGATTCAGGGGAATTCAGCTCGGATGGAAGTAAAAAAGCTTACGACAGTAATGCAAGCTTTTCAGATCGATCCAGAATAGACACAATCAGGAAAGCATCGGTGAGTAAATGAAGTCGACTATAGCAAACATATCGTGTTCACAGATGAAGATCTGGTGGGAGTGAGAACCCGACATCATGACGCCTTGATTATTACGCTCAGGATAGCCAACTATGACGTCGACAAGTTGCTCATCGACGAAGGAAGCTCATCCGAGGTAATGTATCTTGACCTATTCAGAAAATTGAAGTTGAGCATCGCCGACCTGAAGGAAGCCACTGTCCCTCTAGTTGGCTTCGCTGGAAAAGTGACTATTCCACTGGGAAAGATTGTGTTACCAGTAAGGGCAGGAAGTATCTCCAAAATGATTGAGTTTATGGTAGTCGATATTGACTCACCATACCAAGCTATCCTCGATAGAGGATGGCTACATGCGATGAAGTCAGTCCCCTCGACCTACCATCAGAAACTCAAATATGTGACCGAGCGAGGAGTAATGGAGATCCATGACGATCAAGTGATGGAAAGAAGGTGCTTCATAGCGTCCATCCACCCAAAACCAGAGAAGAAGGCCGAAAAGCCCAATGAGAAGGTCGAGGTACAAGAAGGTCTGATACCTTCAAAATAGAAGTTAAGGTACGAAAGACCCGGAGTGGAAGAGACCAGGCTCCTCCCCTCTGAGAGAGTCGTCAAAAACCTGGAGGGAGTTAAAGCTGGTGGTAGAGAGAAGGATAGGATATTCTTGATTAGAGCTTCCCTCACAGATCAAGAAAAGAAAGAATTGACGATTCTGCTGAGAAGCAATGTAGACATTTTCGCGTGGGAACCATACGAGCTGCTTAGAATTGATTCGAGTGTGGTTTGTCATCGGTTGCATATTGACCCCACTTTCAAACCTATCACACAGAAGGCACGGTGAACTGCGCTTGAGAAGGCAAAAGCCGTAGAAAAAGAAGTTGAGAAATTGCTGGATATAGGATCCATACGGGAGGTTCAATTCCCTAAATGGTTATCCAACCCAATAGTCGTTCCAAAGAATAACGGGAAATGGAGAGTCTGCATTGACTTCACTGACCTTAACAGGGCTTGCCCTAAGGGCAATTTCCCTCTCCAAAAAATTGACCAATTGATGAACGCCACAGCAGCTTACGAAAGAATGAGTTTTCTGGTTGCATATTCGGGGTATCATCAGATCTTTCTGTATGTACCAGACCAGGACAAGAAAGCATTCATCACCACCGTCGGATTATACTGTTACAAAGTCATGCCCTTCAGGCTAAAAAACGCAGGGGCAACCTACCAGCGGCTGGTCACCAAGATGTTCAAAGACTAAATGGGAGACACTATGGAAGTCTACATCGACGATATGCTCGTTAAGAGCAGGAACAAAGAAGACCAACTCTCAGACCTATCAAGAACCTTCGAAATCCTCAGGAAATACCGAATGAAGCTCAACGCAAGCAAATGTTATTTCGGTGTCTAGTCAGGAAAATTTCTTGGGTATTTGTTCAGTAAGAGAGGCATCGAGGCTAATCTGGAACAGATCGATGCAATCAACAGGGTACAACCCCCTTGCACAATACGGGACGTATAGAAGCTCACAGGCATGCTCGTTGCCTTAAACCGTTTCATCTCGAAGTCCTCCGAGAAATGCAAACCATTCTTCCATCTCTTGAAGGGAAACAAGACAGTAGAGTTGAATCAAGATTGCTCACAAGCATTGAACGAGCTTAAGGCTTAGCTTAGCTCACCACCCCTGCTCGTCATACCTCAAGAAAGAGATTCCTTGTACTTATACCTCTCCGTTTCCAACCACGCCATCAGTTCTACACTGGTGTAGGAGAAAGCAGGAATCTAAGACCCCATTTATTACACGAGCAAGACGTTATTAGAAGCTGAGATGCGGTACCTAACACTAGAGAAACTCGCTTTTGCACTTGTAGTAGCTTCAAGGAAGTTGAAGCACTACTTTGAAGCTCACGCCATCATCGTCCTTACATCGCACCCCCTTAAAGCAATCCTAAGGAAAACGGATCTATCGGGAAGATTGACTAAATGGTCGGTCGAGCTCGGACGATTTGACATACAATTTCAACCAAGGAATGCAATCAAAGGACAAATCCTTGCTGATTTCATAGCTGAATTCACAGGTGAGCATCCTATCGACCAACTTCAACCCATGAAGCAAAGAGAGAATCACGCAACAGAGGGAGTTTGGTAATTATTTATTGATGGAGCCTCCAACTCAAAGGGGGCAGGAGTAGGCATTGTGCTTGTTACTCCAGAAGATACAATCCTCGAACAAGGAATCAGGCTTGGATTTGAAGCCTCCAATAATGAGGCAGAGTATGAGGCTTTGATAGCCGGCCTCCAGAAGGCAAACACTTTGGGGGTGAAACAATTACAGGTGTTCGACGACTTACAATTAGTCTCTAATCAGATAAGTGGGGACTACAATACAAAAGATGAAAGAATGGCAACCTACCTCGCCTTGGCAAAGAGGCTAATGGCCAACTTCGAGGAAGTCAGTGCCCAGTAATTTCTTATTAGAGGACATAATAGCCATGCTGACGCCCTGGCATCCCTAAGTTCGGTAATCAATTTCGACTTGAAAAGAACGATCCCCATCGACTTCCTCGCTCATCCGAGCATCAACCAGAGCGATGAGCTGCCAGGCGTGGAACATGTGCTCCAGATTGAGTCAGCACCCAATTGGATGGACCCTTTAAGGGACTATTTGAAGGATGGCGCACTTCCAAGCGATAGGAATACCGATAATCAGATAAGAGTCAAAGCTGCTCGCTTTCACTTATCTCCTGAGGGCAAGCTGTATAAGAGATTGTTCTCCGGCCCTTACCTACAATGTGTTCACCCGAGGGATGTCGAGAAAATTCTACATAAGCTCCACGAAAGAATATGTGGAAGCCATATTGGAGGAAGATCACTAGCTTTTCGAGCTATGACGAAAGGCTACTGGTGGCCATATATGGAAAAAGATTCGGCAGTGTATGCTCACAAATGCGAGAAATGTCAACTACATGCTCCTATGGTTCACCAACTTGCCAGCAACCTAAGATCACTCACCAGCCCCTGGCCTTTTGCCCAATGGGGAATGGACATCATTGGACCACTTTCTACCACTGTCGGAAACCGTAAGTATCTGTTGGTCACAACGGATTACTTCACCAAATGGATCGAGGCAGAGCCACTGGCAAACATCCGAGATGCAGATATGATGAGATTCATATGGAAAAACATAATTTCCCATTTTGGAATCCCCAGAACCATCATCACTGACAATGGAACATAATTCGAGAGTGACCCTTTCCAAAACTTCTACAATGAACACGGGATCATGCACTATTTCAGCTCGGTGGCGTATCCTCAGAGAAACGGTCAAGCTAAAGCTTCCAATAAAACAGTGATCGATGGGTTAAAAAAATGATTAGAGCGAGCCAAAGGCGCATGGGTGAATGAACTGCCACATATTCTATGGGCTTACCGCACTACCCCACGTCGGGCAATGGGGGAAACCCCATTCTCACTAACGTATGGAATGGAAGCGGTCATCCCATTAGAAGCATGCCTACCAACTATGAGGTTCACCCTTATCAATCAGGGCCAGAATGATGCAGCATTGCTCGCTGAACTCGACCTAGCCGACGAACGCAAAGAACTTACCTTAGTGAAATTAGCGAGCTATCAACAATAGCTCATAAAATACTATAACAAGAAGGTCAATCCAAGTGCATTCCAACTTGGAGATTATATCCTAAGGAAAGTCCTTGGCAGCACAGTAAAACCATCAGACGGCAAGTTGGGGCCAAACTGGGAAGGACCATTCAAGATAACAAGAGATGATCTGCAAGGAGCCTATCACTTAGAAACACTGGAGGGCAGAGAGATACCCCGAGCATGGAATGCATCCAATCTTAAGAAATTCTATTTCTAGTTTTTTTCTTGCCTTTTACCAGATTTATGAAAATGGCAGCTCATTTACTTGTGATTAATAAAAGTTGTTTGGCAGTTGCATTCTATGAGGTGTCAGTTAACTAATATATGAACTTTATAACTTGCACACCCTTTCCAAGTGATAAGCACACTACTTAGTACACGATAGTAGGGAAAACACCCTCAGGTTTTCATTATGAAGCACGAACAACCTCTTAGCATTGCCCCTGGCAATATATGAAGCCCTACAGGAGATCCTTAGTCAATCCGGCCAAGTCAAATTGGTCACAAAATAATGTTTGGTTAACAAAACCCTGATCGGATAGAGTATCCAACACCAGGTGTGTCCTCGCCAATTGCCACACTTAGGCATAAGGGAGTGTGATGACACAACTTAAAAGGTAAAGTAGGGCATAATGGTATCTCATAAGCATACTGGACTGGAGGGACACTTACTCAATAAATGCAAACTTACCAATCTAGTCGGCCACGAGAGGCCCAAGATTATTAAGCGAAGAATAAATAAGCACATGTTTAGTCGGCGGGTTCGCCCCAAAACATAAATATTATATTACTTCATCACATTTACAATAATAATGTACAACCTGTGTTTAATCGGCGAGATCGCCCAAAACATCAATATTAGATTACTTCATTACATATGTACACAGAGTTACAACTGATAAAATCTTAATGAGTCTGAGGCCTCTGAATAAGATAATCAGCCACTTGTGCTCTTCGACCGTCAACCGGATGAGGAGATAATTCCTCCTCGACCTTATTCGTATCTGACTCTAACAACTGTTGGGGGATGGCGGCATCGATAGGGATCCAATGATCATCCCTCCTGAAGGGGTTAGGCCTTAAAGTAGAAGAAGAGATCTTGTGACGATACCAGAGTATTGAGTTTCTTGGAACTTGTAGCTCCCTGAGGGCACTCAACCATCCTTTGATAAATGCGAGCTCTTCAAAATCTATCAGCCTCGTCGGAGTATCTACCTAACCTTAGTCGTAACCATCAGCCCATACTCAGCGAGGTCCTCTCTTAAACAGATGCCTCAGTCGTGTGACATCCTTTTGGAGCCCAGTAGAAATCACGTATGCTCAACGGACATCTTCATGGAGCTCATATATTTCCCTAACTGGGCTTCTTATGCTTGTACCAGCACGCGGAACAGTCGATGGGGGTAGAACCTCGCAGCACTGAAGGAGCATCGCTTGGCCTTATGCCAGCTCATGATGAGGAGGAACCCCTTAAAACGTGAGGCACAGTGCTCGGCGCATGCTCCCTGAGGCGCAACACATCCCTCCTCAAGGACTCATTTTCCTGTTGCAGAACTTCTCCAACTTTGTTAATGTCAATAGCATCGAGGAGTCTTGCTCTCAGAGTGTTCACTTCCTCTTGAATAAAAGCTCCAACCTTTTCCATTTCCTGAAGCCTGTCCTTCAGTTTAGCAACGCACTCCGTCTGATATATGAAAATTTTATTCCTTGATCGCAGTGATTTGTAAATTCTTACAAAGGTCTGGCGAACTTGAGGACTCACATCAGGACCAAGCATTCTTCCCACTCAAGAAGTGGCTGGTATATATTCATCTACATCAATCGACTACAGGCTATAAAGAGCTGTAAAGGATAAAATAAATCAGTACACTAAGGGAAAAGTCTTTTCATTTCATTCATAAAGGATCAAAGTACATTGAGAATCAGAAAGGAACATTACAAATAAAAATACAAAAGCAAACCTAAGAGTATATTAGCTGGCGACCTCAGTTTGTTCTGAAAAAGCTGGCTGCTTTCCCTTATCAGCAGCAGTAGGAGCATCTCCCTCAGGTAGAACAACTTCTGTCGCCCGAGCAAGAAGGGCATCAACAGGAACTGACTGGGAAGCAGGGTCAACACCTTTGACAGCTGGGGAAGGAGCTTCATCTACGATAGGCTTCAGGCCTAGATCATGCTCATCAAATAAGAGAGAAGTAACATCCACCCCGGCATCCAAGAGGACCTTGTTCCAGGCTTCTCGAAATTTAGACGGCTGATGTAGCCTATCTAAACCTCAACATCTTTATATACGGCAGCCCACCCAGAATTATATGAATTTTCCTTAATGGTGGCTGCCTCGGACTCCTTCTCCACCAGCACCTTATTTTCCTCCACCACCGCTAGCTTGCTCGAGCAGACCAAATCATAGGCCTGCCGTAGTTCATTTAGTTCTTTAACCACTGCCTCCCTCGCTCGATTGGCTTTAATAAGGGCCATATCAGAAGACATCCAGGCAGCATCAGCAGCCTTCAAGCTGGCCTCGAGCTTAATACTCTTCACTTTCATAGTAGCGTTCTGCTTCTCCAGCTCACCATTCTTATTCACCAGCTCGTCGCGAGAGCGATGGAGCACGACAAAGTCAGTCATAAACTGCAAGTAAAAAAAGGCATTAGAAGAAAGAAACAAATAGAATTTGACAAGCATTAGAAAAGAGAAACAGACTTACCAAGGCTAGCCTCTGACTCGCTTGCAAGGCTAACTGGTCAGTCCCCATTTCCCTTTGGCGATCAGCAGGAAGGACTGCTCTCTCGAGTAGTGCAGGGGCCAATTGAGGAGAAATGGCAATCGAGGCCCCCTCTGGCAATGCATACATGGGCACTAGTGCTTGCCTAGCCTTCGTCCTCGCTTCCACTCTTCTCCTCTCCTCCTCTCTCTCCTTCTCCTTCTCTGCCCTCTTCCTCTCATCCACCTTCTTTTTATTTTCAGTCTTCTTCCTCTCCTATTCTCTCTTTCTCTCTCTCTCTCTCAACTGCTCTTCTTCTTTTCTCTTTTTCTCCTGCTCCCGAGTAGCAGACTGAGAACCAGTGGCAATAGCCCCATTGCTGGATTTTTGCTATTTCGATCTCTGAGCGAGAAGCACACCATCCTCATCATCATTATCACGGATCAAGTTTTTCCTAGGGGAACCATTTCCTCTCTAGAACTGCTGGATGTACTTGAAGACTCTTGAGCCTCAGATAACCTCTTTTGAGATGGAGGAACTTTCACTACTGGAGCTCGCCTCACCAGAACTACCTTCAGCACCTCCTCTGATATCACTTTCAGAACTGCTCTCTTCCTCGTCCAACTGAATGGGATCGGCAGCAGCTTATTCAGAAGTATCTAAGTCAGGAATGCTGTCCACAGGCCTCCCAATGAAATTGGACCCGATGTTCTTATACTCTAGCAGAAAAGCAGCGGATCGGGGATGTTCACCATTAGCCAGAGATTCCCTGATATTCTAAGCTTTAATAATCTCGGCAGCTCGAACCTCGCTGAGGGCAGGTTTCGAGTTCTTTATCCTCGCTTAAAAGAAAACAAAAAAGTATCAGAAAAATCACACATTAACAAGGAGATCGAAAGAGCAGAGTAAAGACTACCTATATACTCTTCCCCATAAAAGGGAACAGTGAATCTATTAGACCTCGCCCCCTCAGTCTGGGGAGGGGGGGGGGGGGAGAGGACTGCCAATTCCTAGCAAGAAATCCATCTTGCCAGTAATCCTTGTGGGAATCAGGTAAATTTACTACCAATACCCTGTCAGGACTCCTGGCCTTGAAGTAGAGAAGACCAGAGCTCGTTCGAGAGAAGGAATAACAAAAACAAACTTCAGCGAGCCCCAATTTAGTGCCATAAAGTTGATTTATTCTATGGACACCATTGATTATCTTCCAGACATTGGGTGAACACTATGCAGGGACAATGTTGAAATAACCAAAGAAAAGAAGGAACAAATTGTTTGGAGGAAAAGTAAGCCCCCCTTGGGAAAGCAACAGGACATGAATCCAATGAGCACCCTCTATCTCTCTAACATTCTTAGGGGGAGAGGCGCACTCAATCTATACCCACTCTAGGATATTATAAAACTTCCTAAACTCAGACACTGATCTATTTCCTATCTTTGTCATTTGTAAACCCTAAATTGCAAATTCAAAGAAAACTCAACAGAGAAAGCACACAGAGAGAGAACAGGGGACTTACAAGATGAAAGTTTGACTTGGACGATGCAAGATAACAAGCCCAGGTGATGAGGGATATTGAAAGTGAATAAAATTAAGACCCGGAGAATAGGGCACAACAACTAAAACTCCCAGAAGATGAGGGAACACTAAGAAGTTTGAAACGACAACTACGAAACGCTGCTCTAAATAACTTTTAAATGCTCCCAATCATCGCTCACAGGACACAAAGCAGCTGCCTAAATCAGTTCTCAACTTTGGGAAGAGTTGCACGATTTACAAAAAGATCCATTATGACAAATCATTTAAATTTGTTGAGCCCAAATTGTGGCCCAACAACTTTAGGGGCAATTGTGGGTACCTGGATTTGCCATCATGGGCCCGGACGAGTAGCCTAATAAAAATGGTCTAAATTCCGGACCCCTCACCTTAACTAAATTCAGTTATGACTTAGTCTTCTCCTAGAATCTCGTATAGAGATATCCCAGGAGAGAAAGATGGACGTGGGGGAGTCCAACACCCCCACTCCCTAAAGATAAACATGTATAAAATGATCCGAAGCATGGGGCAAAAGGCACACACTGTATTCTCTATAAATGCTCCCCAGAGTATATAGAAATTATATTGACTGCACCACCGTGGATGTAGGCATTCTTGCCGAACCACGTACATATTGTGTTGCATAATTGACATTTTACGTTCTTTATTTTCCTTGGTGATTGCGCTTTTCTCATTTATTTGTGTTGAATATAATTGTCACCACAGTAACCCTATGACTCTTTTAGAATTTCAAAGCACCGACGGATTAGGAATAACTATCAATTAAATTCTTACATCATTAAAACTTTTTATTGTTACAAGTCTCTTTATTAACTGTGTACCTCAATCCAAATTAAAATAACCATTGATTCAAACCCCATACCAAATTACTTACATCCACACTAGTACCAGTGCCTCAGAAATCTAGTTAGAACCTATCTAAGAGTAATTCCTAATTTTAATTTTTGTGATATCCTCCGCGTAAATATAGGAAACCCTAATCTTCTATTATATGATGAGGAGTTCTAATTAAATTCAGGTCACCCAAGTTTGAAATACATCTTCATCGATAGTTACTGAAGTTGATACAAAAACGTTAAATGGAATTTTAGAGAATTACAAATTCAAAGTATATTACCATCTAGAAAGGTAAACGTATAACCGATTCCTTAAGCTATAACCTTATTGGGAGAATTAACATCCTAATCTTCTTATAATATTCTGCCACTATAGAACAATATGACCTTTAGTAAACCCTGTTCTATTTTAAAATTCGTCTATATTATGTCTTATCCAAACCTGTGAACAATAACTTCTCTATTCCTTAGTAAAGAGACAATAAACCAAAAGTAAGACTTAAAAGTTGTTGTAAGATAGGGAAATAAGTCTATAATTGAGATATAAATTGCATGTATGTGATAAATTTCCACTACGATAAGAGATATCATAAGACGCTCTTTGTTAGATTCATGATACACCCCAGAAAATTCCAAATGTATCAGGTACTGAGCAAAGATCATTGATACCCAATATAAGAACAATATTTTGAGGAAATATCTCCCTTGTCACTAAATCCAAATAGGACACCAGTGTCCCAGTGAACTTTTCCAACTTCTTTCGGTCCCGGAATGGAAAAAAACCATATTATAACGAATTTTGTTAGTGGACTGTTTCATATGTCCCAAGGATACAATTCAGTATGAACCGACCCGTCAAATTTACCAATTTTCTTAGAATTTTGACTATTTCAAAAGCCCAAGATCTATAGTAAGACGGTTAACATGAATAATCCATTAGCTCACTGAGTAGAAGAAAATAGACGTACCCAGAAGTTCAGATTACATAGAATTGTGGAATAAGAACATGATTTTTTACATTATACAAACTGCCCCAAGTAAATAAGTTTAGCTTGAACCTTTGATCCTATCGTGATTATATAACTCAATTTTAATAAAATTTCAAGCATTAGTGACAACGACCTTATAAATATCAGTATATACATCAATTGTGTTTTGTGTACTTTTATAAACATCCCCATAGTAATATCTTCACATAAGAATGATATAGATGTTAGTGACTTTATTTACATTATTATACAAACTACATTTAAGGAAATCATTTTTATTCTCAGTACTACACTCTAGGACTACCTAGACCTAATATAATTATTAGGTAAAAAAACTCATCCAAATTGATAGGATATATCTAGAATAGCCCCGATGTACCTTAAAGAATCATTTTTGACTTTAGATGTCTATAATAAGATCCCTGAGATTATTTTATCATCCATCATAATTGTAGTAATACTTAGTAAAACTTTGCAAACCTGAGAGGCAATTAAATAAATAAACCTATTGAAAATACTCCAAAGCTATCAAATGTTACATTTTACCAATTATTGGCTTAATAAAAAGTTAAATCCACGAATACATTACCCTAATATTTAGGAAGTTAAGTAAACATGACCTCCAGATTTTAAGTACATTTCCTCGATACATGAAATTTTGAATAAACCTCTTAATGGAATTACCAACTATGATAAACTCTTGATTTATTTTCTTGATTAACCAATACATGGTTCCGCAACGACAATAAGATCTTCTAGTAGTTCCTTAAATTGTATGATATCAATAGAAATTCCAACGGAAGCAACAAGTGTAAGGTACCGTTCTACAACACCAGGAACTGAAATTCTTATAGTATACTTGGTAGTTTTAGACATAAATAGAATTTCTTTGATAAAATATCCCAAGAATTTTCGAAAACCTGACTTACGATTCAGATATCATCATCTTAATGTCAGTTGAATTTAGGAGACCAAAGTTGAATTTGGGAGACCAATCTTTAACAATTTGAATGAAATTTGTCGACCAACATTATTAAAGAACTTGTACTTTTCAATTAACCATTGTGCAATGAGACGTAAAATACTATTGTACCAATATCAACGTAGAAACTATAATATCCTCTTACCAATATCTATTTCTATAAGCACAACATATAGTATGTGAAACAAATTTCAGACAACCAAACTATACCTCAACCCTTATTACGAAAATCTCTGTTACGGTACCTGATACCCGTAAAAAGCTTGTAAAAAGGCCAATTAAATTATCTGAAACACCCTTTGTTTCTAATCCCAATTAATCATTATCTTTTATATGATTGTGTTGCACAACTAATCATGAGAAGAAGCAACTTTGGTAAAATCATAATAATTTCATGATCAACGAACAAACCTAATCAGTTCGAATATACTACATACACTAAACGACGTACACACTATGAGAATCTGAAAATTTTAAGATTATAGGAATTTCAAAGACGATTTTTTTAGGTAGGTAGATTGTAATAACCCGCATCTTTTTACATGTTTAAAAAGTTGAACCTGAATTATTTATCTCCCCAAATGATATTTATTTTTTAAAGCAAGTTGACAAAAATGAATGATTTTTAACTAATTAAGTGTTAAGTATACATTTTTTTTATCAAATTATACCCGTATTTTTATTGGGTATGATTAATATATATATATATATATATATATATATAATCATTTACATTAATACTAAAAGAAAATGAAATTAATTTTAACTAAAATAAAATTTCACGTGGTATTATTTAAATAAAAAATCAACGGTTAAAAACAACATTTCTAACCTTTAAAATATATAGGGGATCAAAACCTAAATACCAATACCTATACTCATATATCCTACATGTACCCAACTCAGCCGACCTTATCTCCCCCATCATATTTTATCCTTACCTATTAATTAGCAAAGACACCAAAAGAGACCATCCGTCTTATTTACCCACAAACAGTTATAAACCACGGAAGAAAAAAAAGGTGAGCCTTATCTTCTTCCAAGTGAACAGGAGGTACCCCCCCTCCCCCGGGCCAAAAATAAAAATTACCAAACTAAACCTCCCACCCTCATGTTCCTCCTCCAAACATGAAACCACCATTAATAAAGCCCTAAGTAGGTATAATCTTCTTCTTACTATTTTTATATTTCTTTATATATACCCGAAATACATATAACTTTGTATATACATAATAGTTATGTATATATGTTGGGTTTATATTTTTGTGTATGTGTAGGTGTATGGTATATATATACACTGTGTGTGTATATTTGTACATATATAGAGGTTATGGGCAAAATATTTGGTATTTAAAGAGCTATGGAGAGTGTGTGTGTGCGTGTATGAATCAGTGTGTGTTTTATTATGTGCGTGTGTTATTGTTATGTGTGTTGTTTTGATATTTTATAATATATATATATATATATACAGTCATGCTCTTGTGCAGACCAGTTCGCATTTTAAGAATGCAGACCGAACATGTGTCACCTGGCGGTGAGCCCAGAAAAGAGAGAGAGTGTGCCTATAATTTAGGCGATAATTTCTAGACGCACCATTAGGTGACACATGTCCGGTCCGCACTCTTAAAATGCGGACTAGTACGCACAAGAGCATTATATATATATATATATATATATATATATATATATATTATGTGGGGTAAATTTGGAAGAAAAGAAAAATACATGTGTAAGTTATAAGTAGGTATCTCTAATATATATATAAACGCCTATATTATAAACACACGTATTATAAGGAACAAAATTAAACCAAGTTTAAATCGCGAGAGGGTCAAATTATTAATTATAATAAATTTTTATGTCATTTAAATGTCCCCGGAAAAGAATACCATTAATTTTAGAGGCCGGCGGTGAATTTAAATATATATGCAAAATACCAGTTTTGTCATCTTAAAAAATTCATAACTTTTAAATCGTTGCTCAGAAAGAAATACACGGAATGTACCGTTGGATTCACAACGTCAAAACGAATATTTTAGTGTATAAACATTATAATTGGCATTGTTTTAAATGACGCTAAAATTAGGCCGTTGTGTCAATTACGGCCTCGAACACTAGTTAAATTTACTATTTTATTCTATAACGCTAGCACTATAAGTTTTCCATATTACCTCATTTGTTTCATTATAAACTACCTTACTCATTTCTAAAATATTATTTTACCCTCCCAAAAATTATTCTGATGAATTATATCAGTTTATAAATACCGTAGGTTCGGTCCTATACCGATTTATATATACATATTGAATCAATACTAGAATATTCACGTCCGTTTTATTCAATTTAAAACTGAACTACGAACATGAAAAACTTCTATCATAGCATAATAACGACAACTAAACTAGTACATATTTGCTTTGTGATTATCCGTAATAACATTTACATTAAATCACAGCCAGAGACACCAAATGCAATTTCTACCAAACCAGTCAAAATTCAGGAATTATGGTGGTGATTTCCTATTCAGTATTATTTTCACGTCATGCTTTTGAATTGATTATGCCAATTATTGATATCACTATTTGATAATTCCAGTTTATCCGATTCTCATTGATGAACTCAAATTTATATCCCTGACGTAGGAGTAGAGGATGGCATCACTGAGGTAAAAGTCCTATATTTGAAAAGTTTTCATGTTGATATCGGGGTCTCCTATGTTTCTTAATAGCCTTTTTTCTCTCCTTTTGACTCCCCCGCTGCCTCCGTCTCCCTAAGGTTCTTTCCTGCTTTTCCTATCGCAGATCTGCTGTCACTGATGGAAGATATTGCTCTCGAATTTGAATCCCCTCTTGTCCTTGAAAGAAGAGATCATGCTCTAGATGCTTAAGTACATAAGTGGGCCGAGCCAACGGATGACAATGAATAGTCAGACTAGCTAACCAACAAGGCAGTCGATAGGTCATCGAAGGGTTTGTGTGAATAATGAAATGGTAAACATTATTCATTTTAAAGTGTCCCGCGGTGATCTAATATCTTTTCAAGAAAATGATGCGAGAACCCGTGGTGAAGAAATAAGGAGATCCTTCTATATCAAAATATCAGTTGAAAAAATCATAGGAAAATTCCTGGATCACCCGGTAAGAATGTGGAGAAAATGAGTAGTTCAAACATTTACATACACTTGATTCGATTTAAAAAAAACTTTGTTGATTTTATGCAATGATTTCATTTAATATGATTCATTTTAAACATGTTATATTATAACATACATTATGATCAGGGAATAATCTATTGTTATAGCTAGGATTGTATTATTTGGCCTGTAGGACTCAGATGATTGAGGGTATGGTTATTGCTTCCATACGAAATGTCTATGATTGACTTAACACTATTACTTTATCTATAATTTTTTTGGATTGATTATCTCCAATTTATTTGGATTGATTTGTTGTGTATATGACTATTGCCCTAAAGCATCTAAACTGATAATTATGGGTTATTTGTTTAGAAACCATCCATAGCCATTAACCTGTTTTAGGCCTGATCTTTCTAGTTATGAAAATATCATCATATAGTATTGTGCTTACCTCAATTTACTATTGTATCAAATTCCTTATTGTACTCCGGATGTTACTAATCCTCAAATATCATTTTCTCTTCAAAAATTATTTTATCTGTTGTTATAGAATGATAATCATCTACTGGGCAATGTTTTACTTATTCCTTTCTTTTTAGTTATTTTAAATAGGTACCTATATGCAGGGATGAATATATTAGAGATCAGTTGATACCTAGAGTTAAGAGAGGTCGTATTTGGATAAAGGAAACGTATAATCAGCAGGAGAAGCACATATGTATATAAGAATAAGTTCCTAGATTACAAATGTAATACATTTGAGAATTAATAATTGCCTCAATTGTTTTGGTATTTAGAATGATTTATGGTTTAACCTTGTTTTAAGATAAACTAATGCTCGAAATACCAAGATGTGACATGAAAACTTCGATTGGTTATTTCGGTAATTTATACAAGGTAGTAAGCTACCAAACAAATGACCTAAAACAGTGCATGTCTTATGACTAGATCCTCGTCATTCAATTATTCTCTCTGCTATTTATGCATTGCATAAAGATCTCCATCAGGAAAATATGCAAATAAGTTTTTACTTTACCCTAATTTGTGTAAAAATGGTAAATAAAAAGCACAATAAAGCTGCAACATCAACTTTAGCCGAGGCAATTTTTGTATTAGAGAAATATTTTCCTTCGTCGTTCTTTGATATTAGCATCCACCTACTTTTGCATTTATGCGATGAGGCTTTATTGTGTGGTCCCATTAGGTATCACTGGATGTATACTTTCGAGCGCTTGATGAAAACCTTCAAACATTAATACACAATATATTGGAGGGTCAAGTGTTGAAGAATACATAACCGTGGAATCATAGTTATACGCTCAGGCATATATGCCAGAACAAGAGCTGGTGAGGTTCAATACTCATGGAGAATAAGTGATCGAGGAATCTGATGAGTTTGAGGATGGATTGCCTTTTGAGAACCCTTAAAAGGTGAGACTAACTAATCTACAATATAAGCAAATAGCTCATTACGTCTTCGAATCATAAGATGAACTTGAAGTTGAAGAGAGTTAATACCTATATAATTAACTAAAATATTCTTGTATGATTATATATATTCTATATATTATGTTCTAAACTCTATAATTTATCTTTAGAAAGTAAAGAACAAAATTGCCCAAAATCAGAGTAGAAATTGCACGACGAATGATTCTAGGGTATAGATATCAAAAGAGGTAACTTCCACCTCTTGTGTGTGTGTGGTTATTAATTCACGCGTGGTAAAAACATGCCCTAATACAAATTCATTAATAATTGCAGCTTCTAAAAATAGGTAATATCTCTTCAAGGCTTGCACGTCCTAGCAAAAGGTCCCACATTATGTGTAAAAGAGTTTAAGAAATTCCATACCGACAGTTTTGATTTCGTTTCATATCCATGTGAGGAAAAGCTTTTGACGCAAAATAACAGAATTTTAATCTATGTCTTGACTACCTGTGTTATTAGTAAAAGTGATAAAAATCCAAAAGATATAGTGCTTGGGATTGTCCAAAAAATCATAGAACTCAATTATTTAGATTTCATATAAATTGTATTCTATTGTAACTGGGTAAAAGTGGTGGAAACTAAGAATGATTGTAAACTTGATCCTGACTCAAAACATATCATGGTAGATTTATCAAAGATGAAGAGTAAATATCGCATAGTCGACGAGCCTTTTATTTATGACTTTTAGGACGTAAAGAAGTTATTCTAATCAAATTGCATAAGCGATGGAAATTGGTTTATTATTCTGAATGCAGCAAATGGTATGACTACTCAAGCAAATGCATTAAAGGCTCTTAAAGAGTTAAAGTCTAATTTTGATAACAACCTTAATTTGAAGTATCTTTTAATCAATTTAGAAGAATATTGAGTATAAAAATATTATTTTACCCTTGATAATCCTATTTGTATCCTATTATGATATTGACCCTTGACAATCCTATTTGTGTCCAAATGTCATCAGATTATGATATTGGTACTTTAGTTTGATTTATGAATGTTTAGATTGAATTATGAATGCTTAGTATGATTTCTGAATTCACTAGGATGACACGGGATTAATGTAACTCGTAGGAACTAATCGCGTAATCACGGGAATCTCGATTTGAGAATACGATGAAAATTTATAAATATATATACTTAGGCCTAAAAATGTGTCTCTAAAGGGCAAAAACCCAAAACAGCCTCAAAAGTCTCCGTAAGAGATACGAACACCTCGCACGGGATCATTGTAACTCGTAGGAACTGACCACATAGTTATGGAACTATCGATTTGAGAATATGACTAAAATTTGTATATATCTAGAGTTAGACTTAAAAATATGCCACTAGAGGGAGAAAACCAAAAATAGATCCCCCAACTCCCCCATAAGAGGCACAAACACCTTTCACGGGACCAATGTAACTCGTAAGAACTGATCGCGTAGTCACATGACGCCCGATTTGATAATATGATGAAATTTACAAATATCTAGACTTAGACTTCAAAACATGATACTAGAGGACGAAAACCCAAAACAACCCCGAAATAACCCCGAAATAACCCCATAAGGGGCACGAACACCTCGCACGGGACCAACGTAACTCGTAGGAACTGGCTGCATAGTCACATGACCAATATAACTCGTATTATATTGGCCTTTGACAATCATACTTGTATCCTATTACGATATTGGTGCTTTAGCTTGATTTATAAATGTTTAGTTTAATTTATGTATGTTTAGTTTAAATTATGAATCAACATGGATAGCATGATGCTTTACTTTGAATTGTCATCCCCAGAGTTACAATATTGCTTAATTATTGAATTGGTTGTTGAGTAGAAGTTTTTTTTTTTTTTTTTGGGGGGGGGGGGGACTACCTAAAAATAAATTTTAATTTATTTATTAAATAGAATGGGTCACGGACCTGGGCCTCAATCCCTAATTTTTTTAAAAAATAATAAAAGAATGGTTATGGTCCAAGACCGTAACCACTTTTTATTTTATTTTTAAAAAAATGAGGGCCACGGACTATGTCCGTGGTCCATTTTGTACATCATCCCACGCATGATCACGACGGAGGTACGTGACCATAGGGTCATAGCCCAGGTCCATAACCTAACTTGAACATCGTCCCATGTATACTCACGACCCACGTCCATGACCCATTTTGAACATCATCCAACATATGATAACGACCCAGGTCTGTGACTATAGAGCCAATATTGTCCCACCTGGGAGACCGTGACCCTTATTTAGGGTCACAGATGAAGTCCGTGACCACAGTTTATGGTCAAGGGAAAAATGGTCACGACCCAAGTCCGTGGCCATCTTTGATAAATGGTATAGTGATTAATTACTCAAGGGTCTACTATTTTCTTGTTTATTATTTTTCAAAAGGACTAAACCCATCATGAAATACGGTTTGGCAGAGTCAGTTCATTCTTCTCAGCTTCGAGATGTCTTTGGCCTAGGCTTCTTGTCCATCTCGACACTAAGAAATTTTACAGTTTTTAGAGAAAAATAATATTTTCATTGATGACAAGAGAACTTTTACAAAGTATACTTCCATTAACTACTTCCTGACTTTTCTCATCTCGGTGTCAATACTTCCTAAGGTTCTCGACATTCCAGGGTTTTTGAAGGGATACCCTTACAATATTTCACTTATATATGTGCGAGGTAGTAGCACTGAACTAACTCTATATGGGTCATACCAATTTTCTTCAAGTTTATTATTTTTCTCAATTACTGTGACACCCCGCCTAATTAAATATCGGGTAATCAGTCCTTTAGTAAATTAAAAATCTAGGTGAAGGGTTGGTTGATTCTTAGCATCACTGTCGTAAAATAAATTTCTAGTTTAAACACCCTAAATAATTAAGCTAAGTGTAAAAACAATTTAAACGTTATTTCTATTTTATTTAATTCCATTATGAAAACCTTTTCAATAATTAACAATTTAAGAATCGCATAAATGAGAAAGATGGAAATTAATACACAAGAATTTAACCATTTAAATAAACCAATACCAAGTTTAAAAACTACAAATGAAATCATCCTCACAAGAATTACATCCCAAAGAGAACCGAGTACTGAAAATAAATGAACATAAATCTCTGACAGATCCAAACTGAATAGGGAAACGGGCGACACATGCCCTAACTAATCAGAACTAAAATAAGAGTAGAATCAACAAAGAGGTCGTCTAAGCAAGGGCATACAACTCCCACCTAAGCTGTAGCACGTCCGGTCCAAAGAATGTAAGCATGACGCCCCTGTGACTGGGCACCAGTAATATATACATATATATACAAGAGAAAAGAAATAACAAGAAGTGGGTCAAGGCCCGAGTGTAAAACAATTTAAAAATTAGTTTAGCAAGTATTTAAAATGCTTACCGGCTAATGTAACAACCATGTTAACATGCGACACTCTCTTGAGAATTCTCACCTCTCATCTAGTGTGCACGCCTACCATAATATTAATCTTAGAAGTTTATTTTAACTTAACCTTCCCAAAAGGTTTCATCCCAAGAAAATACTATGGCTAATATAATTAATCTCTGAAAATTAAACTCTCTCTTATATCCTACCTTACTTAGAATACTCAACATTATTACAAAATTTCCAAACACTTATAATAAAGTTGGAATAATTTTTCACTATTAACTACTTTTATGCACAGTAGAAAGTTCCCATACTTAAGTATATATATTTAAGTCACTCATACAATATATATACTATCGGCACCCCACATAAAATCTATGGTGCTGTCATACTCTGCTATCAAGTCCCCGTATCACTCGTACTAAGGGAAATACTAGTTCGGAATCACTCTCGAACTGTATTAACGCAAAACACATACAAATGGAGGCAAAGTATAGTTCCAAGTCGCTAAGAGGTCAACACATACCGTCACGTCTCTTAGGACTATCTGACTATCACTCAAATAGCTTGTATTAAGGATATTATCTTCTAGGGTACAAGTCGTTATCCCCCATAAAGGCCCAATCGAGATAAGACTGTTCCGGCGCGGAAACCTCCGAGATAGCAAGTAGCTCGAGTATGATTTTTACACAGATACATGATACATGCACAATCACACAGTCACATATATAAATATTTACATTTTCTAAATTAAATGCGCCCACGACTCATAATTATAATTATCCATTCTTAGCATATTTTACTTGATTATTTTGCATAACAGATTCTTCACTTGTATTCTCATATATAATTTACTTCATATTTACTTCTCGTCTCCCGAAGTATCCTTTCTCCCTAAGTAAAATTTCAGCAGGCATACTCTCACTTACCTTCTGGTCTCACTCCCTCACGAGTATCGATCTTTTATTAAACGTATGCATGATTTCTTATGTGTGAATAACTCCCTGTTAACCCATAATTTCATTCTACATTAAATTTCACTCAACGGGGTATACCTAGACCCTAGTGGTCCTCTTTATAATTCATTATGCTATATTAATGATGATCAAGGGTTTCTACACATTTTAACCGGATTAAACTTAAAGAAGAGAATTAAACCATTTTCCAGGAGGGATCGATCGATCGAGGAATGAGGTCGATCGATCGATACCGTCGATTGATCGATGTTCTTGATCGATCGATCGATCAAGCAGTTATGACGAATTCTACCATTGACAAGTTACGGGTTTAACTCTCCAACCTCTACCAAATCTCCATTATAGATCCCCAAACTCCCAAACAACATTACTACAGGTACTATATACCTAACTACATGATTTCCTACGTGAAACATGTTCAAATTCATCAACGATATCAAAATAATGAGGTAAAATTTACATAAACTTCAAGAACCCTAATTTTGGAAGAAACATCCATTCTTCTAATTAATTTCAAGATTTCTTGTTATTAAATCAAAACTATTTCATGGGTAATCCTCTACATATTATGGGTGTGTCCAGAATATATTAAATTTCTCTAAACATGCGATTTATGATCTCTAAATTATCGATTTCTTCCATAAAACATGTTCTTGATAATCCTAAACTAACATGGGTGAGACATTAACTAATAACAAAGCAAGATAGATACTTTCCTGGAACTCAAGTTTCTAATTTATGGACGAAAAAGGTATGGTTGCGTTCCTCATTGTGCGATCCACTATTAGGTGGTGGTGGTGGTGGCGGTGGCGGTGCAAACGGATGAGTCTTTGGCCTTGGATTGCTTGGAAAGCTCTCCAACTTCTTCTCTAATGGCCGTTCTTTGGTTTTGTTTTTGTTAACCCTAGAAGGCAACTCCTAAAGGCTGATATATCCTTAGGAAATTCGTGGGTCTAATTACCCAAAAATACAAAATGTCTATAATACCCTCCCGAGATGCCAATTAGGTTTAAAAACGCCCCGAGACCCAAACTAAACCCCGGGGTATACTTTTCTGACTATTTCGACCCTTTCGAACACTTTGTCGCACTCGAAATGACCATACATGTGACTTATAATTTATTCACTTTTAATAATAATAATTTAGTCCTGACATGACACATGCGCGTTCCGACTTAAATTTCCATAATTGCCATTTTATTCACTTGTGACCATTTTTATAAAATCAATCTTATATATTACTTTACTCATTTGGTAATATTCTAAAAATTCCCAATAATTACTAACTATTGTCACGCTAGTAAATATTTAAATTAATTTTCGAATTAATATTAAATTAACATCTCAATTTAAATTTAATATATCCCCAAATTTTAAAAAATCAAGGTGAATTGTTGGTTCATTCTTAGCATCACTGTCGCAAAATAAATTTCCAGTTTAAGCACCCTAAATAATCAAGCTAAGTGTCAAAACAATTTAAACCTTATTTCTATTTTATTTAATTCCATTATGAAAACCTTTCAATAATTAACAGTTTAAGAATCGCATAAATGTTAAAGATGGCAATTAACACACAAGAATTTAACCATTCAGATAAACTAATACCAAGTTTAAAAACTACAAATGAAATCATCCTGATGAGAATTACATCCCAAAGAGTACCGAATACTAAAAATAAATGAACATGAATCTCTGACAAATCCAAACTGAATAGGGAAACGGGCGACACATGCCCTAACTAGTCAGAACTAAAATAAGAGTATAATCAATAAAGAGGTCGTTTAAGCAAGGGCCTGCAACTGTAACAACCCGGTAATTTTTGGGGTATTTCCGAAATAAAGAGGAAAAATAAATTTTGAGATAAAATTATTTTTATTGCTCAAACTTGTTGGGTATTATTTTTAAAGGAGAAAATTTCAAACGGTTTCAAAAACGGAGTTAAAACAGATTTTATATTGATTTTACAATATTTTGCCTTATAGGCATTTTTTAGGCGAACTGCCAGTTTTCTTGGGCAATCGATCGATCGACACCCGGGGGTCGATCGATTGACCCCAGCAGAAAACGTGCGCAGCAAGCAGTTTTTAGAGTTTTGTTTCTTTACAACTCTTATTCTTTTCCTTATAAAATAAGGTCGTGGGTGACCCTTTTTGGTACAACTTTTTGGCAACAAACATATTTTTAATTCCTCTCTTTTATACAAAAATAAACCTTTTGATTTATGCATTCAACCTTAGTTTTTTGGAGGTGTTCTTGGGGTTATTTTGAGGTTGTTCTTGGAGAAACTTTTGGTGATCTTTGGAGTAGATTTTTGGTGGGTTTTCTGCGTTTCTGGGAAGAATTATTGATGGTATCTTTTGGTGGTTTGAGGTATGGAGTTTTACACAATATGCTCCTTAATCTCACGAGTATTATTCTCGTTGTTTTCTTGTGATTATTGACTCATATTTGAATTGCTAAATTCATTGGAATCTAGAAATTTTTGTTGGAATCTAATTATGATTCACGTGGTATTATTATTGTGCTGAGCATGTTGTCATGAAGATTTTAATATGGCACGGAGGTTGGGCACCTGCCAATATTCCTTTTTCCGAATATGCTAAAAATGGTTAGGCGCAGTACGGTGGTGAGGCTTGGTGACCCGGTTAATGTGTTGTTGAGAAATTATAGTGATATAATTTCTTATGAGATTCGCATTTGATTTGAATAATCGTATTCGTATTGTGACGTTTTATTCATCGCTAACATATTTGTTGAGCATCTTTCCTGTCGTATTGTGTACTTCCCCATCTTTTCTTTTAGTGGCAGGTTAGCACGGAATTTGGGGTGCTATGGAGATTGATGAGTTTATTTTTGGAGACTGTTGGCCTGATTTTTGAGAGTTAGGCATTCGACGAATTTCGAGGGCGAAATTCCATTGTTAGTGGGGAAGTGTAACAACCTGCGTAATTTTTGGGGTATTTTCGAAATAAAGAGAAAAAATAAATTTCGAGATAAAATTATTTTTATTGTTCAAACTTGTTGGGTATTATTTTTAAAGGCGAGAATTTCAAACGGTTTCGAAAACGGAGTTAAAACGGATTTTATATTGATTTTACAATATTTTGCCTTATAGGCATTTTTTAGGCGAACTGTCAGTTTTCCTGGGCAATCGATCGATCGACACCTGGGGGTCGATCGATTGACCCCAGCAGAAAACGTGCGCAGCAAGCAATTTTTAGAGTTTTGTTTCTTTACAACTCTTATTCTTTTCCTTATAAAATAAGGTCATGGGTGACCCTTTTTGGTACAACTTTTTGGCAGCAAACATATTTTTAATTCCTCTCTTTTATACAAAAATAAACCTTTTGATTTATGCATTCAACCTTAGTTTTTTGGAGGTGTTCTTGGGGCTATTTTGAGGTTGTTCTTGGAGGAACTTTTGGTGATATTTGGAGTAGATTTTTGGTGGGTTTTCTGCGTTTCTAGGCAGAATTATTGATGGTATCTTTTGGTGGTTTAAGGTATGGAGTTTTACACAATATGCTCCTTAATCTCACGAGTATTATTCTCGTTGTTTTCTTGTGATTATTGACTCATATTTGAATTGCTAAATTCATTGGAATCTAGAAATTTTTGTTGGAATCTAATTATGATTCACGTGGTATTATTATTGTGCTGAGCATGTTGTCATGAAGATTTTAATATGGCACGGAGGTTGGGCACCTGCCAATATTCCTTTTTCTGAATATGCTAAAAATGGTTAGGCGCAGTACGGTGGTGAGGCTTGGTGACCCGGTTAATGTGTTGTTGAGAGATTATAGTGATATAATTGCTTATGAGATTCGCATTTGATTTGAATAATCGTATTCGTATTGTGACGTTTTATTCATCGCTAACATATTTATTGAGCATCTTTCCTGTCGTATTGTGTACTTCCCCATCTTTTCTTTTAGTGGCAGGTTAGCACGGATTTGGGCGCTTTGGATTTGATTTGGAGAATGGATTTTAGCGTGGATTATTTTGGGAAGATTATTGGAGAATACATACTTGAGAAGATTGTATTTATTTTTTATGTATAGAGCATTGGAGATTTATTTTGTTTCGAGATAGATAGTTATTGTATGCGATTCGAGAGATTTGGTTGTTTTAATTGAAGAGATTTGAGATTAGTTGTTTCTCTTATTTTATTGTGGGAATTAGATGCAATATACCTTGTTATATTGCGGATTAGTTTAGTTTTATCGACAGTGGCGCTCCGCTCGCTCTCCCCGGGTTGGCGGGGTGTTACAACAACTCCCACCTAAGCTGCAGCGCGTCTGGTCCAAAGAATCTAAGCATGACGCCCCTGTGGCTGGGCACCAGTAATATGTACATATATATACAAGAGAACAGAAATAACAGGAAGCGGGTCAGGGACCGAGTGTAAAATAGTTTAAAAAATAGTTTAGCAAGTATTTAAAATGCTTACCAGTTAATGTAACAACCATGTTAGTATGCGATACTCTCTTGAGAATTCTCACCTCTCATCTAGTGTGCACGCCTACCGTACTATTAATCTTAGAAGTTTATTTTAACTTAACCTTCCCAAAAGGTTTCATCCTGAGAAAATACTATGGATAATATAATTGATCTCTGAAAATTAAACTCTCTCATATATCCTATCTTACTTAGAATACTCAACATTATTACAAAATTTCCAAACACTTATAATAAAGTTGGAATAATTTTTAACTTCTTAACTACTTTTATGCACAGTAGAAAGTTCCCATACTTAACTATATATATTTTAGTCACTCATACAATATATATACTATCAGCACCCCACGTAAAATCTATGGTACTGGCATACTCTGCTATCAAGTCCCCGTATCACTCGTACCAAGGGAAATACTAGTTCGGAATCACTATCGAACCGTATTAACGTGAAACACAAACAAATGGAGGCGAAGTATAGTTCCAAGTCGCTAAGAGGTCAGCACATACCCTCACGTCTCATAGGAGCATCTGACTATCACTCAAAAAGCCTGTATCAAGGATACTATCTTCTAGGGTACAAGTCATTATCTCCCATAAAGGCCCAATCGAGATAAGACTGTCCCGGCGGGGAAACCTCCGAGATAGCATGTAGCTCGGGTATGATTTTTACACAGATACATGATATATGCAAAATCACACAGTCATATATATAAATATTTACATTTTCTAAATTAGATGCGCCCACGACTCATAATTATAATTATCCATTCTTAGCACATTTTACTTGATTATCTAGCATAACGGATTCTTCACTTGTATTCTCATATATAATTTACTTCATATTTACTTCTCGTCTCCCGAAGTATCCTTTCTCCCTAAGTAAAATTTCAGCAGGCATACTCTCACTTACCTTCTGGTCTCACTCCCTCAAGAGTATCGATCTTTTATTAAACGTACGCATGATTTCTTATGTGTGAATAACTCCCTGTTAACCCATAATTTCATTCTACATTAAATTTCACTCAACGGGGTATACCTAGACCCTAGTGGTCCTCTTTATAATTCATTATGCTATATTAATGATGATCAAGGGTTTCTACACATTTTAACCGGATTAAACTTAAAGAAGAGAATTAAACCATTTTCCAGGAGGGATCGATCGATCGAGGAATGGGTTCGATCGATCGATACCGTCGATCGATCGATGTTCTTGATCGATCGATCGATCAAGCAGTTATGACGAATTCTATCATTGACAAGTTACGGGTTTAGCTCTCCAACCTCTACCAAATCTCCATTATAGATCCCCAAACTCCCAAACAACATTACTACAAGTACTATATACCTAACTACATGATTTTCTATGTGAAGCATGTTCGAATACGTCAACGATATCGAAATAATGGGGTAAAATTTACATAAACTTTAAGAACCCTAATTTTGGAAGAAACATCCATTCTTCTAATTAATTTACAGATTTCTTGTTATTAAATCGAAACTATTTCATGGGTAATCCTCTACATATTATGGGTGTGTCCAGAATATATTAAATTTCTTTAAACATGCGATTTATGATCTCTAAATTATCGATTTCTTCCATAAAACATGTTCTTTATAATCCTAAACTAACATGGGTGGGACATTAACTAATAACACAGTAAGATAGATACTTTCCTGGAATTCAAGTTTCTGTTTTGTGGACGAAAAAGGTATGGTTGCATTCCTCGTTGCGCGATCCATTATTAGGTGTTGGTAGCGGTGCAAACGGATGAGTCTTTGGCCTTGGATCACCAACTTCTTCTCTAATGGCCGTTCTTTGGTTTTGTGTTTGTTAACCCTAGAAGGCAACTCCTAAAGGCTGATATATCCTTAGGAAATTCGTGGGTTTAATTACCCAAAAATACAAAATGTCTATAATACCCTTCCGAGATGCCAATTAGGCTTAAAAACTCCCCGAGACCCAAACTAAACCCCGTGGTACACTTTTCTGACTATCTCGACCCTTCTGGACACTTTGTCGTACTCGAAATGACCATACGGGCAACTTATAAATTATTCACTTTTAATAATAATAATTTAGTCCTGACATGACACAGGCGCGTCCTGACTTAAATTTTTATAATTGCCATTTTATTCACTTGTGACAATTTTTATAAAATCAATCTTATATATTACTTTACTCATTTGGTAATATTCGACAAATTCTCAATAATTACTAACTCTTGTCATGCTAGCAAATATTTAAATTAGTTTCCGAATTAATATTTAATTAACATCTCAATTTAAATTTATTAAATCCCTAAATTTTAAAAACCATAAAAATACGGGGTATTATAATTACTTTGTTCAAGACTAGATCACCTTCATTCAACATTCTTGGCTTGAATCTCTTATTATATAATATGGTCGTCCTCTGTCGGTACGTTGCGACCCTTAAGGTTGTTTCCTCCCCTACTTCTTCCGCTAGTTCAAGTTGAGACAACAGATGAAGTCTCTCATTTGTAAATTGAAGTTTAGGATTCAATGGCTCGGAAGGCCAACCTCTTTTGACTTTACATCTTCTAAGCCGAAGGTTAACATGAATGGAGATTTTCTAGTGGAAGTCCTGGGGGTCATCATGTAGGCCCGCGGGACTCTATACATCTTATTTACCCAATTAGCCTTTGATTTTCAAGCGCTTCTTTATTCCATCCAATAAGGTTTCGTTGGTGATCTCACTTTGGCCGTTGCACTAAGGTGACCCGATGCAAAGTGGAATTTTCTAATCTCGGACCTGACTTGATATGCTTTATACTAATCGTTATTAAATTGTGTCCTGTGATTTGTGAAGAAGATAAACGACATCCCATAGCAACATATTATGTTCTTTCACGGAAAATGGAAGACCTTCGGTTAGGCCTTAGGGTAGTCTAGGACTTCATCGATTTCTAGGTATGATACAATAGGGTCTATCCAATACGGTCCTAAATCTAGCTCCATTATTTTCACACTTTCTTCTTCGATGCTGCGGTGCAATAGTATTTCTACTGGTAGGGTCCTCCTCAGCTCGACTATGGTTCGTCCACAAGTCATCCTATATTTATAGTACAATAATTAGGAACATCCCTCTTTAAATTGAATTCCTAATTACTTAGAAACTATACAAATACTTGTACATCTGATTTATGTCTCCTGAATCTTCACAGTAGGCTCTTATAGATCGGACCATAAATCATGCTTTTTCTTTAAAGAGAAAACCCATTACTTAGTCCATTTTCCTTATAATTCTAAGAAAATTCAGACATCGTTGCTATCAATGTTCTAACTACTTGTAACCAAAACACATACCTTTCGGCTTATTCACTGATCATCAAGGATTATGAACTTTCTTAATCATAAATTAATTCTCTTGAGACTTAGCCTTTATCCTTCTTCATCCCTTTCAAGAAAGATGTTGATTGTTTCTTAACAACTAACACCATGCCATTATTTCTAATGATGTTAACTGTTGGATCACAAAATTGATCTGGGTTTCCTCATCATTTTCTAATTTAATGGATACCTAGTTCACCTGAGATTAAAGTCATCTTAAGAACATGTTCTTACCAGAGTGTCATCATCCAACATCAGTATTTACTAATTCCCGTCAGTCAATTATTTGAAATTAAAATGGTTATATAGAACTTCCACAACTTGACACTTAATTTAAAATGCTTGCCATAAATTTTAAAATACCATTAATCTGTGATTAATTCCCTCCAATAGGGACGTAAGTCAAATACTAACACGAGGAATTAATCATAGCATATTTTTAAAATATTGATTGGAATCATAGGTTCAATATCCAAAATAAGTTTAACATCCTCTTACTATTAGAGAAATATCCAAAATCCTTTTCAGTCCTTGAAATTTATTATAATCAAAACTTTTTACTTTTCAAGACTAAAACAATGAGTAAAATTTGAGTTCTTTTTTGAAAACTTAAAATCATCATCGAAAGATTATTTTTCTATTAAACATGTGAGAGTTATCTATTGATTAGATTTTAATTTGACATCCCTTTATCATTAATTATAACTAATCCCATTGAGAATCCTAATTCCCTTGTGAAGTGAGATTTTTTGTTGGAAGATTAAATCATATCACCCTGAACTAGACACATTTTTGTCTTTCAATTATGTCCTCGAGACAATTGAGGAAACTTGTGTCCTAGATAATTAAATATTTGTCATCTTTTGATCTCATAACCAATGACAGTGACTTCGATCGGGAGGATATCATTAGTCATGTTTAAGTGTATACCATCAGTTCCTTCTTTGAAATTAATTCCTCTTATGCAGAACTTCCCTAATGAGGTGATGGGACTCACTTACATTTAATCTCAAAGAACTATCACTTAAGAATTTTAAACCGCGATGTCATGATTAATTCCCTCTGATGAGGAGGAAAACTAAATACTAACACAAGAAATTAATCGCATCATATTTTTAAAATACTGATGGAGACCATGGGATTTATGTTTAAACCCCTCTCCCACTTAATATTTAAACTTGAGGATATTTAAAAATATTTATTTGATTCTAAGCACCAGAATTAAATCACCGGTAATTTTATAATTACTTGTACAAATTAAATTATTCGGTCTCTCAATTTTGATTTTCCAAAAATGGAACCATTTTTAATTAAAATAAAATATGAACACCATAATTTACTTTATATCTTTGATTAATTACCTAATTTAACTCAATTTTAGAAAAGAATAAATAAACTTGATTTTCCACAACAATTATGATGTTTGCCAATTTCATAACTAAATCCATGTTGTCCAATAATAATGAGTTCTTGATTATTTAATTCATTAGCACACAAATAATACAACAATTAGATATAAGATGATAGTTTTATAATCAATTGTAATCACATGCAACTGTATATCAAATAGGAAGCAAAAGTCCCGTTCCATCATGGCCAATAATTCTTCCTTGAGTAAAGTTATTTTAAGTAAAAAATATCTTTGAAGAAGAGTCCATCACGAACTAGAATTCTGGGGGAGGGGGAATACAAATTCACAAAAACTTTGGCCCTTCCCATCATGTCCCGTAGTCACGACGATGTCACATCTAGTCCTCCTTCTCGTAGTTTCTTTTATCAAAACTATATCGTTTTAACCCTTCGATGGCCTTGAAAAATCCATTAAAGGATATTTAATCTTGATCTAAATGCTTCCAAATTCTTGGGATATCTACCATGATCAAAACCCATTTAAAAGCAGGATTACTAGAAAAGAAAAACCATTACATCCCCTCACAAACTCGTCCAAATACATCGATTAATGAAATAATTAAAATAACCTAAATTTTATAACCAAATCGAATATAGGAAACGTAATTATAGATAAACCACAGTAGGATACATGCACATAACATAAATATATGACCATGATGGAACGAATAATAAGATTCCTACAAAAACAAGTTAGTAGGAAAGATGCACATCCATGCATATATTTTCTAACATGCAAACCTAGGGTTTTAATTGTGGACGACATGGACCTTTCTAAAATATAACCAATCTATAATCGAGGCTCTGATACTAATTAATGGGGATTGACATTATAAAAAACTTTTATGTCCTAAGAAACTTCGATTAATCACATTTCATAGAGTAAGCAAATATAACTATATTCAAATAATGAAGATGTTAATTTTCTTCCTCCTCCAAATCCTTGCTAGGATGCCCAGAATACTTTGAATCTTCTAGTATATGAACCCCCCCTCCCCCCCCCCCCCCCCCCAAAAGTAAGCATTGCATGTGGTCACTCCTAGAGATGAAAAGTTACTAATTAATGAGAAAATTTACTTTTTATCTCCTCATCCATTCACAAAAGTGTGAATATTGTTTTTCATCTCCTTATATAACTCTAGAGAATGTGTCATGTAGCATAAACTCATTCCCTTGACTTGTATAAATAGGTATATGGAGTGGGATTGGGCCAATTAGGGTTTTCAGAGAGTTTGGGCCTACTACTTGGGTCATGGACTATATAAGGGACGCAAGACTAATAATTAAATTGCCTTTCAAATGAAAATATTAAAATTTCATAGTAATTCCCGTAATATATTTTCTCTACCTTATAATTATAATTAATTCCACTAAATAATTTTAATTGCACTCCAATTTAATTATCTCAGAGTTATTTGAATAAAACTTAGATAGTTCATAATGCAATTTCCTGCATAAAGCATACAATACCCACTTGATAATATTAAATTCATTGCTAATTAATTTCTACCAGCGTCTTATGTATAAGTTTATATCAAATTTAACTTATTTGATACTCTATTGAATTATAAATCCGCTACATGGGTTTAATAGTAGAATCAAAATTTATATGTTTATCAAGGGGGATCATAATCCACGATACCTCCTGTTGATCTAAAAAACTAGACTATATCTAATTCTTTAATCACAGATAAAATATTAAACCCTACGTCCACTGTTATGGTATTAGTCGTTGCCATAACTTGCTTGCTTATGTTCTTGCCTTTGATGGCAGAGGTACAATGTATTTATAATGACCCGGAGGCTAAGGGTTGGAATGTCAAGGGATGGAATTCATTTAAACATTAAGCATTTACATCCTTACATAATGTATATGACGATTCGTTGTACAAACTATGAGTAATATGACTCTTGATATGTTGACCCTTTACTGATCTTGTTGGTCATCCTTCTCCATACCTGGTCGGCATTCCTTGTTAGGATGTTATCAGCAGACTGGGATTAAGGCCACATAGGAGAACAAATGTTTATTTCTGATTGGTCCACGTAGATGGATAATTTTTGGTATCCACATAAGCCCCCAATGTTCTAAGCTTGATGCTTGCATGAAAGTATATAGTATTTGCTCCAGAGTATAGAACGGGCTATTTTCATAATACTTGGTTGGCAGCCGACTTACTGCTCTTGTAAAATTTAACTAGTACTATTTGAAGATTGAATTTTTGAAAATAATTTGAATTTTGACGAACCGCCTAAAGGTAAATGAGTATTTTTCATCATCTGATTTGCGAAGCCGTCGAAACGTCAATCGTTGGTACGTTTAATCATTACGTTTGTTATTTTTGAGCAACCTATAATAGGCGATGTACTTTTCTAGTTTTGCTTTACCCCCCAACTTTTGAACTGTAGCAGCTATCTTTGAACTCTTGAGTGCTCATTTGCTATCGTTCTTCATCTCTTTTGACAGTTCTTCCTGAATCCTTAAGTTTCTATAAGAATTAGTTCCTTTTGCTTCTTTTCTTCTTCTGGAATCATGGTTTACATAGATCAAATTGATTCTCTAGACGAATTTAGGAGAGACTGGAATATACTAGATTGAGTAGATTTAGAGTTTCCTAGTTCTCCTGTTGATGTCTTCTCTTTATATGAGGGTCATTGGATTCCATCCTTGTTCATAGCTGAGTGTGGCTTTACTTTTCCCCCATATTATTTTTGCTTAAATTCTGTCAATATTTTGATGTTGTACCTGCTAGAGTAGCCCCCAATACTTGGAGGATAATTAATGAAATCCATAAGCTTAACCAAATTCATGGGACCCATTTCGAAATCCCTGAAATTATGTTATGTTACAAATAGGTCACCAATGACAGTACATATTATTTGAATACGAGGTTTGCCAATAGAGCCGTAGTTGTCAATTTGCCTAAATCTAATAAAAATTATTTTGATCATGGGGTTAATACAAAGAACTGGAAATATGCTCCTCTTCAAGGGGGTGAAGTATATGATGGATCCAGATGCCCTTAAGAGGGCCATGACATAGGTTGTAACATATTTTGTGTATTCATGCTGATGATACACCTGTTGATATTTCCCATTAACATTTGCTGTTTCTTTACTTGCAGTTGATAATAAGAAGAAAAGTCCCAAGGAAAGTGATATCAATCTTGATGAGCTTAAGTTTTTGTGGGGCATTCATCAAAAAATAGGCGAGGAGCATATTAAGTCTTCTTCATACTTATTGAAGTATAAAAGTTCTATAACTTCTTTTATTGCTCGACTAACAACTGCCACCCCTTAAAACATCATAGACTTGGTGAGAGATCCAATCTCTACTTCTTCTGCCACTATATCTGGTGGTGGTGAACTTGCTGTTGGTACTTCCTCCTCTTTTGATTTTGACCTTCCACTTTCTGTGAGTATGGGTAAAAGGAAATTTCCTAATCTCTTGGGGGATGACTCTGCTGCTGGCACCAATAAGCTTGTTGATATTGGTGCCTCAAAGAAGAAGACTGATGTTGGAAAGAAGCCCCCAACCAACAAGGGTGATGAATCTCTTCTGAAATGACAGAGGAGAGGTCCTGCTGACAAGAAGATTGAGAAAGTTTTGAGGTCGACCAACATGTCTTGGTAGGTATTGTTCCTTCTACTGCTAGCTCATCTATAACCTTAAATCCTAGCTTATCTAGGAAATTGATTAACTTTGACACCCTCCCAGACCATAGTGTTGTTGTTGTTGTTGCCTCTTTACCCTGATTAAAATTATCGAAAAGGGCTACTCAAATTTTATCCTTGGTAAGTTTTTAACTTCAAAGTTGATCGGATATTATTCATGTCTTTCTTGACTTGTACTGACTTGTACTTTTCTTACAATTCTTGGTCGACTACAACAAATGATAGAGAAGGATGACCTTCTTCGTTCTTCTTCGAATGATATAGAAGAGGCCTTTGTAGGTCTTAGAAAATCTTTGCTATATTCCCAACAAGCCTTGGAAATAGAGGGGAAGGCTTGGGAAGAGAAGATCAAGACCGCTGAAGAAGATCGACAGAAGGCTGACTCGACTATTGCTCAAGCCGAGCGTAAGGCAAAGGCTGCTGAAGTACAAGTGAGCAAACTATCAAAAGACCTTTCTTCTGAAAGGGCTAAGAGAAAGAAGGCTAGGGAGGAATACTTTTACAAAGGTTGGGACAATGCCATTTCTGCCACCTCTACCCAAATTGAATAAGCAAAGAATTAATTCTTTAAGTAAGGTTGGTCAGTAGCATTGAAGGAAATTAACACTGCTGAGGATTCAAAACTTTTCCTGAAGTATGACCCTGGCTCTCCCCCAATTTTGACGATGAATTTGAGGATAATGTTGATTCTGAGGAATCATCTTTGGTGGTTGAGTCTTTTATCCCTTTTGCCGACCAAGACAAGAATGTTGTTGATACAGCTATCACTCTAACTGAGCAAGATAAAACCCCAATTGATCCATCTGCCTTCTCTATTGACCAGGGTGTAAATACTAATGTTGAAAAGGATAAAAAGAAGTTGTATACTTGCTCAGAATTTTTTTCCCACCTTTCTTTTATTTTCATTCTGTTTATACCCAAATGTACTTGTACCTTTTCTTTATTTATCTATGAAAAAACCCTTTCTTTATACTGTTTCTTGTCGCTTGGCTGTTGTTATTTCTTCTGTTATTGATAAATTATTACTTTATCTTTTTAGTTCATGGCCAAGATGGAACAAATTACTTACACTAATTCCGATTTACTCAAGCGGTGTAATAACCTGTTCAAAGCTGGTCACTTGGATTTGACTGATGAAGAATTAACAAACTTGCTCAGCGCAAATGCTTCTAATCAAGTTAAAAATGCATATACTTATATCAAGTTTCTTCTTGATCGGGATGTGGCCAATATTGCATACTATGAAATGATTGAAGAACTACAGGCATAACATAATGAGGCCAAATCTTTACCACATGCTGACTACGAGGCCAAATACTAAGCACTGAGTGAAGCCTGGGGTTTTTAGGAAAATTAGAGAAATATGCTTCTGCTTTTAGGAAGAAGGAATTCTTGCTAAACCGCGAAGTTAATGAAGTTAGAGAAATTGCTAAACTCTTGGAGGAAGAGAATAATAAGTTGAGATATGTACTTGGGTCTTTGAAAAGTTCTTCTACTGCTGTTGCTGATGAAGGTGCTTCTTTCCTAGAGAATGAAAATGACAAATTAAGAGAGGAACTTAAAGCTTTGAAAAAATCCAAACCTGCACAATCTTTCAAACAAAGATTTAGCCGACCAAATATAGAAGAGGTCAGAACGAAAAAGACTTTGACTGATCAGGCTTCCTAGCTGAAGGCTAAGAACCGAGCTATTAATGATTTGTCTACAAAGCTGTAAGTTAAACACCAAGCCCTTGCCGACCAAATCTCCTAGTTGAAGGCGAAAGATGAGGTTTTAAGGAGACTTTAGCATCAAGTTGTAAGATTAACTTTCCAATTTCACAAGCAACCCAGAAAAGTATGGATGAATGGCTATAATGAAGCTTTGGGCCATATTGATGATCACCTTGCTCAATATAATCATGAAGGTTATAAATCGAGTTGGACTATTGCTTAACTGCGATGAAGGTTGATCAAGATAGCAAACTCTAGTATTGGCATGATCCTAGTTTCTTAGACTACTAACAACCTCCTTTCAAGTTGGATGTCAGCTAGATTCTTGTTGAATCAATTCCCCAGTGCTTGATATCAAAATACTTTTGGGATTTTGAGTTACATGGTGATCTTGAAATAGTTTGACCTTCTCATCTGACCAACACTCCGAGTAGAAGTAACATAAGGATGCTTTGAGATTTTAACTTCATCAATTCTCTTTATACGCTGGATGATCCTCCTGCTGACATGGAAAAAGTGCAACCATCTTTCAAAAGCTGAAGGAAAATATCCAATGGAATAATTATCTTATAATTCATTTGAAATACATCTGATTGTAATGAAATATGTTAATTTTATGACTATTTAAATCAATTAGTTAACTTGCAATTATTGTGCCATTGGTTTGACTAATACATTTAGATATATTTATCCAAATTTAGTATCATTTACTAGTAGTATTGCTATAGATTCTACTAATGCACTGAGATTTATTGACCTAAGTTTAACACCAGTTACCCATTGCCATAGTATCTACTAATGCACTTAGATTTATTGACCTAAGTTTAGCATTAGTTACCATCGGAGCGCATGTGGAATGTATGTTTATATTCCCATGTCTAGGAATTTTTACATGCATTCCTTCATTTAACTTGGTTCGGGTAAAATGCATCTTTACCACTAAATTTTTTGGCCAAGTACTGAGGATTTTAATCCTATTTTGACTTAGATTTTTCATAGTCGACCAAGTACTGAGGATTGAAATCCTATTTTGACTTGGTTTGTTATTGCATTGGTTGTTGATTTTTTTCGATCAAGTGTTGTACGTCTTTGGCCGAAACTGAGATTTTTGATATGAGGGATTTCTGATCTAAGGGATATATGTATATGTATCTCCGTACCCGGAAAAAAAATCAAAAACTAAAATAACAAAAATCGATAATTTTATTGATAATGATCTTGAAAACAGCTGAAATACAAAGCTTGCAATCTATTAATAATACTTTCTAAGGTGCTCAGCGTTCCAAGGATTCTTGAACTCTTCACCCTCCAAAGTTTCTATTCGGTATGTTCCTGGTCGGATGACAGCAGAAATACGATAGGGACTGTGCCAATTAACTTCAAGCTTGTTGCTCTTATGTATCACCTTATTTAGAACACAATCTTCTTCTTTCAGACTGTTCGGCTCGACCCTTTTGTTGCAAAAGTGAGCAATTTTTCGTTGGTAGACAACATTTCTCATGGCAACATCATCCCTTACTTCTTTCAGCACATCAAGATCTAGTCGCCTTATTAGATCACTGACTGGGGAATTAAAGTTCGATACCCTGTGGGTTGGTAAGCCGAGCTCGGCTGGTATTATTGCTTCAGTTCCAAACGCAAGCATATATAGTGTCCCCCTGTTGCTATTCTTGACGTGGTTTTATAAGCCCATAAGACTGAGTGCAGCTCATTGATCGAATTTCCCTTAGCTGTGTCAAGCCATTTTTTTAATCCATTCAGCAGAGTTATATTTGTTACTTCTATTTGACCATTACTTTAAGGATGGCCTGGTGCATAATGCAGCTTCTGAATTTTAGATTAGACACAATAGGCTTCAAATTCCTCATTGTCAAACTAAGTGACATGATCTGTAATAAAAGCGTATGGCAAACCATATCTACAAATTATGCTCTTCGATATGAACTGATATAACTTTTCATAAGGCATATTAACTAGTGGCTTCACCTCTACCCATTTGGTGAAATAATCAATTGCAACGACCAAGTATATAAACCTATCTTCGGTGGTTGGTAATGGGTCGACCAAGTCTATTCCCCAGATAGAGAATGACCAAGAGGAAGTGATTGAAGTTAAAGCAGCATTGGGTATTTTTCTAAAGTTAGATAACCTCTGGCACTTATCACATTTCTTTGCAAAGGCTGTGCAATCTGCCCTCATGGTCGACCAATAATATCCCTGTGTGTTAATTCATTAAAGCATTGTTCTCGCAACAGAATGAGCCCTACAAGAACCTTCATGGACTTCTTGGATCAAGTCTTTCACTTCTTTTGGGTGAACACATCTTTACATGGAGGTCGCCAGTCCCTTTTTTTATAACACTCCTTTGTTCAGTACATATCTTGCAGCCTTGTATTTGAGCTTTTTAGCCTCCATGGGATTTACTGGTAAGGTTCCGTCTTTAATATAACTTCTGATGGGATCCATTCAGGAGGATTTCAAATCTACTGTAATGAAATTGACCATTAGGTCTTCATCAATGCTCTGATTAGCCAAAATTTCTATCGGGATTGTGCTTCTAATCTCAATCCTTGTTATTGATGCTAGCCGAGCAATTGCGTCTAATCGGGCATTCCCTATTCTTAGAATTCTATATATTTGGACAACAGGTAACTTGACTATCACTTTTATAGATTTGGAAAGGTATCTTATCATCAAATATACTTTGACTCTCCATATACGAGGGACTTGACTCACTACCAACTGTGAATCACTATAGGCCACTATTTGCTAGGCACCTAGTGAGTGGGCTAGATTCAACCCAACTATTAAGGCTTCATATTCTGCCTCATTGTTCGATGCTTTAAATTGAAACCTAAGGGTATATTCAATATCAATATCATCAGGAGTGTTAAGGATTATACCTGCTCCACAACCATTGGCACATAAAGAGCCATTAATATATAATTTCCATATCTGGATATCGTTACTGAAATTTTCATCAGCTAATAACCCATGTCTGAAGATCTTTTTACTCTCCTCAGTATACCTCAGTACCATTTCTTTGCTTTTGGGGGATTCAAGCTGCTCGGCAGTAATTTCAGCTTACTTTTGATATGAACTTTCTTCTTTTGACTTCTGCTCGGCAGGCAAATTTAGTTGGTCGGGCACTTCTGGGTAAGTAAATTCGGTAATAAAATCTTCCAAAGATTAACCTTTCAATGAAGATCTGGGCTCATAAATAATATCATATTCTCCTAACTCCACTGCCCAATACATCAATCTTGTCAATCTCTTAGGTTTGTGGAGTGCTTCCCGAAGAGTCAGATATGTCTATACTACTATGGTATGTGCTTGGAAATAAGGTTTCATTCGTGTAGAGACCTCAATAAGGGCTAGGGCTAATTTCTCCAAATGTGAGTACCTGATCTCAGCTCCCCTAAAGGCTTTCCTGGTGTAGTATACTAGATTTTGCACTCCATTGTCTTGTCTACATAAAGCCGAGCTCACAACTGATTCATAAACGACCAGTTATAAGTACAATTTCTCTCGTAAAAGTAGTAGGGAGAGCAGTGGTGGTGATCCCAAGTATTTTTTTTATCTTCTGGAAAGCTTGTTCACACTCTTCGTTCCACTTAAAAGTCTTCCTCAATACTTTAAAGAAAGGTAGACACTTATCTGTTGCTCGGGCAAAAAATCGATTTAAAGCTACTTCTCTTCCAATCAGCTTTTGTACATCCTTCTTGCAGACTGGTGATTGCATATCAATCAGAGATTTTATCTTCGCAAGATTAACTTTAATTCCTCTTTAGTTTATGATGAAGCCGAGGAATATCCTTTCTCAAACTCGAACATACACTTGGTCGGGTTCAGCTTCATCTGATGCTTCTCTAATTGGTCAAAAGTTTGATTTAGGTCGACAATATGATTAAAGGCTTTTATGATTTTTGTCAGCATGTCATCCACATAAACCTCCTTATTTTTTCCTATCTGTTCTTCAAAACCTTTGTTTACCAACTTCTGGTACATTGCACCTGCATTTTTAAGACCAAAAGGTATCACATTATAACAATAAGTTTCTCGGGGAGTGATAAAAGTTGTACTTTCCCTATCTTCGGGCTTTATTTTTATCTGGTTATAACCAAAATAGGCATCTACAAATCTTAAAAGCTCATGTACTGATGTAGCATCTACCAGCTGATCAATTTTTGGTAAAGGAAAATGATCTTTCGGGCAAGCTTTATTTAGATTCGTAAAATTTACGCATATCCTCCATTTATCATTCTTCTTTTTGACCATGACAACGTTGGCCAACCAATATCGATACTTCACATCTTTAATAAAATGGGCCTTTTGAAGCCTCTCTACTTCCTCTTGGATAACTTGATTCTTCTCAGGACTGAAAACTTTACGACTTTGCTTGATCGGCTTGACATCTTTGCTAACATTGAGTTCATGATAGAGGAAGCTAGGATCAATCCCAGGCATATCCTCATAACTCCAAGCAAATACAGTTCTTCATTGCCTCAAGAACATAATCAACTCCTGTTTGAGGATAGTATCCAGTGTTGAGTAGATATATGTAGTCCTTTTTGGTTTTTCGTCGTCCATAATGATGCTTTCTGTCGCTTTCATAATCTGGCCCTTGACCAATTCTGCTTCATCCCATGGATCTAAGGTTTTAATCTCAGATTTACTGTTAGGCTCAGTGATATCTACCTGATAAGTTGTAGTCTTTTTCTTTAATTAAATAAGTTCTTCTTATTCGGCTGAGGAATAGTAACACTCTCTAGCCGCTTTTTGGTCACCCTTCACAATGCCCACGCCAAAATGAGTTGGAAACTTCAAGCATTAATGAATTGTTGATGGGACATCCTCAAACTTCTTGTGTCCTACCCTGCCGAGGATCACATTATAAGCTGATTGAATATTTTTATCCATTACAAAGAAGCATATTTTCTTCGTATGGCTTACTGGACAGGTGCCAAATAACACTGCTAACTTGATTATTACCAGGGGATAGACCTTTTCACCAGAAAAGCCTATTAGTGGTCTGTGATATGGTACTAACTGGATAAGCTTCAATTCCAGACTTTGAAAACATGGATAAAACATTATGTCTACCGAGCTCCCATTATCAATCAATATTCTAGCGATGACTATATCTTGGATTCTGAATTTGACAGCCAACGGATTGTCATGTGGATAAAGTATCCCAGAGAGGTCATTTTTGGAGAAACGAATCACTAGCTTATATTTTTTGACCTTCCTTACCCGATATTCCTTGGCTAAATTGATCCTTTGGATATAAGAACAAGCTTGGGCCTCATTTAAAAATCTTTTCTTTCAGCCGCATGATCACCTCCTACGTCGCCACCCGTAATCATATGACAATCAAATGAACCAAAACTAAGCATAAATACCTCACATTTTGGTTATTTAGGATTCTTTGGCTGGTGAGGATCATCCTCGTAAACATCATCACGATTTCTCTTAATATCTTCTCCGAACTTAAATGGAGAATTTAATCTTCTTATAGACTCTCTGCTATCACGTCGATCAATAAATTTATTGAGTTTTCCTTAACGGGTGAGAAATTCTATTTCATTATGCAAAGTAATGCAACCATCAGTTGTGTGACCTTGATCTTTATGGAAATCGTAGTACTTGGTTCTATTTCTTTTTATAGGAGGGGCTCTCAGCTTCCCATGCCATCGCAGTTCTTTGTTATGCTTAATTTCTTCCAGGATATGGTGAATGCCAACACTCAATGGAGTGTAGTTCCCATATCTCTTGAGTTTTTCTGCCTTCTTTTCCGTTTGTTCCTTTGACTCCTTATGGTCCCTTTGTTCCTTCTTCTCAGATTTCACATCAGACTTTGTGGTTGGATTCTGTTTGGCAACCATTGCTTCCCTGGCGTTCATTATCTTTCTTGCCTTTTCCACGAGTTCAACCATCGTCTTGGGAGGATCTTTATCCAAAGCGTAATACAGCTTCTCGGGAAGTAAACCACTCATAAGAGCAGTGATGGCTTTTTCCTCGTAATTAATTACTTCCAACTTCTCATTGTTGAAACGAGTAATGTAGTCCCAGGTGCTTTCGCCTACTTGCTGTTTTATACTCATAAGACGTGCCACTCTTTTTATTGGTTTAAATACAAATAAAAATTTGCTAATAAATAGATCGACCAACTGATTAAAGTTGGTGATTTGTCATCGAGGAAAATTGTTATACCATATTTGGGTTGAGCCCGTAATGGTGCTAGAAAATGATCTACATCTCATCTCATCTGATACTGCATAAATATCTGCTCCAGCTTGATATTGCTCAATATGGAGAACATGATCAGTTTTACCATCATATTTGGGGGTAACCATCGGAGCTTTAAACTTAGAGGAAGTAGAAAAGTCCAAAATTACCTGAATAAAAGGAGATCCTTTAACAAAACTTCTTTGCAAAGGATTCTTAGATTTTTTTCATTTTACCCAATCTATCTTCCAACCTCTGGATTGATCCTTCCCATGAAGGATTACTTGCATCAGATTTATACGAAGTATCTTGGCTATTCTGACCATTTATCTGTGTTGAACGCTTCTCCTGAGAGGTCTGCTCGGTGTGTACAGATCGTCAAACATTGATCTTGATCGAATTGAAGCCTCACGTTGGTCGGTTGGATGTTGAGTATTCCTGGATAATGCCATGGGAGGGTTTCTATTTCCTTTAGTTCCCAGATAATCAAAGGGAGAAGCTCTGCATAGACTTTCTGTAATACCCCGTACTTTTGGCTATATTTATTTTTGGGATTAATTAATTAAATGCGTATTAATTGGAAATTAATCCGGGTTAAAAATACTAACGAGATGCGAGTTGGTATTTGATTATGTGCATACATGTTTTTATATGAATATTGTATTATGAAAAATTTGTCGTGAGATTTATATACTGCAATTTGGGAATTTTGTTGAGACGCGTGTGACCGCCGCATCATGGTATATTATTTTAATTATAAAAGTGATTTTTATTTCTATTATCCGTATGGTCATTTTGAGTGCGCCAACGCGTCCGGAAGGGTCGAGATAGTCAGAAAACACTAGCCGGGGGTGTAGTTTGGATTCCGGGGTATTTTTAGGCCATACCGGCATCATAAAGGGTATTTTGGTAATTTTATATTTTGAGGAATTAAAAGTGACGAAAATTGGGAGTTTTAATCTGATTGGGAATTGACCCACTAAGCCACTAACCAACCCATATTAACCCATTAAGCTACGGAGGTTATCATTGAGGTTTCCAACTTTCCCAAAGAAAACCCTAGCCACCCTAGCCACCTTTGGAGAAGGAAGCTTGGAGAGGGAAAGAAAGAGAAGGAATTCTGCAGAAACCTTTACAGAAATCAACACCAAATTCAGAGACAATCAAGGCAAGTGTTTTAATTATATTTAAATTCGTAGAATGTTCCTTCCATGTTAGAAAATTGAAGAGTATCAATTGTTCTTGAAAGATAATGAAAACCCATGTATTTTGAAACTTAGAACTTGAAATTTTGAGGAGGATTTGCATGTAGAATGATAGGTAGATGTTCATACTGATGATATTTATGATTGGATGAAATTTAAAACGGATTTAAATTGGGTAAATTCATGATTTAAAATTTTAAGGTTTGTGTTCTTGAAATATTGGGGGAAAGTGATGAGATTTGATGGTTTAATGATGATTGGGAAGAATTAACTCCGTAAATTACATTAGTTTATAACCTTGATATGATTAGGATTGATTAGAGACCTTAAAGTATTGTTGGGACAAATTTTAGAAGAGATTTGAGGAGTAAAAATGGTGAAAAACGAGATTTAGAAAAATCTGGGACGAAGCTGGCAGGTCGTTAGAAGCCCCTCCCCAGGTCGTTCGAACGAGCTTCTATCGAATTGACCAGTCTCTTCTAACGAAAGGAAACCTCGTTCGATAACTTCGTTCGAACGAGATATCGTTAGAAGGTACAGTTCGTTCGAACGAACTGAATCTCGTTCGAACAGTCTCGTTCGAACGAGACTTCTAACGAGCTGACAGTGGAATCTCGTTCGAACAGTCTCGTTCGAACGAGACTTCTAACGAGTTGGCAGTTTGGGTCTTTTTTGGACTGTTTTGATTTTTGGAGTCCCGTAAACTTGTTCGAGGATGTAGATAACATTCCGATGATGATGTAATAATAGAATTGGGACTTTTGGGTATTTATGAGAAGGAAATTATATACGAGAGTTAAATTAAATGGACGGTTTGGGTTGAGACGTGAGTGTCTACTACGACGTGAGAATAAATTATGGCGCGTATGATTATAAACCGGAATAGTATAAATTGTGATAATTATAAGTTGGTACGAGAATGCGATATGTACTACGATTAAACTACGGGATTACTAAAGACGTGTGTTTACTTAGTATTGGTATATAAATTGTGTGTATGACATACCTACCATACTTGCTATCACGGGAGGTTTGCGTTCGCTTAGGTCCCTCTAATCCTTGTGTTGCCCGGATTTAGACTGGTTACCTTGATGAACATAGGTCATAGAAAGACTTATTGGGATATTAATAAGTCCGCAGATCGTGGGAGCGTAGGTATGTGCGTGACCCATGTGATGTGACTGTGTTCGCCTCCATTATTTGTGATGTTGTTATCTGTGAACTATTCCTGAGAGATTCGAAATATGTAATCCTTATGTACGTGATTTACCGGAATGGATAGCAGAGTATGTGTGCACCACAGCTTAGTTCTCGGGGTGCTTGTATTGTATATTTATGATGTGAATAATATACACTTAATTAATGGGAACCTTCATGTTAATGTTGTGAATATAATTACGGTATTGTTTCGAGAAATATAACGAGTTAACTGATAGTGATATATATTGCATATTGAGCATCTGAGTTTACGTTAAACCCCTACTTAATTACGAGCGTTATAATGTTAATAGAACCGAGTAATAAGGGTGGGACCTATGACAGTCTAGCTAGATATGATGGCACTTAGCTAGTAGTTTGTGTCGTTATGGATGGGTACTTACGTTAGGAGTGCACAGTTAGACGAGAGGTGAGAATATCATGTGAGTGCACGTCCTAACATGTAGGTTGCATTTAATGTTTTAAATGTTTTAAAGCACTTGCAGGTTTTTAAAATATAACTCCACATTCGGGTTCTAACCCGTTTGCTTTTCAAATCTATTTTTCTTTATAAAACCATTTTAGGTGCCCATCCACAAGGACACCATGCATAGGATACTCATTCAGGTGACGAGCTGTAGCTGTTTGTGGAAGCTACAGGGATTTGCTTGTAGACGCTTCTATCACTTGGATTCTAGATTCATTATCTATCAGTTGTAGGGCATGTTGCCCATTTCTATTAGAGTTACATTTCCATTACAGTTTCCAGACTCTGGCATGTATTGATTTAGTATTCAGTTTACTTTCCAGTTATGGGATTGTAGCGAGGAGTTTTTCCTCCAGACTTTATTTACTTTATGTGATGGTTATTCTATTTACTTCTTTATGGTGAATGGTGTTATTATTCTTTATTACACTTGTTGCATGTTAATCAGGCTTTAATTAAAATTTGGCACTTACTTTTTAAATACTAGGTGGTTAGTAATAATAAAAATGTTTTCGACAGTGATGCTATTAACTGAGCCAACTTGGCATTTTGAATTAATTTAATAAAGGAGTAGCTACCCGGTATTTAATTAGTCGGGGTGTCACAGGTGGTATCAGAGCATCAGGTTCTAGTGTCCTTTAGGATCTGACGGCTTATTATGTTTCCGCTAAGCTTCTTTGATATAGAGCCCTATATTTTAGGACTGTTGTACTCTTTTTGTGTATGCTTCGTTCTTCAGCTATCTTAAGTTTATAAACAGCGAACTTATAAACTTTGTTCTTATTTCAGATGCCTCCACGACGTGCACAACGAGTTCCCAGGGATGCAACGCCCGAACCCCAACCCGCTCCAGTTCAGGGCATGATGAACGCCGCTGAGGTTGCAGCTATAGTAGCCCAAGCGGTAAATGCCGCAATTGCCGTTGTTCAGCAGGCACCACCGCAGGCGCCGGTTGCTGTGCCAGTTCAAGAAAATGCATTCCCGTCTGCTTGGGAGCGTGTACGGGACGCTTTTCAGAAAGCGCATCCGCCAGAGTTTGCAGGTAGCTCAGATGTGGTAGTCTCGAGCCAGTGGAGGAAGGATATGCAGAGGCACTTAAGGATGTATGAGTGCACGGACGTCCAGAAGCAGGTGCTAGCTACTTTCAAGCTAGTTGGATCTGCACTGCAGTGGTGGGAGTCTATTACCACCGTGGAGGAGAGGGATACTCTCACTATTCAGGACTTCTGGGTGCGGTTTGACCGCAAGTACTTTCCGTCGGCTGTTCACACGGAAATGAGGAGGAAATTGATGAGTCTGAAGCAGGAGGGTAAGACTGTGGCCGAGTATGAGGCCGAGTTCACGAATTTGTTGAATATCATTCCAGATGAGATACCAACAGAGAAGAAGAAGATTGAGAAGTTCACGGACGGGTTGACATGGAGGATCCGTCAGCATCTGTTAGGGAACCTTTCATTGGCCACGTATTCTGATGTGGTTAACGCTGCTTTGTTACACTGCCAGGACCACCGCTTTCATATGGCTGAGGGCAAGAGGTCGGGAGAGTCTAGCCATCAGGGCAGGACTGGAGGACATGGTGCCGGTGGGGCACAATCTGTCCAGGGGCAGAGACAGGGTGAGCAGGGTTCGTAGCAGGGGGATCATAAGAGGTTTCGGTCAGGGAACTACAGACAGGGACAAGGAGGTTTCCGTCAGGGCCATCAGGGTCCAAACGGCCATCAGGGCCAACAGGGGCAGAATGGGCAGCAGTTTCACTAGGGCCAGCAGGGCTAAGGGAGGAACGGTAACGGCCACCAGGGCCGAGGACAGCAGGGGCAGAGAGGAGGGAACTTCCCAGGGAAGTGTTTTGTTTGTGGCAAGACTGGCCATAAGCGACAGGATTGTCCTGATAAGGGCAAGGCCCCACAGCAGCAGCAGCAGGGTGCTCGCCAGGAGCCACAGAGGCCTATGTTTCCCGTCGCTCTTCCCGCACCCCCACAGATGGCAGCATTGCCACCCATTCCAGCAGTCCCAGTTCAGCAGGGGCAGCTACAGTATGGACGTGTCTACAACGTCCACCAGGCTGTAGTTCCACAGGGACCGCCCACGATTGAGGGTACATTTCCTATCCATGGCACTATAGGTCGGGTATTATTTGATACGGGGGCTACACACTGTTTTATAGCTACACACTTCGCGAAAGCTTTAGGATTGTTAGCTACGGCAGAGAGCACAGTGACGTGTGTCGACTCACCATTAGGGAGTGGGTCACTTATTTTCTTTATATGTCGGAGAGTGGGGGTAGAGATTGGTGGTTTGGTATTACCTGCAGACATGTTAGTATTAGATATACACGTTCACAATGTGATTATCGGTATGGATTGGCTCGTAGCTTATAGGGCCATGATTGATTGCTTCAGCGGGAGCATTGTTTTTGCCATTCCGGGGCAAGAGATGTTTATAGTGGCGATGCCTCGCCCAGAGGGAGGATCGACTGCTCATATGTATTACATTGAGGAGGATACCTCTAAGGAGGTAGTGATTCCTTTAGATTCTATCCCAGTAGTCAGGGAGTATTCGGATGTGTTTCAGGAGATACCAGGCTTACCCCCCAGTCGAGAGATAGACTTTGTTATAGATTTGCTACCGGGTACGAGACCTATCGCACGCGCACCGTACCGTATGGCCCCAGCTGAGATGAGGGAGTTACGGGATCAGATAGAGCAGTTGTTAGGTCAGGGCTTTATTCGCAGGAGTACCTCACCTTGGGGCGCTCCAGTTTTGTTCGTAAAGAAGAGGGACGGTTCCCTGAGATTGTGTGTGGACTACCGAGAGTTGAATAAGGTCACGATAGGAATAAGTATCCGTTGCCTCGAATCGATGACTTATTCGACCAGTTGAGAGGAGCTTCTTTCTTCTCAAAGATTGATTTGAGATCGGGATACCATCAGTTGCGTATCAGGGAGGAGGATGTCTCGAAGACTGCGTTCTTGTCGAGATATGGTTCTTACGAGTTTCGGGTTATGCCTTTCGGCTTGACCAACGCTCCAGCTGTGTTTATGGACTTGATGAACAGAGTGTTTAGGGATTTCCTAGATCAATTCGTCATTGTCTTCATCGATGATATTCTGGTTTATTCCCAGACAGAGGAGGAGCACGCCGAGCATTTGAGGCAGGTTTTGCAGACACTTCGTCAAAACGAGTTGTATGCAAAATATGAGCAGTGCGGGTTTTGGCTGAAGGAAGTCCAGTTTTTGGGACACATTATTTCCGACCAGGAAATATCTGTTGATCCGGGGAAGGTATCAGCGGTGAGGGAGTGGGGACAGCCCACGACACCAACGTAAATTCGTAGTTTCTTGGGTCTAGCAGGATACTACAGGAGGTTTATTCGGGGTTTCTCGGAGATAGCAGGTCCTTTGACACATCTGACTCGAAAGGGTGTGCCATACATCTGGAGTGATGCCTGTCAGTTGGCATTCGATGAATTGAAGGACAAATTGACCTCAGCACCTGTGTTAGCATTGCCGAGATCGGGAGTTAAGTATTTGGTTTACACCGACGCGTCTTTGCAAGGGCTTGGAGGTGTATTGCAGCAGGAGAGACAGACCATAGCTTATGCTTCCCGTAAGCTTAAGACTCATGAAAAGAATTACCCCACGCATGATTTGGAGTTGGCAGCTGTGGTATTTGCCCTACGGATTGGGAGGAACTATCTTTTGGGGGAGAAGTTTCAACTGTTCACGGACCACAAGTCCCTACAGTATCTGTTCACGCAGAAGGAATTGAATATGCGGCAGCGTAGGTGGCTTGAGTTTGTGAAGGACTACCAGTTCGACATCCAGTATCACCCAGGTAAGGCTAACGTGGTAGCAGACGCGTTGAGCCGCAGGCAAGCAGATGAGGTGGCAGAGGTGTGGAAGGCTAAGTGGAAGGAATTGGGACACCAGGATGCAGTGGCCCGATCTTTCATGTCTGTGATGACCGTTACACCGCAGATTGTCACGAAGGTAGTACGGGCACAGGCTAATGACTCGTTCTGTCAGGAGTAGATAGTTCGATTACTAGCAGAGGGAGCCGAGTCCTATACCGTTAGCTCAGACGGGGGATTACGCTTCAATGGGAGATTGGTAGTTCCGAAAGGAGAGGAATTGCGACACGATGTGATGGCAGAGTCGCACGGCTCACGGTTCGCGGTACATCCCGGAGGGGACAAAATGTACCAAGACATGAGACGCCAGTATTGGTGGAGTGGTATGAAGAAAGATATCGCTGAGTTTGTTTCGAAATGCGCCACTTGTCAGCTTGTAAAAGTGGATCATCAGAGACCGGCAGGACTGCTACAGCCGTTGGAGGTCCCAGTGTGGATGTGGGAGAGCATATCCATGGACTTTATCACGGGGTTGCCTACGTCGCAGAGAGGTCACGACTCCGTTTGGGTAATTGTGGACAGGTTGTCCAAGGTCGCTCACTTTTTACCCGTAAGGACTGACTACACTACGGGACAGTATGCCCCGCTCTTCATTTCAGAGGTTGTGAGACTTCACGGTGTGCCCCTAAATATCGTGTCTGACAGAGACAAGATATTTGTTTCGAGGTTTTGGGAGAGTTTCCAGGAGGCCATGGGCACGGAATTACGGTTGAGTACGGCTTATCATCCGCAGACCGATGGGCTGACAGAGCGCACAAATCAGATGTTGGAAGACATGCTACGCATGTGCATTATTGACTTCGGGGGTGGATGGGAGCAGTACCTTCCACTGGTGGAGTTTGCTTACAACAACTCCTATCAGTTCACTATTGGCATGGCTCCGTTTGAGGCATTGTACAGTAGGCCTTATCGTTCCCCAGCATGTTGGTTAGAAGTGGGGGACAACAAACTACTTGGGCCGGAAGTGATTCAGGATACTTCGGTAAGGATTGAGTTGATTCAGAGTCGCATTCGGGTAGCTCAAGACACGCAGAAGAGTTATGCTGATGCGAAGAGGTTTTTCAGAGAATTCCAAGTGGGGGACCAGGTTTTGCTCAGAGTATCTCCTATGAAGGGGATTATGCGTTTCGGGAAGAAGGGGAAGTTGGCACCAAGGTATGTGGGGCCGTTTCCTATTATTGAGCGGATCGGACCGGTTGCGTATAGACTTGGGTTACCGGAGCATTTGCATCGGATTCACGATGTGTTCCATATTTCCTCACTGAGGAAATACCTTAGAGATAATTTGGCTCATTCTCACATTGCTGTGGAGGACATCGATCTCCAGCCGGATAGCTCCTACGAGGAGGGGACGATTGCTATTTTGGACCGAAGCGAGAGGAAACTGCGGTCAAAGATAGTTCCGTTAGTGCGTGTTCAGTGGCGACATCACAATGTCTAGGAGTCCACATGGGAGCACGAGGATGAGATGCGCCAACGTTATCCAGAGTTATTTTTAGCAGGTACTTTCTAGTTTCGAATTTCGGGACGAAATTCAGTTATTAGGGGGGAAGTATGTAATACCCCGTACTTTTGGCTATATTTACTTTTGGGATTAATTAATTAAATGCGTATTAATTGGAAATTAATCCGGGTTAAAAATACTAACGAGATGCGAGTTGGTATTTGATTATGAGCATACATGTTTTTATATGAATATTGTATTATGAAAAATTTACCGTGAGATTTATATACGGCAATTTGGGAATTTTGTTGAGACGCGTGTGACCGCCGCGTCATGGTATATTATTTTAATTATAAAAGTGATTTTTATTTCTATTATCCGTATGGTCATTTTGAGTGCGCCAACGCGTCCGGAAGGGTCGATATAGTCAGAAAACACTAGCCGGGGGTGTAGTTTGGATTCCCGGGTATTTTTAGGCCATACCGACATCAAAAGGGTATTTTGGTAATTTTATATTTTGAGGAATTAAAAGTGACGAAAATTGGGAGTTTTAATCTCATTGGGAATTGACCCACTAAGCCACTAACCAACCCATATTAACCCATTAAGCTACGGAGGTTATCATTGAGGTTTCCAACTTTCCCAAAGAAAACCCTAGCCACCCTAGCCACCTTTGGAGAAGGAAGCTTGGAGAGGGAAAGAAAGAGAAGGAATTCTGCAGAAACCTTTACAGAAATCAACACCAAATTCAGAGACAATCAAGGCAAGTGTTTTAATTATATTTAAATTCGTAGAATGTTCCTTCCATGTTAGAAAATTGAAGAGTATCAATTGTTCTTGAAAGATAATGAAAACCCATGTATTTTGAAACTTAGAACTTGAAATTTTGAGGAGGATTTGCATGTAGAATGATAGGTAGATGTTCATACTGATGATATTATGATTGGATGAAATTTAAAACGGATTTAAATTGGGTAAATTCATGATTTAAAATTTTAAGGTTTGTGTTCTTGAAATATTGGGAGAAAGTGATGAGATTTGATGGTTTAATGATGATTGGGAAGAATTAACTCCATAAATTACATTAGTTTATAATCTTGATATGATTAGGATTGATTAGAGACCTTAAAGTATTGTTGGGACAAATTTTAGAAGAGATTTGAGGAGTAAAAATGGTGAAAAACGAGATTTAGAAAAATCTGGGACGAAGCTGGCAGGTCGTTAGAAGCCCCTCCCCAGGTCGTTCGAACGAACTCGTTCGAACGAGCTTCTATCGAATTGACCAGTCGCTTCTAACGAAAGGAAACCTCGTTCGATAACTTCGTTCGAACGAGATCTCGTTAGAAGGTACAGTTCGTTCAAACGAACTGAATCTCGTTCGAACAGTCTCGTTCGAACGAGACTTTTAACGAGCCGACAGTGGAATCTCGTTCGAACAGTCTCGTTCGAACGAGACTTCTAACGAGTTGGCAGTTTGAGCCTTTTTGGACTGTTTTGATTTTTGGAGTCCCGTAAACTTGTTCGAGGATATAGATAACATTCCGATGATGATGTAATAATAGAATTGGGACTTTTGGGTATTTATGAGAAGGAAATTATATACGAGAGTTAAATTAAATGGACGGTTTGGGTTGAGACGTGAGTGTCTACTACGACGTGAGAATAAATTATGGCGCGTATGATTATAAACCGGAATAGTATAAATTGTGATAATTATAAGTTGGTACGAGAATGCGATATGTACTACGATTAAACTACGGGATTACTAAAGACGTGTGTTTACTTAGCATTGGTATATAAATTTTGTGTATGACATACCTACCATACTTGCTATCACGGGAGGTTTGCGTTCGCTTAGGTCCCTCTAATCCTTGTGTTGCCCGAATTTAGACTGGTTACCTTGATGAACATAGGTCATAGAAAGACTTATTGGGATATTAATAAGTCCGCAGATCGCGGGAGCGTAGGTATGTGCGTGACCCATGTGATGTGACTGTGTTCGCCTCCATTATTTGTGATGTTGTTATCTGTGAACTATTCCTGAGAGATTCGAAATATGTAATCCTTATGTACGTGATTTACCGGAATGGATAGCAGAGTATGTGTGCACCACAGCTTAGTTCTCGGGGTGCTTGTATTGTATATTTATGATGTGAATAATATACACTTAATTAATGGGAACCTTCATGTTAATGTTGTGAATCTAATTACGGTATTGTTTTGAGAAATAAAACGAGTTAACTGATAGTGATATATATTGCATATTGAGCATCTGAGTTTACGTTAAACCCCTACTTAATTACGAGCGTTATAATGTTAATAGAACCGAGTAATAAGGGTGGGACCTATGACAGTCTAGCTAGATATGATGGCACTTAGCTAGTAGTTTGTGTCGTTATGGATGGGTACTTACGTTAGGAGTGCACAGTTAGACGAGAGGTGAGAATATCATGTGAGTGCACGTCCTAACATGTAGGTTGCATTTAATGTTTTAAATGTTTTAAAGCACTTGCAGGTTTTTAAAATATAACTCCACATTCGGGTTCTAACCCGTTTGCTTTTCAAATCTATTTTTCTTTGTAAAACCATTTTAGGTGCCCAACCACAAGGACACCATGCATAGGATACTCATTCAGGTGACGAGCTGTAGCTGTTTGTGGAAGCTACAGGGATTTGCTTGTAGACGCTTCTATCACTTGGATTCCAGATTCATTATCTATCAGTTGTAGGGCATGTTGCCCATTTCTATTAGAGTTACATTTCCATTACAGTTTCCAGACTTTGGCATGTATTGATTTAGTATTCAGTTTACTTTCCAGTTGTGGGATTGTAGCGAGGAGTTTTTCCTCCAGACTTTATTTACTTTATGTGATGGTTATTCTATTTACTTATTTATGGTGAATGGTGTTATTATTCTTTATTACACTTGTTGCATGTTAATCAGACTTTAATTAAAATTTGGCACTTACTTTTTAAATACTAGGTGGTTAGTAATAATAAAAATGTTTTCGACAGTGATACTATTAACTGAGCCAACTTGGCATTTTGAATTAATTTAATAAAGGAGTAGCTACCCGGTATTTAATTAGTCGGGGTGTCACACTTTCCAAGACACTTGGCCTTTCAGGAGGAAAAGAATGAACGCCATAGGTATCTATAGACCTGAGTGATGAACTCACTCCTGGGCGATAAGAAGTATCGTGTAAAGTTCTGAAATAGTTATTTCTGCTAGATCCTGGAGGTGGAGGTGGCATTTCTCTCTGTTTGATTTGCAATGAATGAGCGGTTGTCTCATTGTGTCTTGCATGGACTCCTGTGAGATTGAGAGAATTCCAATTAGATCACTATTTGGTGGTGGAACAAGTGGAACATGCAGGTAACTTTTATTCATGATACTAAGCTCAGGATCATTCATCTTATTTGAAGAAGGATGTATGATAACGAGAACGATGATTAGACACTCATTCCCACAGACGACGCCAATCTGTTGATGTAAAAAACTATACCAAATCTAATTCTTTAATCACAGATAAAATATGTAAATGGAAAAAGAACAACACAAGATTTTAAAGTCGTTCGGCTATATATTAAAGCCTACGTACACTGTTATGGTATTAGTCGTTGCCATAGTCTTCTTGCTTGTTTTCTTGCCTTTGATGGAAGAGGTACAGTGCATTTATAATGAACTAGAGGCCAACCGTTGGAATGTCAAGGGATGGAATGCATTTATATATTAAGCATTTACATCCTTACATTATGTATATGATGATTAGTTGTACAAACTATGAGTAATACGACTCTCTATATGTTGACCCTTTACTGATCTTATTGGTCGGCCTTCTCAATACTTGGTCGGCATTACTTGTATTAGTCGACATTTCTTGTTAGGTTGTTATCAGCTGACTGGGATTAAGGCCATGTAGGAGAACAAATGTTTATTTATGATTGTTCCACATAGATGGATAATTTTTGGTATCAATACCTCCCAAATTTGAAATCCTTCAAAATATGATCTCAGCCATATCCACACAATGATTGCACAACTTGTGGAGATTTAGGCCGAATAAACATAATACAATCCTCAGGATTGAGAATGTATGCATCCTTTGCAAACGCTGTGCAAATCTAATCAGGTCAGTACCTAGATTGAATATCACCCGTGTCCCGTTCAATACATTTATAAGGTACTGGTACGATCCTCTTTAAACTATCAGATAATTTCTCGAACCATCAGACGTGTTCCCATAGTCAAGAAAAACTACTAAGATCATTTTCATTACTTTACTTATGGGATGTCAGGTCCCCATCCAGAATGTAAACTGTTCAATTGAACTAAAATCAGAATTCCGATCTTTAATGATCGATCGAACCCAACTCGTTAGGACTTCTACTAAATCCAATTAACCGACATATATAAAATATATTTAAGATAAATGTAAGTTATTCTAATAAGAATGATTCTTATTTCAAAATGAAATTGACACATATTTATTAAAAATAAATATCATACATGGTTTTAAGAATAAAATCCCATAACGCTGACTACTCCACATACTGAGATGCCAAGGTCAGTTACGCTGTAAGAAAGGTTGTAATAATTCCCAAGGATATGTTGAACCTCAAAATATTCAAAGGGTACTAACTTATCAAAGAAGGCCTCTAGCACATGATGTTAGTGAGTTCTCATCATTATTCATCTTATATAAGAAATGAATATATTTTGTTAGTACTGATCGATTATATCTACTTATGATTTTTTATGCCATGCAAGCTTTCTAGGAGTCCTTTGATTGATCCAATTAGTTTGATCAAAGTTTCAACATCCTCCACAATTAGGCCAACTAAATAAAGAATCAGTTGGAGGCTAAGGATAAAAATATTGTTGGCCTAGTTGAGCATCTTAAGGATATATCTAGTTGTAAGGATCACATTTTAAAAGAGAGGTTTGGTATTTAATTAGTCTATAGTAAGGTCGATTATGAGGTTATGGAACAATTTCGGGCCTTAGCTCTTATGACTAAAGAAAAAAAGCCTATTACATGCTTAGAAAGACACCCTAGCTATATAGACAGAGTAGGAGTAGATTAAGAGAGAAACAAATTTGACACACTCTTTGACAAAGGTTATGATGCTGGCGTAAAAAAGGTTGTCACCCAGCTAGAATATTGTCCGTCTGTTGCCTACAACAAAGGTTGGGTGGACAGTCTTAAGCAGGGAAATGTGCCTAATTTTAATGTCACCTACCAGGATTATCCCCTATTCTCCAAACATCTGATCAATAAAGGGTACACCTCTTTAGCAACTATCCAAGAGGTCGATCATTCGGTTGTTAATAATGCTTGAATGTAATATGCCCCAACTAAGGGCCAAGTTGGGAAGACCATAGATGGTGGGGATTAGGGGGAGTTCACACCTAAGGTCCTAGGTCTTATTTCCTTTATTTTTTTGTCAATATAAGGCCAAGGGCCATTTTTATATTTTCTTTTATTCCCAATGTAGGCCATTAGCCAATTACTATCATAAATGAAAAAAAATATCCATTATCCATCGATATTGTCATTAATTTCTTTTACGCATGGATTGTTATTAAATTAAACATACTATGAATAATATTTCAAGTATTTTGTGTGGAAAGGAAAGTCTACGGCCAACCTCCAACACGTTTGAAACAAAATAACAAGTTAACATTGTTATTAACATGTTTGGTCGACTAGTCTCACAATTAAGCAATTTCTTAAAATGGTAATTTAAGAGGTTGAAAATAAGGAATTGAAAAGTAAAATCTCACATTAACCTATCAGATTACCTTTTTATTTAACTAGGTAAGGTGAATATATGGGTAATATTTAAATGATTAGAGTGATAAGACCTAATAGACCCGAAGAACAATTTTAGAATGTTGAATCGGATAATATTGGGCCGACTTGCCAGACTTCGTATTTTTCCCCATTTTGAATAGTAATATTAAGGTGGTATGTTCCGGTTCGACCTAGATTCTATTTTTTACTATTCTTTCCCCAGTAAGTGTGATCTAAAATAGGTATCTAACCCATTCTTAGGTTATCCATCATATTCTTGCATAGATATGTGCCTATTTTCGGTCGACCAACCCATTCTTGGGTTATAACATCTGTTCTTAGTTGGGATTCACTTATTCTAGACAAAACTGCATTATCCTAAATCGTATCACCCATTTTTAAGTGTGTTGTTTCCCATTTTAGGCACATGCAACTTTTTAAAAATCGTACCACCCATTATTACGTGGATTTTTTTTCCTATTATAGGAGAAACTGACTTGTTTTAAATCATAAAACCCATTCTTAAGTGGATTTTTTCCAATTCTAGATGAAATCGACTTGTTCAAATTTGTACCACCCATTCTTAAGTGGATTTTATGTTCAAGATCAATATCATGTTATAAAAAAACATATTGATGGAGTTAATTATCTTAGAAATTCCTATTAATAGTATGAAATATTAGTGGAATTTTGTGACTTATTATATATAACTAATCTAAGTGGTATGGACCAGTTCCTCCAATCAATTTAATCTGGTTTGGTCTCTCCTAATTGGGGGTCAACTACCCATCAAAATGATTTCTTACCCCTAGCAATAACTTCACTAGCACTAAGTCACCAGTTAAAAAATGTGGGAATCCTCATAAGTGTTTGTAGGATGATTTCCATAGGGATGACAACCTCTATTCCATAATCCATGGCATAAGGAGTCTATCCTGTGGATCTTCTTGGAGAAGTTCTATAAGCCTGGGTAATTGATTGAAGTTAGTTCGCCCACTTTCTTATCATTCTCCAGTTGGAACTTAATTTTGGCTAGGAGCATATGATGAAATATCTCAACATGTCCATTTATTTTTGGGAAGACCATTGAAGCATAGTGATTATTATCGAATTAGGTCCTATTGTCCAATACAAAGGCTCTAGAAATCCCAAACTAATTAATGTTCCTCTAAACAAATATCTTAGTGTTAACTAAACTAATGTGGGTAAAAGTCTCCACTCAAATATACTTGGATAAGTAGTTAGTTCCCCTGATTAAATAGTTGCGGCTGTCCGGAGCCCTTGGTAGTGGACCGACTATATCCATGTCACACTAGGAAATAGACCAAAGACTTTATAAGAGGATTAAATTCACCTCATTGGCTACCTAATGATCATGAAAAATAGTTGGCAATGGGAGAATTATGTAAGAATTAAACTACATTCTTTTTGCATGAGGGTTCGTTGGTTTCCTTGTAAAATATTCCTATACACTAATGATCGTCCTTCTTCACGATTTTTGCAAATCTCCTCATGCATTTCCCTGATAATTCCCGCTACCTATTGTGGAAGAACACACTTGAGTAGAGGTCTTGTAAATGATTTTTAATAAATTAAATCATTTAAGTCAATGGAGAAACGGGTCGACTTGACTTTAAGCTTGTGTCTGTAATAAACCATATTTTTGAGAAATAAAAATTTAATTAATTGGGTAATTGGGTTAAATTAAATTACACGCGTGATGTAATTTAATGAAAATTTGATATTATGGGCTGATTAAATTATTAATCAGAGAGAAATGATTAATGTTTATCGAATAAAATTACTAAGTGAATAGAAACTACGTATTTAACGTCATAATGAGTGATAGTGACGTGGTAGCATTTTATCTCAACCAGGCGTCGTGTGTGGACTATATGAGGTCGAGATACGAAATTATTTGTGAGTAACTCAGATGATGATTTCGAGGTTAGGGTTGAGTCCGAATGGGTCGAAATAGTCAAAATAGTATACCTGAGTGTATTGTCTGGGTCCCGGGACAGTTTTAGACCAAACCGACACCACGAGAGGGCATTTTGGTCATTTGGTAGCCTAGGGTTAAGGGAGCTACGAATTTCCAAAGTTTATATAAACTTGTAGTTGTGAGAGGCTAGGGTGAGAGAAATAGAATACACTTAGAGGCCATTAGAGAATAAAACGGAGAGCCTTCTTGGAGCTTAGGAGATGATTCTTGAAGCCTTTCACCTTGTTCTTGCATCACAACCATCTTTGAAGAGTTGATTAGAAGGTAATCATCATCAAGAAAATGAAATCAGATCACTCCCATAAAAGGCAAGTATTTATCTTGCAAATTTTTTTGAGTTATAATACCTATGTAGAGTAGGGTCTTTGAATTAAGGATAATTAACACTATTCTTGTGGTTTGATGAATATAATTCATAATTCGGAATAGAATTACATTTAGAATGAATCCAATTGTATAAATAAAATGAAATCAGAAGTTATGGGATTTAGATCATGGGATAAATCTGGGTTTTTTGATGAACTTATATGAGGAACACAAAAATGTAGGGTTGAATGATTAATGGAGTTATAATCTGATATTAGGTGAAATTGTATAGACTTTATCATGATTTACATTAGAAATCATCCCTATATGTATATTTGATGTTTATTTATGTTAATTGGGAGTGTGGGATTGTTGTATGAAAGTTTGAAGAATTGGATGGAGTAAAAATTCGTAATAGGGAACTGAAGAAGAAGACACCTAATACATTTCAAATCGATTCGGCCCAGGGGTGAATCCATTTGGCAAGGCAAATCGATTCGGCCTTTGGGCGAATCGATTCGGTTTCCCATAATTGATTTTTTTTTCTTTTTTGTGTTAAACCATGAAATTTTGGATAATTCAAGAGGGGAATTTTGGGACATTTTTAAACTATAGAGGGAAATATGAAAATGTCAGTAGGCCTATAGTGGAGACTAGGTTTACATGAATGGAGACGAGTAAAGGATTGGGATAAATGATAATATATACATAATTAATAAATGAATGAAATTCGAGACGGGTCACGTAGTGATGAGTGAACTTATGTTTACCAGTAGTATACGATGGGAATAACTACATATTAATTAAGGGGTAAATATGACCCTTAGAGAAGTGATCGATGCTCGAAATTACATGAATTGGAAATTTAATTGAAATTAATAGTATGTCGAATATGCGAGAGAGATATACTACGTACGAGTTGATAAAATTGGGTTGTGTGCATACCTACTAAATAACATATGTACATATGTTGTGTGAATACCTATAGATATTATTTGATTATGTGTATGAACATACCCACGCTGCCTACTATCAGGAGGTTTCCGCGCAGAGGGAGATCCCACCTTGACGATTCCAGTGAGGTCTGGATTTGTGCCGCAGAATATGGAACTTAGGGCGGCCCACTATATGCCGTGTATTAGTGGGACTGGCAGGTCATTTGGGTACGTTAGGTATGTGAATATCCCAAAGGCTTAGAACCATGTTTCCTCCATTGTTATGTTGATTGATTTTGGGTTCGAGGTGACATGCCGAACCAATAATCCTTAATTAAGTACGAGAGGTACAGGGACTTGATAGCAGAGTATTCTAGCATCACGAGGGACCATTCCGGGGATGCTATAATTGTGTATATATATTATATGTGTGATGAATATATACTGGTGTGATATATCTACTTATATGGGACAGTAAAATTGATAGATAATTTATATCTAAAAAGACTTTAAGTAGTGGAACTTAAAGAATTGACTCAATAATAAAATGGGAATAAATAAATTTATTATTGAGACGGTAATATCGTATTGAATGGGTAACACAAGTAAACGAGAACTAGCGAGAATAGTTGGATACAATATCTAGTTGGGAAGGGTAATATAGCTAGATATAATACGTTAAGTGTGCACATTAGTGGAGAGGTGAGGATATCAAGAGAGTGTACGTCGACATTACATGTGTAATAAATAACTGATTTAAATTGTGATTTAAATACGTGCAAAATATGTTCAAAATGTTTACCTTGGTCTCTGACCGGTGTCAGAAATATTTTCAAAACCTTTTAGGTGTCCAGCCACATGAACGCCAAGCTTAGAGATCCTATCCAGAGATGCGTAGCTACAGTAGTGTGGAGGCTTGCAGGAGATTAAACGTTTGAGATCATTCATTTTAGATAGGAGATTTTTTTAGCAGTTCATTTGGACGTGTTGCCTTTCAGATTACTTATTTTATTCAGTTATGCATCAGACTGTATCCAATTTTTAGTTTTACTTATTTCAGATTGTGGTTGGTTTATGTAGTTGGAGAACCGATGGTTTATTCGGTCTCATTTATTTATATATATGTCGTGTGATTGTTCAGACTATATTTATGTATGAATGGTTTAGTTCATTTATTTTATTTTTGCATGTTGTCATAATAAAATATAAAATTTGACACTAGCTTAATTTGACATAGGTGATTAGTAATTAAAAAGTTTTTTCGACAGTGATGCTAAGAATGAATCAAATGAGATACCTATTTGTTTTACTGAAGGACTAATCACCCGTGGTTAGAATATACGGGGTGTCACAGATGGTATCAGAGCATCAGGTTCTAGTGTATATAGGATCTTTACGTCTTACTATGATTTCAGCGTAGCATTATTTAATCAAGAGCCCTATTATTTGAACTGTTGCATTAATGATTATGCATTTGAGTTTCGTTATTCTGCTATTATAATTGTATTGACTGTGAACTCATGCAATTCGAATCTAATTTAAGATGCCACCCAAGATACTACGAGCGGTGAGAGCACCAACTATAAATAATGCGGGGTAGGCTCAACAAGAGCCACAGGTACCGTAGCCACAATCACCACAGGAATCAGTCAGCAATACAGGTGGCAACAATCATGGTACAAGAAGTTAATACAACGATGAATGCCATGAGTCATTATTTCCCTCAGGTCCAGCAGCCACTGTAGCTAGTGGCACTAGTTGTTCAGGCACATCCAGGGCCGATAAAGTGGCAGAGGGTTAGGGAAGCCTTCCAGAAGGTCCACCCACCAGAATTTTAGGGGAGATCTGATGTGATTACGGTGTGCCAGTGGAACAAAGATATTCAGCTCTACTTGTATATGGTTGACTGTAGTGAGGTGCAAAAACAAATGCTGGCCACTTTTAGGTTGGTTGGAGCAACGTTCAGTGGTGGGAGTTAGTTACCACTGTTTCAGAGAGGAATACTATGACTATTGCTGATTTGTGGGTGCGGTTTGATCGTAAATAATTTTTGTCAGGCGTAGAGGAAGAGATGCAAAAGAAGTTTAGTGAGGTGACTCAGGGCGATCGTTCAGTGGTCAAATATGAGGAGGATTTCACTCGTTTGGCTAATTTTGTACGAGACAAGGTGTACAATGAAGAAAGGAAGAAAGAGAAGTTTATGGATGGTTTAGCCTAGAGGATTAGGCAACATTTGATCGATAATCCCGCATTTGTGACTTATACTGATGTCGTCGATGCCGCACTATTACACTGTCAGGATCATTATTTCCATGTGTAGGGTAACAAGATAGTAGATGAGCCCAACCAGTAGGGCAGGAAAAGAGGTTTAGATATGGAGGTTATCGACTCGAGGGTGGTTATAGGTAGGCCAGTAGGGTCCTCAACACCAACAGGTTCCTCAGGGCCTCCAAGGCCTAGAGAATAATGGGGGAGGCCAGCGGGGCCAATAACAGGGTCAACACCGTTAGGGCCACCAGGGCCAGAGATAGAGAGATTTTCCAGTACAATGCTTTATTTTTGGATATAAGGGATACAAGAGGATGGATTGCCCATAATAAGGGAGAGCACCGCAACAATAGCAGCAGGCACTGAGGCCACCTGCGGCACCAACACCACCCGCCCCAGTACAATAAGGACATATATAGTACGGGCGTGTCTATAATGTCCGAGATGCCTCCATACAGCATGCCTCATAGGCACCACCAGGAGTAGCGGGTATGTTTTCTATTCTCGAGCTTGCGGTTAGGAATATATTTGATACGAGGCATCACATTCTTTTATAGCGACTAGAAGTGTATGAGATGCTGACTTATTAAAGACCACTGGTAGTCTCCTTATGTGTGTGGAGTCACTGATGTGTAGTTGGTCGCTTATACATTCAAATTGTAGGGGTGTGGATATCAATGTGGGTAGATTATGTTTAACCATTGATCTTCTTGTGTTAGACATGGAGGGGTATGATGTTATCTTGGGAATGGATTGGTTATCTGGATATCAGGCGATGGTGGATTGTTTTGGGAGGACTATCATATTCTCTATTCTAGGGAATGAAATTTTCTTAGTGGCTATGCCTCTTTCGGATGGAGGATCGAGCACACACCTATATTAATTTAAGGAGGATAACTCACAGAAGTTGGTTGTCTTTAAACTCGATTCTATTCATGCAGGAGTTCGAGGATGTATTCCAAGACATACCCGGGTTATTTTCGTGGGAAATTGAGTTTATTATTGATCGAGCATCGGGTACGAGACCTATAACTTGAGTGCCTTATTACATGGCCGTATCAGAGATGTGGGAATTGAGGGAGAAGATTCAGTAACTCCTGGGGTAGGGTTTTATCCGATGGAGTACTTCATCATGGGGCGCACCAGTGTTGTTCATCAAAACGAAGGATGGGTCTCTTCGGTTGTGTATTGACTATAGAGAGTTGAATAAGGTAACGATCCGAAATAAGTATCCGCTTCCTCGAATTGATGATCTATTTGACCAGCTGAGGGGAACAACTTGCATCTCCAAGATAGATTTGAGGTCCATCTATCATCAATTGTGCGTCAGGGAGGAGGATGTTCCTAAGACTACTTTTCTGAGTGATGCCATTTGGACTCATAAATACGCTAGCAGTATTCATGGATCTGATGAATCGAGTTTTTCGAAGTTCCTTGACCAGTTTGCGATTGTGTTCATCGATGATATCTTGGTGTACTCTCTCTCTGAGGATGAGCATGTTGATCATTTATGGAGGGTTTTACAGACTCTTAGAGATCACCAGTTGTATACAAAGTTTGGGAAATATGGGTTCTAGCGTCGAGAGGTGCAGTTTCTAGGCCCTATTTTATCGAAAAAGGGTAACGTTTTTTATTCGAATAAGGTATAGATGGTAAGGGAGTGAGGACTGCCCAAGACACCAACCAATGTTCGCAGCTTTTCATGATTGGAAGGATATTAGCGGTGGTTCATTAAGGATTTCTCAAAGTTTGTGGGTCCATTGACGAACTAGACTCCCAAAAGGGTGCCGTTTATTTGGGACGACCATTGTCAATTAGCTTTTAATGAGCTAAATGACAAATTAACATCAACACCTGTACTTGCACTGCCTAAGGGAGGAGTGGCGTACTGCGTCTATACTGATGCATCCTTTTATGGACTTGGGTGTGTATTACAACAGGAGGAGAGGGCTATAGCGTATGAATCTCGTAAGATTAAGCCCCATAAGAAGAATTACCCCACGCATGACTTGGAGTTGGCCGAAGTGGTATTTACCATAAGGATCTAAAGGCACTATTTGTTAGGGGAGCATTTTACCTTATTCAAGGACCATAAATCGCTTTAGTATCTGATCACGCAGAAAAGATCTAAAAATGAGGCAGAGGAGGTTGTTAGATTTTGTGAAGGATTACCAATTATATATTCAGTATCATCTTGGGAAGGCTAACATGGTGGCAGACGCGTTAAGTCGAAGGCCTCCAGGAGATCTAGTAGAGGTTTGGAAAGTGAAGTGGAGAGAGCTTAGACATGATGGCGAGATTTTTATGACTTGTATGTTCGTATTAGCGGTCACTCTCGAGATTATGATGAGGGTGGTGAAAGCATATGCAGGGGATTAGTACTGCCAGGACAAAGTTTTCCAGTTATTAGTTGATGGGGCAGAGGTGACTCGATTAGTCCAGAAGGTGGTATGCATTTTAATGGGAGACTCGTGGTTCTAGAGGATGACTATTGTGACATTGTAATACCCCATAATTTTAATGACTTTTAAAATGGGTTATATTTTAAATTAATGGATTAATTGGATTTTATTATAAATTAAATCATTTGGGTTTTATCCGAATTATGAATATTAAAATGTATGATTCTGAATATTACTTAAATATATTTAGGTAATATATGAATGTGATGATATTGATATTGCTGTGAGTTATTAATTCAGTAATTTGAATTTTCGTCGGACGCGGTATGGGACGTGTCGGGACTAATTTGTTAAATTAAAAAGGAAACTTATTTTTACATCAACCTTATAGTCATTTTGAGTCCTTCGTTTCATCCGGAAGGGTTGAAATAGTCAAAAAAGTCTATTTGGATGTTAATTTTTGGTCTCAGATCATTTGGAAATGAATAGACAACCCAAAAGGGCATTTTGGTCATTTTTACAAGGGGGTGAATAGTGATTTCGGATTTTGTCTTATTATAAGTATTTGGAGATTAGTTGAACGTGGGTTCATTCATCTCTTCTACACAAAATTTAAAGGTCATCTTCTTGGAGAGAGTGAAAGGTTGCTTGGGAAGAGAAAAGCTTGCTTGTGAAGGAGGAGAACCAAAGGCCAAAGGTCACCACCACCAACCACCACTGAAAGTGGCTGGAGAAAGGGGAGAACCACCTGTGATATACAACCCCAAAGGATCAGATCTTCATTAGGGGCAAGTGTTTGATAATTGCAATCTAAGTTTGTATATTGTCCATGTTAGGATAGTTATAAAAAGATGAGATTTTTCATGTTTGGAAGATGAAAAGATAGAGTTGTTAATGGATTTCTGGAAACTAAAAATATATAAGAATCAAACTCATGTTGTAGGTAGATAGTAATCCACGAAATAATCATAAATCTGTTGAAGTAATTCTGAGAATCATTATTGTGTTCTTGAAGATATCATGTTTATAATTTTCTGAAAAAAGAGGAGAAACATATGCTTTTAATTCAAACTCTTGATGATTCTAGGATGTTTAGATCATTAGAAATCATTCACATATGTTGCTATATCATGTAGTAAGGTTTATAAGTCATTTGGGTAGTTAATATGAAGGTTTAAAAGATCAAAACTTATGAAACCCGTAGTATCAGAAATGCAAAAAATTGGGCTGGTATCTGGGCGATCGATCGATCGAACCCCCTGTCTTCGATCGATCGACCTCCCCAGAATTGTTAAAGTTGTTTCTTTTTAATGTTGGTTCTTATCCCAAACCTTTTGTAGATCTTTGGTAATTATTAATTTGGTATAATGGGACTTAGGGAAGTTCAGTAAGCCCTAGTTAAGATTCGAATTAATTTGATTGGGATTTAATTGATTAGAATAATGATAATCAAATTGAAAGGTATTTCGGTTGATAGATTCATGTGTTTGATTCTAATTGGTATGCATGAGGATTAAGGTTAGGTCCAGTAGGGGAGATTTAATATAACATCTGGGTAGCCTTAGGGTTACAATTTGAGCGTCAAGGACTGAGTTTAAGCCCATTATTGATTGCGCAAGGACTGAGTGTAGTACAAGCGCTTAGTGGTATGTCTCCTGGATAGAGATGGGAGTTCAGATCACATTTGGTTGAAAGAGGGGATGAGATTATCCCGATTGCGTATTTGAAGTTGACGGACCTCCACGACCTACAAAGTTAAGTAGTAGTGTATTAGAGGGGTTCCTTGTTTGGATTTCACTTTGCGAGACGCTCCGCGCATGAACCTTAACGACGTCGGGAGTGGAGAGATGTTATAGGATGCGAGGATATTGATTTTGTTGATAAGTCATATAGTGTGAATGAAACACTATAGACTATGAGCCATGTGATGATGGTATTCAATCCTAGTTGATAGAAGATGTGTTTATAAGAGATTAGAAACTATCGGTTATAACCCTTATTAAAGGAGAGTTTAAATCGTAGTAATTCGGGAGATAAGATGTTATGGATCAGTAGGATATTTGTGATTTCTTACTGAATAAATATATTAAGGAAAAACCGATTTAAACCTTGAGTAGTGAGTGAAACTCTGGAATAATTAAATTAAAGAAGTAAAGACATGATGTTTTAATACGTAGGGTTTTAGAGATATAATGCTACGTATGGGAATTATCTTAGGGTAGTGTGATTACCTTGTTGATATTATATTATAGGTATGATAATTCCTATTTGATTGATTGATAATTTATGTGTACGACATACCTAGCTTACTTGCTATCGACGGGGGGTTTGCGCGTGAGGTCAGTCAAATCCTGATGAATCCATGGGATCTTTGATTTGTCGCTCAAGAACATAGGTCTATGAAAGACTTATTGGGGAGTTGATAAGTCCGCTGACTGTGGGTACGTAGGTATGTGCGTGACCCATGGATACGAGAACTATGTTCGCCTCCAATAATTGAGTTGTTGTTTGTGGTTCGAGGAATCCTTACCGAACCTTTAGTCCTCTATTCGGCGACCAGCGATACCGGGACATGATAGCAGAGTAATGCATGCACCGCAGCTGTGACTCGGGGTGTCGTATTATATATATATATATATATATATATATATATATATATATATATATATATATATATATATATATATATATATATATATATATATATATAATGAATAGTATGAATGCTTATATAGTGGTTAAATTATCTACTGTGCGATAATTGTAGATAACGGCGAATAGAGAAAGAGAATGGAATTAAGTTAATGAAAGTTGATTCTTATAGATTTGAAAAGATTAATTCATATTAATGAGAAACGATTCATGTTAATGAGAAATATATATGAATAATGATTATACTACATATGGTATGGGACATACAGGGTTATAATATGGGATGGAAAACATATTATGGAAACTGGTTAGGAGGAACCATTAACTAGGAGGTTAATAGGAAACAATAAGCGTGCACTATAAATGAGAGGTGAGAATAGCAAGTGAGAGTTGGATACTAACATGTACATAATAAATGCTTTATTGCACTTGTTAAATACTTGTTGTTTTCAAAATCATTTTCACACCGGGCTCTGACCTGTTTCCTTGCATATTCTCTTTTCTATTGTATCTTCTATATCAAGTGTCCAGCAATAGGGACGCCAACCTTTGAGGATTTTGACGAGCTATGGAGTTATGGAGTATTGCTTAGATTCCTATCTTCATTTGATTCACAGTATTCTTTTAGTTAGGGCATGTCGCCCAAAGGAATTCAGTCATCTCGTTCTATCTGAGTCAAATACTCTTGTACTCGTGTCATTTTAATACATGTACTATTGTTGGGATTACTGTATTGGATAATTATTTGAGAATGTTTATTCCAATTTCATTTAAATTCTTTTGTGTCATCTGTTCAGTTATTATTGTGGTAGAATAATATGTGTAGTGTTACTCATAAACTAAAAATGGGTTTTTGTTGAAATTAAAATTTGGAAAGTTTTTAACACCAACTTAATTGGGTATTGGGTGAGTTGTGAATGTTTTCGACAGTGATGCTAAGAATGAGCCAACTGTATATTCTGTTTTAATTTGGTATGGGACTGGCCAACCGGTATTTAATTAGGCGGGGTGTTACAGACATGCAGTGATGTTAAAGGTTCACGGATCCCGATTTGTGGTACATCTCGGTGGGGATAAGATATACAGGATATTCACAGACAATATTGGTGGTCAGGAATGAAGCGGGACATAGCAGAGTTTGTGTCATAGTGTGCTACATGCCAGCTAGTGAAGGTAGACCACTAGAGATCGATAGGAATGTTTCAGCTACTAGAGATTCCCGTGTGGAAATAGGAAAGTATATCCATGGATTTTATCATCGGGTTACCGTTATCGCAGCGAGGTCACAACTTCATATGGGTAATAGTGGATCGGTTGACCAAGGTGGATCATTTTCTTCCAGTTCGTACGGATTTTGAGATGAAGCAGTATGCATAGTTATATATCTATGAGATAGTACGATTACACGGGGTTTCGATTAATATTGTGTTCGATCGGGATAAGATATTTGTGTCCCATTTTTGGCATAGCTTTCAAGAGGCGATGGGCACGAATTTACAGTTGAGTACAACGTATCACCCACAGACAGGTGGGAAGATAGAGAGGGTTAATCAGATTATTGAGTATAGGATATGGATTTCCATACTTGGCTTTGGGGAGGATGGGAGTAGTACCTTCCTTTGGTGGAATTTTCATATTATAACTCCTACAAATTCATAATTGGCATGGCACCATTTGAGGCACTGTACGGTCGGCCTTTTCATTCGCCTACTTCCGGGTTAGAGGTGGGGGACAACAACTTATTAGGGCCAGATATGATTCAGGATACCACTGCCAAGATTGAGTTGATCCGAGGGCGCATTTGAATAGTTCAAGATAGGCAAAAGAGTTACGCTGATGCAGATAGGAGACACATAGAGCTTGAGGTCGGTGACCAGGTATGGGTGTTAGTGTCTTCTATGAAAGGAGTTATGTGATTCCCTAATAAAGGAAAATTAGCATCGAGATATGTGGGACCGTTTTCGATCATTGAGAGAGTGGTACTAGTAGCTTATAGACTGAGATTGCCAGAGCACCTACAACGAATTCACGACAGGTTTCACGTGTCATCTCTGAAGAGGTACCGGAGATGTGAGAGAGCTTTTTGGCATGTTCGATTATAGGAGATCGACTTGCATCCCGATATCTCATACGAGAAGAGACTGGTGGAGATACTTGATCATAGTGAGCATAAATTGCGATCAAATGTGGTACCCTTGGTTAGAGTTCAGTGGGGACACCATAATGTAGACTAGTCGACATAGGAGCGGGAGGATGACATGCGTGATTAGTATCCAGAGTTATTCACCGCAGGTACGTCCCAATTTCGAGGGTAAAATTCTCTTACAAGGGGGGAAGTATGTAATAACCCGTATGTTTGAGAAATAAATATGTAATTAATTGGGTAATTAGGTTAAATTAAATTAAAATCGTGACATAATTTAATAGAAATTAAATATTATGGGTTAATTAAAATATTAATCGGAGAGAAATGATAAATTTTTATCGAATGAAATTACTAAGTGAATAGTAACAACGTATTTGACGTCATAGCGAGTGATGGTGATGTGGTCGTATTTTGTCTCAATTGGGCGTCGTGTGTGGACTATATGAGGTTGAGATGGTAAATTATTTGAGTAACTCGGATGATGATTTCGAGGTTATGGTTGAGTTCAAAAGGGTTAAAATAGTCAAAATAATATCACCAGGTGTATATTTTGGGTCGCATTACAGTTTTAGACCAAACTGGCACCATGAGAGGCCATTTTGATCATTTGGTAGCCTACGGTTAAGGGAGCTACGAATTTCCAAAGGTTATATAAACTTGTAGTTGTGAGAGGCTAGGGTGAGAGGAATAGAAAACACTTGGAGGCCATTAGAGAAGAAAGGGATAGCATTCTTGGAGCTTAGGAGATGATTCCTGAAGCCTTTCACCCTGTTCTTGCATCACAACCATCTTTGGAGGGTGGATTAGAAGGGAATAATCATCAACAAAACAAAATCAGATCGCTTCCATATAAGGCAAGTATTTATCTTGCAATTTTTTATGAGTTATAATACCCATGTAGAGTAGGGTCTTTGAATTAAGGATAATTGACACTACTCTTGTGATTTAGAATAGAATTAATAATTCGGAATATGATTGCATGTAGAATGAATCCTATTGTATAAATAAAACAAAACAGAAGTTATGGGACTTAGATCATGCGATAAGTATGGGTTTTTTTGATGAACTTATGTGAGAAACACAAAAGTGTAGGGTTTAATAATTAATGGAGTTTTAATCTGATCTTGGATGAAATTGTATGGATTTTATAGATGATTTACGTTAGAAATCATCCCTATATGTATATTTGATGTTTAGTTAGGTTAATTCAGAATTTAGGAATGTTGTATGAAAGCTTGAGGAATTGGATGGTTTAAAAATTCATAACAACTAACGAAAGAAGAAGACACCTAATACATTTCGAATCGATTCGGCAAGGCGACTATATTCGGCCTTTGGGCGAATCGATTCGATTTGCCCATAATTGATTTTTTTTCCTTTTTGTGTTTAACCATGAAATTTTGGATAATACATGAGGGGACTTTTGGGACATTTTTAAACTATAGAAGGAAATATGAAAATGTGAGTAGGCCTATAGTCGAGATTAGGTTTACATAAAAGGATACGAGTTAAGGATTGGGATAATTGAGAAAATATCCATAACTGATAAATGAATGAAATTCGAGACGGGTCACGTTATGATGAGTGAACCTATGTTTACGACCAGTAGTATACGATGGGAATAACTACATATTAAGTAAGGGGTAAATAGGACCCTCAGAGTGGTGAGCGACACTCGAAATTACATGAGTTAGAAATTTAATTGAAATTAATAGTATGTCGAATATGCGAGAGATATACACTAAGTACGAGTTGATAAAATTGGGTTGTACGCATACCTACTGAACAACATATGTATATATGTTGTGTGAATACCTATAGATATGATTTGATTATGTGTATGAACATACCTACACTGCCTGCTATCAGGATGTTTCAGCACAGAGGGCGATCCCACCTTGACGATTCCAGTGAGGTCTGGATTTATTCCTCTGAACATGGAACTTAGGGCGGCCCACTATGGGTCGTGTATTAGTTGTACTGGCAGTTCATTTGCGTACGTTAGGTATGTGCGTATCCCAAAGTCTTAGAACCATATTTGTCTCCATTATTGTGTTAATTGATTTTGGGTTCGAGGATACATGTCGAACCAATAGTCCTTAATTGAATACGAGAGGTACATGGACTTGATAACAGAGTATTCCAGCATCATGAGGGTCCATTTCGGGGATCCTAAAGTTGTGTATATATTATATGTGTGATGAATATATACCGATGTGATATATCTACTTATGTGGGACAGTATAATTGATAGATGATGTATATCTAAAAGACTTTAAGTAGTGAAACTTAAATAATTGACTCAATAATAAAATGGGAATAAATAAATTTATTATTGAGATGGTAATATCGTATTGAATGGGCAACACAAGTAAACTAGAAGTAGCGAGAATAGTTGGATACAATATCTAGTTGGGAAGGGTAGTATATCTAAGTAGAATACGTTAGGTATGCACATTAATGGAGAGGTGATGATATCAAGAGAGTGTACGTGGACATTACATGTGTAATAAATAACTGATTTAAATTGTGATTTAAATACTTGCAAAAAAATTTCAAAATGTTTTCCTTGGGCTCTGACCCGTGACAAAAATATTTTTAAAACCTTTTAGGTGTCCAGCCATAGAAATAGCAAGCTTAAAGATCATATCCAGAGATACGTAGTTGCAGCAGTGTGGAGGCTTGCAAGAGATTAGACATTTTTGCTAATTCATTATAGATAGGAGATTTTCTTAGCAGTTCATTTGGACATGTTGCCTTTCAAATTACTTATTTTATTCAGTTATGCATCAGACTGTATCCTGATCTTAGTTTTACTTATTTCAAATTGTGGTTGGTTTATGTAGTTGGAGAACCGATGGTTTATTCGGTCTCATTTATTTATATATATGTCGTGTGATTGTTCAAACTATATTTATATGTGAATGGTTTAGTTCATTTATTTTATTTTTGCATGTGGTCATAATAAAGATAAAATTTAACACTAGCTTAATTTGACATAGGTGATTAGTAATTAATTTTTTTTTTACTGTGGTGCTAAAAATGAACCAAATGGGAATTATGTTTGTTTTAATGAAGGACTGATCACCCGTGATTAAAATAGGCGGGGTGTCACATTGTCTAACAGGAGCTCCCGATTTTTAAGGTAGCATATTATTGGATCCATCCAATTGGGTTCCTAATTGACCTTTATAACAACTGTCTCGGGTTCTAGTTTTTCTATGCTTGGTCAGCATATGTACTCTACTTTAATGTTCCTCTTCAAGTCAATGTAAATGGTCAAGGATAATATAAATAAGGCCTTAGCATGATTGTTGAAGTTTCTCAGTAACTATTGAATTGACACCGACATGAAGGCCTTGAGCAGATATATGGTTATATCTTCATAAGGCATCACCTAGGATCCATGGTTTCACATTCTCTTATCAAATGATTGTCTATGAGTCATAAATCATAGTGGATGGTGATGTATTTTCCCTCACCATAATTGCCTTCTAAGTCCATCTATAATTGCTTTATATTTTTCTTCATTATTGGAGCCTTTAAGTCCAAATTGGACAACTTGCTCGATCAAGGCCCCTTGCAGCGTGATAAAGACGATGCCAATATCACTGCCTCACTTATTGGAGGCTCCATCCATAAATAATTTCCATTTAAAAAAAAGGTTAGCCCGATTGTGAAGCACTTAGCCTCCAAGGTTAATGTTGAACATTTATATTGGTGGGTTAAGTTGGACGACTTCTCATTTCGTACTCCTTAAGAATTACTCTATGTAGTTTTCCAAGAAATATCGTTTAACGAAAGTTCATATCTTATAGACAATATCGAATTGCACCAGCTCTGGTAACTACTTTGTCATTTTGCTTGTGAGTTCGGCCTTACATGAATGGAAAAAAGGTTAGAATTACTATGGATTGATCATTAATAATATGACTTAGCTTTCTAAAGGACATGACCAAGGCCAAGGCGAGCTTCTCGATGGTTATATAGTTCTTCTTAGCTTCTAGGAGAGTTTGTATGATGTAATACATAGGTTATTTCTCCTCGTCTTTCAATCGAACCATTGCCTGATTGGTATCAAGTTTTGAAATAGCCAGGTACAGGTGCAACATCTCACCATTAATCGATGTTGAAAATTACATAGGGGATCCTAAATACTTATTGATCTTATTCAATAATTCATCACACTTTAATGTACATATTGTTGAGTTAACTTTCTTTATTGCTTAAAACTAAGGCCGGACTGGATTGGAATTGGTTGAGTGTTGTAAGCATATAGGTGATCACTTGAAAATCCCTAACTGCAATCAGTCTTTTAATCTCCGACAAAACTCTGATATGATTGGGGTTTTCATCTATACCCCTTTGAGTAACTAGATAGTCTAGAAACTTACCAGAGATAACATCAAAGGTTCATTTTGATGCACTGAGATTTATCTTATAGTTTTTTAGGATCTTAAAGGTGATGGGGATATCTTTGATGTGGTTGGTGTTAAGATTTATTTTTACAAGCATATCGTCAATGTAAACTTCCTTGGTGAGTCGATCTGTTAACATCTTTTTTATCAACCTCTGTTAGATAACATTGACATTCTTGAGGTAGAATGACATCACCCTATAGGAGTACGACCTTAGTTTCATAATGAATGAAGTGTTATCTTAGTTAGAGTTGAACAATCGTATATGATATTACCTAAAGTAGACATCCATAAAGTCATATATTGATGTTTGAATGTTGAGTCAACTAACTTATTGATCATAAACAATGGAAAGTTATCCTTCGGGAAATTTTTATTGAAGACAGTGAAATCTAAACATACCCTTTATTTTTCACTCTTCTTAGAACTAACACTATGTTCGAGATCCACTTTGGTAATTAGACCACCTTGATGGAGTTAGAATGAAGTATCTTGTTTACTTCTTACTCCACCCTTTTTATTGGAGTTCTAATTTTCTTAGCTTTTACTTAATACAATATCTACAATTAATGATAAGCCACATCTAGGTCGATTCTTGACATATCGTATCGCTTCTAATCGAATACATAAATATTACTTTCATAAACTCAAATAATTTATGGGGTTTCGCATTTAGTACCTTTGAAATGATGAGAAAGAATTTGTCAAGTTGTGATGGATTAAGAGGAATCATTCTCAATTACTCCATAGCTCGGTCAATAAGGGTCACTTTAGTTTCTTTAACCCATAGATGAGAATATTTTCGCTGCTATTTGGATTGTTTGTCCATAAAGTTATAATCCTTTAGGAGCGTCTTGCACTTATATTGATTTTGTGTGATTACGGTGATAAAATAATTTTTAATTTCTACCTTATCTCTCATAATTTTCATTATCCTTTAATCGGTCATAACCTTCAACTTCTTATGGAAAGAAAATGGCATGACTCTCATTGTGTGTAGTCATCCTCTTCCAATGATTGAATTATAATTTGATTATTACCCTACCACATGGAATTTTATCTCTCTGATAATTGGGTTGACTTTAACTGGAATTTGTATATGCCTAAGGGATTTCCACATTACTTTTGAACCGATTAATGGGTTGACTTTAGTATCCAAGCCATGAATGTTGTATCCCAACTCGTAGAGCAAGTCTATATGCATGATCTCTAAAGATCTTCCCTAATTAACCGAAATACCAATACCTCCACATACAAATCATTTATCATATTTTCTCACTTTATTTGTCTTAAAAATTGATTAACTCTTCTAAAAATGATCTTTATGTTCATGCTTTGGCGATTTTGTTTTCTTTGTATCAAAGTTTTTTTTATCTTTGAAAACCTTTTTGTTATTTCGATAAAGTTTGTTACGACTACAGAAGGAAACACTGGAAATTTATACAACTTCAATCCCCTAAGGTCAAGTGCATAGGTTATAGAATCCCAAATACAGTTCTTTCGGATCTAAATAGCTATTGGTCTTATTTGGTCTACCAGTTACTCGACCAGCTACTGACTAAATTGGGAGATTTTCAGTCAAGGTCATCGGATTTAGGGGTCCTTTCTTTTCTTTTGTAAAAGTTAATATCATTCCATTACTTATAAGGACTATACGTGCATCATAAAAGGATCATATAAAGGAGAGTCGAAGTCCAAGTCTAGGCCTTCGTTTAGGGCATGTACCTATTGAACCTACTACGGTATTCTAGCCACTACGGTCTTGATCAAAATTGGTCACAAATAATAATCAGCGAACGAGAGCGACTACTTTCTCAAAGACATCTCACTTTTATGATGAGATCTAGAGGCCAAAGATGAAAGGCTAATAGCATGGGAGATATTTTTTATTTATAGGAACCATAAGATGTATTACATCGCAATGAACTAATTGCAAATGATTCCTCTCTTGACAAAAAGAGAAAAATTGACCATCAACATTACCATTAGAATTCTTTTCACTTTCATTTATAACTCCTTTACCAGTGCATTTGACTTTAAAAGCAAGGCCTTTAGAGGATGAGAGTGATAATGACATTCCTTTCATGACAAAACTTGATGAAATAACATAAAGTGTGGATAAAGATAAGAATAGTTGTTCTCACCTCGAGAATGTGATTGTGGGTCTTGTTGAACATGTTGAGAGTCATTTTCATGATAGATATACAATTAAATATAATGATGATACATTGTCAAGTACTATTGTAAATTCTCATGTTTCATATTTTAAGCCATGTGTTTTACGAGCTTTGTTGGGGATCAATATACACAAAATAAAAAATTTCAGCTATGGATCTTCAATTAACTAAACGCAGGAAAACACTAAACCAACAACTAGGATTGATGAAGAAACCTAGGGTTTAGAACACAATACCTTTATGAATTCGCTCATAAGAGAACCCAATGCGTAAGGAGTGTTTTCTCTTACCTACCCAATTACAATTGCCATAATTTATTTCTCTTCTTTATTTAATCATAATTAATTCTACAAATTAATTATGAATATATTCCAATTTAATTATCTCAGAAATCACTCGGATATAAAGAAGTCTTATTAGCAATGTTGATTATAATTTATAGTATGACTCCCCACGTTAAGCTTCTGATATCCGCTTGGTCAAAACATTTTGTTGTCAATCAACTTTAACCAACATCTAAACAATTTCCTTATTTCTCAGACTTAAATTATTTTTCTACTTCCACGAAATTATAAATAATCCACTGATTAGGTTTACTAGTGGAAAAAAATGTTATAAGTCTATCAAAGGGGTATGCAATCCATGATATCCCGGAATATGGATTCTTCTGAATTAAGATCTCAGACCTACTCATATAACGGTCAACAAAAATGCGGGGATCATTTGATTCAATCTAAAATTGAATCTCACCCATAAAAATCAAATCGACAGCATAAGCATCCCAATCCTCTTCATTCTTGAAATTAAGAATCTATGCACCCTTTGCAAAACTGTGTGAAATTTCATGAGTATAATCTACACACCCCTTAGATTGAAATCTCACGGGTGGTCATGTTCAATACATTCCTAGAATGTACCGATTACAATCCTCTATTGAACTATCGCACAAGTACCCGAACCAAAACACTGGTTCCCCGTAGTTTAAGATAAACTTCTAGGATTTCATCACAACTGTACCAATAGGATGTCAAGATCCTATCTAGGTTGTGAACATTTTAATAGTGTTAGAACCGGAATTTCAATCTCCTTGTGATCAAGCCGAAGTCGCACTACTAGAATTCATACTAAGCTCTATTGACTGACATTAATATGAAACACTATATTTAAACAAATATAAATCACTCGTACAAACTTGATTCTCATTTCAAAACTAATAAATCACTCCTCTATTAATCAACAATAAAATGTTTTACACGTGGTTAAAATCCAATAAACTCCACTTAGTCTTAAATCCATGTAGTCATGCACTTGACTTACATTCCTACAACGTAATTGTCAAGCATACTAGATGGTAAGATCTTTATAAAATGATCTTTCAGGATGTCCTCAGATGAAATCTGTCACTATGATATCTCCCCTTGCACGGTTTCCTGAATCTGTTGATACTTTCCTTTATTGTGCTTCTCCCTCTTATGAGACATTAGTTATTTGGAATTCTCTACGACACCACTATTGTCACAATAAAGTGTAATAGGTGACTGCATTAAAGGAACCACATCTAAATCACTTAGGAAGTTCTGAACTAAAACAACCTCCTTTATTGCCTCCAAAGCAGCAACATACTTGACTTCCATGGTGGAATCAGCAATACAAGACTGATTAATAGTCCTCCAACTTATGGCTCTACCTCATAGGGTAAAAACATATCTCAAGGTCAATTTCATAGATCCATTATTCAATTAAAAATCTAAGTGGTATCCACATATTCCAGGGCATAGCGAGATGGTTTGGTAAACTTAGCCTCATATTGGGCTACTAAAATGTTAGCATGTTGCAATTTTAAGAAACCAATGGTTCGTTGGTCTAACTCAGTCTCGGGAAAGTACTTTTTGAAAATAGTCTCCTCAAATTGTTCCCAATTAAAATTACCAATATTCTGATTGCGCGACATTATTTTCCACCAGAAATCGGCTTCACCTTCAAATATATAAGCGACTAAAGTTACTCGGAGATTAGTAGCTATACCTACTCTGTTCAAAATTTTCACAATCTAGCGCATCCATTTCTCAACTTCATTAGCACCTGACTTTCCAAAAAAACGGGGTTCATTGTCTTAGAAATTCCTTAAGAGCATTCATTTGACAAATTTCATTGGAAACATCCTCTGGAGTAGAATGAGTAGTCTATTGTTATCGAGCTAACATAGTAAGTTCCTGGAGACACCACGTGATTTCTTCAGTCTGAGTCTGTTCAGGTTGAGTTCCAGCAGAGGGGGTTCGAGTACTAACCATCTTAAAACAAAACAGTTTAAATAACAAAGGTTATAAACAAAAATGAAGTAACAAGCCTACTATATTTCCCATAAAGTTATATGGTACAATACTATTATACATCATATACCGTATCAGTGCAACTAATGATAATCTATAACATTTAAAACAACTTTTAATATTAGATTCTTTGAAGTAGGAACGACTGCTTCGTCACTGGTTGTAGACTCTGGGCAGACTAGTTAGTCTACTTTGCCCGCGTCATCAGTCGAGTCAGCTGTGGTGCTGGCAAAATAACCTCCATGAATTTTACCGTTAGATGTCGCTTCAGGGTACATGAGTGGAGTTGGAAGTTTGTCTGTAAGTTCCAAATTTATAGCTTCTTAAAGTGTGATCGTATCACTATTAAAATGATTTACTTTTTGCATTACTTGCATCTCTCCCAACACTCTATTTGTCAACACCAGCCTTTTAATGCCATTACTTGACCCTACCCAGTCTTCTTCGTCTCCACGGATCATTTCTCTTAACCTTGCCAAAGCCTCTTCTCTCGCACACATTTTCCATATGTTATCGGGCTCGAGATCTATGTTAAATAGGAATGTTTCCCATGCGTCCATACTGTAAAATGGGTTTTCCATATAATAATAGTATTAAAAGAAGTTATGAAAAGACAAAATAATATCTTATTTATTTCCCGCATAGAATGCTAACCCGACGATATGTTTGGGATTTAAAAATTTTGGTATAAATGGACAAGTAGTACACATAAAGAAATTAATTAAATCTAAGGCGGAATAACATTACTTTATTTATTATTAATAGGTTTACATAGAGTTGAACCACCGCATGGGCGAGTTACACGATTTTAGTACAAACAATAATGTAAAAAATTAAAAAGTGCCACTCCTTGCTCCCATTTGGTTTAATCTCTGCCCACACGGTCACATACGCAAATAGGTGACCGATTTTGGTCTCTAATAGGGAAGAGCTACTATATTCTTTCTCCTAGCGCATCTTGAGAATGAAGAGATTAGCACAAATATGCTAAGCACGTTCTACCAGTTCTATAACAATGATATAGATATAAATGAGAGTTGGGGTGTGTATAGAATCAGTGTTTAAAATATTGACAATATTAGGCTGATAATTCCATATTTATCAGGTTATAAAAACATTAAAATGTCAAAACTCCCAATTCTATAGTGATTGGTCCGTTTAAGAAACGCGGTTCATTACTAGTTTATTTAGGATCCTTTAAAGCAAGTCAAAGAGTTTTGAACTAATAATCCCATTCTTACTAGTTCACTAAAGGGTATAGAAATAGTTAAGCCATCACTTAACTCATAATAATAATCAATCAACCCAAAACTTTTGGGGAAAAGTAACTTGTTATGCACACAATTAAAGTGGCGCTCATACGTATGTAGCAATAATCATGACTCTCAATCCTCTGACACCAGTAGGCCAAGTAGAAAGTTTCGTGGGATAATACGTCAGTCTACTTCCTAGTTAATAATGATGCCCATAGTAAAAATGGCACAAAGTGCTAGGGTGAACTGAATCAATAGATACATGATATCAGTCATTAGATGAAACGGGCTAAAATTGATCATTAAGTTTAAATACTGGTGATAAATTCAAATACTGATAATGGTTAATAAAATATATAGTATGGCAATATAATAACATGCACACACTAAGAGTAAATGGGGCTATCACATAGTGATATCGATAGCAGTATTTCAAATAAGCAAAGTATAATACTTAAAAGGTAGAAAAAAACTACTTGCTTGGTATTCGATTGGTTTGCTATCACACTGGAATATTTGGAAGAATTGGGGTTTGATCTTCTGTTATACAATGTGTGGAATATAAGTATTTTAGGTTTAATCAGTCAGTTTTGTATTAAATCTATTTTTTAAGTTCCGGGAACTTATTTGTAATTATCTTGGGACTTTAAAACACCGAACTTAATCTCATTATTGAACTTTGGTGCAAGAGAGTTTTTATCTTAAAATAGTTTGATGCATGTCTGGGAAAAGTTTGGGGATCAAACTTATAAGTTGGAAAAGTTTCTTTAAGTAAGAACCTTGTTTTGGTATAACTTGAGCTAGGAATATCCAAACATGGTCTTACCTTATACCATTTTGATCAAAAAAATTTAATCAAAATTTTGAGAAAAAAAATCAAAATATCCTGATTGGCCACGCGCCCTCACGCGCGTGGTCAAGGTTTCTGAAAAAAGTCTTCATCTTCAACCTCTTGATTTTGACTTTTTAGGGTTTCAGTTTTTGACCGAGGTTTTCTCCTTCGTTGCTATATCATTTGAGAGCATTCTTTAACAAACTTAATCTAATTTTTCATGAGGAATCCAGATATATAAGTTTTATGGACTGACAATCAATATAACTCAAGTTCCAAAACAGTGTTTTTTCCTGAAAATTTGACCTGATCTTCGTGGATTTCTAGAGTATGGCAAGGTCTATTATGAATTGGGTTTGGTTTCGGCTATATGTGGGGGTAGTTTGGTTTTGATTTTAAAAATTAAGTTGGATTATACATGGAGAATTTTGAATTTTCAATTTTAGAGTTCAAAATACACTTTTGATCGATTTGAGCTCTACATGAACATTTATGGCTTTTAGCCATTACACTCGATATCCTTAGGTTATAATGAAGTCATATATGGCTTCAAATCAATGTTTAAGGCAATATTTCGAGTTTCACCATTAAAACTCAAGCTTTAATGGTGTTCCTACTGATTTTTGCTATCCTAGGTTGTTCAACACATAAAAGCTTACAACATTATGATTGTTCTAACTGTATGAACTATGCAGAAAACAAACGAAATTGAAATAATTGAAAATGAAGCATAAAATAATAAGAATCCTAAATTGGGAGAAATTTTGAGATTCAAAACTGAACTGTTGGGTGAGTTTTTACTGCTAGGGTCGTGGGTATTTATACTACTTCATGAGCTGATTTGATTAGAGCTCAAGGGAGGTGGATTTGAATCTTTTTAGGTGAGGTTTTGGTTATGGGTAAATGGGGTGAACATGGTTTCATGGTGGTTTTCATGTGGTTTTAACTTCTTTTTCTGATGTGTGGCAGCATGTGGATGGGAGTTGAAGTATAAATTAGGAAGGTTTTGAATTTAGTCCTTCATTGTTTGTATATTTCCTTTTGTAGCCCTAAAAGTATTTTTTTGTAAAGTATAGGGGTATTTTGGTAAATGCATTTTCTTTCCAAGGTTGAAACTATAATTTTATGTTAATTAAGTACTTAAGGATTAATTTAATGTAAAGTTGTTATTTAGGGGTTAAATATATCTCAAGTTATCTTACTTTGAAAGTTTAGGGGCTCTTTTGTAATTTATTGAAACTTCAAGGGATCTAAGTTAATTTGAAAGGTGGCGATGGGCCCCCGATTTTGAAATCAAAATACTTTTTTACTTCACAAAGTAGTAATTAAGTAATTTCCTTGTTGAGATAGATATGCGGAAGCGTAAGATGGTTCAAAAAAAAATTACCAAATTTTAATTTTCTTTTCAAATTGAAATTAAACCCAGTGAAATAGGATAAATACTCACACTATTAAAAATTCACTTAATCCAATTTAATTAACCCAAGTCCTTGAAAATTGCATAAGTCATATTTTTCCTTTAATTAAATTAGGCCAAACCAAATTTTAACAAATTAAATTAAATGACTTGAATTAATTCAACTAAACATTACCCAATATTAATTTAATCCAAATTAAACCAGTAGTGATTAAATTAAATCGATTTTATCTTTTTACCTAAGTATGAGTTCTAGGTGATTTTGTAAAAGATAAAATAAACAATTAATCCACTACACCGCGATGTACGAGGAAAAACCCACAACGGGAAAAAACCTCGGACGACCCTAGCCTCATATCCACTAAGTACGGAATTTACACATACAAGCAAGATGACTTACAACACTTGACTCGATCCCTATCAAGACCCGACGCGTCTTCTTGTATCAACCTCTTCTTAGCGAATAACCATGGAGCTTTACCGCGATCTCGAAATCCACCGATCGGACTTTATATGGTCACCGTCACCCGAACTAGGAGCCTTTCTCCAAGTGGGTAAATCAACGAAAACCTCTTCTTCTTTGTGGGATTTAGAAGCAAACCCAAAACATCTCTTCAAACGGTACAGATGAGAAACTGGTGCCAAAACTCAAAGCAAGTACAAATATATATATGGAATCTTGGATAAACAATATGGGTGTAAAACTAAAGTGTATATCAATTTTTCTTGAAAACTTAGACACTTTAAAACATGAACTTTTTCCTTAATCAATTTTTTCTCTCAAACTCTCTCTTGGAGATAAATTTGTATGGAAAAGTTATACCAAAAATAATGGTTCCCGCACTATTAAGTTCTGTCAAAAGTTAGTGGGATAAGGAAGTGGGAAACATGGGTAAAAATTACGATAAAATTTTCCCGCTTAAAATCTCGTTCGAACGAGATTTTCGTTCGAACGAAGTCTCGTTCGAACGAGCCTTTCTAACGAAGTTCCAGTGGCTTAAAATTGAACTCGTTAGAAATCTCATTCGAAGTCTCGTTCGAACGACAATTCGAACGATGTTCCAGTGGCCTATGGGGAAGCTTGTTGGCAGCTTCGTTCGAACGACAATATCGAACGAGAAACCAAAAGGTTGAAAATTACGAATTTAGCCCAGAAACTTTATAAACTTTATATATAAGTTTAATAAAATCTTTCTGACAAATAAACAATAGTTTTTAATTAAACCTTCACCCATTATAAGCCATTCCAAGATCCTATTTATATATATGTAATGCATTCATACTTTGGGAGCATGGAACTACTATTGATGACGTAGAAATGAGGCACTTAAACAAACTCGGCAAGGTGATGAAACTTTATACACTTGGCCGGTACGTCTTCAACAAACACATCATAGGCTTGAATGGATCAATATGAACTCTATCATATGACTCAAACGTTTTTGTCCGGAGTTGAGCCAAAACTACAAAGGACTCAATTGGAAATTTGTGTCCTTACATAATTAATAAAGTTGTGGGTTTTTAAACATAGCTTATTTCCTCTTTAGAAAACTTTTGATTTTACACACCTTATGAGGGTTTAAATCGGGGTCATAGGTAAATTTGGGTTTTAAGAAATTCCCGATTCTTACATGGGGTCAAGTTTCAAAGATTGGATATGTCGTGTTGTGTTTATCGTGCCAAGTTTGTCTTCACATTTACTCAGGATCTCGCGGGTATGAATGCGTATTAATTATGAGTTCTTGAAAATATTTTATTGGTGTTACTTTTTATTTAAAAATATTTGGAACTGTTTATTAATTTTTTAAGAAAAATACTTTATGAGTTTAATTTTTTTAGAACGAGTTTATGTCTCGTTCGAATGACATGGTGTTCTCGTTAGAACAAGGATCAAAGGAACATCAAACGAGGATTTCTTTCCAAGCAAACCCAGTTCATTAGAAGCGCGTTTGAACAAAATGACCCGTCGCCTTGAATATCGTGCAAACTATATTTAAGGCATTGTGGACTTAGAATTTTAAAAAAGACTTTTGGTGAAAAAGGATTTTACACCAGTTTACAAAATTTCCATGATCCATGTTTCACCCTATATGTTTAAAGATACAAGTTCCATAATTTATATTCTTTGATATTTTAATATTGGGCACTAAAGTTTGTTTCTTTCATCTGGAAAGAACTCGTTTTGTGTGGTGGGCTCCGTGCGTTTGCGGTGTTTGACAGTTTCTGATAAATACCAAGGCGCATGTGGACTCGTATGCTATGGTAGCTTGCGTCGGTGGACTCTTACGTTACACCGTGGAGGAGCGATCGAAGATAGAATAAAGTCAAGGCTTGTTGTGGATCAAGCCATTGTGTAAGTCTACTATCTATGCTTTGTAAAATTGTATCATAGTGAACTGTTTGGCAGAGCCACCCAAGGTTTTTCCCTTTGTGTTTTTCCTCGTACATCGGCATCTTACAGATTGATTTATTTATTTTATCTTCTATCACCTTAGATGTATGCTATAGGATAAAAAGATAGAATCTGGTAAATTAAAATTCCACAAGAATAGTTTAAAATCGGTGCTAAGCTCAATCGGGTGAATTCAATTTAAAGTTTCAATCTCTAAAAATTTGGAAAATATAAAAATATTGCCTTTACCTAAGAACACACCATAAAGGACTCCTCAAATTGGTATCACTTAGTTTTTGTGTTTTGATCCCGTGTCTTTAGGGATAAATTTTGGAGGTTTTTATGGTTTTTGAACCCCTATGTTTGATGGGTCGAACTACTCATACCGAAAATTGTGTATTAAGTCACCACTTAAGGCTATTGATGAGCGGGTATGGTTATTTGTTATTAAGGGGTGGTCACCATCAGTCACGAGAGATGGAGAGGCAATCCACTTAAAATCTGTAAAGTCATGGACTGAGGTTGAGCATAAATTATCAAAGTTTAATTCTAATGGTTTAAATGATTTATTTTATTCTATGAGCCTAGAGGAATTTTACTGTATTATGACGTGTGAGACGTCAAAAGAGGCTTGGGATATGGAATTCTGTCGTATTATGACGTGTGAGAATTTAAAAAAGGCTTAGGATATACTCCAACTCACCTATGAAGAAATTAGTGTTGTTAAGGCTTTCAAACTCCAAAATCTCACCACTCAATTTGAAATTATATAAATGTTAGAGAGTGAGACCTTTGATGAGTTCTACGCTAGATTTTCTGGTATAGTTAACTCGTCGTTTAATGTGACACCCCGTCTAATCAAATACCGGGTGATTAGTCATTTATTAATTAATTCAGAATATCCAGTTAGTTCAGATTATGCATCACTGTCGAAAATTATATTATTAAAACTAACCACCTAATATTTACGAAAAGCTAATTTCAAAATTTTATCTTTTAAACCAATTATAGAACCTTAAGAAAAATAACTAAACATTCACCATTTAATCCAAAAATATAAGAAATGAAATCTTAAGATAATAAAAGGGACTGGAGTAAACACATCCAACCCAAAGTCAAATGCAATAGTCCAACTAAATAAAACCAACAACTGAAGAGTAAATAACTAAGTACTGCATAGAAACGGGCAACAAGCCCTAAATGATGAAATTTCTCAAAGGAAGTCAATGAGAGTCATGAAGGTGTATACTACCAATGCCCTGTAGCTTCCACAATAACTACAACTCGTCGAATGAGTGAATCTCATGTGCTTAGTGTCCCTGTGGTTGGGCACCTGAAAGTGGTTTGACAAGAAAAGAGATTTTGCAGAAAACGGGTAAGAGCCCGAGTTGAAAACAGCTTTAAAAATCAGAAAGTTCTTAAAAGGATTTATTATCACAACTATTTATAATTTTAAGTTATCGAACTCACTTGGGAATGCTCACCTCTCATCTAGTGTGCACGCCTAATGAATATTCAAACCCTACTAGCTCTAATCCCGTACTAACTAGTTCTTCCTATCTAAACCCATCACAGTCCGATAACCTCCCCTGAATATTTCCCTCGTAAAGTACAATACATATAATTAATTGTAATACCCCGTATTTTTATGGCTTTTAATTATGATATGATTAAATGAAATTGCTTTTAATTATGGGATTAATTAAATTAATTTGGGATTATTAATTAGAAACTAAGTCAGATTTAAACAACTAGCGAGATGAGAGTTAGTATTTGATTATGATGATAATGTTGAATATTACTGAGTGAATATCGTAATATATGATTATTGAATTTATTAAAACTGTCGCGAGTTAAAAATACGATAGTTTAAGTGATTAAGATTGGACGCGTGTGTCAGTCGTGTCAAGAACTAATTTAATGGATTTAAAAGTAAATTATTTTTACATCACCCATATTGTCATTTGGAGTGCACCAACGTGTCCGTAAGGGTCGAGATAGTCAGAAAACACTAGCCGGGGGTTTAGTTTGGGTCCCGGGACATTTTAAGCCTAACCGATAGCCCAGGAGGGAATTTTAGTCATCTTTACTATATGAGGAATAGTGACCCACGAAATTTAGAAAGTTTTATCATCCATTAGGTTAGAAACTTAGGGTTTCCATAACCAAGACTCACAAACGTCCATTAGAGAAGAGGTGGAGGAAGTTACCAAAGGAGAACCACCACCTTTAGGCTTTTTGCACCACCGTCACCACCATCGGATAGATCAAGAAGAGAGGATTAATCCTGTATCGTCTTCTCCAAAGGATCAGAACTTCTATTTCCAGGAAAGTGATTTGACTTGCGATAATTTAGTGCATATATCATCCATGTTAGTATAAAATTGAAGAATAACCTTGAAAAATAATGAATGAATGAATTTGAAGAATTAAAATCGTAATATGGGTAGGCTTTGCATGTAGTTTATCTTCTGGGAATATAGCAGCCACGAAATTATGATCCATGTATAGAGAATTATGAATTTTTTATTGAGTTATATAATGTTCTTAAAGAAAATTGAAGAACTAGGGTTTGTGTGAAAATTATATGATTTGATCCAAGAAATTGATTTCCCATTATGATTTGATGATTCTAAAACGTTGGAACTTATGTATTTATGTTGGTATGATGTTAGGAATGAATATTTGGGAGTTTGGTACATTATAGTAGATGATTTGAGGATTAAGTTTAATGAAACCCGTAGACAAAATTATGCAGAATCGCAATACCTGTTTGATCGATCGATCGACCCCTTTCCCTCGATCGATCGACTCCTCCAGATCTTTGTAGATTATTTCCCTATAAGGTTTGACAAATTCCAAGATTGTAAGAAATCATAGGGGGCTTAATAGAATATTGGGGGACTTGGTTAAGGGAGGTAGGGTTGTAGTTTATTCCCGGGAAAATGTTATACCTTTTGGGATTGAATGGGATACTTACAAGTGTTTATCGAGTGAGGTATAATTAGAAATTTTATGAAATTGGGATTGAAATTGGAAGAATGTTAATTTAAGGTTAGGAACAGTAGAAGAGAGAATTTGAATTGCTGAAATAACCTTAGAGGCAAGTGGGTGACTTAGTGACCTTTTGAGATAGGTTTAAATATTCAGATTTATACGACGAGAGAGTTATCGCGCTAAACATATTACATAGAATATCTGGGATGGCATTAAAATGCGTATGTGACTTGTAATATAGGATAGAGAATACCTATATCAATGTTGATAAATACTTAGGTTATGTGATTACCTAGTATATGGATGATTCTGTGTATGACATACCTACCATACTTGCTATCACGGGAGGTTGATTTTCGAAAGAAATACCATCTTATTTTTGTGTGCCTTCAGGGGGATTTCGATTGGTACCTTAAGGACATAGGACTGTGAATGACTAATATGTGAGTTGATAAGTCAGCTGACCATGGGAGCATAGGTATGTGCGTGACCCATGGGTATGTGAACTATGTTTTCCTCCAATATGTGTGAATTGTATTGATACGGTTCTTGAGTGATTCGGAACTTATAAATCCTTACGTGCGTGATGTATCGGGATTAATAGTAGAGTATGTGTGGACCACAGGTTCCAACCTTTTGGGGTGCCTAATTTGTATATATATATTATGCTAGTGAATTATATATATATATATATATGTGTGTGTGTGTGTGTGTGTGTGTGTGTGTGTGTGTGTGTGCTTGTGATTATTTTACTATTGCTTAGTAGATGTGAGTAACTAAGATATGTAAATGGGTTAAGAATGTGAAAACCTAAACAATACTTGAGATAAGTAATTTAATGAATGTGAATGTGGGATATAAATATGACTTGTTTGGGTAATATGAGTAGGCAACCTATATTAGAATGTGAAAGAAGGAGTTAGTACGGACTAGTTAGTTAGTGGCATAACTAGGATGGGTTAAGGGTATACGTCAGGCGTGCACATTAGTTGAGGGGTGAGAAACTCATGTGAGAGTACGTAACTAACATGTATATAATATTTATTTTTTAATGCAATTAAACACTTGTTATTTTTAAATTGTTTTCACCTCGGTCTCTGACCCATTTTCCTCCAAATCTATTTTGTTTTGTAAAAATCTTTTAGGTGCCCAGCCACAGGGACGCCAAGCATAGGAGTTCCATTCTGATGACGTGCTGTAGCTGTTGTGAAAGCTACAAAATCTCGGTATTAGACGCATCCACATTTATCCTTGGTTTCTTCAGAGTCATTCATATCAGTTAGGGCATGTTGCCCATTCTTATTTAGAGATTGTAGATATAGACTTTCATTGTTTCAGATGTTGGTTTATTTATTCATACTCTTGTATTGGGATTTTATTTACTCTGGTATTATTATTATTAGAGTGCACAACACCAAAACAAGCTTTTAGTAACAGACTGTTTTTTGGTTTACTAACAGTATTATACTGTTACTATTTCTCACAACACCATGCCGTTACTAATATCAGATAAGTGTTACTAATATTATTTAAATATTTTAAAAGTAATTAAAAAAAAGTAATTAACTAACATTCTCACAACACAATACACCTAGCGTCAAAATATCCCCGACAAAGAAATTGTCTTTCTCCACAATACACCTAGGGTTTCTCCAAAAAGCTAGTGTTTGATCTTCCTCTTCTCCAAAAAGAAATAGCGTTTGATCTTCTTCTTCTCCAAAATGCTCTTCCTCTTCTCCAAAATGCTCTAGCGTGACCTAGGGTTTTGGAAGAAGTCTCAGTTAGCGTGACCTAGGGTTTGGAAGAAGTCTCAGTTAGCGTGACCTAGGGTTTGGAAGCATTCGGCGCTCACATCACAACCTAGGGTTTGGAAATTGCGATTTGCTTTCATAAGGTAATTATCTAAGCGTTCTAAGCGATTACTGTTCATAAGAGATGTGTTGTTGGGTTACAAGTTTATTTTTTTGGTAAAATGCAATGTATTTTTGTTATTGTTGTTGGGTACATACTTTTTATTTTTTTTGGTTCAAGTTTTTGATTATTTTGTATTAAATCCAAAGCTTAGAATGTTTTTTATATACTGATTTATAAAAAACACATAATTGTATACACTAATTTATACTATTAAAACACATAATTGTATATACTAGACTTGGTATTTAATACCCTGTTATACTATTAAAACACATAATTGTATACACTGATTTATACTATTAAAACACATAATTTTATATAACTAAGGAAATTGCACCCCTCCCCTGAACTTTAAGGTTTGTTCTAACAAAATTACATGTTGTAACTGTGATTTTTCTTATGTGTATCAATAATTCTATTTTTTTTATATAATCATATAACTTGTGTGTAAACCATATTTTTTTGGTAGTGCAGAATGTCACAAACATTGAACAAAGAGTGGATGAATGAGAGGAATAGAATAAGTGAGGTGTACACAAATGGAGTTGCGTCTTTTATTAATTTTGCAATTGCAAACAATGGCCATCAATTCTCGACCTTTCCTTGTCCATGTGTTAAGTGCCGAAATAAGAAGCGTTTTACTGCGGTAGATATCAAGGGTCATTTGATAATGCACGGTATAGACAGGACATATACTAAGTGGGTTTTACATGGTGAAACACTATCATCGAACCTAACATTTCCCGTAGTAGATACTATTGATTGTGAAGGACATGATGAAGCTGATAACAATGAGAATGAAAGGTTGCGAAACTTAGTTGACGCATGTTACGGAGTGCACGAACAATATTGTGTAGAACCCGATAAGGAAGGATTCTCTGAAAAATCATATGTCGACAATGAGAAGTATGATCAATATAATAAATTAGCGATGGAGAAATTGTACCCTTCATGTGAGGGTTCTGAGACTACTCTCTCTGCAATTGCTGAATTGCATAATTTGAAAAAGCAGTTTGGTTGGTCGGGAAATAGCGTGACCTCTCTCTTGTCGGTTTTAAAGAGGTGGCTTCCAAAAGGAAACACATTACAAGAAAAATATCCGCACATGAAGAGAATGATGAAAGACCTAGGTATGAAAGCAAATTACATTCATGCTTGCGTTAACAACTGTATTTTATACTGGAAAGAGAATGAAGATTTGGAGGAATGTCCTCAGTGTGGAGAACCGAGATATGCAGTGACCTCAAAGAAAAGGAAGAGGATATGCAAAGAACCGATGAAAGTGCTGAGACATTTCCCTTTAATTCCAAGGCTAGTGAAATTGTACACTATTCCTTGGATAGCGCATGAAATGACATGGCACCATCGGGCAACAAGTTCATGGGATTATCAGCGACATCCTTGTGATTCATCCCAATGGAGAATGCTAAAAATTAGATGTCCCGATTTCGCCGAGGAAGGGCGCAATGTTTGGCTTGCAATAGCAACAGATGGGTTTAATCCCCATGGTATTCAGTCTAGTAGTTATAGTTGCTGGCCTGTCATGACCGCGCCTTATAATGTGGGGCCTTCTTTATGCTTGAAGCTTGAGTTCCAAATTTTATCTTTGCTGATTCCTGGGCCAAAGGCACCGGGTCAAGACATTGATGTTTTTCTTCAACCATTAGTAGATGAGTTGAAACAACTATGGGAAGGAGTTCCAGCTATTGACATGCACAAAATGCAACTTTTTACATTGAGAGCTATGTTGATGTGGGGGATTCATGATTTTCCCGCATATGGAAACTTATCTGGGTGTGTAACACATGGTTACAAAGCATGTCCTATTTGTGGCGATGACACTCCATCCATTTGGCTAGAACATAGCATGAAGATAGTTTACACAAACTATCGTATGTTTTTTAAAAGCGATCATCCTTTTAGGAGTGGTAGAGGTTTGGGACTTAGGACACAAGAAGTTGGACGTCCCCCGATTCGACTAAACGGAGATGCACTTGTGGAGAAGTTAAGAAATATAAAGTATGTACCTGGAAAAGTCTCAAAAGTTCCCGCTAAGAAGAGAAAGTCTAATAATGTTAATGGGAGTGCTAATGTTGAAGTTAAAGAAGCTTGGTATAAAAAATCTATTTTCTTTGATTTGGAATATTGGCCATATCATCAAGTTCGACATGTCCTTGATGTGATGCACATCGAAAAGAATGTTGCAGAGCATTTGATAAACACAATTCTTGATGATAATAAAACAAAGGATACTGAAAAGGGTCGATTGGATATGAAGGGTATGGGCATACACAGCGGTCAATGGCTTCAAGTTGATGGACGCGCCGGAAAAACGATAAAACCAACAGCACCATTTATCTTGGATAAAGAAGAAAAAAAACAATTCAGCCAAAATTTTGAAGGACTTAAAGCTTCCTACCAGTTTTTCCTCTAACTTGAGCAATATAGTAAGTCTTAGTCCCCCATCTTTGCACTCCTTAAAGTCGCATGATTATCATGTCATAATTGAACATCTGCTACCTGTGTTGCTCCAACATGCCTTTTCGAAACATCGAGATTTAAGAAGAGCAATCCAACAATTAAGTTTGTTCTTTAACATGTTGTGCTCTAAGGTCCTAATTAGGCAAGATATCCAAAGAGCCAAATACATGGTTGTTGAAGCATTGTGCGTGTTGGAAAAATATTTTCCACCTACGTTTTTTGATATTAGCATTCACCTCACTGTGCATCTAGGAGATGAAGCCCTGGTTTGTGGACCCACCGACGCTCATTGGATGTATCCGTTCGAAAGGTGATTTTTTTTTACCTTTTAATATAGTAAAATATGCCCCATTTAAGTTAATAATGCTTGCTATTAATTTTTATTACCTAATACAAATAGGACGATGAAAGATTTCAAAGATATACCCAGCAATAAGCGGTATGTTGAAGGTTCAATTGCAGAATCCTACGTTGTTGCTGAATCTGTTAGATATTGCATGGAGTACATGCCTAATCCATCTGATGGAAATCATAAACGCTCCCGTGAGGCCTTTTTAGAGGAAGCTGGAGAGTTCTCTGATGAAGGGCCTTTGCTGGATGATAAGACTATAACATTGGGACCCGTACAGTTTCAACAAATACGTCGATGGGTATTATTTCGACTAAATGTTGATGGATTTCAAGAGTACTATAGGTTTGAGTTCTTTCGTTTGTTTATAGTTAAGAATTAATTATCATTTTGAGTTATAATTACTTATATTAAACTACATATTGCAGTGAATATGAAGCATCACTGAAATCCGTGTCTCGTCCTAAAGGGAAGGGGATTGAAATGACAGAAGTGGAGAAACAAACTTCTTTTATCCCTTGATTATCCGAGAAGGTGATTATATAAATACTAATATTTTTATTAATCTTTCCATTAAGTATGATGAGAATTGAAACATTGTAGTAATTATGATTTGTTTTCATCAAACAGTTGCTGAAATCAGGAGAGACGAAGACAAATGAAATATTGTGGCGGTTAGTTCAAGGGCCGCAATTCAAGGCTAAAACATATAAAAAGTATCGTGTAAATGGTTTCGTATTCTCTCCTAAGTATCACGACGATACTGTTGTCACACAGGATAGCGGCGTTTTCTTGAAGGCATGGACACAATTTCGAGCTAAAAAAAGTGATAAGAATCTCACAAATACTTGGACTATGTGGTATGGAGTGATCAAACAAATTATTGAGCTGGACTATACCTTGTTTAAGAAGGTGGTATTTTATTGTGATTGGATGAGAGTGGAGGATAAGACTAATGGTTGTAAGCTTTGTACGGACTCCAACTTAGTGATGGTAAATTTTGATAAGTTTAAGAGCGTTGATAATGAGTATGATGAGCCTGCCATTCTCGCATCCGAGGCTAGTCAAGTATTCTATTCGAAAGATCTTAAAAATACCAATTGGTGGGTTGTTATACAGTCACCTAAGAGATTGACGAGTCAAGTGGACGACTTAGAGACACCAACAATCTTCCAATCTATTCTTGAAGACCAACCGCACTTGGAAAGTTTGCTCAAGCAATACGACTCGATTTAGTTGTTTTAATATTGTAACTCGATTTAGTTGTTTTAATATTGTTTTAATATTGTAACCGCACTTGGATATTGTAACCGTTGAAAGATGTTTTGTTTTACCAACATGACTATATATATCTCTATCAATATGCTAATGTTGTATTAATATGATAATTCAATGCATATTATTTTATAACAGTTATTTCTATTGTTGGCATCTATTTTTTGTTTTGGCAGCACTGTATTGGGCATCATGGCTTCAAGTGCAAGTGGTGGTTCGAAACAACAAACGTCATCAACACCACAACAAATATCATCCACTCCGCATCAAGAAAATAAAAAGAAGCAAGAAGAAATGGATAAAAAGGCTAAACAATTACAATATATGACCCACGATGGTAAAATGAGAGTCAACGTTCAAGTGGATGGGAGTGTAGTCGGTCCATGGAGTGGGAGATGGAGCACTCGGGTTGGTGATCTTGTTAGATCTTATATTCCGATTAGTTACGAAGATTGGAGAGTTGTGCCAAACAATTACAAAGATGATGTTTGGAATTCTTTAATGGTAGGATTTGAGTTAGATGTTGAACCGGAGGTGGCTCGCCCCCTGATGGAGAAACGGTTTGCACAGAAGTTTAGGACACACAAAAGTAATATGAGATGTTTTTTGCCTACCGAAGACAATCCTGGAGTCCTACCGGAAGGTGTTGATCCCAACATATGGATATTATTTTGTGAGAACGAAAGGAAAGAAAAAAAGAAGTCACAAAACATTCAAAATGCCAAGAATCGAACCAATTTAGAATATTCCCATACACTTGGGCGTCGCACCTATGCTGCTTTGCAATATGAAATGGTATATATCATAATGTTTTTCAAATATCAACACTACTTTTGTGTATAACATGTGATATTTAAATTGTAGGTTCAATCGAACCCAGAAGAAGAATTAACGCGAGTAGACACATGGCTTGCGGGACACGAGGACAAAACGGGGAATGCCTTAAACAGTGCTAAGCTTTACTATGTGCGTATTTACATGAAAAATAATAATATTTTTAGTATTATTTATTGCGTTTATTAATGAAGTTTTCTCATTTGATAGGATAAAGTAAAGGATGCGATTGAGAAAAGAAAGAGAGAGAGTGGAGAGGGTAGTAGCAAGAGCCAATGCATAGAGAATGATGAATTGATAGAGGTTTTTGGGAAGTAGAAAAAGGGAGGATTTCGTGGAGTTTGTCCCCAAATTTCGAAGAAGCAGTTGATGCATTTAGGGGTGGCAAATGCCAAACTTAAACAAAGAAAGAAGGCAAATGATGATGTGGATGCATTGAAGGAAGATATCATCTCTTCCGTCAATAGAAGATTTGAGGAAAATAACACACAAATTATGGTATATATGTATTTTATATAATTTCATTTATTAAAAAGACTTATTTAGATATAACAGATATTAACTTACTATTGTTTGATCCGTTTTTTCATAGGATGCTATAGAACGTTTGGTTGATGCCTTCAATGCTCAAAACGGAAAGGGTCCACCAATCACACCGATAAGTGATCATGCATCCAATACAAGTCTACAACATAGGAATCTCTGTCAAAATTTGGATAATGTTTTTGCATCCGCTTCTCGTCCTGTTTATGCGACCACACCTTCTCTTGCCAACAATCCCAAAGTAATCTTGCTTGATAGGTACAATGAAGAACTGGCAAAGGGGTATGTCATGACGGATGCAACAAAGGATATATGTCATGGTAAGCGAGTTGGAGTCGGGGAGAGGAAAGTATATGTGGAGGAAGTGATGAAGCCGGATGCTAGGTTGTTTGATGCTCCTCAAGGTGACCAATTCACTTTTGCTGACCTAGTCTTGAGGGGATATTTGATTTGGCTGGATTGTTGGCTTAAATATGTTTAGTTTATGTTATGAACTTTGTTTGAGCTATCTATATGTGGACTTAGTTTGCATTATGCGTTTGTTATGAACTTTGTTTGAGTTATCTATATTTGGACTTAATTTGCAATATGTGTCGTTGTGAACTTTGTTTGGATCTATCTATATTTGATTTGGAATTAATTTGGACTGTCTTTTTTTATTGTAAAACCCCTTTTAACTCCGCCAATGCTAATATTTATTTGAGCATTGCCGGTCCCAAGCCCGGATAAAGGAGGAGGGAAAGGTCATTTATTTGGTTTCTTTATTCTCATTCTTCATTTTGTTCTCATTCTTCATTTTGCTTTTCTTTCTATCATAAATGTCATTCATTTTGCTTTTCTTTATGCAGGGACTCAGAAATCAAATGAGCTGCTTGGTCAGTTTCGAAATAAGGGATATGTTCATATAGAGAGAATTCTTGTCACTTAAATGACTCATTATAAACCTGCAATGATGCTCCTGAACCGATTTGAGGACTAATCATTGTTTTTAACTTCAGTTAGCTCCCTGCTTAGGAATGCATTCTTGATTTCAAAAGAAACTACTGTGCATGACCGGTAATTGCTATTCTGAATGTGCTCCTATTAGCTATTCTTGATTTCAAAAGAAACTACTGCCCATGTCTTTCATTTTCTTTATTGTTGTTCTGAATGTGCTCCTATTAGCTATTCTCTAAATTTCTTGTGGTTTTGTTTTCAAACTGCCCAAACAGAGCAGAGAATACTTCTATTCTTGCTGGTCTGATTCAGGAAATGAAGTTGACATCCTCAAACAGAACAAGATCCAAGGTACCTTGTACCATCCTGTAGCTGACTGTGTTGTGTTGACAAACTTGTAATACATTTTGTTCTAAAATGTTTCCATTTGATTAGTGCACACATTGTGTTGTATATGATGCAATCTTGTTCAAATTAGTATTCAAATATACATACTTTTTCCATTTGATTAGTGCACACATTATGTTTTTTAGGCTGGCAGACATGTTTAGGCTGGCAGACTTGTTAATTGACTTGTTATTTGGGGATTTTATGAATTTAGGACTCCTCAACGTTTCCATTCCACATAGAGAGGACTAGTAACATTTCCATTTCACCTCTAGTCCCTAGTATAATGAGAGTGGAAGATTTTATTTGCCCAAGAGATAAAATTTATTGATAGATCTATCTACCTCTCGTAGATCTGAATTGTATACTTGAGGAGAATGTGTCAGGTAATGAAGTTGGGGTTTTGGGAAAGTTTAGGGTCCGATTCGTCAAATTTTTAATGTCAAAAAACTGTGGTGTGGGTGGGTGGGCTGGGGGGGGATTCTTACTTTTGGGTAGTTGAAATAAAAATTATTTTTATATATTGTAAAAAGCCTTTTCATTGGCCCCACGATGGGTCCTCAGAATATGAACAAGATTATACTTAGCCCTCCTCCTATCTGCAGACTTATTCGACAGCAACACAGCTGAACCCCCAACTCGAATTTTACCGTTACTAATTTTATTTTTTTCCTTTACTATTAGTAACAGAATTTTACCGTTGCTAGCTTCGTGCCCCACGCCTTTTTTCTAACAGAAAAATTGTGTTACTAATAGCGTGTTTTGGTGTAGTGGTGTTTACTCCAGACTCAATTTATTTCATTTCGTTGGTTATTCATATGAGATTGTTTATGCGATTGATGGATGATGATTTAATTACTTGGTTAATTGTTTACTTAATTAATAAAATTTGTCATCTCTCTATTTTAAATATTAGGTGGCTAGTAATTAACTAAATGTTTTTGATAGTGATGCTAAGACTGAACCAACTCTATATTCTATATTAATTTAATAAAGGAGTAGCTACCCGATATTTAATTAGTCGGGGTATCACATGTGGTATCAAAGCATCAGGTTCTAGTGTCCTTTAGGATATGTGCGGCTTATTATGCTTCCAGCGTATCTTTATTTGATATAGAGCCCTATGTTTATGATTGTTGATTTCTTTGGTGAGATTTTGTTCTCCTTCTATAATGTATATGTTAGTGAATCTTATTTGCATTCAGGTGTGTTCGTGTGCCGAAAAATGCAGTATGTCAGACAAGGGCAGTTGGGCGGACAACAGGAGGCAAAGCTCAGTTGAGGTTATAGGGTATATTCAAGAATGATGATCGTAATTGAGGTCACCCCTATTATAGCACGAAAATCCAGGACGATAAAGACGGATAGGGCACAAAATATGACTTCTAGGTACCGCTATAGTAGAAAGTGGGGTCAAATTAGACTCACCCAACAAAGTTGGATTGCGAGAGAGTCAGGCAAAATATTGAAGAGAACCAGCAGTGGAAATTCTAGAAGTGCGGAAATGGCGTGTGATAGCCAACGAAGGTAAAATATCCAAATGCTTGGGCATATGTTAGAGTGTGGCTAACCGGGAGTGAAAATTTAGGGTAAAATTTTGCTTGGCTCGTAAGAGCAGAGTTACAATGGTGAGAGGCAACCACCACACTTAAAAGTGGAATGTTCTGTAAAGAGAAGGCGTATAGGTATGGTTTGACCACAAGTTACTTCATCAGATGTTCAGGATAAGATGCGAACGTTGTTCTGAACTCACACAAGAGGGTCAGACAGAGGTCACTTTGTGAAAATGAATTTAATTAATTTGCGAACCTTGCACCGGATGAAGTAGGTACAATGGAGAAGAGGATTTTAAAGTGGGCAAATAACTCATAAGAAGAATTGCTATCACTTATGGTGAATTATGCTCGGACGGTCAATGCAGATGACAATAATGTTTCGTTTGTCGATATGGATATTAATGTTTCCTCGTATGGGGAGCTACAAGAATCGAAGAATTTAGTCAGAGAGAAAGACTGGGTGAAATGGTGTTAGTGAAGCACCACAAGGGGGAGACCCATCGGGGGACTAATTTAAATGATTCGAATAGCTGGATTTTACCAAGCGATGGTGAATTCAATAAGGTTTGTTGAAGCCAGTATCATGTTCCTTTGGACCAACAACGCTAAGGGAACAACGAGGGTTGCCCTCAGGATCAAGACTACCGAAGTTCGAGAGAAGGACAACCCTAACATGGTTAGTATAATCGGAGATAAGTGGATTATGTGTAGAGGCATTTTGGGGGAAAGTAAAACCCCGTGTGTTAAAATTTTCTCGAAGTGAGTAAAGGGATAAGGGTATGGTGCCTAGCAAGGGCAATAGTTAATGTAATTTTTGGTTTGGTTCGGACACGCATGTTTTGTCCAAGAACCATTTAAGTAGCCAGGGCGATTGGTAAGGTATAAGTATGAGTTTTACCCTAAGAGGATGAGGCGTATTGTATGTGGCACGAAGGAGTCACTACATTTTTATTATTGCTAGATTTGCATGTGAGACGAGTTTAGTGCGTATATCAACGACATTATTATTATGTGAATATTTTCCCTGGTATAGCGGGGTTACCTTTAGTGATATCCACGGAGGATGAATGGGTGCATCGATAGTGGTATATACTTTGTTAAAATTACTCATTTTAGTGATGTGTTATATGAGTATAATACGAAATTGGTATGTAGGTGCTCCTTTCTTCGCGATCTACGCGTTGGTGTGATTTTCGGTGGAAGAACTTGAATCTTTGGCCCAAATCACCTATGTGTTCTACTCCCTCTTTGGTCCTCTCCTTCTCTTTCACGTAAGTTGGAAACTGATAACCTCTTCTAACCCACATACATCCCTTATTTAATTCCTAATTTTTGTCCATTTAATTCTCTAAAAATACCAAAAGACCAAAATACCCCTTCGGGTGTCGTCTTGGGCTAAAATGCCCCGGACTCCAAATAAAACACCCGAGTAGTGTTTTCTGACTATTTCGACCCTTCTGGACATACTGGAAACCTCAGAATGGCCATACGAGTTACTTAAAAGTAAATTATTCTTTTTAGCTCACTAAAGTAATACAGACACGATTCACACGTGTGTCCCAACTAAGTGTATTGTAACTGCCGTATGCTTCACTCCCGACCAAAATAATATTCTCATATTCATATAAAATTCTACAAAAATAGGGGGTATTACATACTTCCCCTCTAATAAAAGAATTTCGTTCTAAAATTCGAAAAAAGCTAAATCAAATTATACCTGTAGTAAAGAACTCTAGATACTTTTCCCGCATGTCATCCTCACGCTCCCAGGTAGACTCCTCTATATTATGATGAGTCCATTGAACTCGTACTAAGGGAACTACCTTTGACCTCAGTTTTCTCTCACTACGGTCAAGAATAGCTAATGGTCCCTCCTCGTAGGAACTATCAGACTGAAGATCAATTTCCTCCAACGCAATGTGAGTGTGGGCCAAATCATCCCAAAGATATCTCCTCAGCGAGGAAATGTGGAACACGTCATGAATCCTATTTAAGTGCTCCGATAATCCAAGTCTATAAGCTACTGGCCCAATCCGCTCAGTAATAGGGAATGGCCCCATATATCTCGGCGCCAACTTCCCGTTCTTCCCAAATCGCATTACCCCTTTCATAGGAGATACTCGCAATAGCACCTGGTCTCCAATACCGAACTCTCTAAAAAAAATTAGCATCGGCGTAGCCCTTCTGTCGGTCCTGAGCAACCCGAATGCGACTCCATATTAACTCAACCTTAGCCGATGTGTCCTGAATCACCTCTGGCCCAAGTAACTTGTTGTCCCCCACTTCAAGCCAACATATTGGAGAACGATGGGGTCTGCCATACAATGCCTCAAATGGAGCCATGCCAATCATAAACTGGTAGGAGTTATTATAAGAAAACTCGACCAGTGGAAGGTAGTGTTCCCATCCCCCTCCAAAATTTAAGACACACATCTGTAACATATCTTCCAACATCTGATTTGTCTACTCGATCTGCCTGTCTGTCTGCAGGTGATAGGCCGATCTCAACCGTAATTCCACACCCATGGCCTGCTGGAAGCTCTCCCAAAATCTGGAGACAAGAATCATGTCCCGATCGGACACAATATCAAGGGGAATCCCGTGGAGTCTCACTATCTTGATAATGAAAATCTTAGCATACTTCCTCACAGTATAGTCTGTATGAACTGGCAGAAAATGAGCCTCCTTGGTCAATCGATCCATAATCGCCCATATGGAATCATGACCTCTCTGCGATATAGGTAAATATGTAATGAAATCCATGGAAATGCTCTCCCATTTCCACATAGGGATCTCTAACGGTTGTAGTAGTCCTCCCGGTCTCTGATGGTCTGTCTTCACCAACTGACAAGTGGCACACCTAAAAAAAAACTCGATGATATCCTTCTTCACTCCGCTCCACCAATACTATCGCCTCATATCCTGGTACATCTTATCCCCTCTGGGATGTACCACAAATCATGAACCGTGCGACTTTGCCATCACCGAATGCCGCAACTCCTCTCCCTTTGGGACTACTAGTCTGCCATTAAAGCATAAACCCCCATCTGAGCTAATGGATAAAGACTCTCCTCCCTCGGCTAGAAGATGGATAATTCGATCCTAACAGAAGGAATCCGTTGCCTGAGCCTGTATCACCCTAGTAACTATTTCGGGTGTGATTGTCATCACCGACATGAATGAGCGGGAAACTGTATCCTAATGCCTAAGTTCTTTCCATTTTGCCTTCCATAGCTCGGCCACCTCATCTGTTGGCCTACGGATCAATGCGTCTGCTACCACTTAGCCTTACCCAGGTGGTAATGGATGTCAACCTGGTAGTCCATCACAAATTCTAGCCACCTTCGCTGGCGCATATTCAGCTCCTGTTGTGTGAACAGATACTGCAGGGATTTGTGAGCCGTAAATAGGAGAAATTTGTCCCCAAGAGATAATGCCTCCATATCTGCAACGCAAACACGACTGCCGCTAACTCTAAGTCGTGGGTGGGGTAATTCTTCTCGTGAGTCTTAAGCTTACGGGAAGCATAAGCAATTTCCTTATCCTCCTATTGAAGTACACCCCCAAGTCTTGACAATGATGCATCAATGTAGACCAAATAATCCAACCCAGGTCTGGTTAGTGCTAGAACTGGTGCTGAAGTCATTTTGTCCTTCAGCTCGTCAAAGGCCAACTGACAGGCATCATCCCATATAAACGTCACCCCTTTGCGAGTCAACCCGCTTTCTTCGAGAATCCCCGAATAAATCTCATGTAGTATCCTGCCAGCCCCAAGAAACTACGTATCTTAGTTTGTGTCGTGGGTTGACCCCACTCCCTCACCCATGACACCTTTCCCGGATCTACCGATATCCCCTCCTCAGAGATTATGTGCCTTAAGAACTGAACCTCCTTCAGCAGAATCCACACTTTTCATACTTTGCATACAACTCGTGCTCACGCAGTGTCTGTAAAACCATCCTCAAATGCTCGGCATGCCCCTCCTTAGTTCGTGAATAAACCAAGATGTCATCAATGAAGACGATGACAAATTTATCTAGGAACTCTCGGAACACACTCTTCATTAAGTCCATGAAAACAACTGGGGCACTTGTTAGTCCGAACGCATCACCCAAAATTCATAAGACCCATATCTCATCAAGAATGAAGTCTTTGATACGTCCTGCTCCTGGATTCGTAGTTGGTGATAGCCCAACCTCAAATCTATCTTTGAGAAGAAAGAAGTCCCTCTCAATTGGTCAAACAAGTCATTGATTCGGGGCAACGGATACTTATTCCATATCGTGACTTTGTTCAACTCTCGATAATCCACACACAACCTCAATGATCCATCTCTCTTCTTCACAAATAATACTGGAGCATCCCAAGGCGAGGTACTCCTACGAATGAAGCACTGTCCCAATAACTGCACAATTTGTTCCTATAACTCTCTCATCTCAGGTGGGGCCATACGGTAGGGTTTTCGAGCTATCGATCGAGTGCTCGGCATTAAATCTATGACAAAATCAATCTCTCGACTAGGCAGTAGTCCCGGTATGTCCTCGAACACATTAGTAAAATCCCAGACTTTGGGAATTTAATCAATTGGAATCATTATCTCCTTAGAGGTCTCCTCCTTTATGTAATATAAATGGGTGGACGATCCTCCCTCAGAACGAGGCATTTCAACTAGGAACATCTCATGTCCCGGTATAGCAAAGATGTTTCTCCTACTAAAACAGTCTATCATGGCTCTATAAGAAGCAAGCCAATACATGCCAATAATGGCGTCATGCTCGTGCATATCTAAGACTAGCATATCTGCTGGCAAAATAAAACTCCCAATATCTATACCTACTCCACGAAATATAAAGAAGATTAATGACCCATTCCCTAGCGGTGAGTCTATGCAAGTCATTGTACTCTCTGATGTGTCTAACAATCATGCCCGTGCAAAACTAGTAGCTATAAAACAGTGTGATGCCCCCATATCAAATAAAATGCGCCCTATAGTACCATGGATAGGAAACGTACCGTCAATAGTGGGTGGTGCCTGATGGACTGGGCCTGATGGACATTGTAGACACGCCCATACTGCAACTGACCCTGATGTACCGGGGCTGCTGGAATAGATGGTAAGGCTGGAACCTGGGGTGGTGCTGGGAGGGCAGTTGGAAGTAACGGTCATTGAGGCTCATGACGAGTGCCCTGTTGTTGTGTTGCTGCGGGGATCTACCCCTCTGGGGACAGTCCTAGCATTTGTGGCTAGTATTGCCACAAGTAAAACACCTCCCTGGAAAGTGTTATCCCCTCTGTCCCAGCTTCCCTCGGCTCTGATGGATGTTACCTCCCCTCCATTGGCCCTGCTGGCCCTGTTAAAATCATTGCTGACCCTGTTGGCCCTGCTTACCTGGTTGTTCCTGCTTAAAACCTCCATGTCCCAACCTGAAATCTCTATAACGAAATCGCTTAGAAAGATCTCCCTGATGGACACCCTGCTCACCCTGGCGAACATATCCCTGAGCTGCGGATGTCCCACCGGTACCACTACCTCCTATCCAGCCCTGCCGACTGGACTCCCCAACTCGTTTGCTTCCCTGCTGGTGGAAGAGTTAGTCCAGACAATGTAGTAGGGCAATATTAACTACATCAGAATAAGTGGCCAATGAAAGATTCCCTAACAAGTGTTGACAAATCTTCCAAGTCAGACTATCCATGAATTTCTGAATCTTCTTCTCTTCTGTCAGTATCTCGTCTGGAACTAGATTAAGAAGGTCTGTAACCTCCTCTTCATACTCAGCAACTGACTTTCCTTCCTGCTTGAGGTTCAGTTGCTTCCGCCTCATCTTGGTCTGCACAACGAAAGGGAAGTACTTGGGGTCAAACCGCACCTAGAAATCCCTGATAGTCAGGTTGTCTCTCTCTTCTGCAGTGGTGATGGACTCCCACCACTGTAATGCTGCTCCTACCAACTTAAAGGTAGCTAGAATATGCTTTTGTAGATCGGTGCACTCATACATCCTTAGGTGCCTCTGTATATCTTTCCTCCACTGGCTCGCCTTTACTACATCTGAACTCCCAGCGAACTCTGGAGGGTGTACCTTCTGAAAGGCATCTCTGACGCGCTCCCAAGCAGAAGGGAAGGCATGAACTGGTGTTGGAGCCAGTGCTGGGGCATGTAGTGGATCTTGTTGCACCACAGCTAATGTTGCGTTCACTACCAGTGCTATAATAGCGGCAACTTCTGCAGCATTCATCATACCCTGGGCCGGAGCTAGCTGGGGCTCGGGCTGGGCATCCCTATTGTCTCGATGTGCATGTCTGGGAGGCATCTGAAATGAGAGAGAAGCTTCATAAGTCCACAGTAAATATCTCAAATAGTTGAAGATGTAAAAGAGCAAATAATGAATACAACAGTCCTAAATATAGGGCTCTACCTCAAAGATAGCTACGCGAAAAACATAATAAGCCGTACAGATCCTAATGACTCTAGAACCTGATGCTTTGATACCACCTGTGACACCCTCCCTAATCAAATACCGGGTGATCAATCATTTATTAATTAATTCTAAATATCCAGTTGGTTCAGATTATATATCACTGTCAAAAATTATATTATTAAAACTAACCACCTAATATTTAAGAAAAGCTGATGTCAAAATTTTAACCTTTAAACCAATTATAGAACCATAAGAAAAAGAACTAAACATTTACCATTTAATCCAAACACATAAGAAATGAAATGCTGAGATAATAAAAGGGACTGGAGTAAACACGTCCAACCCAAAGTCAAATACAATAGTCCAACTAAATAAAACCAACAACTGAAGAGTAAATAACTAAGTTCATAATCTCTGAAGAAATGAATAAAAACGGGCAACAGGCCCTGAATGATGAAATAGCTCAAAGGAAGTCAATGAGAGTCATGAAGGAGGATACTACCAATGACCTGTAGCTTTCACAGTAGCTACAGCTCGTCGAATGAGTGAATCTCCTATGCTTAGTGTCCCTATGGCTGGGTACTTAAAAGTGGTTTGACAAGAAAAGAGATTTTGCAGAAAATGGGTAAGATCCCAAGTTGAAAACAGTTTTAAAAATCAGCAAGTGCTTAAAATGATTTATTAGCACATATATTTATCATGTTAAGTTATCGAACTCACTTCGGAATGCTCACCTCTCATCTAGTGTGCACGCCTAATGAATATTCAAACCCCACTAGTTCTAATACCATACTAACTAGTTCTTCCTGTCTAAACCCACCACAGCCTGATAACCTCCCCTGAATATTTCCCTCGCAAAGTAGAATACATATAATTAATCCCACTTTAGCATTAATAAGCATTTTCAATTTTTTTTATCCTATTATGTGATCGCTACTTAATTCATTTTGAATTTCATTATAAATTTTACCTACTAAATTCACATAGTAGATATCAACACATGTGTATACATACATTCACTCTATCTCATATATATACACAATACTGCACCCTGAGACACAGCTGCGGTGCCTGCATACTCTGCTATCATGTCTTGTTGCATCGCTCATTTGCATAAAGGACTAAAGGTTCAGTCTCTCGTGAACCATTAAAACAAAACATATATATTGGAGGCGAGCATAGTCCCAAGTCGATGGGCTACGCACATATCTACGCACCCATACGATCGTCATTACTATCGTTCTCACAGATAGTCTGTACCTGGGTTCTATGCTCTAGTGACACCAATCAATATCCCACCCGAAGGCTCCTCAAGGCATGATTGTACACAATGCGCAACCTCCGTTATACACATAATAATTAAATCAATAAATATGCACACAACTTATTATATTCATTAGGTATTCACGCAACCTAAGTCCTTGAAATTATAGATAGTATCATCGTCTCTACTATTCACTTTATCGCAACACTTCGACTTATCTCTCTAACATATACCTTTCTCTAAGGTTCAATTAATCCGCTATATCCTAATGAATAGTGTCTCTCTCAACTCATTACTAACTAGGGATTTAAGTCATTCGATGATAGTTTAGGTTAATTTCTCTCACTTGGACGAACCTATAAAGGTTCAAACCTATCCGGGCCAAAAATAAATGTTCTGAAATCTCGTTAGAAGTCCAGGATTCCCTTTTGAATGAACTTCTCACTTCGAATGAACTCAAAAATCTTGTTGGAAATCTCGTTAGAATTCTCATTCGAACTAGGTCATTGGAACGACCTGGGTACGTCTTCAAACGAAAATTCTGAGGGTTCCCGTGTTCATCCTAAGTTCATTTTTCCAATCTTTTCCTCATCCAAATTCGTCTAAAATTCATCCCAACACCTAATCAATGATATAAACTATTCCTAATCATAATAGGGTACTTTCTAACATAATTTAAATGACAAATCCTTACATAATCATAGGGAATCTAAACTAATGTCTCCAATTTCTAAAGTCCATTAATATTAAACCCACCATGAACAATCATTCAAAACCCCCCAATTATTTCGTCATTATAACATAAATTTCCAGCTTTATCATTCCTACAGTAGTGTTATTCATCTATATACAAACCTATCTTTCAAATTCCACAATTTAATAGTGATTCAGTCTCAAATTCATAGCATCCATGGTTATCTCATAATCTAGGTTAACATGAATCATATATGCTCAGAATTTTAGCAAGATAAACACTTGCCTTTTCATGATCCTTTGAATTATTCAATGAAATTGGTATGTAGGTGCTCCTCTCTTCGCGATCTACGCGTTGATGTGATTTTCGGTGGAAGAACTTGAATCTTTGGCCCAAATCACCTATGTGTGCTTATCCCTCTTTGGTTCTCTCCTTCTCTCTCACGTAAGTTGGAAACTGATAACCTCTTCTAACCCACGTACAACCCTTATTTAATTCCTAATTTTAGTCCATTTAATTCTCTAAAAATCCTAAAATCCCAAAATACCCCTCTAGGGTGTCGTCTTGGGCTAAAATGCCCCGGACTCCAAATAAAACACCCGAGTAGTGTTTTTTTGACTATTTCGACCCTCCCGGACACACTGGCATGCTCAGTATGGCCATACGAGTTACTTAAAACTAAATTATTCTTTTTAGCTCACTAAAGTAATACTGACACGACTCACACGCGCGCCCCAACTAAGTGTATTGTAATTGTCGTATATTTCACTCCCGAACATAATAATATTCTCATATTCATATATTACTTTACTCACTAAGTAATATTCCAATAATTTTTTTCGATAAATACTAACTCTCGTCACGCTAGTAATTATTACAATTAAATTCGAATTAATTATAAATTAATTTTTTCTCCATTTAAACCAATTAATTCAAATTCCATAATTAAAATAAAATTCTAGAGAAATATGGGGTATTGCATTTAACTTGGGATAAAAGATACCCGACAATCGAGTCATAAAGAAAATCTTGAGATCGTTACCTGAAAGATATAATCCAAGGGTGATTGTTTTGAATTCTTTGGGTACTTTTGACTTGAAGAAACTTGAAGAGCTTATAGGTGACTTAAAAACTTATGATCTTGGAATGTTTAACTCCAAGAATGTGATGAAGAAAGAAAAGGGAATAGCTTTGAAAGATCAAAAGTAGAAGCACTTGTTTTGAAGGATGAGTTTGACATCGAGTTCGAGGATGTGGCCATGTTGGCAAAGAAGTTCAGGAAATTTCTCGAATTCCGAAAGCAATCAAAAAGATGCAAAAAGGTTTGAGAAAGATAAGAACAATAAGGCCGACCACTTCCCTAAGAACCATAGTGAAAACTTTAAGAGGGATGATTGAGAAAGATATTTTGGTTGTGAGGGTTATATCCATAGGGTAGATGAGTGCCCCACTAAACTAAGGAAAGAGGGAAAGAAACTTATATATTATAATGCCACCCTTAGTGATAGTGATCCGAAAGAGGGAAATGTTTCCTTCATTGAGCGTAACTTTACCGCGTTCTTGGCTAGTCATGTGAGCTTTGATGATAAATCTTCTCATGAAGTTATTTCTTTACATGACCCTTCTTAGGACATTATTTGTGGATCCCAAGTGAGTGATGATAGAGAGAGTGGAGATGAAAGTGAGGAAGAGGAGAGTGAATTACAAGTGGCCTTTCATGAATTGTACGCAAAAACATTGATGGTGAAAAAGGCTAACTTGAATTTGGAAGCTAGGTTTAAAGAATGTGCCATAAGAAATAATGATAGTACTTTGATTGAGGATCTTAGGGAACATGATAGGACTCTTAGAGAGAAGCTAGAGTACGTTAAGAGTGATAGAGATAGTCATGGGTTGATGAAGACTATGAAGAAAGAGATTCTAGAGCTTGGGGAGTCTAGGGGTTTACTCAAGTCTAGGATAGTTGAGCTTGAGGAGAAATTGAGAGATTCGAGTAGGGTCAAATTTAATTTGGATTCTAGGTTAGAAAAGATGGATAAAATGTTAGGCACCATCCAAATCAATGATGACAAGTGTGGAATTGGCTTCGATGATCATATTGCTCCTGCTTCCAATGCCAAGACCATATGTTTGAGATAGTCGACTAGGAATGTTAAGAAAGGTCAACCTTTAGGTAACACTCCTCGCCGTTTTTACACTTGAACTCATTGCAATAGGAAGGGGCACCTTACACGTTTTTGTTATGATTTAAGAACAGTCTTAGGAAGTCTAAAAATAGAGTCTCCACGATTCACAAAGCCCCTAAGCATCTTGTTACACCTACTCGGGTTAGAAAATTAGAATCGGAGACTTTACATATTGTACTTATTGATTCTCGTTTTCTAGCACATGATACTTACCATGCTATATCTAATGGTTGATTATGTTAGCTTATTTTTCATGCTTTAGTTATGCTTCATGATATATTTTTGCTAGTTTTATGACATGTGTATCTTTTGTATTTTATTTTTCATTTATTGAGTCATAATGAAAAATACAAAAAAAAAATTGTCTGTCTTTTGAGTTAGAGTTTGTTATCAAAATTTAAAAAAAAATGGTATTTTTGTTTGGAAAGTTTTTAAGAAAACTCAAAAATATTTTTGGTTTGGGGGTATTTTAAATTTACACATTTAGTGTGGCATATTAGTGCGTTTGAATCAAATTCACTCCGTAGTTTCCATGTGGATAGGACGTTTGGTTATGATTGTAAATACTTAGACTGTTCTTAATCATGTAATCATGGAGTTGTTTCGAACTTGATTGGCTTAATGGATTCGACTTTGTATATGCTTCCGCGCACACATGTACGAGATTTTTGGATGTTAACTTCCCATGTATATTTGAGCTTTGTGAGATGTTCTCCCATTAATTTTGTCATCTACATGTTTTGTGACTATGGAGGATTTATGCATTAAGAACCTTTGCCTGTGAGTTTTATTTAATTAGTTTTGAAAATATAAGGGTGCACGGCAAAGGGCTACGAAAGGAGAAAATATCCTTTGCGGGAAAGCCACCATTGGCAAGATCCTAATGAAAAGATTAAAGGCGATAAAAATAGAAAAATTGTAGAAGTCCAACATAGTTTAGTTTGCGTGATATGTCAAAAGAAATAACTTCAAAAGAATTTAGAATAGAAAATATGGTATATGTTTATCTTTTGAGGGTGTTTAGTTGAAGATCAATGGGTTTGCACAATGAATCCTAGTTATACATGCTTTGTCATGACACTATTGATTTGTAGAATCATCAATATTCTAGGCTTATGTGCATTGTTCTTGTTTGTTCATTAATTTCACCTTATTATGTCACCTGTGGCTAAATCTTATATTGATTAAGTTTTGCGATCAATTAGAACTTCTTGAACTTATTTGAGCGTTTGGGCCATAACTCATTTTAATCTAGTTCATTCCCAATCATTCCATTCCACATGTTTAGACACATTGACACTATGCTAGTGTGTAAAGCTTATGCATTTTATGACCATTTATACCTATATATGCGTGCTGGATTTTTATTGGTATATTTTGCATATATTATATACATTATCGTACTTTTTTTAGTCTCTATGGTTTACAGGTTTTCCATGTTTACCATATGCTTGATCGTTTGGATTATTTGTGCTTGAGTTGCCATGTTGCATGTTTGCTACACTTTACACCGTTGCATGCTTTATTCCCTTCTCCCTATGTTTAAAATTGTGTTATTAAATTTTCTTAAATTGGTATCTTAAGATCACGTATTTAGGGAGAGATTTGGTTTGGGGGGAGTAATTGTTTTATGTTATCTTTCTTTGTCTATTCCTCAACAAAAATGGGGGAAATGGTATTTTTCCTTTGCATGATTAGTATCTTTATCTTAGGGGGAAACATCTTACTTATGTTGAGATTGTTTTAGACATTGTTAGATTCTTTTCATTTATGAATTTATACTTGTTATATTCTCTTTGCATTTGAAGGTGTGTTTAAGTGTGTATGACTAAATGTTTACATTAATGTAGTACAGTTTTCGCGAAAACCAAAGCTACTCACGTTTATGTGTCTGTTGAGCATCTGTACTCTTTTTCCTTTAGGGGTTGGAGAATGAGTCATTTTGATTTTGTCCCAGAATAGTGTAATACCCCGTAATTTTATTGATTTTTATTTAATGGATTAATTAATTAAATGAGAATTAATTGGAAATTAATCAGAATTTAAATACTAGCGAGATGCGATATGGTATATGATTATGATGATAATATTGAATATTACTGGGTATATATGGTAATATATGAGTATTGAAAGTATTAAAATTGTCAAGAGTTAAATACGACAATTTGGAAAATTAAGTTGGGACGCGTGTGTCAGTCGCGTCAGAAATCAGTTTAATTAGATTTAAAAAGTAAATTATATTTTTATCAATGTAATACCCCATGATTTTAATGACTTTTAAAATGGGTTATATTTTAAATTAATGGATTAATTGGATTTTATTATAAATTAATTCATTTGGGTTTTATCCGAATTGTGGATATTAAAATGAATGATTCTGCATATTACTTAAAGATATTTAGGTAATATATGAATGTGATGTTATGGATATTGTTGTGAGTTGTTAATTTAGTAATTTAAATTTTTAGTCGGACGTGGTATGGGACGTGTCGGGACTAATTTGTTAAATTAAAAAGGAAACTTATTTTTACATCAACCTTATAGTCGTTTCGACTGAGTCGTTGCATTCGAAAGGGTTGAAATAGTCAGAAAAGTCTATTTGGATGTTGGTTTTGAGTCTCGGGTCATTTGGAAATGAAAAGACAACCCAAAAGGGCATTTTGGTTATTTTTACAAAGGGGATGAATAGTGATTTCGGATTTTGTCTTATTATAAGTATTTGGAGATTAATTGTACGTGGGTTCATTCATCTCTTCTACACAAAATTGATAGGTCATCTTCTTAAAGAGAGTGAAAGGTTGCTTGGGAGAAGAGAAGCTTGTTTGGAAAGGAGAAGAACCAAAGACCAAAGGTCACCACCACCAACCACCACTGAAAGTTGGTCGGAGAAAGGGAGAACCACCTGTGTTATTCAACTCCAAAGGATCAGATCTTCATTAGAGGCAAGTGTTTGATAATTGCAATCTATGTTTGTATATTGTTCATGTTAGAATAGTTATAAAAAGATGAGATTTTTCATGTTTGGAAGATGAAAGGATAGAGTTGTTAATGGATTTATGGAAACTGAAAATATATAGGAATCAAACTCATGTTGTAGGTAGATAGTAATCCATGAAATAATCATAAATCTGTTGAAGAAATTCTTAGAATCATTGGTGTGTTCTTGAAGATATCATGTATATAATTTTTTGGAAAAAAAGGATAAACATATGATTTTAATTCAAATTCTTAATGATTCTAGGGTGTTTAGAGCATTCGAAATCATTTACATTTGTTGCTATATCATAAGTAAGGTTTATAAGGAATTTGGGTTGTTAATATGAAGGTTTGAATGATCAAAAGTGATGAAACCCGTAGTAGAAGAAATACAGAAAACTGGGTCGTTATCTGGGCGATCGATCGATCGACCCCCTGCCTTCGATCGATCGACCTCCCCAGAATTCATGAAGTTGTTTCTTTTAATGCTTGTTCTTATCCCAAACCTTTTTTAGATATTTGGTGATTATTAATTGGATATTATGGGACTTAGGGAAGATCAGTAAGCCCTAGATAAGAATCGAATTAATTTGATTGGGATTTAATTGATTTAGAATGATGTTAATTAAATTGAAAGAAATTTCGATTGCTAGATTCATGTGTTGGAATCTAATTGGTATGCATGAGGATTAAGGATATGTCCAGTAGGGGAGATTTAATATAACACTTGGGTAGCCTTAGGGTTACAATTTGAGCATCAAGGACTGAGTTTAAGCTCATTATTGATTGTGCAAGGACTGAGTGTAGTACAAGTGCTTAGTGGTATGGCTCCTGGATAGAGATGGGAGTTCAAACCACATTTGGTTGAAAGAGGGGATGAGGTTATACCGGTTGCGTATTTGAAGTTGACGGACCTCCACGACCGACAAAGTTAAGTAGTAGTGTATTGGAGGGGTTCCTTGTTTGGATTTCGCTTTGCGAGACGCTCCGCGCATGAACCTTAACGATGTCGGGAGTGGAGAGATGTTATAGGATGCGAGGATGTTGATTTTTTTTAAGTCATATAGTTTGAATGAAACACTATAGACTATGATACATATGATGATGGTATTTAATCCTATGTGATAGAGGATGTGTTTATAAGAGATTAGAAACAATCGGTTTTAACCCTAATTAAGGGAGAGTTTAATTTGTGGTAATTTGGGAGATAAGATGATATGGACCAGTTGGATATTAGTGATTTCTTACTGAATAAATATGTTGAGGAAAACCTATTTAAACCTTGAGTAATGAGTGAGACTCGGGGATAATTAAATTAAAGACGTAAAGTCATGTTATTTTATGCGTAGGATTTAAAGAGATATAATGCTACGTATGGGAATTATCTAAGGGTAGTGTGAGTACCTTGTTGATATTATATTATAGGTATGATAATGCCTATTTGATTAATTGATAATTTATGTGTATGACATACCTATCTTACTTTCTATCGACGGGAGGTTTGCGCGTGAGGGCAGTCATATCCTAATGAATCCATGGGATCTTTGATTTGTCGCTTGAGAACATAGGTCTATGAAAGACTTATCGGGGAGTTGATAAGTCCGCTGACTGTGGGTACGTAGGTATGTGCATGACCCATGGATACGAGGACTATGTTCTCCTCCAATGATTGTGTTGATGTTTGTGGTTCGAGGAATCCTTACAGAATCTTTAGTCCCCTATTCGGCGACCAGCGATGATGGGACATGATAGCAGAGTAATGCATTTCACCGCAGCTATGACTGGAGGTGCCGTATTATATATGTATATATATGTATATATATATATATATATAATGAATTGTATGAATGTGTATATAGTGGTTAAATTATCTACTGTGTGATAATTGTAGATAACAGTGAATTGAGAAAAGAATTGAAATAAGTTAATGAATATTTATTGAAGAGCTTAATTCATATTAATGAGAAACGTATATGAATGATTATATTACGTATGGTATGGGACATACGGGGTTATGATAAGGGATGGAATCATATTGTGTAAATTTGTGAAGAGTAACCATTGACTAGGAGGTTAATAGAAAATGTTAAGTGTGCACTCTAGCTGAGAGGTGAGAATATCAAGTGAGAGTCTGGATACTAACATGTACATAATAAATGCTTTATTGCACTTGTTAAATACTTATTGTTTTAAAAATCATTTTCACAATCGGGCTCTGACCCGTTTCCTTGCATATTCTCTTTTCTATTGTATCTTCTATATCAGGTGTCCAGCAGCAGGGACGCCAACCTTAGAGAATTATGACGAGATATGGAGCTATGGAGTTTTGCTTAGATGCCTATCTTCATTTGATTCATAGTATTCTTTTAGTTAGGGCATGTCGCCCAATGGAATTCAGTTATCTCTTTTCTTTCTGAGTCAAATACTCATTAACTCGTGTCATTTTAAAATTATTGGGATTACTGTATTGGATTATTATGTGGGAATGTTTATTCCAATTGCATTTAAATTCTTTTGTGTTATCTGTTCGGTTATCAGTGTTGTAGAATAATATGTGTATTGTTATTCATAAACTACAAATGGATTTTGTTGAAATTAAAATTTGGAATGTTTTTAACACCAGCTTAATGGGTATTGGGTGATTAGTTAATGTTTTCGACAGTGATGCTAAGAATGAGCCAACTGTATATTCTGTTTTAATTTGGTATGGGACTGGCCACCCGGTATTTAATTAGGCGGGGTGTTACAATCAATTGGATGGCCATTTTGAGTGCGCCAACGTGTCCGGAAGGGTCGAGATAGTCAGAAAACACTAGCCGGGGGTTTAGTTTGGGTCCTGAGGCATTTTTAGGCCAAACCGACAACCCGGAAGGGTATTTCGATAATTTTAAAAATTAAGGAATTAAGACCCACGAATTTTAGGGTTTATTTATATATTATTAAAAAAGCCAATAAGGCCATTATCAGCCAAAAATAAGAAAGTGGGCTACGGGAGTTAGAGAGAAGTTAGAGAGAAGTTCCAAAAGGGTTCCAAACCAAAACCGCCACCCACCACCACCATTTTGGACGGAATTGTGATCGAAAAGAAGAGAGAACCGGCCTTTGAACACCAGCAACGAATCAGAACATCAAACTTAAGGCAAGTGATTTGGTTTTATTAGTTCAATGAATATTTCCTCCATTCTTAGTGTAGAAATTTATGATTGCCTTGAAAGATTTGATGAAAAACCCAATGAATTTGATGTAAAACTCTAAACTTTGGTTAGGAATTATATGTAGATCTGTTCTGGATGAATTCAGTACCCCAAATATAACTTTTGATGATTTAAAAACGAATTAAAGAGGAGATTTATTAATGTTCTTGAAGAAAATAGAAAACTAGGGTTTTTATTGAAGTCTTGATCCATATAATGCCAATAATTGATGATTCAATGGTTTTAGAACGTTAACAATGATGTATTTTGGTTGTATGATGAGCCTATAACGTTAGATTAGATTTTCATACCCTGTAATGAAGTTTTGGGGACAAGTTTTGGATTGAAAAATGAAGCAGGCCGTAGCCTATCTGGTGCGTTCGATCGATCGATCGACCACCGTCGATCGATCGATCGACCTTCCCAGAATCAGTTATATTTTTCCTTTGTTGGATTTTAACAATTTCGACCCTAGAGAATTATTGGTGGGGACTTTTTGAATACTCTTAGATTCAAGGAAGACCATTAGGCATATTTGTGAGACTCGAATTATAATTAGAAGTCAAATTGGGAATTATATTAAACTTAATAAGGCTCGACGAGTGTGATACTATTTGAGATTGAGAATTGATGAGTAAGTTCTAGATAGTTGGATAACATAAGGTTAATGGCAGAAATGAGGACCATAAGAATAGTGGATTTAAACGTGGGAATAATAGGAGACTTGGTAACCTTTGTGGGTTAGGCTTTAGGTACTTGAAACTACGACGTGAGATGTATCGGTGGTCTATATTATATATTATTCGGAGAGTTAAAGATGTACAAATTTGAATAGCAGTATAGGAATATAGAATATACCTTATTTAATATTTTAAGATATCTAAGTGGTGTGATTGCTTAGTATATGGACTTATGTGTATAACATACCTACCATACTTGCTATCACAGGAGGTCGGCTTTCGAACTGGGCCATCTAATCCTTGTGTGCCTACCGGGGGATTTAGATTGGTACCTTGAGGACATAGGGCTGTGAATGACTTATTTGTGAGTTAATAAGTCAGTTGACCATGGGAGCGTAGGTATGTGCGTGACCCATGGGTATGTGAACTATGTTCACATCCATTATGTGTGATTGCTGCTTATTGAAACGGTTCTTGAGAGATTCGGAATATGTTGTCCTTATGTACGTGATGTATCGGGATTCGATAGCAGAGTATGTGTGCATCGCAGCTTAGCCTAGGGGTGCCCTTATTATATATTTATGATGAGATTAATATACTGGAAATTGAAATAGACTTTTTATTAAAGTGTAAATGTGAATACTTGGGACATTTTTAGTAGAGTTAAAAATGGGAAATTCATATAATAATTATATTAGGTAACTCTGAGAAATAAAAAGGAAGACTCATAGTTTATATTTAAATGTCTGGTATTGACCCTTATATTGTATCATAAAGTCGGGTGGTGAAATAGACTAGTAGTTAGTGACATAACTAGGACGGGTTACTGATACGTTAGGAGTGCACAATTAGTTAAGAGGTGAGGAACTCATGTGAGTGCACGTAACTAACATGTATTTTATATTCACTGTTTAATGTTATTAAACAATTGCAATATTTTAAACTGTTTTCACCTCGGGCTCTGACCCGTTTGCTTTCAAACCTATTTTCTTGTAAAAACCTTTTAGGTGCCTAGCCACAGGGACGCCAAGCTTAGGAGTTCCATTCCAGTGACGTGCTGTAGCTGCTGTGAAAGTTACAGGACCTCGATAGTATACGCCTCCACTTTCTACATTGACTCCATTTCAGATTTCTTCAGTTGTTAGGGCATGTTGCCCCATTTCTTTTAGAGACAGTTTTAACATACTCAGTTTATTTCAGTGTTGGAGTTAATTAATTAATTATTCAGACTTTGTATTTGGTTTTATTCACTTTTTGGATTATTCAGATGAGTGTTCCTCCAGACTCATTTTTATTCCATTATTATTCTATTGTGATTGTTATGTGATTGTGTTACCTTTAGCTCATAATTTAATTAGTTGCATGTTAATCTAAGTAAATTAAAATTGACATCTCACTTTTTAAAATATTAGGTGATTAGTAATTGTTTAAATAAACGTTTTCGACAGTGATGCTATGAACTGAACCAACTTGACATTTTGTATTAATTTGAATAAAGGAGTAGCTACCCGGTATTTAATTAGTCGTGGTGTCACAAATAGCCAAAGGGGGATATTTGTAAGGACAGCTTTCTAATAGAGTCAATTTGTATGTAATTGACATTATTCCAGACAAAACAATTGAGTCATAGGATAGACTATCTCGTTGATCCCATAAGCCTATAATGTTATTTGATGAAGATGTTGCAGCCAACATTCAAATACTAGATATAACGTGTCGTGTATATCGTGTCAAGCTTGTCTTCATATTTATCGAGGATCTCGCAGGTATGAATGTGTATTAATTATGAATTCTTGAAAATATTTTAATAGAGTTAGTTTTTTATTTAAAAATTTCTGGAACTATTTTTCATTTTTTAAGAAAAATACTTTCTGAGTTTAATTTTGTTACAATGATGTTATGTCTCATTTGAACGACATGGTGTTCTCGTTAGAACGAGGATTAAACGAACATCAAACGAGGATGTTCTGCTAAGTATAACCAAACTCGTTAGAAGCTCGTTTGAAGCTAGTTCCAACGAGATTACATTATCATTCAAACAAACTTAGGATGTCATTTAAAACAGATGCGATTCTTGTTTGAACGACCCTAGTTTTCGTTCGAACAACCCGCGGCCTTAAAAATCATGTAAATAATATTTAAGGCATCGTGGACATAGATTTTAAAAAGGACTTTGGGCGAAAAATAATTTTACACCTGTTTACAAAAGTTTCAAGACCCAATTTTCACCCTATATGTTTTAAGATCCAAGATCCATAATTTATATGCATTGAGATCTTAATATTGGTCACCAACATTGTTTCTTTCATTTGAAAAGAACTGGTTTCATGCGGTCGACTTCATGCATGTTATTTGTGGTGTTTGAAGGTTGTTGAGCCTGAACGTTGTATACTGAGGCGCGCATGGACTCTTGTGTTGTGGTAGATTGCGTGGGTAGACTCAAGCATTGCACTGTGGAGGAGCGGTCAAATATGGAAGAGAGTCAAGGCTTGTGGGGGAGCGAGTCATTATGTAAGTCTATTGTCTATGCTTTGTAAAACCGTATCATAGTGAACTGTTTTGTTGGGCCGTTTGAGTTTTTTTTTCTTTGTGGTCTTCCTCATGCACATGTGTCTTGTGGATTAATTTATTTATTTTATCTGTTATCACCTTATATGCATGCAATAGGATAAAAAGATAAAATCTAGTAATTAGCTTTCCACGGGAATAGTTTAAAATCAGTGTTAAGATTAATCGGGAAAATTTAATTTAAAGTTTCGATCACAAAAAATTTGGAAAATCGAATAATATTGTCTTTGCCTAATGACACAAAGTCGGGCAATTCTCAAAATTCAATGTAAAAATAAAATGTTATGCGTTTGAAGTGGCATCAAAATTTCAAAACAGAGTCATCAATTAAATCAATAAATCATTCAATACTAAACCCTAGTTTCAAGATCCTATCTTTTTCATTATAATCACATTAGAATTACCATATTATCATCATTAGATTCATCTTCAATTGTTACTTTATTCAACACCTAATTTTGCACGGTTCTCCCACTCCAAAAATTGTATGTTTCCCTACACCAATTTTGCATGAATATTTGAAACTATAATTAACAATAAAGAAAGTTAAATACTTGCCTTAAGATATATGAATTTCTTAGAATTCCTTATTGAGTTCCTCTCTTTGCAATGATCTTGAACCCATATGAAGTTGATCTCCGATCCGGATCCCTTTTCCTTCACTTTTCTCCCTTTTCTTCTTCTCTTTTCTCTCATCTCTAAAAACTCTAGACTCTTGAATGGTCGAAAAGCTACCCTTTCTATCCAAATTAGTTAAATATAAACCTAAACACTCCAAATCCTTGAATTAAGTCAGCCCTTATATGTAAAATGACTCGAATACCATTTTACGACTCTCGTTTAGCCTAAAAAGCCCTAAAACCCGCATATAATTCTCACGCCCCCAAATCAACTCAAGGGAACATTATGGTGTCCCCACTATACTTGCGCACAAGTCTCTCCTCATAAAAATGTTCAGATTCAATCCAATCTCCTCTAATGTTATACAGCAATATACCACATCATCCTTGAGATAACTCCTTAACATCGACACACAAACTGAATCGTAAACCCGGGGCAAATTACCCAATAAGAGGAGTCTATAAACAACTGGCCCTACCCTTTAATGACGAGGAAAATCCCCGCCTACCTAGTTATCAACTTCCCTTCTTCATAAATCGCATCATTCCCTTCGTGGGAGATATCTGTAGTAATACTTGACCACTCACGTCAAACTTCATAAATCTTCAGTTATTACCCTTAAAGTCCAGAATATATATTTTCAACATATCCTCCAATATTTTTGTCACCCATCCCATCTACTCACCAGTCTGTGGGTGATATGCCTTGCTCAAACGCAATTCCGTCCCCATAGCCTCTTGGAGACTCTGTCAAAAGTCATACACGAAGATCTTATTTTGATTCAAAATAATGTTGGGTGGCACCTCGTGATAGATCACTCTCTTTTTAAAATGAAACTTTAGGCACACCTGAAGACAAACTTTACTATGTCTTGCTCCACACCGACCCACGCATATCTTATCCAATATTATATGATATATTTTTATCCCCCTCTTGGGGTACATAAAAAGCGTACCCCATGCGTTTGCTCCATAAACGCGTACTTCGTAGGTCCTCCTCATTTGGGACAATCAACCTCCTTTTGCTGCGCAAGCCACCCTCAAACTTAATGACTACGACTTCGTTCTACCTTCCAAAACTGCTGGACCCTCCCTTGGTAAGAAGGATCCCTTGCATGTGTCTTCACATTCCTCTAACCCATCTCGGGTGTGATGGTTATCTTCTTCCCCTTAATGAAGTTCAGCCCACCTCACCATTACAAATCTACTTCTAACTGCCCTATAGGCATATGGCTCAACTTATGTCATTTACCTTCATGTTACCTTATCTCGCATGATACTAAATAACAAATTAATTAAAGCCCCCATACACCCTAAACCACTTGCATACTGACACAAATACCAAAAACACAACCTAGATACATCAAAATTTGGTCCCATATACCCTGCATTACATACGGTAATGGTATACTCGATTACCCTACTAATCTCAGGTCGATCCTTTTAAAATTATCCCACTTATAAACTAGTGGTAGAAACATTCCCCAGTGCTCTCTTCACAACACTACTTGGCCCCACTAGCTTATTTATATAGTAGCTATGTGCTCAAAACGTTATATCTATACACGTATAATGACTAATGTACTAAACAAATCCCTAAATCCCAAACATCTCATAACTCATGGCACTTATTAAGTTTCATGAATGGGACATCTTGCAAGTGAAAACCAAATAAGGACCCTCCCCCCTCAATACACTACTACCTATCTTTGTCGATTATTTAGACCCGTAGGCCTAACACACATTATCGGGATGCTCAAAATCCTATCCCCGAAAGTCACTAAATCATATTCCCAACTCATATATCTCTAAAGAAGTCATACAACAAGGTGCTCACACTATCATTAAGTCCCCGACACTAAGTCAATAACGAACTCAATCTCTCGGCTCGCTGTCAACCCTGGTATCCCCTGAATAACATCAGTGAAGTCCCCAAACACATGGATCGAATATAATAAGACAACTTCACACTATGAAGTCTCCTCCCTAATATAGTATAAACGCGTGCTCAATTATCACTTATGAGGAGACATCACAAAAAGAAACACATCCTGCCCAGGAATAGAGAACACGATAGCGTTATTGTAACAGTCCACCATCACTCTACACGTCTCTAACCAGTCCATACCCAAGATAACATCACACTAATAAATCTCTAATATGAAAAAATCAACTAAAACATGACATACCAATACCCATACCCGCATCCCCTACAGATGGAACAAAAGAGAGCCTCGTTATCCAACGGTAAAAATACACTCATAACAATAACTAGCACTTTATCCACTAAACCCGTCTCATGCGTGAATATAACATAAACAAAAGAACATGAGGCTCATGTGTCACCCAAAAACCTACCCCAATTATTCATGGATAAGAAAACATACCCTCAATCGCTAATGGTTTTGGCAGTAAAGCTGGTCCACGAATGTGATACACATACCCAAACTGTCCCTTCCCCTACGGAGGCAGTAATACTGGAATTTTCGATGGGGCTGGAAGTTTTGGTAACTATTGTCCCAGCTGGGCACCCTACTCCTAAACCTTAGTCTTGTTTGGTCACAAATGCTGCATGCGGCTCTGCTCTTCGCACATAGAACACCTCTCTGTGAAATCTTACATCCTTTGGCCTTGCTGGCCCTAGCAAGTTTGCCTTGTCTCTGGACTTGCTGACCCTGGTATTTGCGGCCCTGCTCTCCTTCAGTATGATTCTATTGGCTTTAATGGCCCTGCCCGCAACTACTGTTACTCATCTTAAATATCTTAGTCGAGTCCCCCTGTTGGGAATCTCATGCATGCTACCTACCTTACTACAGTGGTGACCCACGAGCATCGTTACCCCCGGTCTTTCCCTGTTGGCTAGACTCTCTGTCCCTCTTTGCTCCCTTATGATGAAAGCGATGGTCTTACAATGTAAATGTGAGGCATTAACAACATCAGCATAAGTCCTTAAGGCTGGATTTCCCAATAAGTGTTGGCGAATCCTCTAAGTGAGTCCATCAATAAACCTAGGGTCCATTTGGTTCGGAGTGAAAAACTTTTAACCGCGGCAAAAAGTAAGATAACGAAATATTTTTCCCCATATTAAAAATTAATTTTTTGTAGGATTGACATTGTGAATAAGTGCACACCCTAAGATTATGAAACTTGAAACAAGAATATAGAAGAAAATTTAACTTTAAATAGGTGAAAACGTATTTCACCATATTACTTTTCATCACGTTGGAGAATATTTTACGCTGAACCAAATGGACCCTTAAGCACTCTCTTCTCCTTTGTATTCACCTTGCCTAAAATTTTCCAGGGGAGTGAATTCCTCTTCGGATTCGGCCACAATACAGTCCTCCTACGAAAGGTTAATGAATCTCTTCATCAACTCCGTCTAAACAGTTGACGAAAAGTACTTGAGGTCATATCACACCCAAAATTCTTGAATTATCATGGTGTCTCTGTAATACCCCGTATTTTTATTCTTTCTAAATTTGGGGATTTATTAAATTTAATGTGAGTTATTAATTTAATATAAATCCGAAAATTAATTATTTCTAATAATTACTAACGTGATGTGAGTTAGTAAGTATGGGAAACTTGTTGAATATTACTAATGAGCAAAGTAATATATGATATTAGTTCTATTAAATGTCACGAGTGAATAAAATGACAATTTTGGAAATTTAAGTCGGGACGCGCCTGTATCGTGTCGGGACTAAATATTGATTAATAAAAGTGAATAAATTATAAGTTGCTCGTATGGTCATTTTGAGTGCGCCAAAGTGTCCGGAAGGGTCGAGATAGTCAGAAAAGTGTACCCGGGGGTTTAGTTTGGGTCTCGGGGCGTTTTTTAGGCTTAATTAGTACCCCGGGAGGGCATTTTAGATTTTTTTTAATTTTGGGTAATTAAACCCACGAATTTACAAGGGTTATATCAGATGCTTAGGGTTGCCTTCTAGGGTTAACACAACCAAAAACAAGTGACGGCCATTGGAGAAGGAAGGAGAGAGCTTGCCAAGGAGTTCTAGGCCGAAAACTCCTCCGTTTGCGCCGCCGTCGCCGTCGCCGCCAAACGATAGATCGCGTCGCAAGGATCATAATCACACTAATTTTAGCACAAATCAGAGACCAAAAATCCCCATGCAAGTATTTATCTTGCTTAATTTCATTAATGCTTCATTCATGTTAGTTTAGGGTTGATTAGGATGAGTTCTATGAAAGAAAACCCATGTTGGAGATTAGAAAATTTCATGTTTTAGTGATATAAATGATAATCTGAAAATCACCTTCATAGGTAGAAGTTTAACCACGGATTGATGATGAATTAGAAGTAAAATTTCTAGAGAAAGAATTATTTCAATTGAGTTAAAGAAATTTTTAGGGTTCATGAGAATTGTATGAAATTGGGCACTTTTAATCCATGAATCTTGATGAAAATTCGCATGCTTTATGTTAAATATTGTCCATTTGGGTTTAGGACGTTTGTAGTATAAATTTATGGGAGTTTGGGAGTTAAAATTTTGGATTTGAATGATGTTGGATGATAGAACCCGTAATTGGTTTTCTGCAGAATTCGTCATACCTGTTTGATCGATCGATCGAACCAGGAGTATCGATCGATCGACGCATCGATCGATCGAGCTCCTGCCATCGATCGATCGACCCCTCCTGGCAGGCTTATAATTTCCCCTTCTAAATAGTTGAATTCAATTTAAATGAGTAACAATCCTTGGACATCCTTATTAAAATACTTTGAGAGATAAAGAAGACCAGTAGGACTTATTAAAAATATGAAACCTTTAATGTAGGACGAGAAATACATTTTTCGGGGATGTTTACATAGAAGGGACGATGGAACTATATATTAAAGGGGAAGACGCGTAAGGTAGTTACGTTGGAAAATAAATGAGTACCTACTGAAATTACACTTGGGAGTATAGAAATTCACGAGTGTATCTTGATAAGTTGGGAAAATCCCACAAATTAAATTAAGAGACGGGCCGTTATACGTGATAACTAAATAATGAGAAATAAGGATAAAAATCATAATTATGGGTGATGAGATGTACCTAAATTGACATGGTAATAATAGCATATTTATATGACTCTGTTTATGCATATACTATATACGTGTGAAAATCATGCCCACGCTACTTGCTATCCCTGAGGTTACCGCGCTGGGACAGTCTTATCTCGATGAGCCTTTATGGGGGATATTGACTCGTACCCTATAAAATAGAAATCCTTTGGTACAGGCTATCGAATCGATAGTTCAGACAGTCCTAAGACACGTGAGGGCATGTGCTGACCTCTTAGAGACTTGGAATCTATGCTTCGCCTCAATATTGTTTGTGTTTGTATTAGTACAGTTCGAGAGTGATTCCGAACTTGTATTTCCCTTAGTACGAGTGATACGGGGACTGGATAGTAGAGTATGCCCGCACCATAATTATTATGTGGGGTGCCGTTAGAATATATATATTATCTGAGTATTTAATATATATATTAAATTCTGGAATTTTGGAACTACCTACTATGTTTATGGTAAGTAAGAAAATGAATCATTATTTCAATTGGTGAACATGTGTTTGAAAAGTATAATAATGATACTGAGAAACTTTATTAGCAAATAAGGTTTAAATGAGAACTTTGTTATCAAATGAAATTAACCTCTTACTCAATTGAATTTGTCAGTTTAAATATTACGAGCAACCTAAGATAAGATAAGTTAAACCGTTGGGAAATTTAGTGCGATAGGCGTGCACATTACAAGAGAGTTGAGAATTTCTCAAGGGAGTGTCGCACTAATATGTTGTTGCATTGGCCAATTAATATTTTAAATACTTGCTAAACAAATTTTAAATCATTTTTTTACAATCGGGCTCTGACCCGTTTCCATTTTCTTCTCTCTTGTATATATATGTATATATTACAGGTTCCCAGCCACAGGGGCGTCTTGCATAGGATCCTTTGGAAGGAACGCGCTGCAGCTTAGGTGGGAGTTGCAGGCCTCTTGTTTAGACGACCTCATTCTTGATTCCACTCGTAACATTTATTTTATCCAGTTGGGCATGTGTCGCCCTTTCCCATTATTCAGTTGTTTTAGTGGACATTGTGATTCATTTATTTCCAGTATTTACACTTTGGATTTTATTACTATCAGGATGTTTTCCTTTAAGTTTTAATGTTTGGATTTATTTGTTGAATGTTTAATTCTTTGGGATTATAAGTTACAGGATAATTGTTGTGTGATTCTTTAAATTGTGAATTATGTAAAGTTTTAAATGTTGGTTTATAAAATAAAATTTGGAAAGTAATGTCTAAAAATGGTTTTGACACTTAGCTTAATTATTTAGGGTGTCTAAAATTGGAAAAGATTATTTTACGACAGTGATGCAAAGAATGAACCAATTGTTCACCTTGATTTTAATTTAATAAAGGAGTGATTGCCCGGTGTTTAATTAGGCGGGGTGTCACAGTCTCTCTCTTCAGATATGGCGACTGAATCCTACCACTACAACGCTGCTCCTATAAACTTAAAATTAGACAAAATATTCTTTTGAGTGTCACTGCATTCAACCACATGTATATGCCTATGGATCTATTTATTTTATTGTATAGTTGTAACAACATCTGTTCTCCCCTAGAACTCTGGACGATGGCCCTTTTGGAAGGCCTCTCTAACTCTCTCCCACACTAATGCCACTAGGCGAGCTTAGACGACTTGTGCCACTGGTTATTGTGATTGTGTCTGGGGAAACTATTGCTCCATGATAGTAATCGCGACATCAACCACCTGCGAAATAATTGTGGAAACCTCTACAACTATTACCGTCCCCTGTGTAACCAGTGGCTCTGGCCGAGCCTCTCCTCACATGGCCCTCCTTGTGGCCCGAGCTGGTCGTCCTCTCCTATTGTTTGGCATATGAAATTGAACTGAATATGTATGAGATTAACTTAATATATATATATATATATATATATATATATATATATATATATATATATATATATATATATATATATATATTAGAAGGAAAAATGTAAAAGCGCAATATGAATCAATAGTCCTAAGCATAGGGCTCTAAATAAATAATGCAACGTTAAAAATGCAACAATCCCACACAGATCCTAAGGACATTAGAATTTTATGCTCTAATACTATCTGTGACACCCCGCCTATTCTAATAATGGGTGGCCAATCCTCAATTATAATAAAATAGGAATCTCATTATGGTTCATTCTCATCACTATCGAAAACTAATCAATCACTAATAACCTATTAAACTCGTTGTCAAATTTTAGAAACTTATAAACATGATTTATCAAAAAATTCAATCATATAAATAGATATTCACCACAATGGAATATAATAAGCATTGATAGAATGAATAAATAAAAATAACCGAATAACTCTCGGTAAATCCCAAGTACAATCATCCAACTGATAAATGAAATAATATAATAAAGTCAAAAAATAAAAGTTGTCCAACCGTGCGCGACATGCCCAAATGAAATACTGGAATAACATCCTAACAAGATAGAATGGGTTGAGGCATTTATGTAAATTCTCTATGCATCCACAGCTACTACGGCATAGTCTGACTGGAAGGACAAGCTAACCCAGGCATCCCTGTAGCTGATCAACTAAAAGGTTTTAAAAATATATTTGATACTGGTCAGTGCCCAAAACATTTTAAAAACATTTGCAATTATTTAAAATGCATTAATGAATATGCAGCTGAATTATTTATGTTCACCTGGTGTTGCACTCACATAAGATTATCCTCGCCCCTCATCTATAGCGCACACCTAATGCATATATTTTAATTTCCTAGATATGTTACACCGCCTAACTAGTTTAGTCAATTTTAACAAAATTTAATACACTAAACCTCTAGCCCAATTGTGCTACACGTATTTTACTTTACTTTGCTTATCACATAAGCTATAGCACAGTATTTCTCAATTATACTCGTATCGTTATACAATCAACATAACTGTATACTAGGTATAATTTAATGTTCACACATTCATTTGAGTACGCATATACATATAAAACTCTTTTATACGTATATGCATAGAATCCCCAAGTTGTCCTCCCGGATGCATTCCCTAATATGTTATCAGGCACTAAGTATGTCCCATACTATCCCTGGACCACTGAGTCGGAATCTCACCACCGAACCTAAATCACAAATACATATTGGAGGCAGTCATAAACAAACATATGTGAGTCATAGCCATACCACATTACCCGACCGACTTAGAACTTAGTTATCCTCTCACACGGATAGTGGTCATGCAACAACATTATGACCTCGGGAAACGACCCACCACCTGCTAGTCACGCGAGGGTGGACCTCACACTACGCGCAGCCTCTAATGATAGCATAACTAAAGTAGGTAAGTTTACATATAAATCAGTCTCACATACACACACACACACACACACACACACACACACACATATATATATATATATATATATATATATATATATATATATATATATATATATATATATGAGAGGTTCTCTAGTGGACCAAAGAATGGACTTTTTAATGGACCTTAACAAAAAACACATAATAACACATTAATTTAAATTCCTATAGTGTAATTGGTCCGCGCCAGCGGCACTCGAGACCCCACTACCCCCAACCCACCCACCACCCCTCCTCCCCCCCCACCCACCCACCCACCACCATCACCATAGCAGCCCTTATGACGGCAGGGCTTCCATGGGGGTGGGGTGGGGGGTTGGGGGCGATCGACACGCGTGTTTGGTGCCACTGGCGTGGACCAATTACACTAGAGAATTAAAATTAATGTGTTATTATGTGTTTTTTGTTAAGGTCCATTAAAAAGTCCATTCTTCTGGTCCACTAGAGAACCTCTCCCTATATATATACGATTTCACTCGGTACGTATATATATATAAAGTCAGCTATCGTGCGTAATATCTCTCGTAGCACTAGCCTATCCAATCCCAAAGTCTAACCTGACTTTTCGAACTAGATAAGTATTCACTTACTTATTGTTGAAATCAATGATTATACGATTCTGGACAACATGCAAATCCACCAAGCACTAGCCTAGCCATCTCGAAATCCTAACTCAATTTTTGATTTTCACGCGTGATTATTTACTCGCTTAGTCACGTATTTCTTTACACGAAATCCATCCCCGATTAGCGTACGACACTTCCTAAGTCTCTTGGGAATAAGTTAAAATGTGTTTTAAAAATTCCTTCCACGAGATCAATTTAAATAAGTAAAAATATAAAGAGTCCTTACCCCATTAAAACTCTAAAAAATTACAATTCGTACAAATCTAATATTCTGACAGATTAAACATCATTTACTAAAATGGCTATTACTCCCTCCACAAAAGTCCAAATGACTTGATTCGAAGCTTATTGAAAAAATAAGTTCCAAACATTTCTTTAAATCTATTGATCATAGTATAATTCAAAGTACAAATAAAATGGATTGCATTTGAAATGACGTCAAAATTCATAAAAGTCAAATATTCTGAAAGATTAAACACCTTTTACTTACACGACTATTACTCCACACACAAAAGTCCAAATTACTAGATTCAAAGCTCATTGGAAAGATAATATCCATACCTTTATTTATATTTATGGCTCATAGTCTAATTCAAAGTAACAATAAAATGGTATGCATTTGAAGTGACGTCGAAATTTCTGACATATTCATCAATTAAATCGATAAATCATTCAATACTAAACCCCAATATCAAGATTCACCCTTTTCTCATTTAAATAAATCAAGAACCTATCATTTTAATTATAATAACACCATATTTACCGTATTATCATCATTATATTCATCTTCAATAGTTACTTTATTCAAAATCCATTTGTGCATGGTTCTCCCAACCTAAAATTTGTGTGTTTTCCTACATCAATTTTGCATGAATATTTAAACTACAATTAACATGAAAGAAAGTTAACTACTTGCCTTGAGAGATATGAATTTATGATATTTTCTTCTTGAGTTCCTCTCTTAGTAATGATCTTTAACTCGGATTAACTTGATCTCCAATCCGGATCATTTTTTCTCATTTTCTCCCTTTTCTTCTTCTCTTTTCTCTCATCTCTCAAAACCCTAGCCTATTGAATGGTTGGATAACTTCCACTTATATCCAAATTACTTAAATATAAACCTAAACACTCCAAATCCCGAAATCAAGTCAGCCCTTATATGTAAAATGACTCGAATACCCTTTTATGAATCCCGTTTAGCCTAAAAAATCCCCCAGAACCCAATCATATCCCGGGGTACTTATTTCGACCCATTTTGGATCATTAGCACACTTGAAATCACCATCCTAATTATCTAACATTAATTTTTATCTCATGACCATTACGACTCTATACTCTTGTCACGAATGAGATACCGTTAAACCTGTCACTTTAACTCACTTACGACGTAATATAGTTTAACGCGTTTTCATTTACTTATCACGCGAGAATATATAGGTTACATAAATATTAATCATTTAATTCTCTAATTAATATTTATTTAAGTCACTATTTTTCCCTGTTAAATAAAAATTACAGGCACACGTGTAATTTAAAATTCCTAAAATACGGGGTGTTAATAATAAAAAATACCTAAAAACATGAGGTGTTAATATATATATCCCATGGTCGGTTGATAATGGGCTATATGTATTCTCTTGGGATTCCTAAGAGTACTGACGATGTTATTGCCTATATTTATGGTGTGATAACAAGTACAACTATTTCACAATCAAAGGGTCAAACTACTAAACGTTAAAAGATTTAGACATCCCCAGTTATAGATCCACTTACCTACATAGCAATCCAGGCTACCGCTCTGTACATAGTGATGATACCCCTATAAGAGCACCTACGCTCTCTCCCACCAATCTGTTGTCCATCAACATATGTGAGATTTCACAGAGTATAAATTTGTACTGATTTGAGTGACTCGTGATGTTATTATTCGATAGTTAACATCTATGGAAGAGTATTTTAGAAAGCAGTTTTCCTATTTACACTAGAATATTGCATATATCCTTCAATGTTTACCTCCTCTATCTCAACGTGATGTTCCACTATCCCCTCATGTTGTCCTTCCTACTACTTCCATTACTTTTACTGTCCCGATAGTTGTTGTAACTCCTCGACCCGAATTTGGGTCACCTTTGGGTTAACCCGAACTGAGTTAAGGAGTAAAAGGGGGAGGCGGAAGGTCCATTTACTTTGTTAAAGAAAATCCTTTACTTTGCTTTATTAATTATAAATTAAATTTATCGATTTTAACTTCAGAAAAGAAGTGATCACTTTAAGTAATTAGCCAATTTACAAGGTTTATTTAGAATAATTTAATTTGGTCCACAATGCTAATTAAATAGGAAATGAACCACATTCAACCTATATTATTACACATCGTGGACATAGACCCAAATAAAAATTTGAACTACCAAATGTTTGAAATACCAAATTTTCAATGTTCAAAATAAATTACAGAGCATCTAACGACGTAATTTCCCTATGAGGCCTTACTAGCGTCCTTTCCGGCATCCCTACTCGATGTACTTGGGATGGGGATGGGGTTTTTATCCTAAAAATCATGGGTGAGCGAACGTTCAACAAGGTGGGTAATACTAAGACATACATTTTCTACAAAAATACTACGAGCTCACACTATACATATATCGTGTATTTTAATCAATTCCAAAAATGTTTAACAATTTAGCTAATATTCATGCAACTACTATGAAATGCACCCGAGCGATAAGCTCACACTTAACCAATTTCGTTACCCTTTACCGGGTCTAGAGACTAGTTGATCACATTTTATCATTTAGTCTTATTTACCATATTTCATTAGACTATCTTACTTAAACATTACCATACACAACCCTTATCGTTTCCATTTGACTTGATCTTTTCACGAAATCGTCCAATAACTGTATACTTTAATGGGCTCCACACTGTCGGCTATGCTTCCATATACTATGTCCAGTGATTTTGGGTCTTTCACCCCAGGGACAATTGTAGAGGCAGCGCCATGTAACTTCTTCAGCATATAGACATGGAATACATTATGCACCTGGGACATCTACAGAGGCAGCGCCAAATGATACGACACGTCCCGATATATTCTAAAGTTTCAAAGGGGCCGATATACCGTGGGACCAACCGCCCCTTCTTCCCAAACCATTGACTACCGGTCCTTTTTCTAACCTTAAGCATCACATCGTCGCCTACCCAAAACTCCAAGGGTACCCAATGATTATCAACGTAATTCTTTTACCATCTCTGGGCCATCATGATCTTTCGTCGAATTACCTGGACCTTCTTATTCATCTCTTCGATCTATTCTAAATTGGTGAGATGCTTCTCACCCACCTCAGCCCACCAAACTGGAGAGAGTCATGGCCTACCATACAGGGCCTCAAAGGGGGCCATTTAAATGCTTGCCTGATAGTTGTTATTGTAAGCAAACTCTGCTAAATGTACTCCCACTTCCATTCTGTCACGGGTAGTGATGTCAACAGCCCTTTTGGCTTCTTTTTCTTAACTTTGACTTGCTGACAGGTGTATCACTTCACTACGTAGGTTGCCACATCTTTTTTTCATACCGAACCACCATAAATCCCTACAAAGGTCCTTATATATCTTTGTAGCATCGGGATGTATGCTGAAGCGTGAGTGGTCGGCCTCTGCCATCACCTCATCCTGAAGCTCCTCAATAACAGGGACAATCAATAAACCCTTGTGTCGTATGATACCATTCTTATCTATGGTAAGAGTGTCAAACACTTCTCTATTCAGAATACAGTCCTGATACTGAGCAAACTCGAGATCACAGGACTCGGCATCAAGGACTTTTTGCTGAATAAGTGGCATAGCCACCACTCCCCAAAGTATGCTCTGTCATAACCCTGCTGAACATGCAAGTCAAACTTCTGTAACTCCCCAAACATCTTCACTCAATAACATCACATCTCTATAAATGTGAGACTATAATTCCTACTAAGAATATCAGTCGCCATAATAGCCTTACCGGGGTGATACTCTAACGAGAAATCATAGTCTTCCATCAACTCCATCCACCATTTCTGGAAGAGATTAAGATCAAGTTGTGTGAGAATGTACTGAAGGCGCTTGTGTTTGGAAAAAAACTCAAATCGTTCTTAGTACAAATAATATCCCCAACTCTTAGGTGCAAACACTATAACATCCAGCTCCAAGTCATGGGTAGAGTAGTTGCTCTCATTCCCCTTTAATTGGCGGTATGCATAGGCTATCACCTGACCATTCTACATCAGCACTGCACTGAGTCCAGAACCCAAAGCATCACAAGACACTGTGTAACCCCTGTCGCGCTCTGGGAGGATGGAATGGGCATAAAGGTCAACCTTGCCTTTAGCTCCTGCAAGGTAGACTCGTAATCATCTGACCATTCAAATCATATCCTTCTAGGTCAACATTGTGAGGGAAAATTGACCCACAAGAAATTTTGTACAAATTCACGGTAGTAACTGGCCAAACCCAAGAAGCTACCTACCTCTATAACTGTCTCTGGCCTATCCCATCCTAGGACAGCCTCTACTTTGGAAGGACCGACAGAAATACCCTCACCAAAAACCACATGGTCAAGAAATATAACCTCCTCCATCCAGAACTCAGATTTATTGAATTTAGCGTAGAGTTGATTCTCCCAGAGTACCTACAACGTCAAGCGGAGATGATCCTCGTAGTCTATGTTCGATGCAGAATAGACCAGTATATCATTAGCAAAGACCACAACAAATCGGTCTAGTTATGGATGATAGGTGCGGTTAATCAAGTCCATGAATATCATCGAGACATTGGTCAATCCAAAGGGCATCATCAGAAACTCATAGTGCCCATACCGTGTCCGAATTGTAGTCTTAGGAATATTCTCCTCCCTGACACACAGTTGATGGTACCTGGACCGATGGTCAATTTCAAAAAAAAGTCTCCCCCATGCGACTAGTGGAATAAATCATCAATACGAGTCTTAGGGTACTTATTATTTACCATCACCCAGTTCAACTATCTATAATCGATGCAGAGTCTCACGATGTTGACCTTTTTCTTCACAAAGCGAACAGGGGCTCCTCACGGGGACACACTGGGGAGAATGAAGCCTTAGTTGGTTAGTTGCTCCAACTGAATCTTTAGATCCTATAATTTTATCGGATCCATCATGTGAGATGAAATTGAGATGGGTGAGACACACTGATGCACCTCTATAGTAAAATCCACCTCCCGTTGTGGTGGCAATCCAAGGAGACCATCTAAAAAACCATCGGGAAACTCCAGCATTGTGGGGTAGTCTAAAATCATGCCATATGTCCCATCCTGATCCACCAAGATGTTCAACCAACCAAAATACCATTTTTTTTCTTAAACTCTAGAAACTTGCAAGGGTAGTCAATGCCCTTCTCACTGCTAAAGCCCACGAGACCCATCTGGGAGTGATACCAGGACACTGTGTCGGTGACATTTGATGGTAGCTTGTAAACATGACAGACAATCCAGACCTAGAATCACCTCGAACCCACCCATGTCCATGAGGATCAGATCATACTCCAAGACAGAATCTCCAGCCATGATCACACATCTACAGAAGACCCTATCAATAACTACACTACCACCCATTGGAAACCTGATAAAGATAAGATGATAAAACTGGTCCACCTCTAATCCTAAACTAAAAGCTAAGGAACTCAATATGAAGGAATGCGGTGCACCAGAATCAAACAATACCTTTACCCATATATTGTGCAAAATATAATACCTTCCATCATCGAAGGGTCACTGGGAGGTACAACCTACTGTGACGTGGCATAAGCTCTCCCGGGATTGAACCTGTTAGTCTAGCCACTGGGCACCTGACCCTGTCCATGGTTACCCTAACCCTGGATCGAATATGCATTGTCCATGGTGTGCCTCGTGGGTTGCTGATAACCTGAAGTGAACTGCTGCTGAGTAGGGCCTGTATAAATGGAACTCCGATCTGGTATGAAATTAATAGTCTGTTGACTGCCTGAAGTCTTCTGAGGGCAATCCCACTTAAAATTAACCAATCACCTGTAAGCAAAATAGGTCCTCTCAATGGGGGTTATGGGTCCCTGGTCTCTAGTGCACTGTGTTGATGAAGAGGCAATCCCCATGGATGCCTTAAGCTTCGCAAAGAAACCTCGAGCCCCACTTTAGGACTTTTTGTTCCCGTCGGACTAAGACCCACTGGGGTCCCTCTTCTTTTACTGAATAGATTTATTATCTTTCGTATCAAGATTTAATCGTATGGACTTGTTCACTGTAGTTCAGAAATTGTGCATATCCAAACCTGCTAAGATCTGCCGAATACCCAAATTGAGGCCCTTAATAAATAACCTCATCTTCTCTACCTCGTCTTTCTACACGACATCAACATACACGCACACTCTCTCAAACTTCACTAGATATTCATTTACTAAAGTTTTCCCCTGAATTATCTGGTCGAACTCATCCTTTTTGTCATCCTTGAATGCCTATGGGAAGTACTTATCGAGGAAGGCCACCCTGAAACTGCTCTAGTCAATTGTCTCAGTGGTGCGGGCAAATAAAGTGCTCCACCAGCGCTGCACTTATTCCATGAGCCAAAACGTATCAATCTTGACTCTTTGCTCTGTGGGCACATCCAAAATCTCCATTATCTTGATGACTTTGTCAAGCCACTCCTCAACTGCCACGAGGCTAACTGCCCCGCTAAAAGTAGGTGGGTACAACCTCCTGAAATCTTTGAGGATAGAAGCAGATGTAATGATCTCAATAGTCCCATTGCGGTTTGCCTGCTATTTCTGCATGAGAGAGTCGGCTAGCTGACACACGTCTTTCTCCACGCATCAAATATCATTGGTGTTAGACCTGCTAGCAATGTCACGACAGGGTGGCATCTACACAAGAATGAAGAGTTTAATACACAATGATACGAACTAAAGGCAATAGTGAAAGCGATTTAAACAATAACTAAAGCATTAAATACGCAAAAACGTAAGAGGAAAGTTTACTAAGAAAGCGTAAACTCTCCATCACACTCGAGGACTCTATTGCTCAGATACAATTTGTAACGCCTCGACCTGAATTTGGATAACTGTTGGGTAAACCCGCACCAAGTCAAGGAGTTAAAGGGGGAGGGGGAAGGTCCATTTACTTTATTCAATAAAATCCTTTACTTTGCTTTATTAATTACATATTAAATTTACCAATTTTAACTTGAGAAAATAAGTGATCACCTTAAGTAATTAGCCAATTTACAATGTTTATTTATAAAAAATTAATTTGATCCACAATGATAAATAAATAGGAAATGAACCACTTCAACATGTATTATTACAGACCGTGACCATACGCCCAAATAAAAGTTTGAAGTACCGAATTTTTGAAATACTAAATTTCCAATGTTCAAAATAATTTACAGAGCATCTAACGAAAAGAGTTTCCCTTCGGGATCTTACTAGCATCCCATTAGATGTCCCTACTCGATGTACTTTGGGTGGGAGTGGAATTTTTATCATAAAAAACAGGGATGAGCGAACGCTCAGTAGTGTGGGTAATACTAAGCTCTACATTTTCTACAAAAAATATTATACATATATCATGTATTTTAATCAATTATGAAAACGTTTAATAATTTAGCTTGTATTCATGCAACTACTATGAAATAAATTCACACTCATAGTTAACCAATTTCGTTACCCTTTACTGGGTTTAAATACTAGTTAATCATATTTTTTTCCTTTAGTCTCATTTATCATATTTCATTAGGTTGTCTTACTTAAACATTACCTAGTACAATCCTTATCGTTTCCATTTTACTTTATCTTGTCTCGGAATCGTCTAATAACCACACATACTTTAATGGGCGCCACATTGCCAGCTATGCTACCATATGCTTTGGCCAGTGATTTTAGGTCTTTCACCCCAGGGCTCCGGGCCCTCCTTAATTTTCCCGATATTATCTGAGTCCAATCAATAATGTGTTTTAACATTTTTATCTAATGTCTACATTGTTCCATCCTTTTACTGTTTTTCTCATTCCATGATTTTAAGTCATTTTCCTACCCTTTCAACGTGCCAAAATTTCACTTTATCCATTTTTCACCCAAAACGACCCATAGGAGCCTAACCCTTGGGACCTTCAAGTTTGCCAAAATCATTGTTTTATCCCTTTTCCGTCATAATTTGGGAAAAACATATTTACTTTCATTTGGCACAAGAAGTAAGCCATTTTCTTCCGAGCATTTTCTTTATAATTTTGTGTCCAAAAAACACTTTCATCCATTTTATGTTTTACCACATAAAATACCTTCCGTCATTTAAGACAACCATTTTTAGCTAAAGTTCATAGCCTTGCCTTATGATCGCCTTTGAACCCCCATATTATTTTTCTTCATCATAATAATATTTAGCATACTTTGGGGCTGCTTTTCTGTACTTGTTCATTCCATTACAAAAATCACTTTAAAATGTTTAATTAAATCTACAACATCATCATTTATCATACTACATGTTCCTACATGTTTAAAAGAGGATTTCAAGCTTAAATATACCTCAAATACATTTAAATCAACAATAATCATGGGTTTATGTATATTCACCCGATTTCTTCCAAATTTTAAGGTAAAATGCCATGTTTGGCAAAAAGACCCATTTTAGGGTTTTGTTTAGTTAAGAAAACTCCATTTTTGCAAGACCGAATATTATTATCAAATAATTATATTTTAGGCATCAAAATCCATCTAGTAGTCATCCTACATAGTCTCCATAGCCAGAAAACCTTGAAAACATTGTAGAGAAAAACCCTACCTTGGATTGGAAGAGGAGAAACACATAAAGGGATGACTTGAAAGCTCCTAAGCTCCAAGACTCCAAAGCTTCTTTAGAAGCTCCCAAAAACCTTTTCTACAAGATTTGCTACACCATTTTCTTCTTTGAAACAAGATTAAAAATGTTAGAGTGGGTGTGGATAGGGTGTAACTTATGGTGTAGGAGTGGTGACAAGGCTTATCATGTAGGAACAAGGGTTCGAGAGAGAGAAAATGGGTGTAGGCACCTTAGAGAGAAAGAGAGAGAGATAAGCTGAAAATATGAGAGAGAGGACCTCGCCCTTCTTCCTCTTATAACTCAACAATCCCTCACAAAAATAATTTAAAAACCCATTAAAATCCCATCAGATTGACTCAAGCCACACGAAGCTGACATGTCATAAAATCGAGGGTTAAAAACATGACAGCACACATTGGCAAACATTTTTTACCAAATCTGCACAGGTCGTTCGAACGAAAAGAACTTATCGTTGGAATGAGACTGGCTTCTCATTCGAACAACCCTTTTAACTACCTTCTAACGAGAGTAAGCTATTACGCATAAGGGTCTTATTCGAACCTCGTTAGAAGCCTACATTAAACGAGGTGGTTTTCTCGTTCTAAAAACTTAACCTAGTTCGAATGAGATGAGGATCTCGTTCGAACGACCTTGAGTTTGTTCAAACAACCTAGATTTCTACAATTATCCAATTTTTCCAATAACTTCCAAAAATTTACATTAAGGCCACCAAAGCAATTGGATGTAATGATAAAGACCATATATTAATAATTCAAATCCCAATAATTTCTCATCATTATAAATTAGACAAAAAGAATAAAATATTGGGCACGGGTAATATAGTTGTTATTGTTGATATTGATGATAGTGATTATGGTGATATAGATGTTGATATTATTTATGTCTCTGACTCTGACGTTGAGTCTAAGGCTACCCCTTATGCTTGCCCTCGACTTCTGATGATCTTTATGACTTAGTTTCCTTTCTAAATAGAGTAGTGGTGTATGTACGATGGATAATGGATCTTATTGGCTACATTTATACATTTTGGAGTTTCTTCCAGGTGTGAAAATGAGGTAGGGTATATGTAATGGTCTAAACGGGAGATAATTTTACATATTAAATACTAAACTTAAATAATTTAATCCAAAGTAAAATGTTGCACCACTTTTAAATGAAAGTTGTGTAAACACGTTTTAGCCTATTTTATTTTATCCCAAAACATACATTTATGTGACATCGGGATAAAGTTAAATAAATGATCACACAATGCTTGATGTACGAGGAAAATCCACAATCACTCGACTAACATAAGACTTACACAATAACTCAGTGCCTTCTATCTAGTTCTTACCCATCTATCCTAATGCCAGCCTGCCTGACAAATTCAAGATATTGGATATTAAAAAATTCGCATGAATGGGACCACAAAAAGTTCACCTTAAACTTTATGTCTGATCCATGCAAGCTCTAGGGGCTTCTGAGGAAGTCATGGCCCAGATGTTTGGAAACACCTTGGTTTGAAAAGCACTCAAGTGTTTCGTATCCATAGATGATGAATGAGACACAAGTTGGAGTTATATCTATAGAGAGATCATGAAATAATAGAAATGCAATGGCGAACTAGAAATCATCGTTAAGACCCGAAGATGAAGCAAGAAATCAATGAGAACTTCGATACCTTCATTGCTCATTACATGAATAAGGCCGGTAAAATTGTTAACCGTCTTTCGAAAGAGGAAAATGTGGTTATTGTAAAAAATAATTTGATTCAGTCGTACCAGGATCAGTGGAAGACATAATATATACCTCACCTTAAGACGTTAATGTACATAGGAGCCTAATTGCAAGATTGCCTCATGAATTGACCTCCCAAGGTTGAGACTAGGCCTGCAAATTGAGAGCCCGAGGCCCGAAGCCTGCCCGTTCGGCCCGCTATTTTCGGGCCCAGCTTTATTTGAGTTTGAGCCGAGCCGAGCCTGAGCCAAAATTTCAAGCCCGAATTAATTTCGGGCCGAGCTTGAGACGAACTTTGCCAAGCTCGAATTGGGCCCGAAGCCCGAACTTCATATTTATAAATAAATAAATAAATAATTTATATAATATAACATATTTATGTTAACATTGTTTAATTAGGTTTCATTCTTTTATTTCATTTACTACTTTTTTTAAAAAAAATCATTTGTTACAATCCATTAGATTACAAGTGATTTTCAATTTTGTGATTGTATTGTTAATCTCATTATGGGTATTTGATTTAATAATTGCTCAAGTCACAATAGACCTTTGGTAGTGATCAAATTTGACTAAATGTATGAAATTTAATAGGCATTTGTAGGTTTTCACTCTTATTTCCCTTGTTTTAATTTAATACATTTTATAATTATATATTTTATTTCTTGAAATATCAATTATATTTTAATGTGTAATTTTTTCCATGATGGAAATACAAGAAAAAAAATTATTCAAACTTTTTAACAAAAAAAATTGAAATCGGGCCCGAAGCCCATAATAAATGGGAGCCGAGTTCGGGCCTAGGTGGGAAAACATTATTCGGGCCGAGATTAGGCTCGAGCATGGGTAAGTGAGTTCGGGCCGAGCCTGAGCAACCCCAAGCCCGGTTCACCCAGCCCGATTTATAGCCCTAGTTGAGACACAGAACATAAGAAATGTTACTTCCTACCTAACTAAGAAAACTGATACGATAAATACAATCATTGTCATTGCCATTCAAGTACCCATACATCCATGTGCACTCTTATAAATAATGTATACTAAACTCTCAAGAATAAATTGATTTTAAAACCTCGAGATCCCAAACCTCTACCTAATCCTTTACCGAAAGGCTTTCAAAGCGATCTATACAGCGAATACCATCAGATTACTAGGCACAATTTGGAAGAATGTAAAACTTTGAGACATGACATCCAAAACCTAATTGATCAAGGAAAGATTACTGCACCTACCAAACCAAAAGCTATTGTTAACAGTAAGCCTTTGCCCAACCACAATATAAGGGTGGATGATATTATTATGAAAGGGGGATCTGGAGACCTATATCTCCTAAGCAAACACATTGACTCGATAGAAATAGGATAATAACAAAGCCTCATAAGCCTAGTCAATAGGCATTTAGATCATGTGGGTCCATATAGACACATATGGATCTCATGCTTCAGATGCTAGGAGTCTTTAAAGACACTGGTTAAGATCCTTTAGAAGTCAGCCTATACTAATTGATGTACCTTTTATTCCGATAAAATTATGATCAATTTTGTAAGATACCATTCACAAGCATGAGCACCTCTCTGAGCATTAGTATGTAATGTACAATAAATCACAACAAGCCGCAGGATACATAAAAGGACTAGATAATATAGAAGTCATCCCAATAAGGTGGGGAGAAGAATTTGAAACAGAATATAGACACAACTCTTTGCTTGGTCATCACCAAAAATTCAGCAACTGAACACTCATCCAAAGAAGACTTAATATTTCACTTCAATGACTTAATTATCTCCCCACCTTGTGAATATAATGATTATGTTTGCACTGTGAATTTGATGAAATCTTGGTCGAATTCCTCACCCCTGATTAAGAGTATGTAAAGGTTGATCACCTCACTCGCTCTGGGAGGTTCTATAAAGACCCGGTCCTTAAACCCATTACTTGTGTGAGGATGTAATAAATAAAGGAAAATAGGTTCTTGAAGAATATTCGTAGGACAAGTCGAAGAAAATAGGGTTTTGGATCAATTAAAGAAGACATAAGCCAATACTTATATATGGGGACTCCTTATGTCTTCTCATATGCAGAAAGATATTATTTTTAAATAGTCCTCTCAAAAGGTGGTTCTCATCTCCTCTATCCCTAAAGATCTCATGAAAATAATCGAAACCCTAAATTTTGCAAAATGCATATCGTTCGTCAATACTGCACTGCCCAAGATAGGACCATGCTATAATATGACCCTAAACATGACGGTGAATGTTGGATCCCCATGGAACTCGTTGATAATGGGTCTGGCCTAAATGTATATCCACTCAGAAGGCCAAATGCCTGGGGATCAAGCATAAGGAACTCACACCCACCACTCACGTTATGAGAGACTATGACGACGCCCGAAGAGAAATAATGGGATCTAGGGCTGGCAATTTTTGACACGATAACCCGTTTACGGTAATAACCCAAAAATGACCCGAACATGACACGATTAGCTTGTATAGATTTAAGAGTACCCAAAACTTATACTCAAATCAAAATCAATGCGACCCGAAAATGACACGACTAACCCGAATTGCCACCCCTGATGGGATCCATAAAACTCAGTCTCGCTATTATCCCACTAGATAGCCTCATTGAGTTCTAAGTAATTGATATTCCCACTTTTTTAATCTTCTTTTGGGGTGACCGTGGCTTCATGATATCGGAGATGCCTCTTGATCGCTACATCAAAAATTGAAATAATCTTTTGGTGAAAATTTGATCACCATATCCAGATACACTAACTTCTCAAAGGAGAGAAACCCATAACCTCAGTCTTAGAGATCCAACATAAGAGTGGAGATATATACATTAGCGGTTTCCAATTAGACCCGTTTATACAGTTCATTTCAGTTGATGCTAATGAACAAATTCTGCCACCATACTCTGAATATGGTTGCTATAATGTCACCCACATAATGAAGAAGATGAAAATATTATCGGGAATAGGACTAGGAAAAAACCAATAAGGGATCATTAATCCTATCAAGATACCTCAATAGTCCAACACCAAGGGGATAGCGTATAAGATAAAGAGTGATGACCTCATTTTCAAAGAACTAAAGGCTAAGGGACCCTAATTCAAACAACCAGGGGTTGTATGTATGCCATATCACTCAAGCCTCAATGGACTATAGATTTCCTTAATTGTGGGTTAAACAAAATACGAAAATACATATAAAATGAGGAAATTCTTAGCTTATATATATGTATTATTATCATTCATTTTCATCAAGGTGGGAGAAGATTTTCCATTCTATAGATTTGCTTAATTATGGGTTAAACAAAATACGAAAATACATATAAAATGAGGAAATTCTTAGCTTATATATATGTATTGTTATCATTCATTTTCATTTAATTTTAGTAACAACAGTCTATTAGTTTTTTTGAAAATGAATTGTAATCCATTCTATGTGAAAAGTTTAACTCCGAAAAAAAATGTTAGAGTAGGAGATTTTCTTTGAGGACCATTCTTCATAGATAGAAGACGAAGTGTATGAAATAGTAGATTTGATCGAGAAGTTGGATAAGCCCTCTACAAACTGGGACCCCATCAAATATTTGAGAAATACCGAGCTATTATGAGAAGTAATGATGGAAAATGAGAAGAATTGGACATTTTGTCTCAGGACAATACCCGATGAGCCTTTTAAGACGAGATCACTTATGCTCTTCAAGAAGAATCCCTAGCTACCTTTTTTAACCTTCTATTCGAGGAGAAGGCGCAAATTACTTTGATGTACCTGACCATATCAATCCCTTTCATGGAATAAATAAATTTTTAACTTTAAGTATCCTTGTGTGTAAAATATTGACGATGATGATGAATACGCAAACCATAATAATTAATTTTGTTTATATAATGAAGAATTAAAAGGCTGCCTAAAAGAGCTTAACGATAAACAAACCAATCGCCGACAACCTATTAACAAAACGACTAAGGTTAATTTAGGGTCTCTAGAATGGATAACAAAAATAAAAGTATGATCTTCCTTAGGCGTCTAGAATGGTCTCAACTCATTCAACTCCTCAAGTAATACATTGATGTATTTGTTTGGTCCTACACTAACATGCCAATAAGTAATCCACAAATCGTTCCCCATCGTACTCCTACATATCCAAACTTTAAGTTGGTCAAGAAAAAACTCTACAAGATCAGTCTTGAACTGAGAACTCCCCTTAACAGTGTGTGATTAAACAAAGATGGTTTGAATAAACAAAAGTACATTTTTTATATTTTATAAATTTTAAGATTGAAACTTTTATAAAAAAATTAACCCAATTAAACTTAGCACTAATTAAAACTGATTTGTTGTGAAAAAATGATTTTACAATTTTATCTTTTTTACCTAAAACATGCATCATGGTGATAAGTAGATAAAATAAGTAAATCAAACACAACACGTCGATGTACGAGGAAAATCACAAAAGGAAAACCCTTGGACTACCTAGCCAAACAATTTACTATGATGCAGAATTACCAAAGTTGATAGTAGACTTCTCAATGACTCGATCGCGACAAGCCTTAGCGTTATTCAATCTTTGATCGCGCCTCCATGGTGCAATAAAGGATTCCACCCACGTAAGTTGCCACAACGTACGATTCCACGCACATCTCGACTTTCACCGATGAGGCTCAGTAATCATCTGCACAGCAAACAGCGCACACAGAGTCCATTGCATGAAACAAGTAGTCGCAAGATGGAAAGAAATAAACTTTGGTTCCCAAACTCAAGATCTCAAAGTATAAGAAATATGAATCTTGGATCTTTAATCATATAGGGTGAAATGAGGGTTTTGAAAATTTGGTAAGCAGATAGGAAAATGTTTTTCGCCAAAAGTTCTTAAAAAAACTCAGTCTAATACGCCTTCAATAATAAAAATATGAATTTCGAGGTAGCAAACTCGTTCGAATGAAAATATCAGGTGGTTCGAATGGGATTATCTTTTCGTTCAAACGAAACAACATTTCATTCAAACAAAACAACTTTCTTGTTCTAATGTCCTTCCAACGAGCTTCTAACCCGACGTGCAATTCTCGGCAGAGAAATCTCTTTATATGGTCGTTAGATGGTCGTTCTAATAATATCTTAATGTTGTTCTAACAAGACCAAAATCTTTCTAATGAAAATTCTATTGTCGTTGTAACGAGATTGAATTTTGTTCTAATGGGATTAAAATCAAAAAAGATTTTTCTTTAAAAAAAATTAAAAGTAGCTCCAAATGATTTTAAGTTAAAAAAATAAACCTCAAAAATATCCAAGGACCCATATTCAATATGCATTTATACCTTCGAGATCATCGATAAACATGATGATAAACTTGGCACGATAAACCCCGCACGATGTATCCACAATTTGAAGCTTGCCCGCTACGTTTTCGTAAAAAAATTCATGGGCTTATGAGATCAAAAACACAAAGTTTATCCTATGACTCAAATGTTTTGTCTGGAATAATGCCAATTACGTACAAATTAACTCGATTGGAAATTTTTCCTTCAAATTTTCACCTTTGGCTATTCCTGGACAAAATTAAAACAAAAATCCTATGGGCCGTCAAGATCTGTAAAAAGACTCATTCCCTAACCCTAAAAAGGAAAAAGGGCAGACGCTCGACAGACACACAAACTTGAGTAGCTTTGATTTGCTCGTAAATATTATCGCATTATTGTTAAGATGTAATCCCACACACTTAAACACACTTTTCAAATGTGAAGAGAATATAACAAGTATAAATTTGCAAATGAATAAACAATATCTAAAACAATCTCAATCTAGGTAATACGTCTCCCCTTAAGATAAGGATATCCTAATCATGCAAGGAAAGATACCATTTCTCTCCCTTTTGTTTAGAAATAGACAAAGCAATATAGCATAAAAAAATTATCCTCAGAAACCAAATATCCCTCTAAATATGTGATCATAAGATACCAATTTTATACATAGGAAGAAGGGAATAAAATCATGCAACGGTATAAAGCGTAGTAAACACACAACGTGGCAGCTCGAGCACAAGTAATCCAAATGATGATTAACCAATATCCAAATTAATGCAAAAAGATACCAACATGAATAAGCAATTATGTATAATATCAATTTTGAAATTAAAAATTTAAGAAAAGGAATTTCAATGCAGATAATGAAAGATATCAATATGATCATAAATTATGCCTCATAAAATCACACAATAAAGCATATGACAAACATGGACTGAACGTGAACCGCAAAAGAATCAAATTAGGATAAAATATATATATCAATATGCAAAAGATGTAACACAAATTACCCGAAATATGAATACATATGGTATAAACGACCACAAAAGTGGACACAAAATACATAAGCATTACATAGTAGGAAAGTGTCAATATGTCTAAACATGTGGGATGAAATGAATGGGCGTGAACTAGATATAAATGAATTATGACCCAAACACTGAAATATGTACAAGAAGTTCCAGTCGACCGAAAAACTTTATCAAGCTAAGATTTATCCTCAAGTGACAGGATAAAGTGAATTTAATGAACAAACAAGCACAACGCACATAAGCCTATAATATTTTTGATTCTACAAATGAATAGTGCCATGACAAAATGAGCATAACTAGGATTAATTATGCAAACTCGTGGATCTTCAACTAAATACCCTCAAAAGATAAACAAATATCATATTTACTTTTCTTTTCTCAATTCTTTTGAAGCTATAGCCTTTGAAAGATCAAACAAACAAAACATATTGGCCTTTGGCAATTTTTCTATTCTTATTGACTTTTAATCTTCTCATTAGGCTCTTACCAACGATGGCTTCCCCGTATAGGAGATTTCGCCCTTTCGTATCCCTTTTTCTGTGACACCCCGCCTAATTAAATATCGGGTGATCAGTCCTTTATTCAATTAAATCAAAGTGTCCGGTTAGTTCATTATTGGCATCACTATCGAAAAACATTTTTTCTTTATTAATCACCTAATAATTAATTAAGCTAAGTGTCAAAAAATTTATTTGAATTAAGTTCCATTGTTATAATTTAATATTCAACCATTTTCATGAACTCAAATGATAATATTAAAACCAAACCATCCAAATGAAATAACCAAAATAGATTAATCAATCCAAATAATAAACCCCAATCGCAGGACAAGGAAATAAATAAAACAATCCCAACATTTGCTAAATCCCGAAATAACAAAGAGTACAAGTCTCGCTCTGAACTAAATGAAATATGAAAATGGGCGACACATGCCCTAACTGAGAATAACTAAGTAAAAGACTGGAAAGACAAGAATGGAGTCGTCTACTACAAGGACCAGTAACTTCCACACTAGCTGCAGCACGTTAGTGGTCCAAATATCTAGGCTTGACACCCCTGTGGTTGGGCACCTATAATATATATATATATATATATATAAGAGGAGGAAATGATAACAGGAAACGGGTCAGAGCCCGAGTGTAAAACAGTTTTAAAAATAGTTTAGCAAGTATTTAAAATGCTTAGGAGTTGATATTACATACATGTTAATACCTCGACACTCACTTGAGAATTCTCACCTCTCAACTAGTGTGCACGCCTAACGTACTACCGAATTAAACTAGTTAAATCTAACCCAGTTAACTAGTCTAATCCAACTTCCATTCACCAAGCCTAATCCAAGTGATCGCATAACCATAGTTTATATCTGATGACCCTTTTATTAGGAATTTTCCAAGCCAGTTATATTCATCTCAATTTAAACTTAAGTTCTCAACCACTTAACTCATTTAATATTAATTATTCAATTCTATCTACTTACAATCACAGTAGATTAATCACATGTACATATATTTATCACCCATAATATATATACTAGTAGGGCACACCTCATAAGTGTATGGTGTTGGAATACTCTGCTATCAAGTCCCCGTATCACTCGTACCAAAGGGAAATACTAGTTCGGAATCACTTTCGAACTGTATTAACACAAAACACACATAATAGAGACGAATCATTGTTCCAAGTCACTAAGAGGTCAGCACATACCCTCACGTCTCATAGGGCCGTCTGATTATCATTCTCGAATGGCCTGTACCAAGGATGTTATGTTCTAGGGTACAAGTCAATATCCTCCATAAAGGTCCAATCGAGATAAAACTATCCCGGTGCGGAACCTCCGTGATAGCAAGTAGCGCGGGTATGATTACACACAAATATACGACTTTATATATATATATATATATATATATATATATATATATATATATATATTCACATTATTCAGCTAGCTATACCCACGACCCATAATACGTACGAACTATGCCCGATTTCTACATATAAATAAATCATTCTTTTTATTTTCTCAACTATCGCAAATCCTGAATTACTTCTCGACTCTCAAAGTGTACCCTCTTGCTAAATATAAAATCAGTAGATGTACACTCAATACCCTACTGGTCTAAGTCCTTCTTAATTCTCGCAAGATCTAATTTAACATACGCACGATTTCCCATTCAATTTATACCCCAAAATCCCATGGTTGAATCTCATATAAAATCGTTTTCCCCGGACCCTACTTATACCCTACTGGTCCTCCTCAAGTCCCATTATAATATTAAAGTTATGCCCAAGGTTCCTTACACATTGGGATTGGATTAACATTTAAAAAGGGCAAGAAGTTTCCATTTCCAGGAGGAGTCGATCGATCGATGAAAGGGGGTCGATCGATCGATCCAGTCGATCGATCGACCAAGCAGGTCTTGCCCAGAATTCTGCATACTAAGACTACGTGTTTCTTTCAACTTAAATCATCAAAACTCCATTTACATGTCCCAACCAAACATCATGAAGGTTATATAAACCAATATGGAAGATTTCTAACGTAAAACATTCATTAATTCCTCAAGATTAGTCATCAAATGGGTTAGTTCAAGAAATTATCATTTGACCCTAGTTCATCAATATTTCTCAAGAATTCATTTAAATTCCATATTTCCATCTCTACTTCGCATCCAATTTTGTGGATAATATTCTGCATATAACAAGATATTCATCCTAACATGGTTTCTACTCCAAAATTTCAATAATAATCTCCCAACAACATTATTTTCATGAAGACATAAATTAATTAATTCCTACACTAGCATGGATGTGTTATCAACTAAAGAATAGCAAGTTAGATACTTGCCTGAAAATCAAAGGTCTGGTCCTACGGATTAGAGTGGTATATGAACGATTCCCTTCTTCCGATCTACGCATTGGTGGTGAAATTGAGGAGAGTGGTGTAAGGTTGGTGGCTCTCCTCCTTGGAAGCCTTATCTCTTCTCTCTTCCTTAGCCTCTCTGCAACTCTAATGTTTCTAAACCTCGAGGACTCTAACTCCCATCAGATATAACCCTTCAATTTTCGTCCATAATTCAGGCCTAAAATTGGAAATTACCAAAATGCTCTCCCGGGTTACCGATTAGGCCTAAAAACGTCCTGAGACTCAAACTAAATCCCCGAGTACACTCTCTGACTATCTCGACATTTTTGGACACATTGGCGTACTCAAAATGACCATACGAATGACTTATAATTAAATTACTTTTTATTCCATTAATTTAGTCCCGACACAACACATGCGCATCCCGACTTAATTTCTGTAATTATCGTATTATTCACTCGCGATAATTTTAATAAATTCAATCTCATATATTACTTTACTCATCTAGTAATATTCAACATAATTCTTACCAATAGTTACTAACTCTCGTCACGCTAGTAAATATTCATTTTAAAATTCGAATTAATATTAAATTAATTTATCCCAATTTAATTTAATTAATCCCATAATTAAATGTCATAAAAATACGGGTTATTACATACTTCCCCCCTAATAACGAAATTTAGTCCAGAAATTCAGAAAATAAGGCATACCTAGTAAAAATAATTTTGGATACTTTTCGCGCATATCTCTTTCACGCTCCCAAGTGAACTCCTCTATATTATAATGCTCCCACTGAACCCGTACAAGTGAGACTACCTTCAGCCTAAATTTTCTCTCGCTATGGTCTAGGATAACCACTGGTCTCTCCTCATAAGAACTGTCGGGATGAAAATTAATCTCATATATCGCAATATGAGTGTGGGCTAAATCAACCCGAAGATACCACCTCAACGACAAAATGTGGAACACATCTTGAATACGGTGCAAGTGCTCCGATTACTCAAGTTTGTATGCCACTGATCCAATTCTCTCGATAATGGGAAATGGTCCTCGTACCTCGAAGCCAATTTCCCTTTCTTCCCAAACCTCATTACTCCCTTCATAGGAGATTCCCGCAGTAATACTTGGTCTCCAACGCCAAACTCCCCGAAAGACCGCTTTGCATCGGCGTAGCTTTTTTAACTGTCCTGGACTACTCGAATGTGACTCTTGATCAACTCAATCCTGGCTAACGTCTCCTGAATCAACTCTGACCCAAGTAGCTTGTTGTCCCCCACCTCTAGTCAACAAGTGGGAGAACGACAAGGTCTTCCATATAATGCCTCGAAAGGGGCCATGCCAATCGTAAACTGGTAGGAGTTATTATAAGCGAACTCTACCAGATGAAGGTAATGCTCCCATCCTCCTTCAAAATCAAGGACACACATGCGCAGCATATCCTCCAGCATCTGATTAGTACGCTTAGTTTGTCCATATTTCTACGGTAGATATGTCGTACTCAACCGAAGCTCGGTACCCATGGCCTCCTGAAAGTTCTCCCAGAAGCGTGACCCAAAAATCTTATCTCTGTCCGACACGATGTCTAGTGGCACCCCATGCAACCTCACTATCTCAACAATGAGTAAATGGGCATACTGTCTCGTAGTGTAGTCTTTCCGCACTGGAAGAAAATGCACTACCTTAGTTAAGTGATCCAACACTACCCATATAGAATCGTGACCCCGTTGCGTTGAGGCAAACCAGTGATGAAATCCATGGAAATGATCTCCCATTTCCATATAGGGATCTTTAGCGGCTGATGTAACACTGGAGGTCTCTGATGGTCCAGCTTTACCAGCTGACAGGTGGCACACTTGGACACGAACTCCGCAATGTCCTTCTTCATCCCACTCCACCAGTATTGTCGCCTCATATCTTGGTACATCTTACCCCCTCCTAGATGTACAACAAATCGAGATCCATGTTACTCTATCATTACTGCCTGAAGTAAGTCCTCACCCTCCGGGACCACTAACCTCCCATTAAATTGCAATCCTCCATCTGAACTTACTAAGTAGAACTCCGCGCCCTTGGCTAGAAGCCGTACAATCTGATCCTGGAAAAATAAATCATCTACTTTGTCCTGGATCACCCTCGTAACAATATCTGGTGTGACTGTCATGACGGTTATAAAGGATCGGGCCACTGCCTCCTGATGTTCCAACTTTTACCACTTAGCCTTCCACACATACTCCACCTCACCTACTGGCATGCGGCTCAACGCATTAGCAACTACGTTAGCCTTCCCCGGGTGGTACTATATCTCGAACTGGTAATCTTTCACAAACTCAAGCCACCTGTGCTGATGCATGTTCAACTCCCGCTGAGTGAACAAGTATTGCATTGACTTGTGGTCTATTAACAGGCAAAACTTCTCCCCCAACAAGTAGTGTCTCCAAATATATAAGGCAAACACGACCGCTGCTAGATCCAAGTCGTGGGTGTGGTAATTCCTCTCGTGAGGCTTAAGCTTATGGGAGGCGTAAGCTATAGCCTGCTCCTCCTGCTGAAGTACTCCACCAAGTCCTTGTAAGGAAGCATTAGTATACACCAGTTACTCTACTCCTAGCCTGGATAAAGCAAGAACTGGTGCCAAAGTCAACTTATCCTTTAGTTCATCGAAAGCCAATTGACAAGCATCATCCCATACATACGGTACTCCCTTGTGAGTCAGATTAGTTAATAGACCCGCTATTTTCGAAAATCCTCGAATGAACCGCCTATTGTACCCTGTCAATCCCAAGAAATTATGAATCTCTATCGGTGTCATGGTCTTCCCACACTCCCTCACTATGGACACCTTTCCCGGATCCATGGATATCCCCCTGGCGGAGACAATGTGCCCTAAGAACTGGACCTCGCATAATCAAAACCCACACTTCTCATACTTAGCATATAGTTGATGCTCTCGTAGAGTCTAAAGAACCCGTCTCAAATGCTTGGCATGCTCCTCCTCAGTCTCGAAATAAATCAGAATATCATCTATGAAGACAATGACAAACTGATCCAGGAACTCTCTGAAGACCCTGTTCATTAAGTCCATGAACACGACTGGAGCATTTGTCAGCCCTAGGGTGAGGTATTCCTACGGATAAAGCCCTATCCCAATAGCTGCTCAATCTGATCACGTAACTCTCTCATCTCAGATGGAGCCATACGGTATGGTGCGTGGGCTATCAACCGAGTGCCCGGCATCAAATCTATAACGAAATCTATCTCTCGTCTAGGCGGTAGTCCCGGTATCTCCTGGAACACGTCAAAAAACTCATAAACTACAGTAATAGAATCATTGGGGATCACTACCTCCTTAGAGGTGTCCTCCTCTATGTAATATAAATGGTTGTACGACCCTCCCTCAGGATGAGGCATCGCCACTAGAAACATCTCCTAACCAGTAATAGAAAAAATAATACTCCTATTGAAACAATTTATCATGGCTCTATAAATAGCAAGCCAATCCATTAGAATAATGGCGTCATGCTCATTCATATCTAAGACTAACATGTCTGCAAGAAAAATCAGACTCCCAATCTCTATACCTACTCCCCGGCATATAAAGAAAATCAATGACCCATTACCCAACGGTGAGTCTACACATGTCATTGTACTCTCTATCGAGTCTAACAATCCCGTGGCCCAAGCAAAACTAGTGGCTATAAAGCAGTGTGATGACCCAATATCAAATAAAATGTGCCCCATAGTACCATGGATAGGAAACTTACCCTCAACTACGAGTGACGCCTGCGGTGCTGCTGCCTGGTGGACGTTATAAACACGTCCATACAGCAATTGTCCCTACTGAATTGGGGATGTCTTGGATAGATGGTAAGGCTGGCATTTGAGGTGGTACGGGGAGGGTGGCTCGAAAGATCGATCTCTGTGGATCCTAATGGCCACTCTGCTGCTGCGGAGCCCTGTCCCCCTCGGGTAATCCTAACGTCTATGGCCATTCTTGCCACAGCCAAAGCATTTGCCCCTGAAATTTTCTCCCCTCTATCCATGCTGTCCCCAGCCCTGATGGTCGTTACCACCCCTCCATTAGCCCTGCTGATACCGTTGTTGGCCCTGATGGACATGCAGTTGGCCCTGCTGATAATGATGTTGGACCTGCTGACTAGACTGGCCCTGCTGGACCTGCCTATAGCCTCCATATCCCTGCTTAGAATCGCCAGATCGGCATCTCTTAGCAGGGTCCCTGATTAGGCATAAATTCTTCCCATTTATCCCCTTAATTTAGAGGCTTTTATCGCATCGCAAAGTGTAATTCAAGTGGATTTATATCATATCTTTGATATTGACAAGTTCTAACGAGTACGTCGAGTTTATTGTATGTTTCATTTATTTCACAGGTGTTTAGTTATTTGATTTAAGTTTCGTACCAAAATCTCCAAAGAAGAATAAGAAGGAAAGGTTTCTGCAACAGCTGATAAGATGGAACCGAACCCAAGGTAAAGAAAAAGAACCGAATCCATCCTGGGGAAGTCTCTATAAAGGCTGAACACAACAGAACCGAACCGTAGTGAAGAAAAAATGAACCGATCCTACACCTAGAAAACTTCCTATGAAGAATCAACAAGGTGGAACTGAACCAAAAAAGAAAAATAAAGAACCGATCCCATGCTCGAAAAATTCTCTATAAAAACTGTCAAAGACAAAACCGAACCGAACCGAACCCCTTAACAGGATCGGTTTCGTTCTCTATTTTCCAAAATTATTTACTTGTAAAAATTAGAATCCTACTTAGTTCAAACTCTTTTATTTCGTAGAAGATATATTGTATACTCCTCCCAACATATGGAGGGGGCTTCTGATTCATCAAGGAAGCAATTGTAATCAGTTTTAGAGGAGAATAACATATAAACACTAGTTTTGATTCCAGTTGCAATTGAAGTAAATTTCTTCCAATTACTTCTTTTATTACTGCAGTAGTTCTTTTGTTAGTAAGTATTGGTTATTCTCTTCATCTTCATTCAGTATTAAAAATGTTTTCTTTCATTCCAAATGTGTTGTCTATAAATTTTCATATGTCAGGCTAGATTTCTAAGGTCGGGATGCATGAAATCAACCTGATGTGGTAGTTACATGTGTATAAAATTAGTCCTCTAAATTTAATGATTTATTACGATCGTATTGCGTAGAAATGCAACAATTGTAGATCTTTGGATCTCGTTTACTTCAAGGTAACCGGGATGCTTCAGAATGCAATTCGAGTGTAACTATCGCAATCCCGATTTACTTCTCCTCTGATTAAGTATGGTGCGGGCTTAAACCTCATATACGTAATGATTGGGAGTACTAAATTATGGGTCTAATTAATCAATTAAATTTATGATTAGTTTTATACCACCAATACACTAGGGTTGAGGTATTGTATTCCCATCCTGTTTTCTTCATCATATAGTTCAAGCTTCAGTTCAATCATTATCAGTAGTTTAGGTAATTTAGAATAGTTGCATTCCATTCATACTTTGGTGCATTAAATAAATATTTTCAAAATTGCATTTAGTTGTAGTCAATTCCCAAAATAGATCATTTTTTCCTTTTTCTTTAGAGTCAGAGTTAGGATTCCTTCGTCTGTCCAACGTCGTTACAACGCTGTTGTCCTTTTTCCCTGATGATCGATACCCGACTTATCAGATTATTACTTGAGCGACAGGCTTGCACTTGAGCCTAAAGAGGATGCATTTATGAGACACATTCTTAGCCGCGTCAAGTTTTTGGCGCCGTTGCTGGGAAACTAGGTAGACTTAGGATTAGATCAAGTCAATCTCAAACTTTGACCAAAAATTCCAAAAATCCAAAAATATAAAAAAATTGAAAATACACAAAAATATTCCTCATCATCTCTCATAAGCCAGTTAATGCAAAATTTTGAACTCATTCCAACTCTCATAATACCCCAACCCACATTCACGAAAACCCGATAGTTGAGTATGACCCCGATGGCCCTCACACTCCAAACGTTCCATAATTCTGGATTCCATCTCCCACGCCTACACACACCCCGACGTCCCTCTTAGGACACACCTCAGAGAGCGCTCCGAGTATACCCAGTGAGGATACAGAGTCATCTAGTGAGAGAGTCATGTCACAACACGGTAGTGCAGCCGTCGGTGAGGAAGAGGCCCCGTACCGCCATTTGAGAGAAATCTTATATCTCGAGCGCACTATCACTCCGGGATGCATTGTACTTTCATATAATGTGGGGAAATTTTGTTTTAAAAATGGGATGATCTAGATGATCCCCCACCACTATGGGATAGAATCTTAAAAGCCATATATCCACATCAGGGAATTTGAGGATATGTGTGAAACCCTCAATGATCAAACTTGCACACAAGAGGTGATCCGCCTCAAACTCTTCCCATTCTCTCTAAAAGATAAGGCTGAGACCTGGCTATGGTCTTTACCTCCAAGCTCGATTGCATCCTGGAATGAGTTGCAATCTAAATTTCTCAAGAAATTATTTCCTCCACATCGAACGAACTCCATCAAGGCTCAAATTCAAACTTTTCGATAATTACAAAATGAGTCGTTTGATCGATGCTACCAGCGTTTTAACGAGTTAATTACTTCTTTCCCCCATCATGGATTTGATAAACTGCAAATCATTTCCTTCATCCATAATGGGCTGAACATTAATTCCAAGCAACTCGTTGAAACCATGTGCGATTGTCCATTTTTCGAATTAGATGCCCACGATGCTGAGCTTCACCTGAGGTATGTCGTCGAGACTACCCAATCCTAGGATACATCTGACCCTAATGCACAAAATCGAACTTGCCAAGTGACCACCACTCCATCGGCGTCCGACCTATTTCACGTAGAGAAAAATTCTATAATGGAAGGTCGACTCGATGTGCTTTAGAGAGGAATGCCACAATTGTTGGATAAATGTGCAGAAGGACCACCTGGATCCATCCCAAACCCCATTGAGAAGGTGTCTGCAGTTTTTGATGTGGGACATTCAACAGAGGAATGTCCGATGATACCCGCCTACAAAGTTATGCTTCAAGAACAAGTAAGTGGTATAGAGGGATTCAAGGGTAATTTCGGTGCACCACATGGGAATTCTTACAACCCTTCATGGAAAAACCACCCTAGTTTTAGCTATGGGCAACAACACGCTGCGATGAATACTAATTCACATATTTCCCCACCTCCACCATCACACTTTCAACAAGCACCACACATGCAAGGACATGTGCAAGCACCACCACCTGCGGGTACATATATCACTCCACCGCGGAGAAATCTCAAGGATACGATGAACCAATTTATCAATACCCAGAATGCAACCAATGCTAGGTATGATCGCATGATCAGTGACATAAATGCAAATATTTCAAAGATACAATCATCAATGAGTGTCCAAGAGAAGGGAAAGTTTCCTGCCCAGGGCCAAAGACCTCCCCAAGGTCAAACTAGTGTTAGCTCCACCTCGACAGAACATCAGGAAAAATGTCCAGCCATGACCACTCTTCGTAGTGGGAGAGTCGTTGATTTATCACCTCCCCCACACGACGCAACTAAAGACAAGAAGATTTCACCCTGCACGAAAAAGGCCGAAGATGTCTCCTTGAAAGAGAGTGTTAAAGAAGACACTAGTGAGCCCGAGGTAGTAGCAAAACCACCCATCGCGACAACGTTTCCTCAAAGGCTGGTTCCTTCCCACAAAGGGAACCCCCATGATGAAGTGTTAGACGTGCTAAAGCAAGTAACGCTAAATTTACCTTTCCTCGATGCCATTAAGAAAATTTCAGCTTATACAAAAGTCATCAAAGACTTGTTAACAGTAAATAGAAAGATGAAGGTAAACAAAAATGTATTTCTAGCACAGAATATGAGCTCCATTCTACTTAATGATCTCCTACCAAAATTCAAAGATCCCGGTACACCCATCATTTCCTGCATCGTTGGAGAAAATAAAATTGAAAAAGCCTTACTTGACTTGGGAGCAAGTGTCAACATCCTCCCTTACGCCATCTATAGGTAACTTGATCTGGGCGACCTTAAGCCCACAAATATCACTCTCCAGTTAGCGGATCGAAACGTGAAGATCCCTAGAGGTATAGTTGAGGATGTGATCGTTCAAGTTGACACTTTCTACTTCCCGGTAGATTTTGTCATTTGGGACACAGAACCCTCCTTCCCCTCGAGCAATCATGTTCCCATCATTCTTGGGCGCCCATTCTTAGCTATGGATAGCGCAATTATTAATACTCGAAATGGGCAGATGCAACTCACCTTTAGGAATATGACCTTAGAGACTAACATCTTCCATATAGCCTAACATACGGGGGAAGAAGATGATCTTCACGCGATGAGCCTAATCGACGAAATCCTAGAGGAGTACTTTAAGGAAAATTATTATGGAATGATCTAGGGTCTTGTTTAGTGTCGAGCCACGAGAGTGAGAGAACATATACTGAATTCGAGAGGGAAGTTGAGGAGTTGAGAGAGTTACTTGATGAGAGAGCGTCGGACGAGGACGCGAGAGATGTAAGTTGGGTCTCTCGATTCGAGGAGTTACCGCCACGGGAGGCACACATGGTTCCCTCCAGCAACAAATTTTCGACCCTCAAATTGAAGAAATTACCCTCCCATATTAAATATGCATACCTAGGAGAGGATGAGACATTTCATGTTGTTGTCTCCTCTAGCCTAGACGAAGAGCAAGACGGTAAACTGTTAACGATTCTGAGGAAGCACCAAGGTGCTTTCGATTGGTGTATTATTGATTTGAAGGGGATAAGTCCTTTGATTTGCACCCATAAGATCCATCTCGAAGAGGATGTCAAGCCTGCTAGAGAAATGCAAAGAAGGCTATGAAAGAAGTGGTGAGGACCGATATCATTAAGTTATTGGATGTCGTGATTATCTACCCAATCTTGGATAGCAAGTGGGTGAACCCTATTCAAGTTGTCTCGAAGAAGTCGGGCATGACAGTGAGTGAGAATGCTAAGGGAGAGCTAGTTTCCCAACGTACCACCACCGGGTGGTGCATTTGCATTGATTACCGGAAACTCAATGCGGGAACTAGGAAAGACCATTTTCCCTTGCCATTTATTGATCAGATGCTGGAGAGAGTAGCGGGCCACCCTTACTATTGCTTCCTCGATGGTTATTCCGAATATAACCAAATTGAGGTAGACGTACTTGACCAGGAGAAAACGACCTTCACTTTCCCTTTTGGTACGTTTTTCTACAAACGTATGTCATTTGGGTTGTGTAATGCACCCGCGACCTTTCAAAGGTGCATGTTGAGCCTATTTAGTGACATGGTTGAGAGAGGACTCGAAGTGTTCATGGAGGATTTTAGTGTTTTTGGCACCTCTTTCGATTTTTGTCTGGAAGAACTGGAAAAAGTACTTGCCCAGTGTGTGGAGAAGAATTTAATCCTAAATTGGGAGAAATGCCATTTTATGGTCACTGAGGGAATAATTCTTGGCCACATAGCTTCATCCAAGGGGATTGAAGTTGATAGAGATAAAATAGATGTCATAGCTGACCTACCCACACCTAAATCGCTGAAAGACGTGCGCTCCTTCTTGGGCCACGCAGGGTTTTATAGACGGTTCATTAAGGACTTTAGCGCCATCGCTAGAACCTTAAGTAATCTCCTCATGAAGGACACCATATTTGAGTGGACAGAAGCATGCCATAGCACTTTTGAAAAATTGAAAACCATGCTTGTGTTCGCTCCCATCACGCAAGTTCCAGATTGGTCCATACCATTCGAGCTTATGTGTGATGCTAGCGGTTATGCGATAGGGGCTGTTTTGGTCCAAAGAAAAGACAAACAAGCTCATGTCATCTACTACGCTATCCGGACTCTTATCGAACCACGACTCAATTACTCCACCATAGAGAAGGAGTTGCTAGTGGTAGTTTTTTCTCTTGACAAATTTTGGTCTTACCATATCGGTTCTCCCATAACTTGATTCACTGATCACACGGCATTGAAATACCTACTTGCGAAGAAAGGCGTAAAGAAACGCAGTCCTACAAGAGTTTAATATCTCCATTAAAGATAAGAAAGGAGTAGAAAACGTCGTTACCGACCACTTGTCACGGCTCTCGTCCGACGTACCTAGTGATCCGAAGCCCATAGACGAATACTTTTCGGATGAGCAACTCCTTACTACCTCTACTTTGCCTTGGTTTACGGATATAGTGAACTATATTGTCACAAGAGTCGTCCCTCCCGATTAGACACCGCAAGATAAGAAGAGGTTCACCACTTGGTCGCACATGTTTTTTAATGACGATCCTTTCCTTTTTAAATATTGCACCGACTAAATCATCCGACGATGTGTACTGGATGACAAGATCCCAAAAGTCATCCAATTCTATCATTCAGAAGCTTGTGGAGGTCACTTTTTGAAGAAAAAGACGGCCGCTAAGATTCTTCAATGCGGTATCTATTGACCCATAATTTTTCGGGATGTGAATAATTATTGCAAATCTTGCGATAGGTGTCAAAGGATGGGAGCGATTACCCGACGAGACTTGATGCCATTAACCTCGATACTCATTATTGAGATCTTTAACTACTGGGGTATTGACTTCTGGGCCCTTTTCCCCCATCTTTTGGTTTTCTATACATCCTTGTCACGGTAGACTACGTTTCTAAATGGGTGAAGGCTATAACTACCAAGACAAATGACAGCAAAGTGGTGATTAGGTTCCTACAGGAACACATACTTTCCCGCTTCGGTGCTTCGAAAGTAATAATTAGTGATAATGGCTCGCACTTTTGCAATAAACCATTCGCAAAGCTCATGATAAAGTACGGCGTCTTTCACAAGGTTGGAACGACCTATCACCCATAAAAAAATGGACAGTCCCAATTAGCGAATCGAGAAATCAAGAACATTCTTAAAAAGATCGTCAATCCCGACCGAAATGATTGGTCCCTTCGATTGAACGATTCACTATGGGCCTATCGTACCGTATATAAAAATCCACTCGGCATGTCCCCATTCTGCTTTGTGTATGGAAAATCTTTACATCTTCCTGTTGAATTAGAGCACAAGGCATATTGGGCAATTAAGAAGTTGAATTATGATATGGATAAATCCGGTGAAGCTCGCAAGCTTCAACTAAATGAGTTAGAAGAGATACGCAATGATGCATATGAGAACGCAAAAATTTCCAAAGAAAGGATGAAACTTGCTCACGATAACACTATTCGACGCAAAGAGTTTCTTACCGGATAAAATGTGCTTCTCTATAACTCTCGGCTTCATCTATTTCTGGGCAAATTGCGATCACGATGGTCTAGCCCATTCATTATGAAGAATGTATTCTCTCATGGATCTGTGGAGTTAGACGATTTGAAAGGGGTAAATACATTCAAAGTAAATGGACAACTCCTAAAGCCATATCTAGAGGCGTGTGTGGAATAAGTCGACACTGTTTGGTTATGGGACCCCGTTTACGGGGTCAACTGAGCATGACAGAGAGGTCGTCGCACCCCCGACGTGTATGGGGTGATTTCTTGTGTATAGTAGTTGTGCTTTGGTAGAATAGATTGAGTCCATAGGTAGGTTACGTGAGGTAAGGTTAAGATCATACATTCCAATGCACACTTTGCGAGGACGTCGAGAAAATCCTAGTGGGAGAATAAGTGTAAAAAGCATCCAGAAATTCAAGGGGTGGAATTCTAGTGCAGCAGTATAAGAGAGAAGGTTCTGCTAAAAATGAAACCGAACCGAATCCCCAACCTGGATAGGTTCGGTTTGGAAAAATCGCAAAATAAAAAAATCCCATAACTGAACCGAATCGCCCCTGAACCGGATCAGTTCGGTTCCTATGATTTTGGTTCTTCCCGATGAGCCTATTCCTTCCCCCTATCCTCTTCCTTCCTTTCATTATTCCCCCTTTTCCCCCCAAAACATCCATCTCCCTTTCCCTCCAAAAACCCTCACCCAAACCTCTCCCCACCAGCTATGAATACCACATCTTCCCTACTCTTCCACTCACACCTCCAAATATTTCCCTCTCTACAAGCCTAAGCCTTTCATCTCCCAAATTCACCGCTTTCCCAATGGCCAATCCCGCTCTCCCCGCCCAATACATGTCAACCGAAGTTCTGCCCAACGGTAATGGGCAATACCGCTCCCACATGGAGCGTGTATGGTGCAAAAAAAAATTAGTTTCTCTCGCCAATTGCACATTGAGCGAGTTGTCAACTGGGACGAGCTGCCACGCCATGTCACCACCCTTTTCAGTCAGAGGGGGTGGACACAAATACCTACAAGAACCTCACCATGTCGTGTGGGCGAACGAAGTCCGGTCCTTCTATGGCTCACCCATCTGCACAGGCGAGTTTGAGTGTCAATCCTTTGTTGATGGTCGCCCCATCTCATTCTCCTTAGCCATCCTCGCCCGCAAACTTACTAAAAAGGGTGTCCCACACCCGAAAGTATATGACTACCCAACCAACGCCCCCACCATTCCCAAACAACAATGCATTGACCGACTCGTGCCTAACGATAATTGGGACCGGGGTACCTTCCCCGTGGGCCACCTAAATAATAAGGCGCGCATCACTTTCCATATAGTGTGCGCCAACTTGCTCCAAACCTCCAACGACTCGACGATGGGACCTCGCCAAGCCACACTCGTGTACCACCTTTCGACCCCAATTTCACTCTAAATCTGACCCGTATGCTCTATGCTGATATCATTTATGCGGCCTGGGAGAAAAAAGGTGCGGTACCCCTCCCTTATGCCCGCCTCATCACCTCCCTCCTTGCCGACGCTGGTATCCAGCCACCTCAAGCTTTCCCACGCCTCCCGGAGCCCATTGGGAAGGTATCCCGCATGCTGAGTGCCCAGCAAAGGGCTGCCATTCGATCAGCCCAGGAGGTGATTAATTTAGAGGCCGAGGAGGAGATTCCGGTTGAAGTACCCGTGGCTGAGGACATTGAGATGGGCAGGGCCGACGAAGAAGAATAAAATGATGATGATGACTCGGATTTCGAGCCCCCGGGTGCGAATTTTGATAGGTGACTGGCAGCGGTGGAATCCCATTTTGACGGGTTCATCACCCAATACAACCGCGATCAAGCCGCCTACCGGAGGGACACGAGCATGATGCACCAACTCCAAGCCCATCTATTCCAGCTCAACTTCGGTGGACCGCCCCCCAATTACTTTTATGATCCTTACGATCCAAATGCACCCGAGCCCTCAAATCCACCGCCCCAATGAACCCCCTGTCTGTGTTTGCTAATTATATGTGTTTGAAGTGGTGGTTTAATCAGTGTTGGTTATGTGTTTTCTCCGTACCCTTTGTAACACAGTTTGTTATTTATCTATATAAATGTTGCATTTCGGTTTCATTTGTTTGTTTTATTTTCTCACACTTTTAATTCGCTTTGAGTTAGATTTTAGTCCTTTTTGCTTGAGGACAATGCAAAAGTCTAAGTTAGGGGGGGTAACAAGTGTGTATTTCTAAAAATTCACAAATTTTCAAAATGTGCAGAAATTTAAAAAAAAAATCATAAAATCTTAAAAAACCCAAAAATATTTTTTGTTCAAAATAAATAAAAATTGGAATTCAAATTTTTCGAAAATATCATTAAAAGTCGGCTTAAACTCTCAAGTTGTAATATTCAAAATGCACAAAGCCGGAATTAACCAAAGATGGAAATTGAGCGAACGTAGGCAACTTAACGAATAAATGTGGAGATTAGCAACTCCGGTAAGATTCGAGCCTTTCATTTTTGTGAAATTTATAAATCAATCCGAGTTAATTGTTAACTCAAAATTTCTTTTCAACGTCAGATTAAGTCGTCGAGGATCTCAATTCTTTCACTTTGATCGGTTATGGGAAAATGTGTGTGATATTGCCTTGAAAAATGTGCAAATATTGATCTCTAAATTTAATTCATCTTGAAACGCATATGGTAACACAATTAGTATTTTGGACAATGAAGTAGTCCCTCGTTTGTCACCCAAAAATATTGGCCAAAAAAAGTAGCGAAAAATTACCCCTTTTGTAACCCAAATTGAGCAGAATAAATTTTTCCCTTTCGTTTGACAACCCGAAAAAACCCAATTAGCCCGGAATTGTGAAAGTTGACAATCCCAGAAATTAAGTCCAGAAAGTGCAGAAAAAGGGGCAAGTCCACCATAATGAAACAATTCTCACAAAGATGTGGACAATAAACTTGGTGTCCAAATAGGATCTTCAAAGCATATATATATATATATATATATATATATATGTGTGTGTGTGTGTGTGTATTGAAACTTGGATCCTAAACAACTTGGGTATAAACTAGGATTTTTGAGAGATTTTTTAAAGAGTTTGGGAACTCTAAAGCAATGAAAATGTTGTCAGGAAAATCATCCAATTGAGTCGATTTGTATGCATTGGCTTTATTCTGTACAAAACATTTTGAGTTATAAGTTAGGCTTGGTATGTAGACCTTTTAAGCCAATAACGAGTTTAACTTAAGACATAGTGGCAAAGATTCACAGAATGCATAATCGTGTCATGTTCCGTACCACATTTCATCTTCGTGTTTTCGAGAATCTCTCAGATATGAATGCATATGAATTTTTATCCTTGAAATTTTGTTTTTGGGTGTTTGTTTTTTATAAATTGTTTGGAAATATTTTTAAAAAAATTTAAAAGAATTTTTTTTTTTGTTTTAATGTCTTTTGAACAACTTTAAGGGTTTCGTTCGAATGAGTTTAGCAGTTCGTTCAAATGACATTTTTCTGTTTACAAATATAATATCGTTCGAAGATGGTTCGAACGAGATTGGTTGTTCTTATGAATGAGTTTTACCTTATATAGAACGATTTAGCATTTTTTGTTCAAACGAGGTTTTATTTTTGTTCGAATGAGTTTTCTCAAAAAATGTGTCGCCTCGAAAACTTATTTTCTATATAAAGGGATTTATTCATTTATTTTTATGGAGACTTTTGGCAAAAATCACTTTCCCATATAAATCCAAAAGCTCCCAAACCGTAGTTTCACCCAAAGTATTTGAAGATCCAAGTTCCATTGTTCTATATGCTTTGAGATCTTGTTATGTGGGCACCAAGAAGTTTATTCTCTTCATTTTGATTGAGAATTATTTTATGTGAAGGATTTTGTATCTTGTTTGTTGTTTACACACGATGGACTCCGTGTTGTAGTGTTGCGGTGAAGAAGTGGTGCGTCCGTGTTCCATAGCCGTAGACATTTGTTGAGCCTTATTAGTGGAAACCAAGGCGTGTGTGGACTTAAACATTGTGGCATTGTGTAAGTGGACTCTTGCGTGCATTGTTAAGGAGACGTTGAAGATCAAAGACACGTCAAGGCTTGCGAGGGCATCGAGTCTGTGTTATAAGTCATTTTCCAACTTTTTTAATTCCTTGTCATAGTGAATATGTGTGGCTGGGTCTTTCGAGATTTTTTTAGTTGTGAATTTTCCTCGTACATCGGCGTGTTGTGGATTGTTGCTTTATTTTATTCTTACACTCACCTAGATTCATGTTTTAAGACGAGAGAAAAATTTATAATTTTTTTATCACAATAACTGTTTAAAATTGGTGCTTAGGGATAATTTTGTTTAAGTTTATATATTTAATTTTAAAATTTACTTTTGTTTAGGCCACCCTCTCTACTGCCTAGCGAATTTCAAACTGGTATCAGAGTAGTAACGCTAAGTTTTTATGTTAGATCCGTGTTTTAGGCATGATTTTTAGCGATTTTTATTCGGAGGGTCAATCGGTTTATAGGGTTTCGATGTTTGATGATTCTAATTACGTATACAAGAAAATGCATTTGAAATTAGCACTTAAGGCAATAGGTGAGTAGGTTTGGCAAGTGGCTATTAATGGTTGGTCTCCACCCACAACCTTAGCTGATGATTATAGGATTCCCAAACCCGTAGAATCATGGAGTGAGGAAGAGCATATGTGTGTAAATTATAATTCTCGAGGTTTATATGCTTTGTTTTATTCGGTCACACCGGAGGAATTTTGTTGTATTATAACATGTAAAACGTCTAAATAGGCGTGGTACATACTCTAACTCACCCATGAAGTTACTAGTGTTTCTAAGGCTTCCAAACTCCAAAACATCACCACTCAGAATGAAGCCATTAAAATGGAGGAAAGTGAAACCTTCGATGAGTTCTATGCTAGATTTTCTAATATTGTGAACTCGTATTTTAACTTGGAAGCGAGAATACTCGAAAGTCGAGTAATCAAGAAATTCTTAAGGTCCTTGACTAAAATATTTAATTCAAAAGTGACGGTTTTAAATTCCTTGGGTACTTTGGACTCTATGAAACTTAAAGAGCTTGTAGGTGATCTTCAAACCTATAAACTTGACTTGTTTTCCTCCAAAACAATGAAGAAGGACAAAGTTATTGCTTTGAAAGCCTGGAATGAAGAAACATATGTTTCAAATGATGAGTCTGACATCGATTTCGATGATATGGACAAATTTGCGAAACAGTTTAAAAAATTTCTCAAGTTTGAAAAACACTCGAAAGATGTAAAGAAGTTTGAGAAAAATAAGTATAACAAGGGTGATCAATTCCCTAAAAATCATAACGATAATTTTAAGAGGGATGAGTTGGATACATGCTTTGGGTGTGAGGGTTATGTCCATAGGACAGTTGAGTATCCTACTAAACTAAGGAAGGAAGGTAAGAAATCGAAGGCGTACATGCCACCCTTAGTGATAGTGATCCAAAAGAGGGACCTGATTCCCCTATTGAGCACAACTACACCGCGTTCATGGCTATTCATGAGAGCCCAAATGAGAAAAAAAAATCAGTGAAGATAATTCTGAGCATGACACTTTTGAGGGCATTGTTTATGATTCTCAAGTGAGTGATGGTGAAGAAAGTGGAGAAAAATAGGAGGACGAAGAAGATGAAGAGAAGGATAGTGAAATCCAAGTTACCTTCTATGAGTTTTATGTTAAAAGGGCAAACTTGAAGTTGGAAGCTAGGATGTAAGAATGTGCCATAGGTGATTATAATGCTAAATTAATTGAGGATCTTAGGGCAAGTGAGAGTACTCTTAAAAAGAAGCTCGAGTATGTGAAGGGTGAGATAAATATCCTTCAAGGTTTGATGGAAGTTATGAAGAACTATATTCTTAAGTTTTAAGAGTCTAGGATAGTGGAGTTAGAAGAGATATCGGGAGACTCAAGTCATGTCAAATATGATTTTTAATATAGGTCCAGAATGTTAGATAAAATGTTAGGCACTATCTGAATCAAAGATGGTAAGTGTGGGATTGGCTACGATGAGATGGATACTTTCGCTGCTAAAGCCAAGACCATGTTTTTTAGGGAGTCAACCATTTCTGGGAACGTTAGAAAAGTTTAACCCTTAGGTAACCCCCCTCGTCGTGTCAACGCATGCATACATTGTGGTAGGAAATGTCACCTTAGGCATTTTTTCTTTGATCTTAGAAACGCTCCTAGAAAGTATAAGTCTAGAATCACTGAGGTTTTCAAAACCCTAAAGCGTCACGTCACACCTATGTGGGTTAAGAGATTCGATTTGGAGGCTTTACATGTAATACTTGTTGATTTTCTTGAATGCTTGCACATGATACTTCTCATGCTATATCTAGTGGTTGATTGTATTCGCATGTTTGCATAAACTAGCTTTTGTACTTCATGTAATAAGTGTTTATTAATTGTATGTGGTTTGAGTCTTTTGTATATTGATTTTTCATTCATTGGGTCTTATTGAAAAATACAAAAAGATTTTGTGTGTCTTTTGAGTTTATTTTTATTAAATTAATATCATTTTAAAACATGTTTAAAAACTCAAAAAAGATTTTTGATTTATGAGTAGTTTAGTTTTACACATTTTGTGTGGCATATTTGTGTGTTTGAATCCACATCATTCTAACTTTTCATGTGCCTAGGACATTTGATTATGATTCTCAATGCTTAGAGTATTTTTAATCATGCTTTCATGGAGTTGTTTGACTTTGATTTGCTTAATGGATTCACTTTATATATACCTCCACATATACATGCTATGGCTCTTTTTGAATTTTAACTTCACATGTTATATTTGAGCTAAGTGAGATGTTATCCCATCAATCTTGTCATCTACATATCTATCGACTATGGAGGATTTTTGCATGTAATAACCATTGCCCATGATTATGTTTATATTTATCAAAAATATAAGGGTGCATGGGAAAGGGCTACGAAATGAGCAAATCTCCTTTGCTTGAAAGCCATCATTAGCAAGAGCCTAAAAATGATAGGCAAAAAGAAAAGATTAAGGACAACGTATTTGTTAAATTGATTTTCAAAAATGGTATCTTCAAAAGAATTGAGTGAAAATATATATGATATTTGTTTATCTTTTGAGGGTATTATATTTGAAGATCAACGGGTTTGCACAATAAATCCTAATTATGCTTATCATGTCATGACGCTATTCATTTATGGAATCATCAAAATTTTAGGCTTGTGTGCAATGTGGTTGTTTGTTCATTGAGTTCACTTTATTTGTTACTTGAGGCTAATCTTAGTTCAATAAAGTTTTGTGGTCAATTAGAGTGCCTTGGACATTTTTGAGTGATTGGGTCATAATTCATTTATTTTAGTTCACGCCCCTTCACTCCATCCCACATGTTTAGATGCATCGATACTATTCTAGTGTGTTATTGGTATCTATTGTTGCTTGTTTACATTGATATATCGTGTTTCATTGTGTATTCAAGTTGATATCATTTATTGCATCAATATTGGTATTAACTGATCATTGTGTGGACTATTTGTGCTTGTGTTGTCATGTTGTGTTTGGTTGTAACCACTGCATGATATTCTTCTTTCCTCCTTAATTTCAATTGGTATAATATGTTCTTAAATTTTGAGGGACATGTGGTTTATAGGGGAGAAATGATTTTATGCATTATTTCTTTGTTTATTCCTGAACAAAAGGAATGAGAAGTGGTATATTTGACTTCAGTGTTAGGAGGAGATATTTATCTTAGGAATAAACGTCTTACCTAGGTAGGGATCTTTAGACATAGGGGGGGGGTTATTCATATGCAAATTTATATTATTATATATTATCTTTGCATTTGAAAGTGTGTTAAAGTGTGCAGGTTTGAAACATGCGACAAAGTTTACAAGCGTGCAAAGCTACTCAAAGTATGTGTTCATCGAGCATCTGTAGTTTTTTCGTTCAAGGTTTGGGATTGAGTCTTTTAGAGATATTGACGGCCCGTAGATTTTATATATTTAGTTTTGTCCCAAAATAGCCAAAGGGGGAGATTTATAAGGACAAATTTTCAATTGAATTGATTTGTATGCATTGGCTTAATTTCGGACAAAACATTTTGAGTTATAGGTTAGACTTTGTATGTTGACCTTTCAAGACTATGACGAGTTTGATTGAAGAAGTACTGGCAAAGATTCATAGATTACATAATCGTGTCGTGTTTTATGCCACGCTTCATCTTCGTGTTTCCAAGGATCTCTTAGGTATGAATGCATATGAATTTTGATCCTTGAAATTTTATTTTTGGGTGTTTGTTTTTCATAAATTGTATGGAGGTGTTTTTAAAAGTATATAAAAGGAAAACTCTTTTTGTTTTAAAGCCATTCAAATGAGTTTAGCAGCTCGTTCAAACGAACATCAAACGACATTTTTCTATTTACAACAATAATACCGTTCGAAGCTCATTCGAAGTTTATTCGAATGAGATTAGTTGTTCATTCGAATGAGTTTTGCCTTAGTTCGATTGAGTTAAAGTTTTCGTTCGAACGACGTCCTGTTTGCGTTCGAATGAGTTTTATCGAAAAATATGCACCTCAAAAAATGTGTTTTCTATATAAGGGGTTCAAGCATTTGTTTTTATAGATATTTTTGTCAAAAATCATTTTCTTATACGTATCCAAAAGCTCCCAAACCCTAGTTTCACCAAAAATGTTTAAGATCCAAGTTTCATTGTTCTATATGCTTTGAAATCTTGTTTTGTAGGCACCAAGAAGTTTATTCTCTTCATCTTGATTGAGAATTATTTCATGCGGAGGATTTCGTATCCAGTTTGCTATTTACACACGGTGGACTATGTGGTGTGGTGTGGCTGTGAAAAAGAGGTGCATTCGTGTTCTATATCCGTAGACGGTTGTTGAGCCTTATCGGTGGACACCGAGGTGTGTGTGAACTCTCACGTTATGGCACTGCGTAAGTGTACTCTTGCGTGCACTGTGGAGGAGAGGTTGAAGATCGAAGACGCAGTAAAGCTTGTGAGGGCATTGAGTCTGTGTTGTAATTCATCTATCGACTTTTGTAATTCCTCATCATAGTGGATTTGCGTGGTTGGGTCATCCGAGATTTTTTAATTGTTAATTTTTCTCCTACATCGACGTGTTGTGGTTTGTTGCTTTATTTTATTCTTGTACTCACCTAGATGGATATCTTAGGACAAGATAAATTTTTGTCATTTTTTTATCACTACAACGGTTTAAAATTGGTGCTTATGGTTAATTTTGTTGGAGTTTATATATTTAATTTGAAAATTTTAAAATTGAATTTTGTTTAGACCACTCACCGAACTGCCTAGCGATGACTATCAAGTCTCTAAGAAAAATGTTGCTTTGAACTCCTATTTATAGGAGGTTTGTTAAACACGGCATAAGGATGAAAAGCAGCTTGCAAAAACTCGGATTTATGACAAATTCGCGTACTCATTCGAACGACTTTGTACCTCGTTCAAACTAAGTATAGTATCTCGTTCGAACACCATTCAAACAACTTTTCCAATGAGATTTTAGCGAAGGGTAAAAAACATCGCGTTCAGAGTTTTGTTTGAACAGGGCTCGTTCGAATGACTTCCGAAGTTCGTTTTAACGAATTCAAAAAAAAATATTTTTCTTTCAAAAAATATAAAACGGATAAAATAATTTTAACATAATTTAAAAAAATATATATAAAATCCTAACATCCAATTATAAAATCTCTAAGGATCAAAATATGTATACATCCATAGCTGAGAGATCCTCGGAACGTGAAGACGAAAACCAGCACGAAACACATCACGATGATGCAATCTCTGAAGCTTGGCCGTTGCATCTCACCCAACCACGTCATAAGCTTAAAAGGTCAACATACACAAAGACTAACCTATGAATTAAAATTTTTTGTTCGTAATTAAGCCAATACATATAAATTGACTCAATCGAAAATTTCTCCTTACATTTACAATTCTTATCGTCGCTACCACCATCATCATTCACTTAATCACCACCGTTGTCGTGGTACCATCACCATAGTCACCAAAACCACTATAATGTCATCAACACCATCATTATTGCCACAGTCACTACCACTGAGACGACCAACCTTCCACTATCATGGTAACATCACGATCATCGGAGTTTCCATGTTAGTGTTAGATATACTAAATTACATGTCTTCAATATTATCGCATAATCAAACAATGTGGAAATATTTTTTTGTATTTTATGTACCTGACCAAACACATAAGAAACCTATTACCTGGATGTAAAACTCACACTATTGAAAAGACGTCTTTATGCGTTGAAAATAACGTCAACGGAAGATAACAATACGATTCCAACCATTGTCTTAACAATTATAATTGGTGTCACGTCAATTTGTGAACTAGTTTTATGCTCTCTTAGTTAGCATTACTCAAACCAAGCATAGCCTCATATTTTGTTTGAATAACACTCGTTAGTTAATGTTGAATTGGTGAACTAGTCAACATGCGAACCACTTCGGCCGAAGCCACTTTAGTAATTTTTTTATTAATAATAAGTAACACTTTTAACAAATAAAATCCAAAATCGATTCATCTTCGAAAATTAAAGATACAAACTAAAACGTATTACTTAAGTAGAGGATGCAGTTCCTCCCTTGTTCCTTGGAGTTGCTTTAGTATCTTCCCTGAAGTTACTCTTGAACTAGCGAGGAATATGACGGAGGTACCACATATGACCAATGGTCCTCCTTCAGATTGCCTTCACACGACAATTGTATTTCCTACTGAGCGGTAAGAAAGGCCCAAGCAGAGCAACATCTCTTCTGAAGATGGAAACTACAACATCCACATCTCACACATATAGAGAGTGTGTGTGTGTGTGTGTGTGTGTGTGTGTGTGTGTGTGTGTGTGTGTGTCTTGTTCCTCCTCTCACCGAATCTCCTTGTTCCTTTTCCCATTTCTTTGAAGTGTTACTGTAAGCTAATTTTGAGCATCACTTAAATCAGTTAGATTGCATCATCTTATATGTCTCATATTCACATTTTGGCATCTTGAATATTTGAAGTATTTTTTAGCGCGGATTATAATCCATCACTATGCGCTTCATCATTCTATTGATTAACAAACATTGGATAAGACAGTTTATGATTTTTTATATATATAATTTAATAGATCATACAATATTTTCTCTTTCTAAACAACCTCCCCCCCCCCCCCCACCCCACCCCGACCCAAACCACCATCACCGCTACCGCCACCACCACCGCCCACACATGCACACCCGCCTGCCCACCGAATCACCCAACCACAAATAAAAACTAATAATAAAAAGGGTAATGTAACTCTAATAAACATGAAATAATTAGGATTGTTTAGCTGGCACGCAATTTTCAGGGAGAAAAAGCTTTAGCCATCTTAACATCAAAATGTTTAGCTAATTACAATATTTTGTCCCTCTTAGTTTTATTAAAAGTGATAGAATCATATTTTTGCCCCCCTTGACTAAAATTTCTTGATCCCCCCTCCTATAGTGTTTAGGTTGCCTCCTGATTTTACTCTCTTAAAAGAGTGCTTACTCTCTCACCCTTCGTCCCGACACACTCACGAGGCCCGTCGTTGTTGTTTATTATTGTTATATTTGCATGTTTACATCATCACTTCATTATTAAACTATTCATATCTCTCCTTTGCCTCTGGCCAAAACCTCTCCCAGACAAGTTACACCTCGGTCCTTGAGGAACAAACTCCATAAATTAAGCCCACCACTAACTAGGGGTGGCCGTGGGCCGGGCCTGGGCAGGCCCGGTCGGGCTCGGGCCGGGCTTGAAAAATTAATGGCTATCCCAAGCCCGCTCGGGCCCAGATCGGGCCTTATTATGTAATCCCAAGCCCGCCCAGATTTGAAATCTCTTTACCCAGGCCCGCCCGATCGGGCCATATTATATTAATTAAAAGATTTTTTTTAAAAATTAAAATACCTATTTTTTTATTTAAAGATCAATTTTTTAATTTAAAATCTGTTTTAAACTTCATGTATTACAAAGTCCATATATAAAGTTTCCCACTCTAAATGAAAAGACTTGGTATACGTTTTTATATTTATAAAAGTTCTCCCCCCCCCCCCCCATATATATATATATATATATATATATATATTTCGGGCCTCGGGCCGGGCCGGGCCTCATCGGGCTTAAGAACTCCTGCCCAAGCCCGCCCGAAAAAAAATCGGGCCTATAAAATTTTGCCAAGCCCGCTTTGCGGGCCTATTCACCTTACCCAAGCCCTATTTTTTTATTGGGCGGGTTGGGCGGGCTTGGCGGGCCTCGGGCCTATGACCACCCCTACCACTAACTACGCTCCTACACATAGCATCATAGTTCTTGTCACCTTCATTTAAATTCCTGGTCTCCCTTCTTATGAAGCGCATTATAAACCCGCACGATGCGCGTGCGATATATATATATATATATTTGATCAACTTAAGTGATTACACATGTTATGATATTAAAAACAACAAAAAAATATAAATAGAACATTAAGTAAATAAAAGTGAAAATGAACCCGAAAGATTCAATTTCATTTAATGAAATTAAGCATACCTATCTAATATACTCTGTCAATCATTATTAGTCTTTAATTGGTTATCGCGAGCAGGTTATGATAAATAAATAAATAAAATTGTACAACCATTTGGTGGTAAAAAAAATAAAAAGAACTCAAAATCACGGTTGTTTAACTTCAAGCGCTATAACAACTATTTTCTTGTAAAATGATTGTATTATTTAATGTATACTTGATAATTCGTAGAAAAGGTCAATCTCAAATAGTGTCTTTGATTCTATATGTAGTTAAGCATAGTATATATTATATATATATATCTTTGGCATCTCAAGAACCTTTTTTTTTTTAAACACGCATCGCACTAAGACAAAAATTGGATTATTAATGCAAATAAAGGCAAACAATATTAACAAAGTTCAAAAAGATGAAAATGTAATAGGGTGTCGTCGAAAAGCATAGTAAATTATTAATTAAAATTGATACTAACTAACATGGGCACCAACTTAAAATGAACATCATACTTTTCATTCTAAAGTCTTTCTTGTCAGTATTCGAACACAACTTTCAATTAACGCCTATTGTCTAACACCGTTAATTTTTGCCGAAAAATATTAGGTGCTGCACATTATCACATTTGAGGGTATTTGGGAGAAAATAAATATAAAATTTTAAAATAAATGAAAATTGCATAACAATTCCTTTAAAAGTATTTAAAAATCTCAAAATTAAAAAAAAAACATGTAAAAAATATTCCCATTTAAAAAAACATATTTTCAATAAAAAAAATAAAAATAAAAAACAAACTTCTAATAGATAAAAAAAAATTCCAACAAATGACATGTCCTCAATTAAAAAATGTTTTCGTAATAAAAATAGGAAAATACTAAAAAAATCTACATAAAAATCTCGAAAAAAATTTAAAAAGTCAGCAAAATACTGAACAAAGACTTTAAAGAGTTTAAAAAAATATTGCAAAAAAACCTATTTCAAATAACAAAGTAGATTTCAAATTAAAAACAAATTTCTAATAATAAAAAATAGAAAAAATATTCAATAATTAATAAAAATCTGAAAAAATACATAAAAACAAAAAACATAAATAAAAATAAAAATATGTAAAATACATTAAAAATAAAAAAATAAAATTACTCATTAAAACGAAAAAAATATTAAAAAAAATACTACAAAAAATAAATTTCCAATAAAAAAAATATCTAATAAAACCAGAAAAAAATATTCAATAATTACAGAAAATTTAGAATATACAAAAAAACAGAAAAAAATATTTAAAAAATAATAAAAAAGAAAAACAATTTCCAAAAATAAAAAATTCTAACCTTGATTAAAAAGCATAAAAAATAATATTGATAAAATATTTCCAGCAAAAAAAATGTTTTCATAATGGATAAAAAAACTATCATGCATCATATAAATAGGTGTAAAATGGGTGAAAATAGAATGCGGGATGTAATTTGAATCAAAATAGAGGCAAAACAAAAAAAACTCCATTAGAGTTGAAGAAAATTAAACCCCAAAGCATTATGCCATATCTGAACGGGAAAAACCTTCAACTTTGAGATATCTAATTCACCTGGAGGGCGATCAGGATTTGATACCCTGACTTCATCAACTCGGAACTTTTTCGAGCCTTACTCAATGATTGCTGAAGCTTGGGACTTACTAACAAATAATTGTTAACAGGGATGCTTCAACACGCAATCTACCCTTCCTTGAGCGTGATTGGCATGATGGCAAAGTTTGCGTACGAAAACAGTTTACCCTTCATTGAGCTGTAAAAGTATTTTCGAGTGGTATGAAAACAGTACCATCCGAAGATCTGTGATGGGTGTATGGGATTGGCATAATGGCAAAGTTTCGTATGAAAGTATATCGTGCCAAAACGGAATTTACCCTTCCTTGAGCGGGTGGGTTATTCAGTGCATTGGGAACTTCTCTCTCTCTCTTTCTTGGTAACTGAAGATTTGCTAAGATGGATTTCTAGAAAAACCTGGGCAAATGAAGATATTTCAGCATAAGAAATATAATCTAACTGAAATGAGTTCGGTTCATCAACCATTAGTTCTGTTGAAAATTACTACTGGGTTTTTAAGAAATAGAGAGAAATGCCCGTTGGGTTTTCCATTTCCACCCAAACAGTACCATAAACAGGGCAGTCATAATAACTCAGATTAAAAGGGGTATTTAAGGAAGGGTTATGGAACTTCAAGAGGCAAAGAAAATGAAGAGTCGTGGAATGAGAATCGGCAATTGTTAACAGGTAAAGAGACTCTTTAGATGAATTGAGGGAGGGACGGTGCAAGAAAATAGGGAATTTTTAGCATTTGGTAAGCAGTACACGGTTGAATTTATTGTCATTTTAGATTAGTTACATAGATGTGCTTATATTACATAAAAACAAAAAAAAATTCCTCCATTTTATAAAAACAAATTAATGTTACAGGACAGTGTTTCTCCAACCCTTTTGCTCCCCACCAGCAATGTGGTGGATCAAAAGAAAACATGAGGAAAAAAAGAAGCAAAATTTTCTGCCCAAAAAAAAAATCAAAGCTGATAGCAACATTTTCAACCGAACATACTCCATTCCAGCCATCAAAACTTGAAAACCCCCACAAGGGTAGAAAAGCATATCACAAGTAATTTACATCTTCTTCCTGTTGTTCTAGGATTATGTTGGCAAGAGCAAGCCTATATGCTGTAGATCTTAGATTCCTAACTAGAACATATATTTCCTTCCTCCTCTGCTTCACCGCCACTCCATGCCACTGGTCTTCTCTAAGATGAGCCATCAACACAGCCTCACATAGAGCCACTGCAACTGGTTTTTTGCTGCATGAAAAATCGGTTTTGAATTTAATAATACAAAATCAAGAAAGAAGTCTAAAATTAAAAGGAAACCGGCCCGCAGTTACCATCCTTGGGTCATCGCATTTTTTATGACTAACACAACAGGCTGGCAGTGGAGGAGGCAGAATTATTGTTTAAGGTGGGCAAAATTTAATAATAATAATAATAATAATAATTTCTCCAAAAACTAAGGTGGTCAAAACCTGAAATTTCCTGGCACGTACACAGAGGAGGAGCCAGGAAATTTCTGGGTGGGGAACGCATTGACCATTGACGGGGGTTTGGGGGGCGACTTTGTTAGGGGTTATTTTTAGTTTTTCAGACATTCAGTTGAGAATATTTAATTGAGTAAAACTACATGTACCCCCATTTTGTACCCTTTTCCATACCCTCAAATAAGACAAGGCAAGAAGTGATTGTACTTTATGCCCTGACGGGACCCACAACAACAAGATACAATCACTTAATGCAGAGGGTATTGAAAAGGGTACACATAGTTTTGTTCTTTTTAATTTTAGGCTATTATATATTCAGCAATTTTAGACAATTATAACTTCAAGGAAACAACCTCACATCACCATAGCATAAATTCACAATTCCCGACACACAATAGTCAATAACAAAATTCTTAATAATAGTTAAATAAATTGGTAAAATACAAATTAACAGATAAAATAAGTTTAAAACACATTCTCGGTGGGGCACTATTACAAATTACATTCTCTACCCTTTAGTTATTTCCAAATTTAGATTGAACCTCAGTTTTACACACTAATTTTTTTCTAGAAATCCTGGGTGGGGCACTTGACCCCCCAAGAATGTACATAGCTCTGCCACTGCACAAACGGGATAGATTATTTTCAGCAAATTATGGTATCATGTAAAACTGTAAAGTCATTTTTACAGAGACAATTTTGCAGTTTAATATACAATTTATTGGAAAAAGTGCAAAAACTCCAACCAACTATGCAGTTTTGGCAAGAAAATCCCTAATCTATTTTTAATCCCCCCCCCCCCCCCCCCCAACCCCAACACACACACACGCAACACACCAAAAAAAAAGTATAACTTTTGATATGAAAACCCATTGTTGGAAACTTTTTAGTGACAGACAAGTAGGGAATCTTTACAACAAAATGTTGGTTCAGGTGATTTCTGGTTGTAAGGACACAAATTTCCAATTGAATCTTAATATAGTGTTGGCTCAATTCCGGACAAAAACATTTGTGTCGTAGGATAGTATTGAGTGAGTATCCTCCAAGCCTATGACATACTAGAGTTGAAGACGTAGCGGCCAAGACTGATAAAGGTTCATCATTGCCGAGTTTCAAGTGCTTTGTTTCTACGTCATCAACATCATATTCCATAGTCTCCAAAGGTATGAATGCATTTCTATATCTATATAGGGAGACTTGGAATAAGTTTATATTGGGAGTACTTTTATTTTAAACTGAGGTTAGTTTTCAGAAGGTTTCTTTAAAACTTTAAAATAAAGTTTCTGGGCTAAAAATCGAATTTTAAGCTTTCTGTCACTTCGTTCTAAATTGTCATTCGAACGAGGTTTGCCAACGACTTACCACTGGAACCTCGTTAGATAGTTCGTTCGAACGAAATGTCGTTCGAAAAAAAATGTCGTTCAAACGAGATTTCGGCGGGAACAGTTTTTTGGCACTTTCCCACTACTTTGTCCCACTATTCTTTCACATAATTTAATGACTTCGGGAACAGAATTTTTCAAAGAACTTTTTCTATCTCCTAGAGAGTTTGAGAGCTTGATTCTTTCATAAAAAGTTCCCTTGATGTTTGTTATCCAAATTGATATATTCAAAGAACAAAACCAAGTTTACACCCAATTGTTTGTGTTAATCCAAGTTTCTATCTATATATATATATATACATCTTGCTTGGAGAGTTTGTTTGGCACAGGATTCATCTCTACCGTAAAAGAGAGTTTGGGTTTGCTTCTACATCCCACAAAGAAGAAGCTTGTTTGTTGTGACATACTCACTTGAAGAAAGGCTCCTTGTTTGGGTGACGGTAACCAGAAAAAGTCCGATCGGTGGATTCCGAGACCGCGGTGGAGTTCCGTGGTTATTCGCTAGGCAGAGGTAGTTACAAGAAGACGCGTCGGGGATTGAAGGAGTCGAGTCGAGTGTTGTAAGTCATCTTGCTTTTAATTATAAATTCGGTACTTAGTGGATTTGAGGCTAGGGCCGTCCGAGATTTTTTCCCGTTGTGGGTTTTTCCTCGTACATCGCGCCGTGGTGGTTATTTGTTTATTTTATCTTTTGTAAAATCACCTAGAACGCATGCTTAGGTAAAAATATAAAATTGGTTTAAATCACTTCCTTAATTTGGTGCTAACATAAATTTGGATAAATATTAATTTAATTCAAGTCATTAACTTTAATTTGATAAAATTTGGTTTGGCCTAAATTTGCAAAAATGGACTAATGATTGTGTTAGGCAAATTTCTAGGACTTGAGTTGAATTAAATTGGTTTAAGTGAAAAACATATTTGTTGTCTAAGTTAATTTCAGTTGATTTAATTTTAATTTGAAAGAAATTAAAATTTGGTGTTTGTGTGTGTTTCATTGAACCATCTCGCTTCCGCATCAATAAAAGGAGATTGAAATTACCTTTTTGTATAAGGTTTTAAAATTGGGGGCCTCGTGTTCCAGCAAGTGGTATCAGAGCATTGATTTAGAAAGCCTCATGTTTTCGCTGGTATTATAAATGGTTTAGGAATTAAAAAAAATGCACTATTCAGGGAGTTTTTTTCACTTTACCCTAATTCATAATCCTATCAAGTAGGAATTAGAAAAAAAAAAAGTTCACCTGAGTAATGATATAATGATGAAAAGCATTTTCACCAACTCAGAAGAAAAGAGAAACTTCATATAAAGTTGTAAATAAGTGTACAAACTAATTATTTGATTTTGGGCAAATTTAGTGAATAAAAGTTGCCGAGCAGATGAAAATATTTTTCACTGCAAAACAAAACAAAGCCAAATTGTAAAATTGAAAAGGAAAAAAGTTGCAGTTAAGAGAACTAAGATTTATCGCAATGATGAGGATACGACACCTATGACGTAGCAAGTTACACAATACTAACCTTCCTCGAACAAACCCAGATGTGACAAAGCCAATTGGCCACCTCTGAGACTCGTTGCTAACAGGATCCTTGGGTACTTGAAGTTCCCATTTACCAGATGGTTGCTGTACGAAGTATGATTTTGATGAAGACTCAGGTATTTGAAGTTCTACTTTGTCATTGTCTGATCTGCATCATTTAAAAGCAGGATTATCTAGCTAGGGGCACATTTTGTAGTTAGTACTCTCTCTCTCTCCCCCCTCTCTTGACAAGATTACTTCTGCATTAATATAATCATAAAATCAAGAAAAATGCCATATGAAAGTTGATGACCTCCTCAAAGAGCTTGGTATCTAGGCCTGGATTTATTAGTGATTTCTCCGTCTTTTTGTGAATATGATTGTCATTGATGATACTATAAACATTAGCATGTCGTGTCATCTTGTTAATGAATGGACAAAATTAAATGAAGATTTTGAGAAATACATGCAAAAAGTTAAGAAAAGACAGATTTAACTCGTAATATTATCATAAATTACACGAATACATCTTTCATCAGTTCCCAAAATGAAACTAATCCACGAACCAGCTATTCATTGTCCATATCTCCTTCACCTTGAAGTAGAAGCAATGATACTCACGTGGCTATGCAGCATTTTTATTAAAGAACTAACACATCTCCATCCATCAAAACTGTGAAATAAATTAGAAACAAAGTTCTAGTGACAACAAGAAGAATTCAAATATTTATCGGAAGCCCATATTTTATCCATTTACATCATGATAAATGACTCACAAGAGTGAGCACAAACTTAGAAACTCTCTCTCAAACCATTACAGTGGTTGGCCAACGGCTTTATATATAGGTTAAAGTCATCTTCTTGCTAGCCAAGATAACCTAAAAGTGTAGGAGAAAAAGGGGAATTTAAGATATTCCAAGGGAATACCACCCTACCTAAAACATTAACCTAAATAAAACATTAAAAAAATTGAAAGACGAACAAACAAACAAAAAAATACATATGACATAGTACTATTAAGCCCCAAATACTCTATTCTCATACTCTCCCTTTTTACGAAGAAAGCACATTCTCGAGCTTTAAAAATTGGGGATGAGTGAAAAATTCCCTACATATGTGGCCAGAGACAGTTAGGGAGAGCCCGAAATTTTAACACCTAAAAGGCTCTGAAAAATTAGCCATATTGATTGGAACTTTTTTTTTACCCTAGAAATTTCTTCGCCAATTTGGTCAAACATTTTTTTGTTTTAAGAAACTCTAAAGAGTCCAACGAACAGCCCTAATAGATTACCAGCTTTGGGCCCAATCTTGCCCAAATTTGTCACTCCAAGAATGCCCATTTTCAAAAAACTATGTGAGCCCAAACAAAAAAATCAGACTTAATAAGTCCGTTTTGAGCCAACAGAATAGGCCCCATTCCATAGGGGTTCCCTTAGGTAGCGAACTTGGGTACTCTAAATTAATCTTCTGTTGTTTTCTCTCTCTTCGCCAGAGAAGTGGTGACACAATGGCTGAGGGTTGTAGTTGGGCAATCGGTAGAGGAGGCGGTGTGGGTGTGGCTGTTGTTGGTGCACATAGTGTGCAGAGAGAGGCTGTACGAGGCAATGGATGTTGGAGGCCAGGGTTTCCTCTCACTTCTGCTATCATCGCACAGGCGTGTGCGGTTCAAGCCCCTCCCCCACCCAAAAAAAAAAAAACGGCTCCACTGCTAGCTACGGCTGACCATCGCATCCCCTTCACTATGCCAAACACCTGCCCAGCTCACGCCTACTGAAAACCCAAATACCCAATTCCATGCGCACACATTCAGCCCCTGCTAATGGAAAACCCCAATTCCTTCCTATTCCAATTCCAGCCAACCCTTGTTTTCTGTGGAGGGGTGCTCAACCCCTGTTCCGACACCACCTACCACCGAGATAACCCCACCCTCATCTGCAGGAGCTCCAACAGTTCCGACCTTAGACAAGCTCGAAACCCCCGGCAACAGCCTCATCCATTGATTGCAAGGCTCCCCCACCTATCCACTTCTCCAAAACACTATCAATCCGAGGCCTCATCTATTCAGCACCACCATACCACATTTTGTAGAGCTCGGGAACGCCTTTCAACCCTACATAACCCCCTCACTTTACCAATGAACCACCAATCTACCAAGTTATCGCTTGTCGGTGACGGCACTACTGGCATCACTTTGGCCATGACCCGAACCCTAGAACCCCCATGACAACCCTTGTCGGACCCAGTTGGCTACGCCTATGTTTGTCCAAGGGGAACTTGTTCCCCGTCATTATTGATAGCGGAACCAATGGCAATCTTGTCTCCCGGCACATAGTAGAGAAGTTGGGTTTGACCATGGAGCTATTGCGATCTTCGTGTCGTATTGGGTGGTTATGAGGAGGTTATCCCCTTGTCCCATTCTCTATAAGGCCATATGCTAATGAGGTCCTCTGCACCAATGTGGATATGACTATCCACCACACCTTGTCCTCGCACGACTTGCAGCAGTTTATGTGAAAGGTGAGGCCTCGTTCTTTATCCGCCTATCTAGTTTCGTTCCCCACAGTGATAATTGATGCATGGGAGGAAAGGATGTGCTAAGGTCCTTATCTTCTTCCTAAGTGCAAGCCCGTTTTCCGTTTCTTCCTAAAGTCAGAAATGGGAGATGGTTCAAGCTCCGGTAGCAACTAGATCTTGTTGCTGCAGAAGCTCCCATCATGATAATTTTAACTTTCCATTGCCGAAAAGAAATATAAATAGATGAGACTAAAAAATACATCTTTTGCACTTGTTAGTATCTTCTCGATCGCTCCGACAGAGGTCCCCCGGCCCAAAAGACGCATTTAGATTCCTCTTCCCACGTCACATCCAAATGAATATCTAGCGTATTATTGACTCTGTAGCATGTGAACGGCGGTCCAATTGCCCCACTACCAAATGGCCCCCACCAAGCATGCGAAGTTTCAGCGGCAGGTTTCAGAGTTGGGTGATCACGGGTTACTTCAAGAGAGCATGTCACCATGCGTCGTTCCAGCTCACCCTAAAGAAAAATGGTTGTTGGTGGATGTGTGTTGACAATCAGGTTATCAATAAGATCACTATGAAGTACTATTTTCCCATCCCAACTAGATATGCTTGATCAACTTCACGGAATCTTTGTTTTCTCCAAATTGGATCCAAAGAGTGGGTACCACCCAATACGCGTATGAGTGAGTATCACCCGATACACATATGACCAGCAGACGAATAGGAGACAGCTATCAAGACTAAGGATGATCTCTACGAGTAAATGTGACAAACTACACGCCAAAGGCCCAAAACAAAACAAATAACAAATTTTAGAGAGAGAATCTAAAAATGTCTTGTATTCAAAAATGAAGGCCCTCTTCAAATGAGGCTAATATGGGTATTTATAAAAGTAGGAGGAGAGTTGGGCTACAAGAAATGTCATAATTATTAATACACCCTTACTAACCTTAACTCCTAACTAAGTACAAGATATCTACAAAAAGGAAGTACATCAAATAGAGAAAAAGAGAAAAATAACAAGATTGGACAAACTGTACTAAATGTACTAAAAGTATATCCAAATCACATCACCCTCCCCCCTCAAACAGAGTTCATCCAAGTACTCAGAGAGGGATGCCCATTGAGTCAGGCTCCAAAATAGTGATCAACGCGTGGCGAGGAGACTCCTTTAACTCATCAAGATAATCTGGAGGACGCTCCATCACTAAAAGGGCACGACGACGTGAAAGAGAGCAGTTTGAAACTCGATGCCCAGCGGTGCCACAATTATAGCATCTGAATGTAGGAGGGTCCGAAGATGTAGCCGTGGGGATAGTAAAGGTGACTGGGGTAGTAGTAGAAGTGGGAGCAAATACATGAGTAGGAGCAGTAGCTGGAACCGAAGGTGGTCGAGCTCAGAAAGAGGGTAGAGTTACTAGTGCAAGGTGGTAAGTCTCCACCTTAATAGCATACTCAACCACCTTCAGAAATGTCGGTATCTCTCGCAATCCTAAATCGTGTTGTATGTACGGCTGGAGGCCCAAAATATAGCGGTTGATCCATTGATCCCCAGTCTCAGGAATATGAACCCTGGTGCAAAGGAGCTGAAACTGCTCGGTGTACTCTACCACTGTAGACGCTTCCTGACAGAAAGACTGTATGCGAGCAAAAAGATCTCGCTCGTATATCGATGGGATGACTGAGACCTATAGGGTAGCCTTCAACTCTAGCCATATCTGAATATGGAGTAGTTCGGCTGCTGTCCGTCGATAACACAGATTATTTCACCAAACTCAGACAAATTCCTGAAAATTGGTGGCAACAAGAACACAAGAGCAGACCTGAACCCTCTTGTAATCAAAGACCGTCTCATTAGCAGCTAACCCGTCAATCATGCCATCGGGTGAGAATCGTCCATCGAACGTCGGGACATCAATGCGTATATCACCGTGGAGACTCCGAGAAAGTAAGTGAAATGCCATAGATAAGGGGTCCCCATCACATCACCTCGCACCATAGTTGTCAGAATCTTACGATTTGCGATTCGATTCGTACGATTCGATCCAATTCACATACTAATCGATACGAATCGGGAATAGAATCGAAGGGGTTCCAAAAATCGAGCTGAATCGTGAATCGCACCAATTCACGATTTAGGTGCGATTCATGTTTCTCGGAGGATGTTGGCTATTTTCAACCGACTTAAAGCATATGGTCATTTTTTGTTCCTTTTAAAATAACCCTAAAAATATTTTATTATTAAAATAATAAGAATTTAGTACAAACTTATGTTACCCTTTTACGAAAGACAGTGACTACACATACTAGCGTTGTGTTTAAATTATCGGATTGTATAATCTATCGTTGTGTTTAAATTTGAACATTGTAGGTGGTAGTATTGTTAAAATTTGATCATAATTTGGAAATGAGAGTTCATTTTGTTAAGTTATATTTTAATGAAATCACGTCTTATAATTGCTTTTAGGTCATAATATGTTTTATTACATATTCTTAATGTGTTCTCTTTGCATTTATATATTATTTCCTACATATTTTATATTTATACCGATTCTTACAATTCGATTCACTGTTCATAATTCATAGGGTTTTCGATTCATGATTCAATTCACGATTTGACAAGTATGCCTGGCACAGGTGCAGCATAATCAGCAGGCAACGGCGGCACCTGAACAGGTGGTAGATGAGGAGAAACATGTTGGGCAACTGGAGGGGAAGGAGGGTCACGTGCCAATCAAATGGCTATGATCACCACAATAGAAACAATGGCAGTCCCGTAATGGCACAAAGCGAGGAGCATCGGATGGAGGGGGAGGTATCCACTCCAAGACGTTGCGATGGGTGTCCCCGGCATCGAAGGATGAGGAAGAATAGATATAAAGCAGAGATAGGTCATGGTGGGAAGGTGTATGGTGCGATGATGGCATATATAGTGGTGGATGAGGGAACGAGCACGGATCAGGAGGGCAGAGGGTGGTAATACACCATATTCGAAATTTTCGAGTAGAATGGGGTTTCTGTCGTGGCCGAGGGTGTTCGGTTGTCTGCCTGCGGGGTACTCTGAATTTTCAAGATTTCCGAGTTGATCGGAATTTATGACAGGGTTAAGGGTTTCAGAATAGCGGCCAAGAGGTTTGGGATGTCGATCGGGGTCAAGAAACTCACGGTTATTGCTGTCGACGAGGTTTTTTATGTTTCCGAACAAATCAGGGCCTTTAATGGGGGCAAGGGACTCGAACTATTGTCCAAGAGAATCAGGACAGCCGCCGAGGGGTTCCTGCTGTCGGCCGAAGGTTCCAGCCGTTCCGGACAAATCTGGACAGCAACCGCTAGGGGTTTCCGCAATTCCGAGTGTTCCGATCATCTCCGGATTGTCGAGGGGTGTAGGAATTCGACCAGGGGCTAAGCAGTTCTCACCACCTACGGGGTTTGAATTTCGACCGAGGCCGAGAGTGTCAGTAGGGCAATTGTGGGGATTCTAAGGGCCGTTGTTGGGGTTTCCGAAGGGTTCGGAGTTTGTGCCGTCGCCGAGCGTTTCGAGGTTTCCGGAGGGTTCTTTTTCGGGTTTTCGGGAGAATGGCTTTGGTGCTTCGAGTGTGGCGAAAGTTTTGGCGAAGAGGCGAAAAAGATTGTCAAATATTTTTCCCAATTCTTTAACTTGTTGGGCAAGTTCTTGATTACTTTGCCTCATTTCTTGATTGAACAACTCTTGATGTCGATTTGATTTCTTCGGGGCCATAGCGTACGATTTTTTTTTAAATTAATACACTAATCAGGGAACGACACCTCGCTCTGATACCAATTTGACGTAAACCACACGTCATAGGCCCAAAACAAAACAAATAACAAATTTTAGAGAGAATCTAAAAATGTCTTGCATTCAAAAATGAAGGTCCTTATCAAATGAGACTTACATGGGTATTTATAAGAGTAGGAGGAGACTTAGGCTACAAGAAATGTCCTAATTACTAATATACCCTTATTAACCTTAACTCCTTACTCAAGTACAAAATATCTACAAAAAGGAAGTACATCAAAAATAGAGAAAGACAAAATAACAAGATTGGACAAAATTTACAAAATGTGCTAAAAGTAGATCCAAATCATATCAAAACGGTGATGCCTTTTGAATTGTCAAATGTCCCACCCACTTTCATGAGCATCATGACTTAGAATCTTCAGCCAATTATTGGGGCGTTTTGTTGTCTTATATTTTGACAATATCCCAATTTACAATCGATTGGAGGCCATAGACATCAACCACGTTCGACAAGACCTCAAGGTTCTCCGAGCTCAACAGTTACCTCTTGCTGAAGAAGGGTTCCTTCATGGTCCCCTTTATCGTTTTTGCTCAAATGTGGCATTGGGTGTTGGCCTTCAAACCAATGAGGGCAAGGTTCATGTGAGAATTTTTCACAACTAAATCGGCTTCTACGCACTTCATTGCCAACTTCAGCGTTGTTATGTCCCTCATCAATGCCCTAATGAGCTCTTTCAATGAACCGACATTGTTGAAGACATTATCCAGCAAATGAAGCGCCTCATCACTATGTACCCATTATGGTGATACATACTTTTTCCACCGTAGTTTGAGATGCCCCGCGATGTTTGCAAGACTAGTATTGGCGCAGTACTTAATCGGAATGGATGTTCAGTCACTTTCTTCAACGGAAAGGCAGGCATCAGGTGTAGCATTAAACTATTCCACTTACGAATTGAAATTTTATGCGATTGTGCGAGCCGTGAAGTATTGGAACAAGTACTTATTGCATCATGAGTTTGTGATCAAGTTGAGCACGAGGCCCTTAAATACCTCAATAGTCAGAAGAACGTTCGGCAAGCTAAGTGGGCTAATTTCATTCAAAAGTACACATTACATCTTTAGTATAAGCCATGGAAGGAGAAACGAGTCTCCGACGTGCTGAGCCAATGATCCCACACCTTAAGCATTATTTGCAGTGTAGTCTTTGGTTTTGATTTGAGACTTGTATGCGACAGTTTGACCCCATGGAGTGTTAAAGCCACCATGACATCTTAGGTAATTATTTATTTCAGGATGGCTTCCTCTTTACAGTCACACCTATGTGTATCCCCTTATCTTCACTCCAAGAGAAGATCATTGTTCAAGTCCATGCAGGTGGTTTGCTAGGCCACATGGGTGTCACATAGACGCATAGACTCCTCCATGACTATTTTCGTTAGCTAATCATACGCAAGGACACCAATGCTTTTATTCGGCGTTGCTGCACGTGTTAAACCGTCAAGGGCTTTATCATCCTCTTGTCACAACCATCGTGAGGTTTTGATTCAATCTTCATTGTGGTTTGGCGGTTCTCGAAGATGGACAATTTTATACCATGCACCCGAACTTTGGGCACCTCGTAGCATCACTTTAGACCAAGATGTTCACTTCACGAGTCATTTCTACCCTATTGAAGTTACTTTGTTACTCTCTCTAGTTTTCCACAACCTTCCAACCTCGAAGGCTTTAGATGGATGGCTAAATAGAGATAGTTGATCGAAGGGTCGGCTACCTCTTCCATTGTTTAGCATCTAATAATCCCCTAAGTTGGGATGTCATCCTTCAGACAACTGAGTTTGCTTTCCACGACATTGTCAACTGATCACCTTATACTCGAGCTACCATACCTACTCTGGTGTCCTCGGCTTCTGAATTTGTTGCCCGATTGTTGTTTATTCACGCTGACATTCGTGCTCGCATTCAGCGTATGTATGCCGCTTACAAAGAGGCCATGGATCCACATCACCGTTGACTCATCTTCTAGCCCAACAACTTGTATCCTCCACAAGGAACGTTATCATGGCAAGGGCCACAAGTTATTGATGTGTCGCTTCAGTCCCTTCCCTATTGTTCGTAGTTGTGGGGAATGCCTATGAAATTGACCTTCCGATCGACTTTCGGATCCACTATACGTTTCGCGGACCTCACGCCTATCCATAAGACCCATGCCCCACTCATTCCATTACATCCTACTACCTCGAGTTCTATTTACTGATCGCATGGAATGTGTTCTTGCTTCAGACACTGTTGATACACCCACTAGGCTTTGAACCTGTTTCCTCATCCGCTAGAACGGTCAACTTGAGTCCGAAGACACTTGACTCTTTGAGGCCACACTCTAGCCCATTGACTTCGATTTTTATCACCACTACCAAAGATATGTGAATCTTCTCAAGGGGTGAGTGATGCGGGAGCATGAGTGACGAGGGCTATTATCGTACTTTTCCTTGTACATATTTTAAAGAAAGGTGATGTCATTGTTGAGAACCACTATCTCGTGGCATCATCATATTATAAAAACCTCTCCATTACCCTATATATAAAGTGACTCCCTCATTCGGGAGGACACTACACTATTAACTGAAGATAGAAGAAATGAGACTGATTGAAAAATATTTTGCTTATTTCTTTTAACGTGCGGTGTAAAATTTCAGTTTTGTTTAGATCATCCTCCAAGGAGGTCAAGCGGCGTTTGAGCGTAACTTGGATTGATCTCCGGGGCGCCATATGAAGTTGTCACAATTTACAGTAACAACAACAAAAACTGTGTTAGAGCTTTGACATAACACGACAAATGATATACAAGAGCAAGCACAAATTAAAAAACTCTTACTAAAATATCAAGTCATTGCAATAACTGGCGAAATGCCTTGTTTTGATGAAGTAAAGATATTTAAAAAAATTAAATTACCCCCTTGCCTAAAATACTAACCTAACCAAAAAAAAAAAGGTCGTACCCAGTGCACATGGCTCCCGCTTAACTGCAAGGTCAGAAGAGGCGGATGTCGGCTGTCCTTACCCCCATATATGGAAAGCCTGCTTCCATGTCTCGAACCCGAGATTAGCCATAGCTTGGGCGAGGGCACTTGCCATCGCACCGAGGTACGACCTCTATTAACCTAACCAAAGATGATAGAATAAAAGAGAAACAAAATAATACACATTGACTTATAACAATTAGGCTTAAGTACTACATTCTCATCACAATCAAATGAACAATAAAATATATAGGGAGCTAAGGTCAAGGTCATGTTCCTTTCTATATTTGGATTTATAGGACAGTGGTTTTCATATTTATAAATCTAGTCCCTGTGGTACAATAACATTTATTTGTGTGGTCCCTTTAAAGTTATGAGTACACAAAACAAGTAATTTTACTTATTTTAGTTAAAGAGGAATTTATATTTATACCCTTACTGATACTCATTTAAAAATCATTCTAAAAATAAACACATAACCCCACCTCCACCCCACCCCACCCACCGGAATCCTCGTCGGAATGCCGAAATCCTCGCCAGAGACCGTCGGAATTCTCGCCGGATTGTTTCTCTCCTCGTTCCTCTCTCTCTTCGCCTATTTCTTTCATTTTTTTGGTCCGCACCGGCGGCAGTATTGACAGCGCTGGAGAAGAAGGTTTTTCACCGGAAAAAAATATAATGTTCGCCGGAAAAAAATGGAGGTTTTAGTGAAATAGTAAATTTATCGGTTTTGATTTTTTTGTCAAAAAAATCAAATATGGGTGTTGTTGGATAGATCTCGACGAGTAGATTTCAAATATATAAATTTTGTGAATTCTGGATTTGTAGATTTGAAGTTGATGGACTTCTAAAAATTTGATGGTTTTTTTTTTGTATGAGTTGTCAAATGGTATATTGGTCATTTTTCATGGTCTGGGACTAAATTTATAAAATTATATGATGTGTCCTATTTTTATACACTTTGAGTTAGACTGGACCTTTCCCCAAAACTCCCTAAAATATATTTAGGTAAAAACGTTGAAGAATTAACTACCTGGATGTCCATAATGTTATATCCGTATAATGAGGCGCACAAACCACTGCTCCCTCTTCAAAAACACCTTCCTTGTAAGCATGGAGAAGAACTCTGATGAAACATAGTTTTTTTCCGTAACTTGAGGATATGGGCCCAGTTGGGCCCCGTCCAAGCATTCCCTCATCCTTCATGAACTTAGATATACATCTTTTTCTATCAACCATATTTGGGAACAAAAGCAAATTATCACCATTGATGTTATTGAAGAAACAGGTCAGCATATATGATGTCCTTGCTACAGACCCTTCAAGTGGAAAACCTGAGCTATCATTGATCATATTTTTATCACATGGTTCTTCTAGACTACTTTGACCATCTCCCACTTGAATTGATTTTTGTTGAAAAGAAAATTGAACACTGTCCCATGGAGGTGGAATAGGAACTCTGAAAGGCCTCATAGAAAGAGGACGAAGTATTGCAGTGTGATCTGAGACAGCTGCTTCAGTTTCCATAAAACAAGAGTATGCTTTGCAATCAGGAAAGTCTGAAGGAAAGTATGGCAAGCCAACCTGCAAAAGGGAGAGAGCTTGTAAATGCAAAAATTAAATGAATAAATTGATGATCTTGTATGCGATAAACCTGAAATTTAGAATTCCGCGAGTCTCAGTCATTCATTTCAAGATAAATGGTTGAAATCAGGCCACAACATTTATACTGTTTCAAAAAATAACCACGCGTAAGATTTATTTTCCAAATTAGTCTTAGTCTCAACCATTATATTTGAAAATGATGGCTGAGGTCACAACTCTACCATGCAGAGCTATTCAATGACTCTAGGGTTAGATGTACATACTTCAGAAGAGATCCAACGCTTCTCTCTCAGACCTATGGCATGAGCACCACTGGAGATAAGAGGAACCCAAAAGGCTCTGACCCAACTTAATGGGAGTATAATTGACCATCTAGAAATATTTTTTTAAAAAAAACTGCTGTCAGGCACTGAGACAATTTCATGCATTTAGAACTGCATTAATGTTTTAAAAGGACTTTTGATTGTGCAACAGGATGGATTTGTAGTGTATAGCAGGATCTTAGGGTGTGTTTGACAGCCACTATTAGCCCTGGAAAATGCAAATTTGCGACCCAATTTTGATCTTTTAGGGTGTTTGATAGCACAGATTTGGCTTGGAATTTTTTTCACCTTTTGATAAAGTGACCTTGATTTTCTGAAAATCAAGGAATAAATTGCACCTCCTTAGGAAAAAATATCAGATCAAATAAATCTCCAAGTGCCATTTTCCAGATGAAAAATAAGTGCAATCGAACACCTCCAGATGCCATTTTTCAGGGATTCTTTTTCCAAGAAACCAAATTCTATCTTTCCTATCAAGCACACCCTTAGATTCCCTGCTCCAAGAAATAATGGCACAGTTATTAGACACACCATGTCAAGTTCAAACCTGCAAATAAATACTCAGGTTTTTCATTCAAGAGTCGAGTTTGCAACCGGAATATCGGATTACTCCATTTGGCATTAAAGTAGCAAAAGTACAATTTGGGTTTAATAATTTCTTTAAGACCATGGAGAAGTAATAGGAAGAACGCCGTATAGAAACAACAATGACATATGCTTCATTCCACTTGGTATAACTATACAGGAAAAAGTTACTATGATAAAAATACAAGATGCATTATTAATTCATCATTCTTTCTTCTATCGGTCCTTGATTTGATATGAAATATGATATATGCATTTCTCACGCCGTTATTTACTTCTAATTGTTGAGAAGAAATTACCGCGTCTTCTTTTCCTGGACAAAATGGGGCAAATTTAGATCGGAAAAGGTGCAGACATGCACTTCTTTTACAATTGTTAGTACACCACAACAGCCAAAATCCATAATCATAAATAAAAATAAAAGAGTAAATTACTCATTTGGCCCTTGAACTATCAGGATTGTTCCAAAAGGGTCCCTCAACTATTAAAAGTGTCAAGTTAACCCTCAACTAATCAAACCGATTTAACAAGGCCGGTTGTCAATTTGAACCATTAAATTGGACAGAAATGGGTCATGTGCAATGCACATGACTCCTTATGGGGGCCAAATGGGTAAGGCATTAACCAAAATTGAAAAGAAGAAAAAAAAAAGGCTCATATTCTCCCACCCAAAAAAAAACAGTCATTCTATTTCATCGGCTCTCCCACCCAACCATCTCTCTCTACTTAATCTCTCTTATGAGCTCATTGTTGCCGGAAATGGAGGGTGTGTGGCGTCTCTCATGAGATCATTATTGCCAGATAATGGAGGGTGTGTGGCAGCCGCCGGCTGGAAAACGCAAGGCATAAGGTTTCTGTTTGCAGAAAATCGCAAGGATTGAGGGTGGTGTTACAAATGGTGTGTGTGTGTGGGTGTGGGGGGGGGGCTATTACAGGTGGTCAGGCCTACCCCCACACCGTCGCCGGAAAAAAATTCTCTCTCTATCTCTTTTGAATTGGAACCCAATATCCTCTCTTTATATATACAAAAAAAAACATTGCAAGCATTCTCAACAAAAAGATTTTTCTAATCAAAACACTCACTGACGGTTTTGATTTTCGGTAGTAATGATGGTTGTGGGAGCAAATGGTGGTGGTCGGTTTTGATTTTGGTTAGTGGTGGCTGGGGGTTAGTGGTAGTGGTGGTTCCAATTGTAATTTTGGGTAGTGGTGGTGCAGTTTTGTTTTTGAGTAGTTGTTTTGGGGGACTAGTGAGGGATGGTTGGTGGTGCTTATTTGGGACTAGGGGTGGTGGTGGGTGATAATTTAATTGGGTAGTGATTGTGGGTGGGAGAAGATGAGCCGGTGGTGGTTGCTTTTTATTTTTGTTTTTTTCTATTTTTGGTCAATGTGTATTTTACCCCCATAAGAAGTCATGTGCATTTCACATGTCCCATTTCCATCCAATTTAAAGGCTTCAATTGGCGGAAGGGTCTTGTTAATTCGGTTTGATTAGTTGGAGGATTAAGACACTTTTGATAGTTGAGGGGCCATTTTGGAACAATCCAGATAGTTTAGGGACCAAATGAATAATTTACTCAAAATAAAAGGTCTAATCACCAGAAAGAATCTCCAAAGCACAAAGAAACACTGACCTCATAAAATTGTTGTAGAATTTTAAGGTGCATTGTTTTGGCCATAATTTGAATGGTGTCAATGTTCTAAAAAACGCGGGGCGTGATTGAGGCGTGGAGGCCAAGCCTTAAGCCTTAGAAGCCTAGGCGGGCCTAGGCGTAAAAAGACGTGAAAAGGCGTTTAGGCCTTCTTAATACAATTTAATATTTTTTAACCATAACAAGGCTATTAAAATACAAAAATTGCACATATTATAAAAATATGTCTGAATATATGCAAATTAAAATACTATTTGATTATTTTGGATGAGATAATGGTCCGGTTTGTAAACAAATTCTTTAAAAGGCGAGATCGTTTCACTAAAGCATTGTTATTTTAGAAAAAAGTGCGCCTCAAGGGTTTTACCAAGAATAAGGCGTGAAAAGCGTAAGGCGAGGGCGTTTCTCCCAAGCCTTAAGCCTAGGCGGAGCCTAGGCGGGTTTTTAGAACAGTGAGAAAAATAGAAGACTTTTTACGAGAAATTGGAGACATACAACGATTAAAATGTACGGCTTTATTGTGGGTTTCTTCATCTAAGTATATTCAGGAAATACCTTGGATTTTTTCAGTTGAATGTGACTAGAGGGAAAAATCTTTGCATTATATGATGTTTCCATTTTCTTTCTTTCATTTTTGCCTTTTCCTTTGGATTTAGCTTAGCAATTTTTGGTAAGATATATATAAAGATATTTATATATAACAATTTTAATGCTTTGTCAATAGAAGTATGCATCTTATCAAAAATACAGATATAAAACTCAGGCAGATTTTCAACACCAAGAATTAACAGTATGCACCAACTTAAACCCAATGAAACACCAAATAAAAGAAACCACAGTTTGTAGCCGAATAGTGAAACATGTTACCTTGTAATTGTGTCCCTCAGATTACTATGTCTCAAAAGCAGAATAGGACACAGTCTAGAACACTGCCCCTTATTAGATTCATTTAATTCCACAGAATTTCTATCACTAAGGCAGAAGAAAGCCAGGCGCTGGTGATGTTTTTCTGTGCAAAGAACACTTTCTTCCAGTGGAGGACATATCCCATTGCTAGCGTCCCACAAATCAATACTTCCAGATAGATCGCCGCTTACTTCAGGTTTCAAACATAATGACGAGCGAACCTCGATCTCCCTTTCTGGAATTCTAGTCAAATCCTGTTGTCCTTTAATTTCATCTTCTTTTATGCTTTCTTCTGGAATAACTGCAACACCTTTTATAGTCGAAACACGAGGATCATTGACCGTAAGCGAAATGATTGAAGATGCGGAGATTTGCTCTTCATCAAAGTTAGGAGCATTCTTAAGTTGAGTTTCAATGTCAGCCTCAGCAACTGAACTACATAGCAAAAATCAACACAACTCAGCTGGGATCAAACCTACATATTTCATTCGGTATGAGCTATATTCTTACTCAATTGAATGTCTCACCTAGAAACGGGATGTAATGTCTTCCGAAGAAGCTGACATGCCTTTGAACCCATTACTTCCAATTTGGCAATTTGACCCTCTAGTGAAATACATTTAATTGAGGTGCCAGACTCATCCATCTGGAAGACAGGAACCAATTCATGGTTAGCAGTGTATATCATTCCAAGAAAAGACACAAACTGTATCGTATTATTGTTGACGAGGATATCCACTTCTTATGCATTACATGCATGTTCTTTAGCCTAGCCGCATAGAGGTGTCACATTTGACCCAATTGTACATGAGTTATAATACATAAGTCGACAAGGTATACAATGTAAACACAAGTTTAACACTCGGAATAGTTAATAAAACACATTCAAACATTGAGACTCTCAAAAACTACTAACATTGATTGATTTGCCCCAAATGTGGAGTACATTATTTATTGGGATAAGAGAAGGATCTAGAAGGGCCCATTACTTGCCCACTGAGGAATGCTAAGGCCACATGTGATGTCATGGATGACATCACATGGATTAGAACATTTTTATTACATAATACCTAAAATGACCCTTATTAAACCTAATTACTACAACTAAAATGGAAAGTAATAAAATTGAAAATTACAATAACAAAAAATAAGAAAATGCCCAAAATACCCAAATTACAATTCACGTCATTTTTTCTTTATTGAGCTTTTGGATTCTGTTTAGATACTTCACTGAACTCACAGATACCCTACGTATAATTTAAAAGTATCTTAACTGGATCCTAGTACGTAAAAGTATTTGCACTGTTTTCAACAATTTTGTTTCACCGGGGGCATAGTTGTACGAGATCCTTAATGAAATTCCAGAGTATTAAGAAAAAAATATACAAGTATGTATACCTTACCTGCTTTTGACAAACAGATTTCAAAGCATCATATCCTTCTTTAAAGGCTGCAGCATGTATCCATATCCACACCTGGCGGAAGGAAGATGAGGTGCCATTTTTATTTGGGTCATCACATCCATCGATGTTGTGACCCTCCCTATCAACACCTGTATTACACTGCTGATGAATAGGTCGCCACATATAGGTTACTGGAGCAATGGTATGAGAAAAGTGTGGTCCAATGTGATGAAGCTGCAAACAAAAAGACAACTAATAAAATTGAGGGGCCACATATCCAAATTGTTCATCCTTCATGCCAGATCGTAAAATGAATCACCCACCATTGCGCATGCATAGATAACACCAGAAAGGACATTACGAGACAATTCTTCAGAATGGGCTGACGGAGAAGGCACCAGTACAGCGCTTAGAATTGACAATAACAAATCCTGGAAACATATGATAAAATAAGAATCAACAATGGTTTTAAATGCTTGATGTAGAAAGCAAAGCAAGACATCTTCTGATATGTAGACTCACAGTTGTTATTTGATTTCTTTTAATGTAGTTCTCTCCTTTTTGCCCTCTAAGCATGAGGCAGCCCTAACCTACTCATTATTACTATTATTAACTTTAGATGAGAAAACAATTAGAGGGAGATGACAATTGCAACCCTAAGAAGGGCTTGTATATATACGTGTTTGTGTAAATCTACTGCAGTGTTACATCATTTTGGTCCCTGAAGTGTGAATCAGAGACTCGTACAAAATAACTGAACAAAGAATAAGCCTCTGTTCAAAAAATGTTATTACCTATCATCACATGATGCAACAGTATAACAAAACCAAGATGTAGGAAATAAAAACAGGAATGCTTGCAAGTTACAAAGTGTTCAATTGCCTGCCTCAGGACCCTCCAATTGGACAGCACCAGTGTAGCTCGCGTCATGCACAACCGCTCCATGTTTTACCCGCTTCAACAAAGCTCTTGAACCTCTTCCCCTACATAAAAAATAATAAGGCAAAAATTATTAATACATAATAGTAGAATCGATGAGTTTGCATTCTGAAGTTCTGTTTTGGATCAGTGTTGTTTCTACTTTTAAATGGTGGGAGATAATGGTGGTATTACTTTGACTGTTTGATATAGTTTTTTAGTATTGTCTGGTCTGAGAATGTGGAGGAAGAGAGAGCATTTGTCTGATTCAGTGTGTCGAAGTTTGTAGAAGGTTTCGTTTTATAGTGTGTTTGGGTTGCCCTAGTTTGTTTTGGGCCTCGTCTCGGTTGGTTTTAGTATTGTTAGAGTAGGCCGGTTTGGTTTGTATTTCCTTTTTTATGGGCCTGGTTGTATGGGGCTTCAGATATTTGCACATAAAGTTTCAATTTTGGTTATGATATTTGCAATTTCTAAACAAAAGTATATTACTCTTATATGTAAAAGAAAATATGAGATTTGACATATAAGTTAGTCAACTGATTTCTACTGTTTTGTAGGGAAAATTGCAAAAGAAAACCTGAACTACTTTTAGTTCAACCCTCCGACCCCCTCACCAAGTAATTTGTTTCAAATACAGAACTATTCACAATAAAATACTTAGTGCACTGGGGGATGAGCATAGGTGGGTTTGTACTTTCCCCTGTATTGTAATGTAACACCAACAGCTCATTACCTGCCCTGCAAACCAAGGGAAAGGTGGAATCCCCAAAGCTTAGTCATTGTGAACCGCTTTGCATGCCATATGTGTGTTCTCAGCCTCTTCGTCCCATCTCCTGAAGTACAAAAACCAGTCTGAGGATTCTTTCTAAGTTCAACCTTCCGACGAATGTAACGAGGAGCCTTCTTCTTGCCTTTCTCCAAAGTGTCATCATTACTCGCATCCACCAACCCTACATTTTGTTTCTTTCTAAATCTATTTTTTGCACCTCGATTGTCATACCCGGTGGTTCTCCTCCTCTTATTTCTATGGGACCGGAAATCATTATTCAATCGGTTTGAAACAATTGAGTGAAGGGACTCAACTTCAGAAGCTCGGGATTCAGCAAATTTCTGTACATTAAGGGTGCGAGGAGGTGGAGCAGTTGAGAGTCGAATTTTTGTGGCCATTGTAGCGAGAGAATAACTTAGCTAATACCTCAACATCCTTAACTGAGTTCTGCCACCAAGAAACAATACAATTAAGTAAATTTTGAAATTATAATATATAGCTCCCAAGTTATAGATTCCATGAGTTACAATAATGCAGTGTTAAAATACTGGGTAAATGCAGCGCACTAATTAAGAGAAGCATCAAAATCCAAAAAAACAGATGACATTGGTTTGGCTTTTGCCAAAACATCTAATGCTGTAAGCAGTTGTGCCTTCTGCCTTCTCAAGTTGTATTACTTTGGCAAAATGCACAATTTCTCTAATACTATAACAATGAAAATAAGATACAATGCGGAGAACTCAAACAATGAGGATTCGGTTTTAGATCTACTAAAGCTTCTATGGTTTTTCTTCCTTAGAGAAAACAAACAAAAAAAAGCTTATACAATGTAGCAATAATTGACGACAAATCTCCTTCCTCCCCAATCATAGTAATAGCAACATGTATGAGAACAGAGGTGAATTTAATAAAATTGGTAAGTCCAAAAAGCCATATATTTTTATGTATAATACTATCACTTCCTTAAACCAAATATTGCAAACCATGTATCAGTTGTAGATATGGAGGAATTTCTTTATTCCAGTGTAGAATAATTGAGTTCTGTAAAGCAAGTGAAAGTGAAAACTATAAAGTTCGCAGCAGAAACAACTGTAAATGAATTGCCATAACATCACGATTACCGCTCACCTCATATAGCTGAGCAACTCTACAAAACTATTCTAGCCCATAAGGGTCAATGCTTATACAGCTATAGCTTATGTATATCAACACTGTTTGATTAGATCAAGTTCTAAGCATCAAACATAATATACAAACTAATATAAAGACATCAATGTCCAGTACAAGAACCAACTTTCATTCAAAACCATCATCGATTTCTCAATGTTACGATAATCAGTTAAAAAGTAGTGTCATAATTGTAGTTTTGAGTCATTTTGTGTATTTTCAAAAGTTAGTTAGTAGTTAAGCTGTTGTAACAGCACGTGTGTATTTAGGGTTGTTAGATCAAGATGCACTTCAGCAGATTCTGTTGTAACTAACTCGTAGACTTTTGGCTATAAGCACCTGCTATTGTGTAATACTCAATTATCAATAAAAATTCAATTAGTTTGTTCATCAAACTCAATCTCTCTCATTTCTATTATTTTCCATTGTTGTCTTAATTCAATAAGGCCTACAAATCCGGTATCAGAGCACTACGATTCCTGGATACCGAGAGAATGGCGGAGGGAACTAGGTTCAAAGAGTTGCAGGAAGCGGTGAAGAAACAAGATGATAAAATCAATGGAGTCCACGAAATTATTCTCAAAGTACAAGAAGGAATGAAACAAATGGACGTCTCAATGAAGCTTTTCCAAGAAAATGTTAGTACTGTGATTACGAAACAATTGAAAGCAAGTGGAGGAAGATTCTCTTATCAATTGCATTCTGGATGGAGAGAGACTAATCTGGAAGGTGAACATTCAAGGGCCAAAATCAATGCATTATCAGCACCAGCCAAGGTTCCGAGAGCTGATTTTCCCAAGTTTGATGGCACTCACCCTCACAATTGGGTGAGGAAATGTAGGAAATTTTTTTCCTTTCGTGACATGACCGAAACTCAAAAGTGAGTTATGCATCCATATATCTTGAAGGTAAAGCACATATTTGGTATCAAGATCTGCAAGAGGGACAAGAAAAAATGGATTGGGGTACTTTTATCAAGGCATTGCGAGTACGATTTGGGCCAGGTGGGCATGAAAACTTAGAAGCTGAATTTCATAAACTTCCCCAGACCAGTTCTGTAACAGATTATCGAGAAAGATTCGAAGAATTGAAGGCTCAGTTTGTATCTCATGGCTTAAAGGAGGAATATCTGGTTCAATCTTTTTTTTTGTGTGTGTGTATGTTGGGGGGGGGGGGCGCTTAGAGAGAATATTAGACATGGAGTTCGAATGTATTACCCTTCAACTCTCCAACACTCCATTTGTTTGGCTAAGCTGCAAGAAACTACCATAGATAATGTGATTAAGATGAGTAAGGAGGCACTTAGGAACACAAAATCAACCGCTACATGGAACTATACAAAAAGGCTAAGTTTAGTGCTACCACAAAAAGATTGAAGATAGAGCCATACAACCAACCACCAAACCTACAAGTGCTACTGTACCTGTCAAGAAAATTTTCTATGCAGAAATGAAAAGAAAGAAGGGCCAAAGGCTTGTGCTACTACTGTTATGAGTTGTTTAAACCTGTCATATATGCAAGGAGAGAGAATTTTTATTATAAGGGTTGAAGAAGAAGATGAGAACCCAAAAGTTCAAGAATTAGAAGACTGCAGTGAGGAAGAATGCCTTAATTCAAATGATATGGAAATTTCAGTGAGAGTTTTGTTTGGATCAGTTTCACATAATTCTATTAGAATTAAGGGTTTTGTTAAAAAGGACCCCATCACCGTGTTGATAGATACTTGTAGTGCACGCGATTTTTTGAACCCTGAAACTGTCGAGCAATGTAATGTGGATATTGAACAATCACCTCTTTTAAGTGTCACTGCAGCTAATGGGGGCAAATGTTTTAGTAATGTCAGATGAGTTATGCAGGCCACTCCTTCACTGCTGATCTCAGAACTGGTGGTTGTGATATGATCTTAAGTATGGACTTAATGAAACAACACAACCGAATTCTTTTTTACTTTGACACTCCAAAACTCATATTTAAAAGAGGTGGTAAGAAAGTGGTTCTAAGAGGAGTAACTGAAGAAGGTAGCCTACAAGCAGTGGAGGGCAGTTCATTCAAGAAGCTATTCAAGAAGTCAACCCAAGGATTCATTGGCCAATTATTTTCTATCCATGATGAACCAATGGAGGTGCAACGATGTGGTACCTATTTCTTCCTTGATTACTCAATTATTGCAACAATATGAGGATGTCTTTGCTGCACCTAAAGAATTACCACCTGTCAGAAGCCATGATCAACAAATGGTTCTTAAAGAAGGTGCCACTCCTACAAATCAAAGAGCCTATAGAGTTCCCTACTTTAAAAAATCTGAAACTGAAAAGCTGGTGAAAGAGAACTTGGATTTTGGAGTGATTCAGCCTAGCCGAAGCCCATTTGCATCCCCAGTCCTTTTAGTCAAAAAGAAGGATGGAAGTTGGAGATTTTATGTTGTTATAGGAAATCAAATGATTATATGAAGTTGGAGATTTTGTGTTACAAACAAATTTCCTATAACTACAATGGAAGAATTGCACGTTGAATTGTTTCAGGCTGTGCTGTATTCTAAGCTGGATCTCAGATCTGGCTACCATCAAATAAGAATGAAGACATAAGATATTGAGAAGACTACCTTTAGATCTCATTGTGGACATTATGAATTCAGAGTCATGCCTTTTGGACTCACAAATGCTCCTTTCAGGCTTTTATGAATGATGTGTTCTAATCACATTTAAAAGACTTTGTCCTTGTGTTTTTTAATTATATTTTGGTGTTTAGTAAATCGATAAGGATCACACACAACACCTATATCAAGTGTTACAAATCTTGAGAGAACACAAATTATTTGCTAAAATGAGTAAATGTTCATTTGCACAACCCTCGGTGGATTGGGCCATATCATCAGTGCTGCTGGTGTTTCAACAGACCCAACCAAGGTGGGGGATATGAAATATTGGCCAAGACCCACAAATATAGAGGGTCCCAGAGGTTTTCTGGGACTAACTGAATTTTACAGAAGATTTGTACAAGGAAATGGTACAATTGCCAAACCCTAACTGATCTTTTAAAAAAGAACTCTTTTAACTGGAACCTTGAAGTTGAAACTGCTTTCCTCGAATTGAAAGAATCAATGACCACCGCCTGTTTTAGCACTCCCAAATTTTTCTCAACCATTTATAGTTGAGACAGATGCAAGTAGCAAGGGGTATGGTGCAGTGCTCATGCAAAGTGGCAAGCCAATTGCATTTTTAAGCAAAGCACTGGGACCAAAGGCTCTTGGGTTGTCAGTTTATGAAAAAATAATGTTGGCCATTATGCTAGTTGTGTCCAAATGGAGGAATTATTCGTTGGGACATCATTTTGTGATCTATACAAAAAATCGTCGACTAAAATGCTTGGCCTAGATTGTGAGATAAGATACAAGAGGGGATAGAAAACAGTGTTGCAGATGCCTTATCTAAGAGAGCAGATGAAGATTTAGCTGCAGTGACAGCTATTTCAAGAGCAATACCCCTATGGATGCAAGATGTTGCTCTCAGTTATGAGGGTGATGAACAACTACACGATCTTATCACACAACTACAGCTAAATCCACAAGCCCCAACTGATTTCACTCATTCACAAGGCATACTGAGAAGAGGTAGAGGTAGTAGAGTGATGATTGGTCCCAACATCACACTCAAGAACTCTTATTATTCCAGAAATTTACTATTCAGCACTGGGTGGACACTCGGGTATCAGAAAATGGTATAAAAGAGCCAGGCAATATTTTTATTGGAGTGGACTTAAGAGAGATGTTACACAGTTTGTGAAAGAATGCTTAGTCTGCCAACAACACAAAGCAGAGCATTGTTTGCCTGCTAGTTCCACAACCTCTACCTATACCAGCTCAAGCTTGGCAACAAGTGAGCATGGACTTCATTGAGGGATTACCTAAATCTACAGGGGTGAATGTGTTATCAATGGTGGTGGACAGGTTCAGCAAGCATTCACACTTCATAGCTTGTAAATACCCTTTCTCTGCAGCAGAGATTGCCCAATTATACCAGAATAATGTGTATAAATTGCATGGCATACCGCTGAGCATTGTGTCAGACGACAGAGACAAAAAATTTACTAGTCAATTTTAGGCAGAATTATTCAAATTATTGAGTACCAAACTTCACTTAAGCACTGCCTAGCACCCCCAAACTCAACTCAACTAAACTCAACAAAGTCTTTTCCCAATTATTTGGGATCGGCTACATGAATCCTATTTTTTTATTCCATTATGTCCAGCGCAATATCTTCGATTAAACCACGTGATATCATATCATTTTTTATAATATCCCACCAAGTCAATTTAGGCCTACCTCTACCCCTTGTGTTACTATCAATACTAACTAAATCACTCTTCCTTACGGGAGCATCCATTGGTCTACGCTTGACGTGTCCAAACCATCTAAATCGATTTTCTCTCAATTTATCTTCTAGGAGCTACTTTTACCGTTTCACGAATTTGTTCATTTCTAATTTTATCCTTTCAAGTTTTACAACAAATTCATCTCAGCATTCGCATCTCCGCCCCACTCATTTTCTGCAGATTTTGTTTCTAGGTTGCCCAATACTCTGTCCCATATAACATAGCAGGTCTAATGGCCGTCCTATAAAATTTTCCTTTTAACGTTAAAGGTATACGCCGGTAGCACTTCTCCACTTGACCCAGCCTACTCTAATCCTATGAGTAACATCTTCACTAATATCTCCATCTTTTTGGATAATCGATCCTAAATAACGAAAATGATCATTTTTAGGTATCTCTTGACCCTCCAATTTCATCACCACGTCTCCATCTGTCCTCCTATCTCTATAATATTATAGGATGCTTTACAAGCATTTATGGTGCTTATCAACTGGTCTATCCACGTTGCATCTCATATATACGCTCTCTTCCTCCATTTCAATCAAACTCTTATTAAAGTGCCATCCAACTCTTCCCATTCCCTAACTCTTCATCTCCCGTAAATCCACTCAAACGCCCCCTTTTTATCTCCATGTACACACGACCACACCCTCCATATTATTTTTTCCCCAAACTCTTTTTTCCTCTCACTATCTTTTTTTTCTCCTCTTTGTTCATTTCTCTCTCTCTATATATATACACACACACAGTAAGTCTCTTTGGGCTGAAAAAAGAATCTGGAGTAAATCTCATACAAATAAATAGCACAACTCTCCGGAACAATGACCACAGGTAGGAGTTCTCAGATCAGGTCGACAGAAACGTAGTGGTGGTTTGGGGAGCTGCGGGTGGGGTTGATCAGACGATGGAGGATTCTAGGTACCTTCAATTCTTTTTTGTTTTGTCCGATCCAATGATGTATAACTACAAACAGTTAAAAAAATATCTACCTGATAGAGTTTTGATAGAGTTTTGAAGGTGTATTTTTGTTGGTTTTACTTGGTGTGGCTTAAGTTCACACTTTGAGTTGTTTGGCCTGTTGATTGTTAGGCACCTGTTGTTTTAGGTATTTGGTTAGTAGTTAAATGGTTCGGTTGCAACTATTTCTGGTGAGAAGGTGTTTTCATGGGGTTTATGTGGGTTGCTTAAGGTTGAAGATGGTTGATTTTTTGTGTGGTTGTATATAGAACTTAGTCTGATGATTATGATTGTTTTGCTTCGTACCTGTTAAAGTCTGAGTTGCTCTTGCGTTGTTGATTTCCGATTGGTTCTTTTGGTGATGGATGGCACGCATGGTATTCATCTCCTGTGCTAGACACGTAGGCTATTCTTGGAGTTTTGGCTTTTGTTAGTTGGATTTGTGCCTTATAATTTGGTCATTGTATGTTGGGAATGGTTTGGTTTTGTTGGAAGTAGCTGTAGTCTGGTTGAGATTGATTGTTGAGTTTGGTTTTTTTGGAACCTGTGTGCCTTTTTTTACATCATGTTGCCTTTTTTTGGATGGGTAAGCCTGTGGGCTTATGTTTGTATCTCTTTTGCTTTTGCTCTTTTAATTAAATTTTTATTTCATAAAAAAAAAAAAGAATTGATAAAAATTCTCTAAAAGGGAGATGTTTGAGATTACGGTGAGAAACCAAAGGGTTAAGGAAAGGTATTTTTGTAATTTTATGATAAAGAAAGGATATGAATGTCCAAATGGTGTAGTTTAATTTAAGGGACTTTTATAAGTACATTTTTTAAAATCTTTTATCACTATTATTTTTTATGTTTTTTTAATCAAGGTTAGAATTTTTATTTTTCGAAATTGTTTTGTATATTCAAATTTTATTTGCAATTATTGAATTTTTTTTATTTTATTAGACATTTGTTTTTTTTATTGGAGATCTATTTTGTTATTGGAAATTCATTTTTTGTTCTATTTTTTGAAACCTTTTAGAATATTTATTCAGTTTGCAATTTTTTTTAAAAATATTTTTTCAGTTTGTGGAAAAAAAAAATTATTTTTTTGTAATTTTTATTTATGTTTTCTGTTTTTTTTTTATATTTTCCAGATTTTCAGCAATTATTGAAAAAAAAAAAAATTTTTTTATTAGAAATTTGTTTTTAATTGAAAATCTACTTTGTTATTGGAAATAAGTTTTTTCACAATATTTTTTAAAATTCTTTAAAGCAGTTATTCATTTTTTTGCAGATTTTTTAATAATATTTTCCAGATTTTTATGTAGAATTTTTTAGTATTTTCGTATTTTATTATGAAATCTTTTTTTAATTGAAACCCGTCTTTTTTGGGAAATTTTTTTTTTTATCTATTAGAATTTTTTTTTTTTTTAATTGGAAATATGTTTTTTTAATTTGCGAATATTTTTTTAATTTCCAGATTTTTAAATACTTTTAAAATAATTATTATACGGTTTTCATTTATTTAATTTTTTTTATTGATTTTCAACAAAATGCCCTCCAATGTGATAATGCGCAGCGCTGAGTTGGACGGTAGGTGTTAATTGAAAGTCGTGTTCGAATGATGACAAGGCAAAAACTTTAAAAGGGAAAATTTGAGGTTCATTTTAAGTTTGTGCCCATGTTAGTTAGCGTCTATGGGTCTAAGTTTAATTAACAATTTACTATGCTTTTTGTTGATACCATATGTACCTTTTCATCTTTTTTAACATTATTAATATCGTTTGCCTTTATTATCATTAATAATCCATTTTTGTCTTAGTGCAATGCATGTTTCAAATAAAAAATTCCTTAAGGTGCCAAAATTATATATATAATATGTATAGTGTTTGACTACATATAGAATCGAATGTGCTATTTGAGATTGACTATTTCTGCAAATTATCAAGTATACATTAAATAATACAATCATTTTACAAGAAAGGAGTTGTTATAGCAGTTGAAGTTCAACAACCACGATTTTGAGTTCTTTTCATTTTTTATTTTTTTTAACCACGAAATGGTTGTATAATTTATTTTGTTATCATAATCCGCTCACGACAATCAGTTAAAGACTAATAAGGATTGAGGGAGTATATTAGATAGGTGTACTTAATTTCATTAAATGAAAGTGAATCTTTTGGGTTTATTTTTACTATTATTTACTTAATGTCCTATTTATATTTTTTTGTCATTTTTTTTAATATCATAATTCGTGTAATCACTTATGTTAGGAACTAAATTAATATGTTAACATATGCAATATCTTAACATTTTTATTTGGGTGAAAGGTGGAGTTTAGCGTTGTCTCTAAACTTTTTTATGTAGACATCATTTCGCGTTGCTTTATCATAACTTAGCTTTATTCACACAGACTTCATGACGAGCACCTCTCATTCTTCATCTCAACTAATCTTACAAGGTTTGACATTTCAAATGTTTATATTGAAGCATATTTTAGATCGATCGAAAATATCTTGGCTCTTCGTTCCGACTCTCCAAATGAGGTATCCTATTTGAATTTTATATTTCCAATCTCTCCTTCATTATCTCATAGTAGTATAAACGTCACAGGTTCTATACATCATTTGCCACGCAAGAATAATAGGTGTAGAAGACGCTGCTTGCTGGTATTATGCAACATGCAATCTCTACAACAAGAAACTAAAACATAACATCACTTCTTTCTTATGTGAATCATGCAACACCGACAATATCATTCTTTCTCCTACGTAATTTATTCTAACAATTTATTTTTTTCCCCTATTCAATCTACCATTTGATAACAAATGGCATTCCTCCATATATAGGTACAAAGTGCAAATTAACGTCAGGGCGAAACAACTTGCACAACATTCGTCCTTTTCAACAAAGAGGTTAAATCTTTTATCAAAGTCCCATGTTCTGAGCTTACTACATTTATTTGCATAACTCTAATCCAATCTAATATACGTAATAGGAAACATTTTCCATCAATCCCAATCATGACCCAATCATTATCACAGGCAATGAAATCATCGGTGATGTAATTCATCCTTCTTCTCCAATATCTACTACGTCATAGAAAACACATCCCTCCACTGACATCGAATGCGAGCATTTCTCTAAAAGGAAACCTGCGGGAAGGTATTTTCAATTTTATATATTTTCAACTTCTATTCATCTTTTTTTCATTACTATTATCATATTCTTTTAACATATATTTCCCCGTCATTGTAGGAACATTGATGAAAGGAAAAAGTGGATGTTGTAGATTCAATTTCAAGAATGCAAGCTTTATCAGCATTTTATTACTTCCACTACTTTCAATTTCTACTTTATTTCATGTCTCTATGTCAAACTTTCAATTTCTCCTAATGCATGTGGTCATCTTATTCCACATTACGTTAGTCTCTTCTTCAGTATTCCATGATGCTTCATTTAATACTTTATCTTTAAATAGTTCAAATATCTCTCCTTTTAAGTTCCACCACCTAGTTCGTGGATTAATCTTCTCTTTTCGCACTCGTGCTTGATTTTTAATATTTATATCCAACACCATTATCCTATTATGTGAAGTTAAGCTCTCTCCCGGGATAACCTTACAATCTTTACACGTTAATCGGTCTCCTTTCCTAGTAATGAAAAAATCTATTTGGCTTTTATAACCCACATTTTTAAAAATTCTGTTAGGTTCTTAGTAGCAATCGGCGACCTTTTCTTCTTTGAATTCTACCCTTCTCTTTCGAATTTATGGTTCTCATTCGATCTCTCAAGTGGGAAAGCCTTCTTCTCTAAGACTGCTTTCTCATTCCTACTCTTCTACCCCTAGTCTCAATTCTCAAGAAGTGAGCGAGACGGCAAGTCTGCCTTGTCCAGAACGGAAAGCAAGCAAGAATGCTAGCCATCTTCGACCTCAACTTCTGGCCACACTTCCTCGGGCCGATTTACGACCTGAAGTCACTCGAGAAGTGGTGAAGGACCGATTGACACGGTTATGTGTTTTACTTTTAGAAGTTATTAAGTGTTCAAGCCTCTTTTTAAAACATGTGTTTACTAAAACAAAATCAGAAGCCATCGCAAAATCTAAGATAGATTCTCCAACGACGTTCCTATTTCCAAAATCATATCCTCTGTGCACTATCTCATATCCCACACAATCTTCTCCTACATGGCCATTAAAATCTCCCACTATATAGATTTTCTCACCTACGGGTATTTCTTGAATCGGTTCATCCATTTCTTCCCAAAATTGTACTTCAGTGTGCTCATCTAATCCTACTTGAGGTGCATAAATAAGCACTAACAATATTAATTATATTTTCACATAATACCAGTTTTACAAGTATAAGTCTATCACCTTTTCTAATAACGGTTATGATATCATCCTTAAAATTCTTATCTACTATTATTCCAACTCCGTTCATATTTCTATGTTTTCCTCAATAGTATAATTTAAACCCTGTATTTTCTATTTCTCTTGCTTTCTCACCGACCCATTTAGTTTCTTGTAAACACGCTATGTTAACTTTTCTTCTTATCATGGTATCTACTAACTCCATCCATTTCCTCGTCATAGTCCCTATGTTCCAAGTCGCTAACCTAAATCTAGTATTCTGCACTAACTTCTTTACCCACACACGTCCAGATTGTTGCAGGAACCCTTGCGTATTTCTCGTCGCATCCGGATGCCGATGCGCCGCCCCTTGCCTATTTTTCGAGACACTAGAATCAAATGTTCACCATTTCAAGCTCTATATGGTTATACACCACCAATGTGGGCTATGCCTACTTCTATTGAGACAAGTGTTGCAGCTATAGAAGACTTATTGAAAGAAAAACAAATTGTTGAAGGAGAATTTTATACAACCCAAGAGAGGGCAAAGCATTATGCAGATAAAAACAAACTAGAGAAGGGATTCAAGTAGGAGACAATGTGTACAATGTGTTCCTCAAACTTCAAACCTTACAGAGGTTTTGTTTCTCCCAGAAAAAAATATGAAGCTTGCTCCATGACTCTATGGTCCTTTCAAGGTAATAGCTAAAGTGGGAACGGTAGCTTATCGGCTTGAGCTACCACTGGGGTCCAAAATACAACTAATGACTCTCGGTTGAAAAAGAAGATTGGTTCAGTTGCTATAGACAGTCCTCAACTCCCTTTGATCGGCACTGAAGGTCAACTGTTGGTGGAACCTATTGCTATCAAGGAGAGACGTTTAATAAAGGGGGCAACGTGGTTGTTCCTGAACTACTGATACAGTAATCTAACTCAACCCCTGAAAATTCTACTTAGGAGGATTGGTCTTTTATCCACTACCATTTTCCTAATTTCGACCCTTGAGAACAAGATTCAATCTTGAAGGGGTGGGGAATTGTTATGATAATCAGTTTAAAAGTAGTGTCGTGAGTGTCATAATTGTCGCTTTGAGTCATTTTGTGTATTTTCAAAAGTTAGTTAGTAGTTAAGTTGTTATAACAGCACGAGTGCAGTTAGGGTTGTTAGATCAAGATGCACTTCAGCAGATTCTGTTATAACTAACTCGTAGACTTTTGGCTATAAATATCCATCATCAATGAAAATTCAATTAGTTTGTTCATCAAACACAATCTCTCTCATTTTTATTCTTTTCCAATTTTCTCTTAACTCAATAAGGCCCACCACTCAAACATAGAATGAGTGATCGCACGTAAGATTTGTGAAGTGGCACCTAAATTTAATTCATTGGAACCACTGTACATAGAACTAGGGGTGCAATATTAGACACGGCACGATTACGGGCGCCGAATTTGTGTAGGTTGATTTCTCACATCAAGTTGTGTTGTGTTGTGTTCGTACCCAAATTATGACTCGTGTGTATTGTGCATTGTGTTATTTCCGTTGTACTCGTATTTTCTTGTGTTAATTGGGTGTGAAAACTATTACCCGTGCTTGTCATGTCATGTCATATATTGAATGGGTCGTGTTCGTGTTGGGATATAAAAAACAAGTTTTGGCGGCATGTTCATTTCTAAATGATGTTTGTACCCAGGGACGTAGTAGTGGGGGCTAATTTCCGGGGGTTCGGGGGCGGGATCCCCCGAGCCGAATTTTTTTAGGTTATTTTTTACTATTTGCCAAAAATAACGGAATTTATTAAATCTAATGAAAAGAGAAACAAATATTTAAATGAGCATAACACAAAAAAAGACATAATATTCAATTGAATTTTACATATTATAATACAATATCAAATTTAAACTATCAATTCAAACCCTAAATTAAAATCCCTTTTTTTTTCAAAACCCACCACTGCATTTAAACCCCAAAAAATACCAATAAAAATTTAAACCTAAAAAAATTCCAATACAAATTTAAACCCCGAAGAATACTAATACAAATTAATACAAATGTACGCAATATGGTCCACAAAACAGCAGCTAAATGAGCTCACACATAATCAAATATCCAAATGTATTATGAATACAAAAACCCCAATATTTGACTTACCTTTGATCTTTAACAGCAAAACAGGGGATGGTGATGGTGTAGGGAGGCAGACGAGCAGAAGGGATGAAGTGGAGGAGATGGTTGACCGTGGAGGCAGCTTGCCGGAAGGGTTGAAAATGGACGGAGGAGGCAGAGGGATGGAGAGGAAGGAACAGACAGAGAGGGACGGGAGAGAGAGTCGTATTGTGATAAAAGAAATTGTTAAAGCTTGAGTTAGGTTAAAGGTTTTGCAAATTACATTTATGCCAATAAGTTACTAAATTTCCAATTTATACCAAAAACTTTATATAACGATAAAAAAAATATATTATTTTAAAAAAAAAAATCACTGGGGCTCAGCCCCCACTCACCCCTACTTACCTCCGTCCCTGTTTGTACCCAAAAACACAAATTGCCACCTACATAGTGATCCCAAAACATAATTTACCGATTAAATAATGAGAGAAGATAGATATAAGATTAAAAATAAAGTCCACAAACATTAAATTGTGAGAGATAGAAAATAAAGAAGTATATTTCCAAATCAAGTCATTGTTAGTTGTCCCGTTTAGCAAGTAACGAGATAAGATGAGGTCTACATGCCCAAACAATAAAGACAGAACCCCTAGAGTTGTACACCATAAATTTCTCAACCTAATAAATTTTTACGTAGTCGAATGAAAATGTTACTATTTTGTGTCTGAATTTTAACCTAACTAACAATAAAAAAAAAAAAAAAAAAAGATTTGGAGAGATAGAGTGATATACCAGAATAGAGTAGCGGTCTCCTTGGTTGTGCTCTTTGATTTAAGTATCATCGCCCAAATACCCAGTTCGTCCCATCAGTAAACTAGTTGTTCTACTCTTACAGCTTCTTTGGGAGTTTTTATTAGAGGAATTAAAGAAAATGAAAGTGTTATTAGGAGACAAAAGAAAATAAATGAAAATTTATAAGAGAGAAAAGAAATGAAGAGAAGAGAAAGGATTTAGGAAGAAAGAAAAAATAATTTTATTTTCTAGTGTTCGGAAGTTGGAAGGAAAATAATTTTTTTAAGGGAAATAAGATGCATTCTTCATAAAACGTTCATTTCTCTCCATTTCTTTCCGACTTTGAAGGAAAGTTTTGGAGATAAAGGAAGGAAATTTTTTTTTTTTTTTTCCTTTCTTTTCTCTCCTTTTAAACTCCCAAACGACGGAAAAATGGCGAAACAATATTTTATCTCCTTTGTAAACTCCCAAACGACGGAAATGAAGCATAATTTCCCTTTTTTTCTTTCTTTTCTTTCCAAAATAAAACTCTCAAACAAGCAGTTAGTGTGGAACAAAAAACATAGCATTAAGGCTTATTTGCACTTGCACCCCTCTAAATTTAGCCTCATTTTCACTTCTACACCCCTATTTTTATTATTTAAACTCAATCTTCTCAACTTGTTAAAACGGTCTAAGTTACCCCAAAATCCCAACGTTGTTAAATTTTTGGAAGGTTTAATATGTGCATGAAACATGAGGGTATTTTTGTCAAACACACTCAAACACTAAATTCCCTCAATTACTTTACTCTCCATCTCTCTCTTATATGTACGAAAATCATCACCACCAAAAATTGTAGCTTTTCGATCTATTTCATGAAATCGAATTTTAGTTTCGTTTCAAATCAAATCAGAGCTTGTGCTATGAATATATAACATTGCATATCTAGGAGTTCTCAATTGGATATTAAATCGAGATTCTAAACGAGTTTGTTGGTGACTTTAGGTGAGGTAAGGAAGTGAGAGTATCGTGTGTTCGAAATTTAAATAGAATGAAAGTAACCAATTAAAATTATCATCATAATAGAAGCGATATTTTCCTTCAATTCGTTTTAGGTAAAAAATAGACAAGCTAGTTTCATGTGATCAAAGTTTACTAATTAAATGACACCGAATTTATCTTCAATTTAGTTGAGTTATTCTAAATGCAGAAATAAGGTAAACAATTGCACAATACCAAGCCATACGAGGAAAGAACCTTGGGACGTATGGAACAACAAATGTATTATAGTAGAGTATTGCAAATACAAGACAATGACTTACAATCCTATAATGTAATGACCGGATATCAACACTTTCCCACCATATCCTCTGAAAAGAACGCCAACAGTTGGACAATGCTACACAACCGTGACCAATTTTGAACTCGTCCAATGTTTTTCAAAACTACGCCACGAATCAAAAATTATATTTAAAGTAGAAGATGAACTTTGTTGACAAGTCACCAATGCTTGGATACCACTTTTTAAAATGTGAATTTTTCAAAATATTTTGAAAGTGTTTAAAATATTTTTGGCTTGCTCAAACATCACAACTTATTTTGAGATATCCACACAAGTCTTTCAAGAACAAGAATACATGTATTCTAGCCCAAGAACTAACATGATTTTTTTAAGCTTCAATATGACTTGTGATCAAAGTTTAAAAATCAAACAACTCAAGAACATAAAAATAAAACGTGAAGAAGATAAACAATGGTTTGACTCTTTAGAGTAATCAAATTAAAAAAAATCTCTTAATTTTTTTCCTATTGAACAAGTGTATTTGCTCTTAAAATATATTCAATAATTTTCTTTAGAGTTTTAACAAATATTATATTTATGAAGCCAATCTCACCATTTATATCGTGCTCTTCCGAGGTACGAAAGACGGGCTTAAGTCGAGTGGAATGAGACATTGCGAAAAAGATGAAAGAACTTTAGTCTAAAGAAGATTTCGATGCCATAAAAGTCTTTACGTTTTCCAAAAAAATATTTAATAAATATCTAGTCTGCATGTGCATTATGCGATAAACGAAAATTCTTTTCGCTAACGCGAAGAGATTTTTTACCGTAGGGAATGACTAGCGAAGTAAATCATGAGGGACTGGGGAAAATCTGGGGGGAAATCTTTGGGTAGTGTCACGACCAATGAAGATATATCTTTGCATCAGCGAATATATACTTCATTGCAACAAGGCACCAACGAAGATGTCTAAACTTTTGAATTTATGACAAAACAAGCCACAAAGTATTAAACCATTACACAACCATTTAAGTGATATATTTATGCAAGAGAAACTTTAAAAACCATGTTTTCCTTATAAGAACAATATACTTGCATTAGTGTATCACATAAACCAAAAAGGCAAACCAACACACGCACACATAAATATTTAATTTGAATGTGACAAAGTGTTTCAAATTCTTTAGGAAGTCAAAATACCTCAACCAAGTGGATATATCAATATGTTATTATGTGGTTGTCGTGTTGAGAAGTCGAAGCAAGTCCGGAGTAAATATATCGTACATGCGCTATGCTGAAACGATCTCAAGGACTAAGAAATGACACAAAATATATTTTGTACAGAGAATATGATAATACAATTATGTGTGAGGCACATAAGTATACAGATACTCTTGCAGTGTCCCCGTTTGTCTATTCCGTGACAATATATACAAACAAAAGATTACTGGATAGTAGAAGTAAATCTATGAACCTATTATAACAATGACGCAAGCCCGACCAAAGGCATCACTACACCAAAAAGCCTAACATATCACCCTTGACCCAGACACCCTTGTCAAGAATAAAGACCGTGATAAAAAAAAAAATATGCATTTTTTATCACGGTCTTTGATCGTGACAAGTACGTTTTTAATGTTTGTCGTGGACTAGTCACGGTAAAAAACTATGATAACCTTATAAACTTGTCTCCATGACAATATAAAAAAAAAACTATCCGTTTCATTTTTTTCTTTCCCTCATTTCTCTCTCTCTCTCTCTCTCTCTCTCTCTCTCTTTATATATATATAATATATATATATATATATATATATATATATATATATATATATATATATATATATATATATATATATATATATATATATATAAACCCTAGCGATTCTCTCTCTCACTTTCTCATCTCATCAGGTACATTTATCTCTCTCTTTATTTCCTTTGTGTGTGTGCACGTCAGTGTGTGTACGTGAGCAGTGGCAGTGGTGGGTTAGTTTATGTGTGTGTGGGGGTATGCACGTCTGTGTGTGTGTGTGTGTGTATATGCGCGTCTCTATGGGGGGTCAGCGTGTGTATGTGGGTCAGTGTGTGTGTGTCTATGTGTGTGAGGGTAAGTGTGTGTGGGGGGGGGGGGGCTGTGTGTGTGTGTGGTCCAATGGGTGGGTGGGTAACTCTGTGTGTGTGGTATTGATTTTTTTTTTAAATTATGTGTATTGAAATTTGTATATATTGAAATTGTGTGTAATAAAATTAAAATTATGTGTATTTTGGGGTCACTAATGCAATTGAAATTAGTATTATAAATTAAGATTGAAATTGAATTTGAAATTAAAATTAAAATTGGAGTTGAAATTAGTATTATAAATCGAAATTGGTATTTGGTATTTCTTTTTTGGTATAAATTGAAATTGGTATTCAATTCTGAAATTGAAATTTGGTTTCTCTCTCTAATGGTAGCAGCGGCGACCATCTGTCTTTCTCTCTACACACATTTCGGTATATATATATATATATACCTATGCGACGAGGCACTTCTTTGCGGCCCAGTTAGATATCGGTGGATGTATCCGTTTGAAAGATTGATAAAAGTTTTCAAAGGTTATGTAAAGAATACACGATACATTGAAGGATCAATTATAGGAGAATACATCACCGTGGAGTTATCAATCTATACTCCGAAATATATTCCTGACCCGAGCAGTGTGGATGACAGTGATGAGTTCATCGATGAGGGTGGTCGTGTGATGGGCAAACGAGTGGAATTAACGAGTTTATAACATGAACAAGTAGCTCGTTATCGATTTTGACACACATGAAGATGTCGAAGAATGGAAAAACTAAGTTTATATTATCTTAACTTTTACATTTTTTTAATTTTTATACATGATCAATTTTATAATACGTTCGTCACGATCAATGCAAAAAATACGAAGCATGTGGTAACAATAAAAGACGAAAAACAATGGCACAATCAGACAGCGAATTCAAGTTGTAGTTGTCACAAAAGGTAATTATAATGAAAATGCCTCTTATTAAATGTCACGTTACAAAAAAGGTTTACAACTAACCTAATTAATTTATCTATATACTAAGCTCTTGAAGACGAGTAATGTGACATCAAGACTTGCTCGTCTAGACACTGGACCCTTATTCATGGAACAAGAGTACAAAAACTATTGATTGAATGGTTACGGATTTGGTGCAAGGGTGTACGAGAAAAATACAAATGTACAGAACTCGGGCATTTCATACAAGGCTCTTATTTATTTTCGAGCGAGTGCCAAAGACAAAAACCTCGTTGAAGCTGAAATGACTTACTATGGTATAATTCAAAATATATTTGAATTGGACTATATAGGCTTTAAAGAGGTTGTGTTTTACTGTGACTACATAAGAGTTGAGGATAAAAATTCTTGTAAAATCGATCCTGGCACCAATTTGATCATGGTTGACTTGTCCAAGTTAAAGAGCAACGAACACGTGAGCGATGAGCCGTTTATTTGTGCTTTTCAAGAGGTCAAGCAAGTGTTTTACTCAGAGTATTTTAACAGCGAGCCGTGGTAAATCTACCTACATGCACCAAAGCGTTTAAACAGTAGTGTGGATGACTTAACTGCTCCTACCGAATATCAATCAATTTTTTATGATATCCCGGATTCGAAACAATTTTTAGATTTATAATAAGTATTCCAATTATTTGTAATGATCGGTGGGTGTATTATTCTAGTGCTTTATTATTATCGGACGACATTCTAATGCTTTTAATTCGTTTGTACTTTATCAGTTTACTGCTTGTAATAACCAGTTAGTGTATTCTTCTAGTGAATATGTTATTATCGGATTTTTTGATTTTTTGATTCGTGAATATGTTAACTTGGAATTTAATTAAATTAAGCATTAGTTCAAACTCCAAGACATGACCCGATATTGAATCAATATAAACTCCATGACATGACCCGATATTGATCAATATTTAGATTTATAATGTCTTTAAATTGTATTCTTTTAGTGCTTTGTTATTATCGGGTTTGAATCAAAATTGCTTTTTTGGTGAGTGAATATGTTAATTTGGAATTTAATTAAATTAAGCATTAATTCAAACTCCATGACATTATTCGATATTTAATCAATATTTAGATTTATAATGTCGTTTACAATATTTAGATTTATAATTAATTTAGAATTTAGTTAAATTAAGCATTAATTCAAAGTCCATGACATGACCCGATATTGAAACAATATTTTTAGATTTACAATGTCGTTAACTCGTACAATATTCTAATTCATTTGGATTTGATCATTTTCTCACATACATGTTTGTACTAATAACAATAATTTTTGCAGAAAATGTCTTCAACAGGGCATCACAGTAGCGGAGGCGATGAGGGATCCTCGGCCACTAGGCCCCCAAAATGGGGCAAATTAGGATTCTTCGTCGAGAACAAGACGACATTACTGGCTAGATCCATAGATTTGCAGAAGGCGATCATCGACCCAGGGTACACTGATTGGAGGAAGGTGCCAAATGAGCTTAAGATCGCCATCTGGGGGGTACAGGTAGTGTATTTATATTTATATTTTGTAATTTAAATACAACTATGAAGCCCTTATACTTTTGACTCACTTGAGTCTATATTGTATAAGTGCTCATCTAGTTTGAAAATTGTGACAAATTTGTGTCCTCCCTAGAATCCAAAGAACCTCAGAAGTTGGTTTGCTACTTCATCTCTCTTTCTTGCTTTGATCAAGAACCTATTGCCAGCACTCACACACAGTAGAATTAATTTTTTATCATATTGCATAATTATGTGTGTTCATGTGTTGAGTGTGTTTAAATCCCTAAATTGGAATTTTAATAATTTTTTGGGATTTTTTGAACATTTTTAAAATAAGATTTTCTTAATTAAAACTTGTTTTAGAAAGTTTTGTGGTCTTTTTGTAAATATAATTTGTTGATTATATTAGCCATATGTTACCTTGGGTAGAATCCGAAAGCGGAGTAAACTTGAGGGTGTGGTTTTAATTAACTTTGGACGCGTGTTTGTTATCCTATTATTGACCACCACTTGTCCTCGTCTGATTGGCCGAAGTTGTGTTTCTTTACTGAGTTAAAACTGCGTTCGTTCCTAGCCCTTGGATTATTAGCTATCAACGCTCTGCATGTTATCTTGGTGAATCCCAGTACAACTCTTTAGACCAATTAGAATTCGTTTAATCACCGCCTTATTAGAACCCTTAGATCTAAGTCAATTTGGCTTGACTTAATCCAGGCCCTTGGTTTTGAGCCAGCCTCTCGAACCTTCTCCTCACCCTATAAAAGGGACCCTTCTCTCAGACTTCGAAGACTTTTGCCATTTTCATTTCCTCTGATAAGTAGAGAGAGTAGAGAGAGAAGAGAGAGAAAAGAGAAAACAAAGAGAGAAGAGAGAGAGTTAGAAACCCTAACCCTGTTCGTCAAACCTCTTCCACTCAAACTCAAACACTTATTCAAATACCTCCATATCCAAAACACTTCTCTGAGTGTTCTTGAGAGTTTGAGAGTTTGAGTTGAGTTTATTTTTGTTGCTGTAACCTCGTGTTCACTTGATCTTGTTTTCAACTTAAATGTTTTACTCGGATCTACTTTCTGATTTCATAGAAATTTCAGATATGAGTTATTCATGTCACATTACACTTAGTTTCATTTTATTTCTCATCTTGAGAAGTATATTGTTGATTGTTTTTTTTTTTATAAAAAGTTTGCTTACTTTGAAATCAACAATAAATGTTTTCTATTTCTAGTTCTTGTAAAACTAAACCTTTGACCTAGTTTGGAATCTCACTTGGAGCTTTTCAATCTCGAAAAGTTTCTCTAAGTTCTGAGATTGATTAAGACCTTGTCTGTCTTCCTAGCAAGGTATCCGTGGATTCTGGGAATGATTTAAAGGTCAAATAAGGTGAAAAGTTTTGTAAGAAGAAAGAAAAAGAAAAGATCACAGCATATAGTGTTATTGTAATTTGTTAGGACTGTTTGTACTTAATAAGTGTGTGTGTGTGCATGCATGTGTTAGAAAGCACTTCCACAAACACTTTCACCCTACAACACGAAAAATGTTGGTAATAAGATCTTGTGAACAAAGAGTCGACGTAAAGTGCTGGAACAAATCAGAAGTTAACAAACTGGGAGAACTACATCTACAATCAGAACTGCAGAGAAGTTTAAGGACACCAGAGGGTACATTCCTAAACTTATATAGGACTGAGTTGTTTGCATGTTAGTTATATAGTTTGTAACTCATATATTTGTTTTAGTGGATTTTTAATTTTACTCCGTAGAGGGAGTCGTGGATGTTTCCTCAATTGGTGAGGTTTTACTACGTAAAAAATATTATGAACATAATCTTTCTAAATCTCCTCATCTCACTCTTGGTTGTGATGAGTTTAAGATTTTTAAACTACTTTATAAACCTGTTATTCAATTCTTGAATAGATCTCGTACATACTGATTTGTTAAACACATCTTGTGTTCAAATAGTTTGGTTTTTACGAAAAGAGTTTCTTAAAAAAACAGATCGGAGTTACTTAAATAGTTTATTTTTAATAAACGGCTTTAGTAACATTTTTCAATTGGTATCAGAGCTTTGTAAACTGCTTTCAAAAGAGATCCTGTGTTTCTGAAATTGTTTTCTGAAAATCAATTATGGACGAGAAAAATGAAAGATTTGGTAACTTGACCAGACCTCCAATCTTTGATGGAACCAATTTTGCTTACTGGAAAGTAAGGATGATTGCTTTCATTCAAGGGACTTTGGGACATGATGTCTGGGACATTGTTGAAAATGGTTATATTTTTCCTACTAAACCAGCCAACGAATGAAGTAATGAGAGGGTTAAGAAAGCTCTAAGTGAGCTCACTCAAGAAGAGAAACAAGTTTCTCGAAATAATAATAAAGGAAAGAATGGCATATTTATGTCTATAAATGAACATGAGTTCAAAAGAATCTCATCCTGTACCACTTCTAAGGAAGCTTGGGACACCTTAGTCACTGCTCATGAAGGAGACACTAGAGTTAAGGCTGCTAAAACCCAAATGCTTATTCAGCAGTATAACTCCTTAATTATGTCTGAGACTGAATCATTTGATGACTTCTATATGAACTTGACTGATATTGTGACCAAACTGCATGCTAATGGGGTGACTTATGACAGACATGAAATTGTATCAAAAATTCTAAGATCATTACCATAAAAATTTGACAACAAAAGATATGCTATTGAGGAAATGTGTGATCAAAATCTCACTCCTGAATTACTCAGTAGTAAACTAAGAACTGTGGAAATGGAACTAGAATTTAAGAAACAATTGACTCAAACCAATAGGAAACAGACTAATTCCAATCTTAGCTTATCTTCTAAGATAACTAAGCCTGAACTTATATTCCCCACTTATGATTCTGATGAGGAATGCAATATAAAGAGTTTGGACAATCAAATTGCCTTAATTACTAAACAGTGTAAGAAAATTATTAAGTTTAGAAATAAAGTGGCAAATAAACAAGGCAATTCAAATTATCCAACTTCCTCTAATCACAGGCCTCATGAGAAAAACCATGACAAAAATCATAAGGACTCTCACACTAGACCTAATAAAGACCTTAAGAAGACTGAATGCTATAGATGTGGTAAACTGGGGGCACCTTGCACAAGACTGTAGAGTTAACTTGGACACTCAAAACAAAAACACTAGAACCAACATTTACAAAACATGGGATGATTCAAGTGACTCTGAAAAGGAGGAACCTGAGTCATCTGATGTTTTTTATCCTTGCATGTCCTTCTTTGCTAAGATCATATATAATGATGATGTGCTTATGCCTGTGTATGAGAATGCTTATAGTAACTCTACTCCTACTATTGAGAATCATGTTTATACTGGTTTAGATGCTTTGATTACTGAGAATGTTGCATATTCTTCCTCGGGGTGTGTGAGTCAAAGGGATAGCGATAATGACGATGTCAATGGGTGTGTGAGTTTAACAAATGAATCTTTAGGGGTCACTCCACACACCACACTTAGTGACTCGGACAATGAAGACCTCCCTGACATTCACACACTTTATGCTAAAACTCTCAAGAAAAGCACTAGACTAGAAAAGATTGTGAAAGATCTCACTAAGAAGTTAGAAGATCTAAGCCTTATGGTTAAACTAAATGCTGAAGAGTATACTACCCAATGTTTGACTCATAAAAGTGAAATCAAAATATTTGATGAAAAACTCAGAGATTTAAAAGAAACAAATGAAACTCTGGAGAAAAAATACAAAGGGACATTGTTAGAATTGGAGCAAACTAAAGAAAAGACAGCAACTGTTTTAAAAAAAATTACAAAATTTGAAAATAATTCAAAATGTTTTGATGAATTTGTTGCTGAATCAAAAATCAATTCTGATGATCGAACTGGAATAGGGTTTTGCCCCAATTTGAAAACACAAACAAAATCTTTTGAAAATATAAAGTTTGTGTCAGGAGGCAAAAGACCTATTGAAACATGCCCAGACTTTCATTTTATAAAAACTGAGTTTGATTCAAAAAATCAAAGTTTTAACATTGGGGAATCAAGTTGCTCTAAACATGAAAGTTCAACTAAGGCTAAATACGTCTGTCCTTCTATTAGGAAGAGTGAGTCTGCATTCAAGACTGTCACACCTAGGAATAGAGTTCAGCCTCAAAACTCTATAAAACCTTTGTTTAGAGACTTTCCTAAGGAAACCCCAATTATGAACAATCTTTATTGCTCCTACTGCGACATATATGGTCACTCTTTTGATGATTGTTATGCTAGGAGACTCGTTAAACTTACCTATAATCCTTATATCTATCAAAACTTTAACTATTCTAGGAGGAGACGTAACAATTATGTACTTCCTAGACAGCCAGATAGAAATTTTAATTATAGAAAGAGAAAGACCAAACCTAAAAGAACATTTACTAGAAGGAATCCTAAGCACTTTCCTAAACCAAATGCCCAAGTCTTTCACAAATTTCAAAATCATGCGCAAAATGTTTTTCAGCAAAAATCCAAAGCTCGCAAATTTTATCAATTAAGAGCTAATAAGCGCAAGATGAAAACTAAGGCAATTTGGGTTAGAAAAGATGATTTATTACCTCAGATGAAGTGTAACGTTGTTGTTACTGCTTTAAAAGCTGGACACACATCATCTGGTTGGTATTTAGACTCTGGATGCTCTAAGCATATGACTGGTGATGAAACTAAACTTTTAAACAAAATTGGAGAGTTCCTTTGCTGGTGGTAAAGTCATTTTTGGTAATGGAGTTTCATCTCAAATCATAGGCAAAGGAACTCTCCAAGAAGATGGGCTTCCTATTCTTCAATATGTTCTTCTAGTCAAAGGTCTTAAGGCAAATCTACTTAGCATATCACAATTTTGTGACTCAGATCATACTGTTACCTTTTCAAAGAAAAATTGCAAAATTTTAAATGAAAAAGGTGAATGCATAATTACTGGATTCAGAACTCCTGACAATTGCTACACTGTCATGAACAATTCTGAAATCTATAATGTTGCCAGAATGGATGACAATGAGATATGGCATAACAGAATGGGTCATATAAGTTACGATAATCTTAGTAGACTGACTTCTCAGGAAATAGTTAGAGGAGTTCCTAAAATCAAACTTATACCTAATCTTATCTGTGGTTCCTGTCAAGTAGGTAAAATTGTTAAGGCACCTCATAAGAAAGTCAAAGATATTCTTACCTCTAATCCCTTAAAACTCATCCATATGGACCTAATGGGTCCCTTCCAAACTGTTAGTCTTTGTGGACACAGTTACATCCTTGTTATGGTTTATGACTTCACTAGATTTACCTGGGTAGCCTTCTTAAAACAAAAGTCTGAAACATTTCAAACCTTCCTAAAAATTCTACTTAGGATCGAAAATGAGAAGGATACTCAAGTGAATAGAATTCGTAGTGATAGAGGTGGTGAATTCAAAGACAGTGGTATTGTAGAATACTGTGACTATAATGGTTATAAACACGAGTTCAGTGCTCCTAAGACCCCTCAACAGAATGGTATTGCGGAGAGAAAGAATCGTACCCTTCAGGAGATGGCACGTGTTATGTTACATGCCAAGAATTTACCTAAATATTTTTTGGTAGAGTCCATTCGTACTGCTTGTCATATTATAAATAGGGTCTATCTTAGAAAGAATTCCAAACAAACCCCTTACGAACTTTGGTACAATAAAAAGCCTAATCTCAAATACCTTAGAACCTTTGGCAGTACTTGTTATGTATGTAAAGATAGGGAACACTTGTCCAAATTCGAGAGCCGAGGAGATAAATCCATATTTTTTGGATATTCGCCTAACAGTAGAGCTTATCGAGTGTACAATCTTCGAACTAAAACCTTGATGGAATCCATAAATGTAATTGTAAGTGACACTACTGTAGAAAGCAAGACTGGTGAATTTTCTATTGAGGAAGAGTCTACAAATATTTTAGAAAATGACTCATCTACAATGGATAATTCATCACCTATTGAGACACCTGAGGTACCTAACTGGGTTTCTAGAGATCATCCCATAAATAACGTAGTTGGTAACCCTAGTGAGCCAGTGCGTACAAGATCCCAACTCAGAAACTATGCACATTATGTATGTTTTGTTTCCCTTGTGGAACCAAAGAATGTTAATGAGGCATTGAATGACTCTAACTGGATTTCTGCTATGTAGGAAGAACTTTTACAATTTGTCATTCATGATGTTTGGTATCTTGTTCCACGTCCTGATCACAAAAAGGTTGTTGGCACACGTTGGATTTTCAAAAATAAGACTGATGAAAATGGGATAATAATTAGAAATAAATCTAGATTAGTTGCTCAAGGATACTCTCAAATAGAAGGAATAGATTTTTACGAGACCTTTGCTCCTGTTACTCGTTTAGAATCTGTTCGTCTGCTTTTTGCTATAGCTTGCCACATGCACTTTACACTGTACCAAATGGATGTCAAATCTGTGTTCCTTAATGGAATACTGGCTGAAGAAACCTATGTAGAACAACCTAAAGGGTTCGTTGACCCTAAGCATCCAAATCATGTATTTCGTCTGAAAAGGGCTTTGTATGGCCTTAAACAGGCTCCTAGAGCTTGGTATGAGCGTCTTTCCAGTTTTCTTTTAGATAAAGGTTTTAAAAGAGGCGGAAATGACCAAACCCTTTTTGTCAAACATTTTGACAAACACATTACTATTGATCAAGTTTATGTTGACGATATTATATTTGGATAAACTTCTCCCTCAGAAGTCAAATCCTTCTCTGAAACTATGCATAAGGAATTTCAAATGTCCCTTATGGGGGAGCTACAATTCTTCTTAGGCCTTCAAGTCAAACAAAATTCAGATGGATTATTTGTATCGCAATCCAAGTACGCTTTAGAGATAGTAAAGAAATTTGGCCTTGAGAGTGCTAAAAATGCTAAAACGCCCATGAGTACTACGCTAAAACTCTTTAAAGATGAAAATGGAACGTCTGTAGATCCTACTCTGTATCGTAGTATGATAGGCACTTTACTATACCTTACTGCCTCGCGTCCTGATATTATGTATGTGTAATACCCCGTATTTTTATAGCTTTTAAATTATAGGATTAATTAAATTTAATTGAGATAAATTAATTTAATTTTAATCCGGAATGTTGCTTTAAATATTTACTAGCGTGACGAGAGTTAGTAATTATTGGAAATTTGATATTTGTTGAATATTATTGGATGAGTATAGTAATATATGAGATTTATTGTTATAATATTGTCACGTGTGAATAAAATGACAATTATTGAAATTTAAGTCGGGACTCGCCTGTGTCGTGTCGGGACTAAATGTTGATTTATAAAAGTGAATAAATTATAAGTTACTCGTATGGTCATTTTGAGTGCGCCAACGTGTCCGGAAGGGTCGAGATAGTCAAAAAAGTGTACCCGGGGGTTTAGTTTGGGTCTCGGGGCGTCTTTAGGCCTAATTAATACCCCGGGAGGGCGTTTTAGACATTTCGCAATTATGGGTAATTAAACCTACGAATTTTATAGGGTTATATCAGATGAAAAGTGTCATCTTTTAGGGTTAACACAATGAAATACTAATGACGGCCATTGGAGAGGAAGAGGAGAAGCTCTCCAAGGAGTTCTACGCCAAGAACACCTCCGATTTCACCGCCGTCACCACCAACGCTTAGATCGCGCGACGGGGAACACAACCACACCAATATCGTCCGCAAATCAGAACTGAAAATTTTCAGGCGAGTATCTATCTTGCTTTTATCAAGTTAATGCATCCTTTTATATTAGTCTTAGGTTGATTAGATTAGTATTCTTGAAGAAAAAACATAAATTGGAGACACAAATTGCATGTTATAATGTTAGAGATCATAATTCTGGAAACCCATTTCACATATAGAGGATGAGCCACGAAATTCCTTGATATTAGAGATAGAAAATCTGGAAAAAGAATGAAAGAGATTAAGTTAAAGGAAAGATTAGGGTTCATAAGAATTATGTAGAGTTTGCCCCTTTTTAACCCATGATTCTTGAGGAAAATTCACATGTGTTACGTAGGAAATTATTTAAATGGGTATACAAAACTTATAGTATAATTGATTGGGAGTTTGGGACCGTAACATGATGATTTGGAGGAGTTTGGGGTGAGAATCCCGTAATTGGGTTGGCTGCAGAATCTGCATAACTGCTTGATCGATCGATCGAGTCCAGAGCATCGATCGATCGACCCCTTTTATCGATCGATCGACCCTCCTGGGAAAACTGCATTTTTGCTCGTGTTAGCTTAATCCGATTTTATGCGTAGTAAACCTTGATTAGGGTTGCTAGAATATAATGGAACATAAAGAGGACCAGTAGGGTCAAAAGAAAATCCCATAAAGTGGAACTTTAATACGAAGGGAAATAAAGGATAAACGGGGAGACTTTCAGACTTAAGAAATCATACGTGTGATGATTAAATAATCGGAACATCTATCAAGTTGGATTAGAAGGCAAGAGAGGGCCTACTGAAATTGCACTTAGATAAAGGAAGAGAGACGAGAAGTGAGTTAAAAATGACTTAATTACGAGAATAAAGAAGAATGAGGCCGTTATACGATATAATTGAGTAAAACGTGTAATAACGGATAATGATAATTTTGGGTCGTGAGAGTACCTAATTTAATAATGTGGATGTGAATACATATTTTTATATGACGGTGTGATTGTGCATATATATTATTTCTGTGTAAAAATCGTACCCGCGCTACTTGCTATCCCTGAGGTTACCGCGCTGGGACAGTCTTATCTCGATGTGACCTTTATGGGGGATATTGACTCGTACCCTAGAAGATAGACATCCTTGGTACAAGCTATCGAATCAATAATTCAGACGGTCCTAAGAGTACTGACCTCTTAGAGACTTGGAATCTATGCTTAGCCTCAATGATTGTTTGTGTTTGTGTTAATACAGTTCGAGAGTGATTTCGAACTAGTATTTCCCTTAGTTTGTGTGATACGGGGACTTGATAGCAGAGTATGCCAGCACCATAGATTTTATGTGGGGTGCCGTTAGTATATATATATAATTTATGAGTGATTGGTATATATATACTTAGATATGGAAATCTAGCACCATAGATTTTATGTGGGGTGCTGTTTGTATATATATATTATACGAGTAATTAATATATATATGTGTAACTATATGAGAACTTTCTACTGAGTAAAATAGTAGTTAAGGAAAGTATGAAATTTAATCATCTTCATTATAAGTATTCGGAAACGTTACAATAATACGAAATTATTCTAAATAACGTAAGAAATCTTGGAGAGTTAGACTTTGCTAAAGTGAATATCATAACCTTAATTCCACGTGTTAAAACTTATGGGGAATAAATTAGAGAGATAGATGGGGCTCATTAGTACGATAGATGTGCGCACTAGATGAGAGGTGAGAATTCTCAAGAGAGTGTCGCTTACTAATATGACTGTTGCATTAGCCGGTAGCATTTTAAATACTTGCTAAACTATTTTTAAAACGGTTCTCCATTCGGGCTCTGACCCGTTTGCTGTTACTTCTTCTCTCTTGTGTCTATATATATATATGTATTACAGATGCCCAGCCACAGGGGTGTCTTACTTAGGATTCTTTGGATGGAACGCGCTGTAGCTTTTGTGGGAGTTGCAGGCCATTGCTTAGACGACCTCATTGTTGACTCTACTCCTAGTTCAGCTTTATCCAGCAGGGCATGTGTCGCCCCTTTTCCATTATTTAGTTGAGATTGTCAGAGATTGTAATTCTTTTTATTTCAGTATCTTTATTTCGGGATTGTAAATGTCAGGATATTTTCCTTAGTATTTTAATGTTGGGATTTATCATTGTTGGGTAAACTCTTGAATGATCATTTTATTCTTCTACTTATTGTGTGACTCTTAAAAATGTAAATGGTTAAAGGTTTTATAACCGGATTTAATAAAATGAGAATAAGGTTTTAAATGGTTTTGACACTTAGCTTAATTAATTAGGGTGTTTAAATTGAAAAAGTTTTATTTTTCGACAGTGATGCTGAGAATGAACCAACTGTTCACCTTGAATTAATTTAATAAAGGAGTGATCGCCCGGTATTTAATTAGGCGGGGTGTCACAGTATGATGTGTGTGTATGTGCTCGATATCAAAGTATCCCTAAAGAGAGCCACTTGAATGCTGTTAAACGTATCATTAAATATGTAAAAGGCACTATAAATCTAGGACTTTGGTACACTAATGACACACCAAGCACTATAATTGGGTACACTGATGCTGACTGGGCTGGGTGTACTGATGATAGTAAAAGCACATCAGGAGCATGTTATTATATAGGTAATAACTTGGTAGGATGGAGTAGTAAAAAATAAAACTGCACATCACACTCAACATCTGAATCTGAATACATAGCCGCTGGCAGCTGTTGTGCTCAATTAATGTGGCTTAAACAAATGCTAAGTGATTATGGTATTCAATAAAACCAATTGCATCTCTATTGTGATAATCAAAGTGCGATTAATATTTCTAAAAATCATGTTCAACACTCGCGAACAAAGCATATTAAAATAAGACATCATTTTATACGTGAATTGGTTGAATATAAGGAATTAGAAATCAATTATCTTCCTATTGATCTACAACTCGCAGATATATTTACCAAACCTCTAGATTATAATAGATTCATTTCTTTACGAAAATCTATTGGTATGGTTTATGCTGACTAATCTTTTTGCTGTTTATCCAAGTTTTTCCATTTGTCCATTTGAGACAAAATGGGGGAGAAATTTGAGTCTATTCAATTCTTACATATTCTAAACAGCTTGATCTTAGTGAATTATTGCAGGTTCTTATTGTACAGTTACTCTCAACAGTTGTAATAGGGTATTCAAATGTACTTAGTTGAGTTATGTACTTTTTGATTTCTAGGAATTGGGTAGATAGAATTTTGATAGGAATAAGTTTTTTCTTATTTTCTTGTTGCCTACGAGTCCTAGATGACTCAAAGGAGATTTTGTCTCATATTTCCAAAGGGGGAGATTGAAGCCCTTATACTTTTGACTCACTTGAGTCTATATTGTATAAGTGCTCATCTAGTTTGGAAATTGTGACAAAATTGTGTCCTCCCTAGAATCCAAAGAACCTCAGAAGTTGGTTTGCTACTTCATCTCTCTTTCTTGCTTTGATCAAGAACCTATTGCCAACACTCACACACAGTAGAATTCATTTTTTATCATATTGCATAATTATGTGTGTTCATGTGTTGAGTGTGTTTAAATCCCTAAATTGGAATTTTAATAATTTTTGGGGATTTTTTAAACAATTTTAAAATAAGGTTTTCTTAATTAAAACTTGTTTTAGAAAGTTTTGTGATCTTTTTGTAAATATAATTTGTTGATTATATTAGCCATATGTTACCTTGGGTAGAATCCGAAAGTGGAGTAAACTTGAGGGTGTGGTTTTAATTAACTTTGGACGCGCGTTTGTTATCCTGTTATTGACCACCACTTGTCCTCGTCTGATTGGCTAAAGTTGTGTTTCTTTACTGAGTTAAAACTGCGTTCGTTCCTAGCCCTTGGATCATTAGCTATCAACGCTCTGCATGTTATCTTGGTGAATCCCAGTACAACTCTTTAGACCAATTAAAATTCTTTTAATCACCGCTTTATTAGAACCCTTAGATCTAAGTCAATTTGGCTTGACTTAATCCAGGCCCTTGGCTTTGAGCCAACCTCTTGAACCTTCTCCTCACCCTATAAAAGGAACCCTTCTCTCAGACTTCGAAGACTTTTGCCATTTTCATTTCCTCTGAGAAATTGAGAGAGTAGAGAGAGAAGAGAGAGAAAAGAGAAAATAGAGAGAGAAGAGAGAGAGTTAGAAACTCTAACCCTGTTCGTCAAACCTCTTCCACTCAAACTCAAACACTTATTCAAATACCTCCATATCCAAAACACTTCTCTGAGTGTTCTTGAGAGTTTGAGAGTATGATTTGAGTTTATTTTTGTTGCTGTAACCTCGTGTTCACTTGATTTTGTTTTCAACTTAAAAGTTTTACTCAGATCTACTTTCTGATTTCATAGAAATTTCAGATCTGAGTTATTCATGTTACATTACACTTAGTTTCATTTTATTTCTCATCTTGAGAAATATATTGTTGATTATTTCTTTTTTTATAAAAAGTTTGCTTACTTTGAAATCAACAATAAATGTTTTCTATTTCTAGTTCTTGTAAAACTAAACCTTTTACCTAGTTTGGAATCTCACTTGGAGCTTTTCAATCTTGAAAAGTTTCTCTAAGTTTTAAGATTGATTAAGACCTTGTCTGTCTTCCTAGCAAGGTATCCTTGGATTCTGGGAATGATTTAAAGGTCAAATAAGGTGAAAAGTTTTGTAAGAAGAAAGAAAAAGAAAAGATCACAGCATATACTGTTATTGTAATTTGTTAGGACTGTTTGTACTTAATAAGTGTGTGTGTGTCCATGCATGTGTTAGAAAGCACTTCCACAAACACTTTCACCCTACAACACGAAAAGTGTTGGTAATAAGATCTTGTGAACAAAGAGTCGATGTAAAGTGCTGGAACAAATCAGAAGTTAATAAACTGGGAGAACTACATCTACAATCAGAACTGCAGAGAAGTTTAAGGACACCAGAGGGTACGTTCCTAAACTTATATTGGACTGAGTTGTTTGCATGTTAGTTATATAGTTTGTAACTCATATATTTATTTTAATGGATTTTTAATTTTACTCCGTAGAGGGAGTCGTGGATGTTTCCTCAATTGGTGAGGTTTTACCACGTAAAAAATATTGTGAACATAATCTTTCTACATCTCCTCATCTCACTCTTGGTTGTGCTGAGTTTAAGATTTTTAAACTACTTTATAAACTTGTTATTCAATTCTTGAATAGATCTCGTACATACTGATTTGTTAAACACATCTTGTGTTCAAATAGTTTGGTTTTTACTAAAAGAGTTTCTTAAAAAAACAGATCGGAGTTACTTAAATAGTTTATTTTTAATAAACGGCTTTAGTAACATTTTTCAAACTAACACTTACTTTCTTTTTTGTTTGTTTTTTTTGACAGGAATGATTCGGCCTGCCCCCACATGTCCGCGACTCCACGTTGGAACAATTGAGAGATTAGTATAAGACGTGGAAGAAAAATATGGGGGCACGATACTTTAAGCAGATCCGGGAGTCCATTATGAGAGTACGTGACACCATCCTTTCGAAGGAGTCGATCTCATTGGCACAGCGGCAGTAGTTTTGCGACAATGAGATCGATGAGCGGCAATTGATATCTCGTCAATCGGGGAGGGCAAATCGGGCGAAAAAGATGGACGTTCACTATTTCGGGCAGACGTCTTACGCCGCGGTAAGTTTTTATTTTTCTTTAATTTCAGTTTCATGTTACTCTAATTTAGCATTACTTTGCATTGCTTACTAATTCTGCATTATTTTATTTCAGCAGGCGGGGAGTGGCCCTGGAGGTAGGCCACATAGACTCGATGCCTATGTGGCAATCCGGACGAAGAAGGACAAGGATAAGAAGGCGTTCCCAAGCGTGGCAACCACGATTATAAGTTATAATTATTTAGGTCCCGTTTGGGTATGAATTCAGGAAACTCGATTTAAACTCCGTTTTTACAGTTTTAAAATACAGTTTTTTTTTATAATTATTGGTGTGCGTTTGGTAAACTTATTTTTAAATACAGTTTTTGAAAATTAGATAAATATGTTTATATTATAGACACATACATGATACATGAATGTATATATATATACATACATACATGTTTGTATACATACATCAATCATGTATGTATGTATGTATATATGTATATGCATGTATGTATATACATACATACATACATTCATGCATACATGAATGTATACAAATATTATCAATTCATGTATGTACATAATTTTATAGTGAATTATACATGCAATATCATTATATAGACATATATGTATGTATGTGTGTGTATATATATATATATATCTATATAATGATATTGCATGTATAATTCACTATAAAATTATATACATATATATATATAATGATATATGTATATATATATATTTTTTAATACATATGTACTATATGTATATTTTATATTTTTCCATACATTAATAATACATTTATAAAACTATATATAAGTATCATGTATCTACTGATAATATTATTTAAACACATAAAACATAATTATAGTTACAAACCAAACAGGACCTTATTTTTGTTAATTACATTATAATTTTTTTATTAACTTAATTAACTAATCATGTACTTTTTATCGTTTCAGACAAAGCTTAAGGAAGTGCATGAAAAGCAGTCTGATGCCGACAAAGCATCTTTGGCTACGGACGCACTCAGTCAAGTGCTCGGGGCAGATCACAAGGGGAGGATTAGGGGGTGAGCTCTCGGGTGAGGAAGTCGAGGATCATCGGGATAGAGATGAGCAACATCGGGCTGGCTCGTAAGGTGGACACCCATGAAGATAAGCTATCAAGGTTGGAGGCGACGGTCTTAGATAAGTAAGACTTCATAAAGTGTCAGGGGGTCCACCTCCGATAAGGGCACATCCGATAAGGGCAAGGTCAAGGGGAAGGGGAAGGAGGTAGATGAGGACATCACCGGTACCTCGCCGATACACACAGACTCGTCGCCCTTATATGATCCATTTCCAATCTTACCCCCTGTCGAATGGCCTATGTCAGCAATCGGTTGGCCGAGCGTGTTTTTAATAGGCGTATTTGGTCACACGTCGATAACAAGGGGGTTGAGGGACCCGGGCACCCTCCTGGGTATGGTGGTTCATGGATATATGCCATGCAAGACTTTGAGGCAAAGGTTCTCGTCACGCATGCTTTGACCGAAAAGGAGAATACACCTTTGTGGTGGGAAGAACAATGCGGCGTTCGACGAATTTATGGGTGTCTCAATTCATATGTTGTGTGGCCTTACTTCCTCCTTCAATCTCCTATAGACCATACTCTATGACATTATTTGTATTTGTTTTATTTGGATATTGGATTTTTTTTTATTTGGTTATGGATATTCAAATGTTGGTTTGGCTTTTGTTATGTATATTTGTATTTATTTGTGTTGGTTATTAAATATTGAATGTTGTTTGATATATACGCTATTTGGACAGTTTAAAATTTGCTATAACAGGTACAAATATACTGCTAGGTAGTGGCAGTGGCCATACGGCCTAGCAATTTTTTTTAAATCTGCCCAGATTTATCACGGACTTTGACCGTGATAAGTCCGTGACAAAGGTGACTTGTCACGGTCAAAGTCCGTGATAATTTTTTATTTATCATGGACTTGTCGCGGACTTATCATGGTCAAGGTCCATGACAACGTTTTCACGGTCAAAGTCCGTGATAAAAGGAACAAACTTGTCACGGCCAAAGACCGTGACAAGTCCATGACAAAGGCCTTTGTCACCCCCAAACTTGTCATTGTCAAAGATCGTGACAAGTTTAACTTGTCAGGATTTTTTACCGCGACAAGTTGGCAGTTTTGGTGTAGTGCATACACTACCTTATCAACCTATAGTCAACAAGAACATACTTTAGCTCTTGTACCACGTTAACTTGTCATACACTATAAGAGATATCATGTTACCAATGTATATAAAGAAGTTCAACCGATTATAATTATGATGCCCAAATGATATGGTAAAAGCATGGGATATTTTACTTACATAAAGTATATCAGCATCTAAATAAGGATGCATTCTAAAATATCACATTAATGATTTGTACTTCACCCCTTGAAGTATGTACGCTCCCCGAGATCTTTTCACATAAAAATTTCATAGTTTAATTTAAATTAAATCTCCCCTTAATGCAATCGTCTATTTCCCATAATTTCTCCCCTTGTTTTGTCATTGAAATTGACGAAGGCAAGCAATTATAATGAAGAACGAATATTAGTTCAAGAATAAGATTTAATTTAGGTGAGAAATGGAATTTTGGCATGAGAGTATTATTAAGATATATACACCATATATAGATGTGGTGCAATTCATTAATCATAATAAAAAATAAATAAACACGACTCATACACACGTGATAAACAAGCAACAATGATAAACAAGGTGTAAACATGTGATTTATATTGAAGCATTCACAGTCAAGTTATATCATACGCATTAAAATTATAATTTTGGTAGACTACCATAAAGTATTATAACAAAACATACAACATAATGGCAAAAGAGTTTAGCATTACATAAAACATGAATGATGTATAACTAATAATCATAACTCACTAAACAAAATAATTGTGTCCAAAAAGCTTCAACCCAAAACATAATCGTCGCCACCAACATCAGAACCACCATCCGAGTTAATCATTATCCTCATTATCGGATATGGCATAATATGTAGTATGAAGGGCCCAAATATCGTCATTGAGATCCACAATGCTCATTCAGATGCTTATAAACTCACATCCACTGAAGGAATATAACTCATTAATCTACATGGTCTAAGCCCGATTATAATAAATTAATTTTGCAATATCGGGATGAAGGAGATCCATTGTCCGTCCACAAAGTAATCCAATTACTTTGTGGAAATCTGAACCTACTACAGTGGAGGATTATTTTGCTCATGAAGTGACACCTCTTGCAATTGTCATTTGGTGTTGTGGGGAAGGACCTAAATCCTAAAAATTTGCACCTCTAAAATAGTGAGTTCATTGGGTTTCCATTCTCTGTATTTCCTCTTCTTATTTCATTTATTCATCATTATCAACCTTAACCACATTGTTAGTCTGTGGTTAGGGTACGGGCATGCCACTCTTCCTCCGTCCTTCAATAAAGAATTTATGTGTGGTGTTAGGAGGGACTGTAAGAGAGGTTTCATCAGCCATCATTTTTACCTCATGTGCTCTCAATAACCTATATATACGTCTCCAATATGGTAGTGAAGGTATCATGTTTCCTTTGATCTTAACTGAAGTCCTCGTAATGAAATATATGAATTGGTCCAAGTCTACGGGAACACTAGAGCCAATATTATATATATATATATATATATATATATATATATATATATATATATAAGCAGTATTAGTTAGGGAGCGTGGTGTGGTGAGATTTCTGAAAAATATTAGCTAAAACTATCATATGAAAAAATAGTAATAATCATAAAAGTTCTTTTTCTCCAGTGGTTTCCTCACATAATGCGTCTATAAGCTATTAGTGATTTTAGCCCAAGCCTCTTCAATTGACGGATGCTCTTGTCATTAGTGTGGGTAGCCAAATCGTTCAACTATAAGAATTTTGTAGAGTTAAGAAATGATGTCCAAAGATATATCAATCCGGATGCAACGAATAATTGAGTAAAAAGATCTTTTATTATATTCATCAAATTTGGCATTCAAATAGAATTATCTGGACAAATCAGGTTACACATTCTCATTCTCATTAACATGAGAGAATACGTACAATTATCCCCTATTCTTTAACTCATTATATACCCCTTGCATATTGTCATGTATCTACACCCAATCAACTCTCTGCTCAAAAAAGTTTTTTTTTTTCATTGAGTAGCCCATATAATGTTGTTCTTGATCTTTTGTTTCAAATCTCACAGGCTCGAGTAAGAGGTATTTTGTGCGAGGTCATTTTGAGGAAGAGCTTTTCATTTCTTTGAACAAATAACACGGATACTATAAGTTAGATTTAAACCTAAAATAAAAGAGGAATTTAGTCCTAAACATGGGTAGTGTTTCAAACCAATATGTATCAAATAAGAGGTTATCATAAACTCAAAAGACCCAAGTTAAGAGTTTATTGACATACAATCAATTATGGTGATGAAAATCTTTAATATTTTCATGAACCTAACTCTATATAACTAAGGGTGTGTTTGATAACACTAATTTTTCATGGAAAATGCAATATATGAAGTCATTTTCAATCTTTTGCATGTTTGATAAACAAAATTTTATATGGAATGGATTTCTTTAAAATAAGTCGCGTAACCATTTTTTCCACAAAAAGATGGAATTAGAAAACCCCATCCCACCTTGTTATTCATTTTCCAAGTAAAATAATCGCCACACCAAAAAAATTGATAAAAAATCCAGAAAATGAATAAAAACCAAAAAATAATGAAAAATTCCTGAAAGTGAATAAAAACCCAAAAATAATTAAAAAAATCCAGAAAATGTATAAAACCAAAAAATAATGAAAAAATCGAGAAAGTGAATAAAAACTCAAAAATAATGAAAAATTCCAGAAAATGAATAAAAACCCAAAACTAATGAAAAAAATCTAGAAAGCGAATAAAAACCCCAAAAAATTGAAAAAAAATCCATAAAGGGAATAAAAACCCAAAAATAATGAAAAAAATACATAAAGTGAATAAAACCCCCAAAATAATGAGAAAAAAAAAATCCTAAAAATGAATAAAACCCAAAAATTCAGAAAATGAATAAAAACCCCAAAAATGAAAAAAAAACAGAAAGTGAATAAAAAACCCAAAATAATGAAAAAAATATAGAAAGTGAAAAAAAAACCCAAAATAATGATTTTTTTTATAGAAATGAATAAAAAAAATAATGAAAAAAATACAGAAAGTAGCTAAAAAAAGAAAATAAATATTAACCCCAAGCTGGCGACAAGGGGGACGTAATAGTTGGAGTGGGGGTGGGGGGGCGTGGGCGGGGTGGATTTGTTTTTTTGTTTTTTTTCCTTAATACATTTTTTTATATATTTGTTTTTTTTAATTCATTATGGGGCTAATATTTATATTCTGTTTTTTTATTCATTTTCTGTATTTTTTATTTTTTGGATTTTTATTCATTTTTTGTGTTATTTTAAATTTTTTGGTTGTTTTATTAATTTTAAAAAATATTAGGAATCAACCGCATAAAAGATGGAAAATAGAACATTTTCCGCCATGAAAATAATTGCAATCAAAGAACACCAACAAATTTTTTCTATGAAAAATATTTTCAAGTTTTCAATTCCATGAAAATTGACATTGACTCTCACCAGTTATTTTCCATCTTTTTTATCAAACACACCCTGAAAGAATCTCAAGAATAAAAATAATTCCATCATAAATAGTTGTTTTACCAAAATAACATAAATCCCCAAGAATCTAGACATTTAATCAGAACCATAACTTTAAGAGAATGAAATAGGCTTACATACTGATGAAAAAGTGAATTTGATGTTGAATCTTTGATGAGATCACTTGAAACTAGCAAAATAGGACACTTAAAAACTCTAATCGCTTTCGTGGGTTGGAGAAGTGAAGAGTCACTATTGAGAATAGTCTAGAATGAATTGGGTTTCTTGGGGCGCGAATGGTTTTGTTAACATGACAACAGATCTTCGTTGGTCATCTTGGCGACTATAATTATTTTTTCCTCAGGTATGTATTTTTACTGACATGGGATGGCGGTTCGCGGTCCGTTCCGGTTCGGTTTTGAGGTTTTTTTAGGATTGGACCGACTTAGTCGATCCTCTAAAAAGAAGGATCGAGACCGGATCGATTATGTCGGTTCGATTTTTTTATAGGACCGGTCCGGTCTAACTCGTCGGTCCTTAAATTAATGAATTACATCATTTATAATAATAAAAATATACCAGACTCTATTTTTTCCAAACATTAAAAACTAAAAAAATACCAAAATTTGCAATTAAAACAAACATAGTATTCGATAAAACTATAATTTAAACTAATCAAATATTAAAAAATATATTTTTGATAGAATAAATACACACTTAATTATAAACTTGGAGTCTCCCACATGATATATATATATATATATATATAGACACACACACACACTACCCCCCCCTCCTGAAGTGTGTAGCATGTGCATATTTGAATTAATCACCTCTCCATGCATAGACGTTCAACTCCTCCTACTTTCGTGGAACAATCCCGTTTGTATTACTCCACGTTTGTTTATTATCGTAAGAACTATAATTAACTGTAATAGCTATATGCTATCTCCTATAAATAGCACAGCAGCTTGTTTAATGAAGACAACACGAGATCGGCATTTGTTCAACACATATATAAAACAGTTCATAATTATATTTAATTCTTATCAATTTTCACAATTTATTTATCTTATATATATACATATATATGTAAAAATATATTATTTTATATAGAGTCGGTTCGGTTCGGTCCTAACAGGGTTTTTAAAATGTAAACCGTGGACCGGACTGATAAGGTCGGTCCGCCAAAAAAATAAATCAAGATCGAACCGATTAAGAAAAAAGACTCGGTTCGGTTCGGTTCGTCGGTCCAGTCGATTTTTTGAACACCCCTAGACACGGGGGTTTGTTTTACGGGTCATGCGTATACCTAAAACCTTTTATGAGTTCATTTATTCATTGCAGCGATACGCCTGTTTGTGAATCGTGCTTTGCTTCACTACGGTAAAAATCCTTTTCATGGGGCATGCCAAGGACCAGAAAATTTGGATTTCCAATTTAAAAAGAAAAATGCATATTAAGGTCCATAATTCAAAACACAATAATTAATGACGATAATGTGAACATTTAATCATCATAATAAAGGTAATAGAGATGAGTAAACAACTAAAGGCTTAAAACATATGTAAATTCGATTAATTAAGGATGTTATGCATATAACTCGCGTAAAGAACAAAAGTGAACACAATAGAGCCTTGGTTGATAAAATCAAAACTAAAGTTCAATAAAATATACTTTGGAAAATCTATTTTGATATTTATTACAAAAAAGTCTCATTTTCCTTGAAAGTATAAATTGTTCAACTAACACTTTTGTCTACCTCGATTAAAGCGACTGATTAAAACCTTTTTTTAGTCTCATATCCTTAGTGGTAACCAATTTTGGATAGATAAAATTCTTTGAGACATTAATCTAAATTTTTTTTTGCATGTCACGACTTTCACACAAGTAAGAGGGGTGGAGAACTATTTCCAATTTTTTAAAGGTAGCTCACACAAATAAAAATTCCAGCCCTATCCACATCATCTTTCATGATTTTGAAAGATGTTGCATTTTTATTTTCAACTACAACCATAAAGAAAAATCTCACATGAACAAGGCATAAAAATGACGCTCCGTTTTTAAATAATAACCATTTCGAAAACCATAAGTCATAAATCAAATCGTTTTGTTTTAATCTTTTTATTAAAGAATTCTCAAGAATGTTATGAGGTGTCAAATGCATTGACTTTATAGCATACAATCCATATTGATAAAGATTACGATTTTTTAACACTTTAAAGCTTTATATTTCCATTTCGAGAGTGTATAGGCATTGTAGGATGGGATTATAGATAAAACTCCTTACTTAGAGATAAATCTCATCATTAAGAGACCGGTGATAGATCAAGACAAAATGGAGCTTAATTGAACACTAAGGAAGCATTCCAAAAGAATATAGTTGATTCAGCATGCATTTTATTTATTTTTATGTAATTATGAGCTATGTTGCAATATTTATGAGGTTAATCAGTATTAATGATGGAAAATGTCTGGCAGGATCCAGGAGAGCTTTAATGCCCTATCGAGGAAGCTCATTTGGGAACCTCTGAGGCAATTGGTTTGTTGGATAAAAAATAAGAAATCGTCAAGGCATGACTTAACCATTTTAGATACACCAGGTAAAATACCCATCTTTTTTCGATTGATCGTTACTCAAGCAACCACGAGCTTACTGATTAGTCATGAATATTGCATTTATTACCCCTTTTATTTATGCATTATAGCACCCCCACATTCGTTAATTCCTATAATTAAGCTATTATATTGTATAATTCATGTTTTTATTGTATATATGTTGTGCAAGGTTTATTTGAGCTTTTATAGGTGTTGGGGATGCAAGATGTGAAGTTTGGATGTGTTTCGAAAATGTTTTGACATATACTTCATCTTTGAGGGAATTTGGGTCATTTCATACTCCGCTATTTGTATGGTATCAAATGACCAACATATAGAGCATCAAATTGTCTTCGTCTGGATTTCAATTATGCGTTAATCCAATTCCAAGCGAATAAGTAATGGTCGTATCAATTTTCTAAGTGTCAGATGCCGAATCGATTCGAAAAAATCGAATCGATTCGGCCCTGATAAAATGCAAACTGGCTTTGATTTAATTGATTCAGCTTTTTCCAGATCGATTCAGGCTACTGTTCACTTCAGCAAAACTCTATTTTTTGGGTTATATTGCTTTGTTTTTTTCTTTTTTAGTATAAATAGAAACTTAATGTTTTGTTTTAGGAGGATTATCATCTTTGCTTAGATATTTTGATATTGGGGTTTTCTGTCCATTCTCTCTCACGGGGTTGGTTTGTAAATTACTATTCATCATCTTTTTCCCTAACTTATTAATTTTTAGTTGCTTTCACAACTTTATAATTTGGATTTGACTCAATATAATTAGTCTGTGTTGATTAATTTATTGTTTTCCTTTTTTAATTAGTTGTTTTACTTGGTTTACCATGCTTTGTAACTAGTTTGTGGGTTAGGATATCATTTCCACTATTAATGGGTACTTGAGCTTGAAATCTAGGATTTGGTTTAAATTACTTTTACTTTAAACTATGTGTGTTGATATTGGAATATTACGTGCTTAACTTTCTTTGTCACGCAACTTATTGTTTATAGTGATATTGTAATGTTATTCCATTTGTGACCTTCTTCGATTGAAAGTTATATCTCTTACTTTTGGCTTTGGTATCTTCATGTGAGATATTTATAATCAATTGAATATGCTCGATTAGTTGTGTTTTCGAACCAAATACCATTTTACATTTTGTTTATCCATGGTGGGGATGCGATCCTAATCCATTGTTTTCATTTAATTTAGTTGATATATATTTGCCTAGTGTTAATTTTAGTTATAATTCTCATCACCTCATCATCTTTTATTTTCCCTTTTTGAGTAATAAATCAATTCCATGCTAAAAATATGTCCACGTGGATTCGATCTGTATTTGTTGCTACACTCTATAGTGAACCAAGTTATGTTTTTTGGTAGGCAATAAACACACAACAACAAAATCTAAATTTATAAAGTTTACACCCCCCCCCACTTACTCATTTCTCAACCACAAAGTTTTATCTCAAAGAATAGTATCTTTTATTAAAAGATTTGAGTGATGCCATAATAGAACTAAACACATGTTAAGTCAAACCTACAGTAGTACAATGTTGAGTTGATAAGAAGTTAGCAGTAAAGGTGGTGATGCACTTGTGGCACCGCCTGATACAACGGTTGGTCACTCGAGAAATTCAATTAACATTAAATGCGAATGTCATACTAGGTATGTCAGTTTGACCCAAAATTGAATGCACACAAGGTTTCACGCGTGTTACCTGAGCCTATATATACCCCGTTTATACTTTGATAAACCATGAGACTTTTGAGCCAAAAGACCTCTTTAAGATATTTACTGCAAACTAGAGCTAAAAGTCCTCTTTAAGATATTTATTGCAAACTAGAGCTTTTATTATCATCCATTAATACGCTTGATCAAGTTCTTACAAAAAAACTCAAACATTTATTGAGCTTCAAGCAATATTCTTTTCATATTTTGGTGTTTATTTGCCTACCTTGGGTGTATTTAGAGTGTTTGGTTCTCTCTCCCTCTAACTATCTTATAACAGAGGTTCATTCAGGGCCGGCCCCAAAGATTTGGGAGCTCAAGGCGAACTTGTAAAATGGGGCCCTTTATATAAATTTTTTTTCCGAAAAGTATAATATGTATTTTTACAAGCTAACAAGAAACGAACAAAATAAAATACACAACAACCCAACAATCAATCTAAATATTTCTCATCACAACAAAATAAAGGAACATTGAAACCTGTTTTGCTGAATTTGTAAAGCATCTTTGAAAGCGCTTCTTTGCTAAAGAAACACATAAAAAATGAACATCATTAAAATAAAAAAATTAATAGCAGATTAAAAGGAGCAACAAGATTAATAACAAGAACTTAGCAAAAAAAAATTAACACTGAGAACTATAATTAAAAAAAATGACAGATTAACAAAAAAATGATAATAAGAACATATACCTTTCTATTCACTTTTAAACTACATCATTTAAATCTTTAAATATAAATGTTGTTTGTACTAATCTAAATGTTTAAAATATAAAAAAAATTGACAACAAGAACAACGTTTAAATTCAAAAATATAAAAAACAACATTTAAATCCAAAAATTAACAACAATAATTGTAATTAAAAAAATGACAAATTAATAAAAAAAATGGCAACAAGAACTTTACAAAATGACAACAAGAAGAGATAACTTTATATACACTTTAAACCTTAGATTAGTAAAATAAAAATCTGTAAAAAAATTAATAAATGGGTTTAACATATTAGTAAAAAACGACATTTATATTTCTGGATTTAAAAAAAAATATGAACAAGAATAACTTAACAAAAAAATTAACATCATTTTACAAGTGTTCAATAAATTAATAAAAAACAACATTTATATTTAACAACAATGAAGATTTCAATCTAAAAAATTAACATGAGATAATGAGAGAGGGTGAATAAAAAAAATACAAACCTCTTGAATATTTTTGGGTTGAAACTTGAAAGTATTGTAAGCATTTAAAAGAGGGTTGATTTTTTTAGAGATAATGAAAGAGAATTTAAATGGTTGGAACTTGGATGGAATTTGGAAAGTTGGTCTTAGGTGGGGTGGGAGCCGTTTTTTTTAGTTCTTAAATGAGTGTAATGAATGAACAAGTGAAGATGAAGGGTTAGTTGTTGGTGGGTGAATTTTAAGTTTATCTTTTGGGCTTGGGCCTATTTTTAGAAACTTATATAATACACACCTATACAATATTTGGAGCCTATATTTTTATATCAGATTTGGGGGCCCAAGGTAGTTGCCTCATTGGCCTACCCCTTAGGACGACCCTGAGTTCATTGACCATTTAAACAGTTGTATTTATTATCATTCACTATGATATATACTTGATTTTATTCCTTATCCTTACGAGTAAACTTATCACTGTTTTTTCACCATTTAAACGCGTTACACGTCAATTTATCTATAAACACCCTAGCACAAAGAACTACTCTCTTACAGTTCACGATTATATTGGGTCTTTAAAATGGTGAATGATAATGTCGTATGTATTTTCTTTTACGATGTTCAGTATGAGGAAAAGCATATCACTCCTGCTATTGATCTTCCTTTATACCCCATTGTCACGGGGAACTTTAACATGGGACAAGCTTCCAATGAGCACTGTCATGGAGGCCAACCAAATGACTAACCTCGTGGCCAAATTTATGGATTTTTTACAAACTCAACCTAAAATGGTTATGTTTGGTTCAATGATGGACCCAACCTCTTTCGCTACTCCGGTAGCACCACTTGTTATTCCTTTGATTGGAGCGCATGTTCCACAACAAGACTTAATGGTCCCTCAATGACCAATCATGCTCCTTCTATTACATCAACCGTTGAAGCACCCGTTATTATCGACACCTCACCTTAGGTTGCTCTACCAAAAGTCAAGAAAGTAGATTCAGTTGCCTCACCATCATTGACCATCGAGGATGTCAAGAAAGTGATGATGATGGTGTTTCCCTCACAAACTCCTAGTGAGGCAACATCCATTTATGAAGATTTTCGTACTCTTTACCTGAATAAGTACGACAATAAACCTTACTCAGAATGGTATGTTCCCCCAATCTTTGAAATTTTTTAAAGGAAATGAGGAAACCCGAAGGAACACGTCAAGCGATTTATTAAGCACTTACGAGTTGGCAATAATAACAAAAAGCTTTGTCTAAGGCCGTTTTCAAAGTCTTTTATCGACAAAGCTTACATGTGGTACTCCCACCTAACCCCAAGAAGTGTGGCTACATGATAGGATATACATATTCAATTTATCTAGAATTTTTTATTGAAAGGATATGAGTTCACACTAGCCCAACTCGAGCAATAGAGGCAAAAGAGGAGGTGATGACTTGTATCAATAGGTTTAAATAAAGATCTTTGGACGTTAGAGAAGATTCTACGGAGAGCGAGCTTCTTCAGTTTGTGTCGAGGGGTTACTACCAAAGTACATTTATCCTTTGTTAATTGAGACTGAATCAGGCATATATAAAGCTTCCACGAGGGTTGGCCGAAACATCTCATTGGTTGTTTATCGAAACCTTATTATTGTAACACTTCGTATTTTTGAATAGTTAATTTTAGCATTTTAATTACACGTGTGCTCATAATAATATTTCATATTTAATAAATATTAATTAGCGAGAATAAAATTAATATTTATTTGGAAATAAAATTTACTAAGTACGACTAAGTACATTAATTTCAATAAATTGTCAGTACGTCGTAATGGGTAATAACGACGGGGACTGATGGTATCTCAACCGGGACATACTGTTAAGCTATTTTTGGGATGAGATAAAATATTGATGTTTGGTGATTCAGATGGTGATTTCGAGTGCACGTTGATCCGGATCAGACCGAAATAGTCAAAATTAAGTATCGGGGGTAGAAATGGGGTCCCGGGAGCTTTTTAGACTAGTCGGGGCCCATTCGAGGACATTTAAGTCATAGTCCATTTAGGGGTTAACCTAAATTTGAGATTAAAAGGTTTAAATAAGAGATTAGGGTTAGAAGGCAACCACTTTACATGATCTATACCTCTAAGAGTCTTTTGGTGAGAAAAAAAGGAGGCACAACAGTTAAAAGATCCAAAGGTTATGATTTGGAAAAGGAAATTGATGAGGACTCTTCCCATCTTCAACTCTACACAACGGAATTCAGAATCTGACGATTTAAGGCAAATGTATACTTGTTTTCTTCATTTATGTGGAGTATTTATTCATATAAAAATTGGTAATAAATAACTGAATTTTGGGTTGGGGATTACTACATGAAAAATGGGGTTTGGGAGATGAATTGTAATGAATGAATTGATGAACGATATCCTAAATTGTTGGAGAATGGATGTCTTAGGTAATCTAAATTTATTGTGTAAAAAACTTTAGATTTGAGATGGTTACAGTATGATGTTTTATTAAGAAAATTATGGAAGATCTCTCTCTCTCTCTCTCTCTCTCTCTATATATATATATATATATATATATATATATATAAGTTATGATTTGATTAAATCCAGGATTGAATTATGTTAAATTGATGAACATAAGGATGTAAAATAATTAGGATCATTAAGATGTGTATTAATGAAATTGAGTTTGGTTGTATTATGATTTGGAGACTTGTCGTTGTTAAAAACCCGTTACTTTGGTGCCAGATCTGGGCTCTTGCCCAAAATCGAATCGAATTGAATCGGCCTTCATAGGCGAATCGGTTTGACAGGCAAATCGATTCGGCTATAAACCCAAATCAATTCGGACCTGCTGTGAGGGACATCTTGGTATTTTATTGGGAATAAATGGTAGTTTTGGAAATTTATAAATTGATTGAGGCCAAGTGAATAATTTTAATACTTTGAGAGATGTGATTACAAGGGTAATTCATGTAGACGAGAATTAACCCAATTTACATGTACTTAGGATATTTAGGAGAGAAAATACTTGGAACGTAAAATACGAAACATGATGGCGTGACTTCCGGTTATAAATTTAGGAGGGGTTGGGAATGTCCAGGTAACTTAGAGATGAGAGAATATGTTAAATTGTTTAATTAAGAGAAGAATTTAATTAAATAAGAGATGGGATTAGACTCGAGTTATTAGACTAGTGTTTCGGGGAATAGGCACAGATTAGTCAGTTGATGTGATATATATATATATATATATATATATATATATATATATATATGTGTGTGTGTGTGTGTGTGTATTATGATATCTATGTGGGACATTATGTGCAGCATACCCCTTCAGTGCTATCAGTGAAGGTTACGCGATGTGGATGATCTCCTTGGCGAATCATAGCAGGTTAAATATCGACCCGAGGTCATAACGCCGGGTTTATATTTGTGTGATTTATATTCACAGTGAGCTAATTGTGGGTATGGTTATGACTCTCTGTCGAAGGACTATGACCGCCTCCAATACGTTTGCGATTTTATCGAGTCGGTGTGAGAGTCCGATCATCGGTAACAAGGATGATGTGAGTATGCCCTGAATACTAATAGGATTGTAGATACCTGCATCCAACAAGTTATTACTCTGAGGAATGGCGGCTATAAGCGACATATGTGTGTTTATTGTAGTATATTGTTACCTATATTTATGTGTAGACAAATATGAGGGTTAAAATAGTAAGCCAATACTATTTGAATAACTAGTGACGATTATCATCTTAAATTGTGATAATTTAATGAAATATTAATTAAGCAAACGTGAAATCTAATTAACGAACCAAAGGCAGATATTATACTCGGTCAAGATAGTATAGTATTGATGTTAGTGGAAAGACTAGTTAGGTGGGGTAACTCAACCAGGCTGGTTGAAATGCATAAGTTAGGTGCGCACTTTAGATGAGGGGTGAGGGGTGACTCAAGAGAGTGTGCTATCGATTTATTAATATCAAAAGTGTTTGATATTTTCTTTTACGCATATTATACACTTGTAAAAGGGAGTGCGCTATCGGTGGAGGCTTGCAGGATTCAGAGTAGCCGCTTCATTTATCGCTATCTAGTTTAGATTCCCTATTCCAATATTGGTTGGGCGTGTTGCCCGTTTTATTCATATGTACTTCAGATTATTTTTGTCAGCCAATGGTTTACTCAGGGACTTTAGTTACTTATCCCAGTGTCAGACTTTATATCGTGACTTCCTTCGTATTGATTACTGTGAATTGAATTATTTTGGATTGGTTAATATGGTTGCATGTTAATGGAAGATAAAATTTGTCACTGATTGTTAAGCTAATTAGGTGGTTATTAATTAATTATGTGTCAATAGTGATGCTAAGAATGAGCCATATGAGACTACCGTTTTATTTTAGTAGAGGGTTGGCCACCCATTAATTTAATAGGCGGGGTGTCACAATTATGCCCAATGTTACGTGGAAGAAATCGGTCGGCCAAGCAGGTAGATGAGGCCAAGCACCGCAAGTGAACTATACAGAGGGCGGCGAAGAAGCTCAAGCTTGTGGTCAAGTAAAATAGAACAATAACAAGATAAAGTTTTATCGAGAGGATCCTCCCCCATTGCTTTGCTGAGTTGATGGGAAATATGTTATTATAACACCATGGTGACAAATGGACTAGTTTTTCCAACAAATAACTCTCCACTTTATGCTCACGGGATATTGCCATATACATTGTGTGTTTGTCACCCAATAATTTCATGCTTCACTTTGAGGAGGATCGTCAACAAGAACATGTTAGTTGGAAACTTACGGGTTCACTAAGGCAATGTCAATAACAATCCTCTGCCAACTCATGGGGCACATATGGTGGTTGCTTTTAATGATGAGGCAGAATCTCAAAAGAGAAAGGAAATGAGAGAAAATGAAGAATTACAGTTGATGTATGACAGATGTTTGGTAGGAACGACCAACATGGTCATTATCTATGATGAATCGAGTATCAAAGATAGCGAGCAAGATTATATGGCGAAAGAATATGAGGTAGATCCCACAGATAGCCGATGTAAACTTCATGTGTAAATAAAATTTATCGTTGGGTGTTTACGCCCTATACAAACAAATACCAAGACTTGACCCACTAACTATGGAGTATAGCGGCAAATAATGATCGAATCCACAAGGACTAATTATTAAAATCTTATTACTTTAATACTTCTCGAATAAAAGTTTAAAAGGTGATTAGTGAGCAAATCATTAAACCAGGCGAGTAATGAAACTTAGACTAATAAAACAAGGAAAACTATATATTGAGAATCGTCTCCCTCGCACAAACTAAATAACATAAATGGTTACATGAAAAAAAGATTTAACGAGATTAATCTCATCTGGACAATCAATAAAACCCAGAGTTGTCACCCTCTAAATTCTCATAAAAGCTTAATTTCAGTTCAGTGTCAATGAATACTCCCAAAATTACACATGAAAGGTCATTTAACGATGCATACGTGATATTCATCGTTAAATCTCCTAAGTGTGATATGAAGAACAATTAACCCATTAAAACTATCCTAAACTCATCACACTATAACACAATGACTAATTAACCCGTGTGGGTTTAACAATCTCAGCCCATATTAAATTACTTATAAAGCATGGTATTATAATATATATTTAATGAAAGCAACTAATAAAGCAAGGAACCTAATTAGTCAAATCAATAAATAACATGAAGAAAGCTTGAATTAATGGAGAAGAACGTGAAAAATACAATCTTATAAAACCCATGGAGTGGAACCTTAGGAGAGACAAAGTGATGAGCTCCCAAAACCTTTTCTAAAACTAACCTAAAAACTGATCTCTATCTAAGTATATCTCATAAATAAAACAAACTACATATATATAGTAAGATGGAATAGAGGAAAAACAAAAGGAAAACAAAACAACAAAATTGCCAAAAAACTGTAGTCATCGATCAATCAATCGTTCGACTAACTATAAATTGTCCAGAGTCTTCTTGCTGCAACAAAATTTGAATCATCAATCAATCAATCGACACTCTGTTTCAAAGTCAAGGTTTTGCCATAAAACTAAGAAGATGCTCCCTAGGAAAATGGTCGTAACATAATCGTTAGGAACCAGATTAACGAACCGTTGGAGGCCACGCAAAGCTGACTCGGAGGGCTAACATTTTTGTGAAGAGTTTAGGCACGAAGTGCAAACACTAAAATGCCTAAAATGCCCCTGCACTTGCATACTGCATAGAAAACTTCCCGAATAGCACCAATTGTACCGTTAAGCGTTCTAATACCTAAAAAAGCTAAAATAAACCTTACAATGTATATATCGAAAACCAAAGTTATACAATATACGAGCGTAAGTATGAGAGTTAACGGATACAATTGATGCATAAGTAAAATGGGGCATAATATACAATATTTGAGACATATTACACCCTCTAACTTAGCCATTTTCAGTCCTTGGTGATGAAACAAAACAAGAACCAATAAACAAAGTGGTAAAAACAAAATAAATATGTACACGACAAAAGTGCCACTTTCGCGGGGCACGATTACCTTTAGCAAATGCAACAAGTTATTAAACCACTAGGTTACCCTAGTGGACGAGTATTGTCTCATGAGAATTTTCAGGGATAAAACCCTCAAATTTTTCAAAAACATGCCCAACCAACCAATATGCCAAGCTCAACATCAACTATATATTCCAACATATTAGTAACAAAGCAAATGATAATTTTTCCCAATAATCCAAAACTATCAACATTAAAAGAACAACTACATGGAATTAAAACTCAATCCTCTCCGGATATTACACTCAACAAATAAAAGCACTCGGAGTGGGGTGTAACACATGGGACATGCGAGCATAATGAGTAAATGAAAAAGGAAACTAGGACACGCACATGTCATAAATGAATAATGTTGTATATAAAATGAAAAAAATATGCAATCTCATGAAAGGATATCATCATTAAATGAGGTGAAATGCATTTTCATATATTATTGCAATTATTTAAACTTTTGAATTACATTCACCCTAGGATCACATAGGACTTTTATATGGTTGTAATGTAGGTTTTGGGTTAAGGTTATGAAATGAAGGGAGTATGTACGGATTCAAAAGTATTTTGGGATGAAACACCTGGGATAATGGAAAATTGTGGATAATTTCAAAATTGGAATATGATTTTTATAACAAGAATTGGTTAAAATAATGGAAAGTGACAAAGATTATTAAACGCTATGTAAAAAATTGAAATACTTTATGTTTCTTTTCTTTTCTTCCTTTTTCTCATTATTTTCACTTATTTCTTTTCTTTTTCTTGAGAATTAAAGGCAACTCAGATGCTTAATTGCAACCACGAAACAAAACGTTACTAAATTCCAAGTATCATTCCAAACAAAGGAACGAAAGGTGTATTTATGGTTTATAACTCAAACGTGGAGTAGGTTATAGGATTTTGGGTTTATAAATGAAAGGCTAATATTTAGGCTCAAAGGATTTGATTAGGGAAATATATGAGGTGAGGTCAAGTTAAAAGTGGGTTAATTAAAAAAAATGGCCTATGATCATTTCCTAAAGTTTACGCAATTTTCAAGTCAAAATAACTTTAAAAATCACGCGCAAGTGACAAATTTCATAATAAACTCAATTAATGAATAATCAATGAAAGAATAGTGAGATTACTAACGAATTTAACGTTTTTAATGAAGGAAGAGTAATGTATAAACACTCACAAACGAAGAAAAGTATAAAGCTCGATCGGTTTTAGTGTACATAAAGCAACAAAAAGATACCAAGTTATAATTGTCATACCGAATCATTTATAAAACATGCTCAAGTGCTCATGGGTTTTCAAGGTTTAATCCAAACATTTATTCCCAATATTGAATAATTTGAGGACTAAAGTTTAATAACATGAAAGAAATATCATTGAATTAGAAATTGGATCAGGCAATTATTAAATTTATCATATAAAATTAGGGTAAGAGGCCTGTTGATGCCGATAAAATATCATGAAGGTATAAAGATGATGATTGAAAATTAAGCGGTGATCACATCAAACACATAAGAGACAAAGGTATTTAAATTGGTTCGGCTATAAGGAAAAGCCTATGTCCACTTTTATTTTATTCCCAGGGGTTTACAATAGCATAATATGGTGTAGAGAGAGAGAGGTGTGTAGAGAATTGCTTAGTTTAGATGGTCTAGCCTATTTAGGTTGTCCCTTTGGCTAAGGGAATACATGTATTTATAGTGATTGAAGTTCAAGAGATGGAATGTCTTTATATATTCAGACATTTACATCTATATACAATGAATATAACTGTTGGTCTTCTAGGGTGGTTGGTTTTTCTTGAGCTGGTTGGTATGCCGTGCGTTGGTTGATATGCTGACTAACTCTCCTTGGGTGCCGACCAACTCTCCTCGGGTGCCGATCAAGTATAAATATTGTCACATAGGATGACAGGTGTCCATTTCTTATTGGTCCGCGTAATTGGAGAATTTTTGTGTTAACAGAAGCCCCCAATGCTCCATGCTTGATGGTTTACTGAAAGGATGGAGTATTTATTCTGCAATGTTGCTCGATGCTCGTGCATAGTGAAATTACTGATCTTCCTACTATATTCTGGTCAACGGATGATTCAGGCTGATTGACGATTGCGTTGGAGCTAATCTTTCTTGTAAGGAACTTTGTTCGTCAAGCGAACGTGTGTTATGTATCACCCCTTGGAATCTGGATACAGTAACTTCATAGTTTGTAGCTTATAACTTGTCATAATCTTTAAGTATGTTGGTTGGTTGGTTAGCTGACCAACTACCTTCTGTGCCAACCAACTGCCTTTTGTGCCGACCAACTGAGTGCTGATTGTCCATATTTGATTTTTCTAATCTCTGTTCCTCTGAGTGCTTTGTCGTTGTAACATGTTAGCTTTTGAACCCAATTCTTCAATCTGATTAGTGCCGAGCTAGTAACAGTCTTTGAAATATTTACATATAAGTACAACTTCTTCTTCAGTGTTGGTCGAGACAGCAGTAGTAAAGATCCAAGTGCTGTAGATGCTAAATCTGACTCCTGAACTTCAATAGGATGTGCATAATAACTCCTGAATATGCCTCATGGACTTCAATAGAAAAACTAACTCCTGGATGATGATTGGTTAGTGATATGTCTTATAATGTTATGATTTGGAGTTGAATCTGATGCTCAGTTGATACTGCATGATGTTATGAGAATGTGCCACCGAATGAATAATTAATTCTGTAGTAAAAGCCCCCAAGTGTGGAATATAAACTCTGAATGATTTATTGGGCTTGAAGTATGTTGGTTTTGCTAGAAAAGATAAGGTCGAGGAAATGTTCCCTGAAGTGACTTACCAAGAACTTTGCATGTTTGCATTTCCATATTGTCCTGATGTGACCATAGAAATAATTTGATGTTCTTACCGACCAAGTAATTTTGGTCGAGTAAAACTGCTTTCAATATATAGTCCAATTATAAATGTATTGGTATTCCAATTAGGAATGTGATGTATTCCAATTAGGAATCTATAGGCATTCCAATTAGGAATAGGATATATTCCAATTAGGAATATGAGTTTGATAAGTTCAACCTGATTCTGATATGTGCCGTTGATCGGCATATATGGAGCCCCCAGTTGGGCTTAGGTGATTGAATAATAATAATAATGCCCGAGCATTTATTAGGACTTGATAGAATGATCCAATAATGAGTATGATTGAGCATAATATATAATTTGCATCGAATATCCATGCTAGTGAGAAATCCATATCCATAATAAAAGCGCTGAGAAATCCAGATAAATAATAAGAGTGCCGACCATTTTCCAGGCTTTAATAAGAAATCCAGATAATAAGAGTGCCGACCATCTGTCGGGATTAATAAGAAATCCAGTTAATAAGAATACCGACCATCTGCCGGGCATAATAAGAAATCCAGTTATAAGAATGCTGACCATCTGTCGGGCTTAATAAGAAATCCAGATAATAAGAGTGCCGACCATCTTTCGGCATTAATAAGAAATCCAGATAAATAATAAGGAAGGGATCGATTGATCCTGCATTGTTAGAGAATAGTAGATTTCCAGGGAATTCTTCAAATAATAATATATAATCATGAAATTTATCTTTTGTTAATCTTTGTATATGGATTGACGATTTGCAAATTTCTATTTGTTTTAGTGTGCCTAGGCAATGGAATATTTATCCCATGCTCCTGCCTAGTTGTAGCGATCTTTTGATCACCCATAAGTGCCTAAGCAATGGATTTATTTTCATCCCATGTTCATGCTTAGTTGTAACAATTTGCCTTGGTGCCTAGGCAGTGAATATTTTACCCATATTCTTGCCTAGTTTTAGATGCCCTTTGAGGTCAGCTATAATCAAACAGGCCTTGCCTTGTATGATTGTTGTGCCAGCATTGTTGGTGTCTTTATTGATGCCGACTGACATTTAGTTGGTGGTTGTTGAGTATATAGAGAGAAGAATTTTCCAGACCAACTGTCTGTTGGAGATAAAATATAATGAATACTTCAGATCTCCTCGGAGTTGAATACATGATAATAAATATTTTACCGAGCTCTATGCTGAGATGAATATAGAATATGCATCTGAATGGATATAGAGAATGATTCGTGCTTGAGCATACATCAGAGCAATAATAAAATCAATAGTGCCTTGCTTAGGTAAAATTTCATAATGTCGAGCAATGATAATATTTTCCAGAAGTTTAGGATTGTTTCCGAGCATTCGTCGGCACTGAATCTTGTACTTGTGGAATTTAATAAATTCCCCGAACTCCTGTTGAAGCTGAATCTCACAGAATTTATCATTAGTAAAATTATTCAGCCAAACAATATATAATATGTATTTGCTCGGGCAATAAAAATATCAAAACATAAAATAATATGTTATGCCGACTTCGTGTTACCTGAGCAAATTTTTATCCATTATATACAAAAACTAATTAAATTCACAGTTTTGCAAAGTTATTTGCAATTCCAACAAATATTAAATATAAGTTGGTTTTCTATAAATTATTTATCACTTGATTTTAAAAATATTTTTGAGGTGATCACAAGTTTAAAAAAGATTTATGCCCCCTATTGTCCCCAGGCTGAACTCGTGTTCAAAGAAATATCTTGGGTGCTCAAAGTTGTACATCACAAGATTCTATTGCCGCCGACCAACGACGTGGGTGTTGCCGACCAAGAAAATAGTGGTCTCCGACCAATGGTAGGTTATTGTTGGAGTGTTGCCGACTTGTGTTAGGTGATTTGGACCTATGACCGATCAATAATATGTAACGCCGATCAGCAACTGTAAATCTTATTGTGCCGACCAACTTATAGGAGGTCGAGGAGTTAACCTGCTCAAATGTTGTGTTGCGGATTTGGCTTGCCGACCAGAAGAAATTTTTTAATCCGACGATGAAAATCAGATCTGTTAGTAGGTGGTTGCCAACCATAATTTGATGCCAACCTGTAAGCAGATGATTTCGAACAGACTAAGTCAGACCAGGTCGGTGGGCCAAAAATTCAATATGATAAACCCGAAGAGTTGGTCGGGGAGAAGAGATATGAAACGTTAGCATAAACCATAAAATTGTCGATTCAGGCTTCATTAATGAATTTCAATGTATCTAGCTTTTAACCATGGGAAGTGATTTTTACGGAACATCTAACCTTTGGTATTCTCAAACATCCTTGAACATAGATATATCAGCTTTTATGAATTTGAGGAAAGGATACTGTGTCTCTGTTTAATCTGAGGTAACAATTCCTCTATCATCAAAATTTTTGGGAAGATTAAGAGCGTGGTTGATCAATTGGGTTGAAAACATTGATATTATTGAGTCAAATTAAGGAGGAATTGTCGTCCTATCCCAATTGGAGAAAGATAACAATTAGGAGAAATGAAGTCTTCTTAATATCTTTTCCGTAGAAAAAAAATGATAGAAATAAACATTCCAAGTATAATTAAAGATTTCCCATAGTTCAGAATTAACAATAAAAATTATCAACGGATCATGTATTTCATTAATATGAACTTTTACGGACTCATACAAGAATTACGGTCCTTAGATACAGTGTTTCGCATAAATAAAAATTGATCACACAGTTTATGAATATAAACGCATGCAACATATAATTAGCTATATGCAAAAATTGAAAAACTTATCTCTTGTAGATGATTTCAGTCTTTCAAATAAGGAAAGAGTTTTGTGTCTCTTCCCACAGACGGCGCCAATCTGTTGATGACTAGAAATAGCATCCATGATATCTTATCAGCATCAACAATAGATAAAATGAAGGTATGAAGATGATGATTGAAAATGAAGTGGTGATCACATCAAACAAATAAGAGACAAAGGTTTTTAAATTGGTTCGGCTATAAGGAAAAGCCTACGTCCAGTGTTATTTTATTCCCAGGGGTTTATAATAACACAATATGGTGTAGAGAAAGAGAGAGGTGTGTAGAGAATTGCTTAGTTCAGATTGTCTAGCATGTTTGGGTTGTCCCTTTGGCTAAGGGAATGCATGTATTTATAGTGATAAGAGTCCTAGAGATGGAATGTCTTTATGTATTCAGATATTTACATCTATATACAATGAATATAATTGTTGATCTTCTAGGGTGGTTGGTTTTCCTTGAGTTGGTTGGTATGCCGTGCGTTGGTTGGTATACCGACCAACTCTCCTCGGGCACCGAGCAGGTATAAATATTACCGCGTAGGATGACAGGTGTCCATTTATTATTGGTCCGCGTAGTTGGAGAATTTTTACGTTAACAAAGCCCAAGAAAGAGAAAAAGAAGTAAAGAAAATAATTTTCGATTGTTTGATTTTTTTCCTGTTTTTATGTATTTTTTAACAAATGTGCACATGGCTCACGATGAATAAATAGAAATTGAGATGAATAATCACACTTGTTGATGTCTAAAAATGGACTTAATTCTGATTTATAATCACAGATAAAAATATAGTAGGTTAATAAAATTACACACACACAAGATTAGAGATTTTTAGAGTAGTTCAGTTGTAGAATAACCTACATCCACTATTGGTATTATTTCGTAGGGTTTATAATAACTTAATATGGTGTGCATGTGAATGATCTTAGTTCTCCCTTGATCTGAGGGAATATCTTGTATTTATAATGGTGTAAAACCCTAGACATGGAACGCCTTTATATCGCCAGCATTGACATCTACATACAATAAATGAAACTTTTAGAATTTAGTATTGGTTAGTATCCCATTCGAGTAACTTTTAATCTGCCTGATGGTTGGGGTTCTAGAGTTGGTCGACCTTCTAGCCGACTAAGTATCTCTGATGCCGATCATGGTAGCTGGTCGGCCACATAGGAGGATAAGTGTACATTTATTATTGGTCAATGTAGGAGAGTAATTTTTACATACAACAAAAGACTCTAGTACTCTGTGCTTGATAATGGATCGAAAGTATGGAGTATTTGGCTCAGAAAATTGTTCGGCGTACTGTTTTGAGTGTTTGGTCGGCAGCCGACCTCCCATACTTGTAAAAAATTTCACTGTCACTCTTTGATAATGGCATTTTTATAAATAATTCTAACTTTTTTAAACTGCTAAAGGGCACAATAATCTTTTGAAGCTTTTGGAAGCGTGCAACCGAAGGTCGTTCAACAGTTCGTTCAGTTAATCATTTCATTCCTTTTTATCGAGGCAACTGATAAATAGGTATAATTTTTCTCTCATTTATTTTCACCTCAAACCTTCTGCACTTAAGAGTTTTCCTTCGTCTTCAAGCTTTCTTTGTACAATCATTCGCTGTCATTATTTTCCTTTAGTTCTTGCAGTCACATTAGATTCTCTGTAAGCCTTATTTCCCTTTTTCTCTATTTTTTATCATATTTGTCTCTTTTTTCCACCATGGTTCATGATATACCAAAATACACTCTCGGCCGATCCGAGGGTAGCCCCGTCCAGGACGAGGGCTCAACTCTACTACCCCGGAGGGTTTTAATAAAGAAGGGGGGTCAGACAAGCCGACCCCATCATTAGTGACACAATTTGGACGACAGTATGACCGGACGACCCCACTATTTTTTTTGACGACCTGAGCTCAAGCTCGTGGAGATATAAGCCTCGTCTTTTGGGGTGACCAAGCGACTAGTCGACCCTAGAGGGGGACGACAGTACGAAGCCCACATCCAGTAGTCAGGACCCAATATGCCAGCATCAACCTTAGCCTCGGCCTATCATCACAAACCGAGGGTGACATCATCATGGCGCGTGATTTGGGAGACGCGTGGGACAGTGCGTGTGGGACTCATGTAGCATATGTATTAGACCGTTATAATAATATTATACCCTCGCATGAGGGAATATTATGTCATCATTAACCATAGGTGGCCCAGCCAGGTGTCAACAGGGGGTTGGCTAGATCATCATTCATATGCTCAAGGCATACTTGGGGGGTACACTACTCCCCCCAAGCCCTATATATACTTGTCATCTTCAACCTTGTAAGGGGATCGATAATAAAAACCCCAGCTAAAACTCTGCTTGTACACACCATAGAGATATAGTGAGATTATGAGCATTGTATCTAAGGCCATTAGTGCCCACATTTAGTGGATCACACACTCAGAGTGGATGTAGGCCTGATTGGCTGAACCACTATACATCATTGTCTTTATTCCTCTTATACTCATCCCCTTCTATATACTTATACACTTGCATAACTCTGTTGATGCCATTGTTACTATTTGAGCTCTCCACCTCTTATCTGGTGGTGCTGAATGTTAGCATCATCAGTTTGGCACCGTCTGTGGGAACGAGAGGATATCTCTTCCTTTTTACAACTTGGACTCACCGGAGACTCTAGTGATGAACCAGTTCTCCTCCCCTTTCCGTGGAGTTGTTTCACCATTAAAAGAGATCCATTAAGGTTCTTAAGCTCTTTTGATCATCACAGCTCAAACATATGGCACCGGAGATACCACCGCCCCTCCTCCACCAGCTAGTGGAGTAGGACCTAGTTCCAGTCATATACCACCTCAGTCTGAGATGGCTGACGTGGCTGTCGCCCTAAAGTCTTTAGCGGCAAGCTAACAGATTATGCAGGAGCAATTTGTAGCTCTTAGCCAAAACATACTGAGACCACCCGGAGTCTCACCGAAAATGATTACTCCGGCAGCTGCAGCAGGACAACATGAGGTTAGGGGACCACCCTAGGCGCCACGCAAAGACTTTCCACCTCCACAACGGTAGAGGGATGTTGCTGACCCTCGGCGTCTACACCTGGGGAGGCAAGGAAACCCTTACCCGAAGGATAAATTTGATGGCGTGGAAGAGGCTCCCATAGAATGCTGGGAGCCGTATGAGGTCTCGAACAATACTGTACGACCTGTCTGGGAGATCAGAGGGAAGTGTGGGAGGCAGAATCCTAATGATCGCTCGAGAGGCTCAGCTTTTGATTGTCTATGCAGAGGCGGCCTTTGAGAGGCTAGGCCCAGTAAATGACCTGAGGGAAAGATTGTCCAGATTGAGAAGTCTTGCAAGGTCGAGAAGAGAGGTAGTAAATAGCCGACCCCACGGGGGACAACCCCACCGACGGTCAGGGAAAGGTGAACAATCGACATAGATCGGACGCAGCAGAGCCCTCAGTTCACCCCAGAGAAATGACAAGGGATAATATGAGTCAAGCCGACCCTATGAGGCCATGGAACGACTCGATCCAAAGGTTAGAGGATAAAATTGGTGATATCCTGAAAAGTCGAGACCCTCTTCAAAGAGGGTACTCCATAGGTTCACCCTTTGTGGAAAAAATAGTAAACTTCCATACTCCATCCAAGCTTAAGCCACCTATGGTCACCCCAAGGTATGACGAGAGTACCAACCCGGTTCATCATATAGAGATGCACCAGTCAACGACAGACATATACTCTATCTCAGATGAGATGAGGTGTCATGCTTTTTCTAGCACTTTGACCGGGGCCGCACATGTCTGGTATACCTCTCTTCCAAAGAACTCCATTGAAAGCTTTAAGTAGTTAGCAGATCGGTTCATCCATAACTTTTGCTCCGGAGTGAGGCCACAGAAGAAGACCACACACCTGCTCTATGTTAAACAGGGGAAGACTAAGAGCCTTAGAGATTACATAGCCAGGTTTAATAAAGAAAAATTAGAGGTCGAGGACTACGAAGAAAGTATAGCCATGACAACCCTCATTTGGGGGCTCCAAAAGGGGAAGCTATAATGGAAGCTTGTCGAAGACCCCCCGAAGACAATGGCTGAGTCGCTAGTAATAGCGGGGAAGGTGATAAACGCCGAAGAGGCGATGGCCGCCAAATACGAATATGAAAAAGGAGGCACTAGTGGGGGTAAGTACCAGAAAAAGAATAAGGAGGGGAAGAAAAGGCTAGGAGATGATAAATTCGCTGATTACACCCCTCAAATGGTCAGCTGCGAACATATTCTGAATGAGATAAAGAGCGATCGATCCTTAAAATGGCCTGAGAAGTTGAGTGCACCTCCTCACAAGAGGAACAAAAATCTATGGTGTGAATTTCACCAAGACCATAGCCATTTGATCGATAAGTGTTTTGCTCTGTAAGATGAAATTAAAAAAATGATAAAATAAGGGAAGTTAAGAAAATATGTGGACAAGAGGGTGCCTTTAAGAGGGGCCGAGGGGATAACCCTAGGAAAAAGAGAAGCGATGCATGCAGAGAAGATCCCCCAATAGAAGAGACGACCCTTCAGAAGATGATGATGATCCTAATCTCCCACCAAGAGACGACCACAGCCCTGTGAAAAGAATTAATATGATCTCGTTCGGTGTTGGAATGATCTCCGGGGGCCTGGCAGGAGGAGGGTCAGAAGTCGCCGACCGGAAGGCCCGTGTAGCTGAAGCCAAGGCAGTGACGAAAGCTGTGCATTCAACCTCTATCGAAGCCAAGCCAAAAAAGAGGAAGAAAGTTGACATGGATACCCTGATAGTGGGTTTCTCAAGGATGGACTTCATGGGACTCTTAGCCCCGCATGATAACCCTCTCGTCATCACCACCAGGTTACACGGATGCGAGGTGCCAAGGATCCTGATAGATGGGGGTAGTTCTGCAGATGTGATGTTTTGGCCGTGTTTTAAAGCCTTGGGACTCAGCCATGCTAGACTGGTCCCATACCATCATCCCTTGATTAGTTTCAGTGGGGAAAGAGTTCATCCCCTAGGAGTGTATGAGGATGATATATGGATGGGAGACGAGTGGCTGAGATGGCTTACTAAGAGGGTCAACTTTTTCGTAATGGACGAATACGTATTCTCAGCCTACAATATCATACTGGGACGAGTAGCCCTCAAGGAATTTGAGGCCGTGCCTTCCACGGTCCACCAGATGATAAAATTCCCAACCCCTTATGGGGTAGGGAAAGTTCAGGGAGACCAGACGACGACAAGGGAATACTACTTTAACTCTGTCGAGGAAAGAGAGGCACACAAGAAGGCAATTACTACTTATAATATTAATACCCTGGACCCCAGGGATGAGACAAAGCTGAAGAAAGGCAAAGCCGTAAAAGAGGTAGAATACATCATCCTCAATGAGGATGAGTAGAAAAAAACCTTCCAAGTTGGAAAATCTCTAAAGACATATATAAAAGAAGACCTCATCAAGATTCTAAGGAGAAGACATAACGTCTTCGCATGGAGTCATGCAAACATGCTAGGAATTAACCCGGAGATCACATGTCACAAACTCAACGCGGTAGAGGATGCGAAGCCGATAAAATAGAAGAGGAGAATTTATTCTCAGGAAAAGTATGAGGTCAAGAAGCTAGAAGAGGCTGAGTTTATCAAGGAGGTCATCTATCCCGAATGGTTATCTAATGCGGTCATAGTCCCTAAAGCCAACGAGAAATAGATATGTGCGTAGACTTCGCTGACCTCAACAAACATTGCCCCAAAGACAGTTTCCTTCTTCCCTGTATTGATCAGATAGTGGACGCAACTGCAGGCCATGAGCTAATGAGCTTTATGGATTCATATTCGGGCTACAACCAGGTCTTCATGAACCCTGAGGACTCAGAAAAAATGGCTTTTATTATCGACAAGAGGACATACTGTTACAGGGTCATGCCCTTTGGCCTAAAGAATGCAGGGGAAACATATTAGCGCCTTGTGAATAAAATGTTCGAAGACCAAACCGAGAAGTCTATGGAGGTCTATGTAGATGACATATTGACCAAGAGCTTGAAGGCCAAGGATCATGTGGCCGGCCTTGAGAGGACCTTTGACACGATAGACAGGTACCAAATGAAGCTCAACCCAACCAAGTGTGTCTTTAGGGACGGAGCATGAAAGTTCTTGGGGTTTATCGTTAATCAAATAAGCATCGAGGCCAATCCTCAGAAGATAAAGGCTCTGTTAGAGATAAAGACCCTCAAGACCATTAAAGACGTTAAGAGGATCACAAGACGAGTGGATGCTTTGAATAGGTTCATATCCAGAGCCATAGACAAGTATCTAGCATTTTTTAAAGTTCTCAAAAAGGCTTTTGAATGGAGCGAAGAGTGTGATAAGGATTTCTAAGAGCTAAAGTCCTACCTAGGTCCCCTTTACTCTTATCACGTCCAGTGCAAGGCGAAAGATTATATGTGTACTTAGTCATCTCGGAGTCAGCCATCAGCACTGCTATTATGAGAGAAGAAGGCGAAGTGCAGAAGCCGGTGTATTTCAATAGTAAGGCACTCCAAGGGGCAGAGTAAAGGTACCCTAGGATGGAGAAGTTGGTCTATGCTTTGATTCACGCCTCAAGGAAGATGAAGCCGTACTTTCAGTCCCATACAATGGTTATCCTCATCGATTCCCCTCTTAGGCAGGTCATACACAAGCCAGAAAAATCAGGGAGGCTAATGGCTTGTGAAAAGTGCCCAATATGTGTGTTTTAAACAAAACCAAAATTTTCACCAAAAAATTATCCAACTTTTAATTATGCACCAATCCAAGTTGTGAAAATCCAATTCTGACTTTAAACCAATTTTATCTTGATTAATCCTAAACATGAATCTAGTGATTAAAGAAAGTAAAATAAAGTAAAGAATACTCACAATGCCGGATGTATGAGGAAAAAACCCAAAACGGGAAAACAACCTCGGACGACCCAAGCCAGACAATCACTATGAACAATGGTTTTACAAAGACAGATTAGCCTTACTCAATCACTCGATCCTCACGGGTCTTGACGCTCATTCTGATCTTCAACCGTTATTCAATAGTGCCCACGCAGAAATTCTATCTTCCACGATACCTGTCCACAACACTCGACTCCACGAATGTCTCGATGTCCACCGATTGGCTTTGATTCGTCTACGATGTCGAACAAGAAGTCCTTCTCTTTTTTTCACCACAAAACCCTGATGTTCATTGATAGAACAAACTTATTTGGTGCAGCAAGATCACATAAGCATTTGAGAATGATAACTCAGATCTTTGCAAACTCTAAGGATGTGTTTATGCTTTGTAAACCTTAGAAAACATGTGCTAACAACGTACTGGATGGTATACTGTTTTTCCAGTTGCACACTTACTAAACTCTGATAGAAACACACTTTAAATAAGATTTAAATGCCGCATAAAAAAATGTGTCATTCGAATGACAATGCCACGTCGTTCGCACGACATAGGCATCTCGTTCGAACGAGATCCTTATGTCGTTTGAATGAGCTGACATGGTTTGACTTTTCTTTGACTTTTTATTCAAAACGTCTCTTGCAAAAGAGATCCAAATTAGTTAAACTCTATTTCGAGTATATCAGAATAAAACGTAGTGTAAACCATTAAAACACTTTTAAAAACATTTTAAATATTTTTCTTTATAAAAATACATCCTTATCTTTTATAAAAACAATTCCGAGCAGCATTAATTATACGCATTCATACCTGAGTGGTCTCAGAATGCAATTAACTTTGAAGACGATTAAACTTGCACCAATTAAACATCGGCATGATTAATTATTTGAAGCTTTGCCTCAACGTCTTTAATTTTCTTTAATACGTCATAGACCAAGTGGGATCGTGATAAAATAAAATCTCCTTATGACATATTACGAACACAGTTTTGTTCACGGAATTAAGTCAAAATAATACAGGAACTCAATTAGAAATTTATGACCTTACAGCCTGGGCTACAGAGCTGGGAGAGTTTGATATTATGCATCAACCTAGGTTGGCCATCAAGGGACAAGCATTAACAAATTTTGTGGATGAATTTACTTGGGAAGAAGATGAGACAGAAAATGAGAACCTCGAGAAGAAAGATATCCAGCAAGGCAAGATTGTTGGTCCGTCCACAGATAAGGCCGAGACAAGCACCGCTAGAGAAAAATTTATTAAAAACGAAGAGGGAAGATACCTCTTTAGATAGGGGTCCCTCATTAAAGGAAATTTCTCAGAGGAACAGGCTGTGTGGAACCTCTTTGTTGATGGGTCCTCCTGCGAGAGCGGAAGTGGAACTGAATTAATAGTATTAGCACCTGACGGCACGGACATTGAGTATGCCCTAAGGTTCAACTTTAAAGCCTCCAACAATGAGTCTGAATATGAGGCCCTGATAGCAGGACTCTCCTTGGCTAGGTCTCTTAGCGTTGGCCAGGTCTTGGTACATAGTGATTCAAGGTTGGTTGTGAACCAAACACTAAGAGCATATGAGGCTAAAGATGAGAGGGTGAAAAAATACCTTGATAGAGTAAAGTCACCGTTGAAGAGCTTCAAGGAAGTAAAGTTTAAGAGGATACCTCCATTGGATAACAGCCGGGCTGATGCACTTGCTAGGTTAGCCTCAGCAACCAGGATAGATATCAGAAGAACAGTCCCAGTGGAAATTCTACTCGAGCCAACGATTGAAGGCGCAGATGGAACACTTGGCCCATGCTTAAATATAAGCAGGGAAGCTTCGTGGATGGACCCTTTAGTCGGATACATTAAAGAGGGGGAGATGCCTGAGGCAAAATAAAAAAGGAAAAAGTTGAGGTACAGAGCTGCGAAATTCACTATCATCGGAGACACCTTGTACAAAAAGGGATTCTTATTCATCTCAGATAATGGGACTCAGTTAAAGAATGTATCCCTGGAGAAATACTGCTAAAGAGTGGGGGTCAAACAATTATTCTCTACCCTAGGCCGACCTTTGGCTAATGGGAAAATTGAGGTTACAAACAGAATAATCCTAGACGGGATTAAGAAAAAACTCGAGGAGGCAAAAGGAAGATAGGTTGAGGAGGTACACGCTGTGCTGTGGGCCTACAGGACAATAACAAAAACTCCTACCGGGGAAACCCATTTTATGATGGCATATGGCTGAGAAGCCGTCATCCCCACCGAAATTGGGTTTCCTACTCACATAGTTCAAATATATGACCCCCAGAGAAATATGGAAGAAAAGAGACTTGATCTAGACTTAATCGAGGAAAGAAGAGAAGACGTTGAGATAAGACAAACAGCCTACCAGTAGAGGACTGCATGTTTTACAATCAGAGGGTAAAGCAAAAGCCGATTGTTGTGGGAGACCTAGTCCTAAAAAAGATATGGCAAAAACCTAACAAGCTCCACCCAAATTGGCATGGACCATATAGGGTCATTGATGAAGTTATCGCTGGAACCTATAGACTAGAGAACCTTGATGGGGAACCCTTTTCAAACCACTGGAATGTAGATCATCTGAAGAAATACAATCAATAATGTTGTAGTTATTTTCCTATCGGATCATAGTTATAATGAATGTGTTGCTTCATAGAACACTTGGAATATTAATGAGAATATTCTATTGGCCCCTCATCTTATGTTTGTCAATTTAAATATTTATTGAGGTAATTCATGCTAAGCCACACAACATCATCTGTGATGAAATAGGCCTAAATGCTATTTGGTGATACGACAACATGAATGGGGACAACCTCATCCACACACTGTCAATAACATCGGGGAGCATTTAGTCTTAAAACACAATTAGTTTGGTGGATAACCACCCTCGGCTAAGATGAGGGTGAATGGTAGGGACGACCCTCCATTCACTCTCAAGAAAGACGAGGGAGGACTTATAATTAAAAACACCATTAGTTTGGTGGATAATTACCCTCGGCTAGGATGAGGGTGATCCATTCACTCTCAAGAAAGACGAGGGAGGACTTATGTTTAAAAACACCATTAGTTTGGTGGATAACTACCCTCGACTAAGATGAGGGTGAATGGTAGGGACGACCCTCCATTCACTCTCAAGAAAGACGAGGGAGGACTTATGTTTATAAACACCATTAGTTTGGTGGATAACTACCTCGGCTAAAATGAGGGTGAATGGTAGGGACGACCCTCCATTCACTCTCAAGAAAGATGAGGGAGGGCTTATGTTTAGAAACCTCATTAGTGTGGTGGATAACTACCCTCGACTAAGATGAAGGTGAATGGTAGGGACGACCCTCTGTTCACTCTCATCTTAGCCGAGGGAGGGAGGACTTGGAGGCACATCAATACAAATCATAAAAGTGGCAATATAGAGGACTAAAGGAAAAGGAGGTCACTTTCATTACAAAAATAAAGAGTTACAGTACATGTCCAAAAGAAAGTAAAAGACAAGCTTTACAAGTAGAGGGTATAAGCCACAGACGGCCACCCTAATAAGCAACATCAGAAGGTAGAGGCCTAGCATCGTCGGGTAGAGTGCCCTTGACAACCGCAACAGAAGGCTGATCCTCAGACATACCGGTGACTTCAATGTTTATGTGAGATTCCATATGAGCTAGAGCCTCAGAGATTAGGGGTTCGTCTAGATCCACTGCCTCTAAAGAAGGACGGATAGATGATACTGCGTCAGCAAACTTCAAGACGACCCACCGACATGCCGTCTTAATTCCCCTCTCCAAGTATTCAAAACCGAAGCCTTGGAATTCATCGAAGAGTTTGTAGGCCTCCACAGCATCAACCTCAACCCTTTGGACAGCTACAACAAGATCGTTCTTGAATTGGGTGCCCTGGTTGGTCAAAGCCTCGTCCTTGGCTATAATGAGGTCGTCCTTTAGATTTAGTTGAGCAGCATGCTCCTTTGTAAGCTCGCCCAGAACCCTCGCATGCTTGGCCTTCACATTCTCCAGCTCAGCCTTCACAGTGTCCAACTTAGTCTTCAAGTCGGCCTCATGTTGAATAGCTCTCTCGGCCTCATGAAACTTTGGTTGGTTCTTAGCCATCCACTTGGTGGCAAAGGTGAAGGCACAGACATACTGTAAAAGATAAGAGAAAGGTCATATTGAAGGGCTAAGGGAACAGTTAGTAAAATATTGGCGAATCAAAATTGAAGAGATAAAAGAAATACCTGAGCCAAAGTATGAAGCCCAAAGTCATAAACTTTGGCCGGGGGCATCTTGGCCAAAAAGTCATAATCTGAAGTCGATGGTGTTGAGAACATGGAGGCCTTGGTAGCTCTCATATTGGCAATTAAAGAGGTAGGGTCAGCCTTTAGGAAGGTCAGATTAGACGACCAGTAAGAGCACATACACAAGGAAGAACTAGTTCCCTCGATATTTGTCTATGGGACCTTCACCCTTACCCTTGCACGAGAATTAGGTCGAGTGCCAATAAGGGCTTCTGGCTCTTTTTACTTGCGGGTCTTAATGGTTGGCTCCACTGGGTCAGCCCCACTGCCTTTGTCTTCTTATGGGTCAGCTGAGGCTCCTTACCTTTCTTTTTACCCAGGCCAGACATCAAGCTAGGGGCAGTCATTTCCCAAAGTTGATCAGATATGTTTGGAGGCCGACCTGAAAAAATGAGACGACACGTCTGATACAAGCAATAATAATGAGGAAACACTTGGAAAGAATTGAAACAAAAGCAACTCACATAATTTTGTCAATGGGCCGACCCTCAGACCAAATTCTTTGAGGAAACGAGGGGTCATTAAATCTTCAAACTTGGGTATCTCACCCTCCTTCCCTTGGTCCCTCAGGTAGTCGGATATAGCCCTTTCATCCAAGCTAACTCCAGGGTCTGACCTTGCTTTCATGGAGGGGTTAGACCATTCCCTTAGGACCCTCGGGCTGTCTTCAAGGGGCTCAACCCCGATGGAGAATTCCCAGTCCTCAGAAATGAAAAAGAACCTTTTCTTCCAATCATGGTTGGAAGTTTATGTTACGTGGAGAAGTTTTTTGTCTGACTTCCTAGCCCCTAGATGGAAATATCCAGGTTGCTTGGAAGAGGAGGTTATATTGTATCAGGCCAGGAAAAAATCCGTCGAGGGCTCATCAGTAAACGTGTTCTTTCAGAGGGAGATATACTCGAGGATGGTCCTCCAGGAGTTAGGAGGAAGTTGGGAAGGAGCAACCCCGAGGGAAGAAAGTATGTTAACTATCGTAGGATGGAGAGGGAACTTAATGCCGACCCTAAACATCTGCTCATAAATAACAACTTCTCCTTCTCCCCCTGAAAGACCCGTTTATCTTCATTCAGGATCCTCTTATTTATGTTGGGCTTTATACCAAAGGAGTGCCTCCATAGTAAGAGGTCACGATCCCTAACAGACGAGACGAAAGTCGAGGGCCCTAAGGTATCAACCTGATCTTTTTAAAATACTCACTATCATCCTCAGTGATATTTCCCTCGTCCTCGTCTCTCTCGTCCCCATACCTCTCAGCCTCGTCGTTTATCGGAGGGCCATCTGGAAAACGGCTTGGAAAGCAAAAGGGGATATGGCTGTCACAGGGACAACCTCGGGATGAACTATTCCATCGGCCTATCGGTTTGGGTTAAGTGTTGGTGAGTCTGCTCTCCCAGAAGTCCCAGCACTCATTGGAGACGATGCTATGGCGTCCATTCCTCCCTCTTGCGTCTGCCACTCGACTGGACGATAGGAAGACCCAAAGGGCTCAGAGGGTAAAACTATAGCTAATGGAATTGGGAAAATGGGTCGTACCCAAACATGGTCGACCCCACATTTACGCTCATTCTCTTCCTCTATTCTCCTGATCTCTGAAATGCACTTCTCTCTAAAAGTTGGAAACTCCTCGGCTAAATCATAAAGCTTTTGGAGCATTAAGATGAAGACCCAACACTTTAGGAATTTTCTTAAATATAATACAAATAAGTTAGATAGTTGACTAAGCTAACTTTTAAATTGAACCTAGAGAAATAAAAGGTTTTTGTGGATGAGTGCCCAAGAACATGAAGAACAAGATTCACTAGAGAAGAAGACCGAAAGTTCACCGAAGAACCTAAAAATGCCAAAACTCAAGGCAGAACCACTGTTAGACGGTGGAAGAAGAACTGGGAAAAGTCTATTGACCAATATCTAGCCCTATAACTGCCAGAGGAAGGCGGACTCACACGTCGAAAAAATGTAGAACAACCAAGAAAATGTGTAGGAGATACCCAAAACAGAAACCAAAGAAAATGAAGGATAAAAGGGAAATTAGGGCAGAGAAGTTACCTGAGGGTGAAGATCGAAGCTGAATAAAGTTTGGAATGCTGGATAAAAGGCAGAAATTGTAGAGATATTGTTCGAGCTGTTAAAACTAGAGAGATAACATACGCACAAAGAAGAAGAAGAAATAGACAAATGTTTGAAAAAGGGTTAAATACTTTGTTATTAATGGTCCCACTAACCAAAGCGGTGCACAGGCCACGAGGAGAACCATCATTAAGGCATAAAGTCCCAGTGTGGGATATGCAGCCGTCATTTTTTAGGGAACACAAATGATGATTGGCACCTGACAAGACGTCAATCAACTTGACAAATGCCACTCATCAACCTGACCACTCATTTGATATCCCAAGACAACATTACCCCTCAGCCACATCAACAGCATCAATGACTAAGGGCTAGGTGTGATTGATATACCAAAATACACCCTCGGCCAAGCCGAGGGTAGCCCCATCCAGGACGAGGGCTCAACTCTACTACCTCGGAGGGTCTTATTGAAGAAGGGGGTCAGATAAGTCGAATCCATAATTGGCAACACAATTCGGACGATAGTATGACTCGATGACCCTGCGGAGGCCGACCCCACTATTTACTTTAACGACCTGAGCTCAAGCTCGTGGAGATAGAAGCCTCGTATTTTGGGGTGACCAAGCAACTAGCCGACCCTAGGAGAGGACGATAATATGAAGCCTACATCCAGCAGTCAGGACCCAATATGCTAGCATCAACATTAGTCTCGGCCTATCATCATAAGCCGAGGGTAACATCATCATGGCGCGTGATTTGGGAGAGGCGTGGGACTCATGTAGCACGTGGACTAGACCTTTATAACAATATTATCCCCTCACGTGAGGGAATATTATGTCATCATTAACCATAGCTGGCTCAGTCAGGTGTCAACGGGGGGTTGGCTAGATCATCATTCACATGCTCAACGCATGATTGGGGGGTACACTACTCCCCCCAAGCCCTATATATACTTATCATCTTCAACCTTGTAAGGGGATCGATAATAAAAAACCTAGCTAAAACTCTGCTTGTACACACCGTAGTGAGAGAGTGAGCTTATGAGCATTGTATCCAAGGCCATTAGTGCCCATATTTAGTGGATCACACACTCACAGTGGATGTAGGCCTGATTGGCCGAACCACTATACATCATTATCTTCATTCTTCTTATACTCATCCCCTTCTATATACTTATACACATGCATAACTCTGTTGCTTCCATTGTTACTGTTTAATATTTCCACCTCTTATCTGGTGGTGCTGAATCTTAGAATCATCAGTTCACATCGTAGACGAGGGTTCATTAGACGAGTTTAGAAAAAAAAAAGAAAAATTACAACTTGGGTAGATTTAAAGATAGCCCAAGGTTCCATAGATATGTATTTTCTTCCCGAGGGTCACTGGATTCCCACCTTATTAATTACTGAGTGTGGCATCACTTTTCCACCAAATCCCTTTTTTCTTCAATTTTGTCAATACTTTGACGTGGTTGGTGCTAGAGTGGAACCTAACTCTTAGAGGGTTGTGAATGGCGTCTATATATTAAACGATATTTATGGGACTCATATTGGGGTCTAAGAGTTGATGTTTTGTTACAAATGGGGTACTGTTGGATAAAATATATACTATTTAAAGACTAGGCAAGCCAATATGGCTTTAGTAGTGAATTTATCAGATTTCAATAAGGATTATTAAGATTATGGGGTAGTTATTAAAATTGGCAACATGCTCCTCTTCCACATGGAGTGTCTTATACTGGGCCCAGATGTGCTCAGACAGGGCATAAAATAGGTTGCAATATGTTCTTTATTTTTCTTCCTTTGTCAATTGTTTCTGAATTTCCCGACTAACTTTATTATTCCTTTTTTATGCAGAGGAAAGTAAGAGTAGGTGTCCCCAAAAGGGGAAATTAATATTGACAAGCTCTAGTTTCTGTGGGGACTTAACTAGAGGATTGGAGAGGAACATCCCCGAGCTACTTCTTTACTGTTACAATATAAGAGTTCCATCACCTCTTTTGTTGCCCGACCAACGCTTGTTCAACCCGAGGTGTCCATTAATTTAGAGAAAGATCCTCTGTCTACCTCTTCGGGTGCAGAGTCTGTTGGTGTTGAACTCACCCAAGGAGGAACATTTCCCTCATTTGAGTTTTGATATTTTTGAAATTCCCCTTTCTCCTTTAATAGACGTGGTGAAAAGAAGGATACCTTATTTAATGAGTGGGCAATTGTCCCCCCTCAAGAAGAATGCTGACACTAATAAGAAGCCAGTTGAGAAAAAAATCCCAGGCCAGTGATAAGAGGCCTCAAGTCCTTGGTGCCTATGATATTCAGACCACTGAGTCTCAATTTTAGAGATTGAAGTGAGGTTTGAATAATCCTGAGAAATAGGCCCAGAAGACTCAAGTCGACCAATAAGCCTTGGCTGCAAAGAAGACTCTCGTCGACCAACAATAGTTGGTTAGAAAAATTCAAGTTGACCTTGACATTGGGCCAACTTCTATTGCTATTAACCCTGGATTGGCTAGGGGTTTGATCAAGTATAAAATTCGCCCTACTGATCGGGCTACATCAGCTCCCATACTCAGGTTCAGGCTAACTGAGAGGACTTGCCATAAATTTGCATTAACAATTATCTTATCTTATGTTTTTTATGTTATTGGACTCCTTCTAATCATTTAATGTTTGCTCTTTTGCAGTTATTGGTTGACTTTAACCAAATAATAGAGAAGTACGACCAACCGAGGTCTTCTCCTGGTGAAGTGGAAGAGGCCTTTGACGACCTAAGATAATCTTTGGAGGCTTCCCGACAAATATTGGAACAAAGTATAAGTCTTGTGAAGAGGAACTGAAAAAGGCCAATGGTAGGGCTCCTACAGCTGAAGATAAAGTGGCTGGTTTGACTTTTGAAGTCATTTACTTGAAGGCTAAGGGCAAAACTGCTTTTAACAAGGGTTGGGATAAAGCTATCTTTACTCTCCACCCAGATTGAATATGCTAATAATATGTCCTTTAAAGACGGTTGGTCAAAATCTCTGAAGGTGGTCGGCACAGAAGAAAACTTAGAGCTTTTCCAAAGGCATGATCCCGATACTCCTCTTAACCTGGATGAGAAATTTGATGATGAGGAGGGGTTGGGAGAATCTTCTATTATGACGATTGAGTCTTTAATGGTGCTAAATGTTCGTACCGACCAATCTGTAGTCATCCAAGACCAGGCCAAGGACAAGGAGAAAGTTTAGCTCATTTATAGTAAGTTTGTTTTTTGTCTTTTCTTTCTTGTTGATGTATCATCCTTTGTACTTTAATGATTTATCAATGAAAGAACAACTTTTTTCTCTACTCTATATACCTTTGAATGATTTTGATGCTGGTTTGTTATTTTCTGCCTTGCCTGTTTCTATGGATTTACCCCATAAACTCATATACTCGTAACTTTCCAGTAGAAGGCCATAATTTCTACTAAATCTGACCTACTCGGGAGGATTAGAAACCTTCTAGAGGCTGGTCATGTTCCCATATCTAAGGAAGACTTAACAGGGTTGCTCGACCCAGATGTCTCCGACCAAGTTAAGGAGTCATATATCCATCTTCATTACCTTTTGGATAGGGTTGTATCTAATAATATTGCTTATTACGAGATGATTGAGTAGTTTTGAGAAGAACACGAAATGTCCTTGCATTTGATTTACTGTAATTATGGGGCTAAGTATAAGATTCGAGATAAGTTAATGATTTTGAGAAAAAATTACAAATCATCACTTCTACTATGAATAAGAAAGAATTATTTCTGAAATAAGATTTGGAAAGTGCTTGATTTATTGCTGCTATGCTGGAGAGGGAAAATAACACCTTAAGGAATAAACTTAACAGCCTGAAGAGAAAAACCACTACTGGTCCATATGAGGGCATTTTATTTATGGAGGCTAAAAATGCCAGGTTGCTGAAGGAATTAAAGGCTTTACAGAAAAAGAAAATCCAAACTTTTTCTGGTCAATAATCAAGGCAGAATATAGTTGCTCGGACTACTGTTGATGATGAGAGAACTAGGAGAACTTTGGCCGAGCAAGCTGCTCAACTTAAAGATAAATCCATAAAAAAGCTTCAGGATAATGTGGACCGACTTACTTTCCATTTCTACAAGCAACCCAGAGCTATTGGATGGATGGATATGATGAAGTTCTTTCTAACTTATTCTGATGTGCATATGGAGCAGACCAGAAATGAGGGCCATAAATGGGGCTGGTTGAACTTGCTTGCCTTGTTAAAGGTACCCAAAAATGATGAACTTTGGCCTAGCATACTCTAGTGATCATGGACTATCCTGATCCTCCTTTCTCAATTGACTTCGGATGGATTCCTCCAGATGTTATTCCTGAGAGTTTGATTAGAAAATATGTTACGGATTTTGGCCTAGAAGGATAAGTGGAGTATGTTCGTCCTCAATATTTTCTTAATCCGCTAAGTGGCAGTAGAAGCTTTAGGAAGAAGCCTTTTGGTTTTAATAATCATCCGAGCACCTTTTATGATATCCTCTTGGGATAAACAAAGCCAATAAAAAGCATCCAATAGAATAGTTGTATGCTTGTTTTTCTATTGTAATGCATTTTGATAAATGAAATAAAGTTATTTTTGATTGATTTCCCTTTATTTAAGCTTGTGGTTGTTATTAATCTTTTTTCCGACTAGATAACCTGTACAATATTAGCTAATCGGCTTATAGACTATGTAACCTGCTTAAATGCTTATATTCGATTTGTGTTTGAATCATTTACTACATTCAAATAATGCACTTAGATACAACTGTACATAGATTTATTGTACTAAGTTATATCATTAGTTATCAGTGGCGACCAAGTGTATTTGGAATGTATAATTATTCATGTGTTTTAACCCGATTGGGTAAAATTTTTAATTAAGAAATTTTACTGACTTCTTATTCTTGACTTATCGAGGACAAATCATACATGAAGTTTAACTTTTCTAAATCTGGAAAAGGTTGGAAAATTTTGAACCATGCACTTTTCTGAAGTTGGAAAAGTTTGGAAAAAAAATTAACCTTTTTAAGTTAGAAAAGTTTGGAAAATTTTTAACCAGGCTCTTTTTTGAAGGAATTAGAATGGCTTATTGATTTCAATTTATAAGGTGCATTGCACCCATACTCCTAAAAACAAAACACAAAAAGGAAGTATAATGGAGAAAAACATGAAATTTCATTATCTTGAAGGATTAATTACATTAAAAATGGAATTTTAAAAACTGAGTTACTGATAATAAGATTCTTGAATTCTTCTCCTTTCAGAGTTTCCAAGTGATAAGTTCCTGCTTAGATAACCACCGAGATACGGTAAGGACCATGCCAATTAGGCTCCAACTTGTTGCTCTTCTGAATTACTTTCTTGAGTATGAGATCTCCCTGCTTTAGGTTGGTCGACTTGACCCATCTATTATAAAACCTTGCAGTCCTTTGTTGATAAACATTAATTCGAATAGCGTCCTCTTATCGTACTTCTTATTCCATGTCCAAATCTAGTCACCTCATGAGGTCCCTCTTGGGCGAATCATTGTTCAGTCGGCATACCTATTTCAACTGGTACCATTACCTCAGTGCCAAAAGCTAACATGTATGGGATTTACCCTGTTACTGTTCTGGTAGTGGTTCTATATGCCCAACGAACACTGTGGAGTTCATTAATTCAGTTGCCTTTAGCCTCATCCAACCTTTTTTCAATCCATTTAGCAAGGTTTTCTTGGTGATTTATGTTTGGCCATTGCATTGTGGTTGCCCAGGTGATGAATAAAGTTTCTAGATGCCAGACCTAATACAATACTCTATAAATTCCTCTTTATCAAACTGAGTGACATGGTTGGTGATGAAGGCATAAGTTCCATACCTGCAAATTATCGATTTTCATATAAATTATAAAACCCTATGATATAGCATATCAATTAAAGGCTCAGCCTTCACTCATTTGGTGAAGTAATCAACTGCGATAACCAGATATTTGCATCTTTCCTTGGTTGTCGGTAATGGCCTGACCAAGTCAATTCCTTAAATAGTGAAAGACTATAGGAAAGTGATGGGTGTTAGAGTTTCTCCTCGTCTCTTATGGATGGTGGTGAATCTATGTCACTTATCACACTTCTTAGTGAAATAAACACAATTCGCTTTCATCATCGACCAATAGTATCCTTGCATTATTATCCATTGTCTTAAAGACCTCCCTACTGTGTGAGCTCTACTGAGCCTTCATGCACCTATTCGATTATATATATTACTTCGTTTGGATGAGCACAATAAATTAGGGAAACATTATATTATCGCCTATATAGAACACCTTTTTTAACACATAATTAGCTAGCTTTATACCTCATCTTCTTATCTTCTTTTTGGTCGACTGGCAATGTTCCTCTTTCAAAGTATTCCCTAATTGGGTCCATCCGCAAGGGACCTAATTCCACAGAGATGACTCTAACTTCCATCCCATCAATGCTACTATGGACAAGAATTTCCACTGGGATTATTTGCCTAAGTTCTGTTTGAGTTGCTGAAGCAAGCCGAGCAAGTGCGTCAGCTCGGGCATTCTTTATCCTGAGAATCCTCACCATCTTGACTAAAGTGAACAAAGAAATAACTTCCACAGATTTCTTAAGATATCTTATAATCGTTTCCCCATTAATGCCATAATATTGCTGTATTTGATTAACAATTAGCTGGGAATCAATGCACCAACAACACTTGGTTGGCGCCCAATGGTGAAGCCAGTTCCAATCCCATGATCAACACTTCATATTCCGTATCATTATTAGAAGCCATAAATTATAATCTCAAAGCATATTCAACATTTAAGTTATCCAGATTGTTAATGATGAGGCCTTCTCCACTTCTAGTAGCACGTGAGGATCCATCTACAAATAATTGCCACATTGGAGTGTCCACGGAGAAACCTTCCTCTGCTAGCATTCCATATTTGAACATCTTTTTGCTATGTTTCTCTCTTTTTTGAACAATTAATGATTCTAGTTAATCAACCATAATCTCCGTTTGCTTTTGTGCTAAGCTCTCTTCCGAAGAAGTTTGCTCGATAGACAAACTTTGATTATATTGCACCTTTGCATATGTGAATTGGACTAGGAAGTCTGTCATTGCTTGGCCTTTTATTAAAACTCTGGGTTCATAAAAAAATTTATATTCTCCTAATTTAATTGACCAATACATTAACCTTCCAGACTTCTTAGGTTTATGCAGTGCTTGTCGTAGAGGTAAATCAATGTAGACGATAATGGCGTGAGCTTAAAAATATGGCCTCATTCTCCTGGAGGCTTCAATGAGAGCTAACGCTAACTTATCCAGACGTGGATATCTAATTTTTGCTCCTCGGAATGCCTTGCTAGTATAATTTACTGGCCTTTGGACTCCTCTTTCTAGTCGGATGAGAGATGAGCTGACAACTGATTTTGAACGCAACCAAGTATAAATATAGTTTTTCTCCCGAAATTGATTTGGAGAGGAGTGGGGGAGAGCCCAAGTACTTCTTCAAATCCAGAAAGGACTTCTCGCATTCGTCATTCCATTCAAAGGTCTTTTTAAGCACCTTAAAGAACAAAAGACATTTATCAGTTGCTCGGGAGACAAAACGGTTTAATACAACTACTCTTTATATCACCTTTTGAATATCTTTCTTAGTGGTCAGGGACTACATTTCCAGCAGGGCTTTAATTTTGGCAGGGTTTGATTATATTCCCCTCTGATTGATGATGTACCCCAAGAACATTCCTTCTTGTACTTCGAATATACATTTGGCTGGATTGAGCTTTATTTAATGTTTTTCTAGTTGTTCAAAGGTTTTAGTCAAGTCTGCAATGTGGTCGGTAAAATTTTTTCTCTTGGTGAGCATATCATTTACATGCACCTTCATGTTTTTGCAAATCTGAGTCTTAAAAAACCTTATTCACTAATCTCTGATTGGTTGCTCCAGCGTTCTTCAACCTAAAGGGAAACGCATTGTAGCAATAAGTTCCTCGGCTAGTAATGAAGGAAGTGCTTTCCTTGTCTTCAGGTTTCATCTTAATCTGATTATAACCAGAGCATCCATGAAACAGAGTAATTCATGACCTGTTGTTGCATCGACCAATTGATCAATCCTTGGCAAAGGAAATTGATCTTTTGGGCACACTTTATTGAGGTCTATGAAGTCTACGCACATACACCACTTGTCAGTCTTCTTCTTGACCATTATCACATTGGCCAACCAGTTGGGATACTTGACACTTCAACAAACCGTGCTCGCTGTAATTTCACCAATTCATCCTGGATTGCCATATTCTTATCGGGGCTAAAAAATCTTCGCTTTTACTTAATCGGTTTAGCATCTGGGAAAATATTAAGCTCATGGCAAATGAAATCTGGATTGATCCCCATCATATCCTCATGGATCCAAGTGAAAACATTTTTCCTTTGTACGAGGAATGTAATTGATTCCTGTTTGAAAGAAGGAGAAAGTCTTTAACTGATATAGGTAGTTCTTTCTGAATTCTCTTAGTCTAGCGTAATACCTTATGTTTCTTCCATAACTTACTCATTCAATAGATTCTCCTCTTCCCGAGGATCCAGAGTGTCAATATGGAAAGTGGTTGTGCCCTTTATTTGTATATCCCGTTAGTCGGCCGAAGTATGATAGCAATCACTGGCTTCTTTTTATTGCCATTTACTATAACGACTCCATAATTTGTTGGGAATTTTATACATTGATGCAATGTTGATGGCACAACCTCTAACTGCGTTATTCCCACTCTTCCTAGGATAATATTATAGGGTGATGGGACATTTTTATCAAACACAAATAAACAAATTCTTCCTCTCCAGCTTGTCAACCAGGTGCTGACTAACACTTCCAGCTTGATCATCCCTAAGGGGTATACTTTCTCACTTGCAAATCCCGTAAGTGGTCTCTGGTATGGTTTTAGCATACTGTCTTTTATCCTTAAGCTTTGGAAACAGTTGTAAAACATTACATCGGCTGAACTCCCATTATCAACTAGTATCCTTACAACTCTACCATAATGAACTCTATATGTGAGAACTAGTGGATCACTGTGAGGATAAAGTACCCACTCATATCAGTTTTGGAGAATACAATCACTAGCCTATCTCTATTGACTTTTCTCGACCGATTATCCCTGGATTACACCATATCAATCTGGTTGACAGTTGGGTAGGCCTTGGATTCATTTAAGCAAGTTTTCCTTTCTATAATCACGTCTCCTCCTCCAGCATCTTTTCCTGCGATGAAGTGGCATCCAAAGGATATAATGCTTACCTCCACCTCTAGTTCATCAGTCTTCTTCGGCAAGTATGGATCTTCTTCAAAATTTTTGTTTCTTACTCTTTTATTGTCTTCCCTTGCTTGGGCTGAAGATTCAGAGCTTTTTTTATTATTTCGATTGTCGTTTCGATCAATAAATTTGCTCAATTTTTCCCACCGAATAAGATTTTCAATCTCATTATTTAGTGCAATGCAGCTGTCGGTGTTATGCTCATAGTCTCTGTGAAATTCATAGTACTTGGACTTATCCCTCTTGTTGGGTGGTGTCTCCCGCTTTCCGGGCTAATTCAATTCTTGGTTCTCCTTTCTTCCAGAATATGGTGAACACCTTTGTTGAGGGGTGTATATTCATTATACTTCTTGATCCGATTAAGCTTCTTATCTTTCTGATCCTTTTTGAGTAAATTAGAATTATTTTTCTGACTTTCACCTTTGGTTTCAGGAGCTCCCTTGGCTGCCATAGCCTCCTCGGCATTTATTATCTTTCCAGCCTTAGCCATTAATTCCATCATGGTTTTGGGAGGATTCTTAGCTAAAGCATAGTAGAGATGTTTAGCCAGCAACCCACTCATAAGTCCTGCAATGGCTAACTTCTCTTCATAATCCACCACTTGTAGTTTTTCATTATTAAAATGCGTAATGTATTCTCTAATACTTTCTCTCGACTTTTGTCGCATGGTCAAGAGATGAGTGACACTCTTAATCATCTTAGCCCCAAAGAAAAAGTTATTTCTAACTCATGAAAACTAGAGATTTTACCTCTAGGAAGATTATTACACCATATTTGGGTTGGTCCTATGATGGAACTAGAGAACGTTCTACATCTCATCTTGTCGGGCACTGAGTAGATGTCAGCAGCAGCTTGATATTGCTTTGTGTGTAGGACTGGATCAATGATCCCATTATACTTGGGAGTGACCAATGGTGGCTTGAACTTGGAGGTTGCGGGGTAGTCCAAAATCTAATAGGTCAACAACAACTACATTATCATTTCATATATCATAATTTCACAAAATAATTTAATAAAGCTAAATCATCCTAAAAAGTTAATACGATAAAGATAGAAAAAATAGAAATTCCCATCACAACATAAACACTGAAACAGGAACCACCAGAGGGTCCTAGCGTATTAGGATCGGTCGACACATAAGGGTCCCTATAATATGGTGGCAGATGCGTATCCTATCTTCGTTGGAATGTATACATATCCCGTGTCATCGAGTGAAAAATGCTAAAATATCGCCAATTGTTAGCCTCGAATGCACCTAATCAACGGTCTACATGCAACTCCATCGCCGGTAGAAAGCCTCCCAATTGTGATGTTGCGGGATGACACACGCCTATTTCGCCACCTCACTAAGCTTCCATGCGGAATGGTAGCCCAAAGGCCTCTATTGGGTCTAAATGTATGCTTGAAACCAATCATTTTCCTTTTCACACCGAAATTCCTCAAATCCCCGTGAGGGCACATATTTGGTTGAATTGTATTTCTTGAAGATGGTCATTTCAACCTACAAAATAATAACTAGGCAAGACAATATAAATTGTGAAGCGTAATTAAAAGTTAGTCGGTGAGCGAGTTGAAATGGTGTGTGTAAGTGTGTGAAAACGCGTGAAAACATATCACATTGTGATAAAAAGTGTCAAAGTGCGACAACGAGTGGCAAACTCGTAAGTGTATGCTAAACATATAGGAAAAAAATTGGTTTAGGCATTTTAGCAAACACTTGGTGTGCACCATGTGATATAAGGTGCGTGAGTGACATTTGAACCAACAACAATCCCCCATTAATGAACAAACACAAGAATCCATCATAGTTTGTGTTCATGGTTATTCAACAACAATTAAGAATTAATCATATTAGAACAAAACAATATGGGGCATACTCAACAATTGCCTTACTAACTGTCAAAATGTAATTAAAACCTTAGAATCATGATAAAAATCTAACAATAACACCAAACAAACATGGTAAATAAGAAGTATTAATACTTTGGATGTGAAAAAATGGATGAAATTGAGTGAAGTTAGGGTGTGGAAAAATTAGGGCTCGAAAAGGGGTGGTAAGGAAAGGGAAAAGGGTGAGAGTTGAGAAGAGAAGTGGGACAAATTTGAGCAGGACTGCCACTTAATTAATTTGCTCGACCGATCGACAAAAAATCATCAATTAATCAATGAATCAATAAGATGTGCACTGTCTTCTTTTGTGGGCAAAATCAGTTTCATCGATCGATCGATGACTCAACATTTTGCCCCTATCTTCGTTTGCAATGGGAAAGGGGGGGGGGATAAAAATAAAAAAATAAATAAGGAAAATCTAGAAACTAAAACAAATGAATAATATATATATATATATATACACACACACACACACACACACACACATTATAATACTAATATAAGGGTGGAATTCACAATGGGTGGGGCAGACACACACACAGAAATAAGAAAATATATGCATAGAAGTGAGTATAATTGCGTGCAAAATATTTTTGTAAGTTTTTCAGCTATTTAAACAACCTTATATTTGGGATTCGTAATCTCTGCAAATTCAAGCACACAAAAAATATTTGAACCTACATTTGAACCTCATATTTGAACCTACAAAAAATTTGGCAACCAAGCACACAAAAAATAAAGAAAGATTTAACTAATTACACTAAAAACAAAACTGAAATAAAATAAAGAATCTAATATGTACAACCTAAATTTCATCTATTCACTTAACTATATAATAGGAGTTGAAATTTTTGAGAGTCCAACCAAATGATAATTTGACTTTAAGGGATAATTGTCGGTCCCTTAATTGATTTCATCATTCTGGAAAATCATAATTTCATTTGAACAAAGGAAGGCATGGTTTGGACCGGGAGGGGGGGAGGGGGAAACCATCATCAGTTTGAGATATTTGGGGGAGAGGGGTGGTGGATTGAATGGGAGACAGGCACATATGGGATCCGAGAAAAGACGAATTTTCTCCAAAAGGATTTTCAAAAAGCATGGAGGGAGGGGCACACAATAGAGAGGATCCCATCAAAGTGAGCAACTCCTGCAAGTATTCCTCGTCGGTGAACAAATTGAACATTTCAAAGCTTTCAAACGACTTATAGGAAAGTTGTAATGGTTGGATAACGGTGAACGGCAATGGGGGAGGAAATGAATTCAGCTTAAAGACGTGACTCGTCATCGCTCGAAGGTCGAATTCCAAAGGAAAAAGATTCACTTTCAATGAAATGTTCTTCCAAAATTGTTTGAGGTGAAACATAACTGTTTGACTCATCTTTGTTGTTTAAGGAATAAATAATCTCATTTCAAAGTGCTTCAATCTCCATATCGTATGCGTTTTCATTCTCCATTATACCTTTGGGCGAAACGCAAAATGGTTTGTTCTAAAGTAGGCATCGTCAACTCAAGAACCTCAAATTCCTCATTTGGTTCGAGACATTCGTCGTCTTTCAAAGTTTCAAGAGAAGAATCATCGTTGGTTTTAAATAACACATCTAAATCAAGCTCCCAACAATGATTTTCCTCATGGTAAATGTCGTCAAATTTCCCCATTTTTTGACTTTGCAACAATGCACCGAATAAATTCAGTGGTTTTGCAACTTGTCCAAAAAGACTATTTTCATAACTATTATCGTAACTTTCAAGCTTATTCATATAAAAACTTTGAAGGTCATTATCACAATTGTTGGGAGAACTATTATCGCAATGACCTTTAACTTCGTTATTGTAATAAGTTTATGGCATTTTGTCATTAGAATAAGTTTTTGGAGTCCTCAAATCATTATTTTGATTTTGTAAATACTCTTTAAAAGTAATCTTGCAATTTTCATTGTCTTCAACATGCAAGCATCCACCAAAAGTTATCGGCTTAGAGGGACTTTGAAAATTTTTCTTAGGACAAAATTTAGAATTTAAATCACTACAATTACCGAACACATCAACGTAAGACATACTTACCCAAAATGGCTTTTCGATGGACACTCAACAATGTGGTGTGCCGGCGCAAATTGAACGTTTCTTAGCGCTCAATTGTCCAAGTCTGCAAAAATGGTTAAAACAAAAAAATACAAATAGAAAATAAAAAAAATAGTAGGAAATACCTGGTCAATAAAATTCTAAAACAAACTAGTCCCCGACAATGACGCTATTTTGATAGCCAACGTAAATTGTGCTTGTCTGTAAAATATGTTGTCGGGTGTTTACGCCTTATACAAACATGTACCAAGACTTGGCTCACTAACTATGGAGTGTAGCGGCAAGTAGGGATCAAATCCATAGGGACTATTTGTTAGAATCTTATTAATTAAATACTTCTCGAATAAAAGTGTAAAAGGTGATCAGTGAGCAAATTATTAAACTGAGCAAGTAATAAAACTTAGATTAACAAAATAAGTAAAACTATAGATTGAGAATAGTCTCCCTCACACGGACTAAATAGCATAGATGGTTACATGGAAAGAAAAGCGTTAACCAGATTAATTACATTTGGACAATTAATAGTACCTGAGTTGTTACCCTCTAAATCCTCATAAAAGCTTAATTTGACTTCGATGTCAACAAATACCCCCAGAATTACACATGAAGGGTCGTGAACACGGTACATACGTGATATAAATCATTAAATCTCCTAGTGTAATACGAAGAACAATTAACCCATTAAAACTATCCTAAACTCATCATACCATATCATAACAACTAATTAACCCATGTGAATTTAACAATCGCAGCCTACATTAAATTACCTTCAAAGCATGGTAAATAGCATGTATTTAACGAAAGAATTTAATAAAGAAAGGAACCTAATTAATCAAAGAAATAAATAACAAGAAGAAAGGTTAAAGTAATGGAGAAGAAGGTGAAAAATACAATCTTACAAAACCCATGGAGTGGAACTATAAAACACAGAAAGTGATGAGCTCCCAAAATTTCTCCTAAAACTAACCTAAAAATCGAATATCTATTTAAGTAAATCTTATAAATAAAACCAACTTACATATATATAGTAAGCTGGAATAGAAGAAGCACTATACCAAATCCTGCGAATGGTCACGCCTAGTTGGTCACGACCCAAGTCCGCGACTAGCTGGTCGCAGACTTGGGCCGTGACCAACTCAATTTTTGGCATGACTATATTTATTACCACACTAAATCAGGGATGCTCTGGAAATGGTCACAAACCAAATCCCTAACCACTGTGGGTCACGAACTTGGGTCGTGACCATGGCATGACCACCTTGGTGCCAAATTCGCACCAAAATTCCCTCCAAACTGGTCGCGGATGGGTTACGGACTTGGACCGTGACCATAGTCATGACAGAGAACAAAACATACGCAAATGGAGTCATGAATGGGGGTTGTGACCATTTCTTGGAGCGGGTCACGGCTATGGGCCGTGACCATCCTTGATTCCAGCAGTAGTCGTGATGCAGAAATGGTCGCGCATAGTGGGTCACGGCCTTAGGCCGTGATAAGGTTCAACCTAGAAACTCCCCTGTACCTCACTTACTGGTCTCGCACGGCTATATGTCGTGACCAGTTTTAGAACTTAAAAAAGTAGACCCATGTTTTATTCTCATTTCTGTAGAAACCGAAACACTGTCAAGGCGATTTGGGGGTTGTGCGATTTGACAACTCAGGTGGGATTTCGTTTCCCATTCATAGTTTAGATTTTGATTTTATTTCCATTTCATTTCGATTCCTCATTTGTATCTAAAACCCTAATTTCTATGCGTGTATGTATATATTTATGTGTGTGTATGTATAGATATATGTTTATATGAGTGTGTGTATGTATAGATTTATGTGTATATGTGTGTTTATATGTGTAACTACGAACAAATAATTTGTTTTTTATGTCAATAAACCTTAGATTTTATGTGTGTGTGTATGAATAGATTTATGTAAAAAAAAAATTAGGGTTTAGAAAACCCTAGATTGTATGTTTTTGTATGTATAGATTACGTCAACAAACCCTAGATTGTATGTTTGTGTATTTTTTTTTTGACACAATATTATTCAAAACCCTAGACATTATATTTTGTTTGACAAAATATAATTAAATGGATTTTCAATAGGTAAAAAAAATTACATCCACCTTCTTGTGGGTTATATGCATGTCATCATATTATATTGGGGGTTATATGCTTGTCGTGATTTTTTTTTGACAAAATATAATTAAATGAATTTTTTTTTACATACGAGTTGCAAACACGTGTGCACATTACTATAGTGAGATATTGTTGTCTTGGTTGTTGGATACTATGTTGGATTTATTGAATTGATACTAGCGTCGATAAGTGTACATGTTATTAAATTTGTTGGGTGTGTTGTTGATTTGTCTATGAAAAAGTATATCACATATCTTACGATTAATGTGCATTTTTTGACGTTTACGTCAAGATATTAGGAGGCTACAACTTGACATGGAATTGATCCTTGATAATACACATATACGTCAAGAACAAAGGTGGTGTATTAAAAAATGGCGGTGTATTAAAAAATGTTTCAAGGATTTTTTGGTATCTGATCCTCAATAACACACATATACTTTTAAACTCTTTCGTAATAAACCCTAACAAAACGTGTTACAAATAATTACGGCGGGGGTTGTTGGGATTTCACATCGATGAGATCCAACTAATATATCCTTATACTCGTATTCACGCCCTCGTATACTTTTCTCAGGAAAATTGAGGCACGGTGATAATTAGTATCAAGAAGAGTGCGAGAGGTTGCAATTAGACCGCACACTTGACTCTTTATTAGTATGTGTCATATAGAGGGTACTCCTATTTATAGGTATGGAAATAAAAAAATCGAACAATTTAACTACCTTGTAAATCGTGGAGTTGATCTCCAGCAATATTACTTGTTCGATCGTATTATATTTTCTCTACCAAAAAACTGGGATAACGTTGTACAAAATATATTTCACACACATAATCCCGACATGGCCCTGACCTTGGTTACGTTGTTGGAGAAGGCAGAAAAAAATCCATCCATTATGGATACAACTCCGTACAGAAAGCATTGACATAGACTGTGATGTCTCGCGCCACATGCATGTAAAATTCTATCTTGCTAACAAGTTGAGAAATATGGGATTTCGAGTTCATGTCACGAATATCTATACATCAATCATAGATACCCTTCCTCCTAGTTGGCCACGTGCAAAAATTCATAGGTTCTTAAAAACTAATACCGAATGGATGGAGATTAGACACATTGAACTTATTCTAAAGTCTTACTCTGAAAAGGTATCTATCTATCTATTTATCTATCTCTCTCTCTATATATATAGTCATAAGCTTGATTAATTAGTTATAATTTCATATTATTATAATTATTTAGTCACTTATAGTTTTTCATTTTTGTAGATAATGTCGAGAGGAAACAAAGCAATGGTACCAAGTGCCGAGGTGACACCACAATGAGGTTCACCATCTTGTGCAGAATCCGAATTCTCAACACCAATGGCTGAACAATTCACAACTCCACCAATGGTTCACTCCTCACCAAGTCTAAATCCAAGTGCTCATACGCCCCAATCCAGCACCCCCGTTGCTTCAACTCCTCCATCTAGTACTCCCGATGCCTCACGCTCAAATGAAAAAAAGCCCATTAGGTTCTCCCTTATCGAAAATAACCCGATGGGTGATTGGAATGACGTGCTAAACTTTAAAGCCCGTTGTTCGTCGTTGGAAAAAATGAACGCGGGAGTCGGTGGACCAAATAATTGGAACCTTATTGATCAAGCTATCAAAGATGACATACATAATCAACTTTGCAAGAATTTCTCATTTCCTGACCGTTCCAAGAATAGGGTTCTATCTCGGGTTGCTGAAGGATTGAGGACATACAGGAGAAACCTTCGAAAGAAACATTTCCCAAAAGAGGCAGCGAGCTCAGATATTTTAGCTATGGAAGATAGAGTGCCTCCCAATGTTAAAATACCGTTGGAGCAGTGGAATATTTTTTTGGAGAATGAGGCGAAGGAGAAAAAGTTGGTCCAGAGGGATCAAAACAAAAAAAATAGGGAACGAAAAACTCATATCCATAGGCTAGGATTCAAATCATAGGAGGATTTGGAGAATGAATGGGAGAGTAGGACAAATGATGGTCCAGATTGTGACACCCCAACTAATTAAATACCGGGTAGCTACTCCTTTGTGAAATTAATACAAAATATCAAGTTGGTTCAGTCTTAGCATCACTGTCGAAAACATTTAATTGATTACTAGCCACCTAATATTTAAAAAAAAAGAGATCTCAAATTTTAATAATTAAATTAACAATTAACCAAGTAATTAAATCATCATCCAACAATCGCATAAACAAACTCATATGAATAACCAAAGAAATGAAATAAACTGAGTCTGGAGTAAACACTTCAAGAATGATACCATAGTAAACTAAAATTTCGATACAAGAGTCTGAATAAATAAACTAACATCCGAAATAAAACTGAAAGTCTGAGAATGCTATCTCTATATGGAAATGGGCGACATACCCTAACAGATGAGTAACCCTGAATAGAATCAAGTGCAGAATGTGGAGGCATCTAATACCGAGATCCTGTAACTTCCACAGCAGCTACATCACGTCAATACAATGGAACCCCTATAATTGGCATCCCTGTGGCTGGGCACCTAAAAGGTTTTTACAAAAATAGATTTGGAAGCAAACGGGTCAGAGCCCGAGGTGAAAACAGTTTAAAAGTATAACAAGTGTTCAATTACAATAAACAATAAATATTATATACATGTTAGTTGCGTACTCTCACATGAGTTTCTCACCTCTCAACTAATGTGCACGCTTAACGTATAAATGCCCTTAACACATCTTAGTTATGCCACTATCTAAATATTCCTTACTAACCCCTGCTTTCACATTCAAATATGAGGTGTCTACTCATATTACCCAAACAAGTTAAATTTATATCTAACATTCACTTTCATTAAATTACTTATCGCAAGTGTTATATAAATTCTCATATTCGTAGCCCATTCAAATATCTTAGTTATTCACATCTACTAAGCAACAGTGAACCAGTCACAAGTATATAAATAAATCACTTTCAATACATATATACATATATGGCACCCCTAGGCTAAGCTACGGTGCACGCATACTCTGCTATCAAATCCATGTACATCACGTACGTAAGGATCACGCGTTCCGAATCACTCAGGAACCGTCTGAATACAAATCACACATATTGGAGGCGAACATAGTTCACATACCCATGGGTCACGCACATGCCTACGCTCCAATGGTCAGCTGACTTATAGACTCACAAATAAGTCATTCACAGTCCTATGTCCTTAAGGTACCAATATAAATCCCCCCATAGGCATACAAAGATCAGATGGTCCTCTTCCGAAAGCTAACCTCCCGTGATAGCAAGTATGGTAGGTATGTCATACACATAAGAAATCCCTACACTAGGCATTCACACAACCTAAGTAATCATATATCAATATAGGTATTCACACATTTCATCTTATAAATTTCATACGTAGTAAGTTTATCCGGAACATTCTACGAAATATATATTTAGCTTGATAACTCTCTCATCGTATCAATTTGAGTACCTAAACTTATCCCAAAAGGTTACTAGGTCTCCTATTAGTTTCTAATGTTATCTCAGTAACTTAAAGTCCCTCCATCACTATTCTTATCCTTACATCATCATTCATTCCCATTATAGTTTTAATTCGAACGATTTCTAACCGTACCTCACTCGGTAGACCCTCGTAAGTAATAGCATTCAATTCCATACGATAAACCATTTTTCGGTCATCAACTAAGACCCTACTGAGATTAACTAAGTCGCACAATACTACATTAATTATTATAGGTTTGGGATTTGTATTAAACTTTAATGGAGAAAACTATCCAAAATCAAGAGGGGTCGATCGACCGAAGGCAAAGGGTCGATCGATCGAAACATTAGATCTATCGATCAAGCAGGTGTTTGCCCAGAAATTCTTTAAACAATTACGGGTTCTCTAAATTTACACCTCAAATCTTCCATTAAAACATCCCAAACTCCCAACTTAGTATACTACTCATTACACAAACATGTTTCCACAATCCCTAACGTTTTAGAATCACTAAACCACCATGAATTAAGAGTTTCTTAGATCAAAAGTCATAATTATTCCCCTAAACCTAGTTCTTTAAAATTTCTCCAAGAACATCAAATTTCTCAACATTAATTCATGAATTTGTACACATGGATTATGATTTCATTATCTTTACATACCAGAAGTTCATCTACATGCAAAACCTACCCATATTCAATGTTTAATTCTCCCAATTTATAAAATTCTCAATATTCCAAGTCTAGTATCCAATTCTAAACTAAATGGATAATATATATTTGCTGAATTATAACAAGTTAAATCACTTGCCCGGAAATGAAGATTATGATCCTTTGAAGACGATAAAGGTTGATTCTCTTTCTTTTTTCGATCACAATTCCGGCGATAGTGGAGGTGTGTGGTGGTTATGGCCTTGGAAACCCTTGGAACTTCTCCTCTCTTCTCACGTTTCCCACTATTTGGTTTTGACAGATAATGGCCCTAAGGTTGGCTGATAAACAAAGCCTAATTTTCGTAGGTCACTATTCATTAAAAATTAAAATGACTATAATACCCTCCCGGGTTACCGGTTAGGCCTAAAAATGTCCCGGGACCCAAACTAAACTCTCTGCTAGTATTTTTAGACGCGTTGGCGCACTCAAAATGACCATACAGATGATACACATATAATTTACTTACAGTTTCATTTAAATTGATTTCTGACGCGACTGATACGCGCATCCCAACTTAATTTCCGCATTGTCTTATTTATAACTTGCGACAGTATTAATAAATTCAATAATCACATATTACTATAATCACTCAGTAATACTCAACATTATCATCATAGTCAAATACTAACTCTCCTCTCGCTAGTTATTTAAATTCAAATAAATTTCCAATTAATTGTACCGAATTAATTTAATTAATACCATAATTAAAAACAATTTCAATTAATAAATCTCATAATTAAAAGCCGTAAAATTACAGGGTATTACATACTTCCCCCTATTAACGGAATTTCGTCCCGAAATTCGGAAAAGTAAGGCATACCTGGAAAAATTAGGTATCCTCCAGTACTCAAAACAAAGTTCAAAGTGAGGCTCAATCGCTACAGCCCCCGCTTCACAACAAGCTTGTTGAACACTCTCGACACTTTATCGGTTATAAGGTCACACCTCACTAAATTCGCCTCACCTTGTGTTCTTACTAAACAACATTTGAATAATAATAGCCTATACATCATTGGCCGTATTATCTCAATATTATTGGGAGGTCGCACCTCACTTCGTATAAACTCCCACGTTTATTGATAAGCATTCAAAACTGTACATTTTATACCCCGAATAGACGTACTTTAGTTGCTAATTCTCGACAATATGGGTCTTATGCGCTTAATTATTCAATATGCAGGCTTAATTGCAGTTGCGGTGTAAAAAGCTATATTTTCAGGCAATTTGCGATTAAAATGGAGTTAATTACCTTATCCCGTAACCCTAACCTATCCTAAACCTAGCCTAAACCTACCCCGAACCCCGTGTGTGTCTAATTTGTCCCTTTTTAATATTTTTTAGATTTTTAGTTTGAGTTATTTTATTTTTAGAAAATTTATTTTTGATTTATTTAGGATTTTTAGGTTTTATTTACTATTTTTATATTTTATTAGTATATTTTTATTTCATCTTTATTTTTATTAGTTATTATTTTTATTTTTATTAGGATTATATATTTTTTTAGGATTTCATTATTAGTTTTATTTGATTTTACATTTAATTAGAATTTTAATTTTAGTTTTATTAGATTTTATTTTTATTTTATTTCTCTTTCTATTTTCATTTTTAATTGAGTCTTTATTTTATTATTAGAAGTAGGATTTTTATTTTTTTAGATTTTTAGTTTTATTAGTTTTAGTTTTTTTTAGTGTATATTAGTTTTAGTTTTTTTTAGTGTTACTTTTAATTGGGTCCAAACACACACACACACACATTATCCCATATATCCCCATACACACAATACACCCTCACCCACACCTCACTCCCCTACGCCCTCATCACACACCAAGCCACCCCCACTCATCTTTTCCAACAAACCCCCCACCTACTATTCATCAACACCCCCATCTCTCCTCTCTCTCCTCCATAGCTACAAACACCCACAACATCAAACCCAACCAAAAAAATACCACCACCTGTTGGTGGTGGCTTGAAATCGCACCCCCCTCCGGCGTAGACCCCGTGACCCAAACCCCTGTCAAAACCTCCGCCGGCGGCACCTTCAACCCCGCCACAGCCTCCTCAACCCCCAGGCTGCGCCCCAGCTAGTATCGACGCCCCTGACAACTCCCTGACGCCGAGGACCTCCAGGACGGTGTGACCCGAACCCGCGACCTAGACTCCACCACCCACTCCCTCCTGTTGGCGAAACCCGACCCCTTGCACCTCCGACGTCGGCCACCTCTATTCCAAACCGTCCTTCACCTGCTTCCTTAACCCGTGTCCGACTCACCCATGAAACCATAGCCAACCTTCAAAACCCATTTCCCAAGCCAATCGATTTTTAAACCTCATGCCAAAACAACTTAATTCAAGACCCATGTCCAAGCCCATTTGCAAAACCCAATTGACCCACCATCCAAAACCCATTTCTCCAAAGCTTGCCACGTTTTCTTCACCTGCATAAACATAAAAGCCAAACAAACCAACAAATTCCCCATGTGCCATAAAACCCATTTTAACCCTTTTCCCCAATTTTACCCCCAACTACCTACTTACCCCAATTTCCAAAACTACCCCTTTAACCATATCATATTTTATTCTCAAATCCCCTCACCCACATGACCTCACACTCATCTCACCATTTTCGTGCACACTCAAGCCAATTCCCAAAAATACCCCCATGTTCCATGTGCCTACTATAAATGAAGATGAAACCCCCATATGAAGAAAAAAAAGAGCTTTTTAGATAGGAATTTTAGAGAGAGAATTGTAGAGAGATAAACACCATTTTGTAAATAGTTTTTGTTTTTATTTTTTTTAGAGATTTGGTGAGATTTAATTGTGAGTAATTGAATTATATGGAAGATGATAGAGTTCAAATTGCCAATTTCAAAGAGACTTGTTGAAGATTTGTTCTCTTTCTCTACTTTTTTATTGTATATGCCTTTGATTATTTGTTCATCATGTTTAATAACATGTTAGGCTAAATCCTCTTTCAAGGGGTGGGGGGAAACCCTTATTTGATGTTATTTTAGTTTAATTACTTTGATTACTTGAAAATTCCCTATGAATGTTATTTTTGATCCCTCACCCTTAAATTTACACCTCGAGAGAGGGTAAATGATTTTCGAGAGAAAATCGAAATTCTAGTTATAATACCCATTTTAGATTCGAACTAGAGATAACGGTTTCTTAAGTGGGGTATTATAACTTGAATTTCAACTCTAAATTTATTTTCTAAGATTTACATAAATTTTAATCGATCGATCCTAGTGGATGATTAATTAAAAGGAGTGTAGATCTATTTTTCTAGAGTTGTGGGGTGTTAAACTTAATTTTCTAAAAGATTACTATTAAAATTACACTTGCAACGAGAGTTGATTTGTAATATTGATATTAATTTGGGAGAATTCAATTAATTAAATTAATTAATTAGAATAGCTAAAATTTGTGGTGTAATCCCATTCCTTGATTGTTCTCACAATTATTTACCTCACTTTATCTCTTATTTTAGTGTTAGACTTTATTTTCCATTTTAGTCATTTTCTAGTTAGTTGTTATCATATCACATTTAGTTTAGTTTAGTTTAAATCATCACCTCACCCAATTGTTTTAATATTTGAAAAAGCTAAAAAAAGTAGAAAAGTGAAAAAGAACAAAAATAAAATAAAAAGTGAACTACATTTGAGTTTGTCTTTGGTTTACTCCCTTGGAAGTGGATTGATACCCTTACTTACTTGTACACTTGAGTTGATATTATTATTTGTAGGTATTTGAGGTTTTGACTAACTTGACTTTCAACAACGACATACAAAAAGCAAGTTATCATTTATCTAAACACAAAACTCCCATCTTGGGAGAAATCATAAAACATCTGACTACTCTTGTCCGTTCTTCGAATCTCTGTTCCCGACGGTGTGACTTTTACAAAAGGCCACCTAAGACTGTTTGTGGTTATCCCATTTTAGTCATCGGACTCTAACTTCTTACTGATCCAAAACTCTGATAATTCGCTCACTTCTAAACATCCAGAGGAAGGATAGTAAGGTTAATCTACACAAAACCTTTGTAGGCACCTTGTCCACTATAAATAGGTGCAGGTGTTTTCACATAACTCTACCATTAGGTAATATCCTCTCCCCATTACCATATTATACTTCACTTACTGGCTATTCCCGTTGTGGAAATGGAATGATTGCTATGAGTCCAAAATTACTTCCATACAGCTCCACTCGTCGTCAATCACCTTGCACCTACTCCTCGGGCTAAGGTGAGACACCCTTCTCAAAATGAAATGTTACCCCCACTACTTCCTGAAACCCCATATTGAAGGTGGATTTCGGGGATCTCATCCTAGTTTAGAATAATACTGGGTAGGACCACGTATCGGCGCATTCACTATCTAATAGTGTAAATCACCCAATGATATAACAATTACTTTCCTTCTGGACAACCTGTTCCACACATTCGAAGGAACTCGTTACTTATCTATAAGTTGGCAACCCATCAAAGAAATTTACCAACTTGACTCTTCCATCGCTGGAATCATCGGCTTGATACAATTTTTTTTATCCTCTTACTCCAATCGATCTTCTACTTACTATACCCCTTTCAACACCGACTTTCACTTATAATTCTTCCCGTTAAGTGATACTTAATAACCCTCTTCTTCCCTCGGTGCATACAAAAAGTTTTCACCACGATGTGCACTTATGGACTCTTTATACCTTATTCACATCATCATTCTATTTATGCGAAAGTCACTCTCAACATTCGACTGGGTAAAACTCTTCTCCAGATTGTCCATAATAGTTAAGTATTTGCCTTCTCAAGGGATACCCCTTTTTTAAATGGCTTCCCACTGCCTTTCAACCAAGTTCGGACGTGCTACTCTGATTGCACATGAATATATAGATTGTCGTTCTTCTCACAATGCTTAATCCACTCTACCACTTCTATTTTGTCATATTTGTCCCAAAAGCATAAGTTTCACCCATCTACATGTCTCTTCTTCCTACGATTCTTACATCAGCAAACCAGGGTGTCTATACCCCTTATAAATCGTGCATACAGGTTTAAACATCATATACACTTCATACATACTCCAAACTCTTTATTTCCCCTGCATTCGCAACGTGGCTATACCACTTGGGCGTTCTCAATTACCCCCGAATTTGAAATTCTAAATCCTCATAAACATCATTCCATCCTTCAACACGCCAGAATAAAACAAAATTTTCAGTACTTCCTCACCACACAACTGGCTCTACTGGACTTATATCGTAACTTACACTTTTAACTTCAGTTATAACTACATACTTCCATAACGACCGAGGTACCGAACTCATGGACGAATGGACAAGCATCTCCCTTATACCAATCTACGCTAAGTTTCATGCGTGGAATGTCTCACAAAGCGAAATCCAAATAAGGAACCCCCGCGATACACTACCACCTAACATTGTCGATCATCAGAATCCGTTAGGCCCTCAGTTCATAACATGTACCCCTATATTCCCATCTCTTGACAACAAAGCTACATCTCCTTCCGCAGTTACACTTAAACAAGGATCTTCTTTCAAAAGACACTGTCTCTTAACATTGATGGTAATCACATTCCGTAAACATCATGCAAATATAATCGGGGCTCTCAAATCCCGTCCCGAGAGATACAACTAAGAGTATTAACTTCCATGTCTCTAAAGGGTGATATAACAATGCACTCTTCCTATTACCACGTCTTGAGCGTTAATTATAATAACCAGCTAAATCTTTCCGCTGAACAATAAACCAAATACACTCTGAATCAATATTAATAAAGTCCCTACACATACCGGGATAAAACATATATATACATATATATAAGTATATAAACGTGAGCCCGACCCTCTCACAGATGGGGTCTCGCCAGAACAAAACATTCTACACCAAGGTAGTAACCCCAATAGATTTTGCAATATCCGCACACTATCGGTTTAATCATTATTATAAGACCATAATTAGGAAAATATCATACTCGTACAACACAACACTAAAATGAGTAATTTCAATAAAGTATATACCACTATCAATACACCCATTCATCCTCCACGGATAACACTAAAGGTAGCCCCAATATATCAGGGAAAATATTCACATAAATAATAATATTGCCGATATACGCACTAAACTCGTCTCAAATGCAAATATTGCAATAATAAAATGTAGTGACTCGTTCGTGTCACATAAGATACGCCTCATCCCATAAGGGAAAAACTCATACTTTTACCTTGCCAATCGCCCTTGCTGCTTAAATGAATCTTGGACTTAACACGCCTGTCCGAACCAAACCGAAAATTACATTAATTATTGCTTTTGCTAGGCACCATACCCTTATTCCTTTGCTTACTTCGAGAAAGTTTAACACACGGGGTTTTACTCTCCCCAAAATTCCTTTACACATAATCCACTTATCTCCGGTTATTCTGACCATGTTAAGGTTCTCATTCTCTCGAACTTTGGTAGTCTCGACTCTGATGGCTACCTCCGTTGTTCCCTTCGCTTTGTTGGCCCTAAGGAACATGTTACTGGCTTCAACAGCCTTTATAGAATTCACCATCGCTCGGTAAAAATTTAGCTATTCGAATCATTTTAATGGGTCCCTTGATGGGTCTTCCCCCTTATGGTGCTTCACCAACACCGTTTCCCCCAGTCTTACTCTCTGGCTAAATTCTTCGGTTCTTATAGCTCCCCGCACCAGGAAGTGTTAACTTCCATATTAACAAAACGCGATATTGTTACCATCTACTTTGACCGTCCAAGCAGAATTCCCCAGAAGTGCTAGTAATTCTCTTTATGAGTTAATTTCCCACTCTAAAATCCTCTTCTCCAATGTACCTACTTCATCTGGTGCAAGATTCGCTAATTAATTAAATTCCCTTTCACAAAGCGACCTCTTTCTGGCCTTCTGGTATGAGTTCAGAATAATGTTCGCACCTTATCCTGAACAGCTGATGAAGGAACTTGCGATTATACTGTACCTAAGATCCTTCAAGGGAAACAACATTCCACTTATAAATATAGCGGTTGACTCCTACCTTTAATACCTTGCTCCGATGGGCCAAGGAAAATTCTTACCCCAAATTTTCACTTTCGGTTAACCACACTCCGACACATGCCCAAGTCTTTGGATATTTTATCTTTTTTCGACAACACATTCCATCTCCGCATTTCTAGGATTTTAACTGCTGGTTCTCTTCAATGTTTCGTCGAACTCTCTCCCATTCCAACCTTGTTGGGTGGGTGAGTCTGATTTGACCCCACTTTCTACTATAGTGGTATCTGAAAGTCATATGTTGTGCCTTAGCCGTCTTTACCGTCCTGGTTTTTCGTGTCATAATAGGTGTTGATGTAAAAAATTAGATTTGATCTAATTAATCAATCACAGATAAATTTGAATAAAGAAATAAGACAAAGGATTTATTAAGTGGTTCAACCTTAGGAAAATGACCTACGTCCACTGTTTTTATATTGCTGGGTAATTTACCTTAGTCTGTAATATGTTTGATTATGGAGAGCTTGCCCCGCTAGGGGGGTGTTACAAAGTATTTATAGCCCTTTGGGCTCTCAGTATGAATAGACAATATGCCATTATTTAATAGACATATACATCTGTACACGATAAGGATGTTCGTTGAATTTGTTTTTATCGTTTTATCTTCCTGACTAGATGCTCGGTACGCTAAGTAGCTCGGCATGCTGAGTAGCTCGGTGTGCTGAGTAGTTCGGCATGTTGAGTAGCTCGACACTATAAGTTTCTCAGTAAATATATTTTACGCCACGCAGGATGACACGCATCTTCATATAATTGGTCCACATCAGCTGACTAATTTTTGTATCAACAGAAGCCCCCAATGTTTCACAGTTGAGGTTGGATATGAGAGTGTGGAACATTATGCCCAGAAGTTGCTCGGGCATGTTTACCCAGTCTTGTTAGATTACAGGTCTCCAACACTTGTGACAATTAATGATTTTGAGCGCGGAATGGAAAACTTGTAAATATTTTGAATCTCCGATAGACGCTTGGGTATTCACGTCTTTTTCATCATTTAGCCATCGAAAATGCAATCGTCATCTCTAGTGATCATTACTTTTCTCGTTTCCCGAAGCAATGCATTTAAAGACGATAAAATCAAATCGTCCTCTACCTTTTGCTTTTTGATTTCTAAACTCTTTGTCTTCTCACTTTTTCTTCTTATGATCGTTCCTTCTGTCATCCACCTTAACTGAATCCTTAAGTTTCTATAAGAATTTTTTCTTTCTTCTTTCTTTGCTTTAGCTACCATGGTTTACCTTATCGAATCATTAGATAAGTTTAGGGTTGATTTTACGATTCCTTATTGTGTTACTCTGGAAGAACCTCCTTGCCCTTCTAATTTATTTTCTCTAGCTGAGGGACATTGGTTTCCTTCCATTTTTGTAGCTGAATGTGGTTTTTCTTTCCCGCCTAATCCCTTGTATTTGGAATTTTGCCAATATTTTGATATTGTTCCTGCTAGAGTAGTTCCAAATATATGGAGGGTAGTTAATGCCGTACATAGGTTGAATCAAATTCATGGAATTCATTTAGGTATTCCTGAAATTATGTACTGTTATAAATGGGTTACTAGTGATACCGCCTTTTATTTAAAAACTAGGTATTCTAACAGTGCTTTAGTGGTCAATGTCCCTAATGCTAATAAGGATTATTTGGAACATGGGGTTGTGATGAAAAATTGGCAACACCTTCCATTAAAAGGGAAAGATGTGTACCAAGGTCCCAGATGTCCACTTTATGGCAATGTGATAGGTTGTTTTTAGTTTTTCAATTTAGCTCTGTTTTTGTTTGATGAAATGTGTCACTGACACTTACTTTTTATTTGTTACAGTTGACAGTAAAAGGAAATCCCCAAAAGAGAGTGACATTAATATAAAAGATTTGAAATTTATCTGGGGGTTGCATCGAGCAATAGTTGGGGAATACGTGAGGTCCGCTTCCTATTTGCTGCAATACAAGAACACCACTTCTTCTTTTATTGCTCGTCCTCTTATTCCTCCTTTGGTGATTGACCTTGACCAAACACCTACATCTTTAGCAACTGTTGACGAATCTTCTTCTGATTTGGGTACTTCTATTGCTGACTTGATGACGAAGAAAAGGAAAGTATCTGACCTCCATGTCTACTCCTGGTACTGAAGGGGCAAGGAAGAGCAAAAAAGATGTCCCAGTTGAAGGGACTAGGAAAATAAATGTTGCTCCATCTGGGGGAGAAGTTTCAACTGTTAAGGAGGTCAGAAAGAAGCCCCCCGTTGCTCTAAAAAGAGCAGAACCTTTGATTGAAGTTGCTGTTACAAAAGAGGCAGCACCTTTGATTGAAGCTGCTATTATTCAAGGAGAGGAAGCACCTTTGATTGGAAGTGATCCTTTGAAGAGGTTGAGCAGAGGTCTTCTGAAAAGTCCGTGGATGCTGCTACCCAACCTACTAGGGATGAGCTTCCTTTTTTAAGGGCTAGTCCTCCAACCATCATTACTCATGGCTTGGCTAAGAAATTGATCAGGTTAGGGACTCATCCTGATTTTTGAGTTGCTGAAGCTTCAACTCCTCGGGACAAAGTTACCGATTTAACAACCCAACACCTTGCATCAGTAAGTGTCATTATACTTATTCGTCTGATTCTTCATTGCCATGTTCATACTCTGATTTGTGCCTTTTTTCTTCTTACAGTTTTTGGTGTACTTTGATAATATAGTGGAGAAGGATGAAGCTATCAAAGCTTCAACCTCGTCTAGTGGAGTGGAGGAAGCCCTTTCTGGGTTATCAAAGTCTTTGATGGAGTCCCGACAGAAGTACAAGGAGGATAAAGCTACCTAAGAGAATAAAATCCAATCTTCTGAGACAACACGACAACAAGCTGTTGAAGCGGCTAAAGATGCTAACACAGCTCGGCAAGAGGCTATAACAACTCGGTAGGAGGCGATTACAGCTTGGCATAAGGCTGATATAGCTCTACAACAAGCTATAAATGCTTCCAAAGAGGTGGAGGAGAAAGTGAAAGGCACCATTTCCAGCAAAGTGGAAGCTGATAGCAAGCTTGAAGAGGCTGAATGGCGTAAAAAAGACCTTGAGGAGAATGTGAAGTCTACCGAGGAGCTTTTAAGGGAGAAAACTTCCTCGAAGAGGGTGAAGAGAAAAACTGCTGTGAAGAATCCTTCAACTAGGGCTAGGACAAAGGATGGAATAAAGCTTTAGCTCCTGTCTCTTCCCCGATGGATTATGAAAGTTCGAAGTACTTTAGGGATGGATGGGTTGCAGCTTTGAAGGAGTTAAATGCTGCTGATGATTCCGAACTGTTTTAGAAACACACTCATGGCCCTCCTCCTACTATTAAAGAAGAAAAAGAAGATGAAGCTAGATTTGATGAATCTTCTATATTGATAGTAGAACAAACACCTGTTGCTACCATCCCTCAATCCTCCGAGCAAGTTCATTAGACAACAACCTCTACCGAGCAACGCTAATTGCCTTCTGAGTAACCAATTCCTTCCTCAAAATTGGCTGATGCAGTTGTAGGGAATAAGGAGAAGGTGTAAAGTTGTTTGGCTCTTTACTTGTCTTATTTTTCTGTTTTCCCTTTCGTTGTAACTTTGGTTGTACCCTCTTCTCCTATGATTAATAAAATAGACTTTGTTAGTTATTCTGAGTTCCTCTTTCAGTTGCTCGATATAGCTGTATCATTATTGATCTGTTTTTACTTTTCCTTGCTAGTTTATTGCCAGTATGGAACTATTATCATCTCATGATATAGAAGTGATGAAGAAATGTAATGATTACTTCAAAGTTGGTCGTGCAGATTTCACTCAGGCACAGATAGTTAACATCCTTGGATCTGATGCCTTTGAACGAGCAATTGATGCTTACCAGTATCTAAAATGCTTGCTCGATCGGGCCATAGCAAATAAAAACATCGCTAAGTTGCTGGAAGAAGATAATAATGCTTTGAGAGAAGAGCTGAGACAACTAAAATCTGCTTCTTCCTCTGGAGCTCTGGTCCCTGTTAGTGATGAGGGATTTTTATTTTTGGAAATTAAAAATACTGCATTGAGAGAAGAATTGGAGGCTTTAAAAATAACCAGACCTATATCCTCCTCACGGGGTAGAGCAAGAGTTGGTCGGAGCAACATCGAAGAGGCTAGGACTCAACAGGCCTTAGCAAATCAAGTTGTTCAACTGAAGGCAAAAAATCAAGCATTAATTGAAATGTGACAAAAAATTCAAACTCTTACCGAGCAACTATCCAACCAGAGTTATGCGTTGGAGAGCAAAGAAAACTTGGTGAAAAGGATTCATCATCATGTGGAGATATTGACTTATCAATTCCACAAACAGCCGAGAGAGTTTTGGATCAGGTGATACAATGAAACTTTATGCCATCTTGATGCTCGATTGAAACAATCAAATAATGAGGGATACAAACAGGGGTGGCTGAATTCTTTAGCTGTGATGCATCTTGAGAGAGGAAATTTCTTATGGGATTGGTATGAACCTAGATTTCTTGATCTACTCGTTCCTCCTTTCAAATTGGATATTAGTTGGATTCCAGCTCGCTCCATTCCTTAGTATTTGATCTCTAAGTACCTCGGTGATTATAATCTTCATGGAGATTTTGAGATATCCCTACCTCCTCATCTGTTTGAGCGGCCATGTTCGAGCAATACCAGGATACTGCAAAATTTGAATTTTATCAACTCTTCTTTTGCTTTAGATGATCCTCCAGCTGGAATGGATCCTGTACCTAAATTTGAAGGAAAGAAACCAATAGAATATGATATTTGTATTTCGTTAATGATTATTTAATTAAGAAAAGTTCATCTTATTGTAATTTTCTTCCCATGGAAATAATTTGTAAGATGTTTTTTCTTGTCATGCTGTATTTTATATGTCTATAAAGGACAATTTGTCCTATTTTGTTTTAATGACCTATACAATGGAACTTTGCCCCATTTATTGCCTAGTTGTAGTGACTTGTCACTGGAATTATTTTCATCCCATGTTCCTGCTTAGTTGTAGCAATCTTATCTAGATTGCCTTGGTGCCTAGGCAGTGGATATTTTACCCATCTTCTTATCTAGTTTTAGATCCCCCTTGAGGTCACCTATAATAAAAAAGGCATTGCCTTGTATGATTATTGTGCCAACATTATTGGATGCCAACCAACCTTAGTTGGTGGTTGTTAATATGCCGACCAACTGTAGCTGGTGGTTGTTGATATGCCAACCAACCTTAGTTGGTGGTTGTTGATATGTCGACTAATCGTAGTTAGTGGTTGTTGATATGCCGACCAATCATTTCTTCAACTCGTTCAATAAAGTTCTATTTGTTGCTTCTGTTTCACGTTACTCTGGGGATGACCTGGAGAAGAATGGATCTTTTGGATGTTAGACTGTAGACAGTATGCTGCGAACTCCTCATTATCAAATTGGGTACCATGATTAGTGATAAACGCACGTGGCAGACCATATCTGTAAATAATATTCTTCCAGATGAATTGATAGACCCTTTCATATGCCATATCGATGAGAGGCTCAACTTCTACCCATTTTGTGAATTAATCAACAGCGACTACCAAATATTTGAATCGTCCTCTTGAGCTCGTGGCACAGGGAGGATGGGTCTATCCCTGGCATATATTCATGAATCCATGCAAAAACTTGCTTTCTATGCCTAAAAAATACCACCAACTCTTACTTTATTATCGGATCAAGTGAAGCGCCAATTTGAGTTATTCTTTCTGGTCGTTGCTCGTCCAGAATAATGCTCTCTGTCGCTTCCATGACTTGACCCTTCACGAGCTCTGATTCGTCTCTAGGGTCTAGCATTTCAATCTCCGACTCTTCAGACTCATCTACTTGGTAAGTGGTGGTTTTCCACCTGGTATCCTCCAACGCTTCTTATTCGGCAGATGAGTAGTAGCATTTCCGATCTACTTTCTGATTGCCCTTCACGAGTCCCACTCCAAAGTTGTTCAGGAACTTTAAACATTGGTGTACAGTGGATGGCACTGCCTCAAACTTTTTCAGGCCTACTCTTTCCATGATTATATTGTAGGTCAATTGGATATTTTTGTCTATCACAAAAAATAGTATCTTTTCCGATCTGCAGGCGGGCCAGGTACCAATCAGTGTGCCCAACTTGATCATCCCAAGTGGAAAAAAAATTCACCAGAGAAATCGATATGGGGCCTGTGATATGGCTCCAACTAGGCGAGATTCAGGTTTAAACTGTCAAAGCAAGGGTAGAACATGATGTCCGTCGAGCTACCATTATCCACCAATACTCTTGAGATGATTACATCCTTCATCCTCATCTTGATCACCAAAGGGTCATCGTGAGGATACAAGACACCTTCCAGATCATTTTTAAAGAAATCGATGACCAGTTTATCTTTGTTAACCTTCCTCGGACGATCCTCTTCCGCCAGATTTATTTACTGTATATAGGAATAAGCTTGGGCCTCATTGAGGTAAGCTTTTCTTTCAGCGGTATGATCACCACCTCCTGCATCTCCACCTGTTATCATATTACAGTCAAATAAACCAAAATGGATTGAAAATACCTCACGTTCTGACTGTCTTAGATTTTTAGGTAGATCGGGGTCTTCCTCCGGATCTTCTTCGTGATCCCTTTTCCTGTCATTTCTTGGTCGATGAGGAGATTTGGACCTTTATCGTGATCTGTTATTAGTCTTCTCATCGTTTCGACGATCAACAAACCGATTCAACTTTCCTCGCCTAATGAGTGTTTTTATCTCATTTTGGAGTGCTACGCATTGCTTGGTCGTGTGACCATGGTCCTTGTGGAATTCACAATATTTGGACTTATCTCTTCTCTCAGGAACTGTCCTTAATTTTCCTGGCCAATTTAATTCCTCGCTATTCTTGATTTCTTCCAGAACATGGTTTATATCCATCTTTAGCGGGGTATAATTGGCATATTTCCTCAAGTTCTCTGATGTTTTATTGCATTTTGAATGCTTATTCCCCCCATTTTACTTGTGATCTTTCCTATCAGACCTACCTTCAACTTTAGTCACTGCTTTTATCTCACCATTCTTCTTCGCAGCCACAGCTTCTTTGGTATTCATAATCTTGGCTGCTTTAGCCATCAATTCCGCCATGGATTTGGGGGGATTATTGGCCAGAGTGTAGTACAGCTTGTCTGGTAAAAGATCTCTCATGAGGGTTGTAATAGCGATTTTCTCCTCATAGTCAATGGCTTCCAATTTCTTATTATTAAAACGAGTGATGTAATCCCTTGTGCTCTCTCCTGCCCTTTGCCTTACGCTCAACAGATGTGCTACCCTTTTGACTGGCTTCGTACCAAAATAGAAGTTTCCTATAAAAAGCTCTACTAGTTGAAGGAAGGTAGCAATCTGCCCCCGAGGAAGATTATTGTACCATATTTGAGCAGATCCAATTGTAGTCCCCGAGAATGCCCTGCACCTCATCTCATCGGGAACTGCATAGATATCTACAGCAACTTGGTACTGCTCTATGTGGAGGACTGGATCAGTTTTTTCATCGTACTTCGGTGTAACTACAGGATCTTTAAACTTCGACGGTGTGGGAAAATCCACAATTGCTTGTACAAAGGGTGATCCTTTGACAAAGGTTCTTTGGAGATGGTTTCTGGCCTTGGCCATTTCCCCTAACCTGTCTTCTAATCGCTGAATAGATCCTTTCCATGACTCCTTTCCAGCTTCAGATTTATGGGTGCGAGCAATAGATCATGTTGAGTTCTCCTCCATTGGGATCTTTCTCGGCGAGATACAAGCCTGATATTTGTACGTGATTGGGCTGATCCTTCCCTAAACTCATTTGGTCGTTGAGAATTTCTCGACGCAATTCGAGGAGGATTTTTATTCCTTCTAGGGCCCAAACGATTAAATGGAGAGACTCTGCTCAACTTTTTCAGAGCGCTCGTTCATTCTGGAGTCAAAGTGATGTTTTTTTAGACTCTATAATTATTATAGGAGACGTCATGCCGGGTTGATAGGATGAATCACTTGAGGTTCCAATACGGTGAGGTTCAAGACCTTTGGTTCGTGAAAATGGTAGTGGCATGAGTCATGACACTTCGTTAACCGGACAGGATGGAAGCTCCATTTTGAAAAGTCGGGATGAACTATCGCATAGTATCTTGCATGGTTATTTGTCCCTGGATAAACTAGCCAAGATTCCTGTGATATCGTTTGCGTTTGGAGGAGCAGAAGGGTTAAGAGGAATCCCGTCGTTGTTCCTGTTGCTAGATTCTGGGATTTCAGCCATTTATAATGAGTTTTTGAGTGAAAAACTCTACGTATAGTCGTTCCCACGGACGACGCCAATATGTTGATGTAAAAAACTAGATTTGATCTAATTAATTAATTACAGATAAATATGAATAAAGAAATAAGACAAAGGATTTTTAAAGTGGTTCAGCCTTAAGAAAATGGCCTACGTGCACTATTTTTGTATTGCTGGGTAATTTGCCTTAGTCTTGAATATGTTTGCTTATGGAGATCTTGCCCCACTAGGGGGTGTTACAAAGTATTTATATACCCTTTGGGCTCTCAGTATGAATAGACAATATGCCGTTATTTAATAGATATATATATATATGTACACGAGAAGAATGTTCATTAAATTTGTTTTTGTCATTTGATCTTCTTGATTAGATGCTCGGTACGCTAAGTAGATCGAAATGCTGAGTAGCTCAGTGTGTTGAGTAGCTCGACATATTGAGTAGCTCGGCACTATAAGTTGCTCGGTAAATATATTTTACGCCACGCAGGATGACACATGTCTTCATATAATTGGTCAACGTCAGCTGACTATTTTTTGTATCCACAATAGGGGTGACCTCAACTACGGTCATCATTCTTGAATATACCCTATAATCTCAACTGAGCTTTACCTCCTGCTGTCCGCTCAACTGCCCTTGACTGACATACTTCATGGTTCAGCACACGAACACACTCGAGTGCAAATAAGATTCATTAACACATACATTATAGCAGGGGAACGAAATCTCACCAAATGAATCAACAATCCTAGACATAGGGCTCTATATAAAAAAAAGCTACGTTGGAAGCATAATGAGCCGCACAGATCCTAAAGGACACTAGAACCTGATGTTCTGATACCACCTGTGACACCCTGACTAATTAAATACCGGGTCGCTACTCCTTTATTAAATTAATACAGAATATCAAGTTGCTTCAGTCTTAGCATCACTATCAAAAATATTTAATTGATTACTAGCCACCTAATATTTAAAAAAATAGATATCAAATTTTAATAATTAAATGAACAATTAACTAGGTAATTAAATCATCATCTAACAATCACATAAACAAACTCATATGAATAACCAACGAAATGAAATAAACTGAATCTGGAGTAAACACTCCAAGAATAATACCAGAGTAAAATAAAATTCCGATACAAGAGGCTGAATAAATAAACCAACATCTGAAATAAAACTGAAAGTCTGAGAATGCTATCTCTAAATGGAAATGGGCGGCATGCCCTAACAGATGAGTAACCCTGAATATAATCAAGTGCAGAATGTGGAGGTGTCTAATACCGAGATCCTGTAACTTCCACAGCAGCTACAACACGTTAATGCAATGGAACTCCTATGATTGGCATCCCTGTGGCTCGGCACCTAAAAGGTTTTTACAAAAATAGATTTGGATGCAAACGGGTAAGAGCCCGAGGTGAAAACAATTTAAAAGTATAGCAAGTATTTAATTGCATTAAACAATAAATATTATATACATGTTAGTTGCGTACTCTCACATGAGTTTCTCACCTCTCAACTAATGTGCATGCTTAACGTATAAATACCCTTAACTCGTCCTAGTTATGCCACTATCTAACTAGTCTTTACTAACCCATGCTTTCACATTCAAATATGAGGTGTTTACTCGTATTACCCAAACAAGTTAAATTTATATCTCACATTCACATTCATTAAATTACTTATCACAAGTGTTATATAAATTCTCATATTCGTAGCTCATTCAAATATCTTAGTTATTCACTTCTACTAAGCAACAGTGACCCAGTCACAAGTATATAAATAAATCACTCTCAATACATATATACATATATGGCATCCCTAGGCTAAGTCGTGGTGCACACATACTCTGCTATCAAATACATGTACATCACGTACGTAAGGATCACGCATTCCGAATCACTCAGGAACCGTCTGAATACAAATCACACATATTGGAGGCGAACATAGTTCACATACCCATGGGTCACGCACATACCTACGCTCCAATGGTCAACAGACTTATCGACTCACAATTAAGTCATTCACAGTCCTATGTCCTTAAGGTACCAATCTAAATCCCCTCGTAGGCACACAAAGATCAGATGATCCCCTTTCGAAAGCCAACCTCCCGTGATAATAAGTATGGTAGGTATGTCATACACATAAAAAATCTCTACACTAGTGATTCGTATCGAATATTGCATTTAAATACCCTTTTAACTTGGGCATTTTAGTCCCCACGGGTACCGTAATTGCTATATATATGCTCAATAACTAGAAAACCTCCATTTTATATGCTAACATGTTATTTGAGGTATTATTGAGCTTTTATAGGTGTTACGGTGCTTAGTATGAAGTTTGAGCACGTTTTGGTTAAGTTCCGTCGCGATTCACACGTTCGGGGGAATTTTCGTAATTTTACACTTTGGGATTTTTGCCCGAAGTCTTCATGGAAGTTCTAGCCCTAGGGCTAAGCTTCGTGTGGCCTCAAACGGTGCGCAAATCGAAGTCCGAACGAAGGAAACACGGACCTTTAATAAAAAATAATTATAAGAGATTCGTTAACAATTTAATTAATGACCTCCATGTCCATTTTCTCTTTTAATAACAAATCAAATAATTCCCTTTTATGTCCTAAAACGTTTTTTTGCAGCAAATTCAGCCATAGGCGATTTTTGGCCAAGCTCGGGTTTGTGCTCGGGTTTTGGGTTCGTCCGAAATTGAAGCTTGGGTTGCGTATGGATATAGTTGTGGGTATGTTGGCTCGGGTTTTCGGAGTACCCATTTTGACATTTTCATGGTTTTCACCATTTAAGGAGTTGGAGCTTGTGGTGGATCTTTGTCCCGTAAACCATGGCTGCGTTTTTTGGGTGTGAGGTTTTATACGTATTGTGGTCTCGGATTATTTCACACGCAAATGGGTATAGCACTTTGTCGGGTTTGGCACAGTTTGGGGTGCCATGGCTGCGATTGGTGGGATTTTTCTGCGCTATCGGTCGACCGGCTTCCTCTCCATGGTCGATCGGGTTTTAATTTTTTAGCCTTGGGCCGAGACAGTGTGTTCCCCATTATCCGGCGATCGATCGACCTGAGTCCCCGGTCGACCGGTGCTCTGTATTTTTGTGCCATGCGCTGTTGCCACTTTCAATTTTTTTTCTTTTTCTTTTCTTGTTTATTCAAGACTTATCCCTTATCCCTTATTTCTTTTCTTTTTTCTTTATTTTTATTTCCTTATTGTAACTTAATATAAATAACACCCTTAGTGTATTTTTGTAAAAAAACATAATATCTAGTTTAGCTCATAATATCTTAATTTATTTTCCTTTCTTTTAGTTTGTAACCTAGATTAGAGAAACTTTGGGAATTTTGTAGAGAACACCCCTCTCCTCCATTTTCTTGGTGGTTTGACACCCATTAATGTAAGTGGGCACTATTTATTGTCTTCTCTCTTGTTTTTATGCTTTGTAACCTAGATTTTCATGCTTAGTTATTTTTTTCATGCTTAGATAATTTTAATTGTTAATTTATTTATTGCTGCTTTAATTAATTAGTTGTGCTTTAATTAATTAGTTAATTTATTTAATGTCATTTAATATGCTTAGGGGCTAATTTAAATTAGGTTGTGTCGGATTGAATTCACATAGGGTTGACGTATTGCTTCGTTTTGGTGATGGAGATTACGCATTTATTTCGAGTGTGTTGTCCTATTTATTACGCCTAGGAGATTTAATGGTGCATATCATGTATGCGCCGTATTTACGACTTTGCGTGCGTAATTTTTGGGGTATTTATTGACGCCAAAATCTTATTAGTCTTTTATGCGAATTTAGGGGTGTGACAACTCTTGATTAAATTAATTGACGAAATGAGACGCGATCTTAATAATTCGCGAACCCATGTAACCATTTTATACTAATTAACTCGGGGTGAGGGATATCCGACGCAACCTATAGTTTTTATTCCTTTGTTAATTTTAGTTTAAATGCACTCATGCCTAGTTTATCTTTTATTTCTTTTTAGTTAGAAAATTACCTTTTACACTTTTATTCTAGAAGTATTAAGCCATTTAAATTCTAGCAACTCGTCTCTGTGGTTTTTCGATACCCGGACTAGACGCTATACTCCCTTAAAAGAGTGTAGTCATAGTTTAGGTTTTTGTATAGAGTGGTGAGCCGAACATAAAAAGACCGACGCGTAGGTGACTTTCACTCCGCGGTAAAACCCTGTATATCAAATGGCGCCGTTGCCGGCGACTTGATGTTTTAGAATTTATTTGATTTAATATTTCGTAGTATTTTTTTTCTATTTGTATTTTTTTGCCTAACATTTTTGTAGGACTCCTACATTTGAGCGCTAAGAACCGCTTAAATTTTTCGCGCGAGCATCACTTTGTGGATTTTGCTACTTCGAGCCATCTTTGGGGTAAGCATGTCTTATTCCAATCCTTTCGGTAATCATTATGATAATTCTCAAAATCCCCACAAACCTTTGACTTTTGGTCAATACTTAGAGTCCCCAAAAATTGCAAATTCAAAAATGACTTTGGGCGATTATTACAAAAGTCAAGCTTTGGAGTGCGTGTATTTTGAGGAGGATGATAACAATTTTGGGCCTCTAATTCCTTATAATAGGAATGTCGAAACTAAAATCTATAGCTTTCAAAATTCTTATAATAATGAGTTTGAGTATAGTTCTGAAAATAATTTTCAAACTTCTCATTTCCAAGCATCCGCACCTCGGCCTATGACTTTCGGCGAGGGTTTGCTCATGCTTGAGAATGAGAGGTATGAAGACCGTTATCGGGAAGAAAATCGCTTGTGGGAACATGAATTGGATTTATTATTTGAATCCGACGACGATTTTTCTTCCGAAACTTTTGAAGTCGAGGAATTTTTTGAACCAAATGAGGATTTTTGCCTACTTTGGAACAAACCATTCTTGACTTGGCCCATGATTTAATAGAAAATGAAAGTGAGGATGAAATGGATGTAGTATCCATTTGCAATGAAATGATTTCGTCTTTGGATCCCAAAGAAGAAAGTTGCATTGAAAATGATCATATCGCTTTCGAAATTCCAACTTTGAGTTATGATAACTCATCTCTTGAGTTTGAATTTCTTTCCTCCCCCTTTTCATTCTCCGTTATCACATCGTCATAAGTACCCGATGAATCAGTGCCGAACTTTAAAACGTTCAACCCTTTCACCGACGAGTAGTACTTGCTCGAGTTGCTTTCCATGAAGGCATCTTTGCCTCCTTGTGCGCCCCCTCCCATTCCAATTTCAAAATACTTGGGAGATGATTCAAATTTTCTTGGCCCCCATGTGTATTTGTCACCTGTTTTATCCAAATCCCCCATCCTCCCTCCAAATTTTTTATTGGGGATGGTTCATTTCTTATGCCTTACACATGCCTTTCGTTGTTCAAACGGAATTCCTATTTTTCGGGAGGCATGCATGAGAGGGAGGGTCCGCCGTGGATCTTTCAAAGCCAAATCGTATTTTGGGTGGACCCTCAAAAATAACTTCTAGTGCGTAGTTAATTAACTGTTAAAATTGTAGGTTGTAAATAGTTAATTTTATTTTTTCTTACTTTTTGTCAAGTGTAATTAGTTAAGCTTTTGTTTTTGCTATGCTTGTTACTAACATGTTTTGTAGAATCATTGGACTTGTACTTTCACGATATCGCTCCATTGTGGGTAATATCACTATTTTCCTCTCTTTAACTTGGTTCTTAATCACATTGAGGACAATGCCAGGTTTTAAGTTAGGGGGTGTGGGATATTCTATCCATTTCTTTATTTAGTCCATGTTTTTGTTCACATGTTAGTTACTTAGTATGCTTTTCTTAGAAAATTAAAAAAATTAAAAAATATTTTCTTTCTTTTTTCTCCTTTATTGGGCATTTTGCCTTTGTTTTCGATGATAAATTTCAATAATTGCCCAATCCAATAGACAACCCAATGATGCATGTTCTCGATTTTAGAAGTTATTTGACTTTATTCCTCATATCATTGATATTGTGAATAACTTCATGAATTAAACTTTAATCCCATGAGCATATGCACTTCTCTTGCTTTATTGATTTGATTTAAGATTTTTATAACTCGGTAATCTTTTGTTGCATTGTATATACTTACATCGAGTAAGCTTTGTACCTTTCGTCGTTTGTGAGTGTATACACTATTCTTTCCTCTTTGAAAACATTGAATTCGTTGGTAATCTCACTATTCTTTCATTTGACCGTTCATTAATTGAGTTCATATATGAAATGTGTTACTTGAGCATGATTTTTAAAGTTTATTTTGACTCGAGAATTGCGTAAACTTTGTGAAATGATCATAGGCCATCTTTTTTATATCACCCATATTGACCTTGACCTCACCTTAAAGGTTTTCCCTCATTAAACCCTTTGAGCCTAAATATTAGCCTTTCGTTTCATAACCCAAAATTTCCATAACCAACTCCGAATTGGAGTTATATACCATATATATTACATTACATACCTTTGTTTGGAATATTACTTGGGATTGAATGATGTTGCGTTGCAGTTGCAATTTAGGCATGAAAAGAGTGAGAAAAGAAAAGAAAAAGATGTGAAAAAAAGAGAAAAAGAGAAAGCAAAAAAACAAAAGAAATAAAAAAACATGAGAAAAAGAAGAAAAGAAAAGAAAGAGGAAGTTGGTATATGTTGTGTATTTAGTGTTCAATAATCAGATTACTCCTCCAATTGTTATATCTAATGCCTTTATGGATTGTAATTTTCAATTTTTGATATTGCCCGCATTTTCCCATTATCTCAAGTTTTCATCCCGAACACTTTGAATCCGTACACATATCCTTCGTTTCGTCCCCTAGCCTAACCTACATTACAACCCTATATAAGTCCTATGTGATCTTAGGGTGCATTTAATTTAAAAGTTGAAATAGTTTTGATAATCTGTGAAAATGCATTTCGCCTCCTTTAATGAGCGGTATCTTTCATTGAGACTACAAATTTTCATTTTATATATAGCGTTATTCATTTGTGACATGTGCGCGGCCTAGTTTCCATTTACATTTACTTTTTATACCCGCATGTCCTGTGTGTTACCTCCCTGTTTCGAGTTAATTCACTTGATGAGTGTAATAATGCCCGTGAGGATTAAATATATGCTTGATTTATTTAGTATCCGATTTATTTAAGTTTTTGCCAAATCACAGTTTGCATGTGCTCGCTCCCCTCCCATATTTTAAGGTTTCAATATATGAGGTGCATTCTATAATGTTAATAATAAGGACGGTTGTGTGAATTAGTTCACTTTGCTAATAATGTGTATGAAATCTTTTTCGCTATCGTTGGGTGTGTCACATTTTGGTTTAGCCATATTTTGAGGAAACCATATGATGTTTGTGGGTTTAATCCCTGAAAACCCTCACGAGACGACACTCGTCCACTAGGGTAACCTAAGGGTTTAACGGCTTATTGCATATGCTAAATGCAATCATGTTCCCTACGAATGTGGTATTTATATTTCGATGCATATATACATGTTGTGATTTTCTTATAGTTCTTCTTGCGTTGAATTTCATTACTAGGGACTAGCAATGCGTAAGTTAGGGGGTGTGATTCGTATCAAATATTGCATTTAAATACCCTTTTAACTTGGGCATTTGGGGTACTGTAATTGCTATAATTATGCTCAATAACTAGACAACCTCCATTTTATATGCTAACATGTTATTTGAGGTATTATTGAGCTTTTATAGGTGTTATGGTGCTTAGTATGAAGTTTGAGAGCGTTCTGATTAAGTTTCGTTGCGATCCACACGTTCGGGGGCATTTTTGTAATTTTACACTCTGGGATTTTTGCCCGATGTCTTCACGGAAGTAGTATCCTCGGGCCAAGCTTCATGTGGCCGCAAACGGTGAGCAAATCGGAGTCCGAACGAAGGAAACACGGACCTTTAATCGGAAAGAATTATAAGAGATTTATTAACAATTTAATTAATGACCTCCATGTCCCTCTTCTCTTTGAATAACAAATCAAATAATTCCCTTTAATGTCCTAAAATGTTTTTTCCAGCAAATTCAGCCATGGGCGATTTTTGGCCAAGCACGGGTTTGTGCTCGGGTTTTGGGTTCATCCCAAATTGATGCGTTTCGTTCGAATATAAAGCTTGGGTTGCGTACGAATATAGTTGTGGGTCTGTTGGCTCGGGTTTTCGGAGTACCCATTTTGACATTTTCATGGTTTTCACCATTTAAGGAGTTGGAACTTGTGGTGGATCTTTGGTCCGCAAACCATGGCTGCGTTTTTTGGGTGTGAGGTTTTACACGTATTGTGGTCTCGAATTATTTCACACGCAAATGGGTATAGCGCTTTGTCGGGTTTGGCACAGTTTGGGGTGCCATTGCTGCGATTGGTGGGATTTTTTTGCGCTACCGTTCGACCGACTTCCTCTCTGCGGTCGACCGGTTTTTGATTTTTTAGCCTTGGGCCGAGACAATGTGTTCCCCATTATCCGGCGGTCGATCGGCCTGAGGCCCCAGTCGACCGGTGTTCTTTATTTTTGTGCCATGCGCTGCTACCACTTTCTATTTTTTTCTTTTTCTTTTTCTTTTCTTGTTTATTCAAGACTTATACCTTATTTCTTTTCTTTTTCCCTTATTTTTATTTCCTTATTGTAACTTAGTATAAATAGCACCCTTAGTGTATTTTTGTAAAAAAACATAATATCCAGTTTAGCTCATAATATCTTCATTTATTTTCCTTTCTTTTAGTTTGTAACCTAGATGAGAGAAACTTTGGGGGTTTTGTGGAGAACACCCATCTCCTCCATTTTCTTGGTGGTTTGACACCCATTAATGTAAGTGGGCACTATTTATTGTCATCTCTCTTATTTTTATGCTTTGTAACCTAGATTTTCATGCTTAGTTATTTTTTTCATGCCTAGATAATTTTAATTGTTAATTTATTTATTGTTGCTTTAATTAATTCGTTGTGCTTTAATTAATTAGTTAATTTATTTAATGTCATTTAATATGCTTAGGGGCTAATTTAAATTAGGCTGTGTCGGATTGAACTCATGTAGGGTTGACGTGTTGCTTCGTTTTGGTGGTGGAGATTACGTATTTATTTCGAGTGTGTTGTCCTAGTTATTATGCCTAGGAGATGTAACGGAGTTTATCATGTATGCGCCGTATTTACGACCTTGCGTGCGTAATTTTCGGGGTATTTATTGACGCCAAAATCTTATTAGTCTTTTATGCGAATTTAGGGGTGTAACAACTCTTAATTTAATTAATTGACGAAACGAGACGCGATCTTAATAATTCGCGAACCCTTGTAACCTTTTTATACTAATTAACTCGCGGTGAGGGATATCCGACGCAACCTATAGTTTTTATTCCTTTGTTAATTTTAGTTTGAATACACTCATGCCTAGTTTATCTTTTATTTCTTTTTAGTTAGAAAATTACCTTTCACACTTTTATTCTAGAAGTATTAAGCCATTTAAATTCTAGCAACTCGTCTCTGCCGATTTTTGATACCCGGACTAGCCGCTATACTCCCTTAAAAGAGTGTAGTCATAGTTTAGGTTTTTGTATAGAGTGGTGAGCCGAACGTAAAACGATCGGCGCGTAGGTGACTCTCGCGCCGCGGCAAAACCATGTCTATCAACTAGGCATTCACTCAACCTAAGTAATCGAATATCAATATAGGTATTCACATATTCCATCTTATAAATCTAATACGTAGTAAGTTTATCCCGAACATTCTACGTAATATATATTTAGCTTTATAATCCCTCGTTGTATCAATTTGAGTACCTAAACCTATCCCAAAAGGTTATTTCCCTCCGTCACTATTCTTATCCTTACATCATCATTCATTCTCATTATAGTTTTAATTCGAACGATTTCTAACCGTACCTCACTCGGTAGACCCTCGTAAGTAATCGCATTCAATTTCATAAGGTAAACCATTTTCCGGGCATCAACTAAGACCCTACTGACCTTAACTAAGTCCCACAATACTATATTAATCACCCTAAGAATCATTATAAGTTTGGGATATATATTAAACTTTAAAGGAGAAAACTATCCAAAATCAGGAGGGGTCGATCGATCGAAGGTAAAGGGTCGATCGATCGAAACAGTCGATCGATCGACATTCTTGAGTCGATCGATCGATCAAGCATGTGTTTGCCCAGAAATTCTTTAAACAGTTACGGGTTCTCCAAATTTACACCCCAAATCTTCCATTACAACATCCCAAACTCCTAACTAAGTATACTACACATTACACCAACATGTTTCCACAATCCCTAACGTTTTAGAATCATTAAACCTCCATGAATTAAGAGTTTCTTGGATCAAAAGTCATAAATATTCCCCTAAACCTAGTTCTTCAAAATTTCTCCAAGAACATCAAATTTCTCAACATTAATTCGTGAATTTGTACCCATGGATTATGATTTCATTGTCTTTACATACCAGAAGTTCATCTACATGCAAAACCTACCCATATTCAATGTTTAATTCTCCCAATTTATAAAATTCTCAATTTTCCAAGTCTAGTCTCCAATTCTAAACTAGATGGATAATATATATTTGCTGAATTATAACAAGTTAAATCACTTTCCTGGGAATGAAGATTCTTATCCTTTGAAGACGATAAAGGTTGGTTCTCTTTCTTTTTTCGATCACAATTCCGATGATAGTGGTGTGTGGTGGTTATGGCATTGGAAACCCTTGGTACTTCTCCTCTCTTCTCACGTTTCACACTATTTGGTTTTGACAAATAATGGCCTTAAGGTTGACTGATAAACAATGCCTAATGTTCTTAGGTCACTATTCATTAAAAATTAAAATGACTATAACACCCTCCCGGGTTGCCGGTTAGGCCTAAAAATGCCCCGGGACGCAAACTAAACCCCCGGCTAGTGTTTTCTGATAATTTTGACTCTTTCAGACGGGTTGCCGCACTCAAAATGACCATATGGATGATACACATATAATTACTTACAATTTCATTTAAATCGATTCCTGACGTGACTGACACGTGCGTCGCAACTTAAATTCCGAATTGCCGTTTTTATAACTCGCGACAATATTAATAAATTCAATAATCACATATTACCATAATCACTCAGTAATACTCAACATTATCATCACAGTCAAATACTAGTAATTTAAATTTGAATAAATTTCCAATTAATTATCCCAAAATAATTTAATTAATACCATAATTAAAAATGATTTCAATTAATAAATCTCATAACTAAAAGCCATAAAATTACGGGGTATTACATAGATGCTGGTAAAAACCCAAATCGGTCCAACTTATTCATTCATGCTCGATAGGACAAAGATAATAAATTCCTGCCGCTCTTGGCTAAGACATTGGAATCAATAGATGCCATCAACAGTCAATCCGATTCGAGCCCTACTAATGACTTTGACTTTAAAAATGATGCCCTGACCTAGACCTTTGGAAATGACAAAAGGGCGAGGACGAGAGGTGTTGGCTCACATATGCTAAAAATAAAACTTCAACACACCGCACCTCTTGTGGATGAGCTTTCTTCGGTCAAGAATTGTATCTCATCCCAAAAGGAGCACCAGTTGAAGACTGATGGGAATGTCCATGAGATTAAAAATACCTTGGGATTATTGACGAATCAAATTGGGAAACTTGTGAACTTTTTTTAAAATTATAGGCCCCCAATGTCTCCTCAAGGTTACCCTTACCCTACTCCTACTCAAGGTTTCACATATCCTTCCCCTCCAACATTCCCCTCTCAAATGCCTCATCCTCCAACATTCCCCTCCCTTGCGCCTCCGCTAGTCACGGGACTTGGATCATCGTCAACAACTCACGGTAACTATGGCGAAGAGCACTATATCAAGAACATATGCAATTCGAGATTTATTGGCGTGTGCATACTCATCTCCACAGTTGTCGGAACTACAGTACATGACCGACCTTTTGAGAAGGGTCAGGCTCAAATAATGGTCAATAAAATATACAACGGCTGTAAAGATGTACCTGTATAGGGAAGGGACGGAGTTGAGGAATTATGAAAAATCTTTTATTACTTGGCTAGTTTATCTGTTGGCCAAGGTGTAAATAATGTTTTCTTTCTTTTCAGTTGTAATAATTTTTTTTAGTTGTAAGAATATTGGTTTTGCTTCAGTTGCATTGATATTTTTTTCTTTCAGTTGTAAGAATATTGCATTTTGTTTCGATTATAATGATATGTTTTTTCTTTCAGTCGTAAGAATATTCTTTTTGTTTCAGTTGTAATTATATTTTTTAACCTATTACCACATGACTGGAATTTGAAGATTATTACATGGATTTGCCAAAATACAAAGAGTGGATGGGAGAGACTAACCGGATATCAAATAATCATGTAAAGGGCGTTTATGAATTTGTTAAGTACGCTTCCAAAAATCTTAAAAATGACAAGATTCCGTGTTCGTGCACTCATTGTATTAACGGTAAGTATATTCATTGGAAGATGTTGAGTTGCATTTACTAATGTGGGGAATCTTTCAAGACTATAAAATATGGACATACCATGGTGAAAATGTTATACCTTATGTGCCGGAAGAATTATCGGCACCCGACCGCGTAACGGAACCCCAACGAGTAGAACTGGTACATGATTCGCCAACACATCTTCCATTGACCGACTTAATTAATGATGCTTACGGACTCCACAACCATCAAAATCACCAACATATGGATACAAATAATGCGCATTATGACCAAGTAAATGAACAGATTGATGCTGAACTACTAGGAGATCGAGAATACATATGGTTGAAAGCCGATGCGGCTAGACCGTTTTATAAAGATTGATATGAAGATCACTCAGTATTATATGAAATGATTGGTTTGCATAATTTGAAGAGTCAATTTGGTTTATCTGGGAACAGCGTAACCGAAATTCTTAAGTGGGTTAAAGGAATTCTCCCAAAAGAGAACACGTTACCAAACAATTATACTACCATGAAGAAGAGTTTGAAGGGTTTAGGTTTGAAATATAAATCTATTCATGCATGCAAGTATGATTGCATATTGTACCGGAATGAGCACGAAGAGAAGGATGGATGTCCTGTATGCAGTGAGACTAGATATGTGGTTTGTGAGAATGAAAAGGATAAACATGCAAAAAATCGCAAGTGCTCGCAAGTTCCACAAAAGGTTTTAAAGTATTTTCCACTTGGACCACCGTTAAAATGGTTTTTTACTGTACCGTGGATAGCGGAGGCCATGACATGGCATGCTCGATGTGAGGTGGGTGAGAATTTGATGCATCATTCGGTTAATTTACTCATCTGGCAAATTTCAATACAAAGGAACTGTGCAACGTTCGTCTTGCAATCTCAACCGATGGGTTTAACCCTTTCGGTAATTAAAGTACTAGTCAGAGTTATTGACCAGTTCTCATGGCGCCTTTAAGTCTCCCTCCGACATTATGCATGAGAAAGGAGTTCATATTGTTACCTTTGTTGATACCCAGGCCGAAGGCTCCCAGTGATGACATTGATATATTCTTAGCACCATTAATCGAAGAACTTAAAGATTTGTGGGATAAAGGCGTGATGGCGTTAGATTCTCATAAGGGTGAAGAGTTCACAATTAAAGTAATAGTGATGTGGGCGGTCCATGACCTTCCTGCTTATGGGACCTTGTCCGGTTGTAATGTTCATGGTTATTATGGATGTCCCATATGTGGGGAGGAAACTGAAGCCTGTTGGTTAAAACATAGTGGTAAGATGTGTTACACGGGTCATCGTAGATTTCTGTCTACCAGTCACCCTTTTAGGAACGACAAGACTAATTTTTTGCCTGTCGGTCATGAGCACAAAACGACATCTGTTCGGCTTTCTGGTCAGCAAATTAAGGAGAAGGCGGCGGCTACGACTGCGGGGAATAGGTATGTAGGCAAACATCCCCAGTTTGTAAACCTGAAGCGTAAAGATAGGGGGATCTGAACGACCCTAGTAAAACGAAGCCATGGTCCAGGCGATCAATATTTTTTAATTTGTCCTATTGGAAAGATCATCGTGTAAGGCATATAATTGATGTGATGCACACAGAGAAGAATGTTGCAGAACATTTGATAGGAACATGTCTGGGTGGATCTCATTCCAAAGATGAAGAGCGGGCCCGTCGAGATCTATAGGATATGAAAATAAAGAAGAAACTGTGGTTAAAAAATGATCCTACGACATGAAGAATTTCTATCCCCCCGACTGCTTTCACTTTGACTACTAATGAGAAGAAGATCCTCTTAGACACGTTGTTCAACTTGAAGACTCCAACCAATTATTCTTGTAATTTACGTAAGGTAGTAAGCTACAAAGCAAATGACTTGAAATAGTGCAAGTCTCACGACTGGCCCGTAATCATCCAATTAATCCCTCTGTTATTTCGGCATTGCTTTTCTGAACACAAAGATCTCCGTCGGGAAATTATGCAAATCAATTTGTGTTTTACCCTACTTTATGAAAAAGTGGTAAACAAAAGGCACATTAAAGCTACGAAATCAACTTTAGCCGAGGTAGTTTGTGTATTAGAAAAATATTTACCTCCGTCATTCTTCGATATCAGCATCCACATGCTTGTGCATTTATGCGATGAAGATTTATTATGTGGTATCGTTAGGTATTATTGGATGTATCCTTTTGAGCGCTTGATGAAAACCTTCAAAGATTATGTAAAGAATACACAGTATATTGGAGGGTTAATTGCTGAAGAATACGTAACAGTGGAATCATCGCTATACGCTAGGGAATATATGCCAGAACAAGAGGTGAGGAGGTTTAATCCTCATGGAGAATGAGTGATAGAGGAACCTGCCGAGTTTAAGGATGAATTGTCGTTTGGGAACCCTAAAGAGGTGAAACTCACAAACCTACAATACGAGCAAGCAACTCGTCATGTCTTCGAATCGCAAGATGAAGTCGAAGATTAGGGAGAGTGAATATTTACTGAATTCTTCTTCTTTATTTATATGTATTTTTTATTTTATGATCTAAACTCTATAATTTTTCGGTAGGAAGTACGAGAACGAAATTGTCCAAAATTAAAGGAGAAATTGGACGACAACTGATTTTAGGGCATGGGTGTCAAAAGAGGTACTTTTCACATCTTATGTGTGCGGTTATTTATTCATGTGTGGTTAAAACATGGCCTAATACAAATTCATTACTAAATGCAGCTTCTAAAAAGAGGTGATGTCTCTTCCAGACTTGCACGCCTAACAAAAGGTCCTAGTTTTCGTGCGAAAGAGTTTAAGAAATTTCGCACCAACAATTTTGATTTGATTTCATATCCATATGAGGAAAAGCTTTGACACAAAACAGTGGAATATCAATTTCTTCCTTGACCACCTGTATCGCTAGCAAAAGTGATAAAAATCCAAAGAATATGGTGCTAACCTATTATGGGATAATTCAACAAATCCTAGAACTTGATTACTTGGTTTCACATAAACCGTATTCTTTTGTGATTGAGTAAAGGTGGAGGATACAACAAATGCTTGCAAAGTTGATCCCGAATCCAAACTTATTATGGTAGATTTATCAAAGCTGAAGACTGAAGATCGCATAGTCGACTAGCCTTTTATTTGTGCCTTTCAGAACGTAAAGAAGGTATTCTACTCGAAGTGCATAAACGTTGGAAATTGGTATATTGTTGTGCATGCACCAAAGGGTTTGATTACTGAAGTAGACGCATTAAAGTCTCCAAAAGAGTTCCAGTTAGCTCTTGATGACAACCCTAATTTGACGGATCTATTAGTTAATTTAGAGGAAGATTGAGTATCAAAATATTATTTTATCCTCATCAATCTTATTTGTATCCTATTATGATATTGACATTGTATTAGCACTTTACTTTAATGTATGAATGTCATCTACTTTTAAGTGTAATGTCCTGCTATTTGTCCAAATGGTAGGTTATTTATTAGTTCTTTTGTTTAGAATATATATGTTTTCATTTATTTATTTTACTATTACACTTGGCTTACTATTACTATTACATTATTGCACTACTGTAAATGGTAGGTGATTTATTTATTTTACTATTACACTTGGCTTACTAATTTCCAGTGATGTTAGTAGTGAAGAAGCCAAGCAGGTGTTTCTGCATATTACAAGGAAACTCACTCCTAAAGGTAAGAGTTTTATATTTTTTGGTGAGGGTAAACATATTTTGTAACTTTGAAGTCATATATACCTGAAACAGCCCCGTGAGAGACACCGACACCTCGTATGGGACCAACGTAACTCGTAGGAATAAACCTCGTTATCATGGGACTCCCGGTTGGAGAATATGTTGATAATTTGAAAATATCTTGACTTAATCTTAAAAATAAGGCGTTAGAGGGCGAAAACCCGAAACAGCCCCCGAACGGCCCCGTGAGTGGCACCAACACCTCGTACGGGACCAATGTACCTCATAAAAATTGACCGCACGATCACGGGACTGTCAGTTTGAGAATACGACGATAATTATTGTATTTCTATACTTATGCTTAAAAACATGGAGTTATAAGGCAAAAACCCAACACAACGTCCGTTAGGATCGTCTTCGTTTACTACACCGGTAATAATATCCTCTCATCAAGTATGAAATAAATAGTAGCAACCAACGGCGTGAAAGCGTCCGTTAACTAATAGGTATATGTAGGTGTAATATGCTATAGCTGGCAACTCCGGAGCTATAGCGAAAGGATTATTTCTTATCAAATAAAGTGATTAAACTATCTTACTTGGGCGGATGGGTAGAAAGAGGCGACTTATGACACCTCTGTTAAGGGAGAAACTTTCCTATGTAGATGTTACACATCAGAAGAATTTGAGCGCTTGCTATTAGTTTAATTGGAATGCTTTAGACATCATAACAAGAAATCTCGTGATTGATGATTGGTCTTTATCTCGATAAAAGGCAATGAATAGACTGTGTAACTAGTCAATCATGAAAAATGCAATTGTTATAATGTGGCTCTGAATGATTCAGATTGTGTTGATCGTAGAAGGAATAATAAAGTCAAGAAAGAAGACTAGGCTAGTCCAGTTGTGTATGCTTTTGTCAGTCCCTTGATATATCATGAATCGCTAATGAAGATCCGAAAGAGCCGCTATAACTGTTATATAACAGTTTATATAAGCTGTTATATAAACTGTTATATAACAATTTATATAACAGTTATATAAACACAATGTTTTTGCCAATTTCTTTTGCGGCTCCTCTTCTGATGACAATTTCAAGCACCATTGGCTTAGTTGGAAATAACTTTTCCTTTCATTCAATAAATGGGGTCTGAACATTAGAATCTTAAATGGTGTCATTAATGCAACTAGTTTGAAGGTGTGTTGGTCTTTGCTATCCTAAAAAAGTCTCTAGCTTTTTTATGCATCAAAAATATAAAAATTCTCTTTTTTCAGGCTTTTATGGCTCCCATGTGATCAAAAGAAATAGATTTATAGCTGACTTAATTGATGGCATTATTATATCAGAGGGGGACTCTCAAGTATGGACCCTTACAATACATGGCCTATTCTTTTTTAAGCCTGCTTATGAATTTTGCAAATCTCATAGACCTACTTCCTTAATTTGGAAATGCCTATGGTCTAGCTCCCGGCCTTTAAAATTGTATAATTTCTCCTAAAAGCTTTTGCATAATGCTATTCTTCTGCAGCCTAAAATTAAGAAATTTAATATTCAATTGGCCTCTAGATGTAGATGTTATTATGAACATGAGGAATCTCTCTCTTACACTTTCTAAACTGTTATATAACAGTTATATAAACTGGTATTTAATAGTTTAGATAAATGTTACATAACAGTTATCAAAACTGTTATATACCAGTTTATATAACTGTTATGCAACTTCCAATGCTTTAAAACTTGAGTAGATAGTAATGTTACAAATGTTGTAACCATTTTCTAAGTCAGATTATCCAAGTCTTATTGGATACGTGAGTTGCTCATTTTCTCACACTATTAAGTATGTGTTCAATCTAAAGTTATATTTCTACCGTCTTTTTACAAGATAATATGCAACTAAGTCAATTGGTTTAATTTTTCAGGTATGGAAGGGAATATGACATCAACGCCACTCGAAAAATGGCCTGTTTTTATAGTTGGGAAAATGGCCTCAACTGCAGCGACGGAGGCCCGGTGATGTTTAATTCAAACCTGATTTTATTCTATGTACCATACTTGTCTCCGGTCTTGCTTTTAGTAATCCTGAGTAAGCATCATTGCTTTCAGCATGTTCCTAGCTGATTGAAATTATCCCAAAATGTTTGCTATCTCAAAACGATTTCTTCTATAATTAGTATTGTTACCATTGTAATTATCACCACTTAGTACAGGCAAACACCATTATGTATTGGGGCCGGACCCTTATGGGTTTAAAAATAAAAATACAAATAAAAATACGACTATAATTTGAAAATATGTATACTTAGGCTTAAAAACTTGGCGTTAGAGGACGAAAACTCGAAATAGCCCCGTGAGAGGCACCAAGATCTCGCACGGGACCAATGTAACTCGTACAAACTGATCGCGTGATCACGGGACCCCCAGTTTGAGAATACAACGAGAATTTGAAAATATATAGACTTAGGCTTAAAAAATGGCATTGAAGGTGAAACCTCGAAACAACCGCCGAACGGTCCCGTGAGAGGCACTAATACCTCGCACGGGGCCAATGCAACTCATAGGAACTGACCGTGCGATCACTGGACCCCCAGTTTGAGAATACAAGGAAAATTTGAAAATATAAGAAATTTGGCTTAAAAACATGGTGTTAGATGGTCGAAACCCTAAACAGCCCCCGAATGTCCCCGAGAGTGGCACCAACACCTCACATGGGACTAATGTAACTCGTAAGAACTTATCGCAAGATCACGAGACTCTCGGTTTGAGAATACAATGACAATTTGCATATTTCTAGACCTAGGCATAAAAACATAGCGTTAGTGGGTGAAAATCCGAAACAACCCCCGAACGGCCCCTTGAGTGGCACCAACACCTCGCATGGGCTCAATGTAACTCGTAGAAACTGACCGCGCGATCACGGGACTCCTGATTTGAGAATACGATGATAATTTACATATTTCTAGACTTAGGCATAAAAACATGGCGTTAGTGGGTGATGTAACAACCCGGGTTTTTGAGCGGATATTTTATAATGTTTTGCCTAATGGGCTAATTATATAAATAGGGGAAGTTGGAGTAAATATTATTTCCCGTGAGATTTAGGGATAATATTTACTATGTTTTGTCTATTTACCGTTATGAGAAGGTAAATAGCATTATATTGTGATATATTGCGTCGTTATATGTAAAACGACGGTTATGGCCCATATTTAAATTGTAATTTAATTAATGAAATAAAATAAAATTGGAACATAAAAGTTGTTCACATTTTCCTGAATGCCAAAATAGGGGGTGCGGTTGTTTTTAGAATAGTCGAGATAGTCGAAATAAGTGCCAAGTTGTATTTTGGAGTTCCGGGCACTTTTAATGTGTTATGACTCAATTAAGTTGATACGAGTCATTTTAATGGTGTATTAGCAATTAAAAGAGGGCATTTGTGATTTAAGACCCGTTTAAGTTCCCCCACCCCTTTTTCTTTCTTTATTTGTGGGAAAAGCCAAAGGAGAGAGAGAGAGAAGAGAGAGTTAGGAGAAATGGAGAGAAAATGGAAGATTGAGGCCGAAATTCGTTCCTACCGGAAGGGAATCCGAGACTACGAACCTCGAGGCAAGTTTCTTACTTGCTAGATGTGATTTAATGTGATAAATTGCATGTATAGTTAAGTTTTGGAGATTTAAACCCTAAATGGGTATTTATTAATTTTGGTGATTAAAGCCTTAAATTTTAGTTTTAACTTGATTTGAGGAATACATATGAGTTAGTAATTGTGTAGGAACAAATTGGGAGAATTTGTTGTTGTTGAAGTTGGTTGAAATCAAAGATTTGAGATTTTGGGGTTTTAGGGTTCAAACAAATCGTAGCCCAACTTGGGATTTTTGCAGGACCGAATCGTTTCGGACCTAGGGGCGAATCGATTCGGACAAGGGGAGACTTACAGGTTTGGGCAAACCGTATCGATTCGGGTTGAGGCCGAACCGATTCGGCCTTTGCAGAAAGTCAGTTTTTACCCACCGAATCGATTCGGCTTTTTGGCGAATCGATTCGGGTTCCCCTGTTTTTGTGGGATTTTTCCTAGTTTGATTTTTAGCCCTTTTTTTTTAGGTCCAAGATTTAGGGACCTTCCTTTGGGAAGTAATGGGGAGTCCTAGAGGGTAGTTTTGGGTAGACTAATGCCCTAGGATTAAATGGGATGTTTAGGCTTACCCCGAGGGCTAGTTTGTGTAGGTTCATGTCCGTATGATATAGGAGATTAACCGAAAGATCAATTGGAGATAAAATGTGTCTGTTGAGACATTTGGGAGATACTCCTTGAGGGAGACTCACTTTGAGGGTTTATGAAATTGTATGAACTCTTGGGGACTAGTTTGAGATTTATGGCACGTCGGGCCTTAGGTTAATAATAAAATATGATACTAAGAATAAGAAAGACATATGCTAATATGTAGTAATAAATGAATAAGTAAAAATGATTTTGAGAATGGTAAAAGTGGATGTTTTCAAAATGGAAAAAGTAAATGTTTTCATAAATGATAATTTATGATTACACACCTCCCTAAATCGCTATCATAATTGAAGTTGCGCGCGCGTGGTGAAGCCCCCTGACTAATGAATTCAGGGTGGATATAGTCCCTAGGCCATATGACGTTTATTATACTGGGTGTGGTCTTGACTTTCCCGCAAGCATATGGCCACTTCCCGACGTTTGTTAGGTTCCCAGGTTGTCTTGTTTGATGGGCCCTGGAAGATGATAGCCATTTAGGGGTGCGTCCAGTGGGGAAACCCGGAGGGACGGTCTTAGATTTTGTTAAAGCATTTTATGATAATAAAATGGCTTTACTTACATTTCCCGAATGGAAGAAGGGAAATGGGATACATGGTTTGGCTTTGGTTACATTTCCCAGATGGAAAAAGGGAGATGGAAGCATATGGTATACAAAAGTATTTTTATGATAATAAAAATGACTTTTGGTTACACTTCTTAGATGGAAGAAGGGAAGTGGGATTTTATGAAAAAGGTAAAGCATTTTTATGATAATAAAACTTGCTTTAAAAAATATATTTTTCCTGGATGGAAGAAAGGAAATAAAATTGGTTAAGAAATTGTTGAAATGAAATTAATTGGTAAAAATTTGATAAAATGTTGTACCATTTATATATATTCCTAAAGAAAGAAATAGGAATTATGTTTTTAGATGGTGAATAGATTTATTTATGTTTCCTTGAGTAGCTGTAGATGATTTCCCACATATGTATATATAAATTCTGTGCTGAGGGTCTATTTGGATCTCGACGATCAACCTTGCCTAAGTAGTAGTGTATCGGAGGGGTTCCTTGTTTGGATTTCGCTTTGCGAGACACCCCACACACGAATAAGGCATAGTGTTGAGACCGGGGAGAAGCTTAGCCCTTAGCGCTATGTTAAGAGAAATTAAAATTTGATGATCATATACATCAATATCGTACTTAGGGTCTAATGGATCTCGACGATCAACCTTGCCTAAGTAGTAGTGTATTGGGGGGGTGGGGGTTCCTTGTTTGGATTTCGCTTTACGAGGCACCCCACGCACGAATAGGGCATAGTGTTGAGAATGGGGAGAAGTTAGTCCTTAGTACTTGGGTTAACTAGAGCATTCATTGATATTACGCTAGGTTGCTTTTAGATTTGAGAGGTGAGAAATATATTGTTATTTGCGAGAGCTACGCACTCAACTGTCATGCATTTTAGTCACATGGGAATCATATCAAACCGGGCCCTGACCCATCTATTATTTCTTTGTTTCTGCATATACCCTTTGCCGTACAGGTGCTCTACCGCATGGACACCCGTAATTACATTTCCATCCCAGTTGTCATGGAGCTACAGCATATTGCGGATGTTGTAGGTTATTGGTATTAGACGCCTCTTCCCTTTGTACTCTAGTTATGTTCAGTTTATTTATTCGGGCGTGTGGCCCAAAGCATTGCACACATTTATTATAATGTAATATTTAATATGTAATACTCGGTGTAACTGTTTGTATTGGTCTGTTCACCGACAGCTTATTCGGTGATTATTTATATATCATCACTCTTTATTGTTGGTTTTTGATACCCACCGTTTATGCAAATGGGATTGTCTAAATGTTTTTCTTTCACTTTCAAAATTTTAAATTTGACAGCCCAGTTTCTAAAATGATTGGTGGTTATCTCATACTATTATTTTAATCGACAGTGATGCTAAGAATGGACCATCTATGATTCCTGTGATTATTAGAGTATTGGGCTGGCCACCTATTATTTTAGTAGGCGGGTTGTCACAGGTGAAAATCTGAAACAGCCGCTGAACGGCCCTGTGAGCGGCACCAACACCTCGCACGGGACCAATGTAACTCGTAGGAACTGACCGTGCAATCACATGACTCCTGGTTTGAGAATATGACGATAATGTGCATATTTCTAGACTTAGGCATAAAAACATGGCGTTAGTGGGTGAAAACCCAAAATAGCCCCCCGAACGGCCCCGTGAGTGGCACCAACACCTCGCACGTGACCAATGTAACTTGTAGGAACTTACCGCGCAATCACGGGATTCTCGATTTGAGAATTCGACAATAATTTGCATATTTCTAGACTTAAGCATAAAAATATGGCGTTGGTGGGTGAAAACTCGAAATAGAATGGCCCCGTGAGTGGCACCAACACCTCGCACGGGACCAATGTAACTCGTAGGAACTGATCGCGCGATCACGAGACTCTCGGTTTGAGAAAATGACGATAATTTGCATATTTCTATACTTAAGCTTAAAACAAGGCGTTAGTGAGTGAAAATCCAAAATAGCCCCCGAACAGCCCCGTGAGTGGCACCATCACCTCGCACGGGATCAATTAACACGTAGGAACTGTCCGCGCGATCACAGGACTCCCGATTTGAGAATAAAACAATAATTTGCATATTTCTAGACTTAGACTTAAAAATATGTCGTTAGAGGATGAAAACTCGAAACAGCCCTCGAACGACCTCGTGGGTAGCACCAACACCTCCTACGGGACCAATGTAACTCGTAGGAACTGACTGCGCAGCTGCGGGACTCTCGGTTTGAGAATACAATGATAATTTGTATATTTCTAGACTTAGGCATAATAACATGGCGTTAGTGGGTGAAAACTCGAAGCATCTCCCGAACGGCCCCGTGGGTGGCACCAACACCTCGTACAGGACAATGTAACTCGCAAGAACTGATCGTGCGATCACGGAACTCCTGGTTTTAGAATATGATGATAATTTGCATATTTCTAGACTTAGGCATAAAAACATGGCGTTAGTGGGTGAAGATTCGAAACAGCCCTCGAACGGCCCCGTGAGTGGCACCAACACCTTGCACGGGACTAATATAACTCGAGGAACTTACCGGGCGATTACGGGACTCCCGGTTTGAGAATACGATGATAATTTTTATATTTCTAGACTTAGGCATAAAAACATGGCGTTAGTGGGTGAAAACCCGAAACAACCCCCGAACGACCGAATGGAACCAACACCTCACACGGGACCAATGTAACTCGTAGGAACTGACCACGCGATCACGGGACGCTCGATTTGAGACTACGATGATAATTTGTATATTTCTAGACTTAGGCATAAAAACATGGTGTTAGTGGGTGAAAACTTGAAACAACCCTCGCCCGGCCCCGTGAGTGGCACCGACACCTTGCACGGGACCAATGTAACTCGTAAGAATTGATTTGTTGATAATTATAACTGACATATGCAATTTTTCAGCTTGAATAAAATTTTTGTGAAACTACTTAGTTACTGATATCATTTTTTTGTATCCTATCATTCGTAGGATTTTTGCACGTGGAACAAATGAAGAAGGCAATGGTTTACAACATGCAGATTGTTTGTATAATGTTCTGGACATTCAGGATTATGTTTTTATGTGTAACAGCCGTGCGGGATTTTATAATTTGATTGTTAAATTTTATGGCCGTGCGAGCTTTATAATTAGCAGGTTTTATATTTACAGGGTTTGAAATGTCTAGAAAATAGAGGAAACTCTGCCCAATTTTTTTAGTTTGTGAGTTATTAAGACGTGTAATATATTTAAGTTTGTATATATATTTGTTTATTAACAACGTTGTCGATTTGAAATTTGTGATTTTTTTTTATTATTTTGCTAATAATAAATATTTGTAACACCTCATACGTGTCCGACGTTACATGTAGCAACCGACCGTGCAGTCATAGGACCCCCGATTTAGGATTGGACCAAAAAAGGACATTTTTTTAAAAAATTATAGTTAAATATGGTCATGGACTATTTTTTTCGTCGCGCATAAAAATGGTCGCGGCCAAAGTTCATGACCCCCAACCGTGAAGAAAAATGGTCGCGGTCAAAGTACGCGACCATTTTTTTCCTTTTTTTTTCGTCGCCGTGTGGGTCACGGACTTTGGTCCCACCAATTTTTGTCACGACTGTGGGTCACGAACTTGGGCCGCAACCATTTTTTCCGTCGCGGTGTGGGTCACGGACTTTGGCCGCGATCAGTTTTATCACGGTTGTGGGTCACGGACTTGGGCCGCGACCAATTTTGTCACTGTTGTGGGTCACGAACTAAGGCTGCGACCAATTTTTCCCCATCGCGGTATGGGTCACGACCCAAGTCCGCGACCATTTGTGGTGACCCCCTACGGCCCGTGACCAATTTTTGGTCACGAATTTGTGCCGCGACCCATGAAATTGGTCGCACCCAAAATGGTCACGACCCAAGTCCACGACCCATAGTCTTGGTCAGGGATTTTGGCCATGACCATTCGCCAGTTTTTGTGTAGTGAAGGAGCAAAAAAGAAGACAAAATAAAAAAATTGCCACAAATTGCAGTCATCGATTGACCGATGAAAATCGATCGATCAATCAACTAACTATAAATTGTCCATTATTTTCTTGTTGCGACAAAAATTTGAATCATCGATCCTTCAATAAAAAACCATCGATCGATTGACACTCTGTTTCAAAGCCAAGATTTTACCCCAAAAACCAAGAAGATGCTCCTCGGGAAAATGGTCATAACATGATTGTTAGGAACCAGATTATTGAATCGTCAGAGGCCACGAAGCTGACCTGGAGGAATACAACTTTCTTGAAGAGTTCGATCACGAATCTCGAATGCTGAAATGCCTAAAATGCCCCTGAATTTGTGTACTGCATTGAAAACTTACCGAATAGCATCAAGTGCGCCGTTAAGCATTCCAAAACCCACAAAAGCTCAAATAAATCTTGTAAAACACGCACACACACACACACACACACACACACACACACACACATATATATATATATATATATATATATATATATATATATATATATATATATATATATATATATATATATATATATATATATATATATATATATGTATACAGTCTTGCTCTTGTGCGGACTAGTCCTCATTTTAAGAATGCGGACCGGACATGTGTCACCTGGCGGTGAGCCCATAATAGAGAGAGAGTGTACCTATAATTTAGATGATAATTTCTAGGCGCACCGTTAAGTGACACATGTCCGGTCCGCATTCTTAAAATGCGGACTAGTCCGCACAAGAGCATTATTATATATATATATATATATATATATATAGAGAGAGAGAGAGAGAGAGAGAACCAAGGTTATAGAGTGTATGAGCGTAAATTTGGTAATTAACGGATATAATTGTACTATAATGTATAAGTAAAACGGGCGATAATATACAATATTTATAACATATCATCCACCCTAGAGTAGAGAGTTGTATCGAAGTCACCAATTTTTTATAGTTCTTCTACCAAATTCGTATGCCCCATGACTATCGTTTGGAGATCGCATGAAATTTTGGACATAGCTAGGAAAAAAATGTTGTTCATAGAAAAGGCATATGGCTTGGTTGATATAACTCTTTATGTCTTAGATAACTTTTTCAAATGTAGACAGATTGATCGATTTCCCTCACAAAAGGCATGCGACAGGAAGCACAAACAAAATGAGTTTACCGAGGGCATTAATAGACGGAGTATAATACCCGCACCCAATATTTTATTATTATTCCCATGTAATTTGTGACCATATGAAATTCTTGAGGTTTGGATCCTTAATGCATGGAATTTTATCTTTATAATTGATTATTATCGGGCCATGATGGTAATTTTGGAAGTTATTGGGATAAATTGAAAATTTAGAAAAACTTATGTGGATCAAACGAAAATAGAAGTCGTTCAAACGAGGTCTTAATTTTGTCCGAACGAGAATACTAATGGTTCAAACGAATAACCCATCTAGTTCAAAGTATATATTTAACGACGATTCAATGACCCTCACCTATATAAGGTTCCAACCTGGTTAGAAGGTCGTTCGATGGGAGATCAAACGAGATCTCAATCTTGTTCGAACGAGGTCCTCTTCTTATTTTTTTATTAATTGAATCCCCTTGCGTGATGTCACATTTTGGACTGTTAGATTGATGACGTGTTGAATCCTGGTGCACCCAGATTGTCAAAATTGAGATTTTGTGTTTGGACCTTGGTTTTTAAATGGGTTTATGGGTTTATTTGAGTAAGAAGAAGAGGGGGGGTGGGGAGGTTCTTCTCCCGCCAAAACCTATCAGACTTCCTCCCCCTCTCTCTAATTTTAAGGGTGTTTCATCTTTCCCTGGCTCCTCCCACTATTGCTACACCATACCACCACCACCCCTCCACCTCGTGCCACTATATTTTACAAGTGGTCCACCATATATGACACTTATACACCAATTTCCTCCATTGTTGAGTAGAGCTACGAATTTGGAGTTATTGTTGGGGGTTTTAAGGAAGAAGAGTATAAGATTAATGGAGCTTTAAGGGGTTTTTACTTGGAGCATTTATAGAAGAAAGCTTTGTGGATATAGGCAACCTCCTTGAGGCCACCTTAGGAGGTGGGGGCTGACATCATCTTCTTCTTCATCCACCATTTTTGGAGCTTCATTTGAAGTGGAAAAAACTCTTCTCTTTAGTTTAAAAACTCTATTTTTCTACAGTATTGGTCTTGTGGTTAAAGTTTATAAGAGTATGATGCATTGATGATTTACGAATGATATTTTTTATGATTTGTGAAAGTGGGTTTAAAAAGGGATTACATTGGTTTTGAGCAAGATGATATATTTCAAGAAAACTTGGTGTTTAAACATTATTATAGAATAAAAATGTTGGAAGAATGTTTATTTTGTTGGGAATGTTTGATGAATAAATGTTTTTAAGTTTTCTTATGAAAAAAATGGTATTTTTAGATAAATAGACATTTAAACAAGTTTTGAAGGAGCAAAAATATCTTTTGCCTTGAAAAGTATGTTTATGCAAACATTATGAAATTTATAGAATAAATAACATGTTAGACCCATTTAATAGGATTTTTGGACTTAAAATCCATCATCTCATGCATATAAACTTGTAGTATTTTGAGGATGAACATATAAACAAGTTTGATGAGTGTTTTATTGTGTTTAAACATGAAATACAGAATTTAGAAATTTCAACACTTAAAAGTGGATGAAAAAGGTGTTGGAAAGGTGATAAGTGTATGATTTTAAGACTACATGTATTAATGACAGAATGTGAGGAAATAAAGATGTTTCCAACTTGAGAAGAATGTTACTCCAAAGTGTTAAATAAGTGTTAATAAGTTAAAAACACTTAAAAAGTTAGTGTGGGTAACTTAATGATGTTTTGAGGAATAACACTTGTGAAAATTGAGGAAAAGACAAGTTTGGAAATAAATGGGTAAAATGGTAAGTTTACATAAAGTATAATATTTTTATGAAATAAAAATGTTGGAAAAGGTGTTACATAAAAAGGTCCTAATTGAACATGATAAAATCAATGCCAGAGTAAAAGGGACAAGAAATGATGATTTTAAAGTATAATACAAGTTCGAGTGAAATTCCAAATTTTGGCTTCGGCCGGTAAAGGAAAAATGGAATAATGTGAACATTTAAAAAATGTTAAAACACATTAATATAGACTTGGATAACGCCGGGATAATTAGGGAGGGTGGCCCGGAGCCCTGAGGTGAAAGATCCAAAATCATTGATAAGAGCATATATTAGCATAGCCGTCAATATGGAGCCCATTAAAGTATGCGAATATTGAAAGATTTTGAGAAAAAATAATCAAAAGTGGAACATGTTGAGAAACGGGTTGTGTGGTGAGTATAAGAAAAAACAACCTAACTCGAATGAATTAAAAGATGTCTCGGTAAATGATAACGTGGACAAGTAAATGTGAAAATTGATTAATGTCCATAAGGTAAATGAATGGTAAAGCGAAGTGATTAAATGAGTAGTTAAGCAACCTAAGAGGTTTAACCCATATTAACACAAGAGTGTGTTCATGAAAGGTTTTTAAAGGAAAATAAGTATTTTCTAATACGATGCTTGTGTGTGTTGATGTGACACCCCACCTAATTAAATACCCGGTGATAAGTCCTTTATTAAATTAAATCTGAATATCCATTTGGTTTAGAATGTGCATCACTATCGAAAACTTTATTATTAACACTAACCACCTAATATTTAAAAGGGTTGATGTCAAAATTTTATCTTTGAATTAATATAAACCAAATTAACGAATAACAAAATATTCACCATTCAAAACAATCTGATATGAAATAAAATAAATGGAATAATAAAAGCTACTGGAGTGAACACTTCCAGCCTAAATACTAAACACAATAATCCAGCGAAATAAACCAACAACTGAAAGGAGTAAAATGACTAAATCCACAATCTCTGAATGTCTAAATAGAAAATGGGCAACATGCCCTAACCAAAGTAAATAACTCAAGATAAAGAAATAATAATCATGGAGGCGTCTACTACCGAGGCCCTATAACTTCCACAGCAGCTATAGCACGTCAAATAAATGGAACTCCTATGCTTGGCGTCCCCCGCCAAAATAATTTGACAAAAAGGAAAGAGATTTTCAATAAACAGGTCAGAGCCCTAGTGCAAAGTATTTAATTTTTTTTAGCAAGTATTTAAAAATTGCAGTAAAGAAAAATAGTATGTGCATGTTAGCTTTTTGAGCACTCACTTGAGATTCTCACCTCTCAACTAATGTGCACACCTAACGCACCTCTAAACCCATTCTAATTATTTCATTACTGCTAACTAGACTGTAGACATAATCCTTCCACTTACCACCCACAATACCAACCGCAAGACCATGTTAAATGTTTCTACAACTATTACCTCAATTTCTGAAGTATTCATAAATCAAGTTCAGTATTCATCTACTTAAGATATTCAGGAATTTTCATTATATCTCTTATCAACATACTATCACACAGTAAGTAACATTACAGGTGTGTATATATATATATATATATATATATATATATATATATATATATATATATATATGTACTAAAAAGGCACCTCTAGGCTCAACTACTGTGCCCTCATACTCTGCGACCAAGTTTCGGTGAATCTCACACTGAATAAAGACAATTGGTTTGGAATCTCCCAGGAACCATAAATTACAAAACACATATATTGAGGCGAACATAGTTCCAAGCCTATATGATACTCACATACCTATGCACCCGTATGACCGTCATCACTATCATTCTCATAGATAACCCGTAGCTAGGTTCCATGCTCTGACACACAAGTCAAATATCCCCTCGAAGGCTCCTCAAGATAGGATTCTCCTCTTTTTAAAATCTCCCCTGATAGCAAGTATGGTAGGTATGTCATACACAAAAATAAATATCACTATAGGCATTCACACAACCTATAATGTTCATTAGGTATACACACAACCCAAATATTTAATTTATATGTAGTATTACTCTCGTTACTACTTGCATTATACTTACTAAATTATGAATACTCTCTCGCTCGTAATTTCCAGGGATAGCTCGTCGCTCCAATTATCATAACGTATTATACCCAATTTATTTTCCAATAATCCTGCACACCCTGAAATCCAGTTCATACCGCTAATCATCACTCTAGATGTATATGCCACCCAGATTTGAAACATAAGAAATTTCCTAGAAATTTAGAATGTCGTTCGAACCAGAAGCTATCTCATTTGAACGAGATATCACGTCGTTAGAATAACGTCATCGCGCAACAGGATTCCTCGTTCGAGCGAGACCCAATCTCGTTGGAACGAGAGTACACTGTTTCGTCCCCAACCTCTAACTGTTGCGTTTTCCATCAATTAACAACCTAAAAACCAAGGCAGTTCAGTCCTAAATTCCCCTCAGTCAATTCCAATCTATATTTCCTCAAGAAGGAATGATTTATAATATCCTAAAAGCATTAAATCTTGAATAATTAACCCTAAATTCCAAAATCCCCAAATTCAGATTCATAGATCCCTAATTCATAATCTTTCAAATTAAACCTTCTAATCCCAAATTTAATCACCAATAATCATCATAAATTCAAGATTATTCTACTCACTACATGATCAATTAATCTCTGTGTCAAATCAGTCCTAATATATCCTTTAATCATAAATTTTTCATCAATTTATATGTAATTCAAGGGGGTTCACTACCTACACTAACGTGAACGTATTTAAAGCTAAAAGAAAGAAAGATTTAAACACTTTCCATACAAAAGACGGTTTGATCATTTGGTGTTGTTGGTATGGTTGTCACCATTGTTCTCCGATCTACACGATAGTGGTCTCGGTGGTTGAAAAAGTGCACTTGTGGTGGCTCTTCCCTATAACTTATCTTCCTCTTCTCCCCTTTTTGGTCTCTCTATGTGTCTCACGATTGATAACCTATTCTAACCCACGTAGGTGACCTTTTATTTCTCTAATTTTCGTCCTATATTTTACTCCAAAAATACTAATTACGAAAACGTTCTCCCGGGATGCCGGTTCGACCTAAAACTTCCCCGAAACCCAAACTAAACTCTCGGGTAGACTTTTCTGACTATCTCGACCATTCTGGACACAATGACGCACTCAAAAAGTCCACTTGAGCGACTGATAATTAATTTGCTTTTATTTTAATTAATTAGCTCCCGACACGACTGACATGCGCATCCTAACTTAATTTCCAAAACTGACGTATTTTTCACTCACGACAACTTTAATATTTTTCTAATACTATATTAATTTACTCTCTGAGTAATATTCGATATAGTTCTCACGAATAAATACTAACTCTCATCACGCTAGTAAATATTTAATTAAATTTTGATCAATTTTAAATAAATCTCCCCATTTACATAATTAATCCCATAATTTAAATAAAATCTTTCAAAAATACGTGGTATTACATACTTCCTCCCTAATAACGGAATTTTGTCCCGAAATTTGGAAAAGAGTAACAATAAAGTGTACTTGGTAGGAATAACTCTAGATATTTATCTCTCATGTCATCCTCGCGCTCCCAGGTAGACTCCTCGACATTATGATGCCGCCACTGAACACGTACAAACAGCACTACATTTGACCTTAATTTCCTCTCACTACAGTCTAGTATAACATTTGTCCCCTCCTCGTAGGAACTATCGGGTTGTAAGTCAATCTCCTCAAAAGTAATATGAGTGTGGGCCAAGTCATACCGAAGATATCTCCTCAGTGAAAAAATAGAGAACACGTCATGAATCTTATGCAAGTGCTCCGGTTACCCAAGTCTGTAAGCTACTGACCCAATCCGCTCAATAATAAGGAATGGCCCTACATACCTCGACGCCAATTTTCCTTTATTCCCATATCGCAGTATCCCCTTCATAGGAGATACTCATAACAATACATGATCCCCCACACTGAACTCCCAGAAAATTAGCATCGGCGTAGCTCTTCTGTCTATTCTGTGCAACTCGAATACGACTCCGAATTAACACAATCTTAGTCGAGGTGTCCCGGATCACCTCTTGCCCAAGTAACTTGTTATCCCCAACCTATAGCCAATAAGTAGGAGAACGATAATGCTTACCGTATAACGCCTAAAATGGAGCCACGTCGATAGTAAACTGATAGGAGTTATTATACCTAAACTCCACAATTGGAAGGTACTGCTCCCAACCTCCCCTAAAATTGAGGACACGCATCTGTAACATATCCCCTAACTTTTGATTCGTCATTTTTGGTCTCCTCATCAGTCTATAGGTGATAGACCTAACTCAATCGTAACTCCGTACCTATGGCCTCCTGGAAGCTCTACCAAAATCTGGACTCAACAATCTTGTCCGGTTCAGACACAATATCAATGAGATAGGCCAAACTCAATCGTAACTCCGTACCCATGGCCTCTTGGAAGCTCTCCTAAAATCTGGACTCAATAATCTTGTCCCGATTGGACACAATATCAAGGGGAACCCCATGGAGTCTCACTATCTCGGTAATAAAGATCTAAGCGTATTGCCCTGTAGTATAATCGGTCCGAACTAATAGAAAATGAACTACCTTGGTCAACCGATCCACAATAACCCATATGGAATCATGAACCCTCTGCGATGTAGGCAACCCTGTGATGAAATCCATTGAAATGCTCTCCCATTTCTACATATGGATCTCTAACAGCTGTAGGAGCCCTCCCGACCTCTGATGGTCCACTTTCACCAGTTGGCAAGTGGCACATTTCGAAACAAACTCGGTGATGTCCTTCTTCATTCCACTCCACCAGTACTGTCACCTCATATCCTGATACATCTTATCCCTTATAGGATGTATCGCAAACTGTGAATCATGCGAATCCGCCATCACTGCATGTCGTAACTCCTCCACCTATGGAACTACTAGTCTGCATTGAAGCGTAACCCCCCATCTGAGCTCACAGAATACGACTATGACCCTTCGTCTAGAAGCTATATAATTCGATCCTGACAGAACGAGTCTGCTGCCTGAGCCTTTATCACCCTAGTAACGATCTCGGATGTAACCGTCATCATTGACATGAATGAGCAGGCAATCGCATCCTGATGTCCTAGTTCCTTTCATTTCGCCTTCTACACCTCGGCCACCTCACCTGCTGGCTTACGACTCAACGCATATGCTACTGCGTTAGCGTTCCCCGGTTGATACTGGATATCGAATTGATAGTCGTTCACAAATTCAATCCACCTTCTCTAACGCATATTCAATTCCCGCTATGTGAACAGGTACTGCAGTGACTTGTGATCTGTGAATAGGCAAAATTTCTCCCCTAAGAGATAATGTCTCCATACCCTAAGTGCAAACACAATTACCACTAACTCCAAGTCATAGGTGGGGTAACTCCTCTCGTGAGGCTTAAGATTACAGGAAGCATAAGTTATAGCCTTATCCTCCTGCTGAGGCACAACCCCCAATCCTAGTAAAGATGCATCAGTATAAACTAGGTATTCCACCCTCGGTCTGGGTAGTGCTAGAACTGGTGCTGAAGTCATCTTGTCCTTCAGTTCATCAAAAGTCAATCGGCAGGCATCATCCCATATAAATGTAACCCCTGTGCGAGTCATATTTGTCAACGAACCCGCTGTCTTTAAGAATTCCTAAATAAATTGCCTGTAGTATCCGGCCAGCCCCAAGAAATTTCGTACCTCCATCGGTGTTGTGGGTTATCCTCACTCCCTCACCGCTGACACTTTGTTGGGATCCACCGAAATCCCTCTATCTAATATGACATGCCCTAAGAACTGTGCCACTCATAGCTAGAATTCACATTTTTCAAACGTGGCGTATATATCATTCTCCCCTAATGTCTGTAAAACCTTACGTAGATGTTTGGCATGATCCTCCACGGTCTGTGAATAAATCAGGACGTCATCTATGGAGACAATGTCAAACTGATCTAGGAAATCTCTGAACTCCCTGTTCATTAAGTCCATAAATACTGTCGACGCGTTGGTTAGTCCAAACGGCATAACTCGAAACGCGTAGGTAGGACCCACTATTTCAGCAGAAGAGCAGTTCTAGACACGTCTTGATCACAATGTAACTTTGTTTCCCTCTTAGTTAATTGTAAGTTTATTTAATAAGTTTCCCTTTCTGTTCATCATAGTGTACAATGAACATTTCAACTAACTAGGGTGCCCATACACCATATGTCCCGAGCCTTGTTAACTAAGTCGACTGAACGCAATATACTCATTTTAATTTAAGTCTTGTACCCTTGGCCTGGTTATGTGATAATATCGTATTCAACTACACAACTAGTAACACTTAATTATCCTTTAGGTTGTTCCACTAATCTGCTCGTGGTGTAAACGTTCCACAATGTCCTTTCATGCCAACCCAATACGGGTCTACCAGCCTTTAATCGAAGTATACCTCTCAACTTTTAGTTATAACTAAACATACATATGATAAATAAGGCATCAACCCTATGTAATTAGGGCCAAACATTTACCAACTTTCGACGTTCGCTAAATTTCATGCGTGGGATGTCTCGCAAAGCGAAATCTAAACAAGGAACCCCCTGATACACTACTACTTAACAGTGTCTGTCATTGAGATCTGTAGGCCCTCAGCACACAATCAACACCCCAAATTTCCTTTTCCCGACATATAAATCTACTCGTCCACTCTCCTGTTACTAAAAATGATAAACGACGCGGTGCTCTTAATATCAATTAGGAGTTGGAGTTAAATCACTAATGAATCAAATCTCTTCACTCGACAGTTCTTTATTATACCCTGAATTCTATCAGTAAATGTCCCTATTCTCTGGAATCAGTTATAACAAGGCAATATACTCACAAAGGCATTTGATACCTGATAGTATATATAGGCATGCCCAGCCCTCCTCAGTGGCCGCCTCGTAAATTAAAATAATTCATCCTGGAATACACACACGACGATCTTACCACTCAACCTATGTCCACTCGAACCCTCGGTACCTGGTCACTACTCAGAAGTATAATAACCTATATTTCCCTTACTCTCAAAGGTAGTAAATCATAATGTAGGATTCCTCATAGTGCTCACTCACCCGCATCCCTAACCGTAGATAATAGAGGACTCTGCTACCCGATGATAAATATATTCATAATGAAGATGCAGTAATTAACAAAATTAAAGTACATCCTAACACTGGTAGTTCCCGTAGCACTAGTGGCAAGACTGCATATCGGACGTTGTAAGCACGACTGCATGGTAGTAGCCCCTGCTGTCATGGGGATGGTGCTGCGAAGGTAACTGTACCTGCTCTCCCATGATGGTTACTCTGTGGCTCCTCGAAGGCACCCTGCGGTTCCTTCCCTTCTCAGGGAAATCTTGACACTTGTGTCCCCTCCCACTACAGATAAAACACTTCCCATTAAAATTTCCTCCCTGCTGACTTTGCTGTACACACTGTTGGCCCTACTGACTTTGTTGATTTGACCCGGGCTGCACTCCGGCCCGTTGCAGGCAAACTTGACATTTATGGACATTTTTTCCATACTGAAAACACCTTTTTATTTTGGGATTTCCATGTTCTTGGCTTTGCTGGCTCTGGCAATTTTGGCTTTGTCCACCATTTCCATCGTCCCCTTGGTCCTGACGACTCCGAGGAACTTATCATTGTTGCAACAGTGATTCCCCACTATTGTTTCCCCTTGTCCTGCCAGATCGATTAAATCCTCTTGGTCTCCTTCCACCTCTAAGCTGGACATGGTGATCTTGGTAATTTAATATTGCATTAGTAACTGCAAGTGCAAATATACTTGCCACCTCTGTCACTGTCACCATTTCCTGGGGTACTTTTTGATTTTGTCCCACCTCAATTCCTTCAGCGGCGTTAGTTTGTCTCCCTTACATAAGCGACATCTGAAATTTAAATGAATTATATAAGTTCATCGTCGATCCAAAACATAATAGCAGATGTACGTAATCTCCAACACATAAAGTTGAATTCAACAGTCCTAATAATAATACTCTATATCAAAGAACGTTATGCTGAAAGCATAATAAGCCGTACAGATCCTTAAGTACTCTAGAACTTGATGCTCTGATACCACCCGTGATACCCCACCTAATTAAATACCGGGTGATCAGTCTTTTATTAAATTAAATAAGAATATCCAGTTGGCTTAGAATGTGCATCACTGTTGAAAACTTTATTATTAACACTAGCCACCTAATGTTAAAAGGGTTGATGTCAAAATTTTATCTTTTAATCAATATAAACCAAATTAACGAATAACTAAACATTCACAATTCAAAACAATCTCATATGAAATAAAACAAATGGAATAATAAAAGCGACCGGAGTGAACACTTCCAGCCTCAATACTAAACACAATAATCCAGCGAAATAATCCAACAACTTAAAGAAGTAAAATGACTAAATGCACAATCTCTTAATGTCTAAATAGAAAGGGGGTAACATGCCCTAACCAAAGTAAATAATTCAAGATGAAGAAATGATAATCATGGAGGTGTCTACTACCGAGGCCATATAACTTCCACAGCAGCTATAGCTCGTCAAATGAATGTAACTCCTATTTTTGGTGTCTCTGTGGCTGGGCACCTAAATAATTTGACACAAAGAAAGAGATTTGCAATAAACAGGTCAGAGCCCGAGTGTAAAGTATTTAAAAAAAATTTAGCAAGTATTTACAAATTACAGTAAAGCAAAATATTATGTGCATGTTAGCGTTTCGAGCACTCAATTGAGATTCTCACCTCTCAACTAATGTGCACCCCTAACACACCTCTAAACCCTTTCTAATTATTCTATTACGCCCAACTAGACTCTAGACATAATCCTTCCAATTACCACCCACAATACCAACCCGTATTTCCCATGCAATACCATGTTAATTGTTTCTATAACTATTATCTTAATTTGGAAAGTATTCATAAATCAAGTTAAGTATTCATCTACTTAAGATATTCAGGAATTATCATTATATTTCTTATCAACATACTATCACACAGTAAGTAACATTACACGTATATATTATTATATATATATACACTAAAAAGGCACCTCTAGGCTCAGCTACTCTACCCTCATACTCTGCTATCAAGTTTTGGTACATCTCGCACTGAATAAGGACAATGGGTTCAGAATCTCCCATGAACCATAAATTAAAAAACACACATATTGAGGCGAACATAGTTCCAAGCGTATGGGATACGCATATACCTAAGCACCCATATGACCGTCATCACTATCATTCTCACAGATAGCCCGTAGCTAGGTTCCATGCTCTGAGGCACAAGTCAAATATCCCCCCGAAGGCTCCTCAAGATAGGTCTGTCCCCTTTTTAAAACCTCCCGTGGTAGCAAGTATGGTCGGTATGTCATACACACAATAAATATCACTATAGACATTCACGCAACCTATAAAGTTCATTAGGTATGGACACAACCCAAATATTTAATTTATACGTAGTATTACTGTAGGAGGGTAGTGAGACTGGGGTCTATGAATAACTGGAAAGGGTGAGGCGTGACCCACTCCAATGGACGCTGTCTGCAAGGTCTCCTGGTGTAACTTCTGAAGAAAACTTCTCCTTCTGGTAAGATTGGAACTCAAGCTTCAACTCACTCCCTGCAAGAAGATGAACTTTCACAGCAAAAATAGTAATTTTCTCAAGGGAAACACCTGAGAGTGATGGCTGTCAGTGGGGAGTGAAAGAACAAGGCACTTAGCACTTAGCACTTAGAGAGAGAGCAAGGAGAGAATACTAGAGAGGTTCTGGTGTGATTTTGACAGAGTGACTTTGCTATTGAGTTTTTCTCTATCTTTTCATGACCTTGCCTAGGGGTCCTATTTATACTTGGCACTAAGGTTGGGTTGGCACTTTTGGCACCAAAACTTAGAGGGTTGATGAGGGACAAAGTCTGCAGTATACTATTTGTCCCTACCTGCAGGCAGCTCTGCCTCTCCCCTCTGGCAGATGCCCCTGGTGCCAACCAAAGTTCAAAAGCAAATATGTCTTCTAATGGATACAAAATATCTGATTTGCTAAATATCTTTTGAAACGGTAACTTTTGGTACAAACCTTGTAAACTTGAGGGGGGTCTCGAGGACCACCTCCTCAAAAATCTTTGTAAGCTTGAGGGGGGTCTTGAGGACCCCCTTCTAAAATCATTTTTCTTGAGAGGGGTTTAGAGAACCCTCTCCTTTAAAATTATTTTATAAACAATTATTTTCTTGTGAGCAGTCAGCCCTTTGGCCGCTCACTTCACTTGTGACTAAGTGTGGAGTGTGTGTAGTCTTGAGTGACTTCTGAATCTTCCTACTAGTATTCTCTCAATCCTATAGTGATAAGTGGTTGAGCTTTCTCAACATACCTTGTCCTTCAGTCGCCAAGCCAAAACTCCCAGGAGGTCCCAATTAGCCTGCTTGAGCCATGCTTGCTCAACTAGGCAACCTGTACAAGAAAGAAAAGTGTTAATAATGTTGTTCTTTTAAAGAATGACGTTTTACGATGAGGAGTTTCTCGTGGTAGCCACTCCCTCATCCTGGCCACCCTGGGTGGGTTCCTTCTCAATATGAGTTTTTGCTGGAACCCTTACGGTGGCACTTCTCGGATAACATTTATGCAGTGACCCTTTGGGGGAAACTTCTCAAACGTTATCTCTGCGGTGACCCCTGTGGAGGCACACCTCGAATGATATTTCTGCGGTGACCCTTGCGGTGGACCTTCTCAATCTTGGGCTTCTGCAGTGGCCCTTCTGGGGCACCTCTCGAATGTCATTTCTGCAGTGACCCTTGCAGTGGCAGTGACCCTTGCAGTGGAACTTCTCAATCTTGTACTTTTGCGTTGGCCCTTGCGGGGCACCTCTCGAATGTCATTACTACAGTGACCTTTACAGTGGTAGTGACCCTTGCAGCGGCGCTTCTCAATCTTGGACTTCTGCGGTGGCCCTTGCGGGGCACCTCTCTAATGTCATTGCTGCAGTGACCCTTGCAGTGGCAGTGACCCTTGCAGTGGCACTTATCAATCTTGGACTTCTGTGTTGGCCCTTGCGGGGCACCTCTCAAATGTCATTGCTGCAGTAATCCTTGCAGTGGCAGTGACCCTTGCAGTGACACTTCTCAATCTTGGACTTCTGCGCTGGCCCTTGCGGGGCACCTCTCGAATGTTATTGCTACAGTGACCCTTGCAGTGGCACTTCTCAATCTTGGACTTTTGTGGTGTCCCTTGCGGGGCACCTCTCAAATGTCATTGCTGTAGTGACCCTTGCAGTGGCAGTGACCCTTCTTGGACTTTTACGGTGGCCCTTGCGGGGCACCTCTCAAATGTCATTGCTGCAGTGACCCTTGCAGTGACACTTATCAATCTTGGACTTCTGCGATGGCCCTTGCGGGGCACCTCTCAAATGTCATTGCTATAGTGACCCTTGCAGTGGCACTTCTCAATCTTGGATTCTGCGGTGGCCCTTGTGGGGCACCTCTCGAATGTCATTGCTGCAGTGACCCTTGCAGTGGCAGTGACCCTTGCAGTGGCACTTCTTAATATTGGACTTCTGCGGTGGCCCTTGCGGGGCACCTCTCGAATGTCATTGCTGCAGTGACCCTTGCAGTTGCAGTGACCCTTGCAGTTGCAGTGAACCTTGCAGTGGAACTTCTCAATCTTGGACTTCTGCGGTGGCCCTTGCGGGTCACCTCTCGAATGTCATTGCTGCAGTGACCCTTGGATTGGCAGTGACCCTTGCAGTGGCACTTCTCAATCTTGGAATTCTGCGATGGCCCTTGCGGGGCACCTCTCGAATGTCATTGCTGCAGTGACCCTGGGGGTTCCTGCTCAATATGAGTTTCTGCCGGGACCCTGGGGTGGTTCCTTCTCAATTATGAGTTTCTGTCGGGACCCTGTGTGGGTTCCTTCTCAATATGAGTTTCTGCCGGGTCCCTAGTTGGGTTCCTTCTCAATATGAGTTTCTGTCGAGACCCTGGGGTGGTTCCTTCTCAATATGATCTGCCGGGACCCTGGGTGGGTTCCTTCTCAATATGAGTTTCTGCCGGGACCCTGGGGTGGTTCCTTCTTAATATTTCCAATAAAAAAATATTTTATTTATATTTTTTTGTAGGTAGACATCCTTCTACATTAGCCCCTCGTGCAAAGTCTTTTGTGTTTGGTAGACCAAAAGGCTTTGTACGCCATAAATTCAGTTTTTTTTCAGGGACCCTAGGGTTTCTTCATCATTCCTCTTAGGGTCATTAAATGTTATGTCACTTCTTCCCAAGTTTTGTAAATGAGGCCACTTATAGTGGACCTCCATATCAGGGTATAAACTTGGTCGGAGGGGTTACTCACGGTGAGCCCCTCATTTTTAGCCTTCTTCTATGGCCTTTTACTTTGTTAAAAGGTGTTGCTCATGGTGAACCCCTCGCCCTTGGCCTTTTTCTGTGGTCTTCTGTCTTGGGCGGAGGGGTTACTCACGATGAGCCCCTCACCCTTGGCCTTATTTCGTGTCCTTTCATCTTGGGTGGAGGGGTTACTCGCGATGGGCCCCTCTCCCTTGGCCTTCCTCTGTGGCCTTCTGTCTTGGGTGGAGGGGTTACTCGCGATGAGCCCCTCTCTCTTGGCTTCTTCTGTGGCCTTTCATCTTGGGTGGAGGGGTTACTCGCGATGGGCCCCTCACCCTTGGACTTCCTCTGTGGCCTTTTGTCTTAGACGGAGGAGTTACTCGCGATGAGCCTCTCGCCCTTAGCCTTCTTCTGTGGCCTTTCATATTGGGTAGAGGGGTTACTCGCGGTGAGCCCCTCGCCCTGAGTTCTTTTTATTAGCATCAAGTTTGGGAAGAGGGGTCACTCAAGGTGGATCCCCTCGTCCTAGGCTATTTTCTGTTAAACTTGCAATCTTGGGAAGGTGGAGCCACTCTAAGTGGATCCCCACACTCCAAGCTATTTTATTATTTGTTCACTTGCTTGAGGACTTCTCAATATTAGCCCCCTCGTGCAGAAGTGTCTTCCAATGTCGAGAGACTTGTGCACAAAATTATTGTACCTTTTATTTATACTTGGCAATTGCTCAATACTGTTAGCGCTTCGGTGACCTTGGAGCCTTGGGTGCTAAACTGTCGCACCTTATATTTATCCTTGACACTTGCTCAAGAATGTGAGCGCTCTGGTGCCCTAGGAGCCTTAGGTGCTCATCTGGATCACCTTACGTTTATACTTGGCACTTGCTCAAGACTGTGAGCGCTCCGATGCCCTTGGAGTCACAGGTGCTCAACTGGCGCACCTTATATTTATATTTGGCACTTGCTCAAGACTGTGAGCGCTCTGGTGCCCTTGGAGCCTTAGGTGCTAAACTGTCGCACCTTATATTTATACTTGGCACTTGCTCAAGGCTGTGAGAGCTCCGGTGCCCTAGGAGCCTTAGGTCCTCATCTGGAGCACCTTATGTTTATACTTGGCACTTGCTCAAGACTGTGAGCGCTCCGATGCCCTTGGGGCCACAGGTGCTCAACTGGCGCACCTTATATTTATATTTATCACTTGCTCAAGACTGTGAGCGCTCCGGTGCCCTTGGAGCCTTAGGTGCTAAACTATCGCACCTTATATTTATACTTGGCACTTGCTTAAGACTGTGAGCGCTCCTATGCCCTTGGAGCCTTAGGTACTAAACTGTTGTACCTTATATGTATAATTACACTTGCTCAGTACTTTGAATAGCTCTTTTTTATGGGAGAACCTCAAGATTGAACTTCGCGCTTCTAACTGTGGGGTATTTGCATATGAGATGAGAAAGTTAAAATTTTGAAGCTTCCCCTCTAACTGCGGGGGTACTTGCATATAACTGAGAAAATTAAAATTTGGAAGTGGCCCCTCTAGCTGCGGGGTACTTGCATATAATTGAGCAAGTTAAAATTTTTGAAGCTACCTGTAGGAGGGTAGTGAGACTGGGGTCTATGAATAACTGGAAAGGGTGAGGCGTGACCCACTCCAATGGACGCTGTCTGCAAGGTCTTCAAGGTCTCCTGGTGCAACTTCTGAAGAAAACTTCTCCTTCTGGTAAGAATGGAACTCAAGCTTCAACTCACTCCCTGCAAGAAGATGAACTTTCACAGCAAAAATAGTAATTTTCTCAAGGGAAACACCTGAGAGTGATGGCTGTCAGTGGGGAGTGAAAGAACAGGGCACTTAGCACTTAGAGAGAGAGCAGGGAGAGAATACTAGAGAGGTTCTGGTGTGATTTTGACAGAGTGACTTTGCTATTGAGTTTTTCTCTATCTTTTCATGACCTTGCCCAGGGGTCCTATTTATACTTGGCACTAAGGTTGGGTTGGCACTTTTGGCACCAAAACTTAGAGGGTTGATGAGGGACAAAGTCTGTAGTGTACTATTTGTCCCTACCTGCAGGCAGCTCTGCCTGTCCCCTCTGGCAGATGCCCCCTGGTGCCAACCAAAGTTCAAAAGCAAATATGTCTTCTAATGGATACAAAATATCTAATTTGCTAAATATCTTTTGAAACGGTAACTTTTGGTACAAACCTTGTAAACTTGAAGGGGGTCTCGAGGACCACCTCCTCAAAAATATTTGTAAGCTTGAGGGGGGTCTTAAGGACCCCCTTCTAAAATCATTTTTCTTGAGAGGGGTTTAGAGAACCCTCTCCTTTAAAATTATTTTATAAACAGTTATTTTCTTGTGAGCAGTCAGCCATTTGGCTGCTCACTTCACTTGTGACTAAGTGTGGAGTGTGTGTAGTCTTGAGTGACTTCTGAGTCTTCCTACTAGTATTCTCTCAATCCTATAGTGATAAGTGGTTGAGCTTTCTCAACATACCTTGTCCCTCAGTCGCCAAGCCAAAACTCCCAGGAGGTCCCAATTAGCCTGCTTGAGCCCTGCTTGCTCAACTAGGCAACCTGTACAAGAAAGTAAAGTGTTAATAATGTTGTTCTTTTAAAGAATGACGTTTTACGATGAGGAGTTGCTCGTGGTAGCCACTCCCTCATCCTGGCCACCCTGGGTGGGTTCCTTCTCAATATGAGTTTTTGCCGGAACCCTTACGATGGCACTTCTCGGATAACATTTCTGCAGTGACCCTTTGGGGGAAACTTCTCAAACGTTATCTCTGCGGTGACCCCTGTGGCGGAACACCTCGAATGATATTTCTGCGGTGACCCTTGCGGTGGACCTTCTCAATCTTGGGCTTCTGCAGTGGCCCTTGTGGGGCACCTCTCGAATGTCATTTCTGCAGTGACCCTTGCAGTGGCAGTGACCCTTGCAGTGAAACTTCTCAATCTTGGACTTCTGCGTTGGCCCTTGCGGGGCACCTCTCGAATGTCATTACTGCAGTGACCTTTGCAGTGGCAGTGACCCTTGCAGTGGCGCTTCTCAATCTTTGACTTCTGCGGTGGCCCTTGCGGGGCACCTCCCAAATGTCATTGTTGCAGTAACCCTTGTAGTGGCAGTGACCCTTGCAGTGACACTTCTCAATCTTGGACTTCTGCGGTGGCCCTTGCGGGGCACCTCTCGAATGTCATTGCTGAAGTGACCCTTACAGTAGCAGTGACCCTTGCAGTGGCACTTCTCAATCTTGGACTTTTGCGGTGGCCCTTGCGGGGCACCTCTCAAATGTCATTGCTGCAGTGACCCTTGCAGTGGCAGTGACCCTTCTTGGACTTTTACGGTGGCCCTTGCGGGGCACCTCTCAAATGTCATTGCTGCAGTGACCCTTGCAGTGGCAGTGACCTTTGCAGTGGCACTTATAAATCTTGGACTTTTGCGGTGGCCCTTGCGGGGCACCTCTCAAATGTCATTGCTATAGTGACCCTTGCAGTGGCACTTCTTAATCTTGGACTTCTGCGGTGGCCCTTGCGGGGCACCTCTCGAATGTCATTGCTGCAGTGACCCTTGCAGTGGCCCTTCTTAGTCTTGGACTTCTGCGGTGGCCCTTACGGGGCAACTCTTGAATGTCATTGCTGCAGTGACCCTTGCAGTTGCAGTGAACCTTGCAGTGGCACTTCTCAATCTTGGACTTCTGCGGTGGCCCTTGCGGGGCACCTCTCGAATGTCATTGCTGCAGTGACCCTTGGATTGGCAGTGACCCTTGCAGTGGCACTTCTCAATCTTGGAATTCTGCGATGGCCCTTGCAGGGCACCTCTCGAATGTCATTGCTGCAGTGACCCTGAGGGTTCCTGCTCAATATGAGTTTCTGTCGGGACCCTGGGGTGGTTCCTTCTCAGTTATGAGTTTCTGCCGGGACCCTGTGTGGGTTCCTTCTCAATATGAGTTTCTGCCGGGTCCCTGGTTGGGTTCCTTCTCAATATGAGTTTCTGTCGAGACCCTGGGGTGGTTCCTTCTCAATATGATCTGCCGGGACCCTGGGTGGGTTCCTTCTCAATATGAGTTTCTGCCGGGACCCTGGGGTGGTTCCTTCTCAATATTTCCAATAAAAAAATATTTTATTTATATTTTTTTGTAGGTAGACATCCTTCTACAATTACTCTCGTTACTACTTGCATTATACTTACTAAATTACGAAAACTCTCTCGCTCGTAATTTCCAGGGATAGCTTGTCACTCCAATTATGATAACGTATTATACCCAATTTATTTTCCAATAATCCTGCACACCCTGAAATCCAGTTCATACAGCTAATCATCACTCTAGATGAATATGCCACCCATATTCAAAACAAAAGAAATTTCCCAGAAATTTAGAACGTCGTTCGAACCAGAAGTTATCTCGTTTGAACGAGATAACACGTCGTTAGAACGACGTCATCACGCGATAGGATTCCTCGTTCGAGCGAGACCCAATCTCGTTTGAACGAGAGTACACTGTTTCGTCCCCAACCTCTAGCTGTTGCACTTTCCATCAATTAACACCCTAAAAACCTCTACAGTTCGTCCCAAATTCCCCTGAGTCAATTCCAATCTATATTTCCACAAGAAGGAATGATTTTTAATATCCAAAAAACATTAAATCTTGAATAATTAACCCTTAATTCCAAAATCCCCAAATTCAGATTCATAGTACTGTAATTCACAAACATTCAAATTAATCCTTCTAATCCCAGATTTAATCATCAATAATCATCATAATGTAATACTTCGTATTTCTGCGTATTTAGAATTTAATTAATTTGGCAATTAAATAGAAAATATGTTTTAATTTAAATTACGTGAGTAGAGTAATTTAATATGATTTAATAATAATTATGATTATTAAGCATAAATAATAATTGTGATTATTAAATATTAATCGAGAGATATATATGGATTAATATTATGATTCAAATTTACTGAGCGTGAATAGTAAATGTTGATAGTTAATTTGTACGACATAGCGAGAGATATGGACGTACTTGATTATACCTCAACCGAGTGTCGCGTGTAGACTTAATTGAGGATGAGATAGGAAAAATATTTTTGAGTGACTCAAATGATAATTTCGAGGTCACGTATGAGCTCGGAGGGGGGTGTATTAGTCAAAATAGTATACCCGGGAATGTCAATTGAGTCACGGGTCAATTTTGGGCCAAACCGGCACCTTACGGGGTAATTTGGTCATTCTAAAAATAGAGGTTAAAGGACATACGAAAATTTGAGTCCTATATCTGATACTTAGAATTAGGGGTTAGGGTTCATAACTCAAAAAGCTTAGAGAAGTCAGTAGAGGGCAAAGAGAAACTTTTCCCAAGAGCTAAAAAAGGGTTTGCGAAGGATCGAAAGGCGTTCTTGCATCCCAAGCACCTAAGGAGTGAAGGGAAGCACATCAAATCATCATCTTCATCACGAAATCAGATCACCTCTGTATATATCAAGTGGTTTATTAAAATTAAATTTAAAGTTATAATACCCATGTGTAGGGTTGCATGATTTATGAAAATTCTATTAAATCGTCTTGGAGAAAAAGATTGATTTTGATGCATGTTTGGTTAGTATTGTATGTAGTTGATATTAACACCTGTAGAGGATTAAAAATCAGAAGAAATTTGATTATCACTACCGATTTTAATTCCGGGTTTATGTTAAAATCAATATGAAGAACACCATTATCTAGGGTTTAATGGAAAACTAAATTTTGATGATTATTAGAAGAATTTCGTATGGATTTGATGATATATTTACGTGAGGATTAGTCCATATACATGTTAGGAATGTTTGGTGATGATAGGAGAATGTTTCATAAGGTTTTAATAGGTTTAGATGGATCAAACTTGGAAAAAACCGAAACTGGGCATGGCTGATATCTAATCGATCGATCGATCGACATATGAATATCAATCGATCGTCCAAAACCATCGATCGATCGACTAAAGCTGAATTGAGGATCTTTTGTGTGTTGATGGTTGTTTGATTCCTAACGATCGAGGGGAACCCTAGGGATGATATTGTGCTTAGTTGGGGACTTAGTAAAGACCACTAGGGATATTGTTAAGTCCAATAGGGTCCTTTAGAGTGAGACTTAAAGTAGGGACCGACGGGGATAAATCGATTGGGATGTGTATCGAGAAATGTGTAGCATGTATTATGGAGGGAAAGTAACATTAATCCACGATACATACCAATAGAGTGAGTTTGGCTTAGCTACTGAAATTACAAATGGGTTAACTAGGTCCCTTAGAGTTGGGTGAATACCCGAGGAAATGCGATAAAGAGAGATATCGAAAAATGCACGGTACGGTGAGTATTAAAGAGAAATATACCACGCACTAATGTAAATCTTTAGGTTGTGTGAATACTTATAAATTTTGTACTTAGGTTAGGTGAACACCTATAGCGCCTATATGATATTGGGGTCAAGGAATAGATCGGGCTAATATTTTATTATTTCATTTACATTTGGAGTCGAGGATTAGACCGGGCCAATGTAAATGATAAGATAATTGAAGTCGATGATTAGACCGGGCCAATACTCCTTATATTATATATTATGTGTGAAATATATACTATATAAATAATCTACTTGGGTAGAATGGTAAATGATTATGTGATGTGCATACATCTAAAAGATAAATAATTTGGGATAATTGGAGTCGATGATTACACCGAGCCAATTATCCTTATAGTCTATATTGTGTGTGAAATATATACTATATGAATAATCTACCGTGATGGATTATTAGATAATTAGATGACGTGAATACATCTAAATAGTAACTTAAGTGGGGAAAGCTTATTTGGAAAAACATAATATCAGATAGTGGACATCTAATGAATAAGATTAAGTGGTCAGACTTAACTTTTAAAATCAGAAACTAACATATGTGAAATGTTACATGGAAATTTATTAACAATATGAGAATTATTAATGAAACTTAGTACTGTATGGGTGGTACGGGAACTTAAACGTGGAGATGAGTTCAGACGAGTACTATAGTCTAAACAGCTTGGGTAGTTATAGCTAAATAGGCTAAGTATGGAACGTTAGGCGTGCACTATAGATGAGAGGTGAGGAAAATCAAATGAGTGTGCATGATCCTAACATGTGTAATCAATAACTGATCTTTACTGCAATAAATTACTTGCTAAATATTTTCAAAACGTTTTGAGTACTAACTCTTGCTATGTAAAATATTTTAAAAACCTTTTAGGTGTCCAACCACAGGGATGCCAAGCGTGACTTCATTCCAGGGATTTCGGAGCTGCAACACAGATGGATGTTGCAGGACATTGATTAGACGCTTCTTTTATCATGTCTGATCTCGTGTAGGATTTCAGTTTTCAGTATGGACATGTTGTCCCACATCACTTTCATTATTTAGAGTTTTTATATTTATTGGAGTTTTTGGCCGATGGTTTATTCGGCAAAATTTGTTTACCTTAGTTGATATATTCAGATTCTTATGCTGGTATTTTGACTTATACATTGTTTCGCATGTTGTTGTATGTTTATTGGAAGTTAAAATTTGGCACTAGTCTAATTTCACCTAGGTGGTTTGTAATTAAAAAGTTTTCGACAGTGATGCTAAGAATGAAGCAACTGAGAAACCTGTTTTAATTTGATTTAGGACTGATCACTCGGGATTTAATTAGGCGGGGTGTCACACATTAATTCTAGGTTATTCTACTCACTACATGAACAATTAATCTCTATATCAAATCAGTCCTAACATATCCTTTAATCATAATTTCTTCATCAATTTATATGTAATTCAAGGGGGTTCACTACCTACGCTAACATGAATATATTTAATGCTAAAAGAAAGCAAGATTTAAACACTTGCCTTATGAAAAACGGTCTGATCCTTCGGTGTTATTGGTATGGTTGCGACACTCGTTCTTCGATCTACACGATGGTGGTCTCGGTGGTGGAAAAGGTGCACTCGTGGTGGCTCTTCCCTAGAGCTTCCCCTCCTCTTCTCCCCTTTTTGGTCTCTCTCTGTGTCTCACAGCTGATAACCTATTCTAACCCATGTAGGTGACCTTTTATTTCTCTAATTTTCGTCCTTTTTTACTCCAAAAATACAAACTACCAAAATTCCCTCCCGGGATGCCGGTTCGGCCTAATACTGCCCCCGAACCCAAACTAAACCCCCGGGTAGACTTTTCTGACTATCCAGACCCTTTCGGACATAATGGCACACTTGAAACGACCATTTAAGTGAATTATAATAAATTTTCTTTTATTTTGATTAATTAAATCCCGACACGACTGACACGCGCATCCTAACTTAATTTCCACAACTGTCATATTTTTCACTCACGACAACCTTAATATTTTCATAATACTATATTACTTTACTCACTAAGTAATATTTGACATAATTCTCACAAATAAATACTAACTCTCATCACGCAAGTAATTATTTAATTAAATTCAGATCAATTATAAATAAATTTCCCAATTTACATTAATTAATCCCAAAATTAAAATAAAATCTTTCAAAAATACGGGGTATTACAGTTGAAAGGTGATTTTCAATGAAAATACTAACGTGTATTCGTATGAATAAAGTGAGTAATTTTGGTAAAAGAAATGATTCTTCCCTAATTAAAGTGTATTTGTTATATGTATTTAACTGGTTGTGTTAAATTAATGAATAAATGTTAAGTTAAGTGAAAGTGGTTTCTTTTATAAGATTAAGGTGAATCAATCGGGATAAATAACGTTTTTGGAATAAAAAATATTTTCATCCATTAAAGTATATGTGTGTGTGTATATATATACAGTAGTTTCATGTGCATGTATATATAACGTGTTAGAGTCTTCTCTCTGCCGTTCGATTCTATACTGTATTATTGTATTTTTCCAAAGGGCATTCGGCTAATTCCGTCCTCTTTATTGTGGAAGGTTGGGTGCGGCTCTGTATTTTGAGAGTGGCGTATAGGTAAGTGTTCTTTTTATTTTACATTAGTAACTTTGTATGCTTGGATTACGGGGACGATTACCACGGATCCCTCGCATAGCTTGATTTAAATGGAAATCGCATGCTAAACAAGTGAAATGTCAATTAAATAAAAACTGGACAAGCAATATTGTGTAGGTTGTTTCATTGTACTTCACATCTAATGCTCAGGTCAGACTGGGTTGACTACGAGTAACCCATAAATCTGGGTCTGGGTGTTACACGGAGGTGCCTTGGTGCCACTTTCAATCTCAGGATATGATAACCAAACTTCTAAGTCTATTGGGTATGTTAACGTTGGGATAGTGATGGACAATATCACATCACACATAAAGTTCCACATGATTGAGTCAACCACTTCCTAAAATATTTTGATCAGAAGAGTTTGGATGCACAACCATGGTCTGGTCCCTTTCGACTTACTATCAGTGTGCCAAGGCCAATGTACACTACAACAATTCTTACATTTAACCGCAAAATTTTTCGTAGATAAAAGTTCATATTTCGTTGTTGATAGTATTTGGAGACGAAAATTATTTCGTAGCAAGTTCATGGCCAAAGGCCCGTTGTTGAATGTATATGGCCACGAAATTAACTTTTGTTGCCAATTATTTTAGGTCATTTGCCACGAAATTATTTTTGTGGCCAATTATCATATTTAGGCTACAATTTATTTCGTAGCTAATTGTCCAACATTTCGTTGTTAAATGTCTTTATTTCATTGCCAATTCTATGTGTAAACTAGTGTATTCGAAGCTTTTAACTTCGAAATTTACAATTTGTTTTGTAGCTAATTGTTAAACATTTCTTTGCTAAATGTCTACATTTCGTTGACAATTCTAGCAGTAAACTGGTGTTAGAAGCTCTTAGCTACAAAATTTGTACCTTCGCTCAAGATCTATTGGCTACGAAATTTAATTATTGAAGGATGATTCTTAATCATTAATTTTTCAATAATAAACTATCAAATCTTAAGCCGCATTATTATTTATCAATTGCATATTTAACTACTAAAACATTTATTTTGGTAACGAAATGTTTCCAAATATATATTTATTATTTTGAATTTGATAAATCAGTATATACCACCAAATTTAAACAAATTACCATCTAAAAAACACATTCATTAAAATCCACAAAAATAACTAAATTATCATAAGTAAAATTCACATTAAGTCACATACACATACATTGTCAAGTTAACTAAACACTAGTTAAAGGACATAGAAGTCTCACATTCATCCCCTTACAAACGACAAATATCCATAGTTAATGCAAATAACGTAAACTATTAAAATGACTTAGAAGTCTCCGATTACATTTACAAATGTCAAAAGTTCATGGTGCCCCCAAAATAACTTCTCGTCATGTCAAATATGCAATTAAGAGAATACAATATCATTAGCTAAGATAAAGTAGGATTTAATTCGTCTTTATCGTCAAAAAGTTATAACGATGAGCGAAAGTTGATAATTAAAGAGATAATAATTGATTATGAATGTGGACATTTTCAAAGCACGCGAGTAGCAAAATTAAAGGATGTCTAAATTACCATCGTTCGGAAGATGAGGAACGTGATGCGATTAACGACTAAATCAACTTATCGGACTCTGCTTGTCGAGCTAGAATAGCATCTAGCATTGCACATTGATTCTCGATATTGGCCTTTTGTGCCACTGACTCTTCTCGTTGAATTGTTGCCTCTACCTCACGATCTTGTAAACGACCCATCAAATCTTCTTGAACTTTCATAGACTTCTTAAGTGCCTCTTCCAATTCGGCATTCCTCAATTACATTATATTAATGTGTATGTACCGCCACAACTGAACCGATTTGGGGCCTTGGCAGAACTAAACAGGTTAGCGGTGGAATGTACAAGGCCTCCCGACAAGTATTATAGCTGATATAATACAGAAGTATTATAGCTTCTATAATACATAAGTACTATAGTAGCTGCTGCTATAATACAGAAGTATTATAGCTGCTATAATGGTTCGGAAGAGCTAATAAAAGTCAAAACAGTAAGCTGAATTCCATCACATGTGAGTTATGTGAATTCTTACGTTAGTATTGTATTATGTTTCATGTAAAAATGGGCATTTAAATAAGAATTAAATCATGGTCACAACGTTGCACTGATGCAAGGTGGGGTACTTTAAAGGACTCTTGGCACCCCGTCACCAATTCAGCAAAATACGCAAATATTATTGATGTCTAGACCACATGTGATGATAGCCATGCCAAATAATGAAAGCATTTCGTATTCCATCCGAATGAAGGTGCAATTTCATGTGATCACATAGTATCATGTAAAAACAGGATTCCAATGCCAGCATTATAATGCTTGCTTGTGTGTGAGAGAATAATCCTCAACACCTAAACTATAATTCATATCTAATGACAAATTAGAAATTACTAATTTTAGCAGTTTTCATTTTGTTGATCATAAATAGGTCAACATACAAGTCCAGTAATTACCATAAACCTATCTCTAAAATCTAGGTGCATCTTCCTCAACATCATTGTTTTGAAGTGTCCAGCACCATCAGAGATGATGGAAAGTCCTAATTGCATTAAGATCAACACAAATAGCCATAAATACTTAACTTAAAACATTATTCAATCACCAAGATGTCAATCAAAACACGATACTACCATGAGGGAACTCTATCCCAAACATAATACTATCCAAAATGTCTTATAAAAATGATCATCTCCAAAATCAAAGGTGCTTTGATTGACAAGCAGTGAGTGAGTTTAATAGCTCGCAACTACTATTTTAAGGCTAATAGTGTACTGATCTTCACTCCAACTCTTAATTTTCTCAATTCATCTCAAACAAGAATTTTCCCAATTGTTGGGTTCAACCACACTATATCATGTGTTTTTATTCTGGCTAATAAAATTTTATTGAATCTAGTAAGCAAAAGATATGATAACAAGTTACACAAAAGTGTAAGAATACCATGCATATTATCACCCAAACCAAGCGAAATCGCGAGCTTAGGCATCTGCTTTCGCCATGCAGACGCAACAACAAGTTTCCTATACAGGCCTATATACTCCTCCTTAACAATCAGGAAAGTGACCAAGTGCTGCAAAAACGTAGGCACATCGGGCGTCTTGATGTTCTCGATCCCACCCCAAATCATTCACTCTCTCACTCTTATCCATCGGAAATACCTCCGAAATCTCCTCCAACACAAACTTAGCCGGATCAACACAATCACTTAAAGCTAAAGGAACCTTAGCTCTCAAACAATCCAAATCCTTCTTTCTAACTATCACAACTCCTTGTTTCTAACTTAAATCCAAGGGAACCTTAACTTATTCAACAATGTAACCGTGTAACAATGTAAAAATAGTCCAAATAACTAAGTAATCAACAGTATATATATATACCGCCACAACTGAACCGGTTTGGGGCCTTCGCAACTATCAATCTCAATTACAAAAAATGCTATCCAGTAAATTCAAGTAGGAGATGTCAATACCATATTCGAATCATAAAGGCAGGTATGCATATAAACTATATGAGTTCAATATCATAAAGGTAGGTATGCATATAGAATTAAAGTAGCAGGTATGCGTACTTGGATCATATAGACTATATCAGTTCAATACACTAATTTACTTAAAATTTATGCAAGTATACACTAATTCACCATGCATACCAGTTCATGTACATACTAATTCACCATGTATACACTAATTCAAAACATTAAATCACCCCATAAAAAATGCTATCCAGTAAATTTAAGTAGGAGCTATCAGTACCATATTTAGATCATAAAGGCAAGTATGCATTTAGACTATATTAGTTCAATATCATAAAGGCATGTATGCATATAGAATTAAAGTAGTAGGTAGGCGTACTTGGATCATATATACTATATAATTTATATATTTTAGTTATATTGCAGATATATTGCTCCACTTTGAGTAAAATACATTTTGAAATACATTAAAGAACAATATTTTAGACCAATTATATCATTACCAGTTATGCATTCCTATATTGCAGACCGGTTATGTATTCCTATATTCCAAATCAATATTACAGACCATTATCAAACCAGTTATGTAAACCAGTTATATGCAGAGCAGTTATAGCAGTTATCAATCTCAATTATAGCAGTTATTAATCTCAAATTGCAGACCTAATGTTCAAAAGAACAATAAGAGCCAATGTGAAGAAGAATTCAAAAGCTAATCATTCAAAATCTAAATGTAATCATTTGGAAAGACAGAGGAGTAGTCATCAAAACATCTAAGAGAAGGCTAAAAAGACTATATTTGTTGCAGAGTAAGCTTTCACTGATCTTAGGAATCACAGGAAGATTTTAGTTGGGCTTTCTCAGAATTCTGGAGGTAAAGAATCTAATAGTGTAGCTCAAGCTATAGCCATTCTAACAGGCCTCAATCTTTGTGAAATAAATCATATCAATAACATTGAGGTTGAGTCTATTTCAAAACTGTTGAGTGATTATCTTACTCAAACCCAAAAAGATAATTCCAAGGATAATCAAGGCTTTCATTTCAGACACTTTCAAGTTCATTAAAGACAAGGAAGTCAGATTTTTGTATTGTTATAGAGAAGCAAACCTAACTGGTTTACTGTCAATGAAATTTTAACCTCCACAAATATGAAAAAAATTTGGGGCTTACAATCAATCGATGGTTGGATCCTCAACATTGCAAAATTAAAGTAACAATGCCATTTTCAATAAGAAATTACTTACATTGAGTCTGTTGAACGCTCTTGTCTTATCAGCTTCATGGAGGTCTTTCCATTTGGTTGGGACTCGAATTAGGTTACGAATGATAATCCCGAGTTCATTTGATAATTTTGCGGACTGGTCTTTGTCAAGTGGCCTATTTTTCTCCTTCGATATCTCAATACGCATCTTTTTTCCAGTAGCTTTGATAATCTTCTGAAGTTCCTTGCCACGTGTAAGTAATAAAAAATCATTTTGACTCTATAATATAATAATATTTGACAGTAATTTTTTCTAAAAGGACAAAATTCATGTCTATATCTAAAACAATAAAAGTACATAGTTATGCACCAATAAATTTAACATAACTAGATATTATCAAGATCTTAGTATAAAAGAGGATAAAAATATAAATGGGGTGGGGGTTATTCACAAAAAATCAGCATACACAACAAGAATAAAAATGATTTTAGCTCGCCTTTATTGACCCAAGAAATACAAAATGCACATGATATATCCCCTTTCCTGCATTCTTAGAGAAGGCAAACCCGATTTATCGACATTCACCAAACCTTTAGTAGTATTAGGCAAGTCTTTAAAAACATTTAATATCATTAATCCTTGAGCACCACCCCCAAATTAGCTAAAGAATATGAAATTGTATTATCTTCTCTATAACAATACAAAAAATGAGCATCCATATCTTCACATAAAAGAAGAATTTCGCTAATAATCTTCTTTAACTTCCATTAGAATTTATCTTTATCACCATTTAACTTTTTTATAATAACCTTTGCATCTAATTCTATATATACCTTCAAGCAACTTATATTCTTTAAAAAAATTAACAAACAATATAAACACAAAAGATGCAAATCTGCATAAATAAAGAAGCTACAATACCTGTACACAAAACATAAAACAACTGCATAACCTTTGTATCGAGGGTTTGTATACAGAGAGAGAGAGAGAATATACCAGATTGAGAGATAGAGAGAGTGCGACGTTAAGAGACAGACAAAGAGAGTGCGACAACTGAAATCGAGGGTTTGTGGGTTGGTAGGTCTCTAAAACGTTGTCCCGATTTTGGAGGTTGTGAAAGTTGAGATTGAGATTGCGCGAGAGTTTGATGAGCATTAGAAAAAAAATTACCTTTTTAACATAAAACAAATCGTGGCCCAATAACTTAAATATTAGGCCATGAAATCTTTTTCGTTGCAAACATAATATATTAACCACTACAAATTATTTCGTTGCCAATGATTTTACTTTCGTTGCTAAACAATTTTCACTTACACTGAAGCGCGGGAAGAGTTTGACGCAAGCCTTTTGGGGATCTATTGTCAACGAAATTTGAATTTTCGTTGCTAAAGATAATATTTTTCGCCGCGAAATTAATTTTGTAGTAGAAGTTGATATTTGGCCTCGAAATTTTTTTTGTAGGTAAGAAAATCGTAGCTAAATGTAAGTTTTATTGTAGTGGTAAAAGGAACTGAGATTGTGATCCGAGCAACCAACAAACCCTTTTCAAAGGAGGAAGCGCATTGGTAGATGCCGCCTTTTACGTATAGTTGAGCAAATATACACGCCTTATGACAAGGCGTATTAAAGGGGTAAGGGTGCCTACCATCAAGGATAGGTTGGGACCTATAGTGGATCGAGAAAAAGAGACAATGGAGTTTGAGAAAGTTGGGTAAGTTCGTGAGGTTATTCCTTAAAACCATAATATCTCTAAATAATCAAAAAATAGAATACGACCAAGGAATGACCCAATTCAGAAAGAAGTAAAGCGCCATAGTGCGACCACTAGGATTTTCAAACTAAGGATGGAGCAGGTGGAAACCTCCAACATGAGGAAGGCACCTACACCTCCTTAGAAAAAATGTAAAAAAGTTTTTCTTAGTGATGGAAGGGTGGTATATCGCATTTGAAGGTGTTAGAGGGCAACAGATTTTACTGAGGAAGCTTACTGAGAGTATGAGTGTTTTCTGGTGGATAATTATGGGCAACGTCTCATCATTGATAATTATAACATCGAGGAGTTTGTTGAAGACATTAAAGATGATCTTGAGTGTATGCAAGATCACTCAAATCCTCAAGTAAAAGAGTTGGAGCAGATTAATCTGATAGAGGATGGATAAGAACCAATGACAATCTTCATTTTGAAAGATCTTGAGGACGCGAAGAAACTTCAGTTGATCAATCTCATTCAAGAATACAAAGATGTATTTACGTGGAAATATACTGAGATGTCAGGGTTAGGCCAAGATATGAGATGCCACAAGTTGAATGTTATACCCTCAGTAAACTCTTTAAGTAGGAAATGAGAACATACAAGCCTGAGATGGATTTCAAGATAAAGGCTGAGGTGGAATGATTATTGAGACCTGGATTTATTAAGTAGATTCAACATCGAATTTGGTTTTATAACATTGTGCTAGTGGGAAAGAAAGATAAAACCAAAATTCACATTTGTGTGAATTTTAGAGATCTTAAGAGAGCATACCCCAAAGATGAGTTATCTCTACCTTCAATTGATATCTTAATCGATTCAGCAACTCTCCATTAGATGTATAACTTCATGGATGGTTATGTAAGTTATAACCATATCGGTATGGATCCAGTTCATGCATAGAAAATAACTTTTAGGACCCCCTTAGGTAAATTCATTTATAATATCATGCCTTATGGTTTGAAAAGTGTGGGGGCAACCTACCTGGGAATAATAATGGACGTTTTTCATGACATTTTGGAGTTTTATATGGAAGATTTGGTAATCAAATCAAATAAGTAAGTCTCACACTTAGCTGATTTGAAAAGAGTCTTTAATATGTGTAGGAAATAAAAGGAAATACGAGTTAAAGATGAACCCACTCAAGTGTAACTTTGGTGTAACGAGTGGAAAATTATTTGGTTTTGTGGTGGATCAACAAGGGGTTTAGATGAACTAATATAAGAAGAAATCCGTCCCTGACATGCTTTATCCAAAGGCGTAGAGGGAGCTATAAATTTTCCTTGGAAAGATTTCCAATTTGAGAAGATTTATCCCAGATTTATATGAGATCACTCATCCATTAATCCAACTATTGTGAAATACCATAAAGTTTATATAGGAGGAAACCCACCACGATTCATTTGAAAAGTTAAAAGGCTACTCACTTCCCCACAAATGATGATTCCACCTATAAATGGAATAACTTTGTTACTTTATCTTACCTCCACTACGAGGTCCATCTATGTATTGTTGAAAAAAAGTTGATGGACAAGAGAGACTTGTTTGCTATCTGAGTAGAATTATCAATGGTACTGGGGCAAGGTATAATAGCATAAATAGGCTCTATTTGGATATAGTCTTTATTTCTAAAAGAACTCAAACATTATATGCTATCTTTCGCTATTCACATAGTGATAAGATGTGACCTAGTTAAGTTTTTTCTACCTCGAATAGTTATTATTGGGAGAGTAGCAAGGTGGTTCCTCATACTCTATGATTATGATATGAAGTGTGTGGTCCTCGTGCGATCAAGAACCAAGACTACACAATGATTTTGACCATTTTTCCCTCAGGCTTATTCGATCACCTTATGAAGACGTACCAAGTGACGATTTACAAGCCACTCTTTGTGAGGCCAATCTAGAAGAATGGCATATGGAGTTTGATGGTTCATCTGCTAAAGAAAAAAAGAGGAATATTAGTTATCTTATCTAAAGGTAAGGAAGATATTACAATGCATTTAAAGTTGTAATTCCATTATTCAAATAATGGGGCAGAGTACGAATCATTGATATTGGGACTGCTCGAAGCACTGTGTAGAGGCACCGTGTACTTTGCATCAAAGGAGATTCCAACTTGGTGGATAAGTAAGTAAATGGTGAATGCGCATTGAAACATCTCAATTTGTCGCCTTACAGAATGATCATCCAAAGGTTAATAGGGAAGTTTCAAGAGGTCAAGGTGGAGAGGCACCTAAGGATAATGAATCTCCACATTGATGCCTATGCTATAATTGCACAAAAGGTGATTGTTGTATGTAAAAATTACACTTCCACGTGGACCAATGAAGATGGTACACATGTCGTATATCATGGCGCCTCATCCTACTTATTCGACCTCAAGTGTGCTTAGTCAGCTGGAATGCCGACCAATGCCAGAAGGCCGACCAACCAGAATTGTAAAGGTTACTCGGCTCCGAATGCAAATAGACATCGAATCCCAAGAAAGATGTATTTATTGTATACAAATGTTAACGCTTGGCATATGAAAGCATTCCATCTCTAGGTCACACCTCTATAAATGTACTACAATCCCTCATCTCGAGGGATAACTGGAATCTCATATGCACTAATCTATTGCAATCACTAATTAATAACAACTTACAGTGGACGTAGGATAATTTGTAACTGAACCACTTTAAAAACTTCTTGTTCTGTGTGTGTGATTTAAGTGTTTTCATATATTTTTTTTAATTGTGATTATAAAATGAGAATCCATCTAATTTTAGACATCAACATTTTGGCACCGTCTGTGGGAACATTTGTCTATCATCATTCTCTACTAACTTGTTCCAACCATGAATAATTCGAAGAGTCGTAACTGAAATGAAAACAATATTATCATTCCATCTCCTCTTCCTCCTACTACAGCTAATTTAAATGGAGTCCTGATGAATCTTGCTAGAGGGCAGGAGGCAATGCAAAAAACTATAAGGCAATTGGCCCAACCACTACTAGAAAGATTTACTTCTCCATCTAGACAAGCAGTGGCACCATTGCCTGGAAGAGGAATACCTCCACTCCGTCTGAGGAGCAGTCAGTCAAGATCGTCTCGTAATAGGTCCTACCGTCCAAGTGCCACTTCATCGATCAGGTCCTCCAAACCATAGGATGGGCGATCTTTCATTCCAGAAAGACTAAACGTCTTGGAAAGGTTAAGTAGAGAATCAACATTTGATCGGTTGGGCCCTAGAGAAAATAGAGGTCCTCTTAGAGAACTATCCCGATCACCTGGGCATCAGGCCGATCAACATGGAGAATCTACTAGAACCATATCAAGCATTCGACAAATCGCACACGCCGAGAAGACTTGCCAGGAAAAGAGCTCAGCATAAACACATGGTAATGCTGGTTGAGAAACTTTAAACAGGTCGAATACTAGGGATGGAAATTTTCTCCAAAAATTAGGGTACCCGTGGATACCCAAAAAAAATCCCTGCAAATTCGGGGATCGGGTTGGGTTCGGGGAGTAAAAAAAATCCCCGAAAAAGTTTGAGTTAGTTTCGGGTATAGCCTTGGGTCCCCACAGGGATACCTGAATCATTAATATATATATATATATATAAGAGGGACAATATATAACCCCAACCTAACCCTATTTTCTTTTTCGTCCGCCCTTATATAGAACTCCCATCTCCTCAACTTAAAAAAAAACTAACCCTATTTTCCTGTTGTTCATCACCCCGCCTATTGCCCATCTTTTAGATTTCACAGAGAACTTGCTCGAAATTCATTTTAACCGTGAAAGAGGTGTTTTTGGGTTCTGAATCCGAGTTCTACTAACAACCAAAGTTAAAACGAGACACACAAAATCATTTTTTTGTGAGCATCCATTGCGAGGGGAGGTTGCTTTCTTTTGAACCATATGTTCTTTTATTTTTCTTATACGGACATGGGAACTCAAAATCTTCTGTGGAATGTCACTAAGAAGTATTTCACATTTGGGCTCATAGGACTTACCATAACAAATCGTTATGTCAGTATTGTCCCTGTTCGAGGCCTCTCTATTATATGTCTCGTTTCAGATTTATTTTGTAATAATGTATTTGTTTGCATTTTTTGTTTAAGATTTGTTTGCATTTGTGTTTTTTCCCAATGAATTTTGGAGTTGTAAATGATTTTGGAGTTACAAATGAATTTTTTTATATTTTAAAAAAAAGAAACGAGTTCCTCGCGGGGAATTCGATACCCGTTTTAAACGGGGTCGGGGATCCCCGAACCCGTTATAACGGGGAATGGGCGGGGACGAGGATGGGGATTTCTAACGGAGACGGGGATGGGGATGCTTTCCCCCACCCCGAACCGACCCGTTGCCATCCCTATCTAATATTGAGGATCTTGCATGGAGAGGGTTAATCCAGCGATTAGAAGATCGCTTGGGAGAAATGGATAAGGCAAAGAATCTGCTACAACGAAATTTAACAAAAGGATCCCTCTTATCCAAGCCATTGTGGATTTTCCTACGCCAAACAAATTCAAGCCACCATCAATCACCCCCAAGTATGATGGTAAGATCGATCCTATTTTGCATATTGAACAATACCAAGCTGTGGCCGACATATATGTTGTTCCTGGCGAGATGAGGTGCAGAGTTTTCTCGAGCACCATTACTGGCCCAACCCAAATATGGAGTAATAACTTACCCCGAGGATAAATTGCAACTTTCGTTCAACTCACCGAGCTATTTATTAGTAATTTTTGCTTCGAGGCGATACCATCCAAGCATGTAGCCCATCTTTTGAATGTCAGACAATGAGTAGGAGAAAATACCAGGGAGTATATTACTCGGTTAAACCATGAGAAGTTGGAGGCTGTTAATTACAAAAATAAGATAGACATAGCCTCTTTAATGATCGGACTACTTCCTGAGAATTTGTATTACGCTTTGGCGAAAGATCCACCTAAAACCATGGCCGAACTCATGGCCAAGGCAGGGAAAATAATGAATGCCGAGGAAGCAATGAATGGTCAGTTGATAAAATGGAGTCTAAAGAGTTGAAGGAAACTAAGTAGAAAAAAGAGGAAAAACCTAAAAATTTTGCTTTATACACTCCCATGACGGTGGGAGTCCATCACATTCTGAAAGAGATCAAGAACAACAAAGATCTGAAATGGCCAGGGAGGATGCAAATGCCACCTCATAAAAGAGATAATCTAAATATTGTGAGTTCCATAGAGATCATAGACACACCAATGATACGTGTATTACCCTGAAAAATAAGATTGAAATGCTCATCTGCGGAGGAAAACTTAGCAAATTTATTGATCAGTAGGAGGATCGAGAAATAGATAGAAGGTCAACATCGCGTTGTAAGCCTAGAGATGATATAAAGAGAGGTCGCCATGATTATGAAGACGATCCGGATTTTCCAAAAAAAAGACAACAACCAGAGAAAGAAATTAAAATGATTACTTTTAGTTCTTATGATTGTTAAGTTATTTCAGGGGGATGTGCAGGAGGAGGAGACGAAGTTGATGAAAGAAAATCTTACCTAAATGAAGCCTGCTCCCTCATCAAACGCATCAACCTAGATGACGAAGATGATAATAGACCCATGAAGGTGAACAAAGACAAGATGGTCATTGGCTTCTCAAAAAATGACTTATTCGAAGTATTGTATCCACATGACGACCCCCTAGTAGTCACCATTAGGATTTATGAAGCTAGAATTACCAGGGTCCTAGTCGATAATGGAGGCTCGATCGATGTTTTGTTCTTTAATTTAGTCAATTGGAACCGTACCATAGACCTTTAATTGGTTTTTCGAGAGAAAAAGTCTATCCATTGGGAATCATGAAACTAAAAGTCTTACTCGACGTTTGGCCAATCAACTAAATAGAGAAGATTCATTTTTTTGTTCTTAATCAAAATGTTAAATCTACTAATAATATATTTCTTGGAAGGGTTGGATTGAAGAAGTTTGAAGCAGTACCGTTCATCAGTGTTTGAAATTCGCCACTCACTTTGGAGTCGGCGTAGTCAAAGGTGATCAAAAAGTGGCCCGAGAGTGCTATTATACTTTTGTCGAGCAAGGTGATGTGATAGACTTGAAGAAAAAGACTTTCACCTACCAAGTGGATACTTTAGATCCTAGAGATGAGACAAAGCTAATTAAAGGGGAGGATGTGGAAACTACAAAGAGTGTGATCCTAGATGATGAAAGACCAGAAATGACCAATCAGATTGGCTCTACCTTAGCACCATCCCTCAAGAAGGAACTGATTGCATTCCTTAAGGAGAGAATAAGTGTTTTTGCTTGGAGTCACGAAGATATTCCCGATATTTATCATGGTTTCATTTGTCATGATCTTAACATCAACCATGATGCCAAGCTAATTAAACAGATATGTAGCGTGTTCAGTCCAGAGATAAATGTATCTATACGCGAAGAAGTGGATAAATTATAGAAGGCTCAATTCATTAAAGTTATCAAGTATCCCAACTGGCTAGAAAATGCAGTGATGGTGAAAAATAAGAATGACAAATAGTAAATGTGCATGAATTTCACTAATCTCTATAAGGCATATCCAAAAGATCATTTCCCTTTACCAAGGATCGATCAATTGGTGGATACAACTGCTGGCTATGAGCTACTCAACTTCATGGACGCATACTCATGTTATAACCATATTAAAATGAAGCCTAAAGACAGGTAAAATACTTCTTTTATCACCAACCGAGGAACCTATTGTTATAATGTAATGCCTTTCGGATTAAAGAACGCAGGGGCTACTTATCAGAGGCTAGTCAACAAAGTGATTGAAGAGGAAATTAGAAGAAATATGGAAGTTTATGTAGACGACATGCTCACAAAAAGCAAACTCGCTGCTGACCACATTACTGACCTCTCTCAGACCTTTGATCATTTGGAGAAACATCAGATGAAGCTCAATCTGACCATGTGCATATTTGGAGTCCGAGAAGGAATGTTTTTGGGTTTTGTTTTCAATCAGAGAGGTATAGAGGCAAATCTCATGAAAATTAAATCTCTACTTGAAATGCAATCTCCAATTAGCAAGAAGGAAGTCCAAGGCTCACTGGAAGAGTAGCTGCCTTGAATCGCTTTGTCTCCCTAGCAACGAATAAATGACTACCGTTCTTCCAGGTGTTGAGAAAAAAACTTTGAATGGAATGAATAATGTGAGAGGGCATTCCAAGAATTAAAGAAATACTTGGGTTCACCACTACTGTTGTCCCGACCAATAATAAGGGAGAAGTTGTACTTGTACTTAGCCATTTTTGAGTCAGCTGTTAGCTTGACACTCATTCGACTAGAAGATGGAGTGCATAAACCAGTTTACTACATAAGTAAATACTTCAGAGGAGCATATATTAGATATCCATGCCTGGAAAAATTGGCTTTAGTAATGATTGAATCATCCAGATGAATGAGGCCTTATTTCTAAGCTCATATGATAATAGTGTACACGAAATTACCTCTTTGGCAAGCACTTCATAAGCCAAAAAAATTGGGAAGGTTTATATGTTGGGAGATGGAATTAGGAGAATATGATATCAGTTATGAGCCCAGATCGTCGCTAAAACGCCAAGCGGTGGCTGATTTTATTGTAGAGTTTATGTATCCAGAGCGAACTTCCATGGAAGATAATCAAGTGTTTTACCAAGCCAATACACCTCTTCATAGGAGAGTCCAACCGTTTTTCCAACAGAACAGACCGTTTCGGATGAGATTTCAAAACAATAGGCTTATTCGGAAGAGAGTTCAAGGCAAACTAAGGTTGCGGCCGATCAACCTGAGTTATCTATTATTCTAGAGTTTTCTCAGAAATACTTGTAGGAAAGCAAAAAGATTTTTAAGCATGTAATTAATTCTTAATACCCCTGATAATCTTGATGTTGAATATGCACTAAGATTTAAATTTTAAGCCTCAAATAATGAAGCCAAGTACGAGGCACTAATCACAGGTCCAGAGTTAGCTTTTTCACTGGGTTCCGAGCAAGTAATAGCCCACAGTGATTCCCAGTTAATTGTAAATCAAGTTCTGTAGATATACGGAGATATAAGAGATTTGATGGTGAGATATTTGGCTAATACCATAGAAGTGATGACAAAATTTCCTGCTATCCAAATTATCAGAATCCCAATGATGAACAATTCCTGAGCAGAAGCACTTGCTCGGCTAACTTCAACAACCAGGATTGAGCTTAGAAGGAGTATACCGATGGAGATCTTAACGTCTAGAAGCATCGAAGAAGATCTTATAATCAAATTTATTACCACAGATTTGGGACCGTCATGAATGGATCCAGTTAATGACTACATTGACAAATGTGTTCTACCCATTGATACAAAGGAAGTGAAGAAACTGAGATACAAAATAGTAGGATATGTCTTGCAAAGAGGAATCTTGTACAAAAGGGGATATATTGTCTCCTTACTACGATGTGTTCATCCATTAGAAATTTAAGAACTAATCAAAGAAGTGCATGAGGGATCTTGAAGAGCTCATTTAGCTGGACAGTCGTTGGTCCGACGAATTGCTATGTAGGGATATTTTGGCCGACCATGAAAGAAGATTGCATGGACTTTTCCAGAAAATGTGACAAGTGCCAGAAGTTTGCAGCAATCCATCGAAGACCCATGTTTGTATTCACACCAATTACTTCACCTTAGTATTTCGCAATTTGGGGAATTGATTTGGTCAACCCACTACCGACCACAAAATGGAGGTTTAAGTACTTGGTAGTTGCAGTAGATTATTTCACCAAGTGGGTTGAAGCAGAGTAAATGATTGATATGCCATACGAGAAGGTTTTTCATTTCATTCGGAAGCATATTATTTGTAGATATGGGATACCATATGCTTTCATTACTAACCATTATACACAGTTTGACAATGAAGATTTTGAGGCTTACTATGTCCAATCAAAGATCTGAAAACTTCATTCTACACTTAGTCATACACAGTGCAATGGTCAGACTAAAATCATAAATAAAATTCTCCTATAAGGGTTGAAGAACAAACTAGAAGCAACGAAGGGTAATTGGATAAATGATCTTCATTATGTTCTTTGGGCTTATTGACAATGCTTAGAACTAATACTAGCGAAACCCCATACATGGTTGCATTTAGCACTGAGGCTGTAGTACCAAGTGAGATAGGACTAGAGATTGGACCTGGATTTGGTGGAAGAAGTGAGAGAAGATGCTGCCATCAGACTTGTTTCCTACCAACAGATAATTGCTCATTTTTACAATAAAAGGATGAAGCCAACCAATTTTAAAAAATAAGACTATGTACTTAAGAAGGTGATATTAGAAGGGAATAAGTTGGAAGAAAATTGGTATGGTCCTTATCGTATTATATCAGTCGTCCAACCTGGTACTTTTCGTTTGGAAACTTTGGAGGGAGAACAGTTCAAGAACCCTTGGAATGCCGATCATCTTTAAAAATACTACCAGTAATAGAAAAATTCTATGTAATCTTTATTTCTCCCAGAATGGAATAAAAATTTATGATTTTCGATTCATTTCAGTTCAGTTTTTCATTTTTTTCGGAGTATGGTGATATACATCCCCCAACAAGTATACAAAACGATCATTACTGTGCTATAAGTTAGTCGGTCAGCCAACTGGGTTTCTGCCGACCAAATTTATAGGTTCCTTACACCTGTTACTAACGATTATGACTTTTTATATGACTTTAGTCACGAATAAAAATCCGATTAATGGTCACTTGCTACAAATGATTATTACTTCATAAATGTAAACGATCATTACTGTGCTATAAGTTAGTCGGACGACAAATTAGGTTTCTGCCGACTAAATTAACAGGTTCCTTACACCTGCTACTAATGATCATTAATTTTTATATGACTTTAGGTTACGATCAAAAAGCCGATTAATGGTCACTTGCTACAAATGATCATTACTTCATAAATGATTTTAGGTCATGAACTGGAATTCGATTAATGATCATTGCTTCTTGTATGATTTCGCCTTTGGATGAATCAAGAACGAGAACCCTATAAAACTTTACAAGTTTTACCCAATCGAGTTACATAATGGAATATATATATACATTCCTACTACAAGAATACACATACACATCCCTAATACACTTGGTTTGCCACTGATAACTAATAACAATACTTGGATCAAAACTAAGCAGTTGGTTTTATTTAAGTATATTAGTAGTATCTAAGGCCCTACAATAGCAAAGGATAGAAATTAAGCAGATTACCTAGTCGATCAGCCGATTAACTAATTGTTGGCGAAACTATAAGTATCCAGATTGCAGACACAAATATCAAAGAACTAGCATAAATGAATAAATAAAAGTTGCTTTCATTTCACTAGAATTTTTTAACAAGATTCTAGCAATAGCAAATGGAAAAAAGATCGATTGGGAATTTTCCCAAAGCCTTATCCATGCCAGCCGGAGAATCATCCAAAGTATAAGGAGAATTGATAAAGTTAAAATCCTATAGCATCCTCCTGTTACTGATGCTCGACTGGTTAACTAGATGAGGAGGTCGAACTATTTTAAGTTCATCGTGCCACTCATAATCCCCTACATACTTAGATATTAAACACTGAGGAATTGAATCAAAAGGAATCCAACTTACATCTAACTTGAACGGAGGATTTGGACAGTCCAAAAAATTGTGATCGTTCCAATGCCATAGTTAACTGTCCTCGTTAAATTTCAACAAAGTAAGAAGATTGGTCCATCCTCATTTATAGCCGTCGTGATGATTCTGGGCCAAATGATCATCCACACGAGACAAGGATTCATTGTAACCCTTCATCCACACTTCTCTGGGTTCTTGTGGAATTGAAAGGTTAACCTCTTTATTTGATGCTGAAGTTTCTTGAGAACATTGTATTTGTTTTTCAAATGAATCATCTGATCGACAATAGTAGACATCTTGGTTTTTAGCTGAAGTGTAAGATCAGCAATAGCTTTGGTTTTAGCCTTTAACTGCGCAGCTTGATCAGCCAAAGTTTTTTTAGTCCTGTCCTCTTAAAGAGTTCACCGAGCAATAGTTGTTCCTCGGGAGGCTTGGTCAAACTTAATCTTCTTCCCTTACAAAGATTTTAACTCTTGTAACAGTCTGACATTCTCCTCTTCTTAGAAAGAAACTCCTTCATTTGAGCCATCAGTAGTAGACTTCTTCAAACTTTCAAATTCATTTCTCAAAGCATTATTCTCTTCCTCCAATAAAGATGCAAGTTCTTAAACCGCTTTAACCTCCCACTTTAGCACAATTTCTCTCTTATTCAAAGTCGAGGTATATTTCTGAAGTTTTTTCTCAAAGCCACCAACTTCACTCAAAGCTTTGAACTTGGCTTCATAGTCAGCATGGAGAAGATCCTTCGATCGGTTATGATCACTCTGAATTTTCTCGATTATCTCAACGTATGCAACATTATTGTCCACAACCCGATCAAGAAGGAATTTGAGATAAGTGTATGCAACCTTTACTTGATTAGATATGTCTACACCGAGCAAGTCTGTTAGTTCTTCATCCGTTAAGTCCAAGTGACTAGCCTTAAATAGATTGTGGCAGCAGTTAAACATGTCGAAGTCAGTGGAAGAAATATGTTCCATCTTGGCATTGAACTTGAAAGATAAAGCAACACTTGATCAACAATAAAAAGAGACAGAGCAATAACTAAGCATCAGAAAAGTGATAGAAGTAGATAATTTAATTAAAAGTTCTTTCATTGATAGATGGCAACGTTACAAAAAGGTACATCAGAAAAAGATAAAAAGTAGATAAAAGAAAGGTGCAAAATACAAAGACTATAATCTAAATAAGTCTACACCTTCTTCTTATCCTTTTCTACCTCAGGTTTATTTCTTGGTCGATAAGTAGGGAAGCTGAATCAACAAGTGCATTGTCTTGATCGGATCGAGGAACAGTTGACCCAATTCCTAGAGAGTATTCCCCAGAACCTGCACCATCCTCAATTTCATCATCAAGGTTGGGGGGGAGCTTGGTACATGCCTAAAAAATAACTCTGAATCTTCAGTAATTCTGACTTCCCTCAAAGATGCCGATAAATCGTCTTTGAAAATTTTCTTCTTAGCATAAGATATCTGGGTAGACGTAGCGAAGATGGACTTATCCCAGCCCTTGTTGAAGTATGTTTATCTAGTTTTCTTTATTTTGGCCCTCTCAACATAAAGGTCAACAGAAAGTCTGACTACCTTATCTTCAGCAGTCGTTGCCCTACGCTCAGCTTGAGTGGAGGCTAAGGTAGCCACAGTCAGAGCTTGATCAACTTTCTATCGTGCTTCTTCTATAACCTTGATTTTTTCCTCCCAATTCTTCTGCTTTGTATCCAAAGCTTGTTTGGACTCCTTCAGGTATTTTTTAAGGCCCTCGAAGTCCTCCTCTATTTCTTTCAAAGAAGAAAATAATTGGTCGTCCTTCTCCAACATCTGGTTGTAATCAGCCAGGAACTGCAAGAAAATAACCAAGTCATATTGAATCAAGGAAGTTATAAATAACTAACTTCATATATGAAAACCTTACCAAGGCCAGGCTTTGAGTAACCATCTCTGGTAGTCTTGATCGGGGCATGGAAATATCAGTAGCCCTATGGTCTGGGAGAGTACTAGCCTTGATCATCTTCTTAGCCAAGCTATGACTAAAGGGTACAAATGAACCAGCAAATGGAACTTTACCAACCAACCCCTATTGATCGGCATAAATAACTTTCTTAAGCTCTTTTTTAACTGGACCCTTCCTTAGTCTCTTGAGAGGAGACTCGTCACCTTTAGTGGCTAGAGATTTCTTGCCAGCCCCAACCGTCTTCTTCTGGGTACCACTTTTAATTGGTTTCTTGGCACTAGCAGCGAATTCCTCTTCCAGAAGATTGGGAATTTTCCTTTTTCCCATGCTGACAGAAATGGGAAGATTAGAGTCAAAAGAAGAAGTACCACCGGTAGCAACTTCAAAACTAGCACCAACATACTCAGTAGAAGAGGAAGTAGACATTGGATCTTCCTCCAAATAAACCACAATTGAAGGCACAACAGTTATGGGTCGAGCTACAAAGGAGGTTATGGATCTCATATACTCTAGAAACATAGAAGATGATCGTGGATGCTCTTCTCCTGTTCTTTGATTAAGGCCCTATAAGAATTTGAGTTCTTCCAATTTTACTTCACCCTGTTTGGGGCACTTTCTCCTGCACTCTTTCGCAACAGGACAATAAGCAGTAATAGTTAGCATACATCAGAAAAGAAATTAGTAAAGAAAGACAAGAATTAAAATAACAACCTATCCCATTCCTGGATTGAGGGCACCTGGGACCATTGTAGGCCACTCCAGTGCCAAGTGGATCGTGTTGCTAATTTTTAACTATTAAAGCATGATCCCAATAATCCTTATTGGAATTAGGCAAATTTAACACTAAATCCCTATTGGCTTGTCTGGTTTTCATGTAATATGTGCTCTCCCCTACAATAGTCCATTTATAGCAGAACAAGATCTCTGAAATTCAAATATGACTTTCATTGATTTCATTCGATTTATTCACACCATTGACAACCCTATAGGTATTGGGGCTACCCTCGCTGGTTTGGCATAAATGAAGAAGAATAGGATTTGGTGGAAATGTGAAACCACACTTAACTATGAACAAGGTTGGTGTAATACCCCGTATTTTTATGCTTTATAAATTTGGGGATTTATTAAATTTAATGTGAGTTAATTATTTAATATAAATTCAAAAATTAATTATGTTATAATTATTAACGTGATGAGAGTTAGTAATTATGGAAAATTTGTTGAATATTACTAATGAGCAAAGTAATATATAATATTGGTTCTATTAAATGTCACGAGTGAATAGAATGACAATTTTGGAAATTTAAGTCGGGACCCGCCTGTGTCGCGTCGGGAATAAATGTTGATTAATAAAAGTAAAATATTTGTAACTTATCCATATGGTCGTTTTGAGTGCGCCAACATGTCCGGAAGGGTCGAGATAGTCAGAAAAGTGTACTCGGGTTTTAGTTTGGGTCTCGGGGCGTTTTTAGGCCTATTTAACACCCCGAGAGGGCATTTTGGACATTTTGCATTTTTGGGTAATTAAACCCACGAAAATTATTAGGCTATATCAGCCATTTGGAAGAGTCCTTTAGGTTTATCAGACTCAAAACTTTAGAACGACCATAGGAGAGGGAAGGAGAAAGCTTTCCAAGCAATCCAAGGCCAAAAAGTCATCCGATTGCACCGCCACCACCACCAACGTGTAGATCGCGCGACGGGGAACGCAACCACACCAAAATCGTCAGCAAACCAGAATTCTGAAATTTCCAGGCAAGTGTTTATCTTGCTTATTTTCATTAATGCATCACTCATGTTAGTCTAGGGTTGATTAGGATGAGTTCAAGGAAGAAAACCCAAGTTGGAGATAGGAAATTGCATGTAGTAATGATATAAATGGAAATCTGGAAATCCCCCTTCATATGTAGAGGTTGAACCACGAATTTATGATGTTTTAGAAGAAGAAAATTCTGGAAAAGATTGATTAGAACAAGGTTAAAGAAATTCTAGGGTTCTTGAGATTTATATGAGTTTTTGGCCTATTAATCCATGGTTATTGATGAAAATTTGCATGCTTTACGTAGAAGATGTATAATATGGGTTTATACTGTTAGTAGTACAAATTTTTGGGCGGTTGTGAATGAAAAATCTGGATTTGGATGAGGTTGTGTGATAGAACCCGTAACTGGTTTCCTGCTGAATTCGCCATACCTGCTTGATCGATCGATCGAGCCAAGATAGAAGATTCGATCGATCGAACCCCAGCCCTCGATCGATCGACCCCTTCTGGCAGACTTATATTTCCCTCTTTTTAAATAGTTGAATTAATTCTAAATGAATAATAATCCTTAGACAACCTTATTAAAATATTTTGGGAGATATAGATGACCAGTAGGACTTATTAATGATTATGAGACCTTTAATGTAAGGCGAGATTTGCATTTTTGGAGTGTTTATATATAAGAGACGATGAAATTTTGCATTAAAGGGAGAGATACGTAAAATAGTTATGATGGAAAATAGATGAATACCTAATGAATTTTACACTTGGGAGGATAGAGTCCATGAGTGTTACGTAGTAAGTTGGAATAATCCCTCAAATTAAAGTTAGAGACGAACCGTTATACGTAATAACTAATAATGGGAAAATAAGGATAAATGTCCTAATTATGGGTTATGAGATGAACCTAACTATGATATGGTAATAGTGGTATATTGATATGACTGTGTTTATGCATATACTATATACGTGTGAAAATCATGCCCGTGCTACTTGCTATCCCTGAGGTTACCGCGCTGGGACAATCTTATCTCGATGTGCCTTTACGGGGGATATTGACTTGTACCCAAGAAGATAGGAATCCTAGGTACAGGCTATCGAATTGATAGTCACGGTCCTAAGAGACGCGAGGGTATGTGCTGACCTCTTGGACTTGCAAACTATGCTTCGCCTCAATATTGTTTGTGTATGTATTAATACAGTTCGAGAGTGATTCCGAACTTGTATTTCCCTTAATACGAGTGATACGGAGATTGGATAGAAGAGTATGTCCGCAACATAATTTTTATGTGGGGTGCTGTTAGAATATATATATATATATATATATATATATGTATATATTATACGAGTATTTAATATATATATGAACTTCTGAAATTTGGAACTTCCTATTGTGTTTATGGTAAGTAAGAAATGCATAATGACTTTAATTTGAAAATACTTGATTTGAAAAGTGTAATGGGAAACTTTATTAGCAGATAAGGTTTAAATGAGAACTTTGTGATCAAATGAAATTATCCTCTTAAACAATTAAATTGTTCATCTTTAAATCTTACGAGTAACCTAAGATAAGTTAAACTGTTGGAAAGGTTAGTGCGATAGGGGTGCACATTAGAAGAGAGGTGAGAATTTCTCAAGGGAGTGCCGCACTAATATGTTGTTGCATTGGCCTGTAAACATTTTAAATACTTGCTAAATGAATTTTAAATCATTTACACTATCGGGCTCGGACCCGTTTCTATTTTCCCTTCTCTCTTGTATATATATGTATATATCACAGGTGCCCAGCAACAAGGGCGTCTTGCATAGGATCCTTTGGAAGGAACGCGCTGCAGCTTAGGTGGGAGTTGCAGGCCTCTTACTTAGACGACCTCATTTATTTGATTCCACTCTTAGCACTATTTATTTCAGTTGGGCTCGTGTCGCCCTTTCCATTTTCACTTATTTTATTGGATATTGCAATCCTTTTATTTCCAGTACTTGCACTTTGGGATTTATTATTACCAGGATGTTTTCATTTAAAGTATTAAATGTTGGATTCAACTAGTAGAATGTTTAATTTATTTGGATTATATGTTCCAGGATAATTGTGGTGTGATTTTTTTTAATATTGAATGATGTAAAGTTTTTAAATCACTGGTTATAAATAAAATTTGGAATGTAATGTCTAAAATGGTTTTGACACTTAGCTTAATTAATTAGGGTGTTTAAATTGGAAAAGTATTTTTCGACAGTGATGCTAAGAATGAACCAACCGTTCACCTTGATTTTAATTTAATAAAGGAGTGGTCGCTCGGTATTTAATTAGGCGGGGTGTCACAGGTGGTATCAGAGCATCAGGTTCTAGTGTCCTTAGGATCTATACGGCTTATTTCGCTTTCAGCTTAGCATTTTTGCTATAGAGCCTTATTTTATGATTGTTGTATTCTTACTTTTACGATTATGTCTTCAGCTATTTAAGATTTGATAATAATTGTAAACTAATAAATTTCTTCACATTTCAGATGCCTCCGAGACGTGCCCCAAAGGATAGACGTGCCCAAGCCGAGCAGCCAGCAGCTCTGGCTCAGGGAACGATGAATGCTAATGAGGTAGCCGCTATTGTTGCTCAGGCGGTGAATGCCGCGTTAGAGGTAGTACAGCAGGCCCCACCCCAGATTCAGGCAGTGGCGCCAGTACCTGCACAGCTTCCATCTGCATGGGAGCGGGTTAGGGATGCCTTTCAGAAGGCGCATCCCCCTGAGTTCTCGGGTAGTTCAGATGTCATCATCGTCAGACAATGAAAGAAAGATATCCAGCGACATATGCGTATGTATGAGTGCACCGACGTGCAGAGACAGTTGTTGGCTTCCTTTAAGCTTGTGGGGGGCGCTTTGCAGTGGTGGGAGTCCACCACCACCTTGGAGGAGAGGGATACGATCCCGATTCAGTCGTTCTGGGAGCAGTTTGATCGCAAGTACTTTCCACCCGCTGTGCAAACTGAGATGAGGCAGAAATTACTGAACTTGAAGCAGGAAAATTCTATCGTTGCCGAGTATGAGGAGGAGTTCACGAGACTTCTCACCATAGTGCCAGATGAGGCACCTACCTAGGGTAAGAAGATAATGTTGTTTGTGGACGGGTTAGCTTGGAGGATCCGTCAGCACCTTATAGGGAATCTGTCTCTGAGTACTTTCACAGATGTACTCAATGCTGCTTTACTACACTGCCAGGATCACCGCTTCCATCTGCAGGGAAGCAAGCGAGCAGGAGAGTTCAGCCAGTAGGGCAGGACAGGGGGTAGTGGCGCTAGTGGAGCACCGACATCCCAGGGACAGACTCGCCAGCATGAGCAGAGTTCCCATCAGGGGGACCCTGCCAAGCGTTCCGATCAGGTGATTCTCGGAAGGGATTTGGGGGTTATAGGCAGGGTCAGCAGGGCCAGTAAGGCCAACACCGATAGCAGCAGGGCCAACAGGGCCAACAGCGTTTTCATCAGGGTCAACAGGGCCAGTGGAGGGGTGGTAACGGCCAACAGGGCCATGGTCAGCAGGGTCAGAGGGAAGGTAACTTTAGAGGCCGATGTTTTGTGTGCGGTAAGCATGACCATAAGCGCCAGGATTTCCCAGAGGGTGATAGGGCCCCTCAGCAGTAGGGTTCCCGTAATGAGCCACAGAGGCCACTTTTTCCAGTCTCCCTCCCAACACCAGCCCAGGTACCAGCCCTACCAGCCATTCCAGCAGCTCCGGTGCAGCAGGGGCAGTTACAGTACGGACGTGTCTATAACGTCCACCAGGCAGCAGCTCCACAGGCACCACCCGCGATTGAGGGTATGTTTCCTATCCATGGTACTATGGGTCAGGTTTTGTTTGATACTGGGGAGACGCATTATTTTATAGCTACCCATTTTGCGAAGGCCTTAGGGTTATTAGCCACAGCAGAGAGCACTATGACGTGTGTAGACTCACCACTGGGGAGTGGATCACTTATTTTCTTTATATACCGGGGTATGGGGGTAGAGATTCGTAGCTTGGTTTTACCAGCAGACATGTTAGTCTTAGATATGAATGAGCATGACATTATTATCGGTATGGATTGGCTCGCGGCTTACAGGGCCATGATAGATTGTTTTGGTGGGAGTATTGTTTTTGCCATTCCGGGGCAAGAGATGTTTGTAGTGGTGATGCCTCGCCCAGAGGGAGGCTTGACCGCTCATTTGTATTACATAGAGGAGGATACCTCTAAGGAGGTTGTGATTCCCTTAGACTCGATCCCAATTTTTCGTGAGTATTTCGATGTATTTCAGGAGATACCAGGCCTACCCCCCAGTCGAGAGATAGACTTTATCATAGATTTATTACCGGGTACTAGACCGATAGCACGCGCTCCCTACCGTATGGCTCCGGCGGAGATGCGAGAGTTACGAGATCAAATAGAGCAACTGTTAGGTCAGGGCTTCATTCGCAGGAGTACCTCACCTTGGGGCGCTCCAGTCTTGTTGTGAAGAAGAGAGATGGTTCACTGAGGTTATGTGTGGACTACCGGGAGTTGAACAAGGTCACGATACGAAACAATTATTCGTTGCCTCGAATCGATGATCTGTTCGACCAGCTGAGGGGAGCAACTTTCTTTTCGAAGATAAATCTGAGGCCGGGGTACCATCAGCTACGTATTAGGGAGCAGGATGTTTCAAAGACTGCTTTCTTGATAAGATATGGGTCCTATGAGTTCAGAGTGATGCCATTTGTCCTCACAAATGCTCCGGTCGTGTTCATGGACTTAATGAATCGAGTGTTCAGAGAGTTCTTGGATCAGTTTGTCATCGTCTTCATAGATGACATTATGATATATTCAACCTTTAAGGAGGAGCATGCCGAGCACTTGAGGCAGGTTCTTCAGACTCTACGAGAGCATCGGCTGTATGCTAAGTACAAGAAGTGCGGATTCTGGTTACGAGAAGTACAGTTCTTGGGCCATATTATTTCTGAGCAAGGGATAGCCGTCGACCCGAGTAAAGTATCAGCGATGAGGGAGTGGGGAGAGCCCACGACATCGACAGAAGTGCATAGTTTCTTGGGATTAGCCGGATACTACAGGAGATTCATTCGGAGATTCTCCAAAATAGCGGGGCCATTGACGAACCTGACTCGCAAAGGGGTTCCATATGTTTGGGATGATGCTTGTCAATTGTCTTTCGACGAGCTGAAAGACAAGCTTACTTCAGCACCAGTCCTTGCTTTACCTAAGATGGGTGTGGAGTACCTGGTTTACACCGATGCCTCTTTACGGGTACTTGGGGGAGTACTTTAGCAAGGGGAGAATGATAGCTTTTGCCTCACGCAAGCTTAAACCGCATGAGAAGAATTACCCCACCCACGACCTAGAGTTAGCAGCGGTCGTTTTTGCATTGAGGATATGGAGGCACTATTTATTGGGGAAGAAGTTTCACTTGTTCACGGACCACAAGTCACTGCAGTACCTGTTCACTCAGCGAGAGCTAAATATGTGTCAGCGCAGATGGTTAGAGTTTGTGAAGGACTATCAGTTCGACATACAATACCATCCGGGGAAGGCCAACGTAGTTGCTGATGCGTTGAGCCGTAGACCGATAGACGATGTAACTAACATCTGGAAAGCAAAGTGCAAAGAGTTGGGTCACCAGGACACAGTAGCCCGTTCTTTCGTATCTGTCATGACAGTGACACCCGGGATTGTTACGAGGGTGATACAGGCACAGATCGCAGACCCGTTTTGCCAGGAGCAGATTATACGAATTTTAGATGAGGGTGTTGAGTCCTATTCTGTTAGTTCTGATGGGGGTTTGAGATTTAATGGAAGATTGGTGGTCCAAGAAGGAATAGAATTACGTCATGCAGTGATGACCCAGTCTCATGGGTCCCGATTTGCGGTACATCCTGGAGGAGATAAGATGTACAAGGATTTGAGGCGACAATACTGGTGGAGTGAGACGAAGAAGGACATCGCTGAGTGCGTGTCCAAGTGTGCTACCTGCCAGCTGGTAAAGGTGGACCATCAGAAGCCGTCAGGGTTGCTTAAGCCATTGGAAATACCCGCGTGAAAGTGGAAGAGTATTTCCATGGACTTTATTACAGGGTCGCCCACATTACAGCGGGGCCACGACTCTATCTGGGTGATTATAGACCGTTTGACCAAGGTGGCTCATTTTTTTGTCGGTGCGGATAGACTATACCATGGGTCAGTATGCTCAGTTGTTCATTGCTGAGATTGTCAGATTACATGGGGTGCCCCTGAATATTGTGTCAGATAGAGACAAGATCTTCGTGTCACGTTTTTGGGAAAGCTTTCAGGAGGCTATGGGTACAAAGTTGAGGTTGAGTTCAGCTTACCACCCACAGACAGATGGACAGACAGAGCGTACTAACCAGATGTTGGAGGATATGCTATGAATGTGTGTTCTTGATTTTGGAGGAGGTTGGGAGCCACACCTTCCACTGGTAGAGTTCGCTTATAATAACTCTTATTAGTTCACGATTGGCATGGATCCATTCGAGGCTTTGTATGGCAGGCCTTGTCGTTCCCCAACTTATTGGCTAGAGGTAGGGGATAACAAGTTGCTAGGACCAGAGGTGATTCAGGAAACCTCCGCGAGGATTGAGATGATCATGAGTCGTATCCGAGTAGCCCAAGACAGGAGAAAAGTTACGCCGATGTGAAATGGTTCTTCCGAGAGTTTAATGTGGGGGACCAAGTATTAATGCGAGTATCTCCTATGAAAGGAGTGATGAGGTTCGGGGAAGAAAGGGAAATTAGCCCCGAGGTATGTGGGACCATTTCTAATCATCGAGAGGATTGGGCCGGTGGCTTACAGGTTGGGACTGCCAGAGCATTTACATCGCATTCACGATGTATTCCACATCTCGTCGCTGAGACGATATCTTCGGGATGACATGGCTCACACCCACATCGCGATAGAGGAGATAGACTTACAGCCTGACAGCTCTTACGAAGAGAGACCGGTGGCTATCTGACACGACTCAGAATGTGTCTCTAAAGTGTGTACTCTCTTGGCTCAAGTGCAAGCCTGTCGCTCAAGTAATAATCCGACAAGTCGGGTATCGATCCTCAGGGAAAAAGGACAACGGAGTTATGACGATGGAATCAGACGGAGGAATCCTAACGATGACTCTAAAAAGGAAGGAAAATATTTGATTTTGATTTTTGGGATTGATTAAACTAAATGCAATTATGATGAACTATGCAACTAACTAAATTATCTAGATGAGGAATGAAGAATTAAATTGAAACTGTTAAACTTAAATGATGAGAAAACAGGATGGGCATACAATCCCCCAACCCTAGTGTAGTGCAGTGACAATGCCAATCATAAATTTATCCGATTAATCGGACCCGGAATTTAGGACTCCCAAGCATTATGTATACGAGGTTCAAGCCCGCGTCATACCTAATCTGAGGATGAGTAAATAGGTATCGCGGTAATTGCATTCAAATTGTACTCTAAATCATCACGAGTACCCAAAGGTAAACGAGATATAAAGATCCATAATTATTATGTAATTATGTGATACGATCAAAATCAATCATTAAATTTATCGGATTCACGTTGTACACATACACTAACACATCAGGTTGGGTTCATGCATCCCAACCTTTAAAACCTAGCCGGACATGTTAAATGGACTAATGCATGAAATATTAACGTTGCATGTGTATGAATTCATGATGAAACAAGATTGAAACATGTAAAGATATACTATGAATGCGAAAACAAGTTGAATCGACTACGAAAACTAAGCATGCAAGAACAACGACAAAAATCTTGAATCTTGAATTAAAACTTGAAAAACAAACCCGAAACAGTGAAATCTTGAAGCAATATAATCCCTTGATGTTCCTAGATGTTCCTCTCCTTTTTCTCCATCAAAAACTCTCTAAAACTAGCCCTAATAGCTGTTCCTAAGCTGCTGCCTCCGTTCCCTACAATTTTGGAGTGTTAAAAACCTAATAGGAGTCTTGGGAACCAATCAGCATAAAAGACAAAATTCGCGCATCAGGTACCCCGAACCGGTTCGCCCCCCCAAGCCGGTTCGGCCTGGGGTTCGCGAATGTATGCTGGCCTGGAGTTCAACACTTAGGATTTTTTTGGCTTTTCTCTTCTTTTCTTGGATTTTTCTTCAACTTCAACTGAGCATAACTTTTCAACCGTGGCTCGGATTTGGGTGCCGTTTCTTCCAGTGTTCTCGTTGTTCCGAGATCTTCAACTTTCCAGTTGACTTCTCCTTCCGGATCTGGCTGCAAAGTTACCAATTTGCCCTTGAACTTGCCTTCTTAGCTTTTCTAGCATTGTCTTGCTTCCTCCTTTGCACTGCTTGCATAATTAACCTGTAAAATCAATAGGAGAAGCACAAAACACGAAATACTAGCCACGAAGGTTAGTAGCATAAATGTGAATCAAATCCATATATGTTACATCACTCGGGTTCACAAATGTACCGAAATTAGGGGGATAAATATACAATATTTATGCCCAATCAAACCCCCCTAACTTAGAACTTTGCGCGTCCCGAGCAATGTAAAAGAATGAGAGTATGAGTTAAGGATCCATCAAAGACTTTATTGGGATAGAGCACCTCTTTCGCGGGCAAGCGATTTCATTTAGCGCATGCAACAAGCCTTTAAACCTCTAGGTTACCCTAGTAGGACGAGTTGTGTCTCGTGAGGGTTTGCAGTGAATATACCCACAAAATTCGACTCAAAGAAAATTCAAAATATGCAAAAATTGTGCAATTCAAACTTTTCCAGAAAATAGTCATCATCAAGTCATATTTACGAGTCTCAAACCGTAGTGTGTGTGCGAAGCTGGAAATGTAACCGCCAATTTTCACTGATTGATCATTACGTTACTTATCCGAAAATTCGTTTTGATTTCAATTTCTCATGGAACGCTCTCACAAACAAATCTCTCGGATTATGGCATTTCTCTCGACATGCGTGATATAAAGAGTAAGTGTAGTGGAAGCAAATTCACGCATACAAGTAGAAAGACGGAAACTTTATGGCGAAAGGATCTCATCAACGGATTATGGTTTTAAAAACGGGAACATTGCCTTTATTTCGCACACTTAGCCTCTTATATTATCTTTTGGTGTCTTAAATCTCCACGCGGTAATCAATTTTCGCAATTTGGACTCGGTTAGGACTTTTTTTGGGTTGAAGGTTGCATTGGGTAAAATGAAGGCGGTACGGGAGGTTGGAATTGGAAAAGTCATTAATGATGTCCATTTGTGCTTTTTCCGAGCTATTGCTCATTTTTTCTTCTTTTTTTCACTTCTTTTCTTTTCTTGCTATTTTTGTTGAGCATTCTTCTATTTTTTTTCTTTCCCCTTTTTGTTGCACTTTTCGGACTTAAATTCTGATTTTTTTTTTTCATTTTTCACAATTCCGGCTATTTTGGGTTTTTCGGGTTGTCAAACGAAAGGGAAAATTATTCGGCTCAATTTGGGTTGCAAAGGGTGATTTTTCGCTACTTTTTTTGGCCAAAATTTTGGGTGACAAACGAGGGCCTACTTCATTGCCCAAAATACCAATTGCGTTACCATATGCGTTTCGAGGTGAATTTAAGTTTAGAGACTAATTTGGCACATTTTTCAAGGCAATATTGCACACATTTTTCAAAATCGATCAAAATGAAAGGATTGAGATCCTTGACAACTTATTAAGCGCTAAAAAGAACTTTGAGTTAACAATTAACTCGGAATGATTTAAAAAGCTCGCAAAACGGGATAGGCTCGAATCTCACCGGGTTTGTTAATCGCCACATTTATTCGTTAAGTCGTCAATTTTCGCACAATTTCCATCTTTGGTCAATCTCGACTTTGTGTATGTTGGATATTTACAATTTGAGACTCCAATTCGACTTTTAATGATATTTTTGAAAAATTAGAATTCCAATTTTTATTCATTTTGAACAAAAATATTTTGGGGTTTTTCAAAATTTTATGATTTTTTTTTTTGGAAATTTTGGGCATTTTTGAAAATTTGTGAAGTTTTAGAAATACGCACTTGTGACCCCCCCTAGCTTAGACTTTTGCATTGTCCTCAAGCAAAAAGGACGAAAATCTAACTCAAGGCGAATGAAAAGTGCGGAAAAATAAAACAAACAAATATTAAAATGCAACAAGACACTATATGACACTCATGCATGACTCAAAAATACAACAATAATCACCCCATATGCGTCGGGGGTGCGATGACCTCTCATATCTCCACAAACTCACCTGACCCCACTTACGGGGGTCGATGCTCTCCTTGTCACTCCCGTCCTAGGATTATATTCCAATAATCGAAACAAGTTGGGACCTCGCCCATAGATAAAGGATAGACCGGGAGACTCATCGTGACTAGCTGGAAAGGGATCCTCGTGATGCTGGCTCAAAGTGTGATCTGCGTGCACTGACTCGGAGGGAACACCTAGGTTTCGTTCAATTTTTGGGATGCATGGGTCGGGCTCTAAGTCAGATGAGCCACAACTTTTCTCCTCACTTGCCTTCTGGGCCTCTAGTGTTGTGGGTGGATTGTCACAACGAAGTAATTCATCAATTTTTGCTTTCAATTCATTTTCGTCTAAGTGACTACATGAATCCAATAGGTATTGGCCTTCAATAGTAATACTTTCATCCACCTGCCCGAATTCTTTTTCAAAATCTTCCATGCTCATATCTCCTAGTTCTCTCTCTCGAGTAGTGCCTACGTCCTCTTTTACTTGCTCGATCTCCAACTCCACCAGTTTTCTCTCTTCTAACCCCTCTCTCTCTCTTTCAATTGCGGTCACTACACACCTCTCCCCCACTTTTCTCTCATTGTCACAACTACCACTACTACTTGATGAAATAGGGCACACCCCTAACGGCTCTCTCTTGTGGGACCCCTCATTCTTATGGCTCGACACTAAGCAGGACCCTAGGGCATCTCCACAATCATTTTCCTCAAAATACTCCCCTATGATTTCGTCTATGAAGCTCACCGCGTGAAGGTCATCTTCTTCTCCCGTATGTTGGGTGACATGGAAGATGTTGGTCTCTAAGGTCATATTCCCAAAGGTGAGTTGCATTCGCCCATTCCGAGTATTGATGATTGCATTAGCCGTAGCTAAGAAAGGGAGCCCAAGGATGATGGGAACATGGTTGCTCGAGTTAAAGGAGGGCTCCGTGTCCCAAATGACAAAGTCTACCGGGAAGTAGAAAGTGTCAATTTGGACGATCACGTCCTCGACTATGCCTCTTGGGATCTTCACGGTTCGATCCGCTAATTGGAGAGTGACCTTTGTGGGCTTGAGGTCGCCCAAGTCAAGTTGCCTATAGATGGAGTAAGGGAGGATATTGACACTTGCTCCCAAATCAAGTAAGGATTTTTCAATTTTGTTTTCTCCAATGATGCAGGAAATGGTGGGTGCACCGGGATCTTTGAATTTAGGTGGGAGATCATTGAGTAGAATAGAGCTCACATTCTGTGCTAGAAAGACATTTTTCTTTACCTTCATCTTTCTCTTTACCGTCAATAAGTCTTTAATGACTTTTCCATAAGTTGGAATTTGCTTAATGGCATCGAGGAAAGGTAAATTCAGCTTAACTTGTTTTAGCACGTCTAGCACGTCATCACGTGGGTTTCCTTTATGGGAAGGAATTAGCCTTTGAGGAAACGGTGCCGCGGAGGGTGGTTTCACTACTACCTCGGCCTCACTAGCATCTTCTTTGTTACTCTCATTCAAGGGGACATCTTCGGCCTCTTTCGTGCCGGGCGAAATCTCCTTGTCTTTAAGTACGTTTCGTGGGGGAGGTGACAAGTCAACCACTCTCCCACTACGTAGAGTGGTAATTGCGCTACATTGCTCAGGATGGTCATGGGGTGTCGAGCTAACACTAGTTTGACCTTGGAGAGGTCTTTGGCCCTGGACAGGAAACTTGCCCTTCTCTTGGACACTCAACGAGGATTGTATCTTTGACAGATTCGCATTTATATCGCCAATCTGACGATCATATTTGGCATTGGTTATGGTCTGGCTTGCGATGAATTGGTTCATGGTATCCTCGAGAGTTCTCCGCTGTGGCAGGATATAATTTCCGTGAGGTGGTGGTGCTTGCACATGTCCTTGCATGTGTGGAGCTTGTTGAAATTATTGTGGTGGAGGAGGGGCAACATGCGAAGGAGGGTTCATTGCAGCATGTTGTTGCCCGTAGCTAAAACCGGGATGATTTTTCCATGAAGGGTTGTATGAATTCCCGTGCGGGGCACCGAAATTACCATTAAAGCCTCCTATACCACTAACTTGCTCCTGCAACATTACTTTGTAGGCGGGTATCGTCGGGCATTCCTCAGTTGAATGTCCCGCCTCACAAATCGCACACACCTTCACGACAGGGTTCGGAATGGGTCCAGCTGGTCCTTTTCCATATAACTCGCATAGGTCTCGCAATCCTTTCTCAATGGTGTCCAATCGACAGTCCGTCATAGAATTCTTATCTACGTGGAATAGGCCGGACGCCGATGGAGTAGTGGTGGGTTGTCGATTTTGATTTTGAGCGTTCGGGTCAGAGGTATCCCAGGATTGGGTAGTCTCGGCGACATACCTCATGTGAAGATCGGCATCGTGGGCATCTAGATCGACAAACGGATCGCTTCCCATAGTTTCAACAAGTTGTTTGGAGTTAAGATTTAACCCATTATAGATAAAGGAGATGATTTGCGATGGATCAAATCCATGATGGGGGCATGAAGCCATTAACTCATTGAAACGTTCATAACATCGATGGAATGACTCATTTTCATGTTGCCTAAACGCTTGAATTTGAGCCTTGATAGAGATTGTTCGATGTGTTGGGAAGAATTTCTTGAGAAACTTAGACTGTAGCTCATTCCAGGATGGTATCGAGCTTGGAGGTAAAGACCATAGCCAGGCTTTAGCTTTATCTTTAAGCGAGAAGGGGAAGAGTTTGAGGCGGATTACCTCTTGTGTGCAGGTTTGATCATTGAGAGTATCACACACGTCCTCAAATTCCCTTATATGGAGGTATGGCTTTTCAGAATCCATACCGTGGTAATGTGGTAGCATTTGGATCATTCCATTTTTGAAACGGAACTGCCCGACATTATACGGGAGTATAATGCATCCTGGAGTGACAGTGCGCTCAGGATATAAGAATTCTCTCAATGGGCGATACGGAAGCTCGTCCTCACCGGTAGGTGCATTACTATGTTGCGACATCTCTCTCTCACTTGACGACTCGGCGCTCTCACTAGGTGTGCTCGAAGTGTGTCCTACGAATGAGAATGGAGTGTTACTAGAGACTGAGTGCGACGGTGTGGGTGGTGGGATCCAGAAATGTGGGGCGTTTGGAGTGTGGGGACTATCAGGGTTATACTCAACAAGTGGATTTTCGTGAATGCTGATTGGAGTATTATGGGGTGTGGGAGTGGTTTCAGAATTTTGCATTAAAGTTTAGGAGAGGTGATGGTGAATCTTTTTGTGCCCTTTTTTTTTTTTTTTTAGTCAAAGCTTTGGATTAACTCAATCTAATCCTAAGTCTACCTAATTCCTCGGCAACGGCGCCAAAAACTTGACACGACTCAGAATGTGTCTCTAAAGTGTGTACTCTCTAGGCTCAAGTGCAAGCCTGTCGCTCAAGTAATAATCCGACAAGTCGGGTATCGATCCTCAGGGAAAAAGGACAACGAAGTTGTGACGATGGAATCAGACGGAGGAATCCTAACGATGACTCTAAAAAGGAAGGAAAAGATTTGATTTTGATTTTTGGGATTGATTAAACTAAATGCAATTATGAAATTATGATGAACTATGCAACTAACTAAATTATCTAGATGAGGAATGAAGAATTAAATTGAAACTGTTAAACTTAAATGATGAGAAAACAGGATGGGCATACAATCCCCCAACCCTAGTGTAGTGCAGTGACAATGCCAATCATAAATTTATCCGATTAATCCGACCCGGAATTTAGGACTCCCAAGCATTATGTATACGAGGTTCAAGCTCGCGTCATACCTAATCTGAGGATGAGTAAATCGGTATCGCGGTAATTGCATTCAAATTGTACTCTAAATCATCATGAGTACCCAAAGGTAAACGAGATATAAAGATCCACAATTATTATGTAATTATGCGATACGATCAAAATCAATCATTAAATTTATCGAATTCACGTTGTACACATACACTAACACATCAGGTTGGGTTCATGCATCCCAACCTTTAAAACCTAGCCGGACATGTTAAATGGACTAATGCATGAAATATTAACGTTGCATGTGTATGAATCATGATGAAATAAGATTGAAACATGTAAAGATATACTATGAATGCGAAAACAAGTTGAATCGACTACGAAAACTAAGCATGCAAGAACAACGACAAAAATCTTGAATCTTGAATTAAAACTTGAAAAACAAACCCGAAACAATGAAATCTTGAAGCAATATAATCCCTTGATGGTCCTAGATGTTCCTCTCCTTTTTCTCCATCAAAAACTCTCTAAAACTAGCCCTAATAGCTGTTCCTAAGCTGCTGCCTCCGTTCCCTACAATTTTGGAGTGTTAAAAACCTAATAGGAGTCTTGGGAACCAATCAGCATAAAAGACAAAATTCGCGCATCAGGTACCCCGAACCGGTTCGCCCCCCAAACCGGTTCGGCCTGGGGTTTGCGAATGTATGCTGGCCTGGAGTTCAACACTTAGGATTTTTTTGGCTTTTCTTGGATTTTTCTTCAACTTCAACTGAGCATAACTTTTCAACCGTGGCTCGGATTTGGGTACCGTTTCTTTCAGTGTTCTCGTTGTTCCGAGCTCTTCAACTTTCCAGTTGACTTCTCCTTCAGGATCTGGCTGCAAAGTTACCAATTTGCCCTTGAACTTGCCTTCTTAGCTTTTCTAGCATTGTCTTGCTTCCTCCTTTGCACTGCTTGCATAATTAACCTGTAAAATCAATAGGAGAAGTACAAAACACGAAATACTCGCCACGAAGGTTAGTAGCATAAATGTGAATCAATTCCATATATGTTACATCACTCGGGTTCACAAATGTACCGAAATTAGGGGGATAAATATACAATATTTATGCCCAATCACTATCCTAGACCATAGCGAGAGGAGATTGAGGTTGAAGGTAGTTCCACTTGTATGGGTCCAGTGGGAGCATCATAATGTGGAGGAATCCACTTGGGAGCGCGAGGCAGATATGCGCGAGAGATATCCAGATTTATTCTTACCATGTATGCCTTATTTCTGAATTTCGGGACGAAATTCAGTTATTAGGGGGAAAGTATGTAATAGCCCGTATTTTTATGCTTTATAAATTTAGGGATTTATTAAATTTAATGTGAGTTAATTATTTAATATAAATCCAGAAATTAATTATGTTATAATTATTAACGTGATGAGAGTTAGTAATTATGGAAAATTTGTTGAATATTACTAATGAGCAAAGTAATATATAATATTGGTTCTATTAAATGTCACGAGTGAATAGAATGACAATTTTGGAAATTTAAGTCGGGACGCGCCTGTGTCGCGTCGGGAATAAATGTTGATTAATAAAAGTGAAATATTTTTAAGTTATTCATATGGTCATTTTGAGTGCGCCAACGTGTTCGGAAGGGTCGAGATAGTCAGAAAAGTGTACTCGGGGGTTTAGTTTGGGTCTCGGGGTGTTTTTAGGCCTATTTAACACCCCAGGAGGGAATTTTGGACATTTTGCATTTTTGGGTAATTAAACCCACGAAAATTATTAGGCTATATCAACCATTTGGAAGAGTCCTTTAGGGTTATCAGACTCAAAACTTTAGAACTGCCATAGGAGAGGGAAGGAGAAAGCTTTCCAAGCAATCCAAGGCCAAAAAGTCATCCGATTCCACCGCCACCACCACCAACGCGTAGATTGCGCGACGGGGAACGCAACCACACCAAAATCATCAGCAAACCAGAATTCTAAAATTTCCAAGCAAGTGTTTATCTTTCTTATTTTCGTTAATGCATCACTCATGTTAGTCTAGGGTTGATTAGGATGAGTTCATGGAAGCAAACCCAAGTTGGAGATAGGAAATTGCATGTAGTAATGATATAAATGGAAATATGGAAATCCCCCTTCATATGTAGAGGTTGAACCACGAATTTATGATGTTTTAGAAGAAGAAAATTCTGGAAAAGATTGATTAGAACAAGGTTAAAGAAATTCTAGGGTTCTTGAGATTTATATGAGTTTTGGCCTATTAATCCATGGTTATTGATGAAAATTTGCATGCTTTACGTAAAAGATGTATAATATGGGTTTATACTGTTAGTAGTACAAATTTTTGGGCGGTTGGGAATGAAAAATCTGGATTTGGATGAGGTTGTGTGATAGAACCTGTAACTGGTTTCCTGTAGAATTTGCCATACCTGCTTGATCGATTGATCGAGCCAAGAGCTTTGATCGATCGAAGGTTCGATCGATCGAACCCCAGCCCTCGATCGATCAACCCTTCTGGCAGACTTATATTTCCCTCTTTTTAAATAGTTGAATTAATTCTAAATGAATAATAATCCTTAGACAACCTTATTAAAATATTTTGGGAGATATAGATGACCAGTAGGACTTATTAATGATTATGAGACCTTTAATGTAAGGCGAGATTTGCATTTTTGGAGTGTTTATATATAAGAGACGATGGAATTTTGCATTAAAGGGAGAGATACATAAAATAGTTATGATGGAAAATAGATGAATACCTACTAAATTTTACACTTGGGAGGATAGAGACCATGAGTGTTACGTAGTAAGTTGGAATAATCCCTCAAATTAAAGTTAGAGACTAACCGCTATACGTAATAACTAATAATGGGAAAATAAGGATAAATGTCCTAATTATGGGTTATGAGATGAACCTAACTATGATATGGTAATAGTGGTATATTGATATGACTGTGTTTATGCATATACTATATACGTGTGAAAATCATGCCCGCGCTACTTGCTATCCCTGAGGTTACCACGCTGGGACAGTCTTATCTCGATGTGCCTTTACGGGGGATATTGACTTGTACCCAAGAAGATAGGAATCCTAGGTACAGGCAATCGAATCGATAGTCATGGTCCTAAGAGACGCGAGGGTATGTGCTGACCTCTTGGACTTGCAAACTATGCTTCGCCTCAATATTGTTTGTGTATGTATTAATACAGTTCGAGAGTGATTCCGAACTTGTATTTCCCTTAATACGAGTGATACGGGGATTGGATAGAAGAGTATGTCCGCAACATAATTTTTATGTGGGGTGCTGTTAGAATATATATATATATATATATATATATATATGTATATATTATACGAGTATTTAATATATATATGAACTTCTGAAATTTGGAACTTCCTATTGTGTTTATGGTAAGTAAGAAACGCATAATGACTTTAATTTGAAAATACTTGATTTGAAAAGTGTAATGGGAAACTTTATTAGCAGATAAGGTTTAAATGAGAACTTTGTGATCAAATGAAATTATCCTCTTAAACAATTAAATTGTTCAGCTTTAAATCTTACGAGTAACCTAAGATAAGTTAAACTGTTGGGAAGGTTAGAGCGATAGGGGTGCACATTAGAAGAGAGGTGAGAATTTCTCAAGGGAGTGCCGCACTAATATGTTGTTGCATTGGCCTGTAAACATTTTAAATACTTGCTAAATGAATTTTAAATCATTTACACTATCGGGCTCTGACCCGTTTCTATTTTCCCTTCTCTCTTGTATATATATGTACATATCACAGGTGCCCAGCCACAGGGGCATCTTGCATAGGATACTTTGGAAGGAACGCACTGCAGCTTAGGTAGGAGTTGCAGGCCTCTTGCTTAGACGACCTCATTTATTTGATTCCACTCTTAGCACTATTTATTTCAGTTGGGCTCGTGTCACCCTTTCCATTTTTCAGTTGTTTTATTGGATATTGTAATCCTTTTATTTCCAGTACTTGCACTTTGGGATTTATTATTATCAGGATGTTTTCATTTAAAGTATTAAATGTTGGATTCAACTAGTTGAATGTTTAATTTATTTGGATTATATGTTCCAGGATAATTGTGGTGTGATTTTTTTTAATATTGAATGATGTAAAGTTTTTAAATCATTGGTTATAAATAAAATTTGGAATGTAATGTCTAAAATGGTTTTGACACTTAGCTTAATTAATTAGGGTGTTTAAATTGGAAAAGTATTTTTCGACAATGATGCTAAGAATGAACCAACTGTTCACCTTGATTTTAATTTAATAACGGAGTGATCACCCGGTATTTAATTAGGCGGGGTGCCACAATTGGGATCCAATGATCCTCGACCAAAGAATATACATTTATAGGATCATGGGGTATTTCTAAACCAACCCAAGATGGGATTTTTCTTTCTTCCCTAAATTCCTCTTGAGACTCTTCATCAACTATGTGAATCATGGTTGAGAAAGAGAGGAAATGAAGAAAAACAGAGAAAAATAAAGAATTCTTACAGAGGATTAAGGATTCAGCAAGAATTATTAAAGGAAGGAAAAATAGCGGCAAACGATCACATAAAAACTCAGAAATATCTGCTACATTTTGAGGATTTGGGGTGAGGTAATATCTAGAAAAGCTTCCCGCCTTTTATAGCTTGTCTCGAAAATAGGGAAATTAATGATTAAATGTACCAATGATTGACGTTCTTACGATGAACTATTTTAAAAATGAGAAAATAGAGATTTACCCTTTGGCGGTTATTTCAAAGTCAACTTATTTACGAAAATTCCATCTTCAAACATTACCAGCAAAATTTTACAAGTGTGGGAGGTCAACTACCTACTTTCGGGATTGAATGATCCATACTTTCATGCAAGCATCAAGCATAGAGCATTGGGGGCTTCTGTTGTATGTAAAAATTACACTTACACGTGGACCAATGAAGAAGGAACACACGTCGTACAATATGGCGCCTCATCCTACTTGTTCGACCTCAAGTACGCTTAGTCAGCTGGAATGCCGACCAATGCCAGAAGGCTGACCAACCAGAATTGTAAAGGTTACTCGGCTCAGAATGCCAACAGACACTGAATCCCAATAGACAAATTTATTGTATACAGATATAAACTCTTGGCATATGAAAGCATTACATCTCTAGGGTTTCACACCTCTATAAATGTACTACAATCCCTAAGCTCGAGGGACAACTAGAATCTCTTACGCACTGAGCTATTACAATCACTAAGTAATAACAACTTACTGCGGACGTAGGCTAATTTGTAACTGAACCACTTTAAAAACTTCTTGTTATGTGTGTGTGATTTAAGTGTTTTCAAATTATTTATCTGTGATTATAAAATTGGAATCCAGCTAATTTTAGACATCAACTGCGATCATGGATGGTGAGTCTACAACTTTAATGATTCATCGAAGAACAACTCCATCATCTGTGCTTCTACACTTCCCTGGTGATGATGATTCAAATTGGAGAAAAGAGATAAGAAAAAGTTGAAGGTAAGAGATGGTAAGATGAAGCTTACTGAATTAGCACAATATTTCCTTCTTCATGAAAGTTTATACTATAAAAATCTTAGGGGCATATTATATAGATGTACAAGATCGAAAGCACAAAAATAGTTAAAAGAAAACTCATGACGAATAAAACCACCGAAACTCCCATATATATAAGAATTCAAAGGGAGGTATATTTTGACCAATGATGAAGCAAGATGCAATAACAATTCAAAGAGAATTTTCTTAGGTAAGGGTTTTTTTAATTAGTAAAGTATAATTTCGTAGAAGCTCAAACGGATTAGAGGTGGACTTATATTAATTTTATCATAGATGGAGTTATACTAAGCAAAAAATTTAATTCCATTACCATAAGAAAAAGGGATCTAAGGTTTTACTTACTGGAAGAGAATATCCATCGAAAAGGGTATTTCAATAGGCCATTGCGATGAATCATGAGAGAGGAAACAAATATAGTACTCAAACAAGCTCATAATCTAACTCAAATTAGAGGAGTCAAATTATATTATCAACTCATGACACTTGTTTATTATTGGCCAGCGATGAAAAAGATTCGTTTGAGTTTGTTCATAAGTTCATGGCTTGTAAACTTCATGGTATTCATGCCCCATATGTATAAATTCAATCTTTAACAATGCCCTATCATTTTCACACTTGGGCATTTGATTTTGTGGGGGCAATCAAACCTTCCTCCATGATTAAAATATGGATTATAATGGCATCTGAGCGCTTCACTAAGTGGGAAGAGGAAATACCTTTGAAGAGGGCAACAACATGTTTGGTGGCATAGTTCATTCGAGAATACATCATTTACCGATTTGGCATTCGAAAAGTAATTCTATCAGATAATGGAACTCCATTTATCAATAAAGAAGTGGCAATGATAAGTGAAAAATATTTGATCATCCACCACACTTCAACAGTGGCTTACCCCAATTGGCAGAGATCAATTTGAGGTCACGATTAAGATCTTGGTTAATATTTTATCCAAAATAATGGAAGATTTTACTTATACATGGGATGACAAGCTCCCAATAGTGATTTGGGTTTATCGAACAACCAAGAGGAAACCAATAGGATACAAATCTTTTTTCTTAGTTTATGGAGCTGAAGCAATTCTTCGAGTGGAGTTAGAAGTACCTTTTGCAAAATATGCCTTATGAAGCAACATGCTTCCACATAGTAGGAACGTTCAACTTGAATCACTAGATAAGTACAGAGATAGTGCGATAAGGCACTTCTAAATCTATACGAAGTAACTCTCTAGAGCGTATGAGAATTTAGTGAAACGAAGAAAATTTGTTGAATGTGACTTTATTTTAAAAGTTTCTCTCAACCACATTAGAGGACTCCCTTTGTCAAAATTTGCAGCAAATTGGGAGAGATCATATGTTGTTAAGGAAACACATAATTTAAGTTACTGTTTGACCTCAAATATTGAGGACGACGGACCATTCAAAGTTAACAACAAATGGAAAAAGGTTTATCAAGTATAAAGAACACATGTAAACTTTTTGTTCCTACTTTTGTATTAGAAGATTAGGAAGAAACACATGTAAATTTTGGTTAGAATTTATTATAAATAGACAAGTGATGAAGCAAGAAAAATGAATAAAGTACACATATATTTTAAAACAAACACCCTTTGTATTTCAATTGTAAATAATTATAATACAAAACTAATGTGACTACTACCCAAAAATACAATGAAGACAACCTAGCTTAAGATAATTCATAAACCATGAGAAATGAATAAACCATCCCCAATCGAGGCCACTACATGAGAAGTAACTTCTCGTTGGTAGTCAGTCTTAACAGCAATGATCGAGTCAACTTTTGCCTTTATCTTCAAATTGGCCTCATGCTTCCTTTTGGTATGGGTCAGATCTTCTTTAACTACCTTTACTCCTTGGACACTCTATTAAATATAGGAGGAAGCTCCCTCAATTTCTCTTCTTCAATTTTAAGATCCTCCACATTTTTTAGATATTAAGCACAATAGGTCATCATGTGTTGGTCTTGGAGGTACCTTAAAATTTTGATGAGCTATGATAAGTTAAACTCATCACTCCTCTAGTATTGTAGGGTTCCCAAATGTTGATTAAGGATTGATCTTTCTAGGTCATTGGTTGATGTGTTGACAATTTTAGTACCACAACCATTACACCTTGAAGTCGATAACCAATTATCACATTGTAGGTCCTCACACTATCAATAATGAAAGTCTCTATATGAGAGGCAATCAGGTGATCTAAAATAGTGCGTAGTGAGCCTAAAATGAAGGCACTACTATGAACTACCTGCCGACAAAACTCAATTGGTACAACGTTTAAAATAAGAGCACTATAACTGGAATTACTCTCCTCCTTATTCACATTGGTCATGGAGCCATGGTCATTTTGGCTGGAAGATTCAGCTTGAGCAGGAGCAACTTGATTACTTGCATGGGCACATCAATTTCAGGATGTGCTAATTGAGGTGCCTCATGAGGGTTATTTTCTACCAAAGGCTGCAAATAAAGAGAACAAAAAAGTTAGTTAAGATTTCCAAATTTTGTTTTTACTAAGTAAGTAAAACTGCAAAATCTTATCAAGAGTCGAGCTAAGTCACCAAGCAAGTGGATTTTTTAGAGAAACCACACCTAAGTAGGGTACATCCTCAAGCATGTGACAAAACTTTAATTTTTGTGAATATTACTCAATTGAGAGAGTAAATTACCGAGCATGTGATATTTTTTGCAAATTACATCCAAGTAGGGTATAACACCAAGAAAACAATTCATACACAAAAGAGTTACGAGAAATCGCAAGTTACAAAAATGATAAAGTGGACAAACCTCGATCATCAATAATTTGAACATTAGCAGAGGGTGGGGGAATAGTCAAATATCCATATATAGCTTTAGATTAAGCTGCGAGAGTGTCCTCAAGAGCCAAAATAATAGGATGTATTGAACAAGGACCAACCTCCATTGACGACGGAGCAACATCCACTGAGGTCAAATCAACCTCAGTTGGAGAAGTCATCTGCCCCCTCTCCTCATTACTAACAGGATGAAACACCACAAACAAAGGAAGCTAAACACGAGGTTACAAATGAGAAAGCAAAGTAAAAGAAATAAGAAATATTTTACAAAGAATATACATCGACGGTGATTGGACGAACGCGGGAAAAGACATCTAGAGATACTATAGAGGCAGGTATCCTAAATAGGAGGTCCAAATTTATCATTGGCCTTATAAGGCTGTGAGGAGGTAATTACTCGTTAATAGAACTTCTGAGGGCCATCACATCCATAGAGAGACCAAAGTATGGAATGTACTCAGTTACCTATATATGAAAATTACAATAAACTTTGGAAAATCACAAATATTAAGAAAAAAATTAAGTGATCAAGACAAAGTACAATTCAAAATACCTGAGTTTAAGAAGTTGGTGGAGAAACAACTAGTGGTAACTTAGGTGTAATTGGGGGAATAATTGGACTTGGAATTTCTACAACTCCACCTGAGTCCCACATAATTTCCTCATTCATTAGCAATTTTGGTGCCACCGTTGCAGCACGCTTTGAAAAAGCACGTCTCGAAGAACGTCATTTAATTCTTGAAGATGGGTATAAAGAAAAAGTTGGAAGGATATGTTCTTTAACAATCGGATACGCAGAACCTTTCGTGGGATGAGTCATCAGGAATAAACACAACTTCCACGGGTGGTGGAGGAGCATCCTACAAAAGGATCAACTGTATTATAGATATTTAAGCTTAAAAGAAACAACTCAACACTTGGAGAAAATTATTTTCTAACTTTAAAAAAGAACAAAAGGGGTTACCTATTGAGTCTCGCGAGGAAGCACAAATAGATTAACCTAAGTGGAAGCATCGACCGCATCATCATTTGGCCTGTCCTCTAAAGTTTTCTTTGAGGAACCCGAGGGCATGGGAGTCATAGGCACACATTTCACACTAAGTTTCTTCCTGAAAATCTTTTTGCATTGAGGAGGTGCATCGGTTGCAAATACCTGCATCACTTGATCAACATGATCAATCTTCTTGTCACGAACTTGAGGAAACACAAAATCATCAGTTGAGAGGTGTCTCTCTAAACTAGTTAAAATGAATGTATTCCATCGCAGTTAAAACATGAGACACCAAGTTAGCTGTAACACCCCGACTAATTAAATACCGGGTAGCTACTCCTTTATGAAATTAATACAGAATATCAAGTGCGTTCAGTTGTAGCATCACTGTCGAAAACATTTAATTTATTACTAGTCACCTAATATTTAAAAAGAGAGATGCCAAATTTTATTAATTTTGTTAACAATTATCCGAGTAATTAAATTAACAACCATTAATCGCATAAATAATCTCATGTAAGTAACCAAAAAAATGAAATAAACTGAGTCTGGAGTAAACACTCCAATAATAATAATACCAGAGTAAATGAACTCCCAATACAAGAGTCTGAATAAATACCAATAATTGAAATAATGAAAGTATGTAACTACAACCTCTAAATGAGAATGGGCAACATGCCCTAACTGATATGAATGACTCCGAAGGAACCAAGGATTAATGTAGAGGCGTCTAATATCGAAATCCTGTAGCTTCCATAACAACTACAACATGTCTTCAAAATGGAACTCCTATGCTGGCATTCCTGTGGTTGGGAACCTAAAAAGGTTTTTACAAAAAGATATATTTGGAAGCAAACGGGTCAGAGCCCGAGGTGAAAACAGTTTTACAATATTGCAAGTGTTTAAATTACAATTAAACAACACATATTATAGACATGTTAGTTGCGTACTCTCACTTGAGTTTCTCACCTCTCAACTAACTGTGCACGTCTACCGGATACCCTTAACCCATACTAGTTATGCCGCTAACTAACTAGTCTGCACCACTCTTGCTTTCGCGTTCTAACATAGGGTTTGTACCCTTAATACCCAAACATGTTATATTCATTTCCAATTTCTCATTCATTAAATTACTCATCTCAAGTGTTAATTAAATTTTCACATTCTTAGCCCATTCAAATATCTTAGTTATTGTAATACCCTGTAATTTTTATGACTTTTAAAATGGGTTATAGTTTAAATTAATGGATTAATTGGATTTTATTATTAATTAATTCATTTGGGTTTTATCCGGACTGTGGATATTAAAATGGATGATTCTGAATATTACTTAAAGATATTTAGGTAATATATGAATGTGATGTCATTGATATGACGGTGTGATATAAAATCGGTAATTTGAATTTTTAGTCAGACGCGGTATGGGACGTGTCGGGACTAATTTATTAAATTAAAAAGGAAATTTATTTTCTATCGACCTTATAGTCATTTCGACTGCGTCGTTGCGTCCGGAAGGTTCGGAATAGTCAGAAAAGTCTATTTGGATGTTAATTTTGAGTCTCGGGTCATTTGCAAATGAATAGACAACCCAAAAGGGCATTTTGGTCATTTTTTCAATGGGGATGAATAGTGATTTCGGGTTTTGTCCTATTATAAGTATTGGTAGATTAAGTGTACGTGGGTTATACATCTCCTCTTCACAAAGTAGAGAAGTCATCTTCCTAGAGAGAGAAAAAGGGTGCTTGGGAAGGGAAAAGCCTACTTGGGAAGGAGAAGAACAAGAACCAAGGTTCACCACCACCAACCACCACCGGAGTTTGACCGGAGAAGGGAAAACCAACTGAGATATACTACACCAAAGGATCAGACCTTCAGTAAAGGCAAGTGTTTGATAATTGCAACTTAAGTTCGTATATTGTCCATGTTAGAATAATTATTTCAAAGAGATGATTTTCTTGTTTGGAAGACATAATGGAGTTGTTATATGGATTTATAGAAACTGAAATAATATAGGAAGTAAACTTATATTGTAGGATGATATTAATCCACGAAATGATCATGAATATGTTGAAGAAAAATCTGAAAAACCATTGAAGTGTTCTTGAAGTTAATATGTTGATGATTTTCTGGAAATAAGGAGAGAAACATGCTTTTAATCCAATCCCTTGATGATTCTAGGATGTTTAGAGTATTGGAAATAGTTCATATATGTTGATATATCAGGTAGAAATAATTATAACTCATTTTGGAGGTTAATATGAAGGTTTGAATGAGTAAAAATGGTGAAACCCGTAGTTGCAGAAAATGCAGAAAACCAGGCTTGGACCTGAGGGATCGATCGATCGACCCTTGCCTTCGATCGATCGACCTACCCAGAATATGTAAAGTTGTTTCTTTTTAAATGTTGATTCTTATCCCAAACCTTTTGTGGATCTTTGGTGATTATTAATTGAATATTATGGGACTTAGAAAATATCAGTAAACCCGTGATACGATTTGAATTACATTATTTTGGATTCAAGTGATTAAAATGATGAAAATTATATTTAATGGAATTTCGGTTGCTAGATTCATTTGTTAAATTCCAAATGGGGATGTATGAGGATTTAAGATAGGACCAGTAGGGATGATTTAATATAACACCTGGGTATCCTTAAGTTTACAAGAGGGTTTAATCCTAAGTGAAAGAATATGTGTTTATAAGAGATTTGAAACTATCGATTTTAACCTTAATTAAAAGGAGAACTAAATTCGTTGTAGTTCGGGAGAAATAATGTTATGGACCAGTAGGATATTAGTGACTTCTTACTGAATATATGTTGAGAAAAATCCTATTTGATCTTGTGTATTGAGAGAGGGTAGCCTTAGGGTTACAATTTGAACATCAAGGACTGAGTTTAAGCTCATTATTGATTTTGCAAGGACGGAGTGTAATACAAGAGCGTAGTGGCATGTCTCCTGGATAGAGATGGGAGTTTAGAACACATTTGTTTGAAAGAAGGTATGAGGTTATCCCGATCGCATAGTTGAAGTTGTCGGACCTCCTCGATCGACAAAGTTAAGAAGTAGTGTATTGGAGGGGTTCCTTGTTTGGATTTCGCTTTGCGAGACGCTCCGCGCATGAACCTTAACGACGTCGGGAGTGGAGGGATGTTATAGGATGCAAGGATAATTAAATTATGAAGTAAAGATATGATATTTTAATACGTGGAATTTAAAAGAGATATAATACTACGTATGGGAAATATCTTAGGGTAGTGATATTACCTTATTGATATTATATTATAGGTATGATAATACCTATTTGATTGATTGATGATTTATGTGTATGACATACCTATCTTACTTTCTATCGGTGGGAGGTTTGCGCGTGAGGGCAGTCATATCCTGATGAATCCATGGGATCTTTGATTTGTCGCTCGAGAACATAGGTCTATGAAAGACTTATCGGGGAGTTGATAAGTCCGCTGACTGTGGGTACGTAGGTATGTGCGTGACCCATGGGTATGAGAACTATGTTCACCTCCAATGATTGTGTTGTTGTTTGTGGTTCGAGGTATCCTTACCGAACCTTTTGTCCCCTATTCGGCGACCTACGATGATGGGACATGATAGCAGAGTAATGCATTGCACCGCAGCTGTGACTCGGGGTGCCGTATTATATATGAATATATATATAATGGATGAAATGAACGAATGGATATTTATTATGGTTAAATCTATCTACGGTGATAATTGTAGATAACGGTGAATAGAGAAAGATAATGGAATTAAGTTAATGAATGTTTATTCTTAAAAAGCTTAATTCATATTAATGAGAAATGATTCATGTTAATGAGAAACTAATCATATAAAGGAGAAATGTAAATGAATAATAATGTGACGTATGGTATGGGACATACGGGGATTATGATATGGGAATGAAATTATATTATGGAATTGGTAGAGGAACCATTAACTAGGAAGTTAATAGGAAACGTTAAGTGTGCACTCTAGTTGAGAGGTGAGAATAACAAGTGAGAGTTGGATCTAACATGTACATAATAAATGCTTTATTGCACTTGTTAAATACTTGCTGTTTTAAAAATCATTTACACATTCGGGCTCTGCCCCGTTTCCTTGCATATTTTCTTTTCTATTGTATCTCCTATATCAGGTGTCCAGCAGCAGGGACGCCAACCTTAGTTGATTGTGACGAGCTATGAAGCTATGGAGTTTTGCTTAAACGCCTATCATCTTTTTTATTCACAGTATTCTTAGTTAGGGCATGTCGCCCAAAGGATTCAGTTATCTTTTCCTATCGGGGTTAAATACTATTGTATTCGTGTCTTTTTAATACATTTGACATTGTTGGGATTATTGTAATGGATTTATATTATTTGGGAATGTTTATTCCAATTGCATTTAAATTCTTTTGTGTTATTTATTGGGTTATCAGTGTTGTAGAATAAAATGTGTTGTGTTATTCTTAAACTGGAAATGGATTTTGTTAAATTAAAATTTGGAAAGTTTTTAACACCAACTTAATTGAGTATTGGGTGAGTTGTAAATGTTTTCGACAGTGATGCTAAGAATGAGCCAACTGTATATTCTGTTTTAATTTGGTATGGGACTGGTCACCCGGTATTTAATTAGGCGGGGTGTTACAGTTATTTACATCTACTATGAAACACAACAGAACTATCACAAGTATAGGTATATACACCAGTATAATATCTCATATACAAATCAGGCACCACATGTTGATAGAACCTACGATGCCCTCATACTCTGCAATCGAGTCCCGGTACATCACGTACGTAAGGATCACAAGTTCCGAATCACTCAGGAACCGTTTCAATAAAAATCACACATAGTGGAGGTGAACATAGTTCACATACCCATGGGTCACGCACATACCTATGCTCCCAAGGTCAGCAGACTTATCCATTCAACGATAAGTCCTTCCAAGTCCTATGTTCTGAGGTATTAATCTAAAGTCCCCTCGAAGGTCACATCGAGACCAGACTATCCTCTTACGAATGACCTACCGTGATAACAAGTATGGTAGGTATGTTATACACACAATAATCCATATACTAGAAAATCACACAACCAGTATATATAAAATTTCAACATAGGTATACTCATCCCCTATATATTAAGTTTTATCCACAATAATTACGTTTCAGATATTCTACGTCATATTTATTTAACGCGACAAGTCTCGTCATACGGATTCGGGTACCTATACCTATCCCAAGTGAATGTTAGGTCCCCCATTAGCTTCTACTGTTATCTCAGTAACTTAAAGTCCCTCCGTTACTGTTCTTATCATTACCTCAACATTTATTCCTATATAGTTTTAATTCGAACGATTTCTAATCGTACCTCACTTGGTAGTCCCTTGTAAGCAATAGTATTCTATTCCTTAAGGTAATTCATTTTTTTGGGGGCTTCAACTAAGACCCTATTGACCTTAACTAAGTCCCACAATATCATATTAATCACCCTAAGAATCATTATCGGCTTTGGGATTTTCATTAAACCTTAAAGGGAAACAATTACCAAAAATAAGAAGAGGTCGATCGGTCGAAGAAAAGGGCTCAATCGATCAACATTCTTAAGTCGATCGATCGATCAAGCAGGTATTTGCCCAGAATTTCCTTAAACAGTTACAGGTTTCCTCTTTTTACACCTCTAATTCTTCATTTCAACGTCCCCAACTTCCAACCAAGTATACTAATAATCATACCAACATGTTTGCATAATTTCCAACGTTTTAGAATCATCAAATCAAAATGGGATATCAAATTCTTGGATCAATTTACATAATTTTCATATAAAGACCCAAGTTCTCCTATTTCTTCAAGAACACTATATAATTCATTATAATTTCATACTTCTCTACACATAAATCATGATTCCGTGGCTGCCAATATCTCAGAAATTAATCTACATGCAAAACCTACCCAGATTATGATTTCAATTCTTTAAATCCAATCAATTACCAATATTCAAGTTTATTCTTCAATTATTACATAACATGGATGATATATGCACTGATTTATTGCAAGATATATGCAATTACCTAACATGGATGATATATGCACTGATTTATTGCAAGATATAACCTAACATGGATGATATATGCAATTACCAGAATTTGTGTATATAAATAATTAGGGTCGATGTATCATTCCGAACCAATTCTTACTTGGGGTCGATGAATTATTCCGAACCAAGAGTCCTTTACGTGTGTGAAAAGTACAAAATAGTAATGACTGATATTTAGTATATATTGTGTGTGAAGTATATACTTGATGATATTCTACTTCTGTGTATTAGTGGATTGATATATATTATGTATTTAAAGATACATACCGAACTGGTAAGTTAAGTAGTGAAACATAATTACGAAACGTAACGTTAGATAGAGAATATCTATTTAGTAATTTAAGTAGTGAAACTTAATTACAAAAGTGGGAAGATAGAAATTGTGATAATTGTAGAAATTTAGTAGTGAAACTAAATGAGAAGTTTTGAGACATAACATAGGTGAAATGTTACTTGAGTATTAATTAAGCTTCGGGAGATGTTAATTGTAACACCCCGCCTAATAAGATACCGGGCGATCACTCCAATATTAAATTAAAACAGGAGTTTCATATGGATCATTCTTAGCATCACTGTCGAAAATCCATTTAATTACTAATATCCTATTAGGTGAGCGTTAAAAAAACTTTAACTTAACTACTCTTTTTAGCAAACAAATTAAAACATCTACAATTAAATGCGTAATGAACTGAAATGGAAATGAAAGGAACTAAAATAACCGAACACTCGGTCCAAATATACAACCATATCGAATGATGTACTGAAAGAATAAATAAATGCAATTGAGCCATTGGCTCGAGTGTTTATACAATATCTCCTATCTAGAGTACAAAGAAAGAAACGTCTACCGATAACCTGCAAGCATCCACAGCTGCTGCAGCAGACGTCTGACCCGAAAGAGTTTCCATCCAGGCGTCCCTGTGTCTGGACACCTATATATATATAGTATAGAGAAAGAAAGGAGAGTAGACAAACGGGTCAGAGCCCGAATGTTTAGAAAATATTTTGCAAGTGCATAAATGCTTTATTTTTAGAAAAATAGTTTTTATCTCATATTTAAATTGGTATCGCACTCTCATGAGATACCCCTCACCTCTCCTCTAACAGTGCACACCTAGCGCATCCCGAAAAACATCCTAGTCAAGCTACCCTGCTAAACTAGTCTAATACCCAACCACTATCTAACCTAGATAGTCAAATAGATGTACTAAGGGCTAACTTCACTTTAATCTCGACGCTATGCCATGTTCGTGCGTGGGGTGTCTCGCGAAGCGAAATCCAAACAAGGAACCCCCCGATACACTACTATGCAGCAAGGTCGATCTTTGAGATCCGCCAGTCCCTCAGTAAAGAAAGATATATAATATATATATACCATAAACATTTAATGATATAAGAGCACTAAGGATTAAACTTCTTCCCAGTCTCAACACAGTGCCATATTCGTGCGTGGGGTGTCTCGCGAAGCGAAATCCAAACAAGGAACCCCCCCGATACACTACTATGCGGCACGGTCGATCGCCGGGATTCATTAGACCCTCGGCACCCAATTTATACATATACATACATCTACAATATACTTCCGGATAATATAAATATCTCCCGGACTGAGGATTACTTGATATATAAAGTATTTATAAATACTTATCCTTTTCATTTCAAAAACTTCCATTTCCCTTCTCATATCCAGGAAATGTATTTATAAAAGCCAATTCATTATCATGAATTGCTTTAACAAACCATATACTTTTTGAAAGCCAATTTTATTAACATAAAAAGCTTTTACTTTATCAATTATCCTATTTCCCTTTTTATACTCAGGAAATGTATTCAAAGACATTTTCATTATCATAAAAATTCTTTGATCAAAACATATGCTTCCACATCCCTTCTTCCATCCGGGAAGTGTTACCGAAGCCAATTTATATATAACCCATTTCCCTTCCTATATCCAGGAAATGTAATTAAAGCAAATCCATTATTATGAACTGCTTTAATATAAACGCGTTCTAAGACCGCCCGTCCGGATTTCTCCACTGTGCGCGCCCCTAAATGGCTATCATCTTCCAGGGCCTCCAAGACAACCTGGGATCCTATAACGAAAGACGTCGGGAAGCGACCATGTGCCCGCGGGATAGTCAAGACCACACCCGAAATCTCCTAACCAGCGCAGAAAATATAACAACAAACGCTCACATGGCCTATAGGACTATATCCACCCTGCATCATTAGCCAGGGGGCTTCACCATACGAACGCAACTTCCCTTATGATAACGATTTAGAGAGGTGTGTAATCCATATTTTATTAATTATGAAAAACATTTATTTTTCCATTTTGAAAATATTCATTTATATATATTTTCAAAATCATTTCCATCATCATATATATATACCTAAAACACACAGTATATACATATCCTATATTTTCTTCCTAGAATATATATAACCGGCCTTAGTGGCCTATAGCATCTAGCGATGACTAAATATCCCAAAGATTCCCTCTAGGAATCGTAATCATGCTTTCATGGTTGCATGATTCTAAATCCAAGGTATTTCTTACTTTAATAATCACTATATACTTCAATCCTATTCTAAGGATTTTATTGGATATCTCCAATGATACTATTCTCCTCTAAGTGAAGCATATATATATATATATATATATATATATATATATATATACCCCCAAATTATCCTAATTGGTAATTCAACTCCCCATACTCTTAAAGGGAGAAAACTAGAAATTCTGACCTAAGCGAATCGATTCGCCCCTTTAGCGAATCGATTCGGGTGGGCGAATCGATTCGGTTCCCAATCCGAATCGATTCGGAAAGTATTCTGCAAACAGGTCTGTAAATGGCGAATCGATTCGGTCTATACCCGAATAGATTCGGCCCATTGCAGAGACCCAATTCCCCTTAGGCGAATCGATTCGGCCTGTACCCGAATCGATTCGGCCTGTTCGAGGGTCACAGTTTGGGCGATTTCTCAAACTCCAAAATACCCAAAAATCAATCCAAATTCATTTTCATGGTTTCTACTCTACACCAAAAATCATCCCAAACATCTACACAATAATTTCTAGCCTTTAGTTTTCCAATTCCCGATTTGATTTCCGAGTTGGTACTTTCAACCCGGAGCTGTCATCTTGTAAAAATCATATCAAATCGTAGAAAATTCAGAAAAATACGCGGTCAGCGCCCACGCGACCGTATCGAAAATATCTACAACTTTCGTGTTTTGGACGAAAGCTAAATCAATTATCTGCTTGGCCGAAAATGACCCCAAAGGCTACGGGTTCACTATTCATTATCTTCCCCAAACTCCCAAACTCCATTTTTCTCCATTTTTGTTGTTTCTAACCTTATCCAACAACTCAACAAACATCTAATCTATGTTTTACAACTAACACATCAATTATTTTGGGGTATTAAATCATTTCTCTTAGTTTTAAACCCTAAAACCATAAAAACCCCAACTTAACATTTCAACCCATTTTTATACTCCATTAACATGGTTTTAACACTAAATATCATTAAGAGTTTACACTACATCAATATGTAAACTCATAATCAACTTTTACCCAATTTATTTTAAGGGTTCTAACCCTAAAATCATATTTATACCAAATGTGATATGAGATTAATGCACAAAAGTAAATAAAGCAAGTAAACACTTGCCTCGTGGATAAAATCCGACGACCTCGAGTCGAATCCGGCGGAGTTGGCCCGAGATCTCCCATTTCTTCTCCTCTTTCTCCTTCCTCTCACTCTTCTCTCTCTTTTCTTTCTTTCTTTCTCTTTTCTTTCCCTCTCTTCCTCCTTTTATAAGGAGAAAAGGGTTTTAAACCCTTAAAACCCAAAAACGACTCGTTTACCCAATTACGAGTAACTTTTACCTCTAAAATTATCCGAAACTCATTTTCGACAATCGGACACTCTTTTCCGACTATCTCGGACATTCCAAGACTCGTGGCGCAGTCGAAATTTCCATCCGAGGTACTTGACCGCAAATCACTATTCTAATCCAAAATAATTAAATGCGGTGTTCTACTCAAAATCTCACTTCTTTTGTCGCTATACTCCGTGGCGACATATAAATAAAATATCTCGACCTATATGGTCCCAAAATAATTTATAACACCCTTCGAAAATCATCAAATCCTCGAAAATCCCAAATATCACTATTTCGAGAAATTCTCCAAATTCCAAATTATACTTAATTATAGAATTTAATCATCTCCAAAAGGGTGGGTTATTACATTAATGAAATGGGTGTACTGTGTGGGCGATATGAGAACTTAAGTATAGATAAGTTCATATGATTACTTAGTCCTAGTTAGCTTGGAAGATATGGCTAGGTAGGCTAAGTGTAGAACGTTAGGTGTGCACAAAAGATGAGGAGTGAGTAAACTCAAGAGAGTGTACGAGAACCTAACATGTGTAATCAACAACCGCATTTTATATTGTGATAAAAGCTTGTTAAATATTTTCAGAATGTTTTGAGTACTAACTCTTGCTATAAAATATTTTCAAAACCTTTTAGGTGTCCAGCCACAGGGACGCCATGTATTATGATTTCATTCTAGGGACTCAAAGTTGTAGCACAGTGGATGCTTACAGGATTATGATTAGACGATATCTCTCATTCAGATCTAGTGCAGGATCTCACCCTATTATTTGTATGGACTTGTGGTCCGGTATCAGTCTCAGACGTTTAGTTCAGACTAGTGGTTGTTCTACTATTATTTTGGGATTTTAGCCGATGGTTTATTCGGTATTACTCTTATTCTTTTGTACTCACACTTTGTTGATTGGGTTATAGTACATGGTTATTTTTATACTTTGTTCCGCATGGTTGATTTATCTGTTTTAAGAAAGATAAAATTTGGCACCGGTCTAGTTTTTACTTAGGGGATAAGTAATTAAAAAGTTTTCGACAGTGATGCTAAGAATGAACCATTTGAGAAACCTATTTTAATTTAATAAAGGCCTGATCATCCGATGTTTAATTAGGCGGGGTGTCACAGATGGTATCAGAGCATCAGGTTCTAGTGTCCATAGGATTTGCACGGCTTACTACGTTTTCAGCGCATCGTTTGATTGATATAGATCCCTATCTTAGGATTGTTGTACTCCTCTACGTACGTATTTTACGTTCTCCTGCTATTTAGTAGATGTAGTGTTATATATACGAGTTCGATTGGGCATGGTATGTCGAACATGGCGGTAGGACCAGCATTGGTGTTGGAAGGACTGCAGGAGGGAGGAGCTCGGCATGAAGCATGGGGTGTTCGAGGATGGTAATCATAGGAGAGATGACCGTTGTCGAGGTCACTCCTAGTGTGTAATGGAAGTAGATGCTGCAAGAACTGTTGGGGAATATCAGACATTTTTCTTAGTACCGCGAAGGCAAAGGGTGAGGCTAATCTAAACCCGCCTAACGCAGTGATAATGGGAGAAGGTTTGAAAGATCTTGGAAGAGAACGACCCGTGAAAAATTTGATAAAACGGCGACTGTGCATGCTGACCAATGGAAGTAGAATGTACAGAGATTTTGGCATTTAGGATAGAGTAGAAATACTCAGAAGTGAAAATTTGAGTAAATTTTTAGTGGCAACGTGGTGGGGATACCCGTCACCACATCCGAACCGAGGGTCAGTATAAAAATAGAGGGACCTTACGTATAGTTTAACCGCAAATTTCTCCAATGATGGTTCAGAAGCGAAGTGAATGGAAATTTCTGAACCCATTACATGAAAGCCTGGTAGAGGCCAACTGTGAGAAAGAAATTTATCTGTTGAAGTGGACTTGTACCCGATGAGATAGGTACAAAGGAAAAAGAGCCCTTGAGAGAATGGACTCTCGAGTTATCGTTCGTAATTTTGGTAAAACTCTTCTTGGACGACTTATGTGTATGAAGGCAGTATGGTCCTTCTTACAAGGTTGAGGTAAATGCTCCTAGGTGGGCGGAGCTAAAAGAGTTTAAGGATTTAGTCAAAAAGTAAGACTGAATGTAATGGGGCTAGTGCAAGCCGTAAGTGGAAACCCACTAAGGGATTCATTGATTTGATCCTAAGTCGGGACTGTTAAGTATAATAGTGCGTTCCTTGGTCCGCAAAACTAAGGTAACCATGATGATAGAGTTAAAAATCAAGGCTACCAAGTCCGAGAGGAGGAATACCCTAAACCAGTCAGTGTGGCCTGGAATAAGGGGATTTATGAAAATATGTCTTATGTGGTACGTAAGACCACACATGTTGATCTTTTCCAAAGTTATTTAAGGGAATAATAACTCCGATAAGTTTTTCATTGAAGTAAGGACAAGCACCAGTGCGATGGGCAAGAAAGTATATGAGTTTTAGCCTCAAGTGAATGAGGTATTTGATGATGCCTCACCTGAAAGAGGGTCGAGCTCGCATTATTCATCAGTATGTTGGAGACTTCAGAGATTATATATGTCTCATAGCGATTGATCCCGGTGTATAGGGACTTTAATGATGTGATTCAAGGTATATCGTATGACCGCTGAGCGGAGAGATCGAGCTCGTTGTTATGATTAGTGCTAAGGACTTAGTGATAGTATAAGTGCAGTGCCACTTGACTCCTTTATAGATATTAGAGTATGGTCACACATATTGTCGAGGAATGGAATTTGAGTATATCGACTATGTGTTGTTCCAATAATGCTCAGTAAGAATGCATTGAGAGAAGTCCCTTGTTTAAGTTCGGTTGCGAAAGGGGATGCAACTAAATTTTTATGCACGTCAGGAGAAGAGACGTTGTTAGATACTAGGGCATCAGTGGAATCGATAGTGTTGTGGAGAAACACTGAAAGGCTTAGTTCACCACGAAGGGATATGTGGGACTTTGTGGGCAAGAATTTGATTCTTGGTCTATAGGGGATTGAGAATACCAACAAAATTGTAGTCACGTCGTGAAAACAAGGCTAGAGTTGAGGAAAAGCATGTTACGAATGCGACATTTGCAATGTTTTTGTAAATGTGCATGGAGAAAAGGGTGTATGGGCGCCTTAGTCAATTGGCGTTCTTAGTCATCCGAGATAGAGGGATGCAGAAAAATTATATTTGATAAGTGCATCGGTGGGGAAGTTATGAGGCAAGTCGTATCGATGAAATGGATTGAACGTCATGGGATATAGACGATGATCCAAGCTTATATGTGCTGAGAGAGCCAGCACACCCTATGTGATAAAAGTCGGTGGGAATCCGTTCAAAAGTTATCACTTGATTTGGGAGGCCTAACTGTTGTGAAGAAGTGATGAAAGGTGCTACTTAACTGAGTGTTGAGAGTGACTTACGCGTTACTAAAATGTTGATTCTTATAAAGAAACCAACCCTAAAAGTACACCAATTATGAAGAGTGCACAGATTATAAAGAATAATATACCCGGAGAGAAAGGGGAATAGAGTACCACTTGAGGAAAGATGACGTAAGGGGGAAGCGGTGTTGAGGAAGAGACATAGTGAGATTGTCTCCAGACGCACCACTAGTTGATAGAGAAAAATGGACTCGAAATGAGCAACCGGAATGTGGTAGTGAACCTACGTTCCCAATGATGGAATGAGGTGACAGACTTAGAAATTATTGATGGGTTGTGAACATCATAATTAAGCCAACATTTAGTTGGGGTAGCGGAATGGGGTGAACGGGATGGATTATTATGTAGTTGAAAAGAAAGAGTGCATAAGTGCACGGTGCCGCTCTACATGGTTGTGAATCAGGATGAAATCCTAAAATTCCACCCCGTGAGAGATGGTCAGGGAGGAATAGAGATAAAGTTTTATTTTGAGTATGTTGTGTCGCCTACGACTCAATGTTAGTGAGAAAGGATGAGAATACTCCCTTACGATAGTGGAATTTTGGAGAATCCCACTGATCAATTCATAGGTTGAATGTATACCTATATGAGCATATTTATAGGTAGTGTGAGTGCCTATATGGACTGTACATAAGGATTAGGTTCATGGGTACCTATTACGAACAATACATGTACTTTGAGGTGTGGTTCGAGGAGAAATTCCAAACTCTTCGTTCTTAACGCGTGATATGAGGACATTCTATTGGGGTATGACATTTTAGAATATATGAAGTGTGAAATACATGGCTCACAAATTGTCTACTCATGTTCGATGAGATTTATATACTTATATTGTGCTCGAAGTGTGATTTCGAGACAATATAAGCAATCACTATCAGTGATCGAGGTGGGATTCCGAGCCAATAACCCCAAAAGTGTTATAAAAGGGGGTTGATTATAAATAAGTGTTGATAGTATATGTTATGTGTAAGATATATATACCTTATGATTTCCTACTTATGTGCGATAATAAGTATGCTTAAATTCAGTATTGGGGTCGATGATGTTCCGGACCAATACATGAAGGATCAATTTGGGGTCGATGATTTTTCGAACCAAATCGATGATAAATTTGGTATCGACAGAAGGTCTGAACCAACATATGCATTACATTTACCTTAGGGTCGAGGGATTTTCGGACCAATGTAAATGATAGGATTATTGGGGCCGATGATTTTTTCGGACCAATTTCCCTTAAAGTATATATTGTGTGTGAAATATATACCTTATAATATTCTACTTATGAGTGATAGTAGACACATAGATGTTATATATAGAGATATACATCAAAAGGGTAAATTAAGTAAGGAGAAACTTAATTTCAAGAGTTAACGTTAGATTGGGAAAATCTATGGAGAAATTAAGTAGTGAGACTTAATTACGATATATGCGGAATGTGTAACATGGGATAAGAGTTTATAATAAAGCAAGGCATGTACTTGGGGCGACCGTTAGGATGATATGATTTGATTTTGGGTATTAGAGGATGCAGTGATGTTTAAGGTCCTTAGTCTTAATACCAGCCTCATCCTAATTTCGAGGACGAATTCCTTTGTAAGGGGGGAAGTATGTAATACCCCGTATTTCTGAATATTCTATTTAATTAAATTGGAGAATTAAATGAGAAAATACGGCTTAATTTAGATTACGTAAAAGGAGTAATTTAATTAGATTTATTAAAAAATGTAATTATGGAATATTAATCGAGAGATAGATACCGATTTATATTGCCTCATTATATTTACTTAGTGCGAGTAGTAAATAGTTACTTAACGCGTGCAGACCGTGTTGGGGTGAAAACAAGTAATATTTTTAAGTGACTCAAATGATAATTTAGAGGTCACAGATGAGTCCGGATGGGTCAAATTAGTCAAAATAGTATACCCGGGGGTACTAGTTGAGTCTCGAGGTAATTTTGGACTAAACCGAGACCGTTCATGGTGTTTTGGTCTTTTAACATGAGAGGGTATGGAGACCTACGAATTTGAGAGCCTTTTATCAGCCGTATAAAAGAGGGTTTAGGGTAGAAAACCCATGTAAACACCAATACCATTCGAGAGAAGGAGAAAACCATTCTGAAGGCTTAAAAGATGTTTTTGAGATGGTTGGGTTTGGATCATGCACCCTAGGAGCCAAAGGAGGAAGGATTGAAGAAGAGAAGCATCAATCCATCATCAACTCCACGAAATTAGATTCCCTCTATTAAGGCAAGTTGTTTATTGCAAATTTTAAAGTTATAATACCCATGTGTATGGTTTTTGAGTAGTTTTGTTAAATCAATATCTTGATAGGAGAATAATGATATTTATACATGTTGGGATAGGAATCGCATGTACAATGATTTAACATTTGTAGAGGATTAATATTCAGAGTAGACTTGATTATTATTTCGAAATAAAATCTGGGTTTTGAATGCATATATGGGAAGAACACCATAACTAGGGTTTTAAGAAATTCTGGATTTAATTCATTATTTCTTTAAAGGAATTGGGGTTTTGATGTATTTGACACGTTAGAAATTCTCCTAGTATATGTGAAAACATGTTAGGATCATTGGGTCGAAGTTTGGTGGACTATAATGAAGTTTGGAGATTTGTTAATGGAGGAAGAGGTTAACGAAGAAGACGAACTGCGTCTGTCCCAGCTCGATCGATTGACTAGGTCGATCGATCGAACCCAGTAGTCTATCGATCGACATAAGCTATTTTTCTCCAATTTTTCGTGTTTAAGGTTTCTTTGATTTTCGGGAATGAATGAGTATCCTAGGATTTATATTATACTTATATGGGAGTGAGAATAAGACCAGTAGGTATATTTTCGAGGTCCGATAAGGCCATTGGGTGTAGGATTTGGATTATGGACCGACGAGAATAATCCGATTTAGTAGAGTATCGGGGGAACTCGGAATTGAGTTACGAGGCGAGGTAAAGTCAATTCAAGTAATAGACCAGTAGGAAGAGTAATAACTACTGAAATTATATGTGAGGGGTAACTAAGACCCTTAGAGTTGTGTGAATACTCAAATAAATGCGATTAATGAGATAAATCGTAAAGCGAATATTGTACGGTAGAAAAAAGGGATTAAAATATTACTTACGAACATAATTAATAGGTCGGGCGTGTACCTACTGAATTATATGATCTTTTAGGTCGAGAGAAGTATACCTAAATTAACTATGTTAGGGTCGATGAGATATTTCGAACTAACATAGGGTTATTATATGTTTGGGGTCGATGTAAAATGTCAAACCAAATTTGAACTGGTGGTGTGATGAAAAAGTCCGAGCCAGAATTTGTGTATATAAATAATTGGGGTCGATGTATCATTTCGAACCAATTCTTACTTGGGGTCGATGAATCATTCCGAACCAAGAGTCCTTTACGCGGGTGAAAAGGACAAAATAGTAATGACTGATATTTAGTATATATTGTGTGTGAAATATATACTTGATGATATTCTACTTCTGTGTATTAATGGATTGATATATATTATGTATTTAAAGATACGTACCAAATTGGTAAGTTAAGTAGTGAAACTTAATTACGAAACGTAACGTTAGATAGAGAATATCTATTTAGTAATTTAAGTAGTGAAACTTAATTACAAAAGTGGGAAGATAGAAATTGTGATAATTGTAGAAATTTAGTAGTGAAACTAAATGAGAAGTTTTGAAACATAACATAGGTGAAATGTTACTTGAGTATTAATTTAGCTTCGGGAGATGTTAATGAAATGGATATACTGTGTGGGCGATATGAGAACTTAAGTATAGATAAGTTCAGATGATTACTTAGTCCTAGTTAACTTGGAAGATATGGCTAGGTAGGCTAAGTGTAGAACGTTAGGTGTGCACAAATGATGAGGGGTGAGTAAACTCAAGAGAGAGTACGAGAACCTAATATGTGTAATTAATAACCGCATTTTATATTGTGATAAATGCTTGTTAAATATTTTCAAAATGTTTTGAGTACTAACTCTTGCTATAAAATATTTTCAAAACCTTTTAGGTGTCCAGCCACCGGGACGCCATGTATAATGATTTCGTTCCAGGGACTCGAAGCTATAGCACAGTGGATGCTTACAGGATTATGATTATATGATATCTCTCATTCAGATCTAGTGCAGGATCTCACCCTATTCTTTGTATGGACTTGTGGTCTGGTATCAGTCTCAGATGTTTAGTTCAAACTAGTGGTTGTTCTACTATTATTTCGGGATTTTAGCCGATGGTTTATTCAGTATTACTCTTATTCTTTTATACTCACACTTTGTTGATTGGGTTATAGTACATAGTTATTTTTATACTTTGTTCCGCATGGTTGATTTATCTGTTTTAAGAATGATAAAACTTGGCACCGGTCTAATTTTTACTCAGGGGATTAGTAATTAAAAAGTTTTCGACAGTGATGCTAAGAATGAACCATTTGAGAAACCTGTTTTAATTTAATAAAGGCCTGATCATCCGATGTTTAATTAGGCGGGGTGTCACAGATGGTATCAGAGCATCAGGTTCTAGTGTCCATAGGATTTGTACGGCTTACTACGTTTTCAACGCATCGTTTGATTGATATAGAGCCCTATCTTAGGATTATTGTACTCCTCTACGTACGTAGTTTACGTTCTCCTACTATTTAGTAGATGTAGTATTATATATACGAGTTCGATTGGGCATGGTACATCGAACATGGCGGTAGGACCAGCATTGGCTTTGGAAGAACTGCAGGAGGGAGGAGGGAGGCATGAAGCACGGGGTGTTCGAGGATGGTAATCATAGGAGAGATGACCGTTGTCGAGGTCACTCCTAGTGTGTAATTTAAGAATATGCTTCAAGAACTATTGGGGCATATCAGACATTTTTTTAAGTACCGCGGAGGTAAAGGGTGAGGCTAATCTAAACCCGCCTAACGCAGTGATAATGGGAGAAGGTCTGAAAGATCTTGGAAGAGAACGACCCTTGAAAAATTTGATAAAATGGCGACTGTGCTTGCTAACCAATGGAAGTAGAATGTACAGAGATTTTGGCATTTAGGATAGAGTAGAAATACTCAGAAGTGAATATTTGAGTAAATTTTTAGAGGCAACGTGGTGGGGATACCAGTCGCCACATCCGAACCGAGGGTCAGTATACAAATAGAGGGACCTTACGTATAATTTAACCGCAAATTTCTCCTATGATGGTTCAGAAGCTAAGTGAATTGAAATTTCCGAACCCGTCATGTGAAAGCCTGGTAGAGGCCAACTGTGAGAAAGAAATTTATCTGTTGAGGTGAACTTGTACTCTATGAGATAGGTACAAGGGAAAAGAGCCCTTGAGAGAATGGAGTCTCGAGTTGTCATTGGCAATTTTGGTAAAACTCTTCTTGGACGACATATGTGTATGAAGGCAGTATGGTGCTTCTTACAAGGTTGAGGTAAATTCTCCTAGGTGGGCGGAGCTAAAAGAGTTTAAGGATTGAGTCAAAAAGTAAGACTGAATGTAATGGGGCTAGTGCAAGCCATAAGTGGAAACCCACTAAGGGATTCATTAATTTGATCCTAAGTCGGGTTTGTTAAGTCTAATAGTGTGTTCCTTGGTCAGCAAAACTAAAGGAACCATGATGATAGTGTTAAAAATCAAGGCTGCCAAGTCCGAGAGGAGGAATACCCTAAACCAGTCGGTGCGGCCTGGAATAAGGGGATTTATGAAAAGATGTCTTATGTGGGACGTAAGACCACACGTGTTGATCTTGTCCAAAGTTATTTAAGGGAATAATAAATTCGATAAGTTTTTCATTTATGTAAGGACAAGCGTATTATGTTCGGGAACCATTTGAACCACCAGTGCGATGGGAAAGAAAGTACATGAGTTTTAGCCTCAAGGGAATGAGGTATTTGATGATGCCTCACCTGAAAGAGGGTCGAGCTCGCATTATTCATCAGTAAGTTGGAGACTTCAGAGATTATATATGTCTCATAGTGATTGATCCCGGTGTATAGGGACTTTAATGATGTGATTCAAGGTATATCGTATGACCGCTGAGCGGAGAGATCGAGCTTGTTGTTATGATTAGTGCTAAGGACTTAGTGATAGTATAAGTGTAGTGCCACTTGAATCCTTTAGAGATATTAGAGTATGGTCACACATATTGTCGAGGAATGGAATTTGAGTATATCGACTATGTGTTGTTCCAATAATGCTCAGTAAGAATGCATAGAGACAAGTCCCTTGTTTAAGTTCGGTTGCGAAAGGGGATGCGACTAAATTTTTATGCACGTCAGGAGAAGAGACGTTGTTAGATACTAGGGCATCAGTGGAATCGGTAGTGTTGTGGAGAAACACTGAAAGGCTTAGTTAACCACGAAGGGATATGTGGGACTTTGTGGGCAAGAATTTGATTCTTGGTCTATAGGGGATTGAGAATACCAGTAAAATTATAGTCATGCCGTGAAGACAAGGCTAGAGTTAAGGAAAAGCATGTTACGAGTGCGACGTTTGTAATGTTTTTGCAAATGTGCATGGATAAAAGGGTGTATGGGCACCCTAGTCAATTGGATTTCTTAGTCCTTCGAGATAGAGGGATGCAGAAACATTATATTTGATAAGTGCGCCAGTGGGGAAGTGATGAGGCAAGTCGTATTGATGAAATTGATTGAACGTCATGGGAGATAGACGATAATCCAAGCTTATATGGGCTGAGAGAGCCAGCACACCCTATGGGATAAAAGTCGGTGGGAAGCCGTTCAAAAGTTATCTCTGGATTTGGGAGGCCTAACTGTTGTGAAGAAGTGATGCAAGGTGCTACTTAACTGAGTGTTGAGAGTGACTTACGCGTTACTAAAATGTTGGTTCTTATAAATTAACCAACCCTAAAAGTGCACCAATTACGAAGAGTGCACGGATTGTAAAGTATAATATACCTGGAGAGAAAGGGAAATAGAGTACCACTTGAGGAAAGATGACGTAAGTGGGAAGCGGTGTTGAGGAAGAGACATAGTGAGATTGTCTCCAGACGCACCACTAGTTGATAGATAAAGATGGACTCGAAATGAGCAACCGGAATGTGGTAGTGAACCTACATTCCCAATGATGGAATGAGGAGATAGACTTATAAATTATTGATGGGGTGTGAACATCATAATTAAGCCAACATTTCGTTGGTGTAGCGGAATGGGGTGAACGGGATGGATTAGTATGTAGTTGAAAAAGAAGAGTGCACAAGTGCACGGTGCCGCTCTACATGGTAATGAATCAGGATGAAATCCTAAAATTCCACCCCGTGAGAGATGGTCAGGGAGGAATAGAGATAAAGTTTTATTTTGAGTATGTTGTGTCGCCTACAACTCAATGTTAGTGAGAAAGGATAACAATACGCCCTTACGATAATGGAATTTTGGAGAACCCACTGATCAATTCATAGGTTGAATGTATACCTATATGAGCATATTTAAAGGTAGTGTGAGTGCCTATATGGATTGTACATAAGGATTAGGTTCGTGGGTACCTATTACGAACAATACATGTACTTTGAGGTGTGGTTCGAGGAGAAATTCCAAACTCTTAGTTCATAACGCATGATATAGGACATTCTATTGGGGGTATGACATTTTAGAATATATGAAGTGTGAAATATATGGCTCACGAATTGTCTACTCATGTGCGATGAGATATATATACTTATATTGGGCTCGAAGTGTGATTTCGAGACAATATAACCAATCACGATTGGTGATCGAGGTCGGATTCCGAGCCAATAACCCCAAAAGTGTTATAAAAGGGGGTGATTATAAAATAAGTGTTGATAGTATATGTTATGTGTAAGATATATATACCTTATGATTTCCTACTTATGTGCGATAATAAGTATGCTTAAATTCTGTATTGGGGTCGATGATGTTCCGAACCAATACATGAAGGATCGATTTGGGGTCGATGATTTTTTGAACCAAATCGATGATAAATTTGGTATCAACGGAAGGTCTGAACCAACATATGCATTACATTTACCTTGGGGTCGAGGGATTTTCGGACCAATGTAAATGATAGGATTATTGGGGCCGATGATTTTGCCAGACCAATTTCCCTTATAGTATATATTGTGTGTGAAATATATAGCTTATAATATTCTACTTATGAGTGATAGTAGACACATAGATGTTATATATAGAGACATACATCAAAAGGGTAAATTAAGTATGGAGAAACTTAATTTCAAGAGTTAACATTAGATTGGGAAAATCTATGGAGAAATTAAGTAGTGAGACTTAATTACGATATATGCGGCATGGGTAACATGCGATAAGAGTTTATAATAAATCAAGGCATGTACTTGGGGCGACCGTTAGGATGATATGATTTGATTTTGGGTATTAGAGGATGCAGTGATGTTTAAGGTCTTTAGTCTTAATACCAGCCTCATCCTAATTTCAAGGACAAAATTCCTTTGTAAGGGGGGAAATATGTAATACCCCGTATTTCTGAATATTCTATTTAATTAAATTGGAGAATTAAATGAGAAAATACGGCTTAATTTAAATTACGTAAGAGGAGTAATTTAATGAGATTTATTAAAAATTGTAATTATGGAATATTAATCGAGAGATAGATACCGATTTATATTGCCTCATTATATTTACTTAGTGCAAGTGGTAAATAGTTACTTAACGCGTGTACACCATGTTGGGGTGAAAACGAGTAATATTTTTAAGTGACTCAAATGATAATTTAGAGGTCACAGATGAGTCCGGAAGGGTCAAATTAGTCAAAATAGCATACCCGGGGGTACTAGTTGAGTCTCGGGGTAATTTTGGACTAAACCGAGACCGTTCGGGGGCATTTTGGTCTTTTAACATGAGAGGGTATGGAGACCTACGAATTTGAGAGCCTTTTATCAGCCGTATGAAAGAGGGGTTTGGGTTAGAAAACCCATGTAAACACCAATACCATTAGAAAGAGGGAGAAAACCATTCTCAAGGCTTAGAAGATGCTTTTGAGAAGGTTGGGTTTTGATCTTGCACCCTAGGAGCCAAAGGAGGAAGGATTGAAGAAGAGAAGCATCAATCCATCATCAAGTCCATGAAATCAGATTCCCTCTGTCAAGGCAAGTTGTTTATTACAAATTATAAAGTTATAATACCCATGTGTAGGGTTTTTGAGTAGTTTTGTTAAATCAATATCTTGATAGGAGAATAATGATATTTATACATGTTGGGATAGGAATCACATGTATAATGATTTAACATTTGTAGAGGATTAATATTCAGAGTAGACTTGATGTTTATTTCAGAAAAAAATCTGGGTTTTGAATGTATATATGGGAAGAACACCATAACTAGGATTTTAAGAAATTCTGGATTTAATTCACTATTTCTTTAAAGGAATTGGGGTTTTGATGTATTTGACATGTTAGAAATTGTCCTAGTATATGTGGAAACATGTTAGGATCATTGGGTCGAAGTTTAGTGGACTATAATGAAGTTTGGAGATTTTTTAATGGAGGAAGAGGTTAACGAAGAAAACGAACTGTGTCTGTCCCTGCTCGATCGATCGATCGACCTCGAATGTCGATTGATCGACTAGGTCGATCGATCGAACCCAGTAGTCGATCGATCGACGTAAGCTATTTTTCCCGAAATTTTTCGTGTTTAAGGTTTCTTTGATTTCCGTGAATGAATGAGTATCCTAGGATTTATATTATACTTATATGGGAGTGAGAATAAGACCATTAGGTATATTGTCGAGGTCCGATAAGACCATTGGGTATAGGACTTTGATTATGGACCGACGAGAATAATTCGATTTAGTAGAGTATCGGGTGAGCTTGGAATTGAGTTACGCGGCGAGGTAAAGTCAATTCAAGTAATAGACCAGTAGGGTAAGTAATAACTACTAAAATTATATGTGAGGGGTAACTAGGACCCTTAGAGTTGTGTGAATACTCAAATAAATGCGATTAATGAGATAAATCGTAAATAGAATATTGTATGGTAGATATAAGAGATTAAAATATTACGTACGAACATAATTATTAGGTCGGGCGTGTACCAACTGAATTATATGATCTTTTAGGTCGAGAGAAGTATACCTAAATTAACTATGTTAGGGTCGATGAGATATTCCGAACTAACATAGAGTTATTATAAATTTGGGGTCGATGTAAAATGTCAAACCAAACCTTTGAACTGGTGGCGTGATGAAAGAGTCCGAGCCTGAATTTATGTATATAAATAATTGGGGTCGACGTATCATTTCGAACCAATTCTTACTTAGGGTTGATGAATCATTCCGAACCAAGAGTCCTTTACGTGTGTGAAAAGGACAAAATAGTAATGACTGATATTTAGTATATATTGTGTGTGAAGTATATACTTGATGATATTCTACTTCTGTGTATTAGTGGATTGATATATATTTTGTATTTAAAGATACATACCGAACTGGTAAGTTAAGTAGTGAAACTTAATTACAAAAGTGGGAAGATAGAAATTGTGATAATTGTAGAAATTTAATAGTGAAACTAAATGAGAAGTTTTGAGACATAACATAGGTGAAATGTTACTTAAGTATTAATTAACCTTCGCGAGATGTTAATGAAATGGATGTACTGTGTGGGCGATACGAGAACTTAAGTATAGATAAGTTCAGATGAGCACTTAGTCCTAGTTAGCTTGGAAGATATGGCTAGGTAGGCTAAGTGTAGAACGTTAGGTGTGCACAAAAGATGAGGGGTGAGTAAACTCAAGAGAGTGTACGAGAACCTAACATGTGTAATCAATAATCGTATTTTATATTGTGACAGACGCTTGTTAAATATTTTCAAAATATTTTGAGTACTAACTCTTACTATAAAATATTTTCAAAACCTTTTAGGTGTCCAGCCACAGGGACGCCATGTATGATGATTTCATTCCAGGGACTCGAAGCTGTAGAAGAGTGGATGCTTACAGGATTATGATTAGACGATATCTCTCATTCAGATCTAGTGCAGGATCTCACCCTAGTCTTTGTATGGACTTGTTGTCCGGTATCAGTCTCAGATGTTTAGTTCAGACTAGTGGTTGTTCTACTATTATTTCGGGATTTTAGCCGATGGTTTATTCAGTATTACTCTTATTATTTTGTACCCACACTTTTTTGATTGGGTTATAGTACATGGTTATTTTTATACTTTGTTCCGCATGGTTGATTTATCTGTTTTAAGAAAGATAAAACTTGGCACCGGTCTAATTTTTACTCAGGGGATTAGTAATTAAAAAGTTTTCGACGCTGATGCTAAGAATGATCCATTTGAGAAACCTGTTTTAATTTAATAAAGGCCTGATCACCCGATGTTTAATTAGGTGGGGTGTCACAATATATTTGGGTTCCTACGAACAAATGTAATTCATATGACTTCTTACGAACTAATGTTGTTCGTAAGAAATATTTTTATATTTTCTACGAACAACATTAGCTCGTAGGAACTTATTTTACAAATTCTGTCTTCTCACCATTATGGAGGGGTGTCGTGAGAAAAGGTAAAACCATCTTTTTTATTTGTATACTTACCTTTCATACCCCCTCTCCACTACATATGCTCTTAAAGGGTTGCGAAAGCAACGGTTAGAGACTTTTCAGCAATTCGATTTTCCAAAGTTTTGAAATTTATTGGCAAAATAACGATTGCAGGAATCAAAGAATTTCAGAGTTTACCACCAAGACGCCCCGGGTCAAAAAAGGACAAAGGTAACAAGTGACATTATTTGAGAATTTAATGCGAGAGATATACGAATATTTATGCTGACACATGCAAAATCAAGTTGCGTAAATTTAAAATGTTTCGGCCAAAGGTGTTTCGAATGAGAAACTAAAATGACATAATCACATAAATGAATAAGTCTTAATACAATTGACGTTAGAAATATTTACACATCATGAATCTGAATAAAAACTGACTGAATAATAAATTTGGGATTATGCCCATACTAAACACTGAAATGAAATCAATTAAAATTGAAATAAATAGTAATCTATGTTAGAATCAAAAGACTGTAATCAACTACACAAAGTGGAGCTGCAAGTCTGATATTTTCTTAGTCCTGTTGATCCTGCATAAGTAAACATGTAAAACATTTTTGTAAAATTTTGGGTCAGAGCCCTAAAGTTTGCAAAAATTAACTTCAATATCAATAAATAATCTTACGGTTGATTTATAATACATGCCACTCATCGACTTTCACATGCAACAAGTATCTCACACCCCATCTAAGTGCAATATAAAGCGCATTACCCGACCTAAGTCATAATATGATAACTAATCTCTACACTATTATAAATAATGAATTACAACTAACTATCACACAACATGGGTGTAACTACCTATGCGTGTATGGATACAACCCTAATACTTTTTATTGAAAAGAGGCAGTACCCCCACACATATTATTAATTATTGAAGAAAAAGCCTCCCCAAACTGGCATTACAAGCTAAATGACAACTTAGAAACAAAGAAAAATAATGCTTCGGGGAGCCAATTGTCATAAGCATATAAAGAAAATTAAATTTGGGGCTTTATAATAGCCCCATTACAATCAAAGAAAGTTATAAATCCTTAGAAAATTCAAAACTAGATCTAATGTAGTGACAACCAATCTTATCCATCGTGGAAGTTTCTCTAACCATCCTAGGAAGATTCATGTTATTTTCAAACATTTTAAAATCAGGAAAAGAAATCCAAATGTTGGCTAAACCATCAATAACCATATTTACTTCCCTGAAGCAATGAATAAAAGAGTATTTAATCTTCTGCAAGTCAGACTTGATTTCTTCAACACAAGCTTTAACTTTCCAAGGAGGTTCCCAGTTTCTATAGATTAAAGTAACAACCAACTTAAATTATAATCTTCTTAATATTGTATTTTAAACATAAATTTATACCCGTACTTAAACCTTTAAGCTCAACAAAGAAATTTGTGGAAATCTCTTCAAATTTAGCATAGGAAACCCCAATACTAACCCCCACAATATCACTCCAAAATATATAAATAAAGCACACGATATATTTTACATAACATTGTGTTTATTATCGATTGTCTATATTTAGACTATATTAGTTATTTCTTAGTAGTTATTACATCACACGTAGGCCACCACCTTTGGTGTCCATCTCTTACCTCTATCGGTAAGTTCTTAGGAGTCCATCATCTAGCGGGAATAAGCAAAAACACATAAATAAACAAAGGGGCGATCACAACACAGTTGCACCACTAACGGGTCCATACCTAACCTGACTAATGGATCTATACAACCAACCTACTCTCATCATGAAAGGGTGACACCCCTGAACGTATGATCTAAAATAACTACCTCCACTACGTCAGCACATCTCAGCCGGTGCATGGTACACAGTCTCGATGTTGAACGCAAATCCCCAACCGATAGATTCACCACGAGTAAAGGCATGTTCACATAATTATATAATACACATATATACAATACACGATATATGTAACTACCGCATATATATCACACATATAACATGTCCATCCAATCTAACCCAATTGCCATAACGTCGGATTATGTTATAAGTAACTATTCTTAATTATTAACTTTCTACTATAATTATAATAATTTATAGCTTTAGGTTCAATCTATAGATCCCTACTTATTCATTACAACCTCTCATATACTCGAATCAACTCAGTCTATTTCCCCAACTCAACCCAGTCCGACTCAGGGGCCGAATCAATTCGCGTTGGGTAGTAGGCCCAGATTTACCTAAAAACGAATGGTTTTCCTCCTTGACTTCCATTAATGAATTATAAAGCTCAGAAATCTCAATTCAGCAATACTAAACTTAAATTTAAAAATTAGAGCAAATTTCCATTGATTCCTAATCATCATAAATAAATTAATTCATCAATTTCAAGGGTTAATCAATAAAGGTCACCTTTTTGCCTAAAACATCAATGGTTTATAATTTCTCTTTCAATTTCAGAATAAACCTTTTATTTAATACATTTATTCGATACAAAAATGCGAGTAGATCCTAAATATGGATTATAACATGATTTTCAATTATTATATTATATCAATTTCAGATTTTATCACCAAAATATCAAATTTCATCATAAGATTAATTGAAAACTGATCCTAAGTAGTCACAACAATAATATAATTCAGATAATAGGAATTGAATCTCCAAAAATAAATCCAAAACTTGAAGTCGACATGGGAAAGACAAGATTCTAAATTAAGTACATATTATTTAATGATGTTGCAAGAAAATTCTTGCCTTTGGTTTGAAGATTGAAGAATCCCTTTGATTTCTCCTCTCCGGCCTTTCAATAATTCCCAGGTTCTTATGGCTTCTAGGGTTTAGTTTAGTTGGTAATATAACAGTAACAAAAGAGTATTATCCCCTATAAAAACTCTAATTATTGCACCTCTTAACGAGGCCTAATTTCGAGCCCATAAAAGAGCCTAGAATGCTACCCGAAATAGCCCCAAATCCCCTTTAGGGTATACCTATCCCCGAACCCAACTTACGACATTTAAAACACATAAACAAGCCTCCATATCTCCTCGGAGTCCACTCAAAACAAGTCTACCTCAAATCGCACGATAAAACCTGTCGGCGTAAAATCAAATGACACACTTAATTATTTTACGCATTAACTGCCTATAGTTCATCTAATTAATTACACTTATTAATCATAATAACACGCGATACAAATAATTCATATAACTGACACACTTAATTATTATCTAAATATGTAAAGCATGTTGTACAAACAGAACACATAATCAAGAATACTATAAATTACCCAATATCCCAAGTTATTATTAATTATCATTTATTACTCTATACTAAAATTAATTACACAAAAGTACACTGTATTACATTATTCCCTCCTAATAAAGGAATTCCTTCGTCAAAATTCAGCACGTACTTGACTAGAAGAGTTTTGGATATTTCTCTCGCATGTCATCCTCCCTCTCCCATGTGGACTCATCCTCGTTGTGATGCCCCCACTCGTCACGCACTAAAGGAACTACCTTAGAACGAAGTTTACGCTCCCTGCGATCCAATATAGTGATAGGTTTCTCATCGTAATTCACATCTGGTTGAAGCTCTATCTTATCAAAATCTATGTGCTGATAAGCTACCTTATCTCTAAGGAATCTTTATAACGTCGTGGATCATCTGCAACTGATTTGATAAGGCAAAATGATACACTACTAGTCCAATTTTCTCAATAATAGTGAATGGTCACACATAATGGTAAGCCAACTTCCCTTTCTTCCTAAATCACATCACTCCTTTTATGGAAGATACCCTGAGTAGCACTTGATTCCCAACCTCAAAATTTAAGTGCCTCCTTTTCCCATCCGCATAACTCTTCTATCGATCCTGGGCAATCTGAATCCTACCACAGATCATCTCCACATTCTCTGATGTATCTGTGACACCCCGACTAATTAAATACCGGGTAGCTACTCCTTTATTCAAATTAATTCAAAATGTCAAGTTGGTTCAGTTCGTAGCATCACTGTCGAAAATGTTTTAATAGTTACTAGACACCTAATATTTAAAAGTGAGTTGTCAATTTTTAATGAAATCCGATTAAAATGCAATAAGTAGATTATGAAATGCTAACATAACCACTACAACATAGTCACAATAGAATAACCATAAAGTAAAAATGAATCTGGAGGAATACTCCTCACAACAATCCGAGTACTGAAATAAACAAATACCAAGTCTGCATCACTAAATTAATTACAACCCAAAATTTGGAATAACTGAATAGATAAAGTATCTCTAAAAGGAAATAGGGCGACATGCCCAACAGATGAGAGAGTCTGATAATATAGAGTCAAGATCGAAAATGGAGGCGTCTGCGATCAAGGTCCTGTAACTTCCACAGCAGCTACAGTACATCACCTGAATGGAACTCCTATGCTTGGTGTCCTTGTGGCTGGGCACCTAAAAGGTTTTTATAAGAAAATATATTTGGAAGCAAACGGGTCAGAGCCCGATTGTGAAAACAGTTAAAAATAGCAAGTGTTTAATATCATTAAACAGCGAATATAAAGTACATGATAGTGTGTGCACTCACATGAGTTCCTCACCTCTCAACTAATTGTGCACTCCTATCGTACCCGTACCCATTCTAGTTATTCCCATACTTAACTAGTCTAATATAAAATCTACCATTGTTATACGATTCACGATTTAATTCCGGAATCTTCATTTAAACAAAGTGTCTTACATTTCTTCTCGGATTCCCTTATTAGTAACACTACTTACTAAAGGATTTCCATTTTTATCTTTACGAAAACGTTACTATTATTTATACTCACATTTATACATGACAGTGCATTTCAATTTACAGTATATTATTCTCATCGTAAATATACAATACTAGCACCCCGAGGCTAAGCTGCGGTGCCCACATACTCTGCTATCCAATCCCGGTACATCACGTACATTAGGACCACGCATTCCGAATCTCTCAGGAATCGTTCTCAAATGACAACAATCACACATAATGGAGGCGAACATAGTTCACATCACATGGGTCACGCACATACCTACGCTCCCATGATCAGCAGACTTATTAACTTCTCAATAAGTCCTTCTCTGACCTATGTCCTCGAGGTACCAATCTAAATCCCCCCTTAGGCACACAAAGATTAGATGGCCCTGGTCGAACGCCGACCTCCCATGATAGCAAGTCAGTAGGTATGTTATACATAGATAACTACATATACTAAGCATTTGCACATCTTAGATATCTCAACATATTAATAGAGGTATACTTCTCGTTCTTGTATCATCATTTAATATCATACACTTATAAGTCCCCGATTTATATACATTAAAGTTGTCAACTCTTCTCACGTCGTTAATTAGGTACTCGTTTCCTAATTCATAAAGGTCATTCGATTTACTACAAGATTCTAAGGTTTACTCCTCAACGTACTCTAATCTCCCAAATATACCCACTAGTCAATAAGGGAAGGTTATTACTCCATTAAATAAGTCTACGGGACATTTGAAATAAAATCAGGCCTAAAAGGCCATTCTGTCAACTCGTTAGAAGTCTCGTTCGAACGAGGTCGTTCGAACGAATGGCTTCGAATGAACTACCAACTCGTTAGAAGGGGTACTGTCATCTCGTTAGAAGCTCATTCGAACGACCTGGGCAGGTCTTCTAACGAGATGGCAGTTTGCGCCCAGAAATTTCCCAATTCGTTTTTCTCAATTTTTCTCTTCTCTAAATTCACCCTAAGATCATCCCAATTGCATTTAAATGTTCTTAAACTTCTCTAAATCCTCTTAGGTCATTTCTTAACATATTTTTGGGGTCAAATCCTCCAAATCAACATGTAATTAACATAAATCCCCAAATATTACCCCAGACCCTATGAACATGAACCCAGAATTTGATTGTGCCCGATTACTCATCATAAATCCGTTTTTAAATCATCATATTTAAGTCTTCAAATACTAAATTAGTCCATGGTCACTAATGGTTAACATTTACCATTCGGCATATAGCACACTTGGACACAAAAATGATGATGTCCTTTTTCATGCCTGCCACCCAATGTTGGCACCTCATATCCTAGTACACCTTATCCCCGATGAGATGTTCTAAAAAATGTGAACCATATACCTCAGTCATAACTACCTATCGTAACTCCTCGTCCTACGGAATTACTAACCTATTGTGGAACCGTAATCCTCCCTCAAAATTAATTAAGTAATACTCTGCTCCCTCTGCCAATAATCATCTGATCTTCTCCTGATAAAAATAATCCACCGCACGTGCCTTCATGGCCCGAATGATAATCTCAGGTGTAATGGTAAGGACTACCATAAATGCGTGTGATAACTCATCGCCTATGCGAAGTGAACTCCATTTCTCCTTCCATACTGTTGCTAGCTCAACAATCGCTTTACGACTTAAGGTTTCAGCCACTACATTCGCCTTGACCGGATGATACTGAATATCAAACTGATAATCCTTCACGAACTCAAGCCATCTACGCTGCCTCATGTTCAACTCCCTTTGCATGAAGAAGTATTGAAAACTCTTATGGTCTGTAAATAAATGAAATTTATCCCTCCAAATAATATGATATTGGTTCTATCTTCTTAATACTAGGGTATGGGCCCGCATACTAGGGAGACAACTTCACTTTCTTCCCAAATTGCATCACTCCTTTCATGGGAGACACCCTACGTAGCACCTGATTCCTAACCTCCAAATCTAAGTGCCTCCTCTCCACATACGCATAACTCTTTTCTTGGTCCTGGCAATCTGAATCATACTCCTGATCATCTCCACCTTCTCCGAGGTGTCTTAGATGCATTCTGATCCAAGAAGCTTGTCGTACCACATCCCTAACCAATAAGAAGGCGAATGACAAGGTCTTCGAGCAACCATGAGCTTACTCATTTCTTAGCCACAAAGTTTTGGCGTTAAAAACATTATATTTCATTAAAATATATGAGTGATGTCATACTATACCTAAATATATGTCAAATCAAACCTACCTCAGTACAATATTGAGTTAGTGAGCAATTGGTTGTAAAGGTTCTCACGCACCTGTGGCACTACCTGACACAATGACATGTCACTCAAGAATTTCAATATGCATTAAATGCTAACGATATGTTAGGTATGGTAGTATGACACATTTGAGGTTGCACACGTGTTACCTGAGCCTATATATAATCGCATTATCCTTTGATAAACCATGAGAATTTTTAGTCAAAGACCTTTTTGAGATATTTATTGTAAACAAAAGCTTTTACTATCCTCCATTAATATGTTTGACCAAGTTATTATCAAGAACTCAAGCATTTATTAAGCTTTAAATATTACTCATTCCATACTTTGGTGTTTACTTGCCTCCTCGGGTGTATTTAGAGTGCTTACTTCTATCTCTCTCTTTAACTAACTTCCAACAGAGGTTCATTTATCTTCCAAATAGTTGTATTTATTACCCTTCATTATTTTATATACTTGAGTTTATTACTTGTCATTAAGAGTACACTTATCACTGTTTTTCACCATTTAAACGTGTTATGCCTCAGTTTATTTATAAACACCCTAGCGCAGAGAACTACTCTCTTACATGCATAAATTAAACCGAGATACAAATATCATATGCAATAGTTCATGCATTAATATATCATTATGAGACAATTAAACTAAAAGCACACGATCAAAACTTGTATCTAAAATAAAAATGCAGGGTTAATAAATTAGCACAACACAAGGAATATGGCGAATCGAGGAACGAGATATGCGATATGAGAGTCAAAGGCACATTGGGAAATTGCTTTATCTAGTATAGGTTGAGGGAACCAACTTAGGATACCTTATGGTCTCTACAACGATGATATTCACATTATCCTTTATAAACCATACTTGATTTACCCATGATAACTTGGGTTAAGTTCAGACATTAGATGAGTTTTGATTTCCTTTATCCTTCTTGTTGTGAATATAATGGGTATGTTTTCCTTGCGTACCATCTCGATTATTTCCAACAAAACTCCTACTCTTCCTAGCATTACTTGAATACAAGGTCGGATTGAGAAAATATAAAAAAGTTTCTAATATGACCTACTTTATGAAAATGAGTACACTTAAGTAGTTTAGGAAACATATGCTTGCATGTTGGAAACAATCTTAAATTTTTTTTAAGTAATATTAGACTTCTACTTCAAATGATTCTCATTACCATATTTCCTTATGTTTGAAAAACGTTTGGAAATAGGTTTGAAAAGAGGTTATTCATTTGATAGTGAAACATTTCCACGAAATACAAATCCATTAGAAATTCCTTATTTGCTATAATCCAATCAATTTATCATTGTTCCAATTCTTTTCAAAAGCTTTACATTAAATTCTTCATAAATTTGAAATTTCTTAGCCAAAGTATCCAAAGAAATGATCATATCATCTATCACATTTTTAAAGGTGGACACATATTTACCTTGAACCGAATGTAACTTCTTATCATCAACAAGTTCATCAAGAAATTATAAGAATTCATTGAATAATAAATCAAGGGCTTTAATACCAGGATAAAGAGAATGTCCATGAGCTTTTATAAGTTGGAAAATATCATATTCTTCTTATACATGTATGAGCTCATTTAAAATAGTGGTTTTCACATTCTGAGGGTTTTTTCTCTCACGTAAATAATATCTTTCAATAGAACACACAGAAGAGGCATGCCCTTCGCTTTCTTTTTTTAAAAGTTTTACTCTCGAAATAAGTTTTAAATTTGACATTAAGAAAACTTTTAACTTCAAAACAAGCTTACCACGAGTGTTAAATATATAATCTTCTTCATCATCACTATCATAATTAACGTAAACCTTTTTAATGTCAATAGAGTGATTCAAAAAATTAGACAGTATTCCAAGTCCGTTAAATGCATGCGTATTACGTGCAACAGTTAGGTCACTAATACCATCACATAAACCTACCATCATTAAAAATACACATGCGATCAACCTCAAAGTTATTAAACCTCTTAAAACGGGGAACCTCTCTAATACCAGTTTAGAATGTTATGTGCTCAAAACCTAAACAAAGTGAAAGTACCCAATTGAATTTATCGCCACAATATAAGCGATGTTTTCCTTTAATTCCGTTTAGGTATAAAATAGATAGCCTGGTTCTATGTGATCAAAAGATTACCAATTAGAGAACACCGAATTTTATCCCCAATTATGGGAGTTAATCTAAATATGTAAATATGGTAAACAATCAAACAACACCAAGTCATACAATGAAAAACCCACAAAGGGAAAAAATCTCAGGTAAAACGGAATGACAAATGCATTATTGTAGATTATTACAAATAGAAGACAACGACTTACAATTATACAATGCACCGCCAACTATCAATTCTTTCCCACCATATCCTCTTTATAGAGCGCCAACAGTTGGAGAATGCTACACAACTACAACTAATTTGAGACTCGTAAAATGTCTTCCAAAACTACGCCACGAATAAAAAATTCTCTTTAAAGTTGAAGATGGACTTTTTATGAATCCACCAATTCTTGGATACCACTTTTTAGGATGCGAGTTCTTAATGGTTCTGAAATGTCTTTGACTTGCTCAAACCTTACAACGTGTTTTCAGATATTCACATAAGTCTTTAGAGAACAAGAATACAAGTATTCTAGCTTATAAACAAACGTATAAGTTTTTAAGCTTTAGTACGACTTGTGATCAAACTTTGAAAATCAAACACCTCAAGATCACGAGTGAAAGGTGAAGAGTATAAATAATGGTTTAACTCTTTAAAGTAATCAAAGTAAAAAAAATCTCTTAAAAAAATCCTATCTATCAAGTATCTTTGTAGATATTTTTCTTTAGAGTTTTGACACAAATAATATTTATGAAGTTGATCTCACAAATTATATTAAGAATATCCAAGGTGTGGAAGGCAAGCTTAAGGAAAGTGGAATGTGAAATCGTAAAAGAGCTCAAAGAACTCGAGGTTATATAATATTTTATTTCTACAACGGTCTTCACGTTTTCTAAAAATATATTTAATAAATATCTAGTTTATAGCTGCAGGGAGTGACCAGTGAAAATTCTCTTGGCTGACGCAAAGGGATTTTTGACTGCAGTGAATGACCAATGAAGGAAGTTGTGAGGGACTGGGAAAAATTTGTATGGAAATCTCTGGGAAGTGCTGCCACCAATGAAGATATATTTTCGCGTGAGAAAATATACACTTCACTATACTGAGTCACCATCTAAGAGACCCAAACTTTGGTCAAAACAATCCATTAAGTAAGTGGTAAAATACTATTGGTATTTTTTTAACACAAGTAAAGCCAAGCAGAGTAAAAATCATGCACAATCAACATAAAAATGCTCTATAGATAGTTTGGAAACATGATTACATCCATAATGGGTTACTCTATCTCTTTATTGATCGTTTCTTGATAACAAAGATTACATGCCCCTTTGTCCCTAGGTGAGGGTTACATTTATAGAGAACAAAAAGAGGTTGAGCCGTCCGGGACTCCATGAGGTTAGATAGTTATCTCAACTTGATCAAATGTATTTTATCTCAACTTGATCGTTTCGAAGTGAGAGCGTTGATGAGATCAGCGTGGACAAATAATCCCCTATAGTTTACCTCAAATCTTTGTAGCTAGTTACGGATGCAAGGGTTTACTCGCTCCTCGGATTGGATCCTGACCATGGTCGCTGGTAAGGCTAGGTCATCCATAAGAGCTGTGGTCAGAGGACATTAACACTTGTATTGGAATTTCAAAAACCCTTTTAATCCGCTCGGTAAACTTTAGAGGGAAAATGTGTAATTTTTTCCATTATTTTTAAGGGCAGGCTGGTAAATGGGTGCCTACTAGCCCTAAGGACTATAGTGTGTGTCACCCATCATTTGGGGGAGTGTTTGCAATGTTGGGATGTGCCTCAAAAATTGCTCCACCCCATTACCTCCTTTCAAACCGTTAGTTTGGCACATTGCCTTCCCATTTCATCTTTAAGTCATATAAGACTACAAGTTCGTCGTATGCTGTTCATTATCTCACTATAAAGATGTTCTACATCATAAACGAGAAGACCCAAGAGGAGTTTATGCACTGTTGCATCCCTGAGTGGGTGAAGTTGGGATATGGGAGGGTTCGTTTGATTATTACAACATTGAGGGAGGCCACTAACTATTTTCTCATGTTCATTGTTGTAGATGGGATTACTTTTTGCTAAATCGACCTTTTTTTTAAATTATGCAATTTTTTTATGTAGCCTCTGCATAGTGCTCTCCCAAAACCTGGAGGATTTTAAATAGGGTCCATAAAATCAATAAACTGTATGGGACCAAGCTCGGGATCCCTCAAGTCCAATATTGTTATATATTGATAAAATCTAATGATATAAATTATAATCTACTACTTGAAGGCTCGGAGGGCTCAGAGGGTACTGGTAGTAAATTTGCCCGACTCCAATAAGAATTTGGGTTATTTGAGTTTTGGCACCGATTAATTATTCACTAGTCAGCTACCCCCCCATAATTTACACTTCTTAGAGCTTGACCCCCATTTTAACGGATTTAGTCAGTTGACCGTTAACTAGCCCATTTTTGGGCTTAAATTGTCCAATATACTCATCAATTTTTACACACCAACCACATTTCGGCATAGATTCCCTAACCATTGTAATGTTTTCCCAAAACACTTCTTCAAAATATTATATTAATACACACACACACACACACACACACACACACACACACATTAATAAAATTACTATAAATAAAATTATTTTTTATAATTTTTAAATGTTTTATAAAAATAAAAATAAAATGATTTTTATGCAAAAAGGCTATTTTTCCTAAGAAACCATTCATATATTTTGTTATAAAAAAATGTTTTTAACTATTTTAAATAATAAAATAAAAACTATTTCAAAATTTTTTATTAAAAAAAAAAGGTTTTAACTATTTTATAAAAAATGTTTTTTCAAATAAAACTTTGTTTTTATATATAAAACGTGTTTCAGTTGTTAAAAGTTTTTTTAATAATAAATTGTTTTTACGAAAAAAATAATAATTGTTTTATAAAAAAGCGTTTAAATTTTTTTTTTCTCAGCTTTTACTTGTAAAAAAATTGTACACCAATTTACAATAAATAAAATCATTTTTTTCATAAACTGTTAAAAAACTATTTTTTTAATAAAATCTTTCAATTCTTTTTTTTTTAATTTATAAAAAACTGTTATAACTATTTCTTAAAGAAATTAATTACTTTTTTTGAATCTCTATTCAAAGAAAATCATTTAAAAAGTTGTTTCTAATAAACAAACTGCAGTTTTTCTTATAAATCACGAACAAAAGTTTTTTCAAGAAAAAAATTATAACTGCATTCTATAAATAAAAATTAGAAAAATTATTTATAGGAGATTTTTATGACAGTTTAAACATTTTCTTTGTATAAAAATAACTAATTATTAATAAAATAAGTTTTCAAGAGTTGAAACTGTTTTTTAAATGAAACAATGCTTATTTTTTAATTTTGAAACATTTTTTAAAAACACAAGTTAAAAGCATTTTGTAAAATAAAAAATAAAAACAGTTTCTTATAAAAAATAGTTGTTAATGTGTGTTTGTGTGTCTCTCTCTCTCTTTCTCTCTCTCTATATATATATGAAAGAAGAGTTTAAAGAAGAAAACAAATTGTTAGGGGTTCTATGGTGAAATGTGTATTGTAGGTAATGAATGAGGGGTATATTGGATAATTTAGGCCTGCAAATAATCTACTTAACGGCCAACTGACGAAATCCGTCAAAATGGGAGCCAACCTAACAAAGTGAAAATTATGGGAGTTTGACGAGTAATGAAAAATTAATGGGAGCCAAACTCTAAATAACCTTAAGGATTAATGGTCTCATGTTGTAAAGGTTTGGATGAACTTGCTTATCCTAGAGGGTGGTGAACCCTACAAGGGGCCTAGGTGCCCCCTAGGGGGATATGGAATAGGTTTTGGATTGATTATGACATATCAATTTGTTATTTCTCTGCATTTTATTATTGTTAATGTTGTGACATTTTGTTGTACAACTCACCTTAAAAAAAAGAGCCCAAACCCAACGACATCAATTTTGTAGAACTGAAGAGAGCTTGATCTCTCAAGCAACCTTTGACTATTGCCGAACACCCAAGGTGGGCCTCACTGTTGGTGTGATACACTTCCACCACTACATCTTTTGTTGCTCGATCACTTAACATGGAGCCATAAATCCTTGAAGGAATTGGTGAGCACGACCCTTCATATGCAAGAACCTCAATCTCGTTTGAATTTGTTAACTTTTACCCCATTCCTACAGCCACCTCTCGACCTCGAGAGAGGGAATATCATGGAAGAGGAAAATCCCAAACCTGGTGGAAGGGGCATTTTCCCCTAGTTCTCCTACTGCTCAGCCTTCCAAAAAGAAGGAGAACTAGGGGAAAATGCCGACCAAGCTTTGCCGAAAGCTTATCTGCTAATAGACTTGTGTCCCATACTGCCCAAACTATTTCTTTGGTAACTGTTGACTTTACTTGATCGGACTATTGTAGCTATAAGTCTTTTTTTAACTAATTGTTCCAATTTATCTTTGATATAAAATTTAGGGTAGACTTCATCAATCTCCTCGAGAGGAGATATGATAAAGTGAAGGAGAATACTGACTTGGGTAATGCATTTGAGGAGGCACATAAGTCCTTCAATGTTTCCCAGGAGAAGGACATTGCGATGAAAGCCAAAGACACAAATATTGCCACTTTAAGGTCGAAAATAGATCAACTCAAGAAGGATGGCGAGAAACTGACCAATTTTCCTATAATGAATATTACAAATGAGAAACCACTTACCTCTCATTTTTCTATATTTTCTCATTTCACGTTATGCTTTACATATGTTTCTTAGTTTAACCTCTTAGGATCGTGTCGTCACACTACCTCAGCCCCAACATCAAGTTATTGCAAGATGCACCTGATCGCTAGGTAATCCATACATTCAGGATTTCTAACTGAACAAGACTTATCGGCAATTCTTCGCAGGTCTATTATCTTGCATGAGCAATTCTCGATGTTTTTTGTATTTGTTAATGATGAAAACATATAACCTGAAAACATGACTTGGAGTAATCATAAAAAAGTATCAAAATGACAATTATAGTTTAGTTGGAAAAAAAACCAATGGTTATGGCCTTACCATAATGACAATTACAATTTGAATGTATAAAATCTCAGTGATGTTGGCCTGCCATTTGGAACGATAAAAAATATAATTGCATTAATTAAACTTTAAACATCCAAGAAGTTAGAGTGATAAACTAAAACTTGCATAAAGATAAAAGGTCAGTAAAAAATTCAAAAATAAAATATTATGCCCTTCATTATTTCCAGAGAGTAGGCTCTCTGGAGGTCATCCCTAATGACCTTATACGGTCCTCCCTAGTTGGGTCCTATTTGTCACCTGATGATTTCCTCGCATTGCTGATAACCTTTCTAGGCACATAATTTATGACCCGTATCAGACTGATTAGCCAACTATTGTTAGTACGACTCCAGCTTGATCAGAACACGTTCACTTATTTCCACGGCCAAGTGAAACTGAGTTCTTATGATTTTTTCAATCATGCGTTGGTTGGAAACAATCATTCTCATGGCTAATAGGCTATCCTCTACTGGTATTATGGCCTTCATCCTGTAAGTTTGATTACGGGTGAAAGGTGTGTTCGTATAAGGACACAGTCGTTGTTTTCATTTCACCGCGATAATACAAACAAACCTAAATTAAAACTACACTTGCGAGGCAAGCACAACGGTAAGTCGGGTATCGAAAATCCACAAAGACGAGCTGTTAGAATTTAATTGATTTATTACTCCCAAATAAAAGGGAAAAGGGTGAATTACAAACTAAAAAGGAAAAGATGCACAAAAGGGAAATGACTAATCTAGGAAACTGTATTGAAACTAGATTAACAAAGCGAGTAAAAACTATAGGTTGCGTCGGATATCCCTCACCCGAGTTAATTAGTATAAAATGGTCACATGGGTCGACGAGTTATTACGAATGCGTCTCATTTCGACAGTTAATTGAATCAAGGGTTGCCACGCCCCTAAATTCTCATAAAAGCCTAATAAGATTTTGGCGTGTACCCCAGAAATTACGCACGCAAGGTCATAAGCATGGGACATACATGATATGCCTCGTCAAATATCCTAGGCATAATAACTAGGACAACGCACCCGAAATAGACCCGTAAACACCATCACCAAAGCAAAGCAACGCGTCAACCCAAGTGAGTTCCATTCGAACACAACCTAGATTAAATTAGCTAGAAAGCATATTAAAAATGAGGTAAAGGAAAGAGGTAAATATACACTAGAAAGCAATTAAATTAAAGCATGTAAATAAAGCGAGAAAACCTAATTACAAAGCAAGAATTAATGAAATACACCTATATTAATGGAGAGGGTAATGAATAGTGCAACTTACAACCCAATTGGATGTCAATCCAAGAGAAGTGAAGAAGAACTCTCCAAAAACCCTCAAAACCTAAGCTAAACTAAACTAAAACGAATTATATGTGTTTTTACAACAAAAATCCTTTATATAGTAAAAGGAATTAAATTAGAAAAGAAAAGAGAAAAGAAAAGAAAAGCCAAAATATCTGTAGAAAATAGGGGATCGATCGATCGATGGTGAAAAATCAAGCCCACTGTCTCCCCATGATTTCCAAACAATGAAGGATCGATCAATCGATAATTTTGATCGATCGATCGATGGCTACAGGTCTACAATTCTTCCCATGCTTTGATGTGCTTGGTTTTCTCCTCCACTAAAATCGCCGTAACTTCTTCATTCTGAATCAGAATCGCGCACCGTTCACGGCCACACTAAGCTTGCGAGGAGGGATAAAACTTCCGTGTAGATGTTGGGCCAGGTGACCAAGCTGTGAAAATACTAAAATGCCCTTGAACATGCAATCGCGTACGAAAATCGAGCGAAAAGCATCCGAACTTCACACTTAGCATCTGAATACCTATAAAAACTCAATTAGCCCCTGCAAAACATGTTATCATAGAAATTTGAGGTTGTCTTGTTAACGAGCATAAATATAGGGAATAAGGTACCCGAGAGGGCTAAAATGCATCGGTTCGAGGGATGAAATACGCAATACTTCACACTTACACATTGCTAGTCCCTAGCAACGAAATAGGATGCAACAAGAACAATAAGCAAACCAAAAGCAGGAGATAGTACAAAAGTAAGGTATAAAAGCAAAAGGCCACTGTCGCGGGCGATTCGATTGCATTTAGCGTATACAATAAGCTGTTAAACCCCTAGGTCACCCTAGTGGACGAGTGTCGTCTCGTGAGGGTTTTCAAGGATGATACCCACAAACATCAAATGGTTTCCTCAGAATATGCCCAAACCAACATGCGACAAGCCCAACAATAGAGAACAAGATTTCATACGCATTATTAGCAAAGTGAATGAATTCACACAAATGTTCGAATCATTAATATTATAGAACGCACTTCATAGAATTGAAACCTTAAATGTGGGAGGAGAGCGAGCATATGCAAAGTGTGATTTGGCAAAAACTTATATAAACTGGATAAACATTAAAGCGAGCATACATTCAATACTCACGGGCATTACACTCATCAAATGAATTCACTCGAAACAAGAAGGTAACACACAGAACATGTGGGCATAAAGAGTAAATATAAATGGAAACTAAGCCGCACACATGTCACAAATAAAGAACGCTATAAATAAAATGAAAAATTTATAATCTCAATGAAAGATACCTCTCATTAAAGGAGGCGAAATGTATTTTCACAGATTATAAAAACTATTTCAACTTTTAAATTAAATTTCTCTTAAGATCACACAGGACTTGTGTAGGGTTGTAATGTAGGTTTGGCTAGGATACGAAACGAAGGATATGTATGTACGGATTCAAAGTGTTTGGGATGAAATTTCAGGACAATGGAAAAATGCGGGCAATATCAAAATTGGAAAACAAGTTCCAAAAAGGCATTAGATATATCATTGGGGAGACTAATCAAAGCTTATTGAACACTATATACAACATTTATAACTTTCTCTTTCTTTTCTTTTCTTCTTTTAGTCTTATTTTCTTTTGTTTTCTTTTGCTTTTTGCTTTCTCTTTTTTCGTCACTTTTTTCACTAATTTCTTTTCTTTACTTATCAAACTCTCACATGCCTAAATTGCAACCGACATCATAACAACATCATACAATTCCAAGTAGCATTCCAAACAAAGGTATGGAAGGTGTATGTATGGTTTATAACTACAATTTGGAGTTGGTTATGGAAATTTTGGGTTATGAAACGAAGGGCACTATTTAGGCTCAAAAGGGTTAACGAGGGGAACTTTTAAGGTGAGGACAAGGCTAATATGGGTGATATAACAAAGAGGGCCTATAATCATTTCCAAAAGTTTACGCAATTCTTGAGTCAAAACAAACTTTGAAAATCATGATCAAGTAACACATTTCAAGATATAAACTCAATTAATGAACGGTCAAATGAAAGAATAGAGAGATTACCAACGAATTCAACATTTTCAAAGAGGAAAGAATAGTGTATACACTCATAAATGACGAAAGGTACAAAACTTACTCGGTGTAAGTATATACAATGCAACAAAAGAATACCGAGTTATAAAAATCTTAAACCGAATCAATAAAGCAAGAAAAGTTCATGTGCTCATGGGATTAAAGTTTAATTCATGAAGTTATTCATAATATCAATAATCGAGGACTAAAGTCTAATAACTTCTAAAATCGAGAACATGCATCATTGGGTTGTCTATTGGATCGGGCAATTATTGAAATTTATCATTGGAAACAAAGGAAAAATGCCCAATAAAGGAGAAAAAGAAAGAAAATCTTTTTGAAAATTTTGAATTTTTCTAAGAAAAGCATACTAAGTAACTAACATGTGAGCAAAAACATGGACTAAATAAAGAAATGGATAGAATATCCCACACCCCCTAACTTAAAACCTGACATTGTACTCAATGTGAATCAAGAACCAAGTTAAAGAGAGGAAAATAGCGATATTACCCAAAATTGGAGCGATCCCCATAATAATAAGTCCAAAGAATATACAAAATAATTTAGTACCGAGAATAGCAAAAGAAAATAACAAAAAGTTAACTAATTACACTAGACTAAATTAAAAGGAAAGAAAAGATAAAAAGAAATAATAAAAAGCTAACTATATACAACCTACTATTTAGGCCTCACACTAAATGTACACTAGAAGTCTAAATAGCTGAGGGTCCACCGTAAAAACAATTTGACTTTGGAGGATAATCGGTGTACCCTCACATACAAGCATGCCTTCCGAAAAATATGGATTCCGTTTGAACAACGGAAGGCATGTGTAAGGCGGAAGAAATGAACCATCGCCAATTAAATGTTTTGGAGGGACGATGGGGGGTTTGGATTGAACGGTTGAAAAAAACATGTGGGGATCAAGAAAAACCGAATATCCTCCCAATGATTTTGAAATTGGAATGGGAGGCGATGCACACGAAGGCACAAATGCGATCGTGGAAGGCGACTCGATCAAGTACTCCTCATCGGCGAAAAGGTTTAAAAAACCAAAGTTCGAAATCGAATCATCTGGTACTTGTGACGGTGTGATAATAGAGAATGAAAATGGGGATGAAAGAAATTCAAACTCATGAGATGAATCATCATCTCATGAAGATTGAGTTTCGAAGGAAATAATATCATTTTCAATGAAATGTTCTTCTTTGGGGGCCAAAGAAGAAATCATTTCATTGGAAATAGATATTACGTCTTATCATCCTCACTTTTAATATTTATTATGCAATGGGCAAAGTCAAGAATGGTTTGTTCCAAAGTAGGCAAAAGTGCTTCATTTGGTTCAAAACATCCCTTGACTTCAAAAGTCTCAGAAGCAAAATCGTTGTCGGATTCAAATAATAAATCCAATTCATGTTCCCAATAACGATTTTCAATTTTCTCATTTTCAAGAATATGCAAGCCCTCACCGAATGTCATAGGTCGAGGTGCGGATCCTTGAAAATGGGAACTTTGAAAATTACCATCGGACTTAAACGAAAACTCATTATTATAGGAATTTTGAAAAATATTGCAATTCGTTTCAAAATTCCTATTATAAGGAGGTAAAGGCCCAAAATCATTATCATCATCATCAAAATACACGCACTCTAAAGCTTGCCTTTTGTAATACTCACCCAAAGTCATTTTAGATGTTGCAATTTTTTGGGATTCTAAGTATTGTTAAAAAGTCTAAGGTTTGCGAGAATTTTGAGAATTATCATAATGATTACCGAAAAAATTAGAATAAGACATGCTTACCCCAAAAATTGCACAAGTGACAAATTCCACAAAGTAGGTGCGCGCGAAAAAAATTTGAGCATTTCTAAGTGCTAAAATGTGGACGTCCTGCAAAAATATTAGCATATAATACAAATAAAAATATAATATTATGAAATACTAAATCAAATAAAGTCTAAAACAAACTCATCCCCGAAAACGGCACCATTTTGATCACGGGTGAAAGGTATGTTCGTATAAGGACACAGTCGTTGTTTTCATTTCATCGCGATAATACAAACAAACCTAAATTACAACTACACTTGCGAGGCAAGCACAGCGGTAAGTCGGGTATCGAAAATCCACAAAGACGAGCTATTAGAATTTAATTAATTTAATACTCCCAAATAAAAGGGAAAAGGGTGAATGACAAACTAAAAAGAAAAAGATGCACAAAAGGAAAATGATTAATCTAGGCAAATGTATTGAAACTAGATTAACAAAGCAAGTAAAAACTATAGGTTGCGTCGAATATCCCTCACCCGAGTTAATTAGTATAAAATGTTCACATGGGTCGACGAGTTATTACAAATGCGTCTCGTTTCGATAGTTAATTTAATCAAGGGTTGTCACGCCCCTAAATTCTCATAAAAGCCTAATAATATTTTGGCGTCAATAAATACCCTAGAAATTACGCACGCAAGGTCGTAAGCATGGGACATACATAATATGCCCCGTCAAATCTCATAGGCGTAATAACTAGGACAATGCCCCCGAAATAGACCCATAAACACCATCACCAAAGCAAAGCAACGCGTCAACCCGAGTGAGTTCCATTCGAACACAACCTAGACTAAATTAACTAGAAAGCATATTAAAAATGCGGTAAAGGAAAGCGGTAAATAAACGCGGTAAATCTACACTAGAAAGCAACAAAATTAAAGCATGTAAATAAAGAAATAAATCCTAATTACAAAGCAAGAATTAATGAAATACAACTATATTAATGGAGAGGGTAATGAATAGTGCAACTTACAACCCAATTGGGTGTCAATCCAAAGAGAAATGAAGAAGAACTCTCCAAAAACCCTCAAACCCTAAGCTAAACTAAACTAAAACGAATTATATGTGTTTTTACAACAAAAATCCTTTGTATAGTAAAAGGAATTAAATTAGAAAAGAAGAGAGAAAAGAAAATAAAAGCCAAAATATCTGCAGAAAACAGGGGATTGATCGATCGATCCCTTGTGATCGATCGATCAATGGTGAAAAATCAAGCCCACTGTCTCCCCACGATTTCCAAATAATGAAGGATCGATCAATCGATCATTTTGATCGATCGATCGATGGCTACAGGTCTGTAATTCTTCCCCTGCTTTGATGTGCTTGGTTTTCTCCTCCGCTAAAATTACCGTAACTTCTTCGTTCTGACTTGGAATCACACACCGTTCACGGCCACGCGAAGCTTGCGAGGAGGAATAAAACTTCCATGTAGATGATGGGCCAGATGCCCAAGCTTTGAAAAGACTAAAATTCCCTTGAACGTGCGATCACGTACGGAAATCGAGCGAAAAGCGTCCGAACTTCACACTTAGCATCCGAATACCTATAAAAGATCAATTAACCCCTGTAAAACATGTTATCATAGAAATCCGGGGTTGTATGGTTAACGAGCATAAAGATAGGGAATAAGATACTCGAGGGGGCTAAAATGCGTCGGTTTGAGGGATAAATACGCAATATTTGTGTATTATCATTAAGGCAAAGAGAGTTTCCTAATTGACCTCCTGGGATTATTTAGTATGCCTAGAGGATATGGGGAAGATCGTCCACCCATGTGCCTTTTGCTCTCTCCCATATTTTTTATCCTACTAATGGTTACCTTGTTGGATGCTTTAGCATGTCCGTTACCTTGGGGATAGGCCGCCAAACTTAAGTAGTGCCTGATATCATAGTTGTTACAGAAGTCTTGGAATGGTTCGCTCTCAAACTGAGTCTCATTATCGGTGATAAGCATCGTTAAAACACCAAAATGGGTCACAATGTTCCTTCAAATGAACCTGATTATATTGATATCTCTTATGTTCGCCAATGGATATACTTCAATCAACTTGGTAAAATAATTTGTTCCAACCAAGAGGTACTTTTGATTTCCAAGAGTTGTGGGTCGTGTGCCTATAATAACCAACCCCCGTTATGCAGAAGGTAATGGGATGGTTAAGTCCTTGAGGTCTATAGTTAGATGACGGAGCATTAGTGCGAACATTTGGTACTTCTTTAATATTATTACGCATAAAACAACATACTTTTTCATGTAGAGCCACCAATATCCTTCTTTTATGGCTCTAAATGCCAAAGGTCTCCCTCCCGCATGGATTTCACATATTCCCTCGTGAAACTCATAGAGAACCCGATCTACGTCACTGGGATGCATGCATTGCAGATATGGATTTATGAACGATCATTTATAGAGATTCCCCTCAGGGGATAGGAAGAATTTAGACGCTTTAACTTTTATTGAAAGAGACTGCTTCTTGTCGGCATGCAACGTATCTTCTCTTAAAAACGAAATTATTGGGTCCATCCAACTGGGAGCTTTTGGGACAAAGAGAACTTATTCGACACTCTTCAGCTTCACAATGCTCGGCTGAGCTAGATATTCGGCTTGGATGGTCCTTTTTAGATCGGAGTCAACAAATAAAACCAATGTAACTAAGGTTTTCATGCGATTATTATTTCCCTGGGGAAAATTATTAAACTTGGACATACTTGTATTTGGCAACTAAATCATAGGTAATTTGGAGATACATTGATATACGTTCATCAATGGCATTATAGTCTCCGAATATTTAACTAGATACCACGTTTGAATCGCAGTATACTTCAAGGTGAATAGTGCTAAGAGCCTTCTTTAATTCGGCAATGAGGAACTCATACTTGACCCCATTGTTGTAGGCCTCAAATCCAAGTTTGATTCCTTTCTTGATCATAATATGATTTGGAGTTATCAGGACAATTCGTAATCACGATCCTTTTGAAATGGAAGCCCCGTAAACATAGAGCGTCCATTTATTGAGTTGACTTAACTCATTGGGGGTCACTTGATAGGTGAGATATCCTTCGTTAGGCTGACTACCTCTAACAAATTCAAGAACGAAATTCGCCAAAACTTGTCGTTTAATGGAATTTATGGGTTGATAATGGATATTAAACCTCCCCAGTTCCAGCGACCAGTTGGATATCCATTCAGAGCAATCGGTATTTTTGGGACTGCCTTGAATGGAAATGAAGTGATAATAATGATGGAGTGGGATTTAAAGTTATTCTTCAGCTTGTGTGAAGTGATCGCCAATGAATAAGATATGTTTTCGAGAGGAAGGTATCGTTTCTCGGCATCCAAAAATATCTTATAGACATAATAGATTGAGGCCCGTTGCCCCTCTTTCTCGTACACCAAGGCTGAGTTTAATGCGTGGTTGAATACCAAGAGATACTTATTAACTGGATCTCCCGAATTTGGTACCGCGAGGATATGAGGTCGTTTGAGGTAGAGTTTTATTTCTTCAAGTACCTCTAACATTCTTCATTCCATGTTTGATTTTTCTCCTTTCTTAATAGCTAAAATAAAGGTCAATTTTTTAACATCCCTAAGTGTTTTATATGGTTAAATATCATTTATTTCCAGATTTGGTCGGGATTCACTTATATTCCCCTTTGACTGACCAGGCAATCCAAAACCTTAACAAATTAAACTCCAAAAGAGCACTTGGTTGTATTGAGTTTTATCCTGTAATATCTAAGGGCCTCAAATGTCTTCATCGTATCAACAAGATGGTCACCTTTGTGTATTCTCTTCATGAGCATAGTATCAATGTAGACCTTAATGATATCACCCAACTGTTATTTAAACATTTTGGTGACCAAACGCTGGTAGGTTGCTTTGACATTCTTAAGTCTGAACGGCATGACCGTGTAGCAATATAGGCCAAGGGTGGTAATAAAAGATGTATTCTCCTATTCGGGTCCAAAAATAGGTATCTAGTAGTAACCGGAATAATCTTATAGGAAGCTCATTCATTCATGGCAAGTGGTGGCATCGAAAAACTGGTTTATCTTCAGTGGGGGAAGGATGTCCTTGGGACATTCTTTGTTTAGGTCCATGAAGTCTATACAAACTCTCCACTTTATATTCATTTCTTTACCATGATTGGGTTTAAGAGACACATGGGAAATTAAACTTCTTTAATGGATCTTACTTCAAGAAGTTTCCTACTTCCTCATATACTGCCTTTTCTTTTCGAGGGTTATTCGCCATGCTTTTTATTTGATAGACAAAAGTGTCGTGTCCTCATGAAATCAACGACAAATTACTTTGATATCAATGCCGGACGTATCATACGACTGCCAAATGAACACATATTGGTTCTCTTTGAGAAAATAAATCAGTTATTCCTTTTCATAATAGGCGACAAGTTGTCCATTACAAATTTATTTTCTAGGTGGGAGTCATCGAACATGACTTCTTGTAGTGGTTCTATGACTCTATTTACGGGTCCATCCTTGTTTAGTCCACCCCCGTTCTTCCATACTTTGACCGTTATTTAGAAGGAGTGACTCCCCCATGTTCTCCACGTTCTCCTTATTCTTTTCATGTTTGGGTCTAATGGTAGCGATGAAGCTGTAATACCCCATATTTTTTAGGATACAAAATTTAATTAATTTAGTGATATAGGATTTGAATTATCTGGAGGATTTAAGTAATTTAGTGAATTAAGATTTAATTAATTCGTGTTATTTTTAAAATTTAAATGTATCGTAATTTGAGGTCGAGGTTAGAGATTTTAGTAAAGTAACTCGGGTGACAATTATGAGTGAAAGGTTGATTGGGAATAGGTCGAGATAGTAAAAAAAAGTACTCGGGAGTAGTAATTGGGTCTCGGGGAATTTTTAGGCATAATCGAGTTCACACGGGGGTGTTCAGGTCATTTGGGCTTGACTCATAATCTTAATTTCAGGATTATCATTATAAAACCTACATTAGGGAGTTTGTGGCAGACACAACTCAATAAGAAAACCTTAGTTTTGCAGAGGAGAAAAGAGAGAGAAATTAGGAGAGCCTTTAGGAGCCAAATCAAGAAGAGGGGTGTGTGTTCTTCGTCAAATCTTCATCTACATCAAAGTAAATCAGACCCTACGAATTTATTCAGGCAAGTAGTTAAGATTTTTTTCAATTTAGTTGCAGTATTTTGATTCATATCATAGTGGGTGTGATAAAGGAATTCATTTTGAGGAGTGAGATATTATATGAAATGGGTTTTGGTGATTTGAGTATATTGTGTAGACTAACAGATTTCATTGATGACATTCTATGATTTAGTAAGGTTAGAATTAAGATTATGTTAGATGTCTCGGGGAAAACATGGGGTAAGTGGGGATTTTAGAATTGAAATTGTGAGAACGATTGTTTGAAATCGTGAAAACCCAAAATTTGTGATTACAACTGTTGACATGTTAAATCAGTGAAGTTTAGACATATAGATAATGTTTGAGGATTGTTTTATGGATGAGTACATGAGAGGGAGTATTGGGTTGCATTGTGGGTTTAAGAGAAAATCTTAAGTAGGTTAAAAATGGAGGAACAATGTCTGGGGAAGATGAAGGGACGCTGGGCAAGTCAGGTCGTTCGAACGACCAGTGGAGGGTCTCATTCGAATGACGGTGGGGGTTTTGGGCCATTGTCGTCATCTACCTAGGTTATTCTTTTGGGATTTTGTTTTAAGGATTTAAATTGAGTGAAAATTAAAAAGAGGAAATACTTAGGGCCTTGGGAGGTGGATTTTAAGATATATTTTATTTGGATAGAGTGCCAATCTAAATAACAAAAATTGAGAGAAATAAATTCAAAGGGTTAAATTACGGGCCAAGTAAGGGAGTCCGGGAATTTTGGTTGAGTGACACCACTTAAATACAATTAATTGAAGTGAAATAAACTGAATTAAGAGTTGGAGATTTGATTCGGTTATTTTTTAGGCAAGTGCGATGGGAGTTAGGCACGGAGTGACCGGTTTAATTTATTATAGATTTATATAATAAATTATCGAATATTAAATTTAGTAAGGGGTGTTAAACTTAATATTTGAAATTTGTGTAACAAATTCTAAAGGGTGAAGATACGGACCGACCGAGTGAGTCTATGTATTGTAGTTGGGTGACACTACTTTAATAAATAAATAAATAAAATTAATGTGTGATTAATTAAGTTACGAGTCGGGATATAGACTTGGGTATTATTGGGCTAGTGTTATGGGTGTTAGGCACGGGTTAGTCGGACTTTATTAAATATATGTATACGGTTAGTGTGATAGAATATATATATATATATATATATTTGTGTGCTTTATAGATATCGTTGTGAATGATATTTGTAGGAATACATACCCCTCTAGTACTATCATAGGAGGTTGCACGATGTGGATGAATCACTTGGCTTGAGCATCAGAGAGAGTATTATCCCCAGGTCATAGCGTCCAGTATTTATATGTTGTGATTCTTTTCGGGGTGAGACGTCTTGGGTATGATTCGATCTCACACTCGGGAAACTATGATCGCCTCCACTACGCTTATTATTTTTACCCAAGCTCGAGAGTGAGTTCGACTTGAGGTAGCCGGGTTAGAGTGAGCATACCTGGAACATGATATCATTATAGAGAAAGCATCCGGTAAGTTATTACTCGGGAATGGATGGTTATTATACGTGGCATGTCTGTGAATGTTGTAGTATATTAGTACGTATATATTATGAGTAGATAATTATATACGGGATTAATATATAGGTGTGAATGTATTTCTTTTATAACTAGTGTGAAATTTATATGATTAAAAAGAGGTTTCCTATATAACTAGTGTGTATGTTATATGATTTAATATAATTGAATCGATTAATAAGTTAATGAGTAGATAACTTAATAATCAAAGTAAAAATACTCGGGTTAGAGTAATGTGGTAGAAAGAGGTGTGATATGGCTAGTTAGGTAGGGTAGCTTAACTAGGAAGGTTAGAAGGCAAGCGTTAGGTGTGCACATTAGATGTGGGGTGAGATATACCTCAAGAGAGTGCGACACTAGCTTAAATATAAATATTGTGCATGCATATTTAATTATTGCAATTTAAGTTCTTGCTAAATATTTTCATAATGTTTTACTTGGTCTCTAACCCGTGTCAAAAAAAAATCCAAAACCTTTTAGGTGTTCAGCCACAGGAATGCCCAACTTGAGGATTCTATCCAGAGATGAATAGCTGCAACTAGTGTGGAAGTTACAGGACTTTGTATAGACGGTTCGTTCATTTATTCCTAGTTTAGGGACTTTATTTCAGTACTCATTTGGGCATGTCGCCTCAGATTTAGAATTCAGTTATTTATTTGACCTTGTGTATCCAGGGTATTGTTTCAGTTTACTGTTGTATTTTATTGTTGAACCAATAGTTGATTCGGTCCTCTTTATTCATATTATTCATCTGTGTTCGATTCAATTACCAGGTTGTGTGGATGGTTTAATTATTATTTACTTCTGCATATTGTTAATTAATGAAAGATAAAATTTGGCACCAGTCTATTTAAATTACTAGGTTGTTAGTAACTTTAAAAATGTGTTCGACGGTGATGCTAAGAATGATCCATATGAGACTGTAAGGACATATTTTTATAAGTCCGTTATTAATTAATTATGTCATATACCTCTACACCGTCGAAGAGCATTCAAGACCAACCTACATCAAAACGGATCCGAGTAAATCAAGTTATTCATAAAAAGACTCCACAAAGTTTACTTTGGTAAGATTTTGTTTTAAATACCTTAACTTTCCACTTAGAGCTTTTGGGATATTTTTACAAAATATTTTCTAAGTGTTGGAGCGGACTTTTTCGTCAAAATTTGAAAATGAGTATTTTTTCTAAGTCCTGAAGTGTACCTCGATTTTGACGCCCAGGACGTTCAAGCGAGATAGCTATCTCATTCGAGTGACTTATGGATGTCGCACAATGTCCTTTGAACGACATCTGTACGTCATTCGCACGAGGTCCTTATCTCGTTCGAATGAGATCCTATACCGAGACGACGCATTTTTGTATAAATACTCATTAAATAATTTCGTTTTCATTAACAAGTCCCAGCGTTTTGAAAGACAGAAAAATGCAAAATAGAAGAATCCGTTTTGACTTCTTCTTTTAGGGTTTAATCCCTTTTTGTTTTCAATTCACAAAAATCCCATATGCTTTGGTGAATTATTTTGGTGTTCAAGAACACTACTTAGATTTTGTTCAACCCCTGTGGAGAAGGCATCTCCATATTTGATCGGTGGATACCGAGCGTAGTCATTCTGCGTGTGGACGAGCCGACGATGACGAACCGACACTTGGAGGGTATTTCGTTGTCTCTCTTATCTTTGAAGGTTTACTAAAGGCATCATGCATTACACACTTGTGGGCGATTATCAGGTTGCATGTAAGTTAAAGATCTTGTGAATTCTTCAAAGTGTTATAAAAGGTTTTACCCGAAAGGGTTTTTTTCTTGAATCGGTCATCATTATTTTCCATGCATGGTTTGAATGATTTATGACATTTAGATGCATGTTTAGGGGCTGAATTAATTTTGTTTAAAAATATACTCTAATTAAATAAGATTTAATTGGAAACTTGGGAATTAATTTAAATCGGTATCACACACCGCATTCATACGGTTTTCCAAATTGGTATCAGAGCGGGTTGCGCTAATTTATCACGTATTCCAATTTTTCGCAAAATTTGTGTGATATTGATTTTTTTGAAAAATGAGTTTTTCAAAAAATCGCCATTTTTCCTATGGAGCACTTATATAATAAGATGCCTATTTTTGACGGGTCTAATTATGCCTATCTAAAAGCTCGCATGAAATCCAGTTTAAAAGCCATTGACGAGCTTGTTTGGTTCCTTTGCGAAAATGGGCGGACTCCTCCCATGGTCACCGTTGAAAATATCACCTCTTTAAAACCCGTGTCGTCCCGGACTGAAGATGATTTTAAATGTCTAAATTTAATTCACATGGTTTGAGTTCTATTTCTAAACCATCACTCCTGGCGAGTTTCGTCGAATTATAACGTGCACCACGTCTAAAGAGGCATGGGGTGTTTTGAAATTGACATATGAGGGTACGAACGCGTTTAAAGAATCAAAATTATAAAATTTGGCCACCCAATTTGAGACTATCACCATGTGTGAGTCTGAATGCTTTGATGATTTTTATGCACGTTTGTCGGACATTGTTAACACTAGTTTTAACTTGGGTGAGGTGATTGATAACACGCGTGTCGTTAAAAAGATTTTGAGATCTCTCCTAAAACGCTTTATTCCTAAAGTCACTATTTTGAACTCTTTGGGAAATTTGAAATCACTTAAGTTGGAAGAACTTGTAGGATACCTTCAAACCTATGAGATAGACATGTTTCCCCAAACCATTAAGGCTAAGGATAAAGGCGTTGCTTTAAAGACTCATTTTAAGAAAAAGAAAGAAAAAGTTTGTGAGTCCGATTCTGAGGGTGAGTTTGATGATGTGGCCATGTTTATGAAATTTTTTAAAAAGTTTCTCAAAATGAAAAAAGAAAATACTTCCAATAAAAAGGGATCTTTTGAGTCAAATAAAAAGAAAGTAGAGGCCAAAGATAGTGACAAGGAGGATGAGATCAGGTGCTTTGAGTTTGAGGGCAAAGGGCATATAGCTAAAGAGTGTCCTATTAGGATAAGGAGAAAGGGCAAAGAGACTGTTATGCCCGCCACACTTAGTGATAGTGAGGGTGATTAGGGAGATGAGTATGATAAAGGTTTAGCACATGGGATGTATGTAGCTTTTTCGAGTCGTGTGAGCACACCCACTTTGTCTCACGTTGATAGAGGTCATGAGAGCACCAGTGATGACTCGAGTGTTTCTAGTGGAGATGAGAGCGAATTTGAGAGTGGAGATGAAAGTGAGCTCCAAAAATCCTTTAGAGATTTGTACACCGAGACCTTGAAAATAAATAAGTATAACAGAGATTTAGGTCGTCGGGTTATAGATTTGGAGAGAGAGAAGGAGGTTTTAAGAAAGGAGAAGTGTGATTTGACCAACACGTTATCTAGTCTGACAACACGAGTATCCCAACTCAAGAGTGATCTCGAAAGTGCCCGGGAGGTCAAAGTCAATTTTAAGAATGCACCTAAGAAGGTTGAAAAGGTGGTTCTTAAGGGTAAAGGTGAGAAGTTAGGAATAAGTCACGACGGTGCTTCTACTTTCCAATTAGCACCCGAGCCGGTTCCCACTTTAGTGTTAGATTCACGCGAGTCTCACCTTAACCCACCTAGGCGTCCAATTACTATTAGGAAGGCGCGTCCTAGAGTTTTTGAGAAAGGTGTTCCTAGTCTTATATATGTTTGTTCCCATTGCAAAAGGAGAGGACACCTTAGGGAATTTTTCTTTAAGTTGGGCTATGTGTCACGCTTTGCTACTACAGGTGTTTCTACCACACATGCACCCACACATGATACTTTACAGGCTCCTGGAGACTACATGTGAGAGTTTGCGCATCTAGGTAGGCAAGTTAAGTTTTCAGTCAAAACTTCACAAAATTTGATGAAGGTTTTTCATAAGTTGGCACCACCTTTGGAAAATTCCTCCGCACCTACCGATTGAGGTTTAACTTGTTTACTAGCATAGGATATTTTTCCGTGATGACATTTTTGCCTATTGATAGTATGTATCATTTTTGTATGTTTTCCTTTTTTTTTGAATTTTTTTTTAAAATACAAAAAGATTTTATTTTGATAAATTTTTCTAAAAATTCAAAAAGAGTTTTGTATTTTGTTTGCACCTTTTATGGATGGACACTTAGGATGACCAGGTCACAACATCATTCCATTTTTCATGTGACTATTTGATAGTGTTTTGAGACAATATATCATGTCATCTTTGTGCTTTACAATGTTTGGAGTCATTGAGATGTAATTAAGTGCTACTACCTACATGTTTGACTCATGATTTCCTTTATTGCACACGTGCACGGATTTGTTTGATTATTGTGCTTGTCTTATCACATTTTGGTTCGATATTTTCACTTCAATCCTCTCCTTAAAACGAACCAAGCGCAATAAAACTTGATAAGAAAGTTATTCATGTAAGAGCCATTTGTGAGTTTGTGTGCTTTATTTGAAAATGGTCAAGGGCTACGAAAGATTATCATTTATCCTTTGCGACTAAGCCGTCGTTTAATTGGACCTAAAAAATTGAGAAATTTTATTATTCGGGGTCCAAAGAGGTTTAAAAGAGCCCGAAAAAATTTAAAGGCAATAAAAAGAAATTCATGCCAATTATGGGCCAATTAGGTTTTTTGCACCAATTCTCCAAAGTTTGAGAATTTACTTTATACACCTCTAAAAGAAAATTTATATGAGGGAGTTTGGATGGAGATTTAAAACGGGTTTGCACGTCCTTGAAAAAGCGCTACATAGTTTTGGACGTTATTGGTGTGAAAATCATTTAGACTTTGATTTGTTGATTTGTATAAGACGATGTCATCTAAATTCAATAATTTTTTACACCTAAGGATACTTTTGATGTTCATTCGTTAGGAGTACACGTATTCATCGTGCACATATGATTGATTGAGTTTATTTACATATCGAATGTGTTCACACCCATTCATTCCATTTCCATGACTTGGTTGTTTTAGTTTAAATTCATGGTGTGATTTTTGGTATCTTATTTTTGTATGAAAATTTTGAAAAATCAAAAATAGTTTGCGAAAGTTTTTGAGACATACCTTTGCATGCGCATAGATTGATCCATGTTTGCTATGCATTTTATCGTGATACTCCATGTTTTGATTTTTTTTCTTCTTATCTGTCTATTTGGAGACATCATAAAAAGGGGGAGAAAGAATTATCATATTTTGGGGAAGTTTTTGCATTATGGGGGAGATTTGATTTACTAATGATTTATTCTTATATCATTTCAAACTCGATGCGTCACGAAGGTATTTTTGCTTTATCTCATGTGTGTAGGTACAAAGATTGAAGATTTTTAAGTTGCACACCCTGATGAGAAAATCTTTGAGATTTGACGAAGATGTTTGAAGAACAGTTTGAGAACTTGAAAATTTATTCATGGGAGGGTAGATTTGTATAGGCATTTTGACATTTGATAATTCGGATTTTTTATGTATGTACCGGCTTAGACATAGGGGAGATTTATAAGGACAAATTTTTATAAGTCCGTTATCAATTTATTATGTCATATACCGCTACACCATCAAAGAGCATTCAAGAGCAACCTACATCAAGACGGATCTGAATAAATTAAGTTCTTCATCAAAAAGGCTCCGTAAAGTTTACTTTGGTAAGGTTTTGTTTTAAATATCTTAACTTTCCACTTAGAGCTTTTAGGATATTTTTACAAAATATTTTCTAAGTGTTGGAGCGAACTTTTTCGTCAAAATTTGAGAATGAGTATTTTTTTCTAAGTCCTGAAGAGTACCTCGATTTTGACGCCCAGGTCATTCAAGCGAGATAGCTATCTCGTTCGAGCAACTTATGGATGTCCTTTGAACGACATTTGTACGTTGTTCGCGCGAGGTCCTCATCTCGTTCAAACGAGCTTGTATACCGAGACGACGCATTTTTATATAAATACTCATTAAAGGGTTTCGTTTTCATTAAGAAGTCTCAGCGTTTTGAAAGACAGAAAACTGCGAAATAGCAGAATCCATTTTGACTTCTTCTTTTGGGGTTTAATCCCTTTTTGTTTTCAATTCACAAAAATCCCATATTCTTTGGTGAATTGTTTTGGTGTTCAAGAACACTACTTTGCTTTTGTTCAACCTCTGTGGAGAAGGCATCTCCATATTTAATCGGTGGATACCGAGCGTAGTCATTCTGCGTGTGGACGAGCCGACGACAACGAACCGACACCTGGAGGGTATTTCCCTCTCTCTTATCTTTGAAGGTTTGCTGAAGGCACCGTGCATTACACACTTGTGTGAGATTATCAGGTTGTATGTAAGTCAAAGGTCTTGTGAATTCTTCAAAGTGTTATAAAAGGTTTTACCCGAAAGGAGTTTTTTCCTGAATCGGTCGTATTTATTTTTCATCCATGGTTTGAATGATTTATGACATTTAGATTCATGTTTAGGGGCTGAATTAATTTTGTTTAAAAATAGACTCTAATTAAATAAGGTTTAATTGGAAACTTGCGAATTAATTTAAATCGGTATCACACACCGCATTCATACGTTTTTCAGAGACCAACGTATTATTTTGATCATGGGTTGGCCACCCTGTATTTTAGTAGGTAGGGTGTCACAGAAGCATTGTTGAGAAATAGACTAATTTCCATGTATCTCCATTATTCCCTAGTCGGTAGTGTTTGAGATTATAGTGGCAGGTGGAAGGAACAAATTTCATAGCGTAGAGCCACGCGAATTGTGTTTTAGGAGACCCAATGTACACTATTATAAGTTCTATCAGTTTTGATATGTTTCCAGTTCATATTGGGAGTACCACTTTTCCCATGGGCAGTGCATCTTTTTGATAAGGTCGACCAAAAGTGTGGTCGCTTATTCCATATCCTCCATCTTGAGGTTGAGTTTGTTGAACAACTTTAAGTATATGACCTCTGAAGATCTCCCCTTGTTCACCAGTAGCTTATCCACATCCGAGTTGGCTATTCTGAGAGTGATTACTACTATGTCATGATGTGGATTTTTGAGTCTAACCAAGTCTTCCACGGTAAAAACAATAACGTTTGCCCACTGAGGTTTTAGCAGGGTTATCTTGAAAACCTTCTACACTGCGTTGCCTTGAATTTGGTTTGGACTTGATGAACCATGGTAAAATCCTATTGGTATTTGTTCAACACAAGTAAATTCTATTAGAGTAATAATTATGCACATTCATATATACTAGTGGTATATATGTGATTAGATAATGTGTCCCTATCCACAAGGTGTTACTCTATAGTTATTGATCGTTTACCAATAACAAAGATTACGTGCCCTTTTGTCCTGGGGTGAGGGTTACATTTATAGAGAATAAAAGGAGTTTGAGCCATGTGGGACTCTATGACCTTAGATAACTATATGAACTTGATCGGTTGTATCTAATCCCAAGATTTTCGTTGATTGGTCTTAATCATCCTTATCCTCTCGAAGTGAGATCGTTGATGAGATGAATGGACACGTGTGTCTTCCCCAAGTGTGGATGAATAATCCCCTATACGTTACACAATCGTTTGTATGATATAATTATGCAAAAGAAACTTCAAAAAATATGTTTTTTGTATACGAACAATATACTTGTATGAATGCATCACCTAAACCAAAAAGGAAAACAAACACACGCAAACACAAATATTTAATTTGAATGTGACAATGTGTTGAAAAGCCTTTAGGAAGTTCAAATACCTCAACCAAGTGGATACATCAATATGTTATTATGTGAATGCCGGGTTGAGAAGTCGAAGCAAGTTCAGAGCAAATGTATTGTAGATGCGCGAAGATGGAACGCCCTCAAGAACTAGGAAAGGACACAACATATATTTTTTATACATAAAATACAATAACCCATTTACATGTGGGGCACAAGAGTATACAAGTACACTTAAAAGGAGGAGGATTTGGGGTTTCAAAGGTTTTCTAATCGTATTTTGGGTGGGGATGGAGAGGACAACGACACGAGAGTTCAGGTGGTGTCCTCATCGTATCCAAATCGTTTCATTTTTTCGTACTGTTTTGAGGAGATACTGGAGGGGGGGAGATAGAGAGTCGGGGATTTTGGGGATAAGTTGATGATCTTTTTTGGATTCTTTTCCCAAAATTTAGGACAACATAGAGTGCAAAACCATTATTGCTTGTTTGAATTGGTTACTTAAATTTTCATTCATATCCATTTAATATTGTGGTTGCTTAAATTCTTAGAGGAACGATAAATTTGCTTCTTAATTTTTTTGCATTTTGTCCGTTTTAATGTTTTTAATGCAATTTTCTTTTTCCATCCAAAATATTCCAATGTATTCGGTATTTTCATGTTGTTACAAATATTTATTTTTTATTATTAAATAATTTTTAATTTTTTTGTCATTTCCAAAATTTTATAAGATTTTTTAGTATTTTCAATGTTTTTGTCATTTTCATATAGTTTTGTTATTCTTTATTAGAAAATAGTATTTTCAAGATTTTTAGATATTTTTTGTAATTTTTAATTTCTTTTGGGAATTCCAGACTTTATAAATGAATTAGACTAAAATACCCTTATGCGCACTTATGGGACATGCACATAACTATTTTTTTGTCCCAAAAATTAACATCATTAGTGTTTGGAGGGTAACATACCCATTTTAATAAATTCATTGGGTTTAGTCTATAAAATGAAATAAGGGGGTGAAGTGAAAATGAAGAAAAAATTAGAGGGAACAAAGTATAATTAACATAATAATTAAATAGTGATTTGGGTTATGACCTAATTAATTCTTCAATATTCAATTAAATCCAATTTATTTCTTTATTTTGTTTTAATTTTTGTAGGTGTATGGATGGGGAACCGGTTCATGGTCTCCCTATTGGAGAGTCAGGGATTCAATCGTTGAACCCTTTAAGTTTTTTATGTATTAGAGCTTAACCCAGTTACTTATAGTCAATGATTCATATGTTAACTTTTTATTTTTTTAAAGTATTCCTTATTTTTTTTAATTAAAATATCTAATTAAATATATGAAAGTGTGAATATAAATATAATCAACTCGTGTAAATTTAGATTGAAAACTATGAGGACATAATTTCCATCATGTCCCTAGTACCTAGTTTACATTTTGTACGACGTATCCCGTTACATCCGTCAAGGCATTCAAGTTCAGAACTTTAAGAAGACGAATCCGAATATCAAGCGTATTCACCAAAGTTCTAAGACGAGACATAATTTTGGTATGGATTTAGTTTTGTGTTACTTAGATTTTTAGCTAAGTATTATAATAATTTTTCTAAACTATTTTTTTACAAAATGAAGCGCATTTCAAACTTAAAATGTTTTCTGAGAAACCTAAAGGTAGAGATTTAAAATAACGTTTAAGTCATTCTAACGACTTGGCTATGTCGTTCGATACCTCGTTTAAAACCCATGATCTCATAAGGATCAAACGAACCCATACTATTTTATTTTTTAAAGGTCGTTTAATTGGGTCGTTTGAAGACACTTCTAACGAGATGTCAATCTCGTTCAAACGACATCAAGATATCATTTGAACGACTTTCTGTCACCTCAAATATTTTGTTTGCCTATAAAAACCTGTTTCGTGAAGGTTTTTCTTTAACATTTTTATTTTACGCAAACTACAGAACAACTACAAAATACTCTTCACTTTTTAGGGATAAAACATGTTTCTGATTCACACAAACAATTCCAATTCTTTTGTGAATCATCTTTGGAACCCAAACACTTCTTTATCGAAGTTACTCTTATGAAGAGCTTTCTCTACTGCTGATCTTGGGGATACTTGAGGGTATTCACTACTAGAGAGGAGGGCTGAGGTTCTTGTGATTCTAGAGGGAATCATTGCTGACTTAAGTTTGCGGTATTTGTGGGTTTTTACCAGAATTCATTGTAGTATTTCTCTAAAGTGTTATAAGTTGTGATTTTCAAACTTTAGTGAAATAAAGGTTTTGCCCTGCGGGAATTTTTCTAAATCTGTGATTGCATGCTTCTTGATTTAATGATTTCAATCACCTAGTTGCATTCTTAGGGTTTAATAAAAATTAAAATTTGGTTTGTGTGATTGACATCAGATTAAATATATTTACTCCGTCAGAAGATAATTCGCACTCTCAAATTGGCACTAAGTTATTGTGTTTGATCCTATTTAGTGAAATTTGGGTGGTCGTTTATTCATCTCTCTTGTGTTTGTTTTATTCTTAACAGGTTCTCATTTGAATTTGAAGTTTTTTATAAGAATTAAAATTCTTGAAAAAGAAAATTCTCGTTTTAAAAATGTTTTGAAACTGTTACAAACTGTTCAAAATTAAAGAGATAATGTTCGTGAGAAGTTTGCTACCTTGCACCATGACTTTAGAATTTTAAAAGTGGCCAAAAATGAGAGTGATGATAGAGTCCGATTTTTAGAGAAAGAATTAAAGGACTTTAAAAATTATTGGGTTAATGTTTGTGCCATTTAGGAAAATGTTTTGATTAATGATTTTAAGACACGTGATAAGACTCTTAGGGATAAGTTTTCTTTCATTGAGGGGGTAAGAGATAACCTTATAGGAATGATTGAACATATGAACAAGGTGTCCCTAAAATTGTAAGAGTCAACTTCTTTGCTTGAGTCTAAAATTTTGAAGTTAAAAGATGATTTAAAAGACTCGAGTATTGTTGATAGTAATGGTAACAGGTCGTCTTGTTCTAATATTTCGAGTGCTAAAGCCAAAATTATTGTTTATTTTAGAGGATCAACCTCATCCAAGGATGTTAAAAAAGGTCAACCCATAAGTAACATTGATCACATTTACACTTTTTCACATTGTGGTAGGAAAGGTCACCTTAGGCGTTTTTGTTTGATCTTGGAAGAGTTCCTAGAAAATTGAAGTCTAGTGTCCCGTTGGTTCCCAAAACCCCTATTCGTCGTGTCACATCTATTTGCGTTAGGAAATTAATTTTAGAGGTGCCAGATGGTAGATTGGTCGACTCTCGCATGCTTGCACATGATGCCACACTCGCTATATCTTATAGATGATTGCTTGCATGATTTTGTTTGTTATACTCTAGTTGATCTTCATGATATATGTTTGCTAGTGTTATGACATGTGTATCTTTTGTATTATATTTTTCCTTATCGAGTCATATTCAAAAAATAAAAAAAGATTTTATTTTGATAAATTTTATTGAAAAATATAAAAAGATTTTCGATATCTTTACACATTTCGTGTGGCATATTGGACTGTTTGAATACAATTCACTATGCAATTTTCACGTGGATGGGACATTTGGTTATGACTTTAGATGCTTATATTGATCTTAGCTATGTTTATAGAGTTGTTTCGAACTTGATTTGCTTTATGGATTCGACTTTATTTATGCCTCCACATACGGATGCACGAGATTATTGGATTTTCATTTCATGATGTCTATTTGAGCTTGGTGAGATGTTCTCCATAAATTTTGTCATCAAAATATTTATGTGACTATGGAGATTTGTGCATGTAAGAACCGTTACCCGTGAATATTTTTTTATTATTGAAAAATATGAGTGTACACGGGAAAGGGCTGCGAGAGGCAAGTGAACTTATCGCGAAAGCCACCGTTTGAAAAGAGGCCTAGAAAAATTTAAGGCAATAAAAAAAAAATATGTCAATAAGGGACCAAATAGTTTATTTTGTTTGATATTTCAAAACAAAAATTAGAAAATAATATCATGTTTATCTTTTGAAGGAGTTTGGATGGTATTCGTGGGTTTGCACGTCCTGACAAAGTCTTAAAAAAGTATTACATAGTTTTAGACGTTGTTGGTGTGAAAATCATTTTAGACTTTTATTTATTGATTAGATTCAGTCAATATCATTTGAATTCAATATTTTTACAGCTAATGACGATTTTGAGTTCATTCATTAGGAGTATACAAATTTCATCGTGCACATATGTTATGATTGTTTGAGTTGATTTTTCTATCGAATTTGTTCACACCCATTCATTCCGTTTTCACGATTTGGTTATCGTAGTGTTAGTTTATGGTGTGTGTTGTTTTTGTAAAATTATTTTCTATTAAAAATATTTGAAAAATCAAAAATAGTTTGTGGAGCCTCTTGAGATTATCCTTGCATGAGCTTAATTGATATATGTTTGTGATGATTTGCTATGCTTGTCGTGACCCACTACAGTTTATTATTGTTTATTCTTTTCTTTGTCTATTTCGGACAAATAAAAATAGGGAGAACGAATCATGGATTATGGGGGAGATTTGATTGATTCATTTGATTTATGATTTATTATCTCATTTCAAACTCGATATGCCACGAAGGTATTTTCTTAGCCTATTGTAAGTACACTTTAATAAGCATATGAAAAGCTCACATTTGGTAAGAAAAGGCAAGGATATTTGAAGATTTGAAAGTTGGAGATTTTGAAGACTTACGTGTTTAGTATCTTTCCACTTTTGGGTTTCTGGGAGTGTAATAGATTTGTATAGTATATTTGATGATAGTTCTGATGTTTTTATTTTGTACCGGAATAGCCATAGGCAGAGATTTCTAAGGACATAATTTCCATCATGTCCCTAGTACCTAGTTTACATTGTATATAGCGTATCCCGTTACATCCATAAAGGCATTTAAGTTGACAAGTTAAAGAAAACGGATCCGAATACCAAGCTTCTTCACCAAAGTTCTACAACGAGACATAATTTTGGTATGGATTTAGTTTTTGTTACTTATATTTTTTGCTAAGTATTGGGATACTTTTTCTAAACCGTTTTTTTTTAAATGATGCGTTTTTCAAACTTGAAATATTTTCTGAGAAACCTATAGGTGGATCTTTAAAATAATGTTTACATCGTTCTAACGACTTGGCTATGTCATTCAAATGATATTGTCATGTAGTTCGATACCTCATTTGAAGCCCATGATCTCATATGGATCAAATAAACCCGTATTGTTTTGTTTTTTAAAGGTTGTTTCATAGGGTCGTTCAAACCCACTTCTAACGTGATGTCAATTTCATTCAAATGACATAGAGATATCATTTGAACGACTTTTCGTCGCATCAAATATTTTGTTTGTCTATAAAAATACGACAATAATGGAAATTAAGTCAGGACGCCCTTATGAGTCGCGTCGGGACTAAAATTGGGAAATAAAATGAGATTTATTTTTTAGTCATTCGGGTGATTATTTCATGTGTGCCTTGAGTCCGAAAGGGTCTAAATAGGCAGAAAAATGTACCCGGGGATTTGTTTTGGGTCTTGGGTCAATTGTAAGATGAAAAGACACCCCGAAGGGGCATTTTAGTCATTTTATGGAGATGAATAGTACCTACATTTTTTGCCTTTTAGCTAACCTTGGAGACTTATTATATATGTGAGTTTAGATTTACCTAAGATTCATTTCATCAAAACACAAAGTGGGTTATTTTGAGAGAGAGAGAAAAGCCTTAGAGATAAAGTGAAAGGTTATCTTGAGGAGAGGAAGAGTTGCTTGGAAAGAAATAGTCACCTAGGGCAAACTGAGGGGAAAACCACCATCTTTACACCTTCAACCACCACCGGATTATCACCGAAAAAAGGAAGAGGAGGTGCCAAACACTTGTATTCACCAAAGGTTCAGACCTACACATAAGGCAAGCATAATTCTTGCTTTATTTTAGTGCTTATATTATCCATGTTAGAATAGGATTTCTTTTTGAATTGATGAACTAATGAATTTGGGATTTAAAATGAATGATAAATCAAGTTTAATGAATAGGCAAATTCATGTAGTTGGAGATTTATACATGTAGAGACTATGAACATGAAAATGGATATACATATAGAGGCAATGAACATGGCTATGGATAGGTTTTACATGTAGAGGATTTATTTGTTTATTGATGATATAAAAATGATGTTAAGTTCTGCATGTAGATGAATTTTACTCATGTTGAATATGGAAATTTGATGATTTAGTTATGAAATGATAATTCTAAATTCTGGATTTTTAAAAGGTATAAAAATGGAGGATTTAGATAAATTGGGATTTTAAGGATTTAATAGGTTTGATGATAATACCCTTATGACACATGAATTTGATGTTATTCTTATGTGAAAATCACCCTTTAACATGTTAGAACATTGTTAGTAAATCTGGGTTTTGGGTATAATATAATCCATAAGGGTTTGGATGTAAGAACTTGAAGAAAAATGCAGAAAATTAAGGTTGAAGATGAACTAGAATGATGTTGATCTCGTTCGAATGAGACATGATGTCGTTCGAATGAGACATGATGTCGTTCGAACGAGATGCCATCTCGTTTGCACGAGATTTTTGGGTTTCTGACGAGATTCCAGAATATCTATTTTAGCCCAGAATAGTTTGGAGAATTGTATTATTAGCCCACAGTAGGTTCTGAATAATTTTGGTACATTAACAAGGAGTGAGGGACTTGGGCTAATGTTGAAAAATTAAATGAAAATTCAGGAATAAAATTATGTGAGAGATATCTACATAATAATACTACGATTAAGAGATGAATAATCGTCATGGTCAACTACGGGTTAATATTGGTGATATATATATATATATATATATATATATACGGGTACTTGGAATTATGTGAGTGATAACTACATAATAAAAATATGATGATAATCGTGATTAACAAGTACGGGTGGTATTTGAGAAATACGATGGGTACTTGGGGTAGGATGAAATCCTAATATGATATTGGTCGAGTGCGTACCAAATTTTCTATAGGTTGATGCGTATACCTTTTGCTTGTTTAATTTATGTGTATGACATACCTAGCCTACTTGCTATCGATGAGAGGTTTACGCACAGAGAGCAGTCATATCCTGATGAGCCTTAAGGGGGAACTTTGACTTGTTGTCTCAGAACATAGGACTTAGATTGGATTGTCATTAGTGAGAACAATGGTATTGAATGTCGTTTTGGCGCGTAGCCCAAAGTCTTAGGACTATGTTCACCTCCATTGTTTGTGATTTGTTAATTATGGTTCGTGGGACATACCGAACCTATGGTCCTTTATACAATGACGAGATGTACTGGGACATGGTAGCATAGTACACACGCACCGCAACTGAGCCTCGGGGTGAAGTTTAGTATATATATAATAGAGTGAATGTGTATATATACTTGTGATATTATCTACTGTGTGAATTAATTAGACATGAAAGATAATAAAATCTGAAAAGAATTAAGTAGGTGAATACTTAATTATATTGAATTGAAAAAGGGCGTATCCATGTTATAGAGAAATTGGATATATATGTATTACCTGTATTGGGAGATAAATACGTGGGATAAATATGGGCTATGGTTAGTTGGCACTGATATGAACTAGTTAGCATGGTAATAGTAACTAGTATGATTTTAAGGTACGTTAGGTATGCACTCTAGATGAGAGGTGAGGATCTCAAGAGAGAGTTCGAAGATCTAACATGTATATAATAATTACTGAATATAATAATTATTCACTTGCCATTTTCTAAATTATTTTTACAATCGGGCACTGGCCCTTTTTCTTACATATTCTCTTCTCTCTTGATCTCCTATATCAGGTGTCGAGCCGTAGGGGCGCGAACCATAGAAGATTAAGACTTTTGACGAGCTATGGATGCAATGGAGTCTTGGACTTTGTTTAGACTCTTTCATATTCATTGATTCATACTCTGTAGTTGATTTTTTATTTAGGGCGTGTCGCCCAAGAGAATTCTAGTTATTTCTTCTCTATCTCAGACAGATTATATTCTTATGTCGGTTTTGTTACATTTTATTTTTGATGGGATTATTGTATTGAGATATTTAAACTAAAGAGTTTTATTCCAGTTTCATTTAATTCAGTTTTGATATTACTCAGTTGTTATTCATTGTGTGAATGGATTGTGTTAAATGGTTTATGTTTTAAAGGTGGAAATTTTATTTATATGAAAATTTGAATAGTTTAACACCTGTTTAATTAGATATTAGGTGATTAAAAATGTTTTTCGACGGTGATGATAAGAATGAAACAACTGTAAATTCTGTTTTAATTGGGTATAGCACTGATCACCCGGTATTTAATTGAGCAAGGTGTTACAGGTGGTATCAGATCATCAGGTTCTAGAGTCTTTTAGGATCTGAACGGTTTATTATGCTTTCAGCTTAGCATTCTTTGATATAGAGCCCTATCATTAGGACTGTAGTATCCTTATTTGCGCATATACAATCTTCAGCTTTTCTTTGGAATTTAAATTGAATACTGATTTTATTTTTTCTCTCATTCCAGATGCCTCCTCGACGTACACCTCAGCCTGCCCCAGCTCAGGGTACAATGAATGCTGTAGAAATTGCTGCCATTATTGCTCAGGCAGTCAACGCAACTTTAGCTGTTATTAAACATGCACTAGCCATGCCACTAGCACCAGGACAGGTGTTTTCTACTGCTTGGGAACAAATTAGGGATGATTTTTAGCAAGCACATCTACCCGAGTTTCATAGAGGTTCTGATGTCGTGACTGCTATCTAATGGAAGAAGGACATCCAGAGCCACTTGCGAATATTTGAATGAATAGTGGTTCAGCATCAGATACTAGCTACATTTAAGCTAGATCGGACAACTCTATAGTGGTGGGAATCTATTACCACCGTCGATAAGAGAGATACGATGACTATCCAGGACTTCTGGGTGCGATTTGACCATAAATACTTTCCCTCCGACGTTCAGATTGAGATAAGGCGAAAATTACTCGACCTAACCCAGAAAGGGAGGACAGTGGAAGAATATGAGGAGAAATTTACTCGACTAACAAATTTGGTGCCAGGAGAGGTACTTACAGAGGAAAAGAGAATTCAGATGTTCATAGATGGCCTGAATTGGAAGATTCTCCCACTTATTGAGTAATATTTCATTACATACTTATGCCGATATTCTTAATGTTGTGATGCTTCACTGCCAAGATAACTGCTTACATGCTAAGGGTGGCAAGCATGGGATTGAGTCGAGCCAGCAGGGCAAGACTGGTGGGGGTTGTTCTAGTGGGACACATCAAGGTCAGAGTCAGTAGTACCAGGGAGAGCAGGGTTCCCAACCGGGGGACTATGCTAAACATTTATGATCCGGAGGATTTTATTTTGGACAAGGGGGTAATAGACAGGGGCAACAGGGCCATCAGGGTCAGCAATAGGGCCAGGAGGGCCGAATGAGAGGTGGTAATGGCCAGCAGGAACAAAATGGGGGAAAGTTTACTGGTAAATGTTTCGTGTGTGGCAAGACTGGCCACAAGAGATAGGATTGTCCTGATAAGGGCAAATTTCCTCAGCAGGGATCTCGTCAGGAGCCACAGAGACCAGTATTTCCACCAGCCGTACTCGCAACAACAGCTCAGGTGCTAGTATTACCTGTCACTCCAGCAGCTCCAACACAACAGGGACAGTACGAGCGTGTGTATAAAGTCCATTAGGCAGCGGTTCAGTAGCCACCGCCCACAATTGAGGGTATGTTTTATATCTAGGGGGAGCATTCTTTTTTACACGGGGGCCTCGCATTTATTTGTAGCCACTAGATTTGCACGGGTCACAAGGTTACTAAACTTGGTCGACCGTACTATTACTTATGTAGACTCACCAATGGGTAGTGGAAAGCCTATTTTCTTTATATGTAGTAGAGTGAGTATATAGATTGGGAGTCCAATTTTACCTACAGATTTACTTATTTTGGACATGTCCGAGTATGATGTGATTATCGGCATGGATTGTCTTGTTGCATATAGGGCCATGATTGACTGTTAGAGTCGGTGTATTATTTTTACTATTTCGGAATATGAGATCTTCCTTGTGGCGATGCCTCGTTCTGAGGGAGGGTCGTCTACTCATTTGTATTATATAGAGGAGGAGGCCTCTACGGGAGTAGTAATATCCCCTTATTCGATACTGGTAGTTTGTAAGTTTGCGATTGTATTCCAAGAGATACCGGGATTACCTCCCAGTAAGGAGAGTGAGTTTGTGATTGATTTAGCATCGGGAACTCGGCCTATTGCTCGTGCGCCTTACTGTATGGCTCCAGCAGAGATGAGGGAGCTTAGGGACCAAATAGTACGGCTTTTGGGGTAGGGGTTTATCCGCAGGAGTACGTCGCCTTGAGGTGCCCCGGTGTTATTTGTAAAGAAGCAAGACGATTCTTTACGGCTATGCGTGGATTATCAGGAGCTTAACAACGTCACGATATGGAATAAATATCCGTTGCCTAGAATCAATGACTTGTTTGATTAGCTGAGAGGAGCAGCCTACTTCTCGAAGATAGATTTAAGGTCTGGTTATCATTATCTGCGTATCAAGGAGCAGGACGTTTCAAAGCATGCCTTCTTAACCAGATATGGATCGTATGAGTTTCGAGTTATGCCATTTGGGCTGACTAATGCGCCGACAGTATTCATGGACTTGATGAATAGGGTGTTCAGAGAGTTCTTGTCATTTTTTTCATAGATTACATCCTGATTTATTCTCAGACTGAGGAGGAGCATGCCGAGCATTTGTGGCGGATCCTACAGACACTATGTGAGCATCAACTGTATGTGAAATATGATAAGTGTGGGTTTTGTCTTTGGGAAGTTTAGTTTCTTGGGGATATTGTGTCTAAAATAGGAATATCGGTGGATACTAGCAAAGAATCAGTGATGAGAGAGTGGGGATAGACCAAGACACCAACAGAGTTGTGCAGTTTCTTGGGATTAGTCGGCTATTACATATGTTTTATTCGGGGTTTCTCAAAGATTTCCCGATGAAAAATCTAAGCCATAAGGGCGTACCATTTATTTGGGATGATGCGTGTCAGTTAGCATTCGATTAGCTCAAAGATAAGTTGACTTCAGCACCCGTACTAGCATTGCCTAAGTCAGGAGTGGAGTACTTGGTTTATACTGATGCGTCATTACAGGGGCTTGGTGGAGTATTACAACAGGAAGAGAAGGCTATAGCTTATTCCTTTAGAAAGCTTAAGACTCATGAGAAGAATTTCCCCACCCATGACTTAGATCTTGCAACAGTCGTGTTTGCTCTTCGAATATGGAGACATTATTTATTAGGGGAGAAATTTTGCTTATTCACGGATCATAATTCACTTCAGTATTTGTTCACTCAGCGGGAGTTGAACATGCATCAGCGCAGGTGGCTTGAGTTCATAAAGGACTATCGGTTTGAGATACATTACCACCCGGGAAAGACTAACTTGGTAGCAGACGCATTGAGCCGAAGGCCGGTAGGTGAGTTGGTCATAGTGCGGAAGGCAAAATGGAAGGAACTAGGATATCAGGATGCAGTTGCCCGATCATTTATGTCAGTCATGACTGTTAGACCTCAGATTTTGACAAGCGTAGTTCAGGCTCACGCAACAGATTTGTTTTGTCCGGAAAAAATTCGACAACGTTTAGCTGGGGGAGCAGAGTCTTACTCAGTGAGCCCAGATGGGAGCTTGCGCTTCAACAATATATTGATTGTTTTAGAAGGTGTGGATTTGCGACGTGCGGTGATGACGGAGTCGCACTATTCTAGATTTGTGATACATCCCGGTGGGGATAAGATGTACCAAGATATGCGATGGCAGTATTGGCGGAGCGGGATAAAAAAGAGATATTGTTGAGTTCGTCTCTAAGTGTGCCATATGTCAGTTAGTGAAAGTGGACCATCAAAAGCCTGTTGGGTTTCTTCAGCCATTAGATATTTCGATATGGAAATGAGAGAGTGTTTCCATGGACTTCATCACAAGGTTAACTACTTTTTATAGGGGTCAAGATTCCATATGGGTGATTGTGGATCGATTGACTAAGGTAGCTCACTTTTTGCTAGTTTGGACTGATTACTCTACGAGATAGTACTCCCAGATTTTTATAGCCGAGATAGTGAGGTTGCATGGGGTACCTCTTAATATTGTGTCCGATTGGGACACGATTTTTGTATCCCGATTTTGGGAGAGTTTTCACGAGGCCATGGGTACCGAGGTGCGTTTGAGTACGGCCTATCACCTGTAGACAGAACGTACAAATCAGATGTTAGAAGATATGTTACGTATATGTATCTGTAACACCCCGTTTAATTAAATACCGGGTGGCCAATCCCATACCAGATTAAAACAGAATATACAGTTGGCTCATTCTTAGCATCACTGTCGAAAACATTTACAACTCACCCAATACCCAATTAAGCTGGTGTTAAAAACTTTCCAAATTTTAATTTTAACAAAAACCATTTTTAGTTTAAGAATAACACTACACATTTTTCTACAACACGAATAACCAAATAGATATCACAAAAGAATTTAAATGCAATTGGAATAAACAGTCCCACATAATATTAATCCATTACAGTAATCCCAACAATGTTACATGTATTAAAAGACACGAATACAATAGTATTTGACCCCGATAGGAAAAGATAACTGAATCCTTTGGGCGACATGCCCTAACTAAGAGAACACTGTGAATCAAATGAAGACAATCGTCTAAGCAAAACTCCATAGCTCCATAGCTTGTCATAATCCGCTAAGGTTGGCGTCCCTGTTGCTGGACACCTGATATAGAAGATACAATAGAAAAGAGAATATGCAAGAAAACGGGTCAGAGCCCGATTGTGAAAATGATTTTTTTAAAACAGCAAGTATTTAACAAGTGCAATAAAGCATTTATTATGTACATGTTAGCATCCCACTCTCACTTGCTATTCTCACCTCTAAACTAGAGTGCACACTTAACGTTTCCTATTAACCTCCTAGTTAATGGTTCCTCTTTTCTAGTTTCCAAAACATGATTCCATTCCCATATCATAACCCCGTATGTCCCATACCATACGTCGTATAATCATTCATTTACATTTCTCATTTATATGAATCGTTTCTCATTAACATGAATCATTTCTCATTAATATGAATTAAGCTCTTCAATAAATATTCATTAACTTATTTCAATTCTTTTCTCAAATCACCATTATCTACAATTATCACACAGTAGATGTTCTAACCACAATATATCCATTCATTCATTTAATTCATTATATATATATATTCATATATAATACGGCACCCCGAGTCACAGCTGCGGTGCAATGCATTACTCTGCTATCATGTCCCACCATCGCTGGTCACCGAATAGGGGACTAAAGGTTCGGTAAGAATTTCTCGAACCACAAACATCAACAAACAAATTGGAGGCGAACATAGTTCTCGTATCCATGGGTCACGCACATACCTACGTACCCACAATCAGCGGACTTATCAACTCCCCGATAAGTCTTTCATAGACCTATGTTCTTGAGCGACAAATCAAAGATCCCATGGATTCATTAGGAGATGACTGCCTCACGCACAAACCTCCCGTCGATAGCAAGTAAGCTAGGTATGTCATACACATAAATCATCAATCAATCAAATAGGCATTATCATTGTTGATGTAAAAAACTAGATCACTCTAATTCTTCAATCACAGATAAATAAATAAAACAAAGATTTTTAAAGTGGTTCGGCTAGGAATAAAGCCTACGTCCACTGTTATGTTATTGCTGAGTGTTTGTGGAATTCTTGATTACAAGTTCTCTCAAGAAATTCTGGTCCCTTTGAATGGGATTGATACAAGGTATTTATAGCCTCAAGGCTGTACATGAAAAGTCCAATACATTAAATGATATACATATGAATGGGTAATACATTTAATGCAGCGTGTGCGTCAAGAATCTAATGAATAGTTGAACAGTTGTCCGTCTGATAATTGATGACACGGCCGAGGTGCAGTTCGGACCGCCTTAGTTGCTCGTTGATCAAGAGTTCCTCGGAATGCTTAGAGTATCTCGGGATGATAGAGTTCCTCGGATGGAGTTCCTCGGCATGATAGAGTTCCTCGGTGTATTCTCGTTGCTCGGTACCAACCATGGTTGTTCAGTAAATGATCTTCCTTGCTGTTATTGTGCCACGTAGATCGACACGTGTCTTCATACTATTCGTCCACATCAGCATATTAATTTTGGTATCAACAGAAGCCCCCAATGTTTCATATTTCGAACTTTGAGGAGTATGGGACATTCTTTCTCGGTATATGGTAATATTAAATGACCTTCCTGGGTTTTAGGAGCATTGTATTCAAATTTCCTTCTCATTTCGCAGTTTCCGCCTTTTTTACAAGCGCTTCGATCTTCGTGCAACTTTTGTCTTTTTAGCCGCCGGAAGTTCAGTAGTTTCTTTTTAGTAATCATTTCTTTCGCCGCTTCCCAATGCAAAGTATTTAAACTCCTTTGGTAACCATACCGTCGTCTACACTTTCCATTTTTCTGCATTCAAGTTTTCTATTCTCTTCCTCTCTCTTGTGTGTTCATCATTGTTTCCGTTCGTTGTCAACATATCTCCTTTCTTTCTGTAAGATCTTCTTCTTTTCTTCTGCATCTCTTTTATTCAATATGGTTTATATTGTTGAATCTGCTGAGAAATTTCGTTCTGACTTTTCCATTCCTTCTTGGGTAACTCTAGAGGTTCTTTCTGAGCCTTTAGATTACTTTCGATTGGCTGAGGGACATTGGTTCCCCAGTCTTTTCATTGCTGAATGTGGTTTTTCTTTTCCCCCAAACCCATTATGTCTTGAGTTTTGTCAATATTTTGATCTTGTTCCTGCAAAAATAGCCCCCAATTCATGGAGAATAATTAACGGGGTGCACAAGTTAAATCTAACTCATGGGACTCGTATAGGGATCCCAGAAATCATGTACTGCTATAAATGGGCCACTTTAGATAATGTTTATTATTTAAAAACTAGGTTTTTAAATAGAGCCCTTGTAGTTAACCTCCCTGATTCAAATAGAGATTATTTTGAGCATGGGTTGGTCATAAAAAATTGGCAACACGCGCCTTTATCTGGGAATGAAGTATACAACGGTCCCAGATGCCCCCCATACGGCAATGGGATAGGTTTATTTTTCATTTTATTTTACTTATGAAATTGCGTTTTCATCATGTTTGACAAAATGTATAACTGAAATTTATGTATTTATTTGCAGTTGATAGTAAAAGAAAAACTCCAAAAGAGTCGGAAGTGAATATCAAGCATTTAAAACTTATCTGGAATTTGCATAAGACGATTGCAGACGAGCATATTAGATCTGCATCATATTTGCTGCAGTATAAGAGCTACACAACCTCTTATACTGCTCGCCCTGTTGAACCAGCCTCAACACCAGAAAGTTCATCTTCAGATTCTCATATTCCCCTATCTCAGAGAATGGGCAAGAAAAGAGCTCCTCCTGCTCTATTTGGTGAAGTTTCTTCTGCTGTTGGAGCAAAGAAAGGCAAAATTGATGTCCCAGAGGGGACTAAAAAAATAGATGTTAGTTCCTCCAAAGTTGTCGAGAAGCCCCCAGTGGCCCCGAGCAAGAAAAGTGCTAGTGCTGATGTAATTACAATATCTCCGACCAAGACTTCTTCCTTGGTTGATGCTGCTGACCCTCCTTTGAAGAGATTGAGGAAATCATCTTCGGTTAATCTTGCTGGAACTGCATCTTCTCTACCCGCTGGTGGTAGTAGTGTTTCAAAAATCCTTCTTCCGAGTTCTTCAACGAGCTCAGTTATACCTGAGGTTCTCGGGGTTGATGAAAAGATTCCTAGGGATACACTGACATCCTTAGCTGCTCGCCATCTTTCTTCAGTAAATTTCTCATACCTTTGGTCTTTCTTTCTTTTTCTTGATTTCTTATATTTGTATTGACTTTATTGTTTTTCTTATCTTTCAGCTGGTGAACTGTTTCAATACCATCGTGAAGAAAGATCAAGCTATTAAAGCTTCTAGTTCCTCGTCCGATGTTGACGATGCCCTCTTGGGTTTAGCCCAATCTGTGAAAGAATCTCGCCAGCAGTATGTCGAGGAGAAAGCTGTCTGGGAGAAAAAATTGGCTGCAGCTGAGGCTGATAAGATGAAGATGGATGAAACCTCCAAGAATTTGGAGGAGAAGGTGAAAAGCTTAGAGGTCAATCAGCAAAGGTGCGATGACCAACTGAAGAAGGCAGAAGAAGAACTGTCTATCCTGCGAGACATCAAAATCCAGAAAGAACAATTGGATGTCAAACTCTCCTCGGAGAAGTTGAAAAGAAAAGCTGCAGTTAGGAAACATTTCAGTGCTGGTTGGGAAAAAGGATGGGATAAAGGGATTGCTGCTATGACATCCCAAGTCCAATATGGGGAGTTGAAATACTTCTATGATGGTTGGGTAGCTGCTCTACAAGAGCTAAAGATCCAAGACGATTCTGAGCTATTCCAAAGGCATCTCCCTGGTCCTCCTCCACCAATTGTGGAAGAAGAAGAAGATGAACCTGCTTCGGATGAATCTTCCATGGCTGTGGATGTCCCAATCTCTGCTTCTCAACCTTCTGTCATTGAGGATATTTCTTCTATGCCTCCTCCTGCCGAGAAGATTTCTGCCGATCAAGCTGTTGTCATCACCGAGCAACCGAGCTCCTCGTCCCAGCCTCCCGAGAAAGTCTTGGGAGACAAGGAAAAGGTGTGAAGTTGTTCGGTATCATTTCTATCTTTTATCATTTGTAATCGAACGATGTAATCCTTTTATGATCTAATAAAATACTTCTTTACTCATCGCTGTTATTGATGATTCTTTGTTGATTGTTGTCTTTTTCTTGTCTTTAGTTTGTTGCTAGAATGGATCTAATCTCTTCTCATGATACCGAGCTGATGCAGCAATGTCACCAATACTATAGGGCTGGTCATACAGACCTTAGTTCTTCTGAAATTGCTGACATTCTTGGTCATGATGCTTCAGAACAGGCGACTGAGGCTTATCGGTACTTGAAAGATTTACTCGACCGAGCTGTAGCTAACAATGTCGCTTATTATGATTTGATTGAAGAGCTGCATTGTTCCTTAAAGGATCTCCAAGGCCAGCACAATGAATCGATGGCTTCATTACACGAGGAATATGAAAATAGATATCAACAACTTTCCTCTGATACAGGTCATAAAAAGATCATTGCTGCATATGACATTAGGGAAAGGACCCTAAAAGGTGAAGTTGAAGCCTGCCGACAAATTGCCGAGATCCTGGAACAAGAAAATAATAGTCTGCAGAAAAGATTGGCTCAATATGAATCCGTTGCCTCCTCTTCCACTGCATTAGTACCAGTTACTGATGAAGGTTTTTCGTTTCTAGAGGTTGAAAACGCCAAACTAAGGCAAGAGTTGGATGACTTGAAAAAGTCTATTATTCCTGTGACTGCTCGGGGACGAGGAAGGAGTTTCGGGGACGAGGAAGAATCATCGAGGAGCAAAATTCTCCAGTTGCTTCTCGGAGCCGATCAAGAGTTCTTAGCCGCAGTGTTGAAGAATCTCGTACCCAATCTACTCTGGAAACTCAAGCATTCCAACTGAATGTTAAGGATCGTGCTCTGTCTGATTTGTCTAAGAAAAACTTATCTTTAGAGGATCAATTGGCTGCGATGAAGTCTGCTCTGAATAATAAAGATGCTCTTATCAAGAACTTTCTCGAGCAAGTAGATAGATTAACTTTCCAATTCCATAAACAGCCTCGGGAGTTCTGGAATGCAGGCTATAATGAAGCTCTTTACCATTTGGATGATCGCCTTGAAAATGCTAACAACGAAGGTTATAAGCAGGGATGGTTGAACGCCCTGGGTGTATTAAAATTGGAACAAGGTCATTATTTATGGGATTATCATGCTCCTGGATTGCTAGACTTGCCTGTTCCTCCCTATAAATTGGATATGGCATGGATTCCTGCTCGTTCCATTCCTCGGAGTTTGATCTCTAAATATCTTGGTGATTATAACCTTCATTCTCAAGTTGAAGTATCTCGTCCTGAGCACCTGTTGGACACTCCTACAATAATGAATGTCAGAATGTTGAAGGACATGAACTTTATTAATTCTCCTCTTTGTCTAGAGGATGCTCCTGCCGGCGAGGAACCTGTCTCAAAGGATAAAGGAAAGAAACCAATAGAGTAGGAATCTTTAATGTAATAGTTAGCACATACATGTAACATGTAATACATTTTTATCTTAATGAAAGAATTTCATTTTCTGTTTTGCCAATAGCTATTTTTCTGTTTGCAAATTATATGGTTCATCAACCAACTTAGAATTTATAATAAGCATAAATTGTTGAAAATTGTTTCCAACCAACCAAGGTGGATAAATAATGTTTGTCGACCAACCACAGTTGATGGGTTTCTATCCCCGACCAGCCATACTTGGTTCAATTTTCAAATATAAACATGTGTCCGACCAACTAAGGTCAATACTTTTGTCCTCGTCGACCAACTACAGTTAGTGGGTTTTTATCCCCGACCAACCATACTTGGTACAGTTTGGAATATTTTGTTCTTCAAAGAACTTTTTGTAATAATGTTACCTCCCGACCAACATAAGCTGTAATGCGAGAGTATATAAAGTCTTACCAACCGTAGTTGATCATGCTGGTCTACACCTCCTAATCAAAGGAGTAGTAGGGTTCTTTCGAACTTTTTGGCTCCTTGGAGCATGTCCTCCTAACCAAAGGAGGTTGGCTACTTATAGCACTTTTGCTCCGTAGAGCGCTCCGTAGAGCTTATCCTCCTAACCAAAGGAGGTTGGCTACTTATAGCACTTTTGCTCCGTAGAGCGCTCCGTAGAGCTTATCCTCCTAACCAAAGGAGGTTGGCTACTTATAGCACTTTTGCTCCGTAGAGCGCTCCGTAGAGCTTATCCTCCTAACCAAAGGAGGTTGGCTACTTATAGCACTTTTGCTCCGTAGAGCGCTCCGTAGAGCATGGCTCCGTAGAGCATGGCTCCGTAGAGCAGTCTTCTTCTGTAGAGCATGGCTCCGTAGAGCAGTCTTCTTCTTGTTATCAAGCAGTGTAGTGTTCAACACTAGTATTCCCCGAAAAACTTTCAACAGAAAGAAAATGGTGAACCATCCTCGTTTTATTCATAATGAAGGAAATACTTTACATTTTACATTACTGATAATACTTTCGCAGGTGTTCAGCATTCCATGCATTCTGAAATTCTTCTCCTTCTAGAGTTGCTATTCTGTAGGTACCAGGTCGAACAACCTCTGTAACTCGGTAAGGTCCATGCCAGTTTGCTTCCAGTTTATTCTGTTTCTGAATGACTTTCTTCAGCACATAATCACCCTCCTTCAAATCGCATTTCTTCACCCTTTTGTTGTAGAACAGAGTTGTTCGTTGTTGATAAGCAGCATTCCTAATGGCTGCCTCCTCTCTTACTTCTTCGAGCATATCCAAATCCATTCTTCTCATCAAGTCACTGATCGGAGAGTTGAAATTCAGCACTCTATGCGTTGGGAGACCCAACTCGGCCGGTATCACAGCCTCACTTCCAAATGCTAGCATATATGGTGATTCTCCAGTTGCTGCTCGGGGAGTTGTTCGGTAGGCCCATAATACTGATTGGAGCTCATTAATCCAATTTGCTTTAGCTTCACTTAGCCTCTTTTTCAACCCGTTTAGTAATGTTCTGTTCGTCACTTCAGTCTGTCCATTGCTTTGGGGATGGCCTGGTGCTGAATGAAACTTTAAAACGTTCGATTGATGACAATAGGCAGCAAATTCTTCATTATCAAATTGTGTTCCATGATCTGTGATGAAAGCATGAGGGAGACCATATCGACAAATGATATTCTTCCATACAAACTGGTATACCTTCTCGTACGTCATATTGATAAGAGGCTCAGCTTCCACCCACTTAGTAAAATAGTCCACTGCAACTACGAGATACTTGAATCTTCCTCGGGTGGTCGGCAGTGGTCCAACCAAATCAATTCCCCACATGGCAAATGGCCAAGGGGAAGTTATTGGTGTTAGCAATGCTTGTGGAGTTCGTCGGATGGAGGAAAAACGTTGGCACTTGTCACATTTCTTGGCATAGGCTATACAATCAGCCCTCATTGTCGGCCAGTAATATCCCTGTGTCATCACTCTTTGTAAAAGTGTTCGACCTGCTACATGAGCTCCACAAGATCCTTCATGGATTTCTTCAATCAATTCTTTCACCTCGGTGGGATGTACACATCTCTGCAAACCTGCCATAATTCCTCGTCTATACAAAATACCATTAGTTAATACATACCGAGCAGCTTTATACTTCAGTTTCTTGGCAGCGAGTTTGTCCTCCGGCAATTCGCCCTCTTCAACATATTTCCTGATTGGATCCATCCAAGATGGTCCTAAATCAAGGGTAATCACATTCGTTGTCAGATCTTCATCTATGCTCCGACCTTCTAATACTTCAATCGGTATGGTTCTTCGCATCTCGGTACGAGTAGCTGATGCTAGTCGGGCCAGTGCGTCTGCTTGTACATTCTCCATCCTCGGTATTCTCACCAATTGAATGGCCTCAAATTCTTTCAACAATTTCATCACCTTTGCATGATATTTGATCATTAAATCTCCTTTAACTGCATACATTCCCATCATCTGATACACAATTAATTGAGAATCACTGAATACCATCACTTGTTGTGCTTCCATAGTTTTTGCTAGGCTAAGACCTGCTATCATGGCCTCATACTCCGCTTCATTGTTAGAGGCTTTGAATTGGAATCGCAAAGCATATTCCATATCAATCTCGTCTGGAGTGATCAAAACAATTCCTGCTCCACAACCAGCTGTGCAGGATGATCCATCTACATATAATCTCCATGTAGGTACCTCTTCTTCAAATTTCTTATCTGTCAGAGTTCCTCGATAAAATATCTGCTGTTTTCTTCCATCATCCCCCGGTATCTTTCGCTCTTCTTCAGTCATCTGCTTGTACCCTTTTACCAACCGTGGTTGGTCTGAGTTTGAATATAATGATTTCTCTACATCCGCAAGTCCTTTTACCAACCTTGGCTGGTTTGGACCTATTTCTGCTGATCCTGTATCGTCCACAGGTAGGTCAGCAAATGTTTCTGTTGATCCTGTATCGTCCACAGGTAGATCAGCAGATGTTTCTGTTGATCCTGTATCGTCCACAGGTAGATCAGCAGACACCTTTTGCTCCTCGGGGGTATCAGGGTATGTGAACTCTGCTATAAAATCTGCTACAGCTTGCCCCTTGAATGATGATCTGGGCTCATACACAATATCATATTCACCAAGTTCTACTGCCCAGTACATCAGTCTCCCTGATTTTTCTGGCTTATGGAGGGCTTGTCTCAATGGCATATCAGTATAAACGATGACGGTATGGGCTTGGAAATATGGCCTCATTCTTCTACTTGCTTCAATTAGTGCCAATGCCAATTTTTCTAGCTTTGGGTACCTGATTTCTGCACCTCGGAAAGCCTTACTTGTGTAATAAATTGGCTTCTGGACTCCATTCTCCAATCTGATCAACGCTGAACTGACTGCGTTCTCTGATACTGCCAAATACAAATACAACTTTTCTCCTGTTATTAGTCTGGACAACAGTGGGGGTGCTCCCAAATATTTCTTCAAGTCTTGAAAAGCTTTTTCACATTCCTCATTCCATTCAAAGGTTTTTCGAAGTGTTTTGAAGAATGGTATGCATTTATCAGTTGCTCGAGATACAAATCTGTTGAGCGCTGCTACTCGTCCGGTAAGACTCTGCACTTCTTTCTTCGTCGTCGGAGATCGCAGCCCTAGAAGAGCTTTGATCTTATCTGGATTTGCCTCAATACCTCGCTGATTGACGATGTATCCGAGGAACATTCCTTCTCGTACTCCAAAGGTGCACTTCGTCGGGTTAAGCTTCATTTGGTATTTATCCAATTGATCAAAAGTTTGACTCAAGTCAACCAAATGATCAGCAGCTTTCTTGCTTTTAGTGAGCATGTCATCGACATAGACCTCCATGTTGCGGCTGATTTGTTCGGTAAAAACCTTGTTCATCAACCGCTGATATGTTGCACCTGCATTTTTTAAACCAAAAGGCATAACATTATAACAATAAGTTCCCCTAGGGGTAATAAAAGAAGTACTTTCCCTGTCTTCAGGTTTCATTTTGATCTGGTTGTAGCCAGAGTAAGCATCCATGAAGCTGAGTAGCTCGTGTCCCGAGGTAGCATCCACCAGTTGATCAATTCTGGGTAATGGAAAATGATCCTTGGGGCATGCCTTATTGAGATCGGTGAAATCGACACACATTCTCCATTTGCTGTTTTTCTTCTTTACCATCACCACATTAGCCAACCAATCTGGATATTTTACAACTTCAATGAATTGGGCTTTCTGGAGTTTCTCGACTTCCTCCTGTATGGCCTGGTTCTTCTCGGGACTGAACACCCTTCTTCTTTGCTTTACAGGTTTAATCTCCTTATTCACATTGAGTTCATGACATAAGAAGTTTGGATCTATTCCTGGCATGTCTTCATGACTCCAAGCAAAAGTATTTTTCCTATTCTTCAAGAAAGTTATCAACTCCTCTTTTATTGACATATCCAACGATGAACCTATCTGGGTTATTCGTTCAGGATGTTCGTCGTCCAGAATAACATTTTCTGTAGATTCTACCACTTGCCCTTTCACAAGTTGGGACTCATCTCTAGGATCAAGAGTTTCAATTTCTGTACATTCATCCACTTGATAAGTAGTAGTCTTTTTCATCGATCCTTCTAGTTCTTCTTGCTCGGCCGACGAATAATAGCATTCCCGAGCTACTTTTTGATCACCTTTCACCACTCCAACTCCAAAATTTGTTGGGAATTTCAAACATTGATGTACTGTAGAAGGAACGGCTTCGAACTTCTTCAATCTAACTCTTCCCATGATGATGTTGTAGGCCGATTGCACATTCTTATCCATCACAAAGAATCGTATTCTTTCTGTTCGACAAACAGGCCAGGTTCCAATGAATATATCCAACTTGATCGTCCCAAGTGGAAAAACTTTCTCGCCAGCAAAACCCAGAAGGGGTCTGTGATAAGGTTCCAATTGAGATAATTTCAAATTCAGGCTATCAAAGCATGAATAGTACATGATGTCTGCCGAACTACCATTGTCTACCAACACCCTTGAAATGATCACGTCCTTCATTCTCATTTTGATCACCAAAGGATCATCATGAGGGTAAAGAACACCTGCCAGGTCGTTTTTTGAAAAACCAATTACTAGCTTCTCTTTGTTTACCTTCCTCGGACGATCGTCCTCGGCCAGGTTTATTCGTTGAATATATGAGCAAGCTTGAGCCTCTCCGAGATAAGCTTTTCGTTCTGCAGTAAGGTCTCCTCCTCCTGCATCTCCCCCTGTAATAACGTTACAATGAAATGATCCAAAACGTATGGAAAATACCTCTCGTTCAGGTTTTCTTGGCTTCTTGGGAAGATCGGGGTCATCATTTGGATCCTCTTCATGGTCCCTCTTCTTTTTCTCCTCTGCACGACGAGGAGATCTAGATCTCTTTCTAAATCTGTCCTCATTTGTCCTCTCACCTCTGCGATCTACATACTTTGATAATTTTCCTCTTCGAATGAGTGTTTCAATCTCGTTCTGAAGGGCTATACAATTTTTGGTCATATGGCCATGATCTTTGTGAAACTCGCAATATTTGGTCTTATTCCTCATGTCTGGATCTGTCTTCAGTTTCTCTGGCCATTTGATTTCCTCGTTATTCCTGATCTCTTCTAGAACATGATTAATACCCATTTTCAATGGAGTATAATTATCATACTTCTTTAGGGCTTCCAACTTTATCCTGTTATTCCTGGAATGTTTGTCACCACCATTACCTTTCTGATCTTTCTTGTTAGAGTTGTCGACCTCCACTTTAACTTCTTTATCCATATTCTTCTTCGCAGTCATAGCCTCCTCGGCATTCATGATTTTGGCTGCCTTTGCCATCAATTCCGACATATTTTTAGGCGGATCTTTGGCCAGAGTATAGTATAGCTTGTTAGGCAACAAACCACTCATCAAAGCAGTGATTGCTGTCTTTTCTTCATAATCTATGACTTCCAACTTCTCGTTATTGAAACGAGTTATGTAATCTCTAGTACTTTCTCCTGATTTTTGTCTAACACTTAGTAAGTGCGCTACTCGCTTTACTGGCTTTGCTCCAAAACAAAAATTGCCAATAAACAGCTCGGCTAACTGAACAAAAGTTGAAATCTTACCCCGAGGAAGATTATTATACCATATCTGTGCAGATCCGGTAAGAGTTCCCGAGAATGCTCTACATCTCATCTCGTCGGGGACAGCATAGATATCTGCAGCAGCTTGGTACTGTTCTATATGAAGTACGGGATCTGTCTTTCCATCGTACTTGGGGGTCACTACAGGTGCTTTGAATTTCGACGGTGTAGGGAAATCCACAATGGCTTGCACAAAAGGTGTCCCTTGAACAAAAGTTCTCTGTAAGGGGTTCCTCGCTTTAGCCAATTCTCCCAGTCTATCCTCCAATCGTTGAATGGAACCTTTCCATGCTTCATTCCCTTCCTCGGGCCGCTTAGTCCGAGCAACTGATTGCTCTGACGTAGCTTCCTGAGATTTATCCCGACGAGTAATTGGTCGTGATTGTGCAGATCCTTCTCTCAAACCTGGTGGTGGTCGAAAACTTCCTGACGGAGCCCTAGGTGGACTCATGTTCCTCCTTGGTCCTAACCGACTGAAAGGAGACACCCTGCTTAATCTTTCTAAAGCGCTAATTCTCTCCGGAGAAAGAGAGATATGTTGATCTGTATCCGTAGCCCGTATTGATGAAGTTCGCCCAGGTTGATAAGAAAAATCATTGGATTCCCCATTGCGATATGACCCAATACGTCTGGATCGTGATTGCCCATGATCAGTCCTTTGCCCTGAATGAGTAGGTACACCGCCTTGAAGAGTTTGAAGGAGTTGCCTCATAGATTCTTGCATGGCGGTTTGTCCCTGAGCCAGATTCATCATAATTCCGGCCAGATCTGGAGATGCAGATGGATTTGGAAGATTTCCAGTATTTCCAGCATTTCGATTACTGGATTCCGGATTATCTGCCATTGGTGATAAATGATTTTTATGAAAAACGATAACAACAGTCGTTTCCCACAGACGGCGCCAATCTGTTGATGTAAAAAACTAGATCACTCTAATTCTTCAATCACAGATAAATAAATAAAACAAAGATTTTTAAAGTGGTTCGGCTAGGAATAAAGCCTACGTCCACTGTTATGTTATTGCTGAGTGTTTGTGGAATTCTTGATTACAAGTTCTCTCAAGAAATTCCGGTCCCTTTGAATGGGATTGATACAAGGTATTTATAGCCTCAAGGCTGTACATGAAAAGTCCAATACATTAAATGATATACATATGAATGGGTAATACATTTAATGCAGCGTGTGCGTCAAGAATCTAATGAATAGTTGAACAGTTGTCCGTCTGATAATTGATGACACGGTCGAGGTGCAGTTCGGACTGCCTTAGTTGCTCGTTGATCAAGAGTTCCTCGGAATGCTTAGAGTATCTCGGGATGATAGAGTTCCTCGGATGGAGTTCCTCGGCATGATAGAGTTCCTCGGTGTATTCTCGTTGCTCGGTACCAACCATGGTTGTTCAGTAAATGATCTTCCTTGCTGTTATTGTGCCACGTAGATCGACACGTGTCTTCATACTATTCGTCCACATCAGCATATTAATTTTGGTATCAACAATCATCTACCTATATATAATATCAACAAGGCAATCACGCTACCATAAGATAATTCCCATACGTAGCATTATATATCTCAAATCCTACGTATTAAAATATTATGACTTTACTTCCTAAATTTAATTATCCCGAGCCTCACTCAATCCTCAAGGTTCAAATAGGTTTTTCCTCAACATTTTATTCAGTAAGAAATCATTAATATCCTACTGGTCCATATCATCTTATCGCCCGAATTACTACGAATTAAACTCTCCCTTTAATTAGGGTTAAAATCGATAGTTTCAAATCTCTTATAAACACATCTCAGTTCACTTAGGATTGAATACCATCATCACATGGCTCATAGTCTATAGTGTTTCATTCACACTATATGACTTATCAATAAAACCAACATCCTCACATCCTATAGCATCTCTCCACTCCCGACGTCGTTAAGGTTCGTGCGCGGAGCGTCTCGCAAAGTGAAATCCAAACAAAGAACCCCTCCAATACACTACTACTTAACTTTGTCGATCGTGGAGGTCCGTCAACTTCAAATATGTAACCGAAATAACCTCATCCCCTCTTTCAACCAAATGTGGTCCGAACTCCCATCTCTATCCAGGAGCCATCCCACTAAGCGCTGGTACTACACTCAGTCCACAATAATGAGCTTAAACTCAGTCCTTGATGTTCAAATTGTAACCCTAAGGCTACCCAGGTATTATATTAAATCTCCCCTACTGGACCTATCCTTAACCCTTAATCATACAAATTTGAATTCAACAAATGAATCGATCAACCGAAATATCTTTCAATTTAATTAACATAATTCTTAATCAACTAAATCCCAATCACATTAATTCAAATCTTATCAAGGGTCTATTGATCTTTTCTAAGTCCCATAATGTCCAATTAATAATCACCAAAGATCTACAAAAGGTTTGGGATCAGAATCAACATTCAAAAGAAATAACTTTATCAATCCAGGGGAGGTCAATCGATCCAAGGCAGGGGGTCGATCGATCGATCACTCAGGTAACAACCCAGTTTTTCTGCATTTCTGCAATTACGGGTTTCACCATTTTTGTCCATTCAAACCTTCATATTAACATCCCAAATGACTTATAATCCTTACTACATGATGTATCAACATATATAAATGATTTCTAATGATTTAAACATCCTATAATCATCAAAAGTTTGAATTAAAAGCATGTTTATATCCTCCTTTTCCAGAAAATTATCAACTTAATATCCTCAAGAACACAACACTGGTTTTCAGAATTTCTTCACTAGATATATGATTATTTTGTGGATTACTATCAACCTACAACATGAGTTTGATTCCTATATCTTTTCAGTTTCCAGAAATTCATTTATAACTCCATCTTTTCATCTTTCAAACATGAAAAATCATCTCTTTATATAACTATTCTAAAATGGACAATATACAAACTTAAATTGCAAATATCAAACACTTGCCTCTAATGAAGGTCTGATCCTTTGGTGTAGTATATCACAGGTGGTTCTCCCTTTTCCGGTCAAGCTCCGGTGGTGGTTGGTGGTGGTGACCTTTGGTTCTTAGTTCTCCTCCTTCCCAAGCAAATTATTCTCTTCCCAAGCAACCTTTTATTTTCTCTAGGAAGATGACTTCTCAATTTTGTGTATAAGAGATGAAATGAACCTACGTACACTAATCTCCAAATACTTATAATAAGACAAAACACGAAATCACTATTCATCCCCCTTGTAAAAATGACCAAAATGCCCTTTTGGGTTATCTATTCATTTCCAAATGACCCGAGACCCAAATCCAACATCCCAATAGACTTTTCTGACTATTTCAAACCTTCCGGATGCAACGACGCAGTCGAAATGACTATAAGGTCGATAGAAAATAAATTTCCTTTTTAATTTAACAAATTAGTCCCGACACGTCCCATACCGCGTCTGACTAAAAATTTAAATTATTGAATTAACAACTCACAGCAATATCAATAGCATCACATTCATATATTACCTAAATATTTTTAAGTAATATTCAGAATCATCCATTTTAATATCCACAATTCGGATAAAACCCCAAATGAATTAATTTACAATAAAATCCAATTAATCCGATTAATTTAAAATATAACTCATTTTAAAAGTCATAAAAATTACGGGGTATTACAGTATCCTGGACTTTAGGGGAGGTTGGGAGCAGTACCTTCCACTAGTGGAGTTTTCGTATAATAACTCCTATCAGTTCACCATCGGTATGGCTCCATTTGAGTCACTTTATGGTAGACCTTTTCGTTCTCCTGCATATTGGTTAGAGGTGGGGGACAACAAACTACTTGGGCCAGAGGTAATTTAGGACACGTCTGCCAGGATTGATATGATTCGTATTCGGGTAGCCCAAGATAGATAGAAAAGCTACACCGATGCGAAATGGTTCTTACGGGAATTTAGTATGGGGGACCAAGTGTTATTGCGGGTATCTCCTATAAAGGGGATCATGAAATTTGGAAAGAAGGGGAAATTGGTGCCCATATATGTAGGACCATTTCCTACGATTGAGAGAGTTGGACCGATTACTTATATATTGAGGTTGCCGGAGCACCTGCATAGGATACATGATGTATTCTGTAACACCTCGTATTTCTGTGCATTTAAATACTTAATTAATTCGGGTAAATTTTAAATAACTTGTGTGTCATAATTTAATTGAATTAATTATGGTAATATTAATCGGAGAGTAAATGGTTAATATCTATGAAATTGAATTACTAAGTGAATAGTAATAATTTATTTACGTCCTAACGTGTATTAGTGATGTGGTATCTATTTATCTCAGCCGGGAGTCGGATATATACTAAGTTGGGTGTAAGATATGAACTTATAATAAATTAATTCGGATGTCATTTCTAAGCGCACGGTTGAGTTCGAATGGGCCGAGATAGTCGGAATAGAGTGTTCAGAGGTAGTAAATGGGTCTCGGGACGTTCTTAGGGAGTGTTCGGGTCACTTGGGCTTGGCCCATTAGACTAAAAATGGGATTAGAGTATTAAACCTAAATCTAAGAAGTGTTGAACGGCAAAAAAAACACAAAACTAAAACTTATAGTTTGAGAGAAATCTAGAGGAATCAATTCTAACAGCAATTAGGGATATTTTGGAGATAAAACAAGGAACAAATTGGGGGTTCTTCATAAAACCTTTCTCTACCTCAACGGATCAGACTCTACGAACCCAAAAAGGCAAGTGGTTAACTTGGTGTGATTTTTAATTGTGATAATCAATTCGTATTGTAGTGGGTGTATTACAAATCCGTTTTTTGAGTGGGGATTCCGGTGAAATTGGGTTTTCGGTGAATGAAAGGCTTTGATGAGATTAAGGGTGAAATTAATGGTGTTTTATGATTCTGGAGTGTACAAGTATGAATCGTATGTAAAATCCAGTAAGAATCGATGTTAAATTTCTAATAATAGATATGTAAAATTTTATTGGATGTTTGAAACCCGGATAAAACCCGAATCTGAAAAACGTTGGAATTCATGGAAATTAGCTGTTGAATTAAGGTTTCTAAGTTGATTAGAACTGTTTTCATGTGTTAATATTATTGATTGTGATCGGAGAATACTGAGATTGAAGTTAAAAGCTTAGTTGGGTTAATAATGGAGGAAACAGACAACTCGGGGAAGAAGGGTACCTGATCGATCAATCGATCGACCCAGGGCGTCGATCGATCGACGGTCCCATAATGTTGGCAGTTCGGCCAGTTTTATTATATAAGGGAAATTTATTTAAGAATTAAATTCCAAAGTATTTATTTAAGGAAAAATAAATATAAGAATAACCTTTCCTAAAAATTATGGGGAATACAATTGGATTAGGGGGTGCGATGTAAGTTACACATTATAGATAAATTTTGGGATAATAATTCCTAAGTATTAATTTCGGACCGAGGGAAAATGTCCGGGTAATGTAGTTGAGCGACACCACTTTAAGATAATTAATTAAAATGAAACTAATTAATTAGATTATAGTCGGACCATAGACTCGGGATTTTTGGGCTAGTGCTACGGTATTGGTACATGGTAAAACCGGGAATAAATTATTATATATATACGATGTGTGATAGTATATATATACATTGTGTGCTTATAAATATCAGTGAGTAAATATTTCTTTAATTTATATACTCCAGTGTTGTCGGGAGAGGTTGCGCGATGTGGGTGAATCCCCTAGCTTGAGGAGTAGGGTGAGTATATCCCCAGGTCATAGCGTCCAATTTCAGATATGGGGCATTGAGATGATGTCCTCATACTCGGGGGAATATGACCGCCTCCGTTGCGTTTTATTTAGGTTCCGATTCGGCAGGCCATAGTTGTCTCGAAACTTCAAGCGGGACTGAGTAGCCTGGGTTGATAGCATTTTAGAGAATACATCCGGTGACTTATTACTTGGGAGGATGGACTATTATATATTCAATATATGTGTGGATGTTGTAATATGGTTCTACGTATATAATGGGATAAATAATTATATACGAGTAATTAAATACATGAAGTAAATTTATTAATGACATATTGGTTTTATATATATTCAACATATGTGTGAATGTTGTAAGATGGTTTTACATATATAATGGGATAAATAATTATATACGGGTAATTCAATACATGGGAAAATTGCATTATTTATATAATTAGTTCATGTTATACGGTTTTCAACAAAAAAATAGTGAATTATGTTAAGGTGATAATAACTTATAAATCATTAATTTAAACATACTCGGGCTAGAATAGGGTGTCAGGGAAAAGTTATAACAAGATCTAGTTACGGGATAGATAACTAGGGAAGTTACGGAGAAAGCATTAGGTGTGCACATTAGTTGAGGGGTGAGTATGTCCACAAGAGAGAGTACAACACTAACTTAAATCTGAAGCGCATTCATGCATTTTTAATTACAGCAAGTCAATCATTTGTTAAATATTTTCAAAATGTTTTGGGTTTTAAACCTTGCTATCAAATATTTTCAAAACCTTTTAAGCGTCCAACCACAGGGACGCTACGTGTGACTTCATTCTAGGGATTCGCAGATGCAGCATATGTGGATGTTGCAGGATTTGGATAAACGCATCTATTTTCTATTCTTAGTGTAGGGATTCATATCAGTTTATTTTGAGCATGTCGCTCACAGTTTTATTTAGTTTTCTTTCAGATTGTATGGGATCTATTACTCTCTGTTAGTTTGGTTAGTTTTGGATTTTAGCCGATGGTTTATTCGTCAAGACTTTTATTATTCTATGTGATGGTTGATTCTATCAGCATTGGATGTTTTCATTATATTTCCACACTTATTTTTATCTTGGATTAAATAAAGATAAAATTTGGCACCAGCTTTTTGAATACTAGGTGGTTAGTAAGTTTTAAAAAGTTTCAACAGTGATGCTAAGAATGAACCAGTGAGATTCATATTTTAATTTAATATAGGACTGATCACCTGGTATTTTATTAGGCGGGGTGTCACAGATGGTATCAGAGCATCAGTATCTAGTGTCCATAGGATCTATACAACATTTTACATTTCAGCATAGCGTTCTATTAATATAGAGCCTTATTATTAGGATTGTTGCTTTATCTTCACGCTTATGAATTATCATGCCTCTGCTACTTAGTTTTGTATTAATAGTGAACTAATACAACTCGTTTCAAATTTTAGATGCCGCCTAAGAGAGGTAGACCTGCTAGGGTAACAGTCAGGGACGAGGTAAGGGAGACTCAGCAGGAGCTAGAGGTTCCACAGCCGCAGGCCCCACCAGGAATAGTGACGACAACTCAGATGGAGGACGTGGTGGACCAGGCGATCAATGCAGTGATGGCAGCCTATTTCCTTCAGCCTCAACCACAACAGTCAGTGGCCCCGGGTGCGCCACTTGCGTATGGTTGACTGTAGCGAGGTATAGAAAAAATGTTAGCCACTTTCAGGTTGATCGGGGCAGCTCAACAGTGGTGGGAGTCCATCACCGCTATTGGAGACAAGGATTCAATGACCATCGAGGATTTCTGGGTGTGGTTTGATCGCAAGTACTTTCCTCAAGTAGTTGAGGCCGAGATAAGAAGTAAATTCGATGAGATAACTCAGGGAGAGTGCTCAGTGGCAGAGTACGAGGAGGAGTTCACTCATTTGGCAAATTTTATGCCAGGTGAGGTGAGCAACGAGGAGCAGAAGAAGGCTAGGTTTGTGAGTGGATTGGCTTGGAGGATCAGGCAGCACTTGATTGGGAACCCTGCATTGGTGACGTACACTGAAGTTATTCTTGAGGAGAATTTTCTCTACTACTGATCTTGGGGATACTCGAGGGTATTCGGGGATGAAAAGGAGGACTGTGGTTCTTGTGATTCTCGAGGGAATCATTGCTGACTGAAGATTTCGATCTTTGGGGGTTCTTGCGAGAATTCGTTGTAGTATTTCTCTAAAGTGTTGTAAGTCGCGTTTTTCAAACTTTAATTAAATAAAGGTTTCGCCCTCCAGAATCTGTGATTGCATGCTTCTTGATTTATTGCTTTCAATCACCTAGTTACATGTTTATAATTTAATAAAAATTAAAATTTGGTTTGTGCATTTGACATCAAATTAAATAAGTTTACTCCATCAGAAGATAATGCGCACTCTGAAAAACTGTTACGTGTTTAATTAACATAAGTGGAGAGTTAAATAAGAAATTGTATGTGATGAACAATTATGTAAACCAAATATGTGACTCCTGTAATACCCCGTAATTTTAATTAATATTAATATTTTAATAACTTTTAATATGAGATTAATTAAAAGTTAATGGGCTAAATAAATGGGGATTATTGGAATTAATTATGAGAAATTAATTGGGATTAATCCGGATTTAATATTACTAGAGACTACAGTAATATATGTTTTTGAATATATGATTTTGAATATTACTTAGTGATATAAAAGTAATATGTGAAAATAATAATTATTATCGGGAGCTACAAATACGATAATAATGGAAATTAAATCAAGACACGCTTATGAATCGTGTCGGGACTAAAGTTGGAAAACAAAATGAGATTTATGTCTTAGTCATTCGAATAATTATTTCGAGTGTGCCGTTGAGTCCGAAATGGTCGAAATAGGCAGAAAAGTCTATTCGGGGATTTTTTTTGGGTCTCGAATCAATTGGAAGATGAAAAGACACTCGAAGGGGGATTTTAGTCATTTTGCTTGTGAGATCAATAGTACCTACGTTTTTTGTCTTTTAGATAACCTTGGATACTTATTATATATGTGAGTTTATATGTATGTAAGATTCATTTCATCAAAACACAAAGTGAGGTCTTTTGAGAGAGAGTGAAAAGCCTTAGAGAGAAAGTGAAAGGTTATCTTGAGGAGATGAAGAGTTTCTTGGAAAGGAAGAGTCACCCATGGCAAACTAAGGGGACAACCACCATCTTTACACCTTTCAATACCACCGGATTGTCGTCAAAAAAAGGAAGAAGAGGTTCCAAACACTTGTCTTCACCAAAGGTTCCGACCTACACATAAGGCAAGTGTGATTCTTGCTTTATTTTGGTGCTTATATTATCCATGTAAGAATAGGATTTCTTTTTGGATTGATGAACTTATGAATTTGGGATTTAAAATGATTGATAAATCAAGTTTAATGGATAGGAAAATTCATGTGGTTGGAGATTTATACATGTAGAGACTATGAACATGAAAATGGATATACACGTAGAGGTTATGAACATGAAAATGGATAGGTTTTACATGTAGAGGACTTATTTGTATATTGATGATATAAAAATGATGTTAAGTATTGCATGTAGATGAATTCAACTCGTGTTAAATATGAAAATTTGATGATTTAGTTATGAAATGATAATCCTAAATTCTGGGTTTTTAAGAGGTATAAAAATGGAGGATTTAGATAAATTGGGATTTTAAGGATTTAATGGGTTTGATGATAATACCCTTATGAACATACGAATTTGATGTTATTCTTATGTGAAAATCACCCTTGAACATGTTAGAACACTGTTAGAAAATATGGATTTTGGGTAGAATATAATCCAGAAGGGCTTGGGTGTAAGAACTTCAAGAAAAAACGCATAAAACTGAGGTTGAAGACGAACTGGAATGACGCTGATCTCGTTCGAACGAGGCATGCTGTCGTTCGGACAAGATTCCATCTCATTTGAACAAGATTTTTGGGTTTCTGACGAGATTTCAGAAATTTTGTTTTAGCCCAGAACAGTTTGGAGAATTATATTTTTAGCCCACAGTAGGTTCTGAATAATTTTGGTACATTAACAAGGAGTGAGGGACTTGGGTTAATGTTGAAAAATTAAATGAAATTTGAGGAATAAAATTATGTGAGAGATATCTACATAATAATACTACGATTAAGGGATGAATAATCGTTATGGTCATGTACGGGTTAATATTGGTGATATATATATATATATATATATATATATATATATATATATATATATATATATATATATATATATATGGAGAGAGAGAGAGAGAGAGAGAGAGAGAGAGAGAGAGAGAGAGAGCGATTCTCATGCATACCCCAGTTTGCATACCGCTGGCGCGGACCAATTTTGATAAAATAGTAAAAAAAATATTTTTGATCTAATTTTTTTTTTATAGTTTCTAAACATTTCAATAGGACCATAAAAAAAATTCAACTCAAAATGAATTTTTTTGCTATTTTAAAAAAATCGGTCAAACTTTGTCAGTTTTTAACAACTTAAAAACTAACAAAGTTTGACCGATTTTTTTAAAATAGCAAAAAAAATCATTTTGAGTTGAATTTTTTTTCATGGTCCTACTGAAATGTTTAAAAATCATAAAAAAAAATCAGCCCGAAATTATTTTTTTACTATTTTAAAAAAATGGTCCGCACGGAGGGTATGCAAACTGGGTATGCATGAGATCCTTTTTGTATATATATATATATATATACGAGTACTTGGAATTATGTGAGTGATAACTACATAATAAAAATACGATAATAATCGTGATTAACAAGTATGGGTGATATTCGAGAAATACGACGGGTACTTAGGGTAGGATGAAATCCTAATATAATATTGGTCGAGTGCGTACCGAATTTTATATCGGTTGATATGTATACCTATTGCTTGTTTAATTTATGTGTATGACATACCTAGCCTACCTGCTATCGACGGTAGGTTTACGCGTAGAGAGCAATCTTAACCTGATGATCCTCAAAGGGGGTCTTTGACTTGTTGCCTCAGAACATAGGACTTAGGTTGGATTTCCATTAGTGAGAACAATGGTATTGAACGTTCTTTTGGGTGCGTAGGTATGTGCGCAGCCCAAAGGCTTAGGACTGTGTTCACCTCCACTGTTTGTGATTTGTTAATTATGGTTCGTGGGATATACCGAACCTATGGTCCTTTATAGAGTGACGAGATGTCCTGGGATATGATAGCAGAGTACGCATGCACCGCAGCTGAGCCTCGGGGTGCAGTTTAGTATATATATAAATAATAGAGTGAATGTGTATATATACTTGTGATATTATCTACTGTGTGAATTAAGTATACATGAAAGATAATGAAATCTGAAAAGAATTAAGTAGGAGAATACTTAATTATATTGAATTGAAAAAGGGCTTATCCATGTTATAGAGAAATTGGATATATATGTATTACATGTATTGCGAGAGAAATACGTGGGATAAATATAGTCAATGGTTAGTTGGCATTGATATGAACTAGTTAGCACGGGAATAGTAACTAGTATGATTTTAAGGTACGTTAGGTGTGCACTGTGGATGAGAGGTGAGGATCTCAAGAGAGAGTCCGAAAATCTAACATGTATATAATAATGATTGAATATAGCATTTATTCACTTGTTATTTTCTAAACTATTTTTATAATTGGGCTCTGACCCGTTTTCTTGCATATTCTCTTCTCTCTTGTATCTCATATATCAGGTGTCCAATCGCAGGGATGCCAATCATAGAGGATTAAGACTTTTGACGAGCTATGGATGCTATGGAGTCTTGGACTTTGTTTAGACATTTTCATATTCATTGATTCATACTCTGTAGTTGATCTTTCATTTAGGGAATGTTGCCCAAGAGGATTCTAGTTATTTCTTCTCTACCTCATACATATTATATTCCTATGTCGATTTTGTTACATTTTATTTTTGATGGGATTATTTTATAGAGATATTTAAAATGGAGAATTTTATTCCAGTTGCATTTAATTCAGTTTTGATATTACTCTGTTGTTATTCATTGTGTGAATGGATTGTGTTAAATGGTTTATATTTTAAACGTGGAAATTTTATTTATATTAAAATTTGAATAGTTTAACACCTGCTTAGTTAGATATTAGGTGATTAAAAATATTTTTTGACAGTGATGCTAAGAATAAAACAACTGTAAATTCTGTTTTAATTGGGTATATGACTGATCACCCGGTATTTAATTGAACGGGGTGTTACAACTCCCATTAGGAAAGTTAAGGAGTTAAAATGGATGCTTTGTATTGAAATATGTTTCCTACAGTCACTCATATGTCATCCATATAAATTTATTGACTTTATAGAACTTATATGATCAAATTATAGACACGATTCTCCTTACTATACATCTAAAAAGAAGGGAATAATAAAGTGCACATAATTACCAACTCGTGAACTCATACAAATAATTGTCCGTTGAAAAGTGAAGAAAGTAGGCTACATATTATTCACAATTTAATTTATTCACAAATTGAAGCAAGTACCCCAATTGATTTTGTATGATAGGAAGGGAGAAAAGATACTTTTGTAGTTGTTGTGCTGGTGGTTCGAAAAGAGATAGGATAAAGAGAAGGATATGATGGTGGGTGGGCGTGGGGGGGGGGGAGATTTGTGTTGGTAGTGTAGATCGCGATGGTGATGGAGATGGTGATGGTTGTATGATAGGATTGTTAGGGTTAGGGTTAGAGTTAGAGTTTAAAAAAAATTACTGGTTAAAAGTTTAATTTTAATGAATATTTATAAGTTTGACATTTATCTCAAAATCTAATTGAGTCTCGTGAGTGGCATTATGCATATTGTGTTTGGTTATATGTAATGGAGGATATAAAATGTGTGGGTAAGGCTGTAAACGAGCAAAACCAAATATTACGATGATCAAGCTTGGTTTGAAAATCTAAACGAGCTAAAAATGTGTTCAGTCTTTGCATGTTGCTGTCACAAATCGAGTTAAAATGATCTTTTATTTGAAGAACTTGAGCCTATCTTGAGTAACTTGTTTTTTACACTATTGTCTTGTGACATTTCTAATTGAGCCAAACTCAATAAATTGACGAGCTTAATTCAAGCTTGATTTACTGTACACAAACAATTTTGAGTATCTTTATTTGTTTTACAACCCATAAGGCCGCCGACGGTGGGATAATGTACAAAAATGTAAGTTCAGACCCTTAGCCAATTAAATACGTTGTGTTATTCACAATGGGATAACATATCATACCTCTTATGCGCTAAACAATTTAACATGGAGAAGCTTGGACTCACTTCCCATGCTAAAATGTTGAGCATGGAAGCACACGATCCAAATTCAACATTTTTTAGATTGTTTAGCCTATTGATTAATTTTTCTTGGAAAATCGTGCGCTCAAAACAGTTTAGCCTGCGAAGATTCTTCGTGCCAAACTGATTTACCGGGAAGAGTTGAAACTAACTTTAACATATTGTGCATTGTGCAAAGTAGACCCCAGGCAGTTTTACACTTCCATTGCGTACTTTATTTTAGACATTGTCTAACCAAGTGTGAGATTAACCATTCTAAGAGAATCCACAATGGCTGAGCTCAACAAAGGCTAAATATAGCTGATACCATAGATAATTTACCTTTCAAAATTTGGGGCATTTACAATGGTCAAACATAATACGATTTTATGAAAATCATATCAATTGATACAAATTTCGGCTAATCGTATCAATTGATACGATTTTCATAAAATCGTATGATGCTAATGGCTATATTAGAATGGCTAATTTGGCTTTCTATTAAAACCAAACATCATCCTCTCTATTACCCCACTACCACCAAGCATTCGGCTCCCCAAAACCTCCACACCAGCTCCCCAAAACCTCATATTTTCTTTGTTATTTTTTCCTTAGTTTAAACGGATATCACAAATATTTTTCCATCCCCAAAATTCCCACAAGATTTTCAACGTACCTATTATATAAATTTGTGAAAATTCATTTTAAATCACCGTACCGGAAAAAAATGGAACGACATGGAGGGAATAAATGGAAACAAAATTTTAACGTAAGCAAATCGAAGTCTAGCTGTGGGAGTACGTCGACTACACAACTGGTGCCCAAAAATATTCCTCGCCCAGTTTACAAAAATTACGTGCATATATTTGATGGAAACACGCACACTTTCGATGGTCAAACACCAGTTTATGACAGGTCAAAGTTTTACATTCGTGGGAATTGTGGAGATCTGATGTGCCTTTACAAACTTTTTTCCAAAAAGCAACGGTGCATTCAAGAATTAATAGACGTGGCCGAATTTAGACAAATTCATAGTTGCGATCATGATCGAGCGACGGTGACTCACAATGCATACTTTTAGTTACCTTCGGTTAAGATAGCCTTTACCCCCTTTGACTTCATGGTGCTAACTAGTATGATTACATAGATGTAATTTTATCTTTTACTGTTATGCGCCATATATATTTATTGAGTGCTAAGAGCAATTCACGTAGAATAAAATATATATATATATATATATATATATATATATATATATAGAGAGAGAGAGAGAGAGAGATGATCACAAGCGGACCAAAAGATCGGACTTTTTAATGGTCCTAATAAAACATTAAAAAATAAGCCAATTAATTTTAATTCCTTGGTGTAATGGATCCACGTCAGCGGCACCCGAGCCCCGACCTTCACCCACCTACCCCCCCAGTTCCCCCAGTCTCCTGTCAACTTAACAGCAACAACAACATCAGTAAATAAAACATTTGGTATAGGTTGCGTGTCAGGTATAGGTTTGTAGCAGGTAGGAGGAGAGGTCGGGTTAGAGAGGTCTATCCGGCTTTGGGTAAGGTGGCCATAGCAGGTGGTCGGGGTTGGATCTTGAATTGTGGTCCTAACCAATGGGACTGTTGGGTATGGGTTTAAAAGCATCATCTGGAGGTGGGTTTTGGTGCTCAAGTATTGGATTAAATAGGTTCGGGTTGGATGGCAGAGGTCTGGGCCGAATTTTATGGCAGTTGGTGGCCGGATTGATGGGTTGACTAAGTTCGATGACTTCAGAACGGGTTTTGACTTGAGATCGGGTATTGAGTTTTGGATTTGAGGGCTGCCATGGAGGTTGGCATCAGGTTGGGTTCATGGTGTGGCTGAAATGGGTCTGTTGGGGTGGGGGGGTGGGGGGGTGCTGGGGGGTGAAGGTTGGGGGTCTGGTAGGAAAGTCCACTGGTGCCGCTGGCGCGGACCCATTACACCAAGGTATTAAAATTAATTAGCTTATTTTTTAATGTTTTATTAGGTCCATTAAAAAGTATGGTCTTTTGGTCCACTTGTGATTCTCTCTCTCTCTCTCTCTCTCTCTCTCTCTCTCTCTCTCTCTCTCTCTATATATATATATATATATGTGTGTGTGTGTGTGTGTGTGTGTTTTATTTATTGTATTATCTAATTATCTTTTAAACTCACACTTATTTATTGTAAATTGGAACTCCCATGGGATAAGGAACCCCGTTACCTAACCTTCCAGATAATAAATATATGAATGCACGAGAAATTCTTTCCCATGATTGGGTGTGAAAGACATATTGGGGAGGGAATTAAGTAATCCAATTTAAGAGAGTGTCTTGAAAAATTCGTGAAAGCTGGAAATTTGCCAATGGAATGAAGACATTATTGGCGCGAGCATTCTGCTCTTACAAAATTCCCAGCGTGTTCGTCCCTAATGCGAATTGCATTATATCATATTTACATTACGTTGAGGATATTTTTACAATTCGTCACGTTGATTGGGCTAATGCAATCTACTCTTGTATTATATGGGCTTTGGATAAGGTAACTCGTTGGTCCATTAATATTGTTGAAGGAATGCGAAAGATAATAGAGGTAAATATTTAAGGTTCAACATATTTTCATTATCGTTACCTTAACTTTATTTATTTCATCCTAACACTAACATATTTTCATATACTTTTATTGCAGTATTTCGTTTATAAATATATGGCAACAGTTTTTTTGAGTCTTAAAGATCCCGAATACGACACTTGGCCTTAAATTTTTAGATGGATCAAGGTGAACAAAGTGAAAGTTATAGGGATAAAGCGGTTCAATGAGTCAACAAGTCAAAATAAAATAGAGATGAGATCACCTGAGTTGATAATCTGGCAACCGGACGAGACTTCACAATCTCATGTGAGCAATGTTATCGAACACTACCACTACATGTCTGGATTATAGGTTATGTTTTGGGATTTATTATATTGTGTTCTTTAGTACGTGAGTGACCGTTACTACCGGCAGTTAACTGGACAAATTTACATACCCAAGAACCCTTATTCTCCATTATCTGGTATTAGTCGGGCAGATTACGATGCGACACGTGAAGCTGACTGGCCTTTTTCTGCCACATACATCGTGGTTGTAACCCAGGAGGAATACAACAGCTATTGGAATGTGTTGGAAGAGGTTTTTATATATTTAGGAGAGGGAGCAAAATATATGAAAAAAGGAGTGGAGAACTATTTGGTGAAAGGAACTCTTTTAATAGAACTCACTAAATTTTGCTTGATACAAAATGTGGAGACAACACCCCTATTTATACTATCATCCAACTCAAATGAATGGTGGAGATTAATTTACATCAAGGGTCAAGATTGAATCTCTAGAACCTTCTACATCTATCTCCACTAAACTACTATTTCTTACACTCTCCAAAATACACAAGAGGGATCTAGAATGTTCTTTGAAAAATATCACTCTTAATGGATCTAACTTTATGGAGGCCCAATACTAACTAATTAGTCAACCCAAACATTAACCCAAAAATACAAACTAATAAAGCCCAATTATTTTATTTTAAAAAAAAAGTTTAATTTTCAACAGAATGTCGTTTCTCATGGGGGAATTTTTCCGTCTATGGATAGACATGTCGGTGTTTTTGCTCCACCAACACTTTGCATACCTCTACCACCTGCACCAACATTGGATCATGGTGTGTACAACACCTAGTATACATCACAAGATCATACATAAATACAATTACCACACCTAGATTGGAGTGCAAAGATTGAATTATTTGATGGTGACACGTTTACTTATGAGATCCTTCACCCAGTCAGACCAACAAATGCACCTACCGATCAATCTCTTACATAACTTCAATGGTGATCAACATATGTCGAAGACTATAATATCAACAGGGTTTACGAGAGTTATGGATTAAAGATACAAGTACCCGTGATAATCAAATCGTGGAACTTGAGAGGCAATTGGGTGAACGTACTACTTGTTATGATCCATCACAGGCCAGTACCAACACATGTGATGTGGGTAATGTGTACGTCCCACAACCAGGTCTTTCACCTTATACGTACTTTTAATGGAGTGCTCCATCTACATGGGGAAACCCCCTTGGTAATGAACCAATGGTCGACAAATATGTAGATTTACATGAAGACATTAGCTTTGGTTGTGAGTTGTAATCCGTTGTAATCTTAATTTTTTTATTTAAAAATGTGAATCGATAATATGTGAGAATCCTGCATTTGTTTCACGTTTATTTAGTAGTGACTTGATTTAACCAACTACATGTTTTTATTAAAAGAATAACTTCATGTTACACAAAATAAAAGATGTCAATTAAAAAATTACTATCATAATTATTCACCCACCCACTTTTTTTAAACATGTTGTAGCACTATTATTGAATTATGTTTTAGCCACTCATTTTCTCACAGACCAAATAGAACCAGAGCAAATCAATATTATAAATAGGGCCAATAGCTGCATTACAACTCTAACATGATGCTCTTTTATGATGGATTCCTAGTCATGGCTTATGAATGTGACATTACACTACTCAATCACATCACCTTCTCCAATATACCATACAATCTAGACATTCGCATTTTGGAGAGTATTTTTTCAATGGTCAAGCAAGTGTGGTGTACGCTCCCAAATGCATCTCGAGAACATACATCAAACAAGATGGTTTGCACACATATTGTACTTTGACTTGTACCAAACAGTTATAATAGTCGGGAAATTTTGGCTGGGACACTGATACTTTCATGTCGATTATTGAAGATGAAGATGCGTGGGAAATATTTTGAGTCTGCAATCCAGGTTGTCGGGTAATATGCAACGAACCGTGTTATCTGAGAAACGTGTGTGCTCGCGTTCAAATGATCAAATTATATATAAAACCCTTTAGACCCTAAACATGCAGCAGTATGTGATTGAATAAATTGATAATCTACGTAAGAACATTCAAACACATGCAATTAAGGAAAAATCCCCCAAAGGGGCAAAACCATTTATTTTCACTATAATTTGTAAGAGAACGGCTTACAATCGGATTACAATGAAAATACAAGTTGACTAAGAATTACCCTCGGGTATCGGATTCTGTAGTCGCGGATGGAATTATCCCTTTCCAGTAGGGCTGCAATGAAGAAGAAGAAGAACGGTCTCCTCCACAAGGGTTGAACAAACCAAAGTTGTGTTCTTGGGTTGCTAAAGGATTCACAAAGATATGACAATGATATGTGAATCAAACCATGAGTTTGGGAACTCAAAAATATGAAGACTAGATGTATTTGGACTCTCAAATTCGTCTCCTAAAGTCTTGCAAAACAACTCCCCCGAAGTTGGTATTTATAGGAAAAAATATGAAGAGTCCCACGTTCTTAAAACTCTAAAATTCTATCCAGCGTACAAAAAAAAACAGCATTCTTTAAGGAATTTTCTCTATCTTCAAAAGGTCATAACTCCTTCACCGTAGCTTGGATTGAGGTGCCGTTTTTTCCAATATCTTCGTTGCGGCGAGATATTCAACTTTCTAGTTGACCAGACCTCCGAACTATGGATGTAAAATTACGAAAATGCCCTTGAACTCTCCTATCGTGCCTTTTTTCACTGTTTTGACTTCCCTTGCGTACCACTTGCATTAAGTCCCTAAAATCTTGGAACGTGAAGTCGTTGAGGCAGATGAGGGACACATTAGTGGAGATAATGCATGCTTGATTCCCGGAATTCGGATAGAGGCCGTCATGTGAGATCTTGAGGTGACGTGCCAAATGTAGCGGCGTACGACATAATTAAATGAAATATTTCGGACATGAGAAAAATGTCCTTACAAATCTCCCCCTATGTCTATGCCGTTACATACATAAAAAATCCGAATTATCAAATATGAAATTGCCTATACAAATCTACCCTCCCATGAACCCAAAACTGGAAAAGGTACAAGTGAATAGTCTTCATCGTTTGTTCTTCAAATCTTCAGGAATCACAGATCTTTTCTCATCAGGGTGTGCAATTTAGTGATCATCAATGTAGTACCTACACACATGAGATAAAGCAAAATACCAAGTGACATATCGAGTTTGAAATGATGAGATAAACGTATATATATCAATTTATGAGCAAACTCAAATTTCAAAAAACTCCCCCATAATAAGATAATTCATTCTCCCCCTTTTTATGATGTCCCCAAATAGACAAATGAGAGAAATAAATCAAATAAGCAAGTGCGGGGTGTCACACGGATAAAATCACACCATGAATGAACACAAAGCAACCAAGTCAATGATAGCGTAAATGAAGTGGTGTGATCAAATTCGATAGGAAAATCAATGCATACAAACATGACATATGTGCACGATGAATATTGGATATTCCTAGCGAATGAACTCAAATGCTTCCTTTGGTGTAAAAGAGTGACAGTATAAGATATTGACTCAATCAAATCAACAAATCAAAGCTCAAAATGATTTTCACACCAATAACGTCCAAAATGATTTTATGCTTTTTCAGGACTTTCAAGGAAGTGCAAACCCGTTTATATTCTCCAACCAAACTCCCTCAGATATTATATTGAATAGAGGCATTCTAAATTCTCAAACTTTGGAGAATTGATGATGAAACCTAAGTGGCCCATATTTGGCATGAATTGCTTTTTATTGCCTGTAAATTTTTTGGGCTCTTTTAACCTCTTTGGACCTCGGATATTAAAATTCCTCCATTTTTTAGGTCCTTTTTAACGGTGGCTTTTACGCAAAGGATAGATTATTACCTTTCGCAGCCCCTCCCCGTTATACAAAAACACACAGTCTCACCAAAACGGTTTTTACATGCATTCCAAGCTTGTCAAGTTTTATTGCATATTGTACATTGTATAGACAGGATTGAGATGAAAACACGCAAGCCAACATGAGATAGACAAGTGCAATAATCAAATATAGCCGTGCATGTGTGCAATAAAGGATATAGGAGTCAAACATATAGGAAGATATCACTAATTACATCTCAAAGACTCCAATCAATGTAAAGCACATGGATGAAATGGTGTAGCCTCTCAAATCTCTATCAAACAGTCACATGGATATATGGAATGAAGTTGTGACTTGGCTATCTTAAATGCACATCCATAAAAGATACATAAAAGTACAAAAATCTTTTTGGTCTTTTTCAAATATTTTATCAAAATAAAATCTTTTTGTGCTTTTCTTAAACAAAATAAAGAAAATCTTTTTGTATTTTTTCAAAAGAAATATAAAAAGCAAAAAGAATGAAACAAAGCTGTACAACTAAGCAATGGTACATATAAAACAGACTAGCAATAGGAAGCATATGATATGAACATGAAGAAGCATCCTATTCTAGACATAGACCAACCCCTCAGTCAACTGTGCAAATCCCCAAAGACTTCCTAAGACTCTCAAATCTAAGGGCATCTAAAGATTTCGTGAAAATATCGGCTAACTGACGGTCGGTAGGAACAAAACTCAGGGATACGACTTTCTCTTCAACTAACTGACGAATAAAGTGCTCACGTATCCTGATGTGTTTTGTGCGCGAATGCTGAACTGGATTGCGGGATATATGTATCGCGCTCGTGTTATCACAGGAAATGGTCATGGTGTCCTGTGATATCCCATAATCCTCCAGCATTTGCTTCATCCGCAAGAGTTGTGTGCAACAACTCCCGGTGGCTATGTACTCAGCCTCCGCAGTGGACAAAGAGATGGAATTTTGCTTCTTGCTTAGCCAGGAGACAAGAGCAGAACCAAAGTAGAAACACCCACCAGAAGTGCTCCTACATTCATCTACATCCCCAGCCCAATCGGCATCCGAATAGGCGGACAGACGGTCATCGGTATCAAAGGAATACCAAATCCCGTATGAGAGAGTCCCACTTACGTATTTGATAATACGTTTTAGAGCAAGTAAATGTGACTCTTTTGGGGATGCCTGATATCGCGCACAGACTCCAACACTAAAGGCGATGTCGGGACGACTGGCAGTCAAGTAGAGAAGACTACCTATCATACTCCGATATAAGGTTTGCTCTACGTCCTTGCCTGAAGTGTCCTTACTAAGCTTGGTAGTGGTACTCATAGGTGTACGTGCATGCTTAGCGGAGTCTAAACCAAATTTCTTCACTAGGTCTCTAGCATACTTGGATTGGGAGATGAACATCCCATCCTCTAGCTGACGAACCTGGAGACCAAGGAAGAATGTAAGCTCACCAACCATGCTCATCTCAAACTCACTTTTCATCTCCTCCTCAAAGTGGTGAGCATGCTGGGAGCATGTGGATCCAAAGACTATGTCGTCCACATAGACCTGGGCAACCAAAATAGCACCGTCATCTCTCCTGACAAACAACGTCATATCTACTCCCCCTCTCTTGAAGCCACGAGCTAAGAGATAGGAAGTAAGCCTCTCATACCAAGCACGGGGTGCTTGCTTCAAACCATACAAGGCTTTCCTCAGATAGTAGACGTGCTCAGGGTGCTGAGGGTCTTCAAACCCTTTTGGTTATTCCACATAAACCTCCTCTTGTAGAATGCCATTCAAAAAGGCACTCTTGACATCCATCTGATACACCTTGAAGCGCAGATGACATGCGATGGCGAGCAGAAGACGGACGGACTCAAGCCTCGCAACAGGAGCAAATGTCTCCCCAAAGTCTACACCCTCTATCTGTGTGTAGCCTTGAGCGACCAACCTAGCCTTATTTCTGATTATGGTACCATATTCATCCATTTTGTTCTTGAAAATCCACCGGGTACCTATCACATTAGTCTCACTAGGTCGGGGGACTAATTCCCAGACATTATTCTTTTTAAACTGAAGCAACTCATCCTGCAGAGCAGATATCCAGTGTTCATCCTTGAGTGCTTCTTTATGGTTCTTGGGCTCGACTTTGGACGTGTAGCAAAGATGGCTAACAACGTTCTCTAGCTGAGCACGAGTCTTGACCCCTAGAGTGGGATCACCAACAATGGCAGAAGGGTCATGACTCTTGCGAACCCAAGCAGGTGTGTCCCCTAACTCAGGAGTAGGGTCCACAGAGTGTGAGAGAGGAACAGGTAAATCACTGTCAGAACAATCCTCATCCTCACACTGAAGGTTAGGATCAATAACCGTCAAAGGTTCGTCATCTTGCACGGTAACGTTTATTGATTCCATAACCCTAGAGCTCTTCAGGTTAAATACCCGGTATGCTCTACTATTCGATGAATATCCTAGAAATATTCCCTCGTCGCTCCGGGAGTCAAACTTTCCTAATTGCTCTCTATCTCGTAGGATGTAGCATTTACTCCCAAAAACATGGAAATACGCCAGGTTGGGCTTCTTGCCGGTCCACAACTCATAAGGTGTCTGTAGTGTGTGTGGACGCAAATAGACCCTATTCACCGTGTGGCATGCAGTAGACACTGCCTCTGCCCAAAATCTCCTGGAAACTTTACGACCTAGAAGCATAGATCTAGCCATCTCTTGGATCGTTCTATTCTTTCTCTCAACAATCCCATTTTGCTGAGGAGTTCTCACAGCAGAAAACTCATGTTTGATCCCAAGGCTATCACAGTACAAATCCACCTTTGCTTCCTTGAATTCAGTGCCGTTGTCACTACGTATTCTGTTAATAGTGACACCGTATTGATTTTCCAGGACACGGCACTTGGTCGTTAAAAATTCTACAGCATCGGATTTCTCTCTCAGAAAACCTACAATGGAGTACCTGGAGAAATCATCTACCATCACGAGGATATACCTCTTACCACCTAGACTCTCAGTACGAGTGGGACCCATAAGATCCATGTGAATCAACTCCAGAACACGAGAGGTGGTAATGGAATGTAACTTCCTATGAGGACTACGAATTTGTTTTCCCAACTGACAGGGTCCACAAACTGTCGAAGTTGACTTTCCAAGAGATGGTAAGCCACGTACTAGGTCCTTTTTAGCTAAACGATTAAGATCTCTAACGTTCATATGACCTAGACGTTGGTGCCACAGATCCATAGGAGTGATCGTGGCGCTGTTGCAGACAAGTGAGGATGTGGGCTCAGTCCCATAGCAATTATCCTCGGTCCTCACCCCTTGCATCAAAAGTTTACCGGCTTGATTGTAGACTTTACACACGTCCCGGTCAAACTTTACTGCAAAGTCAGTGTCGCACAGCTTGCTAATGCTGAGAAGGTTTGCTTTCAAACCTTTGACGTACAAAACATTTTCTAGCTTAGGAAAACCAGGTAACTCGATAGTACCTCGTCCTATAATGCTAGACTTACTCCCATCTCCAAAGGTGACTCTGCCATCTTGATAATCCTCAAGAGTAGTAAAAAATGAGGCATCACCTGTCATGTGTCTGGAGCACCCACTATCAAAATACCACTGAGAGGTATTATGTGCTTTGAGAGCAACATGAACAACAAAAGCCTTTTTATCTTTCTTAGGAACCCAAGTCGAGATGACCTTTTGTTTGCCTTTGTTGTTGTTGATTTTAGCTGGAATGTGAGAAGCATTCACTAACGGCAAAGAGATCCGTCGAAATTCTTCCATTAAACTTTGAGTCGTGGCAGCTAAGAACTTAACTCGCTCTCTCAGACTAGAAAACTCATCAGTATGACGTGGTGGAGCAGTAGTACGTCGTGTCCGACCCATGCTATAGCAAGTTTCCCTAAGGTGGCCTTTTCTTTTGCAATAAGTACAAAAGAGCACAGTCAAAGGCGGACCTTGGTTTGCTTTTCTTGGTCGAACTCTCCTTCGAGGTTTTTTACAGTGACCATAAGGAGTTGTAGTAAATTCAGGAACTGGTCCAGGTGCAATTTGGGACGTGGAGGCACCATCATAACCAATTCCTTGTCGATCACCAAAACCTAAAGCGGGGCCGAGGAGCATCTTTCCCATCTTCCCAGATCTGTCCTCGATTTGTACCTTGACTTCCCGTGCTTTCTCAAAATCATGAGTCAGCTGAGCAACAAGGGCTTCAAGTTTCTTTCGAGTCTCCACGGAGGAATGGAGCTGACTCGTAAGACTATCCACTTGTTTAGTCAAGTCCCCTCTCTCTTTCTCTAAAACACTCTCTCTCTCTCTTTAAACAAATTCTCATTCTCGACACATGTAGATTCTCTCTCTCTCAGGGCGGTGCAGGTGGAGAACTCTCTTTCTCTCGCTTTCTTTAAATCTTCCTCTAAGCTGGTGATCTTAAGAACTAACGGTTTGTTACGCTTTTTAGTTTTAAAAGACTCAGAATATAACTCAGCGTAGGCGCGTTGTATATCACTCTCGCTCTCACTTGTGTCATCCTCCCCCTCACTCACATCGATCTCACTGTCGAGGTGTCCCTATGAAGCATCATCCTCAACGTCGTGAGGAGAACTAGGAGTGCTCACTTGGCTGGCCATGAATGCGGTGAAGTTACACTCATGTGGTGACTCATCTCCTGAATCCACCGTCTCGACCTCACTGTCGTCACTAAGGGTAGCATTAAGGACAGCTTTCCCTTTCTCTCTATTCAGACGATTGGCACACTCAAAAGCTCTATGACCCCTACCACCGCACTCAAAACATCTCTCACTTTCTTTCAGAGGAGGATTTTTGGAATTTTTTTTCATTTTTCTTTTCAAACTTATTTGTCTCAAATTTCTTTTTATCTTTAAAATTGCCATTTTTCTTAAATTTGAGAATCCTCTTGAATTTTTTTGCGAAAAGAGCCAAATCATCTAAGTCAAAATCGCACTCAGAATCTGACATGTCAGTCTCTCTCTTTCTAGATGACTCTACCCTCTTTCTAGCTGACCCCTTACTCCTTCTCTCTTGGGCTTTAAGTGCAATTCCCTTATCTTTATATTTAGCATTTTTAGGGAACATATCAATTTCATAAGTTTGCAAATCTCCTACAAGTTCTTCCAATTTTAGCGTATTTAAATTACCCATAGAATTTAGCACAGTGACTTTAGGGATAAAACGCTTAGGCAAAGAACGAAGAATCTTTTTAACAACTCTAGCATTTGGAATATGTTCACCAAGATTAAAACTAGTATTCACAATGTCAGAAAGTCTAGCATAAAATTCATCAAAGCATTCAGAATCATGCATGGTGATTGTTTCAAATTGAGTTGTCAAGTTTTGCAACTTAGACTCTTTCACAGCATTAGTTCCTTCATGGGTGAGTTGTAAAACATCCCATGCCTCTTTTGACGTGGTACACGTCATTATGCGTTTGAACTCATCAGGTGTGACAGACCCAGAAATAGCACTTAGACCCTTAGAATTAAAAGATGACCATTTAATTTCTTCATCAGACCAAGAACTGTCAGGTTTCAAGTTGGTCACATTATCAACAGTCACGGTGGGAGGAGTCCACCCTCGTTCAACCAAAATCCAGACACGTTCATCAATGGCTTTTAAAGCCGACCTCATACGGGCTTTCCAATAAGCATAATTTGTCCCGTCAAAAACAGGCATTTTATAATATGACTTCTCCATTTGAACACGCACTTTTTCAAAAATCAATTTTTTCAGAAAATTGATATCTTAGAAAAATTTTGCGGAAAAAGGAATACGCGATAGATTAGCGTAACCTGCTCTGATACCAATTTGAGAAACGTGTGTGCTCGCGTTCAAATGATCAAATTATATATAAAACCCTTTAGACCCTAAACATGCAGCAGTATATGATTGAATAAATTGATAATCTACGTAAGAACATTCAAACACATGCAATTAAGGAAAAATCCCCCAAAGGGGCAAAACCATTTATTTTCACTATAATTTGTAAGAGAACGGCTTACAATCGGATTACAATGAAAATACAAGTTGACTAAGAATTACCCTCGGGTATCGGATTCTGTAGTCGCGGCTGGAATTATCCCTTTCCAGTAGGGCTGCAATGAAGAAGAAGAACGGTCTCCTCCACAAGGGTTGAACAAACCAAAGTTGTGTTCTTGGGTTGCTAAAGGATTCACAAAGATATGGCAATGATATGTGAATCAAACCATGAGTTTGGGAACTCAAAAATATGAAGACTAGATGTATTTGGACTCTCAAATTCGTCTCCTAAAGTCTTGCAAAACAACTCCCCCGAAGTTGGTATTTATAGGAAAAAATATGAAGAGTCACACGTTCTTAAAACTCTAAAATTCTATCCAGCGTACAAAAAAAAACAGCATTCTTTAAGGAATTTTCTCTATCTTCAAAAGGTCATAACTCCTTCACCGTAGCTCGGATTGAGGTGTCGTTTTTTCCAATATCTTCGTTGCGGCGAGATCTTCAACTTTCTAGTTGACCAGACCTCCGAACTATGGATGTAAAATTACGAAAATGCCCTTGAACTCTCCTATCGTGCCTTTTTTCACTGTTTTGACTTCCCTTGCGTACCACTTGCATTAAGTCCCTAAAATCTTGGAACGTGAAGTCGTTGAGGCAGATGAGGGACACATTAGTGGAGATAATGCATGCTTGATTCCCGGAATTCGGATAGAGGCCGTCATGTGAGATCTTGAGGTGACGTGCCAAATGTAGCGGCGTACGACATAATTAAATGAAACATTTCGGACATGAGAAAAATGTCCTTACATTATCTATACCATATTTTCCAAGGGGGTGTTTATGATTTCGATTGCAACATGAACGAAAACAAATGCTCGCATTGAGCTACGAGCAGGTGGACAATTTTATCATTTATGAACGAATTTTAATCTTTCCTTTTGATGTGTTGGGTACCAGTATTTTACCTTAGTTATCATTCGATAATGTAACCTTTGCATGTTTTAAATATAAAAAAAAATGTGTTTTAGAAATTTGACAAGGGCTCTATAAATAATGGAAATATATCATCAAATAACATTAAAAATACCGTAACCAAACATACAAAACAAAAATACTTACCACGATTGTTAATATTTTTATATCATTTCAACTAAAGGTAAAAATTCTTTTGATACGGACAACTGCTAATATTTCCATATCATTTCAACATTTTTCCTACACACTATAAGTGCCCACCCACGTGTGCTGACTGGCTGTATAAAATTAATATGAGGTGATAATACAATAATAATCTGAGGTGGCAATCGATTTCCAACAACGTTAGCAGCATGCATTATTTCTGACAAAGAACTTAAATCTTCTCACGCAAACATATATAATCCTATTTCAGTTAAGAGACAAAAATTATGTTGATACGAATAACTGTTAATATTTTTATACTATTTCAACATTTTTCCTACATAGCATTTTCATTCAAAGCATTCATGCAAACTAAATAAGTTTTTACTCAAAGCACTAATTTCACTAAAAATAGCTTCATACCATTTTCATTTATATTATTTAGATTAGCAAGTTCACAACAAATAGAGTTATTTTTTAACTCTGAGGAACAAACGTTGTGCCAATGTTACCTAAACATTGTTCATGACTCGACAGTTAGTGGGAATTATTCAAGCTCCACATTTTGGAATCTTATTTCCACTTAGTTTAATACTGACTCGGAGGGTGAGCTATGTCGAAACAAGCACCTCCTTTGAACACGATGGTGGGTGATCAAAAGAACTGTACACGATGTTGCTATTATCATTGGCAATATGCATGAGTTTGTAGAAAAAGTTTAAGGATTCGATGAAGCGGTAATAATTTGGATTCGTTAGCATACAACTAATATAGATGGAGTTTATTGACTAATTTTTTTTATCAATGTATTCAGGTTGCCAATGCTAAAATGGCGTACCAGGCCCAACATGGCATAACTTTCGAGTTATTGCACTGCTGGAGCATCCTATAATACGTCGCAGATTATATATAAGGCATTATTACTTTAAATATCTGTATATTTATATTTAACTTCGTAATTCGTGTATTTGTATGTTAGTTTGATTTATTATTTTTTTAATAATTATATATTTATTTTCAGTTTTTATATGTAAGAATGCAATGAGGTAAAATATAAAAGTTGTGGATGTTGTTATTTTATAAACATAAACCCCAATTATACCCCTATGTGATGTTTGTATGTTAAAGTCTTGCTCAATTTCATTTTCTACCAACCCCGAATGGTAGAAGAAGCCTCCTATAAGGGACAGAAATGTCGTCCATGGGTCCTCCCCACTACTATTTCCAGATGATGAAAAAAGGGCATATCGTTTCATGGGATGATCCAGTGATACTATGGTTCCAAAGAAATGTTCTAAAAAAGAAATAATTTATCTTCTAGTAGTACCGCGACAGTTATGAAATCCTGGAACTTACTATAACCCTGCAGAAAAACCATGAAAAGGCGAGAATAGGGTTTTTCAGAACAACCCTATTAAGACGAGCCTTTCATTATCCATCGTTGGTCATGTTATATTACTCCCCCATTTGTTGTAGATCCTCCCATTCTAGAATCCTCTTTAGGATGGCCTTATCTGTTTGATCAACGGTGTGATCTCAAAGTATATTGTCGATAGCAGGGATTACCTATTCCCCAAGCTAGGTCTGCCAAGTACTGTAAGGACAAGAGTTAAGATAATCCAAAGGTAATAAATTTTTTGAAATGTGAAATTGAACAAATAACCTGTCGATTGAATCGGGTTAATCACAAGATACAATTAAAGAAGGAATGTAATGATCCATCAAACATCTCTGTCCCGAACTACCAGACTATGAGGATGATGATTCGAACGGTGGTTTCAAGAGTTACATACATAGGTGTTTCACAGGGAGGAATACCGCAGATTGTTGTGGTATGTGGAATCCTACCTAATATATCTATTTAAATTTAACGTTTATGCATGTTTTTAATTTAATGGAGGTGAACTGTAATGTGAATTTATCGTAATATGAATTGCATTATCTGTATGAATGTTTTTAAATCTTCTTCTGCAAACTAATATAATTCACCATGTGTATTGACTAAGTATATCATTTAAACATTTTTCCTTCGCAATATAAGTTCCCACCCATGTGTGCTGACTGAATGCACAGTAAAAGTGTGAGATGACAATATAATAATATGTCGAGGTGACCATAGCTTTTTAACAAATATAACAACATGCATTATTTCTGACAAATGATTTAAATCTTCTCCTACAAGCCTATATAATCATATTCCAGCTAAAGGATGAAAGTTAGTTTGATATGAAGAACCATTAGTATTTCTATATCATTTTCCTATGTGTGCTGACTAACTGCGCAATAATAGTGTGAGGTGACAATACAATAATAAGTTAAGGTGACAATAGATTTCCAACAAAGCCTCCAACGTGCATTATTTCTGTCAAGGGAATTAAATCTTCTCAAACAAACCTATATAATCATATTTCAGCTAAAGGACAAAAATTAGGTTGATAAGAACAACTGTTAATATTTCTACATTATTTTAATATTTTTTATACACACTATAAGTGCCCACCCATGTGTGTTGATTGACTGCATAGTAATAGTGTGACGTGACAATACAATAATAAGTTGAGGTCACCATGGCTTTCTAACAATGACAAAAACATGCATGTTTATATGCATTGTTTAGGACAAAGGATTTTGAAGTAGTGTGTTACGTACGTGAGTAAACACCTACAACAAACCTAGGGCGTGAATAGGTTTGAAGACATATTATGTCCAATTTTTTATTTCAAATAATTTTTCTCACACACTTAAGTTACTCAACATAAGATTTACCAATTTAATTTGATTAACTCACACAACAACGTAATTAAATGAATCTAGATGAACAAAACTATATCTAAACACATAAGTCAATTTTAATTCAATGTACTAGATACAATTTGAATCTAAGTGATGTGTGTGATCAAATGTGTGCATGCAAGTATTAATCAGTCACAAGCAACCATAAGACAAGGCTTATGAGGAAACCCCCCACTAAATGGTAAAAAACCTCGACGCACTCCAATTCTCATTTCTACTTGATATTATTTTACAAAAGATAAGAAGGTACCTTTAACACAATCTATATCGTGCGGTTACCTATGAACCTCTAAACTTCTCCCCATATTCAATGATAATCCGAAACAAGCTCCACGTCCCGAATGAAGAAGTACATCTTCTTATTTGGAAGTCGTTCCATACTCTGATTTCTTCAATAAATCATAGCGCATCCTCTTTTAGATCTAGGAGTAAATGATCATATAATTCAACAGTATATTGATTGAGTTGAATAGGCTATGTAAAATTTAAACCAAAACACTCTCAATTCTATCCCAACATCATAAATCAAGTATAGATATAAGTTTTAACAACATTGGAGGGAACAAGTAAAATTAGAAAGAGAAGCAAAGACAAAATGAACTTAACCTCGAAAATGCTCTATAACACCCTGTGTTTTTTATGATTTAAATAATTATGTGATTAATTATTATTATGGGAATAAATATGCGATTAATTATTGTTGTTGGATTAATTAAATTAAAATGTGAGAAATTAATTTGTTATTAATCCGGATTAAAATAATTATTAACTAGCATGCCAAGGGTTAATACTGATTGTTGTGAACTATTAAATATTACTGTGTGATATGTAATATGGAATTATGATATTAGATAAATTGTCGGAAGAGAGAAATATGGCAGTTTGGTAATTTAAGTCTGTCACGCATGTGAGTCGTGTCGGGACTAATTGAATGAAATAAAAAGAGAATTTATTTTTATTAACTCATATGGTCATTTCGAGTGTGTCGTTGAGTCCGGGAGGGTTGAGATAATCAGAAAACACTACCCGGGTATTTTATTTGGACTTCGAAAGATTTTAGGCCAAATCGGCACCCCGTGGGGGTAGTTTTGTAATTTGGATTTTTGGGATAATTAAATGGACGAAAATTAAGAGTAATTATATCAGCAAAGGAAAGTCCATTAGGGTTAAGAAGTGACAGGAAGTTAGAACGGCCATGGAAGGTGTGAGGGAAAACCAAATTCCAAGAGATAAGGCTCATTTGGCATCACCTTGCACAACCGTGACCACCAACGCGTAGATCGAGAAGAGAGGAACGCGTATGTACCAACATCACCAACGGATCATACCGTCATATTCGAGGCAAGTGTTTACTTGCTTTCTTTTAGCAATAATCATGCTCATGTTAGTATAGGTGGAATTAATCATGATTTATATGTTAATTGGGTGAAAATTGGAGATTTAAATTATGATTAAGGATTGGTTTAATTAGTGGCTGGATTTCCTTCATGTATGTAGAGGATTAATTACGGAATTTGAGTATATATTGATGAACGAATCTGGGTTGATTGGGTTCTTTAATTGGAATTTTGGAAACTAGGGTTCATAAGAATTAATTTGGGGATTTAATATATTTATGAAGATTTATGACGAATTTATGATCCTAGGAGATTAGGAATGATTTATAACCTATTAGGTGTTGATGGGTATTGATGATGAGTTATTAGGAATCGAATCTTAGAGGTTTTTAGGTTTAAAAATGGAGGGAAAACGCTAAGATTTGGTGAAGAAGACGAACAGTGCAATCTCGCGCGAAGTTGCGCGAAGTGGTTCAAACGAGATGGGAATCTCGCGCAAAGTGGTTCAAACGACATATCATTCTGGTTCGAACGACATGTCAAAGTGGTTCAAACGACATCTCATTCTGGTTCGAACGACATGCATTCTGGTTCGAACGACATGCATTCTGGTTCAAACCACTTGTCACTCTGGTTCAAACCACAGGGTGAATTTCTGGGAATTTGCTTAGAGCCCAGTTTGGAGTTTATTGGTTTATTGGAGTAAGAGAAACTACCAAATAGTAAATTCAAATAAGAAAGAATTTTAGCAAAAGTATATGGGAATTAATACTTTAATTATTTCGGTATAGAGAGAATGTACCTTGGAGATTACGAGAGAGATAGTAATCTAATTATTTATACTATACGTAGTAATGAGGTTAAAATACGTATGGGGAGTATATATGTAGGTTGGAGAAAATACCTATAAATTATAATAGGATGTGTGTATGCCTATTATGTGATATTATTATTAAGATCACTAATGGGTGATAACCTGGGGGTGCAAGAACTTTATAGTTAAGAGCACTAATGAGTGATAACTCGGGGGTGCAAAAACTCTATTATTAAGTGTACTAATGGGTGATAACCCGGGGGTACAAATATGATTATTGTTTAGCGCACTAATGGGTGATAACCCGGGGGTGCTGGATTAATATTGATAGGTGCATTAATGGGTGCTAAACCGGGGATGCAATATTCTATTGTTAGGTGCTCTAATGGGTGATAACCCGGGGGTACTGAATTATTATTGTTAGGTGCATTAATGGGTGCTAACCCGGGGATGCATAATTTTCAGGATATCTGCCATAATGGGGCTTACCCGGGGGTGCAGGATTAGTATATATATATATATATATATATATATATATATATATATATATATATATATATATATATATATATATATATATATATATATGTGGACTTGTGAATATTGCTACTGTGTGAAATTAGTAGACTTGGTAATAATAACAATTATTACATTACACCAAGCGGTCTTAACCTAAGGGTGCAGGATTAGTGTATATATATAGGGATGATGAGTCTATATATATGTATGAGTGTACTTGGGTAATTTTCTACTTTACGAGACTAGTAGATAAATTGAAAATGAGGAGCATAATAATCTTAGTGAATAAAAGATTTAACCATTCAAACGGTGAATAATGAAATTCAGTATGTGAGATAAACTATCTGAATATCGTATTGTATGGGCGATACGGGAATACTACTAGTGAGTATAGTTAGTATTAGTATGGTTTCTGACTAGTTAGAGTGGGAGGTATAACTAGGGGGAGATTAGATGTACGTTAGGCGTGCACAATAGACGAGAGGTGAGAAACTCATGTGAGAGTTCGATAACTAACATGCGTATAAGACTTGTTTTAAGAACCAGTTTTAAATACTTGCTAAATCATTTTTACACATCGGGCTCTGACCCGTTTCTTGTATCTCTTCTCACTTTTGCTATATATATGTACTATATCAGGTGCTCAACCACAGGAGTATCAGATTTAGAGATTTGGATTGCTTGACGTGTTGCAGCTGTTGTGGAAGCTGTAGGTCCTCACAGTAGACGCATCTATCCTTTCCATTCAGTTTTATCTAGACTTCTTGTTTAGGGCATATATCGCCCACTTCTAATTCTTTCATCAGAGATATTGTATTCAGTTTATTGTATGGTTTGGAGTTTTGAACTGGGAGGTTTTATCCAATCTTATTTATTTCAATACTTGATTCATGTTCAGTATTTATTTACATTCCTATGTGTGGTGAATGGTTTATATTTTAAGATGGAAAGAAATGGATTTACTTGGTTTTATTAAAATTGGAAATGTTTTGACACCTAGCTTAATTTTATATTAAGTGATTAATATGTTAAAAAGTTTTTCGACAGTGATGCTGAGAATGAACCAACTGAATATCTTGTTTTAAATTGGTAGAGGACTGATCACCCTATATTTAATTGGGCGGGGTATCACAGGTGGTATCAGAGCATCAGGTTCTAGTGTCCTTAGGATCTGTACGGCTTATTACGTTTCAGCGTATCATTCTTTGATGTAGAGCCTTATGATAGGATTGTTGTGTCCCCTTACGTATGTGACTTACGTTCTCCTGCTACGAATCATAATGGAGGTGACTCATTATATGAAATTCGGTGTGATTCGAACCCCGAACATTTTAGAACGACCAATGAGGGCCGTAAGAAGAACTGCGGGAGGAGAAGCTCAACAGAAGACATAGAGCAATCGGGTAAGAGTGATCGGGACAAAAATCACCATGAGAATTACTTAAGTAAGAGATAGTAAAATTGTCACTCTGGAACGGTGGGTTCTCAGTACACAGTCATAGATAATGGTGGGGTGAATTCAAGACCACCTAGCATAGTCGATAAAGGGGAAATCAGAGGGAATCCTTTATAAACCCATCAGTGAAGATGCGAAAAAGAAATGAGAAAGTGTAACAGACCAGCGGAGGTAGAAAATTCGAAGGCAATTGTGTAGAGTGGGGCATGACGACACTCAGAATTTAATTTGTAGTTAAAAGCTACATCTCTTAGGAGCATCATGTAGTGATTAGAGACAATCACCGTACATGAAGAAGTATGTTTGAAATTTAAGGAGAAATTTGGGTACGATTTGGTCGTGAGGTCTTCCATTCGATGTGATAACAAAATGTGAGTGAAATTTTGATGTTTAACACAGTGGGTAAGATAGAAAACGATCGTGAGAGAAAGGTTTAATTGCATAATGAACTTCGTACCTGGCAGAGGGGTATAAATTATCCAAAGGGTTTATAGTTGATAAAGGACCCGTGAGTAGAATACCAATATGAATGAGAAATCCAGCTAGGATGACTACTGTTGATGTCATCAAAGTATACGGTCGCTGGTGATTGCAGTCCTTCCAAGAGAAGGGAGTAAAGAGGGTTAATGAACCTACTGAAAAGCAGAAACTGAATTTAACGGTGTTAGTGAAACCCACGTGAGAGTATACCCAATAGGGAACTCGATTAGATGATTTTAAGTGATTAACTTCGAAAGGATGATTAAGTTAATCAGGCTGTAGAGGCCAACCATAGTTCCGAATAGCTAGCGTAGCCAAACGGACAGTGGAAGAATAATAGTGAGTTGAGACTGTCGGTCCGAGAGAAGAACATTCCCAAAATGGTCAGTGGGACCAATGACGGGAAAATGGTTCATGAAGTTTTCCTTATGTGAAGGAAGTAGGACTACAAGTGTTGAATGTGTCCAAAATAGAGAAGTGAGACCGAAGAGATTAGAAATGGTAAATCGTGCCAGTTAGGCATAACGACTGGAGGAGCGAGACTTCCAGCGAAAGAATTTGGGGTCAAGAGAATTAAGCCCAGGAAATTTATAACCTGCGAATGATGGGTTCAGTCTGGACCAGTAGAGTCCTCGTTAATAGTATCATACATTATGTCAGGGTCTACGGGACCCGGGATGTAAACGGGAGCTTAATAAAGCTATAATTGAGGCCTGAAAAGTTTGGACCAACGTTTCAATAATGGGCGTGAAATCCACAAGATGGAATAAATTGTCCATGGTGAGAGGGGACAACTATAGGATGAAATCCTAGGATGTATGATGATTGCAGATGTCCATGGGTCGTGATGGCAGCCACGTGCTGAGACCCTATGATTTGGAGAGACTGGTGAGGTTTTGCTTCTTCCTTGTGAGTAAAGGATATATTCTAGTGACATGGGTGTGTCACAACTTTTATGTAAATTGGAAACCCTAAACTTCACGTGCGCGTTGAGTTTAGTGGGAAGGTTAGTTTTAACAGTCTTGTTACAAACGTATTTCTCGTTGTTAGAAGGGCATTTTGATAATATCCCGTGAGGGGACCGAGTGGACCCTAAGAATATGTTTTGTTATTATAATTTACTACTGCACTGAGTCTGCTTTAGTAGAGTTTATTATGGTAATGTGTAGTGATTAATTACCGTATGGTTAAACGATAGTATAAATATATTGATATGACTGTCGTGCCGGATACTCCAGAAGGAGTGATCTTAGTTTTGTGCGGCGCCACCTGAAATAGGGTTGGGCCCAGATATGAGTATATATGAAACTTTCATGGTATTATAGACCTCAACGAGTATAGTGTCTAATTATATGTGATTTTCGAGCATTGGAATATATTTGTCTGTTAAGACTTAGAATACATTGTGTTCTTATCGAGCGGCGAAATATAGCTCATTATATATCTATAGCGCCAAGTACTTGGGATAGTGAGGGCGCCATGCTTCATGTTACATTTTTAGGGACATGAGAGTGGACGAGTAAAATTTCATATCACAATACGTAGATTGTGGGAAAGTACATAGTAGGTACTGAAGGCCTTACGAACCTCAACAACCGGCTAAGTTAGATAGTAGTGTATCGGGGGGGTTCCTTGTTTGGATTTCGCTTTGCGAGACATCCCACGCATGAAACTAGCGAACGTTGGGAGTTGGAGGGAAGTTTGGTCGATAGTACATAAGTTTTGTATGTTGGTTATTGTACCTATAGGAGAATATATTTGAGAGTTGATAATTCTTTTATAACTTAAGGCCAATAGAGTAGCCTGGACTTAGTATCTTTCGGAATAGATGAACGATGCCATTGACGGATGGTTTAAGTCATGACTAGTGGGGTGATTGAGTGCAACCCTACCACATCAGCATACCGAGTGCGCAAGAATTTAGGTAAGAATATTTTATGTCTTTTATATAATGATGCATGAGGCATAGGGTGTATGGACGCCCTAGGGGATTGAATCAAATGGTGTATTATGATTATCTTGAGAATTCGATAACATGTAATCGGGTAATCCGAAGATTAATCCGTGAGATTGGTCAGAAACTTACGTTTCAAGATTAATTGAAATTTATTCAAGAAATACAAGATGTGTCAGAATACAAACAACAGTGGTGCTGGGTTTAATGTAGAGTAACCTTCAAAGTTAGTCTGCAGTGGGTCAGCTAACAGTTAGAAAAAGGGCGGACAATTCGAAACCAGTAGGGGCTTCTTCCACTCGAGAATGGAAGAGTATCCCCACGGATCTTCTCATGTAGCTGAGATGGGGAGATTATAGGTACTAAGATGCGATTGAGTACGACCTATTACCCACAGAGGGATGGGCAGGATAAGCGGTCTAACCAGATGCGGGAGAGAAAATTTTATGTGAACCCTGAGATCTTAGAGGAGGGCGGGAGCAGTACCTTCCACTAGTGGAGTTTGTGTCCAAATAACTCCTATAAGTTCACGTTCGGGAAGAGTGCCAGTGGAAGCATGGCATGATAAACTTTGTTGTTGTCCTACTTGATAATTAAAGGTGAAAGACCAGTTATGATTACAAATGTCGGAGAAGAATCGATATTATCGTATATATTGTGTGTGAAATATATATTGCACAACCCATTTACTTGTATGAACGACACGAGACAAAGTTGTATGTATATGAAAAGAGGATAAATCTACTAAGGTGTTAATAGTAGAAGACTAGATAGTGAATATATAAAATAAAGTTGAAATAGTGAAACTTCAGCAGAAAGGCTTGGGCAAGAGCCTATATGACAGGGTAACCTGGAGTTTAAAGCAAACACATGTGAAGTGTTCATTATTATGGGTATTCGATCGCGTACTATATCGGTGGTACGGAGTAGCTTACTTGTGAGCGCAAGGATGCGATGCGCAATATTTTTACAGCGTTGTCTATACCTGGTATACTTTTTCCGAATTTCGGGATGAAATTCCGTTGTAAGGGGGGAAGTATGTAACACCCCGTGTTTTTGACGATTTAAATAATTATGTGATTAATTATTATTATGGGAATAAATATGCGATTAATTATTGTTGTTGGATTAATTAAATTAAAATGTGAGAAATTAATTTGTTATTAATCCGGATTAAAATAATTATTAACTAGCATGCCAAGGGTTAATACTGATTGTTGTGAACTATTAAATATTACTGTGTGATATGTAATATGGAATTATGATATTTGATAAATTGTCGAAAGTGAGAAATACGGCAGTTTGGTAATTTAAGTCTGTCACGCATGTGAGTCGTGTCGGGACTAATTGAATGGAATAAAAAAAGAATTTATTTTTATTAACTCGTATGGTCATTTTGAGTGTGCCGTTGAGTCCGGGAGGGTTGAGATAGTCAGAAAACACTACCCGGGTATTTTATTTGGACTCCGAAAGATTTTAGGCCAAACCGGCACCCCGTAGGGGTAGTTTTCTAATTTGGATTTTTGGGATAATTAAATGGACGAAAATTAAGAGTAATTATATCAGCCAAGGAAAGTCCATTAGGGTTAAGAAATGACAAGAAATTAGAACGGCCATGGAAGGTGTGAGGGAAAACCAAATTCCAAGAGAGAAGGCTCATTTGGCATCACCTTGCACAACCGTGACCACCAACGCGTGGATCGAGAAGAGAGGAACGCGTATGTACCAACATCACCAACGGATCAGACATTAATATTCGAGGAAAGTGTTTACTTGCTTTCTTTTAACAATAATCATGCTCATGTTAGTATAGGTGGAATTAATCATGATTTATATGTTAATTGGGTGAAAATTGGAGATTTAAATTATGATTAAGGATTGGTTTAATTAGTGGCTGAATTTCCTTCATGTATGTAGAGGATTAATTACAGAATTTGAGTATTTATTGATGAACGAATCTGGGTTTATTGGGTTCTTTAATTGGAATTTTGGAAACTAGGGTTCATATGGATTAATTTGGGGATTTTATATATTTATGAAGATTTATGACGAATTAATGATCCTAGGAGGTTAGGAATGATTTATAACCTATTAGGTGTTTATGGGTATTGATGATGAGCTGTTGGAAATCGAATCTTAGAGATTTTTAGGTTTAAAAATGGAGGGAAAACGCTGAGATTTGGTGAAGAAGACGAACAGTGCAATCTCGCCCGAAGTTGCGCGAAGTGGTTCAAACGAGATGGGAATCTCGCGCAAAGTGGTTCAAACGACATATCATTCTGGTTCGAACGACATGTCAAAGTGGTTAAAACGACATCTCATTCTGGTTCGAACGACATGCATTCTGGCTCGAACGACATGCATTCTAGTTCAAACCACATGTCACTCTGGTTCAAACCACAGGGTGAATTTCTGGGAATTTTCTTAGAACCCAGTTTGGAGTTTATTGGTTTATTGGAGTGAGAGAAACTACCAAATAGTAAATTCAAATAAGAAGGAATTTTAGGAAAAGTATATGGGAATTAATACTTTAATTATTTCGGTATAGAGAGAATGTACCTTGGAGATTACGAGAGAGATAGTAATCTAATTATTTATACTATACGTAGTAATGAGGTTAAAATACGTGTGGGGAGTATATATGTAGGTTGGAGAAAATACCTATAAATTATAATAGGATGTGTGTGTGCCTATTATGTGATATTATTATTAAGAGCACTAATGGGTGATAACCTGGGGGTGCAAGAACTTTATAGTTAAGAGCACTAATGAGTGATAACTCGGGGGTGCAGAAACTCTATTATTAAGTGTACTAATGGGTGATAACCCGGGGGTGCTGGATTAATATTGATAGGTGCATTAATGGGTGCTAATCCGGGGATGCAATATTCTATTGTTAGGATCACTAATGGGTGATAACCCGGGAGTGCTAAATTATTATTGTTAGGTGCATTAATGGGTGCTAATCCGGGGATGCATAATTTCCAGGATATGTGCACTAATGAGGCTTAGCCGGGGGTGCAGGATTAGTATATATATATATATATATATATATATATATATATATATCGGAATGATGTGACTATATATATATATATGGACTTGTGAATATTGCTACTGTGTGAAATTAGTAAACTTGGTAATAATAATAATAATTACATTGCACCAAGCGATCTTAACCTAAGGGTGCAGGATTAGTGTATATATATAGGGATGATGTGACTATATATATGTATGAGTGTACTTGGGTAATTTTCTACTTTACGAGACTAGTAGGTAAAATGAAAATGAGGAGCATAATAATCTTAGTGAATAAAAGATTTAACCATTCAAACGGTGAATAATGAAATTCAGTATGTGAGATAAACTATCTGAATATCGTATTGTATGGGCGATACGGGAATACTACTAGTGAGTATAGTTAGTATTAGTATGGTTTCTGACTAGTTAGACTGGGAGGTATAACTAGGGGAGATTAGATGTACGTTAGGCGTGCACAATAGACGAGAGGTGAGAAACTCATGTGAGAGTTCGATAACTAACATGCGTATAAGACTTGTTTTAAGAACCAGTTTTAAATACTTGCTAAATCATTTTTACACATCGGGCTCTGACCCGTTTCTTGTATCTCTTCTCTCTTTTGCTATATATATGTATTATATCAGGTGCTCAGCTACAGGAGTATCAGATTTAGAGATTTGGATTGCTTGACGTGCTGCAGCTGTTATGGAAGCTGTAGGTCCTCGCAGTAGACGCATCTATCCATTCCATTCAGTTTCATTTAGACTTCTTGTTTAGGGCATATGTCGCCCACTTCTAGTTCTTTCATCAGAGATATTGTATTCAGTTTATTGTATGGTTTGGAGTTTTGAACTGGGAGGTTTTATCCAGTCTTATTTATTTCAATACTTGATTCATGTTCAGTATTTATTTACATTCCTATGTGTGGTGAATGGTTTATATTTTAAGATGGAAAGAAATGGATTTACTTGGTTTTATTAAAATTGGAAATGTTTTGACACCTAGCTTACTTTTATATTAGGTGATTAATATGTTAAAAAGTTTTTCGACAGTGATGCTGAGAATAAACCAACTGAATATCCCGTTTCAAATTGGTAGAGGAATGATCACCCTATATTTAATTGGGCGGGGTGTCACATGCTCTCGGGAATGTCTTTTGAGTTATGAGGTTTTCAGATTTTAACAAATGGGATGGAAAAATACTTTTAAATAGAAAATTTTCAAAATTTGGATCGACCGTGTTCCCTGTTAGATTAGGCCATGCGCACAATTTCATCCAGTATGGAACTTTTGTCAAAGCCATGCACACGGGCATAAAATCAACCATGTAAATAGACCGTATGCATAGGCTTAATTGTGAGTCGTGTAGAAAGTTAGGCCAAATACAGTATTCAAAACAATCCTAACAAAGTTAAACACTTAAGACAACTCGCAAAATCTTTTTAAAAAATATTTTAAACTCACCAAGACTGTTTTAAAACATTTAAAGCATTTTTTCCATAAACTTTTAAAATACTCACACATTTTTAAAAACTTTTTATGCATGTGTGTGTGTTAAGCCATAATCAATTCAAAATATACAAAAAGGATATAGCCTTCACTTCAATATGAATGCATGACGACGGAAGACTTCAATGAATGGCTTATATGATCTTCAGCCTTCAAGGTTTATCTAAGTCTAACCTAGATAAATGAATGTGTCTCACTCATAACGAATCAAGTATTTATGATTTAAAAGACTCAACAACTCAATTGTTTGACACGAGAATAAGCCAACTTAATACATATTACAAAATTACATTTTTAGATTTAAATCTTCTCCTTCAAACCTATATAATCCTATGTCAGCTAAAGGATGAAAATCATGTTAATAGAACAACTGTTAATATTTCTATATAATTTGAACATTTTTCCTACACACTATGAGTGCCCACCCATGTGTGTTGACTGAATACACAGTAATAATGTGAGGTGACAATGCAAAAATAAGTTGAGGTGATCATGGATTTCTAATCAAGCCTTCAATATGCATTATTTATGAAAAAGGATTTAAATATTCTCCTTCAAACTTGAGGTAAAGGATGAAAATTAGACTGATACGAACAACTGTTAATATTTCTATATTGTTTCAACATTTTTCCTACAGTATATAAGTGCCACCCACGTGTGTTGACTGACTGCACAGTAATAGTGTGAGGTGACAATATAATAATAAGTTGAGGTTATCATGTCTTTCTAACAAAGCTATCAACATGCATTATTTCAAATAAATGATTTAAATTTTCTCCTCCAAGCCTATATAATCCGATTTAAGCTAAATGACGAAAATTATGTTGATATGAACAATTGTTAATATTTCTATATCATTTGAATATTTTTCCTGCACATTATAAGTGTCCACCCATGTGTGTTGACTGACTACACACTAATAGTGTGATATGAGAATACAAAAAAAGTTGAGGTGACCATGGCTTTCCAACAAAGCCTGTGTTGATGTCTAAAAATAGACTTAGCCCATTTTTATAATTACAGATAAAAAATATAGTAAGTTAATCAAATTACACACACAAAATAAGAAATTTTTAGAGTGGTTAGGCTATAAAATATGCTACATCCACTATTGGTATTATTTAGTAGAGTTTATAATAGCTCAATATGGGCATATGAGTTATTCGAGTTGTCCTTTGAACTAAGGGAGTAGTTCGTATTTATAGTGGTGTCGAACCCTAGAGATGGAACGCCTTTATATTGCCATACATTGACATATGTGTACAATAAATGAAACTCTTGGGGTCCCATATGAGTAACTGTTGATATTCTTGTTGGTTGGAATTCTTGATTTACTCGATCTTCTTGCCGATTAAGTATCTCTGATGCCGATCAAGGTGCCTAGTCGTCCATGTAGGAGGACAGGTGTACATTCATCATTGGTCCACATAGGAGAGTAATTTTTACATATAACAAAAGCCTCAAATGCTCCATACTTGATGCTTAATTAAAAGAATGGAGTATTTGGCCCAGGAAATTGCTCGGCATACTGTTTTGAGTGTTTATTCGATAGTTGGCCTCCTATACTAGTAAAAAAATTCACTAGTACTATTTGATAATGGAATTTTGTAAATAATTCAAACTTTTTTTAACCTCCAAAGGATACAATATCTTTTGAGGCTTCGGGAGGCGTACAACCGGTGGTATTTCAACAGTTCGTTGAGTTGATCATTTCGTTCTTTTTTATCGAGGCAACCTATAAATAGGTACGATTTTTCCCTTATTTATTTTCACCTCAAACCTTTTGCACTTAAGAGTTTTCCATCGTCTTAAAGCTTTATTTGTGCGATCATTTTTTGCCATCATTTTTCTTCAGTTCTTGCAGTCACCTTAGATTTCCTGTAAGCCTTCTTTCCATTTTTCTCTGTTTTTATCATCTTTGTTTCTTTTTCCACCATGGTTCATATCGTAGACGAGGGTTCATTAAACGAGTTTAGAGAATAAGAAAAAATCCATCTTGGGTAGATTTTGAGATAGCCCAAGGTCCCATAGATGTGTATTCTCTTCCTGAGGGTCACTGGATCCCCACCTTATTCATTGCTGAGTGTGGCATCACTTTTCCACTAAACCCTATTTTTCTTCAATTTTATCAATACTTTGATATGGTTCCTTCTAAGGTGGCACCCAACACTTGGAGGGCTATAAATTGTGTCCATGAGTTAAACGAGATTTATTGGACTCATATTGGGGGGCAGGAGTTGATGTTTTATTATAAATGGGATATTGTTGGAGAGAGTACCTACTATTTGAAGACTAGGTAAGCAAATAGGGATCTAGTAGTGAATTTACCAGATTCTAATAAGGATTATTGGGATTATAAGGTAGTTGTTAAGAACTGGCAACATGCTCCTCTTCCATAGGGACTGTCATACACTGGGCCCATATGTCCTCACATACGCGTGGCAAAGCTTACATTTATATTCTTTATTTTTCGTATTTTGTCAGATATTTCTGAATTTTACCGACTAACTTTGTTATTCCTTTCTGATGTAGAGGAAAAGAGGTGCCCTAGGGAAGATGAAACTAATATTGATGAGCTCAAGTTTCTTTGGGGACTTAACCAGAGGATTGGAGAGGAAAGTCCTCGAGTTGTTTCTTTGATGTTGAAATATAAGAGTTCCATCACTTCTTTTGTTTCTAGACCAACACTTGTGCCTCCCCAAGTTGCGATCAACTTATAAGAGGATCATGTATATACTTTTTTAGCTATAGAATCTACTGGTGCTGAGTTAGGAGGAATTTCTTCCTCGTTTGAATATTTTGACATTTCTGAGATCCCACTTTCTCCTCCGGTCGACATGACAAAGAGGAATCTGCCTAATTTAATGAGTGCGCCATTGTCTCCTCCCCCCAAGAAGAATGCTGACCCTGGTAAGAATCCAATTGAGAATAAATCTTAGGCTAGTTATAAGAGTCCCTTTGGTGCTAAAGAGACTCAAACTACTGAGTCTCAACTTAAGAGACTGAAGAGAGGTTTGCTTGACCCTCAGAAACAGGCCCAAAAAACTCAAGCCAATCAACAAGCATCGGCGGTAAGGAAGAATTTGGCAAACCAATAAGAATTAGTAAGAAAAATCCGTGCGGACCTTGACAATGGGTTAGCTTCTGTTGCTATTAACCCTGGATTGGCCAGGGGTTTAATCAAGTTTGGAAGTCTCTCTCTTTATCGGGCTGCATCAGCCCCCTGCCTAGTTCCAAGCTAACTGAGAGGGCTTGTGATAATTTGGCACTGGTAATTATCTTTTTTTCTGTTTTTTCTTTAAGTTGATGATTTTTTCTGGACTTCTGGTGTTTTCCCTTTTTGTAGTTTTTGGTTGACTTCAAACAAATAATGGAGAAGGACGATCAACCGAGGTCTTCTCCCGATGAAGTGGAAGAGGACTTAAGATAATCTTTGACTACTTCTCACCAGGCTCTGAAAACAAATCATAAGTCTTGGGAAGAGTAATTAAAAAAGTCTAATGATAGGTCAATCATGACGGATGCCAAAATAAAGGCTGATGATGAAAAGACCCAGGCTGCCAAGAAGAAACTAGGTGATGTTGAAGGTAGAGCCAAAATTACTGAAGATAAACTTGTAGAAGTCATTACTTGGGCTTAAACTGCTAAGGATAAAGTGGTTGTCTTGTCTTACGAGGTAATTTCCTTAAGTCTAAGGGCAAATCTGCTTTTGACAAGGGTTGGGATATAACTCTCTTTGCTGCCTCCACCCAGATTGAATATGCCAAGAAGTTGTCCTTTAAGGAAGGTTAGTCAAAATCTTTGAAGGTGGTCGGCACAGAGGAAAACTTAAAGCTTTTTCAAATGCATGATCCTAGTACCCCTCTTAACCTAGATGAGCAGTTTGATAAGGAGGATGGATTTAAACAGTTTTCTATGATGCCTATTGAGTCTTCAATGGTGCCAAATGCCAGTGTCGACCAACCAGCTGCCAGCTAAGAAAGGCTAAGGATAAAGAGAAGGTTTAGCTCCTTTTTACCAAGTTTACTTTTTGTCTTTTCTTTCTTGATGATGTATCAGTCTTTGTACTTCAATGATTAATCAATAAAAGAACATATTTTTTGCTTCATTGTGAAAGCCTTTGAATGCCTTATATTTCTTATTCGTTTGTTCTCTTTTGTATTACCTATTTCTCTGTAATTGCCACAGACTTGTAACTTTTAGTTTGATGCTAGGAAAAAATTATCTCTGTTGAATTCGTCCTACTTAGGCAGTGTAAAAATCTTTTTGAGGCTGGCCATTTTCCTTTGTCCGGGAAGATTTATCAGAATTTCTCAGCCCAGAAGTTTCTGATCAAGTGAAGAAGTCCTACATTCATCTCCATTATCTCTTGTATAGAGCTGTAGCCAATAATACTGATTATTATGAAATGATATAGCAGATGCAGGAAGATCGTAAACTTTCCAAAGCACTGCTTCATTCCAATTATGAGCCAAATATAAAGCATTAAGTTAAGGTTGGGGATTTGATAAGAAGTTGAAAGATATTACTTCTACTTTGAATAAGAAATAATTTGCCTTAAACCAAGCACTGGAGAATGCCTGATCAAATGCTACCATGCTGAAAAGGGAAAATAAGGCATTGAGGAATGAAACTAATAGCTTGAAGAAATAAATCGTCATTAGTTTAGATAAAAGAGTTTCATTCTTGGAGACTGAGAATGCAAGTCTGTTAGAGGAGCTGGAAGCTTTACAGAAGAAAAAAACCAAACCTGAGAAAGCTTCCAGACAAAGTATAGTTGTTCGACCAATCATTGATGAGGCGAGGACTAAGAAGACTCTCGCCGACCAAGCTTTCCTGCTAAAATCATAATATATACTTCTCAAGAAACTCCAAGATCAAGTTGATAGGCTGACATTCCACTTTCACAAGCAGCCAATGAAAGTTTGGATAGATGACTACAATGAGGCCTTAAAACTTATTGACCTTGCTGAAGTATAATTAGGATAGATTTTTATGGCATTAAAATAACCCAAGTTTCTTGGATTGTGCCAAGTCTCCCTTCAAACTAGACACTAGATCGATTTCACCTGATGCCACTCCTCAATGTTTGATAAATAAATATTTGGGTGATTATAGCCTGAATAATGAATGAGATATGGTTTATCCTCTTCACTTGCTTGATAGGCCGAGCAGCAGCAATAGGCAGATGTTAAGAGATTTTAACATAATAAATTCACCATGTACCCTTGATGATCCTCATGTCGCGATGGACAAGGCATAAGGAAAGCATCCAACGGAATAAATTTATACTTCTTTTTCTATTGTAATGCATTTGGATCAATGAAATGAAGTTATTTTTTATTGAGTTTTCTTTATTTAAGTTTATGGTTAATATTAATCTTTTTGCTGACTAGGTAACTTGTATAATGATTAGTTAATCAGCTTATAGACTAAATAACCTGCTCAAATGTTTAATAGTTGATTCATATTTGAATCATTTTCACGGCCTTAAATTCGACTAATGCACTTAAGTAAAACTGTAAATAGCTTTATTGTACTAAGGTCTAGTATTAGTTATAAGTGGCGACCAAGTGTATTAGAAATGTATAATTATTCCCGTGTTTTAACTTGGTCGGATAAAATCTCCAATTAAGAAATTTAGCTGACTTCTTATTTGTGACTTACCGAGGACAAATCATACATTAAGTTTAACTTTTCTGAAGTTGAAAAAGTTTGAACCATGTACTTTTTCGAAGGTGGAAAAGTTTCAACTATGCACTTTTTTGAAGTTGGAAAAGTTCGACGAATATAAAGAACTTTTCTGAATTTGGAGAAGTTTGGAAAAGTTTGAACTATGCACTTTTCTGAAGTTGGAAAAGTTTGAATTAAAATTGCTCATTAATTTATGGCTAAGGCGTGTAGCCACCAAACTCCGAAAAATAAAACACAAAAAGGATGTAGAATGGAGAAAAACATGAAACTTCATTAACTTGAATAACCAATTACATTAAAAACGAAATTTCTGAAAACTGAATTACTGATAATACTTGCTTAAATAGTGTGCGTTCCAAGAATTCTTGAATTATGCTTCCAAGCGATAAGTTCTTGGTTGGATAAAAGTCGAGATACAGTATGGACCATGACAATAAGGCTCTAGCTTGTTGTTCTTCTGGATTACTTTCTTGAGCACCAGATCTCATTACTTCAGGTTGGTCCGCTTGACCCTTCGATTATAAAACCTTACAGTCCTTTTCTGATAAGCAGCCATCCAAATAGCAACATCTTATCGGGCTTCTTCTATCATATCCAAATCTATTCGCCTCATGAGATCACTCTTAGGTGAATCAAAGTTTTATACACTATAAGTCGGCAGACCTATTTAAACTGGTACCACTACCTCAGTGCCAAAAGCTAGCATGTATGGGGTTTCTCCCGTTGCTGTTCTGGGAGTGGTTTTATATGCCCAAATAACACTGTGGAGTTTATTAATCCAATTACTTTTAGCCTTATCCAACCTTTTCTTCAATCTATCTAACAATGTTTTGTTGGTGATTTCTATCTGGACATTGCATTGTGGGTGCCCAGGTGTTGAATGAAGTTTTTGGATGCCAGACCTAACACGGTACTCTTCAAATTCTTCATTATCAAATTGAATACCATGGTCGGTGATGAAGTTATAAGGCATGCCATACCTATAAATGATTTGTTTCCATATGAACTGGAAGACCCTTTGATTGGGTATATTAATCAAAGGCTCAACCTCCACTAATTTGGTGAAATAATCAATTGCTACAACCAGATATTTGACCCTTCCTTTGGTGGTCGATAGTGGTTTAACCAAGTCAATTCCCCAGATAGCGAAAGGCCATGGAGAAGTGTGTAAGGAAAAACTTTCAATCGAGTCAATTTGTAGTGTTGGCTTAATTCCGGACTAAACACGTTGTGTCATAGGATAGCTGTATGTTGTATCCTTTCAAGCCTATAATGTTTAAGGGTTTATTTGAAGACGTAGAGGCCCGAATATTAAAGTTGCATGTTTGTCGGTTTCAAGTGCCATGTTTCGCGTCATCAACATTATATCATTCCAAGGTCTTAAAGGTATGAATGCATTTATATATATTTAAGACCTTGGAAAAAAAAATTGGGGTGTACTTTATAAAATATTTTCATCAACTTTATTTTACTCATAGAATCATTTTGAAACCTTTTATAAAAGTTTTGAGCTTAAAATGGAAATTGAGATTTTTCGTAAAGTCGTTCGAACGAACTGTGCATCTCGTTCCAACGAGTTTGCCAAGTCATTCGAATGAACTTTTAACGACATGTTTTGAGATATCGCTTGTTTTATAGTTAGAACTTTGGTTCGAATGAAATATCGAACGAAAGTATTTCTGACATCTCGTTATTAATCTCGTTTGAACCTAGTAGTTCGAACGACATTTCGTCAGTTTTTGTTTAAAAATCTTCCCCACTCACCCACTATCCCACTAATTTTTACCTGATAAAATAAGTGCGGGAACAACTTTCTGTAGAGACTTTTTTGCATCCTTTGAGAGCTTTCGAGGGGGAAAATACTTCCAACAAAAGTCCCATTTTCATGGATTGATTTCAACCAAAACACATATTTACACTTATGTTTGTTTAAATCCAATTTTCATATATATATATATATATATATATATATATATTTGCTTGGAGATTGTTTGGCACCGGGTTTCATCTCTACCCATAAAGGAGAAAGTTTGGGTTCTTTCTCAACCCCAAAATGGAGATTGTTTTATGTTGAGGCGTTCTCATACGGTGAAAGGCATCATGTGTGGGTTGACGGTAGTTGTGCCGCATTGGTGGATCCCAAGACTTTGGTGGACTCCAAAGTTATCGACTAGGCGGAGGTGGATGCAAGAAGAAGCGTCGAGGCTTGAAGGGAGTCAAGTCGTGTATTGTAAGTCTTTTATCTTGTATTCGTAAAACCATACTTAGTGGACTTGTGGGCTGGGTCGTCCGAGGTTTTTTCTGTTGTAGGTTTTCCTCGTACATCGCGCCTTGTGGACGTGAATGTTTATTTTATCTTGCTACAACACATAGATGTATGCTTAGGTTTAAAAAGATAAAATTTGGTTTAATTTCGTGCTAATTCATGTTTGGGTAATTTCAGTTTAATTTAATTCAAGTCGTCATTAATTTAATTTGATAATATTCATGCTAGGTTTCTTTAACTTGAAGTGGATTGAATTTTTTTTAAGTGCAAATTAAAATGTTCGTTTAGTTTAATTTCACTTTTAGTTTAATTTTTTTTTTTTGAAGAAATTAAATTTTGAGACTTTAATTGTGAAATTTAAAAGAAACTTTAAGTTTGGAATTTTGTATGAACCATCACATTTTGGAATTTTAAATTGGGGTATCCAAAGCTTAGCTTTATAATTTAAAGTAAATCACCCCATTTGGGTGTTAAAGTTGCCCCTGGTCTTCTATGGATAGTGGCAAAATTTTGGCACTTATCACACTTCTTGGTGAAATCAACACAAGCTGCTTTCAACGTCGGCCAATAATAACCTTGCATTGTTATTAATTGTCTTAAAGACCACCCCGCGGTGTGAGCTCCACATGAGCCTTCATGCACCTCTTTAATCATATTATTTATTTCGTTTGGATGAACACAACAAAGTAGAAAAATAGCGTGTCTTTGCCTATACAGGACACATTTTTCCAACACGTAATTGGCTTCTTTATACCTCATCTTCTTAGCTTATTTCAGGTCGGATGACAGTTTACCTCTTTCAATGTACTATATAATTGGGTCCATCCACGAGGGACTTAATTCTAAAGAGATGACGCTGACTTCCATCCCCTAACTACTCCTATGGGCAAGAATTTCCACGGGGATCGTTTGCCTGAGTTGTTTGAGTTGGTGAAGAAAGTCGAGCAAGAGCGTCAGCTTGGGCATTTTCTATTCTGGGAATCCTTACCATCTTTACTGAAGTGAACAAAGAAAAACCTCCATATCTATTTTATGATATATCGTCATCGTTCCCCTTAAATGCCATAAATTTGATGCATTTGATTAACAATTAGCTAGGAATCACTATGCACCAACACTTAGTCGGCTCCCAATGATGAAGTCAGTTTTAATCTTGTGATCAACGTTTCATATTCAACTTTATTATTAGAAGTCTTGAATTGGAATCTTATAGCATATTCTACATCCAAGTTATTCGGAATGTTGATGATGAAGCCTGTACCACTTCTAGTAGCACATAAGGATCCATCTACAAATAATTACCAGATGGGAGCGTCCTCGAAGAAATCTTCCTATGATAGCACTCTATGTTTGAGCATCTTCTTGCTCTGTAGAATTCTTTCTCAAACAGCCAACGAGTCTGGTTGAACGACCACATTCTCTGTTTTCTTTCGAGCTAAGCTCTCTTATGAAGAAGCCTGCTAGATAGGCAAACTTGCATTATGTTGAACTTCTGCATATGTGAATTCGATTATGAAGTCTGCAATTGCTTGGCCTTTTATTGCAACTCTAGGTTCATAAACAATATTATACTCGCCTAATTCAACTGCCCAAGACAGTAACCTTCCAAACTTCTCAGGTTTTTGCAGTGCTTGTCGCAGAGGCAAATTAGTGTAAATGACAATAGTGTGAGCTTAAAAATATGGCCTCATTCTTCTGGAGGCTTCAATAAGTGCTAATGCTAAATTTTCCAAATGTGGATATATGATTTTTTATCCTCTAAATTCCTTTATAGTAAAATATATTGGCCTTTGGACTCCTCCATCTAGTCGAATCAGAGCAGAGCTAACGGCTAATTCTGAAACAACCAAGTATAGATATTATTTTTCTCCCAAAACTAGTCAGGAAAGGAATGGGGGAGCCTAAGTACTTCTTTAAATCCATGAAGGCTTTTTCGTAATCGTCATTACACTTAAAGTTCTTTCTAATCACCTTAAAGAATGGAAGACATTGATTAGTTGCTCAAGAGACAAAACGATTCAATGCAGCTACTCTTCGTGCTAGCTTTTGGAAATCTTTCTTGTCGATCGGGGACTACATTTCAAGAAAGGGTTTAATTTTGGCAAGGTTTTCTTCTATATTCCTTTGATTGATGATGTACCCTAGGAAAATTCCTTCCTCTACTCCAAAAATACATTTGGTTGGGTTGAGCTTCATCGGATGTTTTTTTCCAATTAATTAAAGGTTTGAGCTAATTTCGTAATGTGGTTGGTAGTAAATTTGATCTTGGTGAGCATATCATCTATATACGCTTCCATATTTTTATCGATATGGTCTTCAAAAACCTTGTTCACTAGTCTCTGATAGGTAGTTCCAGCGTTCTTTAACCCAAAGGGCATGACATTATAACAGTAATTTCCTCGACTAGTAATAAAGGAAGTGTTTTCCTTGTCTTTATATTTCATTTTAATGTGATCATAACCAGAATATGCATCCATGAAACTGAGAAATTCATGAACTGCTGTAGCATCGATCAATTGATCAATCCTTGGCAAAGGAAAGTGATCTTTTGGACATGCCTTATTGAGGTCTGTGAAGTCAATGCACATACACCACCTGTCATTATTCTTCTTAATCATTACCACGTTAACCAACCAGCTGGGATATTTGACAGCTTCAATTAACTATGCTCGTTGTAATTTCTCCACTTCCTCCTGAATTTCCATATTCTTTTCAGGGTCGAAAACACTTCGTTTTTGCTTTATCCACTTAGAATCTGGAGAGATACTAATCTCATGGAAAATAAAGTTTGGATCAATCCCTTACATATCTTCATGGCTCCAAGAGAACACATTTTTCATTTCTCTAAAGAATGTAATTCATTCCAATTTGAGAAAGGGAGATAATCTTTAACCAATCTGGTTAATTCTTTATGGCTTCTCGTCGTCCAGTACAATAGTTTATATTTCTTCCATAACTTACCCCTTCACCATCTCCTCCTCTTTTCGAGGATCCAGAGTGTCAATGTTGAAAGTTGTTGTGACTTTTGGTTATATTTCATATTGGTCAGTCGAAGTATAATAGTATACTATGGCTTCTTTCTGATTGTGATTTACTATGCCGATACCATAATTTGTCAAAATTTCATGTACTGATGCACTGTAGATGGAACACCCTCTAACTTCTTTATTCCCACTCTTCCTAGGATGATATTGTAAGCTAACGGGACATTTTTATCTAACACAAAGAAACGAATTCTTTCCCTCCTTCTTGTTGGCCATGTGCCAACTAAAACTTCCAGCTTGATCGTCCCCAAGGGGTATAGCTTCTCACTCTCAAATCCTATGATAGGTATATGGAATGGTTCTAACTTACTGTCTTTTAGCCTTAAATTTTAGAAACAGTTGTAGAACATTATGTCAGCTGAACGCCTATTATCTACTAGTATCCTTGCAACTCCGTCGTGATGAACTCTGCATGTGATACCTAACGGACTGTCATGAGGATAAAGGACCCCATTCAGACCGTTTTTGGAGAATCTGATCACAAGCTTATCTTTGTTGACTTTCCTTGGTCCACTATCACTGGATTCAACCATATTAATATGTCTAACAGTTGGGCAGGCCTTGGCTTCATTTAAGTAACATTTCCTCTCTTCAATCGCGTCTCCTCCTCTAGCATCTCCTCTTATGATGAAGTGGCATCCAAACGATATCTTGCCTACCTCCACCACTAGTTCATATGGATTCTTCGGCAAGTTTGGATATTATTTATAACCATTATTTCTTACCTTTTGTTTTATTCCATTACTCGGACTACAGATTCATATCTCCTCCGATGATCTCGGTTGTCATTCCTATTAACAAACTTGCTCAGTTTTCCCCGTCGAATAAGACTTTAAATCTCATTCTTCAGTGCAATGCATTTGTTGGTGTTGTGCCCATAGTCTCTGTGAAAATCACAATACTTGGACTTATTCCTCTTATTGGGGTTTATCTTTAACTTTTTAGGCCTATTCAATTCTCGGTTCCCCTTGGTTTCCTCCAGGATATGGTGAACACCTTTATTAAGGGGTGTATATTTATCATACTTCTTAATCCCTTTAGTCTGAGAGATGATCAATGTAGCGGCGGCACTGAGATGTCTGTTGTATATTCAGCACGCCATGCAACAGCAGTTATTAGTGTTCGGCCAAGACATATTGAGACGGATCCCTGAGGAACCGGTCGTGAATCTCATCACATCGGTCGGCGCGAGAAGGGATGCACCATCAGCAGTTGGGGGACTACCCTTAGATCCAACAAAGAGGTTCAATATGGTCTAAGGATAAAATATATTGCTGATCCCCTTCGTCTTCGCCTTGATAAGAAGGTGCAAGGCCGACTTGAGAAAGCAAACGTAGGAGGAGGAACACAATTGGTACTACAAGAATGTTATGAAACGAGATACATATCATTTATTAACGAGTGAAAAGCACGAGCGTGTAAGGTGCACGGTCGTTGTTTTCATTTCACCTCAATAATACAAACAAACCTAAATTACGACTACACTTGCAGGGCAAGCACAGCGGTAAGTTGGGTATCGAGAATCCACGGGGATAAGATGCTAGAATTTATACGATCTAATATTCCGATATAAAATTGTAAAAGGTGATTACAAACTAAAAAGGAAAAGATGCATAAAGGGAAATGATTAATCTAGGCGAGGGTAAATTAAACTAGATTAACAAAGCGAGAAAAACTATAGGTTGCGTCGAATATCCCTCGCCCGAGGTAATTTGTATAAAATGGATACATGGGTCGACGAGTTATTTAAAATGCGTCTCATTTTGACAGTTAATTTAACCAAGGGTTGTCAAGCCCCTAAATCCGCATAAAAGCCTAATATGATTTTGGCATCAACAAATATCTCAGACATTGCGCACGAAAGCTCGTAAGCACGGGACATACATGATATGCCCCGTAAAATCTCCTAGGCGCAATAACTAGGACAACGCACCCGAAATATACCCGTAAACACCATCACCAAAGCCAAGCAACGCGTCAACTCGAGTGAGTTCAATTCAAACACAACCTAATTTGAATTAGCTAGAAAGCATGTAAAAAATGCGGTAAATAAACGCGATAAAACTACACTAGAAAGCATGTAAACTATTTAGGAAAGCATGTAAATCTAAATATTAAAGCAAGAATTAAGTAAATACACACTATATTAATGGAGAGGGTAACGAATAGTCAACTTACAAACCACAAAGGGTGTCAATGCAAAGAGAAATGAAGAAGAACTCTCCAAAAACCCAAACCCTAACCTAAACTATCCTCTAAAAACTAAGTATATTACTTAATGAACGTATATCTCTTAAAATGAGAGGAAGTTGGTATTTATAAAAAAAATATCCCAATGGCAAACTTGTAAATAGAAAGAAGAATAAAAACTGCAGAGCCGAATCGATTTGCATGGTGCGAATAGATTCGCTGATAAATATCTTCGAAGCTGCAAAAGGGGCGATTCGATTCGCATAGTCCGAATCGATTCGCAGAATGGAAAAAATGCCACTGTCTCGGGGAAAATCGATTCGCATGGTGCGAATCGATTCGGTAGTTGGAGACCTGACACTTTCACTATAGCAAATTGATTCGCCAAGGGCGAATCGATTCACTCCCCTGTTTTTGCCTTCTTTCTCCTGTTTTGGTTGGTTTGAAAGTTTCTTCCGCTCAAAAGCCAGTAACTTCTTTGATATAGCTCCGATTCATACACCGTTCACGTCCACGCGAAGCTTGTTCAGAGGGCTTCAACTTCCATGAAGACATTGGGCCAGCTGCCCAAATTGTGAAATGACTAAAATTCCCTTGCGCGTGCGATTGTGTACGAAACTTCGCCGGAATGCATCTAAACTTCATACTAAGCATTCAAATACCTACAAAACTCAATTAACCCCTGCAAAACATGTTAACATAGAAATCCGAGCTTGTCTGGTTAATGAGCATAAATATAGGGATTAAGATACTCGAGGGGGCTAATAACGCGTAGGTTAACGGGTGAAATACGCAATATTTGCATCATATCACATCCCCTAACTTACACATTGCTAGTCCCTAGCAATGAAATAGGAAACAACAAGAACTACAAGTAAACCAAAAACAGGATACAAGCACAAAATGAGATGAAAAAACAATAAAAAGTTAAGGCCACTTTCACGGGCGAACGATTACATTTAGCATATGCAATAAGCCGTTAAACCCCTAGGTTACCTTAGTGGACGAGTGTCGTCTCGTGAGGGCTTTCAGGGATGGTACCCATAAACATCACATGGTTTCCTCAAAATATGCCCAAACCAACATGCGACAAGCCCAACAAAAACGAACAAGATTTCATATGCATTATTAGCAAAGTGATTGAATTCACACAAAAGTCCAAATCATTGACATTATAGAATGCACCTCATAGAATTGAAACCTTAACATGTGGGAGGGGGAGCGAGCACATGCAAAGTGTGATTTGGCGAAAAACTTATATAAATCGGATAAACATTAAAGCAAGCATACATTCAATCCTCACGGACATTACGCTCATCAAATGAATTCACTTGAAACAGGGAGGTAACACACGGGACATGTGGGCATAAAGAGTAAATGTAAATGGAAACTAGGTCGCGCACATGTCACAGACGAAGAACGCTATATAAAACCTTAAAAATTGTAATCTCAATGAAAGATACCGCTCATTAAAAGAGGCGAAATGCATTTTCACAGATTATCAAAACTATTTCAGCTTTTAAATTAGATGCACCCTAATATCACATAGGACTTGTATAGGGTTACAATGTAGGCTAGGGTAGGGTACGAAATGAAGGATATGTATATACGAATTCAAAGTGTTCGGGATGAAAACTCGGGATAATGGGAAGATGCGGGCAACATCAAAATTGAAAAACAAGTTCCAAAAAGGCATTAGATATATCATCGGGGAGAGTAATCAAAGCTTATTCGAACTATATACAACATTTACACCTTTCTCTTTCATTTTTTTTCTTCTTTTTCTCATGTTTTCTTTTGTTTTCTTTTGCTTTTTGCTTTCTCTTTTTCTTCACTTTTTCACTACTTTCTTTTCTTTACTTTTCACACTCTCATATGCCTAAATTGCAACCGACATCACAACAACAACATTCAATCCCAAGTAACATTACAAACAAAGGTACGATAAGTGTATGTATGGTTTATAACTCCATTTTGGAGTTGGTTATGGGATTTGGGTTGTGAGTATGTATGGTTTATAACTCCATTTTGGAGTTGGTTATGGGATTTGTAAACTATTTAGGAAAGCATGTAAATCTAAATATCAAAGCAAGAATTAAGTAAATACACACTATATTAATGGAGAGGGTAATGAATAGTCAACTTACAAACCACAAAGGGTGTTAATCCAAAGAGAAATGAAGAAGTACTTTCCAAAAACCCAAACCCTAACCTAAACTATCCTCTAAAAACTAAGTATATTACTTAATGAATGTATATCTCTCAAAATGAGAGCAAGTTGGTATTTATACAAAAAATATCCCAATAGCAAACTTGCAAATAGAAAGAAGAAGAAAAACTGCAGAGCCGAATCGATTCGCATGGTACGAATTGATTCGCTGATAAATATCTTCGAAGCTGCAAAAGGGGCGAATCGATTCGCATAGTCCGAATCGATTCACATAATGGAAATATTGCCACTATCTCGGGGTGAATCGATTCGCATGGTGCGAATTGATTTGGTAGTTGGAGACCTGATACTTTCACTATAACGAATTGATTCTCCAAGGGCGAATCGATTCGCTCCCCTATTTTTGCCTTCTTTCTCCTGTTTTGGTTGGTTTGAAAATCTCTTCCACTCAAAAGCCTGTAACTTCTTTGATATAGCTTCGATTCATGCACCGTTCGTGGCCACGCGAAGCTTGTTCAGAGGGCTTCAACTTCCGTGAAGACATTGGGCCAGTTGCCCAAATTTTAAAATGACTAAAATGCCCTTGTGCGTGCGATTGTGTACGAAACTTCGCCGGAATGCATCCAAACTTCATAATAAGCATCCAAATACTTACAAAATCTCAATTAACCCATGCAAAACATGTTAACATAGAAATTCAAGGTTGTCTGGTTAATAAGCATAAATATAGGTATTAAGATACCCGAGGGGGATAATAACACGTAGGTTAACGGGTGAAATACGCAATATTTGCGTCGTATCAATCATACCAACTTTTGATGTCTAAAAATGGATTCACTCCAAATTTATAATCACTAATAAAAATAAAATAAGTAACTCAAACTACACATACAATAGACAAGATTTTTAGGGTGGTTCAGCTGTAAAATAGCCTATGTCCATTATTGGTTTTTATTTAGAAGGCTTTATAATAGCTCAGTATGGTGTGCATATGAGTGATTCGAGTTGTCACTTAATCTAAAGGAATAATTTGTATTTATAGGAGTGTAAAACCCTAGAGATGGAGTGCTTTTATATTGGCAGGTGTGTATATCTGTATACAATAAATGAAACTCTTAGAATTCAATGTTGGTTGGCATCCCATCCGAGTAACTATCAACATTCCTATTGATTGGCCTTCTAGAATTGGTCGGCCTTCTAGCAGACTAAGTATCTCTGAAGTCGATCAAGTATGCTGGTCGACCATATAGGAGGACTGATGTATATTATCTATTGGTCAACTTAAGAAAGTAATTTTTACATGCAACAAAAGACCTAATGCTCCATGCTTGATACTTGATTGACAGTATGGAGTATTTAGTACAGGAAGTTGCTCGGTGTACTATTTTGACTATTTGGTCATCAGACGACCTCCCATACTTGTAAACATTTACACTAGCACTATTTGATGATGGCATTTTTATAAATAACTCGAACTTTTTTGAACCGCCAAAGGACACAGTTGTCGTTTGATGCTTCAAGAAACATGTAGCCAACGGTAGATATACGGTTCATTCGGTCAATCATTTCATTCTCATTTATCGATACAACCTATAAATAGGTACCAAATTTCCCTCCTTTTTTGTCACCTCAAACCTTCTGAACTTTATCATTTTCTTTGCCTTCAAGATTTTTCCCGTGCCATCGTTTTCTACCATTTTCTCTTCAATTTTTGCAACCGTCTTTGATTCCCTATAAGCCTTCTTTTTCCCTTTTCTCTATTTTATCATCCTTTTTCTTTCTTTTTTTGCCATAGCTCACATCGTAGATGAGAGTTCATTAGATGAGTTTGGAAAGAGAGGACAATCCTATCTTGGGTAAACTTAGAGATACCCCGGCATCCTATAAACGTTTATTCACTTTCTGAGGGTCACTGGATCCCAACTTTGTTTATAGCTGAGTGTGGCATACATTTCCACCAAACCCCCTTTCTCTTCAGTTCTGCCAGTATTTTGATGTAGTCCCTGCCAGAGTAGCACCCAAGACTTAGAGAGTTGTGAATGGGGTATATAGGTTGAATGAATATTATGGGACCCATATTGGGGTTTTAGATTTGATGTTCGATTATAAGTGGTCACCATTGGAGAAGGTGCCTATTACTTGAAGACTAGGCAAGCCAATAAGGCTTTAGTAGAGAACCTACCAGACTCCAATAAAGATTATTGGGAGTATGGTGTTATTGTAAAGAACTGGAAACATGCTCCCCTCCCTACTAAAGTGGCTTATATTGGTCCTAGATGTCCTCAATCAGGACGTGGCATAGATTGTAACATTATTAATGGTTTTTTCCTCTTTTGTTATGCATTTATTATGCTTGCTGATTAACTTTGTTGTTTTCTTTTTAATGCATATGAAAGTAAGAAGAGGTTCCCCAAGGAAGGGTAGATCAATATTAACGATCTTAAGTTCCCGTGGGGGTTAAATCAGAAGATTGGAGAGGAACGTCCCAAGACTTCTTCATTGCTATTAGAATATAAAAGTTCGACCACTTCTTTTGTTGCCTGACCTACACTTGTTCTGCCCCAAGTTGCTGTTAACCTCGGGAAAGATCTTATACCAACTTCTTCAGCCACTGAGTCAGTCAATACTGAATTCATCCAGTGAGGAACTTCTTCCTCTTTTAAGTTCTTGGACATTTTGAAAATTCCCCATTTATCCTTCTATAGACATAACTAAGAGGAAGATGCCCATCTTGATGGGTGGTCCTTTATCTCCTACCCCCAAGAATGTTGTTGATACTGGTAAGAAGCCAGTTAAAAAGAAGTCTCAGGCCAGTGATAAGAGGCATATTACTGTTTATGAGACTCGGACTATTGAGCCTTACTTGAAGAGGTTGAGTAGAGGTTTGTCTAATCCTTGAAAATAGGTCTAGAAAAATTCAGTCGAGCAGCGGGCATTGGCTGTAAAGAAGATCGCCGACCAATAAGAGTTTGTGAGAAAAATTCAAGTTGGACTTGACATTGGGACAACCTCTATTGCTGTTAACCCTGGGATAGCCAGGGGTTTGATTAAATTTGGGACACATCTTGTTAACAGAGTTGCCATAGTCCTCATGCCTCGGTTAGGGTTGACTAAAAGGTCTTTCCATAACTTGGCACTGGTAATTTTCTTCCTTTTTTGCTATTTTCTCTATGATGATAAATTTTTGATGTCTGATCTTTTGCCTTTCTTGTAGTTCCTGGTTGATTTTAATCAGATGATGGAGAAGGATGATCAACTGCATTATTCTCTGGGAGAAGTTGAAGAGACCTTTGAATGTCTAAATTATTCTTTGGCAGTGGCCCGATGAGCCTTTGAGGCAAAACATAAATCTTGGGAAGAGGATTTGAAGAAGGCCAATGATAGGGTCAATGTTGTTGAAGGCAGGATGAAGGTTGTCGAGGAAAGAGCTGAAGCTACTAAAAAGAAGTTGAATGAGGCTTAAGTCAGGGCCAAGGTTGCTAAGAATAAACTTTTAGATTCCACCGCTAGGGCACAAATTACTGAAGACAAGGTGACTTCCTTAAAGTCTAAAGGCAAATCCGCCTTTGATAAAGGTTGGGAAAAGGACATTTTTACACCCTCTGCTCAAATTGAGTATGCCAAAAAACTGATATGTAAGAAAGGTTGGACTGAGGCTTTGAAGGTGGTCGATACATAACAGAGTTCAGAACTATTCACAAGGCATGACCCTGGTACTCCTCATAACCTAAACGAGGAGTTTGATGAGGAGGTGGGGTAAGGAGAATCTTTTGTAATGCCCCTTGATTCTTCCATGGTACCCAGTACCAGTGTCGACCAACCAACTATCGGCCAAGACAAAGCTAATGATAAGGAGAAGTTCTAGCTCTTTTTCAACAAGTTTGCTTTTTATTTTACCTTTTTTTAATTAAGTATCAGTTCTTATACTTTAACTATTAATCAATGAAAGAACAACTTTTCTTGTTTCCACTATTTGTACCTTTGAATGATCTTGATTACTTGCTAGTTTTTTACTTCTTGTATTTTGCCATTTCTATGGATTTACCCCATAAACTTATACATTGGTAACTTTAAAGTTTGATTATAGGAAAAAGGCCATAATTTCTGCTGAATCTGACCTGCTCAGACGAAGTATAAACCTTTTGTAAGTTGGTCATGTTCCCATATTTAAAGAAGTCTTAATTCGGTTGCTCGACCTAGATACATTCGACCAAGTTAATGAGTCATACATCCATCTTAATTGCTTGTTGGACGGGGTTGTTACTAATAATGCTGGATATTATGAAATAATTGAGCAACTGGAAGAAGATCACAAACTGTCCCTGACTTTACTTCACTCTGATTATGGGGCTAAGTACAAAGCATTAAGTGAAGGTTGGGGTTTTGACAAGAAGTTAAAAGACATTGCTTCTGCTCTGAACAAGAAGGAATTATCTTTAAAGCAAGATTTAGATAGTTCCTGATCAATTGCATCAACGCTGGAAAAAGAAAATAATGCCTTAAGGGATGAACTTGACAACTTGAAGAGATCGTCTACTACTGGTCCCGATGAGGGTGCTTCCTTTTTAGAGATTGAAAATGCAAGACTTTTGGAAGAGTTTGAAGCATTGAAGAAGAAGACCAAATCTGGTCAAACTTCCAGATAAAGTACAGTTGTTCGGTCAACATTTGAGGAGGAGAGGGCTAAGAAAACTCTTGTCAACCAAGCAACCCAATTGAAAGCCAAAGATACAACTATTGCTAACCAAACTGCCCTGCTGAAAGCCAAAGATAGCATCCTTAAGAAACTTCAAAGTCAAGTGGAGAGGTTAACATTTTAATTTCATAAATAGCCCAGGGAAGTTTGTATGAAGGGCTACAATGTGGCCTTAGCCCACATAGATGATCATCTTGCTCAAAGTAATTGTGAAGGCTATAAATGGGGATGGACCAACTTGTTGATCTTGTTGAAGTGTGATCAAAACAGTGACTTGTGGCACTGGAATGACCCGGGTCTCTTGGATTATGACAAACCTCCTTTCAAATTGGACACAAGATGGATTACTTCCAATTTTATTCCCCAATGCCTGATAAGTAAGTATTTAGGGGATTATGGCCTCCATAATGAGTGTGAGATAGTTCGTCCTCCTCATTTGCTTGATAGGCCGAGCAATAACAAAAGGCAAATATCGAGGGATTTCAATACAATCAACTCTCCATATGCCCTTGATGACCCTCCTGTTGGAATGGATAAGGCCCAAGGAAAATTTCCAACAAAATAAATTTATAATTCTTGTACTGTATTTTGATAAACTATTGGTATTCTAACACATTTTTATCAATGAAATGAAGTTACTTTTTATTGAGTTTTCTTTATTCAAGCTTATGGTTATTTATCAATCTTTTTGCCGACTAGGTAACCTGTATAATGATTAGGTAATCGGCTTATAGACTAAATAACCTACTTAAATATTAAATATTTGATTCATGTTTGAATTATGTATACGGACTTAGATTCAACTAATGCACTTAAATAAAACAGTAAATAACTTTATTTTACTAAGTTCTAGTATTAGTTATCAGTGGCGACCAAGTGTATTAGGAACGTCTAATTACTCCAGTATGTTAACCTAGTCAGGTAAAACCTCTAATTAAGAAATTTTACTGACTTCTTGTTCATGAGTTGCCAATGACAAATCAAACATGAAGTTTAACTTTTCTAAAGTTAGAAAAGTTTGGAAAAGTTTGAACCATGTTATTTAGCAAGGAACTTTTTGAAAACTTTTATGAAGTTGGAAAAGTTTCAAAAAGTTTAAATCGTGCTCTTAGGCGAGGAAATTTTTGAAATTTTTTTTGAAGTTCAAAAAGTTTGAATTAAAATTGCTAAGTTTTCTGAAGTTGGAAAAGTTTGAATTAAAATTGCTCATTAATTCTAGTTATTCTAGTTAAGGTGTAGCCACCATACTCTGAAAAAGAAAAAAAAGGATGTATAATGGATAAAACCTGAAATTTTATTAACTTGAATAAGCAATTACATTAAGCAAATAATTGTTAAACTGATAGTACGTATGCATATGGTCGGCGTTCTAAGGATTCTTGAATTTCTTCCCTTCCAAAGTTTCCAAACGATTGATTTCTGGTCGGATAACCACCGAGATACGGTAGGGGCCAGGCCAATTAGCCCCAGTTTGTTTCTTTTCTGGATTACTTTCTTGAGTGCCAGATCCCCCTACTTCAGGTTGGTCGGCTTAACCCTTCGATTATAAAACCTTGCAGTCCTTTGTTGGTAGGCAACCATCCGAACAACAGCATATTTCCAGACTTCTTTTATCATGTTCAATTCTAATCACCTCACGAAAACACTCTTGGGTGAATCAAAGTTTAATACCCTGTGAGTAGACATACCTATTTCCACTAGGACCACTACCTCAATACCAAAAGTTAGCATGCATGGAGTTTCTCATGTTGTTGTTCTGAGATTAGTCATATATGCCAAAAGGACGTTATGGAGTTCATTAATCCATCTGCCTCTAGCCTATCTAACCTTTTCTTCAACCCATATAGCAAGGTTTTATTGGTGATCTATGTTTGGCCATTGCATTGTGGATGACCGGGTTCTGAGCAAAGTTTCTGGATGCCTGACCGAATACAATACTCTTTAAATTTTTCATTGTCAAATTGAGTTCCGTGGTCGGTGATGAAGTTATAGGGGATGCCATACCAACAAATGATTTGTTTCCATATGAACTGAAAAACCCTCTGATAAGGCGTGTCAATCAAGGGCTCAACCTCAACTCATTTAGTAAAATAATCAACAGCTACAACTAGGTACTTGAATTTTCCCTTAGTGGTACACAGTGGTCCAACCAAGTCAATTCCCCATATATTGAAAGGTTATGGAGAAGTTATGGGTGTTAGACTTGCTCTTAGTCTTCTATGGATGGTAGAAAACTTCTGGCATTTATCACATTTCATGGTGAAAGCAACACAATCTGCTTTCATAATCGGCCAGTAGTATCCTCACATCGCTATTTATAATCTTAGAGACCTCTCAGTTGTGTGAGATCCATATGAACCTTCATGCATATCTTTAATCAAATCATTTACTTCGTTTAGATGAACGCAACGAAGTAGAGAAATAGTGTATCCTCGCCTGTACAAAACACCTTTTTCCAAAACGTAATTATCAGTTTTATGCCTCATATTTTTCATTTCTTTATGGTCGGGAGGTAATGTTCCTCTTTCAATGTACTCCCTAATCGGGTCCATCCATAAAATAGCTAATTCTTAATAAATGACACTGACTTCCATCCCATCAATGCTTCTGTGGGAAAGAATCTCCACTGGGATTATTCGCATGAGTTCTGTTGGAGCTGCTGAAGCAAGCCGAGTAAGAGCATCTGCTCGGGCATTCTCTAGTCTAGGAATCCTCACTATCTTGACATAAGTGAACATGGAAATAACTTCCATTGTTTTTTTATGATATCTCGTCATAGTTTCCCCATTAACACCATAAATTTACTGCATTTGATTGACAATCAGCTAAGAATCACTATATACCAATACCTACTCGGGACCTAGCAAAGAAGCCAATTACAATCCTATGATCAATGCTTCATACTATGTCTCATTGTTAGAATCCCTGAATTAGAATCTTAGAGCACATTCCACATCTAAGTTATCTGGATTGTTAATGATGAGGCCTATTCCACTTCCAGTGGCACATGAGGATTCATTTTTAAATAATAGCCAAATTACAATGTCATTAGACAAATCTTCTTATGTTAATACTCCATGCTAGAACATATTCTTTCTTTGTTTAATTCATTCATGAGTAGCCGACGAATTAGGTGGGTCGACCCTAGTCTCTGGTTACTTTTGGGGTAAGATTTCTTTTGTATAAGTCTGCTCGATAAGTAAACATGGACTGGGTTGCTCCTTTGCATATGTGAATTCGATAACAACGTCTGCTACTGCTTGGCCTTTTAGTGCAACTCTAGGTTCATAGAAAATTTCATACTCTCCCAATTCAACTGCCCAAGACATTAACCTTCTAGACTTATCTGGTTTAAGTAGTGCTTGTCGCAAAGGCAAATTCGTATAGATAATAATGGTGTGAGCTTGGAAGTAGGGCCTCATCCTCCTAGATGCTTTAATAAGAGTTATGGCTAACTTCTCGAGACGTGAATATGTGATTTATGCTCCTTGGAATGCCTTGCTAGTATAATATACTAGCCTTTTAACTCCTCCATCAAGTCGGATCAACGTCAAACTAATAGCTGACTCTGAAACAACCAAGTATAAATATAATTTTTCTCCCAAAACTGGTCGTGAAAGGAGTGGGGAAGAGCCTAAGTACTTCTTCAATTCTAAGAAGGCCTTCTCACATTCATCATTCCCCTCAAAGATCTTTTTAATTCTCGAGAGATAAAACGGTTTAATGCAGCTACTCTTCCTGTAAATTTTTAAACTTCTTTTTTGTTAGTCAGGGATTATATTTCAAGCAAGGCTTTAATCTTGTCAGGATTTGCTTATATTCCTCTTTGATTGATAATGTATCCCAAGAACATTCCCTTCTGTACTCCAAAGTTATACTTGGTTTGATTGAGCTTCATCTGGTGCTTTTCCAGTTGATTAAATATTTGATCTAAGTCAGCAATGCAGTAGACAACATGTTTGCTCTTCGTCAGCATATTATCTACTTATGCCTCCATGTTTTTCGCTAATCTCGTATTCAAAAACCTTCTTCGCTAGTCTCTGGTAAGTAGATCCAGCGTTCTTTAATACAAAGGGTCCGATATTGTAACAGTGAGTTCCTTGGTTAGTAATAACAGAAGTGCTTTCTATGTCTTTTAGTTTCATCTTAATCAGGTTATATCCAGAATAAACATCCATAAAGCTGAGTAGTTATTGGTCTACTGTAGCATCGACCAACTGATCAATCCTTAGTAAAGTAAAATGACCTTTTGGACATGCCTTATTGAAATCGGTGAAATCTACACACATGCGCCACTTCTCATTTTTCTTTTTTACCATGACTACATTGGCTAACCAGCTTCGGTATTTGACATCTTTAATGAATCGTGCTCGCTAAAAATTTTCTACCTCCTCCTGGATTGCCATATTCTTCTCAGGGCTAAATACTCTTTGATTTGCTTAATCGTCTTAGCATTTGGACATATATTAAGCTTACAGCAAAGGAAGTTTGAATCAATCCTCGACATGTCTTGATAGATCCAAGCGAACACATTTTTACTCTCTCTAAGGAATGTGATCAACTCCTATTTGAGAGAGGGAGATAGCCTAGAACTGATTTGGGTGGTTGTTTTTAGCTTCTCGTTGTCCAATACAAAAAATTTTATTTTTTTCATGACTTGCCCTTTTACCAGCTCTTCTTCTTATCGAGGATCCAGAGTTTCAATGTGGAAAGAGGTTGTGCGCTTCATTTGTATATCCTATTAGTTGGCTGATGTATAATAACATTACCTGGTTTCTTTCTGACTGCCATTTACTATGACGACTCCATAACTTGTTAGAAATTTCATGCATTGATGTACTGTAGATGACACAGCCTCTAACTTCTTTATTCTCACTCTTCCCATGATGATATTATAAGCTGACGAGATATTTTTGTTTAACATAAAAAAGCAAATTCTTTCTCTTCTGCTCGTCGTTCAGGTGCTGACCAGGATTTTTAGCTTGATGGTTCCCAATGGGTATACTTTTTCCCCTATAAATCTTATGAGAGCTCTATGGTATGGTTATAACTTGTTATTATTCATCCCTAGGCTTTCGAAACAACTGTAGAACATTACATCAGCTGAGCTTCCATTATCAACCAGGATTCTGGCAACTCTACTAAAATGAATTATGCATGTGATAACCAACGGATCGTCATGAGGATAAAGAACCCCACTCAAATCATTTTTGGAGACTCCGATCACTAGCCTGTCTCTATTGACTTTCTTTGCCCGACTATCACTATATTAGTCCATATCAATTTGTCTAATTTTTGGACAAGCCTTAGCTTAACTTAAGTAAGCTTTTATTTTTGTAATTGTGTCTCCTCCTCCAGCCTACCATCTTGCGATGAAGTGGAATCCAAAGGATATCATATCGACCTCCACTTATGGCTTATCAGGTTTCTTTGGCAAGTCTGGATCTTCTTCAAAATCATTATTTCATGCCCTTTTATTATCTTCCCTTACTCGGGCTGGAGATTCAGACCTTCTCCAATCGTCTCGATTGCCATTCTGATCAATAAACTTAATCAATTTTCCCCGCGAAATAATATTTTCAATCTCATTCTTTAGTGCAATGTAGTTGTTGGTGTTGTGCCCGTGATCCCTATGGAAATTATAGTAATTGGACTTATCCCCCAAATTGGGGGGGGGGTGTTCAACTTTCGAGGACAATTCAAGTTTTTTTTCCCTTTAATCTCCTCCAGGATATGGTGAATGTTGAGCGGGGTATATTCATTATACTTCTTGATCCAATCCATCTTCTTGTCTATTTGATCCTTTTTTAAAGAATTAGAATTATTTTTCTGACCTTCACCCTTGGTTTCAGGAGCTTCATTGGCTGACATAGCTTCCTTGGCATTCATTATTTTTTCAGCTTTAGCCATTAGTTCTGTCATGTTTTTAGGTGGATTCTTAGCTAAAGTATAATAAAGATCTTTAACGACCAACGCACTCATAAGTGTTGCAATGGTTATTTCCCCCTCATAGTCTATAACCTCTAGTTTTTTTATTGTTAAAGCGGGTAATGTATTGTTTAGTACTTTCTCCCATCTTCTGTCGCACAATCAAGAGATGAGTGATACTCTTGATTGTCTTAGACCCAAAAAAGCAAAAGTTAGCAATGACTAATTCAGCTAATTAATAAAAACTAGAGATTTTATCTCTTGGGAGATTATTATACCAAATATGGGTTGGTCCTGTGATGGAACCGGAGAAAGCTCTATATCTCATTTCGTGGGGCATTTAGTAGATTTCGACAGCAACTTGATATTGCACTATGTGAATGACTGGGTCAATTTCTCCATCATACTTGGGAGTGACCACTGGTGGCGTGAACTTGGAAGCTGTGGGGTATTATACAATTGCTTGGATGAAAGGTGATCATTTGATTAAACTCCTTTGCAATGGATTATTGGTCTTGGCCATTTCACCTAGCTGATCTTCCAACCGTTGCATAAATATTTTCCAGGAATGTTCTTATGGTATAGAATTGGTCGACGCAGATCTAGTCGCTTTAGTGTGTCTATGTGCTGAACTCTCCTCCTGAGAGGTCTCCTCGGCATGCATAGAGCCCCTCATACTGGCCATAGATCTTGTAGACCCTTATTTGTATTCATCTCGACGCTCTTGCTCCCTATGATGTCCTATAGTTACTCGGGGGTCTAGACGATCAAAAGTAGACTCCATGCTTAACCTTTCCAAAACACTTGGTCTTTATTTAGAAAAAGATCCACCGTCATATAAATCGTTGACCGAAATGAAGAAGTTTCACCCGGACGGTATGACCTAGGCCTGTCAATGGATCGGATTTTATCCGAATCCGAATCCGAATCCGATCCGTTTAAGCGGATATGGATCATGCCTAAAATCCGATTATCCGATTACCCGATTATCCGTTTATTAAATGGAGCGGATTTGGATTCATATGCTCCGATCCGTTAATAATCCGATCCGATTAATATTTTTGATATACATATATAAATTATATATAATATATTTTTCATTAATATATATTGTATTTAATAATATTTTATATACATATTTTACATATTTATTATAATAGTTCTCTATTTCATTATCTATTTTTATGGAACATTTGCAAAATAAATTTATGAAATAAGAGTTGAAAATAAAAATGTTGCAAATCAAGTTTAAGATAAATGGATAATCGGATCCGATCCGAATCCGTTTAATATTAACGGATATGGATTTGGATTTGCCTGATCCGATCCGATTAATAAACGGATCAGATCCGAATCCGTTTAATATAAACGGATATGGATTTGGATTTGCCTGATCCGGTCCGAATCCGATCCGTTTACAGGCCTAGTATGACCTATCATGAGAAGAACGAGAATGATAACTTCTTTCATTTCTAACTGGTGATAGTGGAATTTCTCTTTTAGAATTGGAGGACTTAACTTGCATTGTACGAACCAATTGCTTGATAGACTCTTGCATGGATTTTTTCCCTCTAGCAAGGTTGATAAGGATTCCCTGTAAGTCTGCCACACTAGGAGGAGAATATGGAATTATTACCTTCATTTTGTGCTCTATTTTTAGGATCAATCATTCTTTTAGAGGTAGAGAAACGAAACAAATGGTAGAGAACGATGACAAACAAACGCTCCCATAGACGGTGTCAATCCGTTGATGTATAAAAATGGATTAACTCCAAATTTATAATCACAGATAAAAATAAAATAAGTAACTCAAACCACACACACAAGAGACAAGATTTTTTAGAGTGGTTTAGTTGTAAAATAGTCTATATCTACTGTTGGTTTTTATTTAGTAGGGTTTACAATAGCTCAGTATGGTGTGCATATGAATGATTCGAGTTGTCCTTTGAGCTAAGGGAATAGTTTGTATTTATAAGGATGTAAAACCCTAGAGATATAACGCATTTATATTGACAGGCATTTACATCGATATACAATAAATGAAACTCTTGGAATTCAATGTTAGTTGGCATCCCATCCAAGTAACTATTGGCATTCCTGTTGGTTGGTATATGGGAGTTGGTCGGCCTTCTAGAAAACTAAGTATCTTTGAAGCCGATAAGTAAGTTGGTCGACCATGTAGGAGGATATGTGTGTATTATTTATTGGTCCATGTAGGAGAGTAATTTTTAAATACAACACTGACTAGGTAAAATTCTTCTGCATAGTTACCAAGATAAAATTATTCAATATACTCCTCAGAGTTAGCACAAGAATAATGCTTTTATGAGGCTTAACAAGAGGTCAGCATTTGATCGTCTCAGCACAAAAGGGCATTGTAGTCGAGACATTATCCTGGATAGTATCTATGGGACAATGATCAGTGGTTGTCACATCCAAGCTCGCCCAAGGCACCATCCAGACCAGAGGGAATATCGAGAGGTAAATAATGCCAAAAGGGATTCAAATAAAGGATCAATCGACAGAGTCGTCTCTGAGGTATAAGGTTCAAGTGATAATATTACTGAAGACGATAAACCTTGGAATAACTTGATTCAAAGGCTGGAGAAAAAGATCAATTACCTCATCAAAATTCGAGACCCCAATCATAGGGGATATATGGAGGATTATACTTTCGTACCAAGCATTATCGATTATTTGATACCTGAAAAGTTCAAACCACGGTGGTGATGCCCAAATATGATGGAAGCAAAAATATTGTTCATCACATAAAAATATACCAGTCAGCATCTGACACCTACTCCACTCCAGACGAGATAATATGTCGAGCATTTTCTAGCACTATGACTGAAGCTGCCCATGTATGGTATACCGATCTATTTAGATGAGGGATACTTTTTTTTACATAGTTAGCTCAAAAATATATCCACGACTTTTGTTTTGGCATGAAGCCTGCAAAACGTTTGACTCACTTATAACATACGGTGAGGAAAGAATGAGTCGTTGAGAGATTTCATAATTTTGTTCAATAAAGAGAAGTTAGAAGTTATGGATTATGATGAAAGCATTATGATGACGACCCTCATCGATGGGATCTAACCAAGAAATTCTATTGGAACCTCTCCAAAAATCCTCCACAGTCCATGACAGAGTTTGTGGCTAAGATAGGGATAATCATAAATGCGAAGGAGTTTATGGAGGTCAAGAGAGGAAACTAAAAAGAGTCAGATAACAACAAGTATGGGAAAAGCTGAGACAATGACAATAAGAAAGATGGGGAAGAAGTATTCAATTAATGACAAGTTGGCAAAATACACCCCCATTGACTGTTAGTCCCGATCTCATTCTGGATGATATCAAAGATGATAAAGAACCTAGATGTCCTGAGAAACTTAGGTACCCTTCCCACGAAAGAGATAAGAGCAAGTTGTGTTAGTTCCACCAGGATCACGATCATATAATGGGTAAAGGTTGCGCTCTAAAAGACGAGATCGAGAAATTACTGAAATAGGAAAAGTTATGAAAGTACGTTGACAAAGGTGGAAGCCGAGACGATAGCATGAAAATATATACCTGATTAAGGGATGATAGGATGAAGAAGAAAGAAGTACACGTGAATTAGAATGAAAAAGAGCCGGACAATAATGAGGAGGATAACCAGATCTCCCAGTAAAGCCAGAAGTAGTTAAAGGTAATTTACACATGATCTCATTTGATGTTGAAATTATCCCAGGAGGAATAACGGGTGGAGGAACATAGCTGATTGACATAAAGGTCCACGTTGTTGAATCCAAGACTGGGCCAAAGATAGTAAACATTAACCTGAAAGAATTCAAAGAAAAACCAGGTAAGCTGAAAAAAGTAAACATTGAGAGTATTGTAGTGGGGTTCTACAGGATAGATTCTAAAAAGACCCAAGCCCCCTATGATAACTCACTCGTCGTTAGCACAAGAGTTCACAACTACAATGTGTCTCGTAACCTAGTTGACGGGGGAATCTTCGCCGCTATTATGTTATAGGACTTGTTTAAAGGTCTAAAACTTAGATAGAATAAACTCGTCCCATATCATCATCCATTGATTGGATTCAATAGCTAGAAGATGCATCCACTGGGAATGGTTGGAAGGGATGTCTACATGGGTACCTGGCTGAGATGCTTGACAAGAAGAATGCACTTTTTTATGATAGAAGAGAATGTTTTTTCGACCTACAATATCATCTTGGGAGAGTAGCCTTAAAAAAGTTTGAATTTGTCCATTCCACTGTACATCCGATGATGGAATTACTGGCTCCTTATGGAGTACGGGAAGTCAATGGTGATTAAGTGGAAGCACGTGAGTGCTATTTCAACTTAGCTAAGGAAAGAGAAGCCCATAAGAGAAAAACCACCTTTTATAATATTGATACCCTTGATCTAAAGTATGAACATAAATTTAAAAAGAAGGAGCCTGCGGAAGAGGTAGAATCCAATTCTCAATGAGAACGAACTATAAAAAATCGTCCAAATCGACTCATCTCTTGAACCCTCTTTAAAGAAATAACTGGTTGAATTTATGTGGAAGAGGCAGAATATCTTTGAATGGATTCACAGTGATATGGCGGGGATTGACCCCAATATCATCTATCACAAACTTGATTTCGATGACAAGGTAAAACCAGTGAAGCAAATAAGAAGAACTTTTACTCAGGACATATATGAAGTAGTCCAGGAAGAAGTTAAAAAGTTATAAACATAAGGCTTCATCAAAGAGGTCAAATACCTAGAGTGGCTATTAAATGTCGTCATGGTACCAAAACAAAACAACAAGTGGAGGATATGTGTAGACTTTACAGATCTCAACAAAGTGTGTCCCAAAGACTACCTTATTTTTCTTATAATTGATCAAATGGTTGATGACACATCCGGGCATGACCTTATGAGCTGCATAGATGCTTATTCAAGCTATAAATAGATCTCGATGTTCATAGGAGACGCTGGGAAGATATCTCTCATCATGAATAAAGGGACCCACCCTTATAAAGTAATGCCTTTCGGCGTAAACAATATCGGCGCCATATATCACAGACTTATCAATAAGATCTTTAAAGATCAGATTGGAAAGACGATGGAGGTTTACATCGATGGCATTATGATAAAAAGTTTGTAAGCCGAAAATAATGTAAAGATATGAAAAGAACTTTTGACACCATGGACCACTACATGATGGAGCTGAATCTAAATAAGTATGTCTTCGGTGTTGGCGTTGGAAAGTTTATAGGGTTCATAGTCAATCAAAGGTGAATTAAGGCCAACTCGACTAAGATAAAGGAATTGATCGACATGAAAACCCCAAGAAACAACAAAGATATCCAAAGACCGAGAGGCAAAGTTATTGCACTAAACAGGTTCATCTCCTGAGCAATCGACAAGTGCTTGTCTTTTTTTAAAATTTTATGGAAAGTGTTAATGTAGTATGGAGAATATAAAAGAGCGTTCAAGGAACTGAAATCCTATTTGGGTTCACCTATGCTTATATATTTGACCATTTAAGGGGAGAAACTATATTTATACCTGGTTGTCTTGGGCAATTAGTGCCTTGATCTTTCGAGATGACAACGAGATCTAGAAGTTGGTATATTACAACAGTAAACAATTACAAGGGGCTGAGACGAGATACCAAAAATTAGAAAAACTTGCATACTCCTTGATACATACGTTAAGAAAAATCAAGCCTTAGTTCCAAGCTCATATGATGGTAGTGCTCATCGACACACCTCTCCCACAAGCCGTTCATAAACTTGAGAAATCGGGTAAGCTAATGGCTTGGTCGGTTGAGTTGGGTTAGTTTGATATTATCTATCAGCCAAGAAATAAAATCAAAGGGCCCGTTTAGATAGATTTCTTGTCACACCTTGCTTTTTGGTATGAATGAACAAGAACTACACATAAAGTAATGAATTAAAGAAAAGGTGAAATAACATAACTCTATTCATTATTAATATGCTACATAAGGTTGAACCACCGCAGGGGGGAGTTACACGTTTTCAGTACACACGATAATATAAAAAATTGAAAAGCGTTACTCCTTGCTCCCATCCAGTTTAATCTCTGTCCACACGGTCATATACGCACACAGGTGATCGGTTTTTGTCTTTAATAGGGAAGAGATAATACATTTTTCCCCTAGTGCATATGGAGAAGGAAGGAATTAACACAAATATGCTAAGCAGGTAATACCAGTTCTATAACAATGATATGGATATAAATAAAAGTTGGAGTGTTTATAGAATCAGTGTTTAAAACATTGACAATAATAAGCTGATAATTCCATATTTATCAGATTATAAAATATCAAAATGTTGGAACTCATAACTCCATAATGATTAGTCCGTTTAAGAAATATGGTTCATTGCTAGTTTAGTTAGGATCATGTAAGGAGAGTCAAAGAGTTTTGAACTAATAACCCCATTTTACTAGTTCACTAAGGCTATAGACGTAATTAATCCATCGGGTATAGAAGTAATTTTTGACTAGTTCACTAAAGTAAAAAATTATATCCACCGTCGTCGTCTTAAGTTCAAGTCCTTCTAGGTAAAGATATATTTCAAACTTTTGTGATCTGAAAAAGACTTAAAAACTTACACCATACAGGTAACAACGCCAAATCTTTAATGCAAAAACTATGACTGCTAGTTCTAGTTGGGTATGTTGGGTATGTTTCATCAGATTTTGAGAATATAAGAGAATATAGTCAATGAAAACGATAACGAACAGATCAAGAAAAGGTCTAAAAATTCTTTGCATTAGATCCATAAAAGTTGCGGGAGCATTGGTTAAACCAAATGACATTATAGTAAATTCAAAATGTCCGTAACAAGTTCGAAAAGTAGTTTTCAAAATGTCTTCCTCTCTAACGCATAACTGATGGTAACCGGATCGTAAGTCTATTTTAAAAAAGACCATTTCTCCTCTAAATTGATCAAACAGATCTCCTATTCGGGGTAAAGGATACTTATTCTTTATTGTTACAAAATTCAGTTTACGATAATCTATGTACAATCTAAAGCTTCCATCGTGTTTATTAACGAATAACACTAGAGCTCTCAAAGGTGATTATTTTAGGTGAATGAACCTTTTGCTAAAAGATCATCTAATTGGGTACGAAGTTCTAAAGGAGCCATTCGATATGGAGGTATCGAAATAGGAAGTGTATTAGGATAAATATTGATACTAAACTCAATTTCTCTAGGATGGGGTAATCCTGGTAAATCCTTGATAAAAATGTCTTCAAATTGTTCCAACAAATTTGGAATTAAGAAGAAATTTGAATTTGGAAATTTGATGTTTTGAGGGACCTGATCCCTGAAACATAAAAGAACAATTATTTTCGTTTTGAAAATGAATTTTCTTAGCTTGACAATTGATATTAGCGTGATGTTTGGATAATATATCCATTCCGATAATAATATCGAAACTGCGAATATCTAGGATCATTAACTTAACAAAGAGATTTCCTATGCCAAGCTGAATTTTAAAATTTTTATAACCTTGCGTCGGTGTATTGATTTCACCTGTTAGTAATTCAATATCCAATGGACTAGTTAAAGAGGTTGGATATAATTTTATTAATTTAGCTAGTCTAAGACTAATAAAGGGATGTGTAACACATCGTATTTTTGTGTATTTGATATTTAATTAATTCCACTAATTTTAAATTACTTGTGTGTCGTAATTTAATTGAATTAATTAGTATTAATATTTAATTAAATATTAATCTGGAGAGTAAATGGTTAATATTTATGGATTTTATATTACTAAGTGAATGGTAATAATTTATTTGCGTCATGACAAGTGGTAGTGAAGTGGCAACATTTTATCTCAACCAGGAGTCAGGTATAGACTATTTTGGAGTCAAGATAAGAACTTTTAGTAAAATAATTTGGATGATTATTCTGAGTGCATGGTTGAGTCTGGATAGGCCGAGATAGTCGGAAAAGAGTACCCAAGGGTGGTAAATGGGTATCGGGGTATTTTTAGACAAAACCAGACCCACACGGGAGTGTTTGGGCCATTTAATTAAGGCCCACAAGCCTAAAAACGGGATTGGCTTAATAAAACCTAAAAGTGTGAGGGTGTGGCAACCACAACTCATTTAAAAAAATATTAAGTATGTAGGATAGAAAAGACGGAGTAATTGGAGAACCCTTAGGAGCCAAAATCAAGAACAAGTGTATGTGTTCTTCATCAAATCACCATCAAATGATTTAGACCCTACGAAATTCATCAGGCAAGTGGTAAATTTGCTTCAATAATAACTTGTGATAATCAATTCATATCATAGTGGGTGTGATAAGATTTAGTATTTTGGGTTGGGGTTGAGACAGAAATTGGGTATTCATAATTTATGGAGTAAAACGTGTAAGAATTTTGAGGTTTTTTGGGAATATAAGGGGAGATTGTAAACCCATAAATTTATGTGCAAATAGAATTCGGTATTTTTTTTTATTCATGAAACTTAGGGATGATTTTTATGTACTGGAATAATTTGGAATTGATAAAATTAATAACGTTAGTGTTTAACAATTTTGAAAGCATAAAATTTTGAGGAATAGTTGAAATTTCAAAGGTTTATAGAAGGAGGAATTCTAGGAAAAATATCTGAGAAGTTTAAAAAACGGCAGCGACGCACTGGAGAAGAAGAAGAGGAGAGAGAAAGCCCAGGGGTCGTTCGAACGACCTGGGTATGGTTCGAGCGACGCCACTTGTCATTCGAACGATAGGGTGGATCGTTCGAACGACGTATTTACTTTAGGCCCAGGCTTGCTTGATTTCGAAATTAGGTCAGTGACGTTTTTTTTGTTAAAGAAAATTACAATAAAGGTGGGGCTTATATCCTTTAATGGTTAGGAATTATTTAAGAAAGTTTGTAGGGGATAAATTATGAGGATCCAATTTACGGGCCAAATGAGAGTGTCCGGGTATTTTGGTTGAGTGACGCCATGATAACCGATTAATTAATGGGAATATTAATTATAGTTTAGAGTCGGGGAATTGACTTGGATATTTTGGACTATTGCTACGAGTGCTTAGGCACGAATTTAGCTTAGTTAATTTATCATAGGGTTATATAATAAATTGGGGAATATTAAAAATAAAAAGGGTGTTAACCGGAATAATGGTATTTTGAGGAATAAATTATGAGAGATGGAATTTCGGATCGAAGGACTGAGTGTGGGCATTTTAGTTGGGTGACACAACTTGAGTGATAAATAAAAAGTGTGGGATTTATTTAAATTATAAGTCGGTATATAGACTTGGGTATTTTAGGCTAATGTTACGGTAATTGTACACGGTGTAGCAGGGAATATATATATATATATATATATATATATATATATATATGTATGCTTTATAAATATTGGTGTGAATAATATTTATTGGAATACATACCCCTTTAGTGCTATCACAGGAGGTTGCGCGATAAGGGTGAATCCCCTGGCTTGAGGAGCAGGGCGAGTATAATCCCCAGGTCATAGGCGTCCAGTATTTTATTGTGTGAATTATTTTCTGGGGTGAACCGCTTTGGGGTATGATTCGGTTTCACTTCCGGTGAAGGAACTATGGCCGCCTCCACTATGTTTATTTTTTATGTCACTGATTCGGGGAGCTAACCGAGTCGAGGTGTCCGGGTGGATGAGTATTCCTGGGGTGATAGCATTATAGAGAACAACCGGTGAGTGTCTACTCAGGAGGATGGTTATATATCTACGACATGTGTGTGAACGTTGTAATATGATAATACGTATATATGGTGCAAATAATTATATACTGGTAAAATACATGAAGTGAACTGTATTAGTTATATATAACTAGTGAGAATGTTATATGGTCTTAAATGGAACATGATTAGTTAAGTTAATGTGATAAATAACTTACAAATCATATATCAAACATACTCGGGCTAGAGTAGTGTGACAGAAAGGAGTTATAACAAGGACTAGTTACGGGATAGATGACTAGGTGGGTTATAAAGAAAAGCGTTAGGTGTGCACAATAGTTGATGGGTGAGTAGGTCCTCAAGGGAGTGCGACACTAGCTTAAATATGAAGAGCATTAATGCATTTTAAATTGCTTCATTTTAATCACTTGCTAAATATTTTCAAAAGGACTTTGGGCTCTGACCCGTACTTGCAAAATATTTTAAAAACCTTTTAGGTGTCCAACCATAGGGACGCAAAACTTGATGATCTGTTCCAGGGACGCGTAGCTGCAGCAGGTGTGGATGTTACAGGATTTGGACTTAGACGCTTCAGTTATTTCATTACTAGAGTAGGATGCAATCAATATTTAATTCGGGCATGCCGCCTGATGATGCTAAGATTCAGTACCACCAGATAAGTGATGATGTGCTCAAACAGTAGTAACAATGGCAGCCATAGAGATGTATGCACGTATGTGTGTAGAAGGGGATGAGTATAAGAGGAATAAAATAATGATGTATAGTGGTTCAGCCAATTAGGCCTACATCCACTGTGAGTGATTGTGATCAATAATATGGGCACTAATGGCCTTGGATACAATGCACATAAGCTCACACTCCTCTCTCTTCTGTGTACAAGCAGAGTTTTTGCTAGGGATACAATTATCGATCCCTTTCTAGGGTTGTAGGTGACAAGTATATATAGATCTTGGGGGTGTAGTGTACCCCCCAAGCATGCATGGTGCATATGAATGATGATCTAGTCAATCTCCTGCTGACACCTGTAGATGACACCTGTGATTAATAATGACATAATATTCCCTCACGTGAGAGGGTGATATTGTTATAACGGTCTTTCACGTGCCATGTGAGTTCCACGCGCACTGTTCTATGTGTCTCCCAAATCACGCGCTGTGATGATGTCACCCTCGGCCTATGATATGAGGTCGAGGGCAAAGTTCCTACTGATAGTGAGCCTGACCTAATACAGGCCTCTTACTGTCGTACCCTCGGAGGGTCGTCCGGACCATGATGAGGGGTCAGCCCCCTTAAGGGTCGTCTGGGCCTGATGAGGGGTCGGCCCCTTTAAGGGTCGTCCGGACTATGATGAGGGGTCAGCCCCTTGAAGGGTCATCTGGATCTGATGAGGGATCGGCCCCTTGAAGGGTCGTCTGGACTATGATGAGGGGTCGGCCCCTTAAAGGGTCGTTCGTACTATGATGAGGGGTCGGCCCCTTGAAGGGTCGTCTGGGTCTGATGAGGAGTCGACCCCTTGAAGGGTCGTCAGGGCCATGATGAGGGGTCGGCCCCTTGAAGGGTCATCTGATATTGGTTGAGAGATCATCTTGGCCTTTTTAGGTGGAGTACGCCCTCATCCTGGCCGAGGGTATATATGGGTATATCAATCACCCCCTAGCCCTTAGCCATCGAGGTCGTTGAGATGGCTGAGGGATAGTGTTGCTTTTGAGATGAGTGTATGATCAGTTTGGTGATTGACACCTGTTAAGCTGATGTGACACCTAGGCAAATATCCATTATTATTCCAGTTTCCCAAGCGTGGCGACTGCACACTTGGCCTGGGACTTTGTGCCCTAATGATGCCCTCCTCGTGGGCCGTGTTTTGCCTTGGTTAATGGGCCCACTCATTAGCAAGGTATTTAAATAATTTTTTGAAGTTATTTCCCTTCTTCTTCTTCGCGCCTTAACACTCTCTCTCTAGCTTCTCAATAGCTCCATAGCCATTTATGCGATTTCTCCTGCATCAAGCCTCCCTGTCTTCGTCTCCATTCTCAGGTAACCTTTCTTTATTTTGGATTCTTGCTTAAGCCTTCAACTATAATTTACATTTGGGTTTCTTTTTCCTTTCTCCTTAGTTATTTACTTTTTTCGGCATTCTCCTTCGGCGAGCTGTTATTCTTGTTCTTTGAGTGTTCTTGATTAAAACCCTTGTTTTCCTTAGTTTCAATCCAAAAGTCCAGCTTGGTCAACTGCAAACTTTTTTGTAATTAGGCTAGCCAAATTCCTTTATGTGTTGGGTCTTCCCCTTAATGCTTAGGAGGCTTTATGATTTAGCCGCTGAATTCCCATCCCTGAGAGAGAAGTTCTTCGTAAATATTAGACCAATAGAGGAAGAGGAGGAGAGAAGACGAGGGGCCAACCCTAATTAGGTACGACCCATTTTTCCCATTCCATTAGCCACTATCATACCCCCTGAGTCCCGTGGGTCGTCTGGTCGTCCAGTCGAGAGTCAATCATACGAGGGAGAAATGGATCAGAGAGCATCGTCGTCGACAAGTGCTGGCCCTTCCGGGAGGGGAGAGACATCCACTCTCAGCCCAGGCCGACAGGCCAAGGGTACAGCCCCTTCTGAGGCTGTCCCTGTAACAACGTTGTCCCCCTTTGAATTTCAAGTTGCCTTTCCAGATGGTCCCCCAGAGGTTGGGGGATTTGGGGACGAGAGAGATGAGGACGATAATGAGGGTTCTTCTGATGGTGATGATAGTCAAGTTGACACTCAAACTGCTTCGACTTATGTATCGTCAGTCAAAGACCGTGATCTCTTAGTGTGGAGGCATCTCTTTGGCATACAACCCAATATAAGTATGAGAGTTCCCAATGAATTTGAGAGAGTCTTCGAGGGTGACGAGGGAGAGATTGTTGTCTATGAGCAGATGTTAATGGTAGGTGTTAGGTTCCCTCTACACCCTTCTATAGTCAATATCTTGTCTGCCCTTGGGGTTGCCCCTTCTCAATTTCCTCCCAACTCCTAGAGGACCATCCTCGGTTATGTCTCCTTGTGGAAAAATACCTTCACCGACGAGCCTTCACCCGATGTGTTCTTAGCTTGTTACAATATCACTTCCTCGTCCAAACAGCCTGGGTACTATCATCTGGGAGCAATGAAGTTTGATAAAAAAACTTCTCTATGTGGAACAAACCTCTAACCATGACTGGAAGAAGAGATTTTTCTTTATTTCCGGGGAATGGGAATTTGCCCCGGGGGTTCAACCTTTGGATGACGATCCGAGAGTTCCAAGGAGATGGTCTAACCCTTCTATGAAGGCTAGGTCAAATCCCGGACTTAGTCTGGATGAAAAGTACATAGTCGAGTATCTGAGAGAGAAAGCTAAAGAGGGTGGACTTACAAAATTTGAAGATTTGATGACCCCTCACTTCCTCAAAGAAGTTGGTCTGAGGGTCGACCGCTTGACAGAACTATGTGAGTAGTTCTTTGCTCAATCTTTGATTATTTTTCAAGTGTTTTATCTTTATCTCTGTATCTTTCTGATGTGTCGTCTCCTTCTCAGGTCGTCCAGAAAATATCTCTAACCAACTTTGGGAAATGATCGCCCCAAGATTATTGTCTGGTCTGGGCAAGAAAAAAGGCAAAGAGCCTCAGCAGGCTCCGAGGAAGTCAAAGGCCGTGGGGTCGACACCTGTTGAACCATTAGCCGACAGCCACAAAAAAAAGGGCCCAGAAGTTCCTACCGACCCTCGGCCGGATTCTAGGACTAGGGCGAGGGTGGAGGCGTCTGAGGGGAGCGGCTCCTCTTCCAGCATGGGGGCCTTTTGGTCCTATAACTTACATTCTTGAAGGCTGAACCGTCTTCCCTCATAGCCAATCTGAGGGCGGCCAAGGCTTCTATGTTCTCTGCTCCCTCGGCTGCCGACCATGACTTTCTATCTAAGATGCCCCCGGCAAAGGTGTATGACTATGGTCTGTATACTCTGGCCCAGGTATTTGTTTTTACTTCATTTCCTCAGTTGAGCTTTTCATAAACTGTTCCCTCGGCCCCTTAACATGTGCCTTTTTCTGTGCAGTCTGTTTGTGCCTTTACATCAGCTACCAAGTGGATGGTCGAGAACCAATAAAAATTTCATGAAGCTGAGAGGGCTATTCAGCACGAGGCTGACCTGCAGACCGAGCTTGAGACTGCAAGGGCCGAGTTGGAGAGTGCGAGGACCGAACATGCAAGGGTCTTGGACGAGCTGACGAAGCAGCATGATGCAGATCTGAAGGCCAAGGACTTACTTATTAAAGAGAAGGATGAGGCCTTGATCAACCTGGGGGCTCAATTCAAGACTGAGCTTGAGGAGGCAGTAAAGAAATCCGAGGCCGATACTGTGGAGGCCTACAAACTCTCAGACGAGTTTCAAGGCTTCGGTCTTGAGTACTTAGAGAGGGGGATCAGGATGACCTGTTGGTGGGTCGTCCTCAAGTTTGCTGATGTTGTCTCTTCAGTCCGCCCCTCTCTTGAGGCGGTTCAGCTGGATGAACCCCTGATTGCCGAGACCTTAGCTCAAGTGAAATCTCAAGTGCATGTCGAAGGTACCGGCACGTCTGAGGGTCGGCCTGTCTTAGTCATAGAAGAAACTCCTATTGATGTTGAAGCCTTGCCCTCCGATGCCGCTCAATAGGGTGGTTGTCTGTAGCCTATACCCTCTCTTGATGTAACAAATATTCTTGTACTTTATTTTTGTTGAACAAGCATTTGTAACATTGTTTATAATATCATGTCTCTTTCTGTCTTCTATGCTTGTCTCTTGTGTGATTTATCTTGTGACGTTGTTTCCCACCAACTTAATGGTTGTAAATTTTAAGTCCCCCCTCGTCTTTCTTGAGGGTAAATGAGGGGTCGTCCCCACCATTTTCCCTCATCGTAGTCGCCAACTTAATGGTTTTATATTTTAAATCCCCCCTCGTCTTTCTTGAGGGTAAATAAGGGGTCGTCCCCACCATTTGCCCTCATCATAGCCGAGGGTGGTTTCCCACCAACTTAATGGTTTTATATTTTAAGTCCCCCCTCGTCTTTCTTGAGGGTAAATGAGGGGTCGTCCCCACCATTTGCCCTCATCATAGCCGAGGGTGGTTTCCCACCAACTTAATGGTTTTATATTTTAAGTCCTCCCTCGTCTTTCTTGAGGGTAAATGAGGGGTCGTCCCCACCATTTGCCCTCATCATAGCCGAGGGTGGTTTCCCACCAACTTAATGGTTTTATATTTTAAGTCCCCCCTCGTCTTTCTTAAGGGTAAATGAGGGGCCGTCCCCACCATTTGCCCTCATCATAGCCGAGGGTGGTTTCCTACCAACTTAATGGTTTTATATTTCGAGTCCCCCCTCGTCTTTCTTGAGGGTAAATGAGGGGTCGTCCCCACCATTTGCCCTTATCATAACCGAGGGTGGTTTCCCACCAACTTAATGGTTTTATATTTTAAGTCCCCCCTCGTCTTTCTTGAGGGTAAATGAGGGGTCCTCCCCACCATTTGCCCTCATCATAGCAGAGGGTGGTTTCCCACCAACTTAATGGTTTTAAATTTTAAGTCCCCCTCATCTTTCTTGAGGGTAAATGAGGGGTCGTCCCCACCATTTGCCCTCATCATAGCCGAGGGTGGTTTCGCGAAGATAATCCCAATCATACTAGAATTGACAAACACAAGATGATGGTCCAATATGATATTCTCATTAACATTCTAAGTGCTCTGTTGGAGCAACACCCATTACAATTGTGGTCCGACAGGACATTACAACACTACTAATAGTATTTCTTCAAATGATCTGCGTCCAGGGGTTGGAAAAGGGCTCCCCCTCAAGGTTCTCTAGTCTTTACATTACAGGGACAACTTCATCAATGACCCTATATGGGCCATGCCAATTTGGGTGGAGTTTGTTAGGATTTTGCCTGGTCTTTTTGAGGACTAAGTCCCCTACTGCGATTGTCCTTTGCTTCACCCTCTAGTTGAAAAACCTGGCAGTCCTCTGCTGGTAGGCAGCTTGCCTTATCTCGGCGTCCTCCCTCCTTTACTCGATCAGGTATAAGTTAAGTCTCCTCTCTTCCATATTTCTCTGGGGGTCATACATTTGGACCCTGTGAGTAGAAAACCCAATCTCGATGGGGATGACGGCTTCTGAGCCATATGCTAGCATAAACGGGGTTTCACCGGTAGGAGTCTTCACCGTCGTCCTGTAAACCCACAATACAGCGTACAACTCCTCAACCCATCTTCCTTTTGCCTCCTCAAGTCTTTTCTTGATCCCGTTTAGGATTGTTCTGTTTATTACTTCAGTTTGCCCATTGGCTTGAGGTCGGCCTGGGGACGAGAAGAATTGTTTGATACTCACCCTTTCACAGTACTTCTCTATAGATGTATTCTTGAATTGAGTCCCGTTATCCAAAATGAGGATGTTGGGGAGACCATATTTGCATATAATGTTTTTCCAGATAAACTGGAAGGTCTTCTGCTCTGTGATCGTTACCATCGGCTCCGCGTCCACCCATTTTGAAAAATAGTCAATTGCTACGATGAGGAACCGATAGTTATTGATGGACCTAGGCAAGGATCCTACCAGGTCGATCCCCCACACTGCAAATGGCCATGGGGATGTAATGGAGGTAAGAGGCTGATGGGGCTGGTGAGGGATGGTGGTGAATCTTTGACATTTATCACACTTTTTTACATATGCCAAGGCATCTTTCCCCAAGGTCGGCCACCAGTACCCCTGGGTTACTACCCTCTTCGCCAAAGACCTGCCCCCAATGTGGCTTGAACATGACCCCTCGTGCACATCTTGTAAGATGTGTGGGACTTCAGACGGATGCACACACCTAAGTAATGGGAACAAGAACCCCTTTTTGTACAAGGTGTCTTCGATGACAGTGAATTTTGCAGCTCTATATCTCAACTTTTTCTTTTCTTGTTTTGCTTCTGGCATCTCCCCCCTTTAATGTATTTGATTAGGGGTCCATCCACAAAGCTTCTTTATCGATGTTTAAGCAAAATCTAAGTGTTCCCTCAACATCTTTAATAGTTGGTCGAAGCAAAATTTCCACTGGCACTGTCCTCCTGATATATGTCCTAGTTGCCGAGGCCAACCTAGCCAGTGCATCGACTCGGCCATTATCGAGCCTAGGTATCCTTTTCAAGTTCACTTCTCTGAAGCTCTTCAATAGTGACTTCACTTTCTCAAGGTATTTGGCCATTCGTTCATGCTTGGTCTCGTAGGCTCCTAGTATCTGATTTACTACTAGCCTAGAATCACTATGGACTAAAATTTGGCCGACACTAAGAGACTTGGCCAAGGAGAGGCCTGCTATTAAGGCCTCATATTCAGACTCGTTGTTGGAGGCTTTGAAGTTAAACCTCAGGGCGTACTCAATGTCTGTGCCATCGGGTGCTGATACTATCAGTCCGGCTCCACTTTCGTTGTCGCATGAGGACCCATCAATGAAGAGGCTCCACACAATCTGTTATTCTGAGAAATTTCCCTTGGTGAGGGACCCCTGTCTAAAGAGATATCTTCCCTCTTTATTTTCAGCCACTTTTCCTCGAGCGTCGCTTGTTTCAGCCTTATCTGAGGGTGTGTCGGCGAGTCTGCCTTATAGGGTATCTGTCTTATCGAGGCTTTCCTCTTCAGCCTCATCATCTTCCCAAGTGAATTCAACCATAAAATCAGCTAACGCTTGCCCCTTAATGGACATCCCTGGCTGATATACAATGTCAAACTCTCCTAACTCTATAGCCCAGGCCATTAGCCTCCCCGATTTTTTTGGCTTGTGCAAGACCTGCCTAAGAGGAGAGTCAGTGAGGATGACCATTGTATGGGATTGGAAGTACGGCTTCATCTTTCTTGATGTATGGATCAAGGCATAGGCTAACTTCTCCATCCTTGGGTATCTTTGCTCTCCCCCTGGAGTGCCTTACTGTTGAAATATACGGGATTTTGTGCCCCATCCTCTTCTCTCACAATGGCTGCATTGATGACTGAGTCTGAGATGGCTAGGTACACATGTAGTCGTTCACCCCGTATTGGCCGTGATAACAGCAAGGGAGACCCTAAGTATGCCTTTAGCTCATTAAAAGCATGATCACACTCTTCGCTCCACTCAAAAGCCTTTCTGAAAAAAATTTGAAGAATGGTAAGCACCTGTATGTGGCACTGGACACGAACCTATTCAAAGCCGAAACTCTCCCTATGAGCCTTTGAACGTCCTTGATGGTCTTCGGGGTCTTCATTTCTATGAGGGCCTTTATCTTTTCAAGATTGGCCTCGATGCCTCTTTGGTTGACAATGAACCCCAAGAACTTCACTGATTCAACCCCCGAAGACACATTTGGCCGAGTTGAGCTTCATTCGGTACTTGTCCATTGTATTAAAGGTCCTCTCGAGGTCGGCCATATGATCTTAAGCCTTTAAGCTTTTGGTCAGCATGTCATCTACATAAACCTCCATAGACTTCCCAATTTGGTCTTCAAACATTTTATTCACAAGGCGCTGATACGTTGCCCCCATATTTTTTAGGCCAAAGGGCATGACCCTATAATAGTATGTCCTTTATCGGTAATAAAGGTTATTTTCTCCGAGTCTTCAGGGTCCATAAAGATCTGGTTGTACCCTGAATAGGCATCCATGAAGCTCATGAGCTCATGGCCTGCGGTAGCATCAACCATCTGATCAATACGGGGGAAAGGGAAGTTGTCTTTGGGACAATATTTATTGAGGTCTGTGAAGTCTACACACATCCTCCACTTCCCGTTGGCTTTTGGGACAATGACTGCGTTGGACAACCATTCGGGGTAGATGACCTCTCTGATAAACTCTGCATCTTTTAGCTTCTTGACCTCATACTTCTCCCGAGAATAAATTCTTCTCTTCTACTTTACTAGTTTTGCACCCTCTACCACGTTGAGCTTGTGGCTCATAATTTCAGGGTCGATCCCCGACATATCCGCGTGGCTCCATGCAAAGACACTCTGTCTTCTCCTTAGCAGCTTGATGAGGTCTTCTTTTATGTCTATCTTCAGAGCTTTGCCGATTTGGACGGTTTTTTTGGCTCATTCTCGTTGAGGATGACGGATTCTACCTCTTTCGCGACTTCTCCTTTCTTGAGTTTTTTCTCATCCCTGGGGTCAAGGGTGTCAATATTATAAGTTGCGGTTGCCTTCTTGTGCGCCTCTCTTTCTTCGGCGGAGTTAAAGTAGCATTCACGTGCCGTCGTCTAGTCTCCCTAAACTTCCCCTACCCCATAAGGGGTCGAGAATTTGATCATCTGATGAACCGTAGACGGCACAGCCTCAAACCCCTTGAGAACTACTCGCCCTAGTATAATATTGTAGGCCGAGAAGACATATTCATCCATCACGAAGAAGTTGACCTTCTTGGTAAGCCATCTCGGCCATTCGTCCCCCATCCTGACATCGGCCTCATACACTCCTAGAGGGTGAACTTTTTCCCACTGAACCCAATCAATGGGTGATGGTATGGGATAATTCTAACACGACTAAGGCCTAAGGCTTTGAAGCACGACCAAAACATCACATCTGCAGAGCTACCCCCATCTACCAAGATCCTCAGCACCTCACATCTGTGGACCCTAGTAGTGATAACTAGAGGGTCATCATGCGGGGCTAAGAGGCCTTTGAAGTCCATTATTGAGAATCCCACTATCAAAGTATCCATATCAACCTTCTTCCTCTTTTCTGACTTTGCCTCAACAGAGGTTGAGTGTGCGGCCTTTGTCACTGCCTTGGCTTCAGCTATATGGGTCTTCCTGTCTGCGACCTATGACCCTCCTCCTGCTAGTCCCTCGTAGATCATCCCAACATCGAGAGAGATCATATTAAGTCTCTTTATAGGGCCGTGGTCATCCCTCGGAGGGAGGTTAGGGTCGTCCTCATCATCAGAAGGGTCGTCCCTTCTTTTTGGAGGATCTTCTCGGCATGCATCACCTCTCTTCTTTTTGGGGTCGTCCCCTCGCCCCCTCTTGAAGGCACCTTTATCGACGTACTTCCTAAGCTTCCCTTCTTTTAGCATTTTTTTAATCTCATCATTCATAGTAAAGCATTTGTCTATCACGTGGCTATGGTCTTGGTGAAATTCACACCACAGGTTTTTATTCCTCTTGTGGGGGGCTGCCCTCAAAATCTCAGGCCACTTCAGGAACCGATCACTCTTAATCTTATTGAGAATATGTTTACAGCTGACCGTCAGAGGGGTGTAATCAGCGAACTTGTCATCGTAGACCTCTTCTTCCCCTCTTTGTTCTTATTATGGTACTTACCTCCACTAGTACTTCCTTTTTCATCTTCGTATTTTGCTGCCATCGCCTTTTCGGCGTTCATAACCTTTCCTGCTATTGACAGCAATTCAGCCATTGTTCTTGGAGGGTCTTTAGCAAGCTTCCATAACAGCTTCCCCTTCTGGAGTCCTCCAATGAGGGCGGTCATGGCTATGTTCTCCTCATAGTCTTCAACCTCTAACTTTTCTTTATTGAATCTGGCTATGTAGTCTCTTAGACTCTCGTTCTTCCCCTGCTTAACATAGAGCAGGTGTGTGGTCTTCTTCTATGGCCTCACCCCAAAGCAAAAGTTATGGATAAATCGGTCTGCCAACTGCTTAAAGCTTTCAATGGAGTTTTTTGGAAGGGACATGCACCAGACATGTGCAGCCCCAGTCAGAGTGCCAGAAAAGGCACGACACCTCATCTCATCTGAGATAGAGTATATGTCTGCCGCTGATTAATACATCTCAATGTGATGGACGGGATTGGTACTCCCGTCATACCTTGGGGTGACCACAGGTGGCTCAAACTTGGATGGCATTGGGAAGTTGACTATCTTCGCCACAAAAGGGTGATCCTATGGAGTATCCTCTCTGAAGAGGATCCCGGCTCTTCAGAATATCACCAATCTTATCCTCCAGTCGCTGGATCGAGTCATTCCAGGGCCTCATAGGGTCGGCTTGGCCGATGTTATCCCCTGTCGCCTCTTTGAGGTGGATGGAGGGTTCTGTTGCGGCAGGTCTGTGTTGGTTGTTTACCTCCCCTTGGCCGTCGTCCAGTCCTTGGGGTCGACCCCCGTGGAGTCGACCATCTGCTGCCTCCCTTCTGGATCTCGTAGCACTCACTACACCAAATCTGCACTATTGTCAAGGTCATTGACCCTGACAAATCCAACTTGTCAAGGTCAATGACCGTGACATTTCGAGGCGAGACAACTTTTTTTGTCACGGTCGTGTCACGGTCATTGACCTTGACACAAAACTCGCGTTTTGTGTCACGTTCGTATCGCGGTCAATGACCGGGACACGTTTGTCACGGGTTATAACCGTGACAAAGCCGTTACCCTTTTTAAAAAAATTGTCACGGTCATTGACCGTGACACGTCCGTGATAACCTTTGTCAAGAACTTGTCACGGTCAATGACCGTGACAATTCTGGGCAGAATTTAAAAAAAAATCTGCTGGGCAGTATGGCCACTTCCACTGCCCAGCAGTATATTTGTACTTGTTATAGCAACATCGTACCTGTTCCAAACATCATATATCCAAACAAACTAAAGATAATGCAAATATATATTCATGACGATATAATCCAAATATTCAAAATAGAAATAATATACATGACGATATAATCCAAATATAATTAAAATGGACAAACTTAAAAATAATGTTACTACATGTCTTGGGTAAATGTGAGGAGGTGAGTAGGCCACACGACATACGAATTGACGCACCCACTAATATACGTCGTGCCGCATTGTTCGCGCAACCACAATAGGGAGTTCTCCTTCCCGGGTATGACATGCGTGACGAGCACCCTGGACTCCATCTGTTGAAGCACACGTCCATGAACTATTCCACCCTCGACGATATTCGGGTCCCTCAACCCCCGCCCTATCCGCTGACCATCAAATACGTCCAATATGAACACGCTCGGCCAACCAAGTGTCGACAATGGTCTGTTGAAGGGCGCCAAATAAGGAAGTGGATCATCGAAGTACGAACGTGTCGGTGATGAAGCAGCGAGGTCCACATACTCGTCATCCTGCGCCTCGTCCTCCCGCACCTCCTCCTCCACCGCCTTCTCCTTCCCTTTCCCTTTACGGTCTCCGCCCAACGTACGCTTCATGAATGCGTACATATCTTCGACCGTCGCCTCCAAATGGGACAACTTCGCGTCGTGTGAATCCACCGTTCGAGCCAACCCGGTGTCGCTCGTCTCCAATCCGATGATCCTAGATTTGGCCACCCGCGAGCTCACTTCCCTTGTCCTCCCCTTGCGATCAGAGTCAAGCACTTGGCTGAGTGCGTCTGTGGACAAAGATGCCTTGTCGGCATCAGACTGCGACTCATGCACTTCCTTAAACTTTGCCTGAAACGACAAAAAGCACATGATTAGTAAAATAAGTAAACTAAAAAATTATAACGTAATTAACAAAAATTAAACTGTCGGATTACTTACAATCGTGGCCGCGACGCTCGGGGACACCTCCTTGTCCTTCCCCTTCTTCGTCCGAAGAGCCACATAAGTATCGAGCCTATGTGGCTTACCCCCTGGCCCACTCCCTACCCCCTGAAATAACATAAAGAAAAGTAAAATTAATATCGGCCCCCTAAAGTAAAATAATGAAGAATAATATATTTATGTAGTTATAGAAAAATTAAATCTTACCTGCATCCTATGCTCCACCTCGGCGTAAGAGGTCCGGCCGGAGTAGTGCACGTCCGTCTTTTTTGCCCGATTTTCCCTCCCCGATTGGCGAGCAACCAATTGTCGATCCTCGATCTCATTGTCAATGAACTTCTGCCATTGTGCCAATGAGATCGGCTCCTTGGGCGGGACGAATTCACGCCATTGGATAATCGACTCTCTTGTTTTCCCAAAGTACCGTGCCCGTATATTTTTTTTCCACGACTTGAGTTGCTCCCTAATCTGCTCCAAGATGGGATCGCGTTGCTTTGGATCCAAGTTGAATTGTTCCTATCCAACAAATACAATGTTAGTTGCGAATAAATATAAATATAAATATAAATATGAAATTGAAATTGAAATTGAAATATTCATATAAATATATTACCTGTAGTGCCGCCCAAACAACTAACTTGAGCTCATATGACACCTCCTTCCAACTCATAAACCCCGGACCGATGACCGTCTTTAGCAGCTCGAGGGATCTCGCTAATAGCTCCGACTTGTTATCGACGGTAATCCCAAATTTTCCATATTTGGGGAGCCTAGGAGTGGAGGAGCCCTCGTCGCCTCCGCTACCACCGAGCCCAGATGACATCATCATAAACAACATCATCATCTTCGCCTTAATATCTGAAGGAGACATTTTTGCTGTAAAAAAATGTTATTAGTACAGATAAAAAAAAATGTTAATAGTACACATACACACACCCCTACCCCACCCCCACCACACACCACCATACACACACCTATTGTTGAAAAATAAACAACGGGTTTGCACCACGAATCCTCAAGTTGAAAAATCGTGTCATAACGCTATTGTTTATAGAATCATCGATATTTTTGAATTTCTGTGCATGTTGTTCGTTTAGTTCATTAAGATCAATTTATTAAATGTCACATATGGCTAAAACTTAGTTTGGTGATATTTAGCTATCAATTAGAGCTTCTTAATCATTTCGATGTATTAGAATTGTGATTCATTTATTGTAGTTCATGCCCATTCACTTCATATCCATTCTCGAGCACATCGATACTATATTAGCATAAAACTCATTGCTTTTGTTTCTTATTTTGCTACTCTTTTGCTATTGTTTTGTGTGACACCCCGTCTAATTAAACACCGGGTAGCCACTCCTTTATTAAATTAATACAGAATATCAAGTTGGTTCAGTCTTAGCATCACTGTTGAAAACATTTACTTAATTACTATCCACCTAATATTTAAAAAGAGAGATGTCAGATTTTATTAATTAAGTTAACATCAACCAAGTTAACATCGATATTTTCGAATTTGTGTGCATGTTGTTCGTTTAGTTCATTAAGATCAATTTATTAAATGTCACATATGGCTAAAACTTAGTTTGATGATATTTATCTATCAATTAGAGCTTCTTAATCGTTTCGATGTATTAGAATTGTGATTCATTTGTTGTAGTTCATGCCCATTCACTTCATATCCATTCTCGAGCACATCGATACTATATTAGCATAAAACTCATTGCTTTTGTTTCTTATTTTGCTACTCTTTTGCTATTGTTTTGTGTGACACCCCGTCCCACCCCCTCCCCCCACCACACGCCACCCCCACTACCCCCCTCCCCCACCACACGCCACCATACACACACCTACGCACACACACACACACCCTCCCCCCACCACCCCACCCCCACCCCCTCCCCCCACCACGACCGTGACAACTACAGTTATTGTTTATCAATAAAATTATGGCATGAGATAATTGTAATTGGAGCATAAATTTCATTATCATAATATAATAATTCCAACCAAGTACAGAGATTCTACAAATTAAAGTGAGAATTAAATTTAAGACTTTCTAACAACATGCATGTGTATGGATTCTAATGATATTACCAGTATATGGATTCTAACGAAAGTAACTAATGATATTCCTAAAAACATACAATTGGCAACATTTTGTGAATTTACTAAACTTTATATAATATTATCAAATTCTGTTAAAAAATTATCTAGGGTTTTACCTAATTGAATTAATTTCATGAATAAAATTATTTTCAATTTAAATATTTATATAATTAAATTTAACATATGAACTCTAGAACTTTTCTAACATTTACACAATTTTAACTATCACTAACATTTACACCATTCTAACTATCACTAACATTTACACATATATATACACACATACACATATACATATACACACATATATATACACACATACACATACACATACATATAGAAATGAAAGAGAAAGAGAGGAAAAAAAATATACCTTAGAGAGAGAGAGAGCAGAAATCGCGGATGAGAGAGAGAGAGAGAGAGAGGGAAAACCAAAAGAGGTGGGAAAACAAAGAAGCCTAGGGCTTTTTTTGCTGCAAAAGTTGTCACGGTCGTGTCAAGGTCATTGACCGTGACACAAATCTCGGGTTTTGTGTCACGGTCATTGACCTTGACACGACCGTGACACAGAATTGTTACGGTCGGTCAATGACCTTGACAAGGGTGGCCGGCTGAAAGGTGACAATTTGACCATTTTGGTGTAGTGACTCCTTGATCTGGACAATTTTGTCCGCAAGTCATTTACTGGGCCCAGCCTCTCAAAGGCCAACCCCCTGCTCAAGCGATCGAAAGCAGAGCCTCTAGGGCGATCGTCAGGATTTTGCCTTCCACCCTTCCCTCTGCTCTCCTGGAGAGGTCGTAAAGTATTGTTGGAGACCTCATACGGCTCCCAGCACTCTATGGGGGCCTCCTCCCCCTCCAGATCATCATACATGTCTTCTGGGCAAGGGTTTCCTTGCCTCCCCAGGCGTAGACGTCGGGGGTCAGCAACATCCCTCCGCCGCTGAGGAGGCGGCAAGTCCTTGCGTGGTGCCTGGGGTGGTCCCCTGGCCTCATGCTGCCCTGGAACTGCCGCTGGAGTAATCATCTCCGGTGAGACTCCCTGTGGTCTTAGTATATTTTGACTAAGAGTTGTGAACTGCTCCTGCATAATCCGCTGGCTTGCTGCCAGAGACTTCAAGGCGTTCGCCACATCAGCTATCTCAGACTGAGGCGGCGGTTGACTGGAACTGGGTCCTACTCCACCATCTGGTGGAGGAAGAGGTGGTGGTGGCATCTCCGGTGCCATGTGTTTGAGCTATGAAGAGCTGAACTGGGGAAAAGACTGGTGAGCTTGAGAACCCTAATGGGTCTCTTTCAATGGTGAAACAGCTCCTCAAATGAGGAGAGCTGGTTCACCACCAGAGTGCCTGGTAAGGTCAAGTTGTATAAAGGAAGAGATGTATGCGCTCAAACAGTAGTAATAATGACACCCATGCGCACTGTTCCATGCGTCTCCTAAATCATGCGATGTGATGATGTCACCCTTGGCCTATGATATGAGGCCGAGGGCAAAGTTCCTGTTGGAAGTGAGCCTGGCCTAATGCAGGCCCCGTACTGTCGTACCCTCGTAGGGTTGTTCGGACCATGATGAGGGGTCGGCCCCCTTAAGGGTCGTCTGGGCCTGATGAGGGGTCGACCCCTTTAAGGGTCGTTCGGACTATGTTGAGGGGTCGGCCCCTTGAAGGGTCGGCTGGTTCTGATGAGGGGTCGGCCCCTTGAAGGATCGTCTGGGTTTGATGAGGGGTCGGCCCCTTGAAGGGTCGTCTGGGCCATGATGAGGGGTCGGCCCCTTGAAGGGTCATCTGATATTCGTTGAGAGATCATCTTGGCCTCGTCCAGGTGGAGTACGCCCTCGGCCTGGCCGAGGGTATATATGGGTATATCACCGCCCTGGTTATTTCATTTTTTTCAGTCAGATGATGTATTCAGTTTATTATTCGGTTGGTTTATTATTTCAAACTTGGGATTGTAGCCGATGGTTTATTCGGTAAGAATTTTATTTATTCATTTTCAGTATTGATTGACTCAGTGATTGTGTGAATGGTTTAAATTGTATTTATTCGCATGTTATTGTTGTTCTTGTTTAATAAAAAGATAAAATTTGGCACCGACTTCTTGAAATACTAGATGGTCAGTAAGTTTTAAAAAAAATTGACAGTGATGCTAAGAATAATCGAAATGAGAAACCTGTTTTAATTTAATAAATGACTGATCACCCGGAATTTAATTAGGCGGGGTGTCACGGAATGCATAGATCCTCTATCAAACAAATTATGTCTAGGAACATGTTGAAAGATAATCATACATTTTATCATGTCATGCGCATCTCGCATAGGCCGTGTAGCATAATTCCTCCCATGATTCGGAACTGGCTTAACTTTCTGGGTTGGTTTAGAGGGATTTGGAATATAATGGAATTTTAGATTTTGTACGAGTTTATTTGGTTGGTGGCGGATTGGAGTTGACTTTATCTTAGGACATTAGGGCCCAATATGTTCTACTTCATAACATTCGTGACAACGGATTTCGAAACGAGTGGTTATGGCGGATCTGGAAATAAACTTTCCACTCGAGTTCGCATATGGATGAGGTCTATAATGAGATGGAGTTCGGATAACATGGTTATTTTTAATAGTTTGGGGTGAATATCGGATCATGGTAGAATAATTGATTTCCACAATGTCTCCAACGTCAATTAATGTAGAGTACTCACGAATTTGTAACGGAGCAATTGAATTCTTAATTCTCGGATGTGATCCTCTTTCAAACTTCTTACATCTCCTTATTTCAGTATCCACGTATTCCAGGGCATAGCAAGATAGTTCGGTAAACTTAGCCTCGTATTAGGCTACTGAGAGGTTTGTTGCAATTTTAGGAAATCAAAGGTTCATTGTTCTCGCTCAGTCTCGGGAAAATATTTTTTTTTTAAAAGTCTCATCAAATTATTCCCAAGTAAAATTAGTAACATTTTGATTGCGTGTCACCAGAAATCGGATTTACCTCCAAACATATAAGCCACTAAAGTTATTTGGAGATTAGTAGTTATATTTACTCCGTTTAGAATTTTCACAATCTGACGCATCCATTTCTCAGCTTCATTAGTGATTACTTTGACTTTTTGTGAATGTCGTTGTTGAAGCCAAGTTAATCAAAACCTCAATTACCTACAAAAATGATAATAAAACTAGTGTAGATGTAAGTAAGGGTATCAATCAACATCAAGGGGGTAAAGCGACGAGAAAACAATTGTAATTCACTTTTTATTTTCTTCACGAACAACACAGGGGCAACAACTGTTCAATCTGATCCCATAACTCCCTCATCTCAACTGGAGCCATACGGTACGGTGCGCGTGCTATAGGTCTCGTATCTGGCAATAAGTCTATGACAAAGTCTATCTCTCGACTGGGGGGTAATCCAGGTATATCCTGAAATACATCGGCAAACTCTCTAACAGCCGGAATCGAATCAAGTGGTATCACCACCTCCTTAGAGGTCTCCTCCTCTATATAGTACAAATGAGTGGACGATCCTCCCTCGGAACGAGGCATCGCCACCAAAAACATCTCCTGCCCGGGAATGGCAAAAATAATACTCCTACTGAAACATTCAATCATGGCTCGGTACGCAACAAGCCAATCCATACCAATAATGGCATCATACTCGGTCATCTCTAATACTAACATATCTGCAGGTAACACCAGACTACCAATCTCTACCCCTACTCCCCGGCATATAAAGAAAATAAGTGACCCACTCCCCAATGGTGAGTCTACACACGTCACTGTGCTCTCTGCTGTGGCTAACAACCCTAAGGCTTTCGCAAAATGTGTAGCTATAAAGCAATGTGTTGCCCCCGTATCAAACAAAACCCGACCCATAGTACCATGGATAGGAAACATACCCTCAATCGCGGGTGGTGCCTGCGGAGCTGCTGCCTGGTGGACGTTATAGACAAGTCCATACTGTAACTGTCCCTGCTGCACAGGAACTGCTGGGATGGCTGGAAGAGCTGGCACCTGGACTGGAGCTGGGAGGGCTGGTGGAAAAAGTGGCCTCTGTGGCTCATGTCGAGCACCCTGCTGCTGCTGCGGGGCCCTGCCCCTATCAGGACAGTCCTGGCGTTTATGACCAGTCTTGCTACAAACGAAACACTTCCCCGGGAAGTTCCCCCCTCTCTGTCCCTGCTGTCCCCGGCCCTGGTGGCCGTTACCATTCCTCCACTGGCCCTGCTGAAACTGCTGTTGACCATTCTGACCCTGCTGGTGCTGATGGCCGTTCGGACCCTGATGGCCCTGCCGAAAACCTCCCTGTCCGTGCCTGAAATTTCCTGACCTGAACCTCTTGTGATCCCCCTGCTGGGTACCCTGATCACCCTGCCTCTGTCCCTGAACAGATTGTGCCCCACTGGCACCATTTCCTCCAGTCCTGCCCTGATGGCTAGACTCTCCCGATCGCTTTCCCTCAGTCATGTGAAAACGGTGATCCTGGCAATGGAGTAATGCAGCGTTAACCACATCAGAATAAGTGGCTAACGATAGGTTCCCTAACAAGTGCTGACGAATCCTCCATGTCAACCCGTCCGTAAATTTCTGTATCTTCTTTTCCTCCGTCGGTATCTCATCCGGAACAATGTTTAGAAGATCAGTAAATTCGGCCTCATACTCGGCCACAGTCTTACCCTCCTGCTTGAGGCTCATAAACTTCCTCCTCATCTCTGTGTGAACAGCCGACGGAAAGTACTTGCGGTCAAACCGCACCCAAAACTCCTGAATAGTGAGAGTATCCCTCTCCTCTATGGTGGTAATATACTCCCACCACTGCAGTGCAGATCCTACTAGCTTAAATGTAGCTAGTATCTACTTCTGGACATCTGTGCACTCATACATCCTCAGGTGCCGCTGAATGTCCTTCCTCCACTGACTCGAAACTACCACATCGGAGCTACCTGCGAACTCCGGAGGGTGTGCTTTCTGAAAAGCATCACGTACACGTTCCCAAGCAGACGGGAATGCATGAGCCTGAACTGGCGCGGCTATCGGCGCCTGAGGTGGTGCCTGCTGAACTACTGCTAGTGCGGCATTTACCGCCTGAGCCACAATGGCTGCAACCTCGGCGGCATTCATCGTGCCCTGAACTGGTGCGGGCTGTGGTTCTGGCGTTGCATCCCTGGGAATCCTTTGTGCACGTCGTGGAGGCATCTGAAATAAGAATGAAGTTTATAAGTTCGCAGTTATAAACTTAAAATAGCTGAAGAACGTAGCATAAACAAGAGAATACAACAGTCCTAAAATATAGGGCTCTACATCAAAGAAAGCTCAGCGTAAACATAATAAGCCGTTCAGATCCTAAAGGACACTAGAACCTGATGCTCTGATACCACCTGTGACACCCCGACTAATTAAATACCGGGTAGCTACTCCTTTATCAAATTAATTCAAAATGCCAAGTTGGTTCAGTTAATAGCATCACTGTCGAAAATATTTTAATAATTACTAACCACCTAGTATTTAAAAAGTAAGTGCCAAATTTTAAGTTAAGTCTGATTAACATGCAGTAAAAGAATAATGAAAGAATAATAACCATTCACTATAATGAAGTAATGAATAACCAACAACATAAATATAAATCCGGAGGAAAACTCCTCACAACAATCCCACAACTGAAGAAAAATACTACAAGTCTGAATCCTGAATAATTACATGCCAAAGGTCTGAATAACTGAAATAAATGAAATGTCTCTAAAAGAAATGGGCGACATGCCCTACAACTGATAACTGATGAATATCGAGTCAAGATAGATGAAGCGTCTACAAGCAATGGTCCTGTAACTTCCACAAGCAGCTACAACTCGTCACCTGAATGAGAATCCTATGCAGGGTGTCCTTGTGGCTGGGCACCTAAAATGGTTTTTACAAAAATAGATTTGAAATCAAATGGGTCAGAGCCCGAAAGTGGAAATCATTTTAAAAACAGCAAGTGTTTTAATAACATTGAAACATTAAATGCAAAGTACATGTTAGGACGTGCACTCACATGATATTCTCACCTCTCGACTACATGTGCACTCCTAACGTACCGTACCCATCTATAAGACATCCATATCTAACCAAACCGTAATAAGTTCTACCCCTTACTACTCGATTCCCATAATACATTCTAGCGTTATCAAATAAATAGAGGGCTTTACTTAAACTCAGATTCTCAATATGTAATACATTTCACTATCGATTAACCCGTTATGTTTTCTCAAAATAATACCATAATTTTATTCACAATATTAACATGAGAGTTCCCATTAATTAAGTGTATATTATTCACATAATAAATATACAATACAAGCACCCCGAGACTAAGCTGCGGTGCACACATACTCTACTATCCATCCCGGTACATCACGTACATAAGGATCACGCATTCCGAATCTCTCAGGAATCGTTCAGATAATGGAGGCGAACACAGTCACATCACATGGGTCACGCACATACCTGCGCTCCTACGATCAGCAGACTTATTAACATCCCAATAAGTCCTTCTCTGACCTATGTTCATCGAGGTAACCAATCTAAATCCGGGCAACACAAGGATTAAAGGGCCTTAAGCGAACGTAAACCTCCCGTGATAACAAGTATGGTAGGTATGTCATACACATAAAATCAATACATATACTAAGTATTCACACATCTTAGTAATCACCATATTATTGGTGGTACACTTCTCATTCTCGTACCGACATATAATACTACACAATTTATATGTTCCCGGTTAATAAAATAAATTAGGCCGTCAATAGTTCTCGCAACGTAATAGACACTCACGTCCTACTTCATATTTTCCCTTAGGTTCAAACTACACTTCTAGGTTTGACTCCTCATTATATCCCAAACATCCCAAATATATCAATTACTCATCAAGGGAAGGCTATCTCTACCTATACACAAGGTTACGGGGCACTCGGGATCAAAACAGGCTAAAAAGCCTAAACTGTCAACTCGTTCGAAGTCTCGTTCGAACGAGGCTGTTCGAACGAGAGTTCGTTCGAACGAACTGGGCTATCTAACGAGATCTCGTTCGAACGAGATTATCGAACGAACTTCACCCTCGTTAGAAGTCAAAGGTCAACTCGTTAGAAGCTCGTTCGAACGAGCTCGTTCGAACGACCTGGGCAGGTCTTCTAACGAGTGGCCAGTTTCGAGCCCAGAAATCCTTATTTCGTTTTTCCCAATTTTCTTCACTCCTAATCTCACATAAAAATCGACCCAACATCATTTTAAGGTTCATAATTCGTACTAAACACTCATAGGTCATAATCAAACGTTTATATAGGGCTAACTCATCTTAAACATCATCAAATCTTCAAATCTCTTTATTTATTCCCAATTTATATGAACATGAACCCTAACATTTACACATCATAATTGAACCTACTATAATCCGTTTTTGTTTCATCTAAGATATTATTAACATCAGAATAATCGCCTACATATAATTCTACATGCAATTCCTCATCAATATGTAAGATTCTATCTCCAATTTAATGGGTTTTTCATTAACTCCCAAGAACAAATCAGATTTTCATCAATTCCTACACATGGAAGAAACATTCTCTATAAAAATGAAATTAAATCACTTGCCTTAAGGGTAACTCTGGATTTGATGACGAATCTGATGAATGGTTCTCTCTCTCCTCTGCACAATTCATCCTCCTCTCTCTCTCTCCAAGCTTTCTTCTCAAGGTGTTAATGGAGGTGAGGTTGGTTTTGCCAAGTTATAACCTCTCCCGTAGCCCACTTCCTAAATTGGGGTTGGAAATGGCTTAGTGGGTTAATACTAAGTCAGATTTTAACTCTAATTTTCGTGGGTTTTAATTACCCAATTTTTGAAATTACCAAAATGCCCTTATAAGTTACCAGTATGGCCCAAAAATGCCCCGGGACCCAAACTTAACCCCCGGCTAGTGTTTTATGACTATTTTGACCCTTCCGAATGCGTTGGCACACTCAAAACGACCATACGGTTAATAGAACTAAAATTCACTTTTTAATTAAAATAAATATTTCTCTGACGCGACTGTCACACGCGTCTCAATAAAATTTCCAAATTACCGTATTTCAATCTCACGACAAATTTCATAATTCAATATTCATATATAATCATATACGCACATTATAATCAAATACCAACTCGCATCTCGCTAGTATTTTTATCCGGATTAATTTCCAATTAATACACATTTAATTAAATTAATCCCATAAAATAAATATCACAAAAATACGGGGTATTACACAACTCTTGAAAATATAGAGCCAAACATCATCTAACAAATCACCCGTTAGGATCGATTTGCTAATTAGTTTAAATCATAAAAGGAAACCCAGAGTTGAATTTCATAGAAATAATTCCGCATTTTAGAAAAACCTATGTCTAGTTCGATTCTAAAATAAAAATTAAGACTAGGAATTCGATTTTCTCTCGAAAATCATTTACCCTCTCTCGAGGCGTAAATCAAAAGTAAGAGTGCAAAGTTAATTATCAAAGGAAAATTCAATTTAATTAAACTAACTAAATTCAATTAACATCAAATTAATAGGTAATCCCACCCCTTGAAAGGGGTTTTCTAGCCTAACATAATATAAAGAATGATAATCATATTAATAAGGCAATGAAATAAAAGTAGAGAAAAGAACAATCAAACCAAATTTCTTTAAGAATAATTGAACTTCAATCTTCCAATTTGAAGCATACACCACTCTAATTTAGCATCCAATTGATTTGCAATAAAATACCGGCTCAATTAAATCTCTTACAAAAATTATCCTCACAAATCTCTAACAAAAAATAAAAAATAATAAAATAAAACTATTTACAAAATGATGTTTATCCTAATTTATTTTCTACACTAAACTATCTCTCTTCTTCTCCAAGTCTCTTCTTAGGTCTTCAAATGACCTTTAATCTTCAATTTATATGCACATGGAGCAAAGGGGTATAGTTGGAAGAATTAAGGTTCAAGAGCATGGGGTGTGTGCATATGGGGTCAAAATAGGGAAATGCACAAACGTGCATGGGTTGTGTGAGTTCATGTGGATGAGGGGTGAGGGAATAAAATCAGATTATGGGGATTAAATTAGTTGGGGGTAATTTGGGAAAAAGGGGTTTTAAATGGGTTTAACACATGTGGGAAGTAATGTTTTTAGCTTTGGTTTGGTTTTGTTGTTTGGCAGGTGAAAGTCGTGTGAGACAAAAGAGATGGAAAAATAAATGGTGATGGGTCTATGGGAAATGGGTTTGTTTGGTTCAATGGCTACGATTCCAAATCGAAGATGGGAGGTCGGGTCGGCGGGTTTGGGCGCGAGATAGGTTTGATTGGGGATTTGTGTTCGAAGTGGGTCGATGTCGTCGAAGGAGCATTAGGCAGGTCCGATCGGGGTATGGCCAGATTTGAGGTTGGACGAGATGGGTTCCAGGTCCATAGCTCGGTTTTCTGGGGTAACTCGGGTTGATGGGAACTGGGTCTCGGCTTAGGGCGAAGTGGGTTGAGGATCCGAGTTGGGTTATGGGGTAAGGGGAGTTGGTGAGAGAGAGAGGGTGAGAGTAGAAGAAGGGTGAGGTGGTTTGGGTGTTAATGGAGGAGAGAGAAAAGACGTATGTGGTGTAGAGAAGAAGAAGAAGATGAATAGTAGTTGGTGGGGGAGTAGTTTGGTGTGGTGAGATGTAGAGTAATGAGGTGTTAGAAACAAAACCTATAAATTCTAAATAAATATAAAATAAAACGACTCTAACTAAAAATCTAAAAAAATATAAAAAAAGCACAAACTAAATACACATGGGGTACGGGCTCGGTTTAGGCTCGGGTAAGGTTACGAGAAAGGGAAATCAGCTCCATTTGATTGCAAATTGCCTCGAAATAATGCTTCGGACATCGCAACTGCAATCAAGCCTGCAGATTGAATATTTATACGCATAAGACTATTTTTATTACAAACGAGCGACTAAAATGCATCAATTCAGGGTATAAAATTAACACTTTGGGGTGCTTATCATACCACCTCCAAACAGAGCGTTGCTAGTCCTCGGGCAATAAGATAGAGAGAAAGAGAAAAATAAGAAACCAAAAGTGTACCACTTTCGCGGGCACTTGCGATTGCATTTAGATGTGCAATAAGCCTTTAAACCTATAGGTTGCCCTACATGACGATTTGTGTCTCGTGAGGGTTTGCAGGGAATATACCCATAAATTCTTATTTGTAAAGATTTATTAAAAGACAGTTAATCTCTTATTAGACGTAGAATAATCGCACGATTCATTATGAGATAAATGATTTCAGAAATACAAGCTAGAACTTGTAAAAAGTTTAGATAAGTAAATACTCAAGGCACATCCTTCCTAGAACTCAACGTGTGTAGTGTGAATCGGTCAAAACGGATCGAGTATCACTAGAGTATTTCCTAGATTGCCTTATCGGAATAAACGCTTCAACTTCAAATCTCACGGATATATCTCTCTCAAACGAAATTTCGAGATTAGTGTTAATGTATCGCTTTTGTGTGTGAGGAGGTGAGTAAATGTAAGCAAGTTCAAACGTCTCACACACACACATAAGAAAAAAAGGTACATTTTGAAAGAAAAATGATCTCATGAAAGAAATGTTAATCACTATAATGAGAACGTCGAGTTATTAACCACGTTGACTTTCATTTGCCCGAACACCTAAGGGAAATATAGATGTTTATGGGTGAGGGGAAATGAGATGAGAAGGATGGGATATGAGGTAGGATGGTTGTGTATGGATACATGATGAGTGGTGGATAAAAGATGGATGCAATAGAAGAGTGTATACACTTTAGGCACAAATGTCTTTATTACATAAAAATTCACTACAACTCTCGTTTTTGTTTACTTTTCTCTCTCTTTTTTTTCTTTTTTGTAATACCCCGTATTTTTACGCATAATTATTTTTATGGAAAATGGGGATTAATTAAATTAAAGGGATAAAATTTAAATTTAAATTAATCCGATTTTATGATAATAATCACTAGGGGGGTGAGAGTTAGTAATTATTGAAATAAAATTATGGTCGGGAATGAGATACACGGTAGTTATATTATAAATAATTGGGACGCGTATGAGTCGCGTCATTTATATATATTTGGAGGGTCAAAAGATAATTTATTTTTGTATAACTCGGACGACTATTTTAAGCACGTCAGAGTGTCCGGAAAGGTCGAAATAGTCAGAAAACACTATTCGGGTATTTTATTTGGAGTTCAGGGCATTTTAACCCAAAACGACACCCCGGAGGGGTATTTTGGTCTTTAGGAATTTTAGGGTAATTAAATGGACGAAAATTGGGTTTAATTAAAAGACATTTTGGGTTAGTGGCAGTCAGTTTCAACTTACGTGAGAAAAGAGGAAAAGAGAGAGAGAACCAAGGAAGAAGAAGGATACTCCATTAGAGCCTTAGCCAAGAACTCAACCTTTCACAACAAAAAGTACACCAACGTGTTGATCGTGTCAGGAGGATCGTTCCTATACCAATTTCAATCCGCGAATCAGAAGTTAATTTTTAAGGCAAGTGATTATCTTGCTCTTCTCTTAGCAATTATTACTCTTGTTAACATGTGTTGAGGTTTTAGAACAACTAATACCCAATTTGGGATTATCTATGATGAAATCGTGTAGGAATTCTAGAAATCTGATGGGGGATTCCATGTAGAGGATTTTCCCCCTTAATTGGAATGTGAAATTTGGCGAATTAGATGTTAATCACAAAATAAAAATGGAGTTTTTATAGACAAATAATTATGGGTTTATGTTAATATGGTTTATGATTAAAATTTGGGAATTTATCGTAATTACATGATGATTAGGAGGATTTGACCCCAAAACTATGTTAAGAAGTGTTATAGGGTGACTTAGAGTAGTTTGGTAACCTTGCATTTGAGTTGGAATGGATTTAGGTTGAGATTTGAGAAGAGAAAATCTGGAAAAACGGACTTTGGAGATGAACTGGGCGACTTCGAAAATTTCGTTACAAGTCCAGCCCAGGTCGTTCAAACGAGACTTCTAACGAGATTCCAGTAGCCCTTCTAACGAGATTCCAGTAGCTCTTCTAACGAGATTCCAGTAGCCCTTCTAACGAGTTTAGGAGTTCGTTCGAAGTCCCTTCGTTCGAACGACCCTCGTTCGAACGAGATTTCTGGGTCTTCTAACGAGATTCCAAAATGGCCTTTTTAAGCCCAAATTTTGATTCAAACTTCCTCTAGGCTTATTCAAGTGAGTGTTAAACCAGTATGATCCTTGAGTGACTTATATTAATAATTAATAGTGATCGGAGAATATGTCGACCCTCGAAAGGTATAAAATCCATAGAATTAAGGAGGTGCGAAAATACAAGGTAGAGTACACACGAATAAAGTATGAGTTATAATAAGAGATATGATATATGTACTGCAAATACTAGACTGTGGGAAAGCTAATGAATTTTATATAAGTTGTGTGCATGCTTATTGTTAAAAGTATTATGTGTATGACATACCTAGCTACTGGCTATCAAACGGAGGTTAACGCGTTGTGGACGACCGGATCCTGTGTGCCTTCGGGGGATTTAGAGTCGTACCACTAGAGCATGGAATCTAGGTACGGCTTATCAGTGAGAACGATAGTGATGACGATCATATGGGTGCGTAGCCCATCGGCTTGGGACTATGCTCATCTCTAATAGGTGTTTATGTTTTTATTGGTTCTCAAGAGATTGAACCTGTTGTCATCTATGCGTGAGCTTTGCATATGGACTAGATAGCCGAGTATGCGTAGCACCAAGGGTTTCTCAACCAAGGGTGCATATTACTATATTTATATAATTTAATATGTATACATTAAGTGCATAAGGTGTGTATACCGGAAATCATGTTTGGTGTCTTATGCTGTTGACGCTATTTTTATATGTACACTTATGGTACTATGAGTTGGGCATTAGGAAGAATACGAGAATAAACTAAAGAAATCCTAATTATATATTGAAATCATAAGTACGTCGGTTTTGAGTTATTTAGGGAGACTTTCAAACATCATATTATACACTTAGTAGTCAGTCAGGGTATCATGACTAGTATGGGTAGTTAGGCTCGTTAGACGTGCGCACTAGATCGAGGGGTGAGTATCTCAAGTGAGTACGCTAAGTTAACTTGATTAATAATTGTGCTAATTGAATCAATTTAAGCACTTGCTATTTTTTAAACTGTTTTCAACTCGGGCTCTGACCCGTTTTTCTGTATATCTTTCTATTGCTCCATTATTTTAGGTGCTCAGCCACAGGGACACCAACCTTAGGAGACTCTTTTCAGTTGCCGTGTTGTAGCTGCTATGGAAGCTGCAGGATTATTGCTAGTAGACGACTCAGCTCATTCTTTCTTTTTCAGTTATTCATTCTGTTGGACTTGTCATTCTTACCTATGTTTACTTTAAGAGATTTAGTCTTTTAAATTCTCTATTATATTTGATTTCTCTCATTGGATTTATTGTATGGGATTGTACCTGGAGATGTTTACTCCAGACATTTATTTTACTTCAGTCAGACTTTACTTATGTTAGTGTGATGCATGGTATTTATGGGTATTCTCTTAGTAGTAGTTAATGACAAGATAAAAATTGGACATCACCCTTTTTAAATACTAGGTGGTCCTTTTTATTAAAATAGAATTTAAGTTTTTGATAGTGGTGCATTATTTGAACCAACTTGATATTCTGAAATTGATTAATTAAGGACTGATCACCCGGTAATTAATTAGGCGGGGTGTCACATTTTTTTTATTTTTTTTTATTTTTCTTTTTTTTCTCTATTTTTTTTCTTCTCATTTTTTTCTTCTATTTTTCTATTTTTTCTATTTTTTTTATACTCTCAACACTGAAGACATTTAACATTTGAAAAACACTATTTTTCTCAAAAATGAAAGATGATATATAAATGGAGTGATAAATGGATGGCGTGGGGAATATGGAAGAATATGATAAATGGTAGGAGTATGGATGAAAATCAAGCATTCGGGACAAACTTCAAGACACATGTTTCTTACAACTCGAAAGTGATGTCGTTCTCAGTAATCAAGCCAAAATTTTATGAAAAATAATGAGATCATACAACGATTTAAGTGCGGACCCAAAAGAAGTTGAATAAACTTGTGACTCGGAGATTGCGTAAAGCTCTCTGAAAGGTTAAAAGGCACGAATCTCACAAGTTAAAGTCTCTACTAGTGATCCTTAAGGTTCTCTTTAGAATTGTAGTACTCCTCAACTCTAAAGCGTAGTGACGTGATAAGTACGCAAATTTTGATGAGTCTATAAATTCATGGTGCAACATGCCTTGGGACGTATCACATAAGCTATTCAGAAAAAATATTCTCTAGCTTGATTCCTATACTTTGAAAGATGGATGATTGAAAATTCACATCAATAAATGAGATGAAAGAAACTGCACGAAAATTTTAAAAAATCAGGTTTTAAAAAAATCAAAATTTTTCAAAAGAGGTACGATTTTGATAAAATTCACCACCCCCAAACAAAAAAGAATATCGTCCTCGATGTTAAGTAAAATGATTTTTAAAATTGAGAGCAGAAGGGAGGAAAGAGATTACCAGAATCAACCGCTAATGAAGTGGACAGATGTAGCCAAAATGAACCTGAATAAATGATAAGAAGAAAAAAAATATGTATAAGTCTATAAGTATTGTAAAGCACTGGGTGGTGTGAAACACCACCCTCAAAAAGGATGAGACTAGTACAAGAAATCACGGACTGCCTCCTGGGAGCGCTAAGTTTAATGTCTTCAGCCAAACCGAACCATTCTCACCCTAAAGATAATATCTATGAAAGTGCAGGGCGACAGAAAAATTGGGTGATGATAATCATCCCCAAACAAGATTGAAGCATCAGTCTTATTGGATGAAGGCTAAAATGGTCAATGCATCTGTAGGACAAAGTGCATCACATGATGCAAAGCATCGGTGGACCATGGGCGAGTGGGTATTAAGGAAAGGGTGATGGTGAAGAGGTATCGGCCACGGGGCCTTGTTGAGCTTAAAGGTGAGGGAAACTAGGGCCCTATAAGCATGGTGCTCTAATTGGCGAGGGAGGCAAAAAGTTGTGGAAATTGTAATGAGGTGGGCCTCATAGAAAGGACACGATCGTTCTATAAATGAACGATGATAATGGTCGCGCCGTGACACGCCAGGGAGCTGTCGATGGGAAAAATCAACACCACAAGAGAGTGGAGGGCATAGAGTAACAAGCTCGATGTCACAGAAATGGAGAGTAGCACCAAAAATACTCTCGTGAATGGTGGAGGATGGTTTCAGGTGAGGATCTAAAAATGTAGATGGAAATTCAAAATGTATAAAATTAAGATCCAAACCAGGTGGTGGGATAAAAGGGATAATGGGTGGGTTGGGTGGGATAAACGGCGGAGGAAGATGATCCAACTCAAGTGTATGGGCCACACACTCATCAGGAGGAGTAAAGGAATACTCATAAGGGAGTGTAGTTTATAAAGATGGAGTGGTCAACTTCTCCACAAGAATATCACCGATGAATGTGGTGGGAGGTTCAAACGAGGCACCAAGATCGAAGATAGAGGAATCACTATAAATAATGGGCTCAAAAGGGCCAAGCAAGGTGGAACATGATCCATATTCGGATAGTTAGGAACTATCACAGTATCTATCTCAGGAAAATGGTGAGCACTCATAACCGGAGCTAACCTAGAATGAAGTGGTTCCTCGGGAACACAAGCGATAGGGTCGATAGGTGTAGACTCAGGAATATTTTTGGGTATCACGGGAGTAGGAACCTCAAGTGTGGGTTCCTTTGGATTTTGAGGAAGAAAATCAGTCTCATTAATGAAAGGTAAGTCAACACAGCTGTCGACTTGGGACCTGGACCATGGAATGGTCTCAACTTCGAGATTCTCGGGGTGGTAGGGTTGGTCACACTCAAAATCCATGTCACAAGAGGACACAACATCATCACACTCGGGTGCAACAATGGGTGGATCCATGGGAATGTCCGACTCTCTTGCACACTCAAATTCATTTAATTATTGTTCAAGCCTTTGGAGAGCTTGAGTTTGAATTTGAGTGGCTTGCTCTTGCTCGATGATAAATTGTTGCAAGAGGGCCTCGAGAGTGGAGGTGGATGATGGTGTTGAAGTGGTGGCACGTGGCGGCGGTGGGTGAGGTGGACACAACTCGCTACTATCATGACTATACAGATAATACTCGTATGAAGTGTGTGCAGTGGGGCCAAGTTCATCATACACGAAAGGATCGCCTTCATGATGGACAAATGGTTGATATTTAGTGGGTGCATAGTGAGGGAACTGATCATGAACGGTTGCACAAGGTAGCCATGATGACTGTGGGAATGTGTGAGGATCCACAATATCGGGTTGGGATTCGTATTGCGTGAAAGGGTGATCAGGCCTCCACGAATAACTGGGGTACTCACACCACTCGGGATTGGGTATATCATGACAATGGGTCGAGGTGGGTTCCAAAACAGTGTCATATGGATACACATGTTCCATGGTAGGTTCGGATGGATATGAATAGTATGGGCACTCATGGGACATATGATCGGCATAAGAACAATGGGTGCACGATAAAGTACGTGACACATCGACACTTGACACCGAGGGTGATGGAATATGAGGTGCGTGCATAGATGGTGCAAGAATATCAACGGTATGGTGCAAGATTATTTTTCAAAATGGGTAGAGGTAGAGGCCATGGTAACTATCCTTGAAGGAAAATATTTCAAATTCATTTGGAGAAATATCATTTATCGATATGGACTCCTAAACACTCTGATATCAGACAATGGAAAAAAATTTAAGAACAAGTCCTAGTTGCCTACTGTGGTAGAGTAGGCATAAAATAATTCTTCTCAGAACTAGGTCAACCTCAAGAAAATGGGCAAATCGAGGTGACCAATCGAACTTTACTATATGGAATAAATAAAAAGTTAGAAGATAGCAAAGGAAAATGGGTTGATGAGCTACACCGCATCCTATGGACTTATCGGACTACTGAAAGGACGCCGACATGAGAAACGCCTTTTATGTTAGGATATGGGTCGGAGGCAGTCATCCCAACTGAAATCGACTTTCCAAGTAATGGAGTCCAAATATACGATCCAGAAGAGAATTCAGAAGAGAGATAACTTGATTTAAACCTTATTGAAGAGCGTTAAGAAGACGCATAAATATGGCAATCGACCTATCAATAGAGAGACACAAAGTTCTACAACAAAAGAGTTAAAGCTCGTCCAATTAAAGTTAGTGATCTCGTACTAAAAAAGTGTTAATTTTTTTTAAAAATTCCATCCATATTAGCATGAGCCATACAAAGTCATAGAAGAAGTATTTTTAGGTACCTATCACCTGAAAAATGTGGAAGGAGAACCATTCACAAATTCGTGGAATGCCGATCATCTAAAGAAATATTATCATTGAGAATATGTAATAGCTTGAGAGCACTTCCATTAAGTGTTGTCTCATATTGTGCAAATTTTATTTCTTGTTATCATATACTCATGAAATCTCTTGGTGGTATGAGAATGCTTGGAGTCTCATCTCCTAGACAAGTCTCAAAATAAGCTCTGCGAGGTGGGAAATTAAAATAACTATTTTATGGTGACACTTAACATCATTACTTTATGCTAAAAGTAAAATAAAAATTTCTATCTCGGTGGTATAAAAATGCTCGGGGTCTCGTCTCCTAGGCGTGTCTCAATATAAACCCTGCGAGGTGGGAAAATTAACATTATTATTTTATGGTAACACTTAACATCATTATTGTTATGATGAAAATTAGCATCATTATTGTATGGTGACACTTAACATCATTATTTTATGGTGAAAGTAAAATGAAAATATCTCCCTCGGAGGTGTGAGAACACTTGGAGTCTTGTCTCCTAGGCTTGACTCAATATAAACCGTGAGAGGGGGGAACCTTAAACATCATCATGCGATGGTGAGACTTATTGTATATGGAAAAGAAAAAACTACACAAGTATATGAGAATGATGAAGAAAGATAAAGCAAAGTATATTACAAATATTATTCACCAAAACATCCGAATATATGGGTATTGGAAATCAGAGTAACATTGTTAAAATCCCAAAGGTGGGACGAGATTAAAGTTTATAGAAAGAGGTGTTCATCAGAGACCACAGTCGGTCACTCAAAAATTAGAATAAAGATTACACAAGTTAGGTATCAGGTGCTAAGTCACCAGCAATTGTGACTTCAGGAACGATCAACTCTTCTTGAACAGTGGTGGCTTCTTGGTCACTAGCCTGATTCTCATCCTCAATAATCCGAGTCGTCCACTAGAGTAGCAATGGTTTCCGAACCATAAAAACTCAGGGAGTTGAGAGTCTCGACTACCTCAGGGTACGTTGAGACGAGGCCAGGAAATTGATTGGACACTCGTCTACAAGTGGCCTTGAACCCCTTCTCCAAGTATTAGATGTCATAGGCCGAGAACTCCTAAAACTCTTTAATATTTCCACGACCTCCTCATAGCTTGTCTTTAGAATCTCATTATCATCCTTGTCTCGCTATTTCAAGGTTTCCTCACGACTTTCCTTCAAGGCAACAAGGCAATCCCTATATCGGTCTCGAATCTTGAGCATGTCTTCTTTATGAGAATTTTTTATGCATATCGACCAGTTTCTTCCAGGCCTGCTTAACATATTTGATCTTTGTCTCAGATTCTACAACCAACTGATGAAGGTGCTGGAGAACGATGACATACTACAAAAAATATATACGAGAAATAAAAGTCAGTATGAGATTAGATAACCCTTCGTAATAATTATGAAGTACAGTTGTTACTCGAGTGACCTTGTGCAGAGATAAGGATGACACTCTGTTGCTGCTTTGTGCATCAAATAAGCGGTTATCGCATGGAAGGATCATAGACAGGATAACCTCTTCGGCTTTGGTTTGATTCCTAAGAAGAGACTCAGGATTCAAGGCCAGTTGAGTGAGACGCTCGAAATATGACACATCATCAAAGATTGGCACACTAGATGAAGGGGTTCATCTCGAAAGTTTTATTTTCTTCAACTATTAAGGAATAACCCCTAACCCAGTGGTCTCTTTGCTCTTTCACGAGCCCTATGTTGCATTAAGGATAATAGTTACAGCCTTCTTTTTAGGTTATGTCGGATGGTCAGTATTGACTTTTAATTTTAATAAAATGTTTCCTGTGATCCTAAACGTGGTTGGGACTATTCCTATGACAATATGCAAAATAAAGAAAATCAACAACTGTTATTATCGACTAAACATTGAAACGATAATAAAAGTTAGAAATTAATCAAATAGTTGAGATTGAAAAGACTCAAATGGTGCTGACCCCATTCTGGTAAATGGAAGAGCTTGATCATTTCCTCAAATAATATGAGATAATCAGGTCCTCTCAATTGGTCAATCCTCTAACTATTACTCGTACTTAACCTCATGTCAAATATGGTTGAGACGCTAATTGTATCCCACTTTCGAGACACCTTAATTTCCCTATACACCAGTGACTTATCATCGCCGATCTCCCACAGGCTAGAGATAAAAAAATATCGAGACTTCCAGTAATGATTGGATGTCTGGTTCATATGTAATAGCTTTCGATCTTATTTTCGAGCGATGAAGTGGTAATAATAAGGGTTTAATTTTATAGTAATAATTTAATAACAAAATCGAAAGACGTCCGAGGGTAAATCCTCCTCGTAGGCAAGCCTCCACAGAATGACTGACCCCGTAACAATCCTCCAAGTATTGGGGTCTAGTGGGTTGGGGTAACACCGATAGCAGATATGATCATCCTAATTCCTAACCCAAAGGGAAGTCAAAAACCTACCTTGAATATTTGTTAGTAGATAACAATCTTGTCTTTGTTACTGAGGTCGAAGGCCCTTTCGTCCTTGACCAACACTCTTATATGTATTCATGGGTCAATACCGTTTAAGTGTCACTAGATAATAAGATCGGTCTCTTGGACGTCACTTTGATATAATGAGGCAACATTTTTGTTAACCTTAAAAACTTCTTCTTCATCCTCCTCAATAACAGGAGCCTTGCCACGTTGGTCTCGGCCTAAATATTTATCCTCACTCGTTTTAATTATGGATTGGGCATTATAGGATGTGGATGAATGTTATCTTTAGTATCGTCATAAAAAGTATCATAGATTGGGGGATTAGTATCCCCACATTGACGAGTTGAGGTGTTAGGATGACCTCTGTTACTCGATTTAGCAAATTATGTTGTCTCGGACTAGCCATGACGAGCAATGGTCACCCTCATGGCCTCATCAAAAGAATTAAAAGAATCAGAGTTCGGAGTATCTGTACAAAGGTCCAAGCACTCAGGCGACTGTAAATTTTAGAAGACGACATACTATCACTACTAATGATAAAAACACTTCGAAAATTAACTTCAAGTGTAGTGTCATAGTGGGGAAAGTTAGACAGACACAAATAAGGGAGCACTGGTGTTAGAGGTATCGGAGTCAAAGGTGCCGAAGATATCTCTCAATCAAGATTGACTTTGGCCTCTTCCCTCTCTCAATGGACGCGATCACGAAGGCAACGTAGCTCTACCCAAGTCTCGTATAAACTTTGGAACATTCATAAACTTTTATTTAAAAGGTTTATAAGATTGGGAGGATCAAACACGTAAATGAATCATTTTTTGTGAAGAACACTTAACCCACAAATTGTCAGCCTAAACCGAAAAATTCACCCGAAAATGTCAAATTAAACTAAACTTTGATGTAAAATATTAATCTTTAATTAGAGACCTAAACCACCACCACCAAAACATATAACCCCTAAAATTAACAACACATAACCACTACAGAGTATGGTATACAGTCTAGAAAAATTGTCGAAAAAATACGAAATAGAGAAATGCTTGAAATAATAATAAAAAGGTAGAAGAAGTGTTCAGAGATACCTGGAAGAGAAAAGTGATGACTTGAGATTGATGGGACATGCCAGAGAAGACGATTAAAAAAGACTGAAGAGGCAGAATTCTAAATAGAAGAAGAAATATCTAGTTTGCTGGAATTCAAAGGTTTTAAAAAATGGCAGATGTAAGAGAAGTATTCCGCCTAAACTAAACTTGGAGACTTAAAATGGGTAATGATTTGACATAATTTCCAAAGCACGGGATAACATTAAGGTTGCGCGCATGATCCAAACTCACCTAGGAAATTACACTAAATCTCTTCAAATCACACCTCCTCTGACGCAACTGAGGGATGATCAATAACTGGTAGACATCTTATAATCGAATATGACCCGAGAGCACATGGGGGCGATATGATCGTTACGTCTGACGACCTGACGATTTTATCCTCAAGGTACGACTGACAATTGATAGACAACTAGGCCACAAAAGTCATGATTTGTAAGCCATTCGTCAGGACGAGACGAGACACTAAGTCGAGTCATCTTTAAGTCAAGGGGGACCCAGTTTAAACCTCATCTTCTTATTAACACAGAAAGGTTAAGGTCTAGGGGTAATTAATATACACAAGTATAGTCTTGTCCAGACGACACCCGAGTAACTAACCATACCATAGTATCGTCCCATCGACGATACCAATCTTCTCACCTATACCTAGTTTGTACAAGTATAATCTCAACTAGATAACACTTTGGTAGCTATCCAGAGATGATCGCCTCATCTCATAGATAAGAATAACCTCTCCCTTACCAGTGAAGAATGCTGACCTCAAATGACACTCATATTACAGGGCATCAGAGGTCTGGAATTGGTATGTCAGACACATACAAACATCCTATCTCATCTCGATTTTTAACATAAAATCTATCACCACAGACCCTTGATCGTGTTGTTACCTCGAGTATAACCTCGGACGTACCTTCTATAAATATGTTCATCCTGGAATAGAAAGCATGACAGGGGTATTTCGATCATATCTACACAAAAACGTTATTAGAGATCAATAACCCACGTGAAGGAATATTCTTCATAATGACCTTACTTTATATACACACAACTCGCACTCTCTCATAGGTCATAACCTCAACTAGGGGTGGGACACATTCTAAAGGTCACACCATGTCTTCTTCACGTGGATCGACTTTTGAAAACCTTACTATTACTTGACATAATTGAGTTTATAGAGAGAAATATTGAGTGTGTACTTTCCATGGCCATTAGTGCCATACTATAGTGAAAATACTCATATATTATACAGTGGACGTATGTCAAGCCCGAACCACTCAAATACCTATGTTCATCTTTTCTCTCTCTTATTTCTTCTGTTAAGTTTCTTATTAATTCATATTTCATTACAATTGTGCAATACCTATGTCCTGGTTGAATCCATTATATGATCTCGATATCATAAGGGAACATCGTCTGCATGCGCTATAAATGAAAGAATTGTCAAAAGGAATGGCACACACAGTACATCGATAAATAATAGGCCTTTACCATCATCATATAAGATGTCACATCGTATAACTTATGGATATGGAAATCCTTATTCGGGATGCCATTATCGTGCAATGATCTTAATATGTTGCATCGTTCAAATTTTTTTCACGAACTTCGAAATGGGGTTACGCCATCGATGAATTATTTAGTCAATGGTAATGACTATGACACGGTCTATTATCTGGATGATGGGATATACCCACCATGCGCAACTATAATGCATACATACAAAATAAGATGAACCTAATGCACAAACGCAAATTATTCGCTCAAAAGCACGAGGCATGCATGAAAGATGTTGAGAGGGAGTTCAGTGTACTGCAGACGAGGTTTACTTTCATCCATTAACCATGAAAGCTATGAAATATGGAGTCACTATTTACAATATGAAAGCATATATTATACTGCACATCGTGATTACGGGGGACGAGCGTAGGGGATGCCCATGGCATAATGAGTACGAGCATAGTGAGGAACTGCCTACAATTATTATGGGAAAACATCGTTTTACACATATTGGGACGTGGTGCTAAGATGAGGGACAGTGATAAAAATCGTCAATTGCGTGATGATTTAATCGAGCACATCTGAAATAATATGGACAACGATGAAGACAACGAGTGATAAGCAATAGTGTTTTAAACTTTTTTGCATAATCTTTTTTTCTTATTAAATATTTTTGTTTATATGTATACGTATGACTTTTACTTTGAATTATCACTGGTGGTTCCGAGATGGCAATGAACTTATTTACCAAGCATTTATTAAGTTGGGTTTTAAACTGTTATAATAAGCTGAATGGTGTTGTAATATGTTTATGTTAAATAATAAAGTAAACTCACGTATAAATATTGCCATAAAAATAAATTATTCATTGATGGATATATGAATAAGATTATATTCTTAGTTGAAGAACAAAACTATTGACTTGAGTGACTAATACATAAGGATTGTCTTTACATACAATTACATTGGATTTAATCACGTGAGTCCATATCAACCATTGACTCAGACACTCCAAAATCTTGGTTGGATGTTCCAGAAGCAGAGTAAGTCATCGAAAGAAGTGTGGGTTCAGTTCGCAACACAATTGCTTCAATTTTGTTATATCGCTTTACTTAAAATTGGGTTTGAACCTCGTTAAATGTCGATATGTCCATCTCCATGATAGTGGATTGCTCGCGTCTCAAATGGAATAATTGATATTCTTTTTTAATAATTTATTCTTGCGTTTTCATAGACATAAAAACCTTCATTTGAGAATTAAATATATTTTCTTGGTTAACCTTCCGTTATTTCTTTTCCTCGTACATCGCTTCATTGGTATCACATTTCTTCAAGATGGCGACATTTGTGTCCAAGCTATTATTTCGTGCTCGCTGTCGTGCATACTGTTTCTCACCCTTTTGGCCAGGAACTCACATCCTCCTTGGCTATCCTCATCGCCGTTGGGTTAAGACTATTCGACGTGTGGTTAAACAACATGTTCCGATGATCAGGTTTGGGCAGTTGTTTTAAAATTTCGTAATAATTATCAAACTTGAAATGCTTTTCTGTCCCGACGAGGTATGCTTCTCGGGCTTTTATAATTTTCACAAACGTAATAAAATAAATATAAGTTTAAAACACTGATATAATGTCTCACTATATATTCTTATTTACCAAAAATAATAAAAGCGTGTCTAATTACGATATCAAACTCATGTGTCCCGTTACCCCAGTTCTTGTATATATGGGAGAGTCTCGCAACGTATATCATAACCCATTGAGAGATATGATTATACACCGACGAAAGCATTATGTGGGTCCGTTGTATAAAAAATTCCACATTCGTTTCCTAAAACGTCCCATGTGATGAGAGTTCCCATCCATACTATTTACGGTATGTTTAGTGTACACGTCACATAATATTTCATCCTCCCGTGATGTCGTATTGCGATTGTGTGAAGATTGACTCAGCGCGCAACAGTTGAAGGTTGAGCGTTAGACATATTTCAACAATTAAAATTACGTAAAAATAAAATTTTGACTATAAACCTTAACTGAGATTAAATAAGATAAAATCATGGGATTTAAACAACAAAAAAAAAAATAACAAAATAAGACAAGGATAATGATTGGAATTTTTTTTGCAACAAAAATTGAAGAAGATGTGATATAGTAGAGAAGAGGTTATGTATGAAATATGTGGGATTGATTATTTATAGAAACGACTAAAAATAGCCATTAAAATATGTCCGCTATCCTATTTTTTCATATGATGAAAATGAAAAGGGTATCAAGATTTTACAAACCCGATAAACAATCTGCAACTTTACCAATTCGCTACACGATCTGTACCCTTTCCAACCCTATTCATTCCCTAACTGCAAGCCATCCGTTCTACACGCTAACACATTATCTTGAGTTTTCATTCCACTGTTGATGCTCTAAATGCATACATTTATGTTGTGTTAATTTTGAATCTGAAATATGAAGTTTGAATCTGAAATTTGAAATTTAAATTTTAAAAAATAATTATTTTTATGTTTGAATGAAGATAATTCTACCTCTTAATATTTAAAGATAAAAATAATCATTAATTTTTAATTATTTTAAAAAATAAATACTATTTAATACTTTTAAAATTTAAATTTAAGAGATAAAAAGAATTACATGTTTAAAGTAAGGCGACTTTTGTTGTGTGTGAGGCAGCGATCTTTACACATGGCTAAACTCACGAGTCACGCGACACTCAGTACAAGTAGTCCGACTCCACATTAGCAGCATCACAATTGGTTGAACACATTTCCCACGCAATTTACGCCAAATCCTGCACGTATAATCAGGTCGTACCAGACAGCAACAGATAGATCTGTTCACCCAACAAGACCAGGCTGCAATAAGTTTTAAGATAGCCTACCCTATGCGCCACTCACGTGTCCATCTCATACAAATGCCTACTCTTCGCTTCGCACCTCTTAATCTCCGTTGCTCAATTTTTGGCATCGTTGATACCAAAGCTTCGGGTCCTTGAATAAAAAACGCCATTTCTCATTCCAATTGAATGAAGATGAAACATCCAGGAAATTCGGCTACACAAACCCTACCAACTCCAGATGCCAGGCTTCTCGTTCGCGAGACCATGCGAATTAGCGCCAATCTCGCCTCTGAGACCGCCGGATCGAGGCCGCACGAACCCAAATTTGGTGACCAATTTGTGGATTCGAGTTTGAGATTGATCTGTTGCGAGGAGATCGACGGTCGCCGTTGGAACTATTTTGCAGAAAACGAAGGTTCTAAGCACTTCAACAAGACCTCAATTCGTGCCGTCAGCTTGCATACTCCCAAAACACCTGCAGATGTTAGTTTCTCCTCTTACACACACGTGCGAATATCTAATATTTATATGCATTTTCTTATTCTCCATCCTCACTCGCTTCTCAATTCTTTTTCATTCTTTCATACAGCCAATGGGTAGGATGACTAGTTTGAATCTTTAAGTCAAACAAATAGCTACTTCATCAGTCTTTTTATTACCATTTTCAATAGCTCAGAGGACATGTCATTTGGAGAGCACCGAGAATTTTAAATTGTCTGCATTGACTAAATTAAAAAACACCCTCCTAACAAACTACTCTCATCATTCTATTTATACCCAAAATATTACATGTGAAAACACCCCAAATACCCTCACTAAAATGAAGCTTTCGCACCTGTGTCGCTCCTGCGCTACCTAGATTGTAATAAGCAAACCTTCACAGACACCCAACCAAGCTTTGTTCCCGAAGAGAACCTTTGTTGGCCGCGAACTTCCAATTCCCGAAATCTCAAAGTTCTGCCTCGTTTGCGGGGGTAGCGACCAACTCGCGAAAAATAAACGCGAGCAGCGAACCAAAACCTCACATAGATTAGAGATCACACGTGCTTTGAAGGTTATACAACCCACATCAGCCACACAAACAAAAGAATGTTATACTAAGGTTCTATAAATTGGCTCAAACTTACAAAATACTAATGACTTTCTCTCACATCAGATGCACCATGAACTATTTTCTTATAAATTGAGTCTTTATAGGATATTCTAGATAAGGGAAATAATTATTCTTTTACTAGGCTGTGATAGTATATTCTAGGCTGGGCTAAGCCCAGTGTATTATTCAAAAGATAATCAAACTCGAGGCTAATTTTTTTTTATAACTTTGACTTGGTCTAGAACTGGCTAGATCCTGGTGTAGTCGACCTTTAGCTCCGTCCTTGCTTTCGTAAATCTAAATCTGTATGCAAACTGAATAAATGATGATGACCATAGACGTGATAATAATTCTTGCCACAACCATAATAAGAATATTAATAATAATTGCTGTAGTAGTAGTAAATGTTTTAGATAATGTCATTCTAAAAAACAAAATATATACGAAAGAGAAGTAAAATGAAAATGATCGATGTTCAATTTACAAGTTCACGTGCATACCCAAGAAAATTGGGATAATACATGGTGAAAAATGAAAACTACATCAACAGAAAAGCCCCTATGATAAGTCTGTTACCTTGGAAGACAATTTTAAGATTTAATAAAAGTGAAGACATGCCAAAGTCGCGGTTTAATTAATTTATCTTAAAAGACAGTTTTTGCATCGCACGTATATTTGATAATCAATGCATCTTGTTAGGTAGACATACATGTGGCGTGCATGTGTTATATTATATGTAAGAATAATACTTCATTTAGCGCGTTGATTTCTTCAATAATGAGAACGCATACGAAGATCTTCCGCTTCTGAAGTACACTGCCTGTGTTTTTGTTGAATATATGTGCAGGAGTTGGTGTCATTCATAAGATCCTATGTAGTGCCGGAAGGTTTCCCTGATAGTGTTATTCCTTCTTATGTGCCATACATGACATGGCGAGCAATGAAGGTATTTTGTATGAATTGTAGTTCAAAGGCTGTCTCTTAGTATGATAAGTTAAAGTGTGGTCATAGTTAGTGTTAAAATCCAACGATAACGATGTTATGGTCATTGTAGCATTTTTTTGGCGGAGCAATGGGTGTTTTCACAACACAAACACTTTTGAATTCAGTTGGAGTCTCCAAAAATCGAGCTACCCCTGGGGCTGTAGCTATCAATTGGATTCTCAAGGTATGCTTGGTGCTTATACCTCTGACGTTTTTCTTCAAATACTATATGCAATGCCTAACCTTTTGAAGTTATATTTTTTGATCAATTTGAAACATTGGAGACTTGAAAACCAGTTATATATTATTTTGTTCGACTGAATATGAACTTTCACGAGCCTTTGGAAGTTTTTTAGTTGTTACTTTGGATATTTTTCTCCGTCCTTTGCTTTCTTACTTAGAGTAATTGATTATATTATGTCCAGTGGTGTTTAGATTAGGATTGATACTAGAACAGAAAATATAATAAATGCGTGGTGTTAAAGAGATAATACACAACGTCTAATAATTTTAAACATTTGCCCGTTTTTAATACCATCTTATAATCCATTTAAAGGTTAGCGTAAGATAACCATCCATACACGAGTACTACAATCTTTTATCTCAAAACATGTTGCGTTGCTCCACTTCTTTCTTTGATAAATTTCCATTATACATCACCATTTGTAGAGTTTGGTTCGGATTGAACTTGTTGTGGAGGAGAGAGTGTTTGAGTTTAACTCAAATCCTCGTTGGTTTATCTTATCTTATCCGGTGGGATTTTGGTATTCAAGTTTGATAAGTATCTTTAGTTACTTATTTTGTGAGATAATTTACACCATTTGGACTTTTAGATTTTATCTCTTATTTAAGGAGTGCTTCTTCACCGAAAATTGGATATGAAAGAATTGAGCCATTCCATCTTTGTGACTCAATAGAGAGCTTTGTGAGTGAAAGTTAAGGGTTTACTTTATAAAGAAAATTAGTTATTCTAGGGACCAATTTTGAGTATTCTCTATTGAGATTTGGGTAAAATCTAGATGCCTTCGGTGAGATGAATATCGTGTCAGTTTTTCATCATTGTGTGAGGGTTATGTAACACCCTGTATTTTTGAGTAATTAGAAATTAATTAATTCGGTGATTTTTGGAATTTCACGTGTGCCGTAATTTAGTGAAATTAATTATTTTGTGTTGATTAAAATATTAATCGGGAGAGGTGATGCTTAATGTTTATGGAATATAATTACTAAGTGACAAGTGATTTGTTATTTTTCGTCATAACGAGTAAAAGTGACGTGACTGTGTTAGATCCCAATCGGGAGTCGGGTGTAGACGATATGAGATCGAGATGAAAAATTATGGTAGAGTGACTCCGATGGTAATTTTGAGGTCACGGTAGATTCCGAAAGGGTCGAAATAGTCAGAATAGTGTACCTGGGGGCTGGGTATGCTGATTGGGTCTCAGGGCGATTTTAGACTAAACCGGCACCAAATAAGGGAATTTATGTCATTCGGAAGTTTGCGGTAGATGGAACTCCGAATATTTGACAAGTATATCAACCCATTGGAGTGGGAGACTATGGTTAAGAGAGGAGGAGGCTATAGGAGAGGAAGAAGAGAAGGAAACTAGGCCTTCCCACACCGTTTTGCATCACAGACATCGCCGGAATCAAGATCGGAGCAAGGGAAGAGCAACTCCATCATCAATTAACGAAAATCAGACCTTTTGGACCAAGGCAAGTATTTATCTTGCGATTTATTTGAGCATGTTATAATACCCATGTAGTGTAGGGTTTAAATTACATGTTTTGGAAGAATTATTGGGATTTGGGTGGGTGTAATCCATGATTTGAAGTAGGAATGCATGTAGAAATGATTTCTTTAGATTAATATGACGAAATCAGAGATCTATGATGAATAACCTGTGACACCCCGACTAATTAAATACCGGGTAGCTATTCCTTTATTAAATTAATTCAAAATGCCAAGTTGGCTCAGCTAATAGCATCACTGTCGAAAATATTTTATTATTACTAACCACCTAGTATTTAAAAAGTAAGTTGTCAAATTTTAATTAAAGTCTGATTAACATGCAGTGAAAGATTTAAAGTAAGAATAATATCACCATTCACCATAACGAAATAATAGAATAACCATCACATGATTTAAATAAATCCGGAGGAAAAACTCCTCACCACAAATCCCACAACTGAAATAAGTAACGAAATACTGAATACTGAATCAATACATGCCAAAGTCTGAAAAACTGAAATGGAAATGTCTCTAATAGAATTTGGGCAACATGCCCTACAACTGAAGAATACTGAATATGGAATCTAAATGGTAGAAGCGTCTAAAAGCAAATCCCTGTAGCTTCCACAAACAGCTACAGCTCGTCACCTGAATGAGTATCCTATGCATGGTGCCCTTGTGGCTGGGCACCTAAAATGGTTTTACAAAAATAGATTTGAAAGCAAACGGGTCAGAGCCCGAATGTGGAGATACTTTAAAAACCTGCAAGTGCTTTAAAAACATTTAAAACATTAAATGCAAAGTACATGTTAGGATGTGCACTCACATGAAATTCTCACCTTTCGTCTAACTGTGCACTCCTAACGTAAGTACCCATCTAAAATGACACAAACCACTAGCTAAGTGACATCATATCTAGCTAGACTGTCATAGGTTCTACCCTTATTACTCGGTTCCCATTAACATTATAACACTCGCAATTAAATAGGGGCTTAACGTAAATTCAGGTTCTCACATAAAAGTAATACAACTCATTATAGATCATCCCTTTTGTTATTCCATAGTTACACACACAATACCATATGAAAGTTCCCAGTTTATTAAGTGTATATTTTCCACAACATAAATATACAATATAAGCACCCCGAGACTAAGCTGCGGTGCACACATACTCTGCTATCCATTCCGGTACATCACGTACATAAGGAATCATGTATTCCGAATCTCTCAGGAATCGTTCAGATAACACAAATCACAAACAGTGGAGGCGAACACAGTCACATCACATGGGTCACGCACATACCTGCGCTCCCACGATCAGCAGACTTATTAACATCCCAATAAGTCCTTCTCTGACCTATGTTCATCGAGGTAACCAGTCTAAATCCGGGCAACACAAGGATTAGAGCGCCCTAAGCGAACGCAAACCTCCCGTGATAGCGAGTATGGTAGGTATGTCATACACACAAATCATATATCAATACTAAGTAAACACGCATCTTAGTAATCACCGTAGTTTAATTGTAGTACTTATCGCATTCTCGTACCAACTTAATACATATACAACTTATATAATCCCGGTCCATATTTATACGCGCCATAATTTATTCTCACGTCGTAGTAGGCACTCACGTCTCAGCTCATAATGTCTATTTGATTCGATCCACACTTATATAATTTACTCCTCATTATATCCCAAATGTCCCAAGTATACTAATACACCATCAAAGGAACGTTATCTCCATCCTCGAACAAATTTACGGGACTCCCAAAATCAAAACAGGCCAAAAAGGCCTAAACTGCCAGCTCGTTATAAGTCTCGTTCGAACGAGGCTGTTCGAACGAGATTTCGTTCGAACGAACTGGATTTCGTTCGAACGAACTGGGCTATCTAACGAGATCTCGTTCGAACGAGATTATCGAACGAACATCCCTCTCGTTAGAACCCCAAACTGTGAACTCGTTAGAAGCTCGTTCGAACGAGTTCGTTCGAACGACCTGGGTAGGTCTTCTAACGAGTGACCAGATTCAAGCCCAGAAATCCTATCTCGTTTTTCACCAATTTCTACACCTCAAATCTCAACCAAAATTCGTCCCAACAATGTTTAAAGGTCTCTAATCAATCCTAACCATATCAAGGTTATATACTAACGTATTTTAAAGAACCAATTCATCCTAATCATCATCAATTCATCAAATTTCTACACTTTTCCCCAATTTTCAAGAACATAAACCCTAGAATTTATGATCATCAATTTACTCAAATTAGATCCGTTTTTGTTACATCCAACACATATTTACATCAGGGTAATCATTTCTCTACGATTCTACATGCAATTACTCCTCAACATTCAAGTTCTAAGTCCAATTAAAATGGGTTTTTATTAAACTCTCAAGAACAATTTGATTTATGTAAATTCCTACACATGGAAGAAGCATTCTCTATAATAATTGAAATTAAACCACTTGCCTTGATTCAATCTCTGATTTTGATGACGATTTGCTGCAGTTCTCTCTCTCTCCAAGCTTTCTTCTCCAAAGGTGGCTATGGTGGCTAGGGTTTGCTTTGGGAAAGTTTTGGAAACCTAATCTAATAACCCCCATAGCTTATTGGGTCATTAAGGGTTGGTTAGTGGGTTTAGTGGGTCAATTCCCAATCAGATAAAAACTCTTAATTTTCGTCACTTTTAATTCCCAAAAATACGAAATTACCAAAATACCCTTTATGTTGCCGGTATGGCCTAAAAATACCCCGGGACCCAAACTAAACCCCTGGCTAGTGTTTTCTGACTATCTCGACCCTTTCGGACGCGTTGGCGCACTCAAAACGACCATACGGTTAATAGAATTTAAATTCACTTTTACAATTAAAATAATTATATCCTGACGCGACTGTCTCACGCGTCCCAATAAAATGTCCAAATTGCCGTATATCAATCTCACGACAAATTTCATAATTCAATATTCATATATCATCATATATACTCAATATAGTCAAATACCAACTCACATCTCGCTAGTATTTTATCCGGATTAATTCCCAATTAATTCTCATTTAATTAATTAATCCCAAAAATAAATATCGCCAAAAATACGGGGTATTACATACTTCCCCCCTAATAACAGAATTTCGTCCCGAAATTCGGAACTAGAAAGTACCCGATAAAAACAACTCTGGATAACGTTCGCGCATCTCATCCTCGCGTTCCCATGTGGACTCCTCGACATTGTGATGTCGCCACTGAACACGCACTAACGGAACTATCTTTGACCGCAGCTTCCTCTCACTTCGGTCCAAAATAGCAATTGACCCCTCCTCGTAGGAGCTATCAGGCTGTAAATCAATCTCCTCCAAAGCGATGTGAGAATGAGCCAAATCGTCCCTGAGATATTTCCTTAGCGAGGAAATATGAAACACATCGTGAATCCGGTGTAAATGTTCCGGTAACCCGAGTCTATACGCAACTGGTCCAATCCGCTCAATAATAGGAAACAGCCCCACATACCTCGGTGCCAACTTCCCCTTCTTCCCGAAACGCATAATCCCCTTCATAGGAGATACTCTGAGCAAAACCTGGTCCCCCACTTGGAACTCCCTGAAAGATCTCTTCGCATCAGCATAGCTCTTCTGCCGGTCTTGAGCTACCCGAATGCGACTCCGAATCAACTCAATCCTTGCCGAAGTATCCTGAATCACTTCCGGCCCAAGTAGTTTGTTGTCCCCCACCTCCAACCAACATGCTGGGGAACGACAAGGCCTACCGTACAACGCCTCAAACGGAGCCATGCCAACATGCTGGCGAGCACCCTGCTGCTGCTGCTGTGGGGCCCTGCCCCTATCAGGACAATCCTGTCGTTTATGGCCAGTCTTGCCACAAACAAAATACTTCCCTGGGAAGTTCCCTCCTTTCTGCCCCTGCGGTCCCCGACCCTGGTGGCCGTTACCGTTCCTCCCTTGGCCCTGCTGAAACTGCTGCCCATTCTGCCCCTGTTGGCCGTTTGGACCCTGATGGCCCTGACGGAAACCTCCCTGTCCGTGCCTGTAATTCCCTGATCTGAACCTCTTCTGATCCCCCTGCTGGGAACCCTGCTCACCCTGTCTCTGCCCCTGAACAGATTGTGCCCCACCGGCACCATGTCCTCCAGTCCTGCCCTGATGGCTAGACTCTCCCGATCTCTTGCCCTCAGCGATATGAAAGCGGTGATCCTGGCAGTGTAACAAAGCAGCGTTAACCACATCAGAATAAGTGGCCAACGAAAGGTTCCCTAACAGATGCTGACGGATCCTCCATGTCAACCCTGTCGGTGAATTTCTCAATCTTCTTCTTTTCTGTCGGTATCTCATCCGGAACGATATTCAACAGATTCGTGAACTCGTCCTCATATTCGGCCACGGTCTTACCCTCTTGCTTCAGATTCATCAGTTTCCTCCTCATTTCCGTGTGAACAGCTGGCGGAAAATACTTGCGGTCGAACCGCACCCAAAAGTCCTGAGTAGTGAGAGTATCCCTCTCCTCCACGGTGGTAATAGACTCCCACCACTGCAGTGCAGATCCAACTAGCTTGAAAGTAGCTAGCACCTTCTTCTGAACGTCCGTGCACTCATACATCCTCAAGTGCCTCTGCATATCCTTCCTCCACTGGCTCAAGACTACCACATCTGAGCTACCTAAACTCTGGCGGATGCGCTTTCTGAAAAGCGTCACGTACACGTTCCCAAGCAGACGGGAATGCATTTGCCTGTACTGGCGCGGCAATCGGCGCCTGAGGTGGTGCCTGCTGAACTACGGCAATTGCGGCATTTACCGCTTGGGCTACAATGGCTGCAACCTCAGCGGCGTTCATCATGCCCTGAACTGGAGCGGGCTGGGGTTCGGGCGTTGCATCCCTGGGAACTCGTCGTGCACGTCGTGGAGGCATCTGAAATAAGAATGAAGTTTATAAGTTCACTGTTTATAAACTTAAAATAGCTGAAGAACGAAGCATACACAAAAGAGTACAACAGTCCTAAAATATAGGGCTCTATATCAAAGAAAACTTAGCGGAAACATAATAGCCGTACAGATCCTAAAGGACACTAGAACCTGATGCTCTGATACCACCTGTGACACCCCGACTAATTAAATACCGGGTAGCTACTCCTTTATTAAATTAATTCAAAATGCCAAGTTGGCTCAGCTAATAGCATCACTGTCGAAAACATTTTATTATTACTAATCACCTAGTATTTAAAAAGTAAGTTGTCAAATTTTAATTAAAGTCTGATTAACATGCAGTGAAAGGTTTAAAGTAAGAATAATATCACCATTCACCATAACGAAATAATAGAATAACCATCACATAATGTAAATAAAGTCTGGAGGAAAACTCCTCACTACAATACCACAAACTGAAATAACTAAACTGAATACTGAATCAATACATGCCAAAGTCCGAAAAACTGTAATGGAAAGATGTCTCTAATAGAAATGGGCAACATGCGCTACAACTGATAGATATTGAATCTGGAATCCAAATGATAGAAGCGTCTAAAAGCAAATCCTTGTAGCTTCCACAAACAGCTACAGCTCGTCACCTGAATGAGTATCCTATGCATGGTGTCCTTGTGGCTGGGCACCTAAAATGGTTTTACAAGAAAAATAGATTTGAAAGCAAACGGGTCAGAGCCCGAATGTGGAGATATTTTAAAAACCTGCAAGTGCTTTAAAAACATTTAAAACATTAAATGCAAAGTACATGTTAGGACGTGCACTCACATGAAATTCTCACCTCTCGTCTAACTGTGCACTCTTAACGTAATTACCCATCTAAAATGACACTATCCACTAGCTAAGTGACATCATATCTAGCTAGACTGTCATAGGTTCTACCCTTAATACTCGGTTCCCATTAACATTCTAACTTTATCAAATAATAAGAGGGCTTCACTTAAACTCAGATTCTCAATATGCAATATATTTCACTATCAGTTAACCCGTTATGTTTTTCTCGAAACAATACCGTAACTATATTCACAACATTAACATGAAGGTTCCCATTAATTAAGTGTATATTATTCACATCATAAATATACAATACAAGCACCCCGAGAACTAAGCTGCGGTGCACACATACTCTGCTATCCATCCCGGTACATCACGTACATAAGGATCACATATTCCGAATCTCTCTGGAATAGTTCACAGATAACAACATCACAAATAATTGAGGCGAACACAGTCACATCACATGGGTCACGCACATACCTACGCTCCCACGATCAGCGGACTTATTAACATCCCAATAAGTCTTTCTCTGACCTATGTTCATCGAGGTAACCAATCTAAATCCGGGCAACACAAGGATTAGAGGGCCCTAAGCGAACGCAAACCTCCCGTGATAGCAAGTATGGTAGGTATGTCATACACACAAATCATATACCAATACTAAGTAAACACGCATCTTAGTAATCACCGTAATTAATTGTAGTACATATCGCATTCTCGTACCAACTTAATATATATATAACTTATATAATCCCGGTTCACATTTATACGCGCCATAATTTATTCTTACGTCGTAGTAGGCACTCACGTCTCAGCTCATATTTTCCTTTAGGTTCAAACTACACTTCTAGGTTTGACTCCTCATTATATCCCAAACATCCCAAATATACCAATTACTCATCAAGGGAAGGCTATCACCACCTATACACAAGGTTACGGGGCACTCGGGATCAAAACAGGCTAAAAAGCCTAAACTGTCAACTCGTTCGAACTCTCGTTCGAACGAGAGTTCGTTGGAACGAACTGGGTCTTCTAACGAGATCTCGTTCGAACGAAAACTTCGAACGAACATCGCTCTCGTTAGAACCCAGACTGTCAACTCGTTAGAAGCTCGTTCGAACGAGCTCGTTCGAACGACCTGGGTAGGTCTTCTAACGAGTGACCAGTTTCAAGCCCAGAAATTCCTATCTCGTTTTTCACCAATTTTCTACCCTCAAATCTCAACCAAAATTCGTCCAATTAATGTTTTAAGGTCTCCAATCATCCTAAAACATACTAAGGCCATATACTAATATCTTTTAAGGAATTAACACATCCTAAACATCATCAAATCACAAGTCTCTACTCTTTTCCCCAATTTTTCAAGAACATAAACCCTAGAATTTATCATCATCAATTCCCAGAATTTAATCCGTTTTTATAACATATAAATTTGTAATTCTCTTAATTCAATCTTCCAATAACGTTTCTACATGCAAACCTACATCCACCATTAAACTAACAACTCCAATTTCATGGGTTTTCCTTTATCTCTCAAATAAGAATGATTATCAAGATTTCTAACATGGAAGAAACATTTTACTGCATAAAATGTAAATTAAACCACTTGCCTCGAGTGTCTCTGAATTTGGTGTTGATTTGATGAAGCTTTTCTGCAGAATTCCTTCTCTCTCTCTCTCTACAAGCCTTCTTCTCCAAAGGTGGCTAGGGTTTGTTTTGGGAACTTAGAAAACCTAATTCTAAAACTTCCCGTAGTCTTATGGGTCAATGTGGTTGGTAGTGGGTTTAGTGGTTGGTTTCCTAAATCAGATATAAATCCTAATTTTCGTCATTATTAAGTCCCAAAAATACAATATTACCAAACTACCCTTATAAGATGCCAGTATGGCCTAAAAATACCCCGGGACCCAAACTAAACCCCCGGCTAGTGTTTTCTGACTATCTCGACCCTTCCGGACGCGTTGGCGCACTCAAAACGACCATACGGTTCATAGAATTTAAATTCACTTTTATAAATAAAATAATTATAATCTGACGCAACTATTTCACGCGTCCCAATAAAATGTCCAAATTGTCGTATATCAATCTCACGGCAATTTCATAATTCAATAATCATATACAATCATATATGCACATATAATCAAATACCAACTCGCATCTCGCTAGTATTTTAACCCGGATTAATTCCCAATTAATTCTCATTTAATTTATTTAATCCCAAATAAATATTGCCAAAAATACGGGGTATTACAGTATATTGATGAATATGCATAAAGAACACTATGAATTAGGGTTTTGAGAATTTAATCTGTTCTTGGGTAGATTTCTTATAGAGTTGATATATTATTTATGTTAGAAATTGTCCCTAGACATGTGTTTGAGGTTTGGGTATGTTGAATAGGAGTTTGGGGGAGTTTCATGAAAGTTTGAGGTGTTAACCATGGAGAAAAACGAGTTTGGGACGAAGCTGTAAAAAATTGCTCAGGTCGTTCGAACGAGATCAAACGAGATTAGGATGTCATTCGAATGAGATTAATGTCATTCTAACGACCTTAGGTTTTGGTCAAGGAGATATATCTTTTCGTCACGAACGCGTGGCCGCCAGTTTCGTATTTTTCTAGTTTTTTTGAATTAGTTATGAATTTTCTGCGGAAGGGTGTCCGAGATCGAAATCTTTAGTCGAAAATTAAATTAGGGTATATAATGGTTTATGAACTGTACGAGGACTTTGGGAATTTCAATAGACCTATAGTCGGGGCTTAGACTTAGTCATAATGAGGGTAAAATGAGATTAGGGCCTACGAGATTTAAACAATTGTGTTAAGTATTGGAAATTTAAAACGGGTTACGGGAAGTGTAGATGATAACCTGGAATTTTATACTAGTAGGTTAGTGATGTTTTAACTACTGAAATTTCTTAAGGGATAATTGGGAGCCTTCGGGTTGTGAGTGATACTCGGAAAATATGAATTTAATACTATGTGTGAATTGATGGTACGTTGAGTATTCGAGAAATATAATACTACGTACGGGATATATTATAGGTTATGTGTATACCTATACTGGCTTTATTGATAGCTTGTGTGTATACCTATGTTGGATATATATATATATATATATATATATATAGGTTGTGTGAATACCTATGATGTGATTTGCTATGTGGGTGAACATACCTACGCTGCCTTCTATCGAGAGGTTTCTGCGCAGAGGGCGATCCCACCTTGGCGATTCCAGCGAGGTCTGGATGTGTACCCCCAGAACATAGAACCTAGGTACGATCACTATCTGAGTGTATGATAGTATTGACGGTCATTTGGGTACGTTAGGTATGTGCGTAACCCAAATGTTTGGAGCTATGTTCGCCTACAATGTGTGGATTTGATTTTTGGGTTCGAGAAGACATGCCGAACCGATAGTCCTTGATTTGGGTACGAGAGGTACATGGACTTGATAGCAAAGTATGCCAGCATCGCGAGGGGTCATTCCGGGGATGCATGGTTCAAAGTCTCGGTATTGGTCCCGGTATCGGCCACTCGATTTTCAATTCGGTCGCGGTATCGGTCAAGGTATCGGACGGTACGCAAAGATACACTATTTAGAGAGCGCAAAAAATTTTCGAAAAAAATCTAAATTTTTTTAAAAAAATACGATTAACAATGTGGACTAATCAGACAAGTTTAAAACTATCCTTTAATATGCGTAACATTGTACAATTGATTATATTGACGTGGTGCGAACTTGCCAGATTCAATGTTCTATAATAAATCAATGTTTTTTTTTCACGGAGGATACAAATATTATGTTTTTACTAAGAAAAACAAATGTTACTTTTTTAGTAAGAGGATAATTTTTTTTTTTTACAAAGAGGATACAACTATCATATTCCTAGCTTTATTTTTAGTAAGAGGATACAAATGTATTTTTTAAGTATGTTATATATTTCTAAAAAGGATAGAATTGTTTCTTTTTTAGTATTGTTATTTTTTTACAAAGAGGATACAAATAGTGATTTCGACAAAACACTACATTTTTTTTACAATAGTTTTTTACAAAAAGGAAGCAAATGTTAATTTCTTACAAAAAATGATGCAAATGTTATTTTTGTATAAAGGGAATGTAAATGTTATTTTTTTTGTTGTTAGGTTGCAAATGTTTTTTTTTAAATTGATGGAAATGTTATTTTTTTTCAAAGAGGATGCAAATATTTTTTTTTTCTTGTGTTGCAAATGTTATTTTTATATAAAGCCTAAAGGATGCAAATATAATTTTTACAAATGTTTAGAGGATACAAATATTATTTTTACAATAATTACAGTTGTATATTTGTTTGTAAAAGAATAAGATTTACGTTTTTTTTATAAATAATAACATATTAAAAAATAACATTGGGAACATTATTATAAAAAATAATAAGAAATAACATTTGGATCATTTGTATTTTAAAAAAAAAAAAACTGCCACTTATACAACGCACTAAATTCAACCCACACGATGACCAAATAACCCACACACACAGCACACTAAATTAAAAAAACAATTGGCATTTCGTACCCCTCCAAAAAAACCACGCTTACCAACATAACACTGGAGAGAGAGAGAGAGAGAGAGATTGATGCTTAGTAACTTATACCATCTCGGTCGATATATCACCGATATGGGTCGATACTATTGTGATATAGCCGATATGGGCCGATTCCATCGCGATATCGCCGATATGGGCCGATTCTACTGCGATATCGTCGATATGGGCCGATTATAACGCTATATCACCGATACTACCGAGAAATTACCGATATAGGGTCGATTCACATCAATAATTGAAAACTCAACTCGTAACTCGGAATCGGATCGGTGGGCACTGATACCTAGTCAACTCGGTCGTATCGTCGCGGTATCGGCCTTGACTTTGAACCATGCGGGGATGCTATAGTTATATATATTATATGTGTGATGAATATATATAAGTGTTAATTATTCTACTTATGTGTGATAGTAGAAAAGATGGATAGCGTATATGTAAAAGCAATTTAAGTGTGGTAAAACCTCATTAATGGTGTGATAATAATGAATGATTATTCTACTTGTGTGACAGTAGGAAGGTAGATAGTGGATATCTAAAAGTGAATTAGGTATGAGAACTTAATCTAAATGGTTTAATAATAAGATACGAGAAATGTTAGTTATTAGAGCTACGATAGCGTACTGTATAGGCGGTACGGGGAGAGCTGAACCTTTTGTGATTAGGTAGATACGAATGTCTAGTTAGGTTGGGTGGCATAGCTAGGTAGGATGCGTTAGGCGTGCACATTAGATGAGAGGTGATAAACTCAATTAAAAAGGTTTTCTCGGGCCCTGATCCGTGTCAAATCTATTTTTCTACTTTGTTCCAAAACATTTTAGGTGTCTAGCCACAGGGGCCCAACTTGATGATTCATTCTAGGGATGCATAGTTGCAACATTGTGGAGGCTTGTAGGATTTGATGTAGACGCTTCAGGTATTCATTCCTAGAGAGGATTTCATTTCGATATTTCCTTTGGGCTTAATGTTGACGCTTCAGTTATTCATAGGATTTCATTTCGGTATTTCATTTGGGCGTGTTGTCCCTTCAGACTATTCAGTATTTCAGTTTTTCAGTATTTATCAGAGTTGGTTTTATTTACTTTAAACTTGTAAATGGATTTTGATTTGGGAACCGATGGTTTATTCGGTATTATTTTATTCAGTGATCTATCATGTGATGTTTTAGACTCTATTATTGTATGGATGGTTAGCTTATTGTTGTGTGGTTAATGAAGGATAAAATTTTGACACCAGCTTGATTTAACATAGGTGGTTAGTAATTTAAAAGGTTTCCGATACTGATGCCAAGAATGAATCAGATGAGATTCCTGTTTGTTTTAATGAAGGACTGATCACCTGTTGTTAGAATAGGCGGGATGTCACAGGTTATTTGTGAGAAAAGAGATTGTTTTGTGTGAGGAAGGAACAAAATGTCCTTCCATTTGTAATCTTCTTCTATTTTGTGACGCGGATCGCATGTAGACATAGCCAATTTGGTGAACCATGTAAATTTTTTGTTCTTTCATCTATTTTCGGTTTCATTATTTAGAATACTATATTTGGTGTTATTTTATGTTTGTTACGGTGCCCTAGCCGATCACCACGCACTGCTATCTCGCACAACATCATCTTCCTTCTTCAAATCCATTGTATTTTTTTCTAAACCCCACACAACTTAGAACCTATATGAATTTCAAAAGCAATTTTTTTTAAGACAAAAGTGTCAATTTGTCACCGAAGCATAAGAACTCCAAATGAACCTAGGAAGACCCAGGGAGGTTTAAACTTTTAATTGTGAGTTCGTGTTAATCTATTTACGTTCACCAATTTCGAAAAATACTCCATCCGTCCCAAATTAGATTAAGAATCCACCAATAAAATCATTTTTTCAAGGTAAATTGACTTTTAATGGAGATATAGTATTTCATTGTTTTATTCATGTGAGTGTAATTGATTTGTGTATCTTCTGCTGCATTACATCAAAAGTGGTATCAGAGCCAGGTTTTGATCTTTAAAGTCATGGTGGTTAACAATTGGGACTCGGATTGGATGCCCACGCCGGTGATGGGGAAATGGAAGACAACCACCATGTCTCGGTGGCTGCCGATTGGAACAACAACAAAGCCCCTCGCGGGTTCGCTGGTTATAGGCGAACAAGGAGGGGGTGGGCGGAAACCCTCGGTGCAATCTGTGGCCATGTTTAGCCAAGACGGATTGGCAGAAATCCTAGTCCTTGCGGAAACTACACGACTGAACCTTAACACCAGCCGTCCCCCTCCTCCACCATGTTAAAAAAAAAACAGCCTTAACCCGCCCGACAAAACCTTGACTGAGATGGCCACCAAAAGGTTGTATCCTATCAAGGGCCACACTTTGGGCCTCAAACCCATCACCTCAATGGTATTTGTTTGCATTCGCGCCTCTATTTATCCTAGGCGTGTCACCCATAGTCAAACCCAACTTCGTTTGTTAAACAAACAATTTTACATCCCATCCCCACCCCCAAGACTACCTCAATGGCCACCACACCACGATTGCCTAACCCATGGCCCCTCCACTTTTGTCCTCGTGTCCAATATAGCCATAACACCGACATATCAGTGACAACGACATAGTTTCTTCTACACGAAGTGAGTTACGAAGGGTGGTCGTGTAAAATCATAATTGATGGCGGCTCTAGTGTCAATTTGGTCTCTCGAGAGATGATGGAGCGCCTAAGTCTCCGTGTTGAGCCCATCCAGAGTCCGTGTAAGATTGGATGGCTGGGTTCCAAGGACGAAGTGCGTCCTACGGGGGCCGGGTGCCATTTACCATTGGTCCATAATCATATGCGGTCGTGTATACGGTTGTTGATATGGACGTTTGCGACCTTCTTTTGGGACGACCCTAGTAGTTTGATCATGCCAACATCCACGACGGTTGTGCTAATACTTATTTATTTATGTATCAGGGACGTGAAATAGTACTTGACCCTATGCCGCAACCCAGCCTCCAAGATTCACTTATGCCCTTGACCTCGAAGCACGTACTCTAGCTGATGCCCTTGAGCAGGGATTGTGTTATGCCTTCGTTAGCCCCTTGGGTGCAACAGCGACTAGTGTTCTAGAGGCCTTTCGAGATATCTTAGCTTCCTTCCAAGATGTGTGCACCCCACCTTATTCCCTTCCACCATTGAAATACATACAACATGCGATTGATTATGTTCTGGGAACCAAGTTGCCCACCCTCTCTCACTATCAGATGTCGCCTGCCGAGGACGCTGAGTTACAACGACATGTGTCAGATTTTTGCGATTGTGACCTTGTACGAGAGAGTATGTTCCCTTTTGCTGTGCTTGCTTTGTTAACCCCGAAGAAGGGTGGTAGCTGGCGAATGTGTGTGAGCAACCGGGTTGTGAATAAAATCGCAGTCAAGAACTGTTTTCCCATTCCAAGGTTAGAGGACACGATTGATCAACTTCATGGGGCCACGTGTTCTCCAAGTTGGATTTGAAGAGCGGGTGCCATCAAATTCGCACGAGGCCTGGTGGTGTGTGGAAGATTACCTTCAAGACGAAGGGGGGATTGTACGAGTGGACGGTTATGCACTTCGGGTTGTCCAATGTCCTGTCCACATTTATGCATGTTATGACGCAAATTTTCTGCCCTTTTTTGAGGAAGTTTGTCGTATCTGTTTTTGATGATATCCCTAGTCCCTTTTTGGGGAAGTTTGTCATCTTTTTTTTTATGATATATTGATATACAACCGGTTCGCAGAGGAGCATATGGATCATGTTACCTCCAGCTGAAGAAATGTTCTTTTATGTTGCAGGAGGTCTCCTTCTTAGGATATATAGTCTTTGGGGACGGAGTATGTGCCGATAGTGAGAAGGTTCAGACTATTCGGGAGTGGTCTAGACCAACCATGACTTTCCAGGTCCACTGTTTTTACGGATTGACCAGTTTTTATCGACGCTTTATTGAGGGGTTTAGTTATGTGATGGCTCCTATTATTGCGATGATGCGTGTGTTCGTGACTGAGTTTGCATGGATTGATGAGGCTGAAGTGGCATTCCAACTCATCAAGTCCAAGATGATGTCAAGTCCCATCCTAACTGTTCCAGATTTTGCTTAACTATTTGAGTTGTCTTGAGATGCCAGCAAGTTTGGGATCGGTGCAGTTCTCAGACGGAATGGTTTCCCCATTGCTTACTTTAGTCGAAAAGTTGTTGGTTCTGTCGTCAACTATTCAGCCTACGATCTTACGATATGGAGTTTTATACAGTGGTGCGACCTGTCAAGCATTGACAACCCTATTTAATTCATTGGGAATTTGTCATTAAATCGAATCATGAAGCCCTCCAAACCCCAGAGGGCTTCAGGACACATTCTACATTTATTGGGGTTGATTGGACTCCATTTTAGGGTTCGCATATTCACTCGATTCCTCTACCAGTGGATTCGACACAACCAGTTCGCTTGCATGTTGACCGTGTTGAGAGTATTTTGGACTCTGGACGCTGAGAGTGAAGACTCGTGGATTATTGAGGCCTCATTGCAGCATGTTGACAGTGACTTCAATGACCATTTCTTGGAGGATATGACTATGCTTCGTAGGGGGGAGAGTGATGCAGGTGCGTATAGGAGCCCTCATGGGGCCGGTTCTTATGTTTAGTTTGGTAGTGGGATGTTTTATTTAACTATTTAGTTTATGGTTATTTTAGTTTTTTAGGGCCTTATACTTATAAAAGGAAGTATAATAAGGATTCCTAGTTGTTTAGTTTTCATTATTATTATTATCATACATCCAACCCCCCAGTACCCCGCAGTGGCGGGAGCCTCGTGCACTGGGTTTGCCCTTTTTTTTATTCATGTGTGTGTAATTGATTTGTGTACCTTCCGTTATATTACATCATCATCAATGACCAAAATTAAAACTTAATTTAATATCATGGAATTTAGTTAAATGAATTTTGAAGTGGGCTATAAATTTTGGACATATAGAAAAAGAAAAAAATAGAACTATTAATTCCGGATGGAAGGAGTATGATTTAGAACTTCTTGTGGTCAAGTTCTCGAATCGTGCAACAGACAGTTATAATATTGCGTTCCATAGAGATTATCTTGAATTTATGTGCCTTTTTATCCTTCTTACTTCATCTGGCTTTCTAATTCCCCATTCTGACTTTGAAGCTCATTCGAGTTCCCACAAATTGATTTTATTGTAAATGTGCTTTATGTGTAGGATGGTGCTGGTCGGGTTGGAAAAATGCTTTTCTCACGGCAAGGGAAGAAATTTGATTATGATCTGAAACAGGTGAAATGGAACTCAGATGTAGGTGTTCTTATGGTTGATTTCCATTGGAAATAAATTTAATTTCTAATATTATTGTTCCCCCAAACAATCACGCCTTTCAGCTGCGCTTTGCGGGTGATCTTCTGATGGAGCTGGGTGCTGGTATAGAACTGGCAACTGCAGCCGTGCCACACCTTTTTCTGCCTTTAGCCTGTGCAGCCAATGTTGCCAAGGTTTAATTTTTTCCTTAGTTTTTTATTTTATTTTATATTTTATATTGCTTGTGTATATGTGGGTGTGTTAGCTCTGTAGTTTTTGCCACTCATCTTCCTTTGCTTGTAGAATGTTGGTGCTGTCACATCAACATCAACGCGGACTCCAATATACAAAGCTTTTGCTAGAGGAGAAAACATTGGGGATGTCACTGCCAAAGGAGAATGTGTTGGAAATGTTGCAGATCTGGTATGCTTATCTGATTTGTCTTACATTTCTTGATAGCTTAAGTTGTATAAATCTAATGTTATCTAGATATTTGGTCCTGATGCTCATGTTGATATATATATATATATATTATGGGTGCTGCAAATTGAATTTATAGACTTTTTAGATATGATCTCTTGAAAAATAATTGAGTTGGTACTAGTGGGGTCTATATACCATCTCCTGGGCATCAAACAATAGAAAAAAACTATTTTTCTTGATGCAAATTGATGTTATGGTCAGTGGCGAAGCCAGGAATTTGCGATGGCCGGGGCACAATAAGAAAAATGACGGGGGTTCGGGGGCGGTAGCTCCCGATTTTTTTTAGGGTTATTTAAATATCTAAACAAAGATCAATATTCACATAATATTGCAAGATTGTTACAAATAAAATAAGCACATTTCATTACCCAAAAAGAAAAGAGTTACATCTTTTCATACAAAAGTAGAGTTGAAATAAACCATATTGGAGTAAAAAAAATCTATAATATCCCTCGGCGAGTTTTCATCTTCTGGAAGCGATCCATGATTGCTTCATTGGAGATGGAATCAAAAACATCATTTTCAATGTATGTCACACAACTATTACTTAACCATTCATCTCCCATGCGGTTTTGGAGGTCAGATTTAACTATTTTCATAGCTGAAAATGCCCTCTCAACTGTAGCGGTGGAAACAGGAAGAATTAGTGACAACTTTATAAGCTTATAAACCAATCCGTACACAATATGCTTTCTTGTGTCAACCATCTTCTTACCCAAATCACCAATCCCTTCCAACTCAAGAAAGTCATCATTAGATTTCATATCCAATTCATATGTCTCTAGTTCATTCTCAAGGATAATACGTTGTTCCGTGAAATCAACGGGAGAGAGACGAACCAATTTGGTGATATTAAAAGCAGCAAATGATTTGCTTGGGTTTAAGCATGCCATACACATAAGTAATTCTGAGTTCACCTCATCAAAACGGTTGTTAAGCTCAACAAGTTGCTTATCCACACAAAGGTAGAACATGTCAACTCGATAATGATGTATATTTGTTATCAAAGGTCCTCTTCTTGATCTTCCTAAAAGAATATAGTTATCCTCCATATTAGGAATGGGGATACCATATTTTGTACAAAAAGAAGAAACTTCCATCAATAGATTATCCCATCCACACTCTCATTTTCTGCAAACGTAGCTACGAAAGTCTAACCAAAGTGATAGCATTCACAATATCTTGATCTTTCCGTTGCAATGCTTTTGAAAGATCATTAGTGAATCCAAGTATATTCTTAATCAAATGCATAGTGAAGATGAAATCAAAAGTTTGCATTGTTTTTATCAAATTTAATGCCTCACCTTTTCTGTCCGGAGAATCCTCCACTAAATCCGCAAGGACATCAAGCACGGATTCAAACATAACAATCAAGTTTATTAGTGTACCATAGTGCGACCCCCATCGTGTATCACCAGGTCGCTTAAGACTAGTCTCTTGATTTAACCCCCGTCCACTTGATAATTCACCACATTCTAGTTGCTTAATAACACGTTCGGCTTCCTTTTCTCTAAGAATGTCTCGACGCTTGCATGATGCCCTAACAATATTCACCATACTATTAACTAAGAAGAAGAATTCGGCAACGCGGTCAAGATCTTTTGCAACGTGAACAAGTGCCAATTGAAGTTGGTGTGCAAAACAGTGCACATAAAACGCCGACTTGTTCTCATTAAGAATCAATGATTTTAGGCCATTATACTTGCCTTGCATGTTACTTGCCCCATCATAACCTTGACCACGCAAGTTTGACACACTTAACTTGTGCATGTTAAAGAAAGCATCAAGTGATGTTTTAAGTGAAATTGCCGTAATGTCACGAACATGTACCATGCCTATAAATCTTTCCATCACAAAACCACTATCGTCCACATACTGCAAAACAATGGCCATTTACTCTTTAATTGATGCATCACGTGCTTCATCAATTAAAACCGCGAATGGTTCATCGGTGCGATGTTTTAAAATTTCTTTGGTTATCTCATCGGAAATAGCATTTACAACATCTTTTTGAATTTCTGGAGATGTCAATGAGTGGTTTCCAGGAGCATTTTTAAGCGCAACACTATTAACAACTTCATTTCTATCCGCAAGCCATTGTAAAAGTTCAATAAAATTACCTTTATTCAACGACCCTTCTGATTCATCATTGGCACGAAAAGATAGCCCTTGCCGTAGAAGAAACCGAATGACATCAATGGTTGCATTTAACCAGATACGATACTCAATTCGATTCTCCTTCAATTTGTTGTCAATTAGGGTCTGAATATGTTGATTTTGCTTCAATAAATCTTGACTCTTCATATAAGCAACATTATGAGAACTAGTATGGGGTAACATGTTCTTGGAGTCTTTCACTCTTTTTCCAATTCGTAAATCCACCACTTACAAAGACATCACTTTTATTTCTGTCCACAGATTGTGGTCAAAATAAATAGCACAGCAAGCAAAATGCAGCATCTATTTTTACGCTGTACTCTAACCAACTCCCATATTGGGTATACCACTTTGGATTGAAACGACGAGCCTTGTTTCCAAACATTGTTTGAGGAAATGTTTGCATAGAGGGTTGACAAGGACCCATTTGTAAATAGGCTCGTCTAATGTTGTCATGATTATTTGGATCATAATCCGAAATATGAGGTCTTAAAGAAGGATCTGATGGAAGATTCGATAGGTCACACGCAATGATCTCTCGTCTCATCTTTTTGGATGTACATTCCACTTGAACATCAATATTTTCGGTGGGTGGAGACGTCACTACAACAGTATCTTTTTCAGGAATCCTTTTAAAATATTTTTCCATATCTGAAAATAATTATAATTAAAAATCAAGTCAATATTCACAAAGTAAACACAAAGTAAAAATTAATTCAACATTAAAAATTAATTCACAAAATAACCAAATGACAGGGGAAGTAAGCAAAAATTAATTGACAAAATCTACATAAGCAAAGAAATTAATTCACAAAATCTACACAAGTAAGTTAAGTCTACAAAGTCTACATTGGTTTTATAGCATACAGGGGAAGTCACAAAGTCTATAAAGTCTACAAAGTCGCACATGTCACAAATGTCACAAAAGTCTACAAAGTCACAAATGGAACTTGCTTCGGAGCTTTTCATGCTGAAAAACCCAAGTCATAATTTCACAAATGTCACAAAGTCTACAAAGAAAGCAAAAGCAAGTTTTACATGGGTTACCCGAAGAAAATGGAACTTGCGTCGGAGTCACTCGGGGATGGGAGGATTTGTGTTTGTTTGAATTGGGGTTTGGGCAGATTGTTGGATCTGATATGGGGCTGTGCGGCTGATAAGGTGTATTAGGTTGTAAGTTTTTTTTTTTTTACTTTCTACCCCTAAATTTTTTAAGTTTTACAAATTTATCCAATTTTTTTTTCTTTTTTTCCACTTTTCTGGCGGGGACACTTGCCCACCCCAGCCATAACTTGGCTCTGTCCCTGGTTATGGTGGAGCATCTCTCTCACTGGAGGTGCGGTAATCTAATTGTCCCTCAAAGGTCTGGCACGACAGATGGAATGGGAATGCTGCGCCACTGACAATTTTTTTTCCAGCCTATCATTTCCCCCCAAGCACTTTTCATCACCAAACTAGTTACATTAAACAAAACTTATTTGCTCGGAGTTTATATGAGTTTTAAATGTGCTATGTTAATATAATATAGTTACGCAATTGATTACATAATAACTCCTAACAATTACACTTAAAAGTTAAATTGATATAAACATAACTAGTACTTCAACAAATAAAAAAAATACAATATTTGCTCAGGAACTCAAATTCCGTTCTTGCGCCTCATTCACCCATTTAGCTGCCATCTCCATTCTTTCATTTGGAAGTGTCAACACTTCATGAACCTAAAAGGCTCCATAATTCCCACCTTGTAATAAGTTTGGCATGTAACTGGAATCACGTCGTGGTTGGTACGACCGCTTCTCATCCCCCGTTTAACCCTGTAGATAATGCATATTGCTCATGGCCTGGCTAATGGTGCCAAATCGCGTACTGAGCAAACTCGCGCTCTGATACTCGCAAGAGTGGTTCTCCTTGTTGAATTTGTGGGTAACGTTCTTTCACATGGCCATCTTTTTTTTGATTTTCTTCATGAATCGAATCCTCTTATGTATTCGCCCACGCTGAACAAATCAACGCATTTTCATCCTCCAATTTTTTTTTCTTCTGGTTGCTCCCCTTTTGTGTCCGATTTTTGGGTATTTCTTGGGTTCCTTGGAATTGGGTTTCTTTGAATTGCTGTTGTTGGTGTTCAGAGTAGGTTTCCATTGAGAGTTTTGAGATGATGAAAGTGTTTATAAATTTGGAAACAAGAATATTGAGTTTTGAGTATGAATTGGATGTTGAAAAATATTAAATTTTGGGGGTATTTATACAATTTGGTAACTAGCCGTCGAAAGATGGTTGTTTCCCCGCAAAGTTCCAACTTCCCCCGGGGACAGGTCAGCACGGCAAAGTAAACGCAGCGGGAGTGCTGCATAACCAATATCTTGGGAGTTAGTTACATGTTTTGGTGGAGCAAAATGGTATTGGAGCATTTTGGTGGGCAAAAATGCTCGATTGCCCTGGAGATGGTCTTAGTATACTATCTATAAGAGTATGTATATCTTGATTCTTATGAGCCTCGGTCTATTGACACATTTATATTGTAATAGCTTCATTATTTTTAAAATTGTATTTTAGGGTGGGTATACATCACTTGGTGTATATCTGAACCACAAATGCCCACATTTCGGTCTAACGCATTGCCGTCTGTAGTTCAATGGATAGCCTTTTTGTGGAACAACTTGAACAAAAGTAGGGTTGTGTATGTAATTAGAAAAGGCAGGGAAGTAGAAAATAAATTAAAGGGTGTTATTGCGAGCATAAGTGGGGAATGGGGATATGGATGGGGTAAGAAGAGAATGAGGGAAATAAAATAGAGGATTCTGGTATTGTTTTTTAGGTAGTTAATGTGGTACCTTATTAGAATAAAATAGTCTCATCTCTTTCTATTATTTCTATAGACCGAACCACAAGTTTTTTCATCGTGGGATTCTCATTTCTGATAAGTTGATCTTTTTTTTTTTTATTATTATTATTTTTTTTAACGTGATGTAGCAGTGACTACTGGTGGTACCAACGCTCTAATTGTTTGACTTGTGAAGGATAGTGCCCATGGAGCTTCGGAGTACTGGTAGTGTGGATGGTATGGGGAAGTCTGTCAAAGATTTCATAAATGAGATGAATGTGTGAAGCACCACATAACCGAATGCCCTGTAGGAGTGATGAAGGGGTAAGGGATCATCCTTGGCAGAGCAGGACGGCTTGGTGCTCAATCGAATGTGCAGGAGGAGTGATGAAGGGATTTGGTGAAGGAACCATCCGTGGCAGAGCAAGAAAGTTGACAAGGTGGCCTTATTTCCACTGTTGTCGTGAAAGAATCAAATCCTCCTCTAGTTCATTTCCAAGTTCTTTTGGAGAGCACCTGTGATGGTCTTGACCATTTATGTTTGCTCATCAGCATTATCAGTCAGCAACATTATCACTAGTGAGAGAAGGGTTTTCCTTTTCTTGGCTAGGGGATAAGTCAGCGTCAATGGTAGAACCCATGGTTTGACAAAAATACCCCATTGAAGTCGTAAAATGTAAGAGGGTAGTTGAGGTGGTGAGGATTTAAAGAGTGCATCTAAGTTTCTCGAGGAGCGTGAGGCGTAATCCATCAGCCCCGCAGTATAAACCACTATTCCGAACATGATACCGAGTTGAGGAGGCTGACAGAATGAGCAGTCCGAGTGCGAGAGAGACAACTAATTCACACTAGAAACCACTGGTGTGTGAGATACAGCGTGTATGGTTCTTAGCTAATAAATGAAGAACAATCGATGCAATCTGCCGTCGCAGTAATAGGGAGCTGACTTTCTCGGTGTGGGCGGCCAAGCAAGGACTGCAGATTTATGTGTCTGATAGATAGTTTAGTTATAAATTCAGCCACAAAACACAAGCCTAGGGTGTCCTACAGTGGGTGTGTGGTGTGCATCAGGCACAGGTGTCACATGATAGATATGTCCTATCATGCGAGTCTCCTTTTTAGTACGTGGAATTAGGCCATTCGATTAAATGTGGCCCTTATTTTAAAAGATACTGGTGAGTGATCCTAGTGGTGTCCTACCCAGATACTTATAGTGGTTAGAAGCTCTAACTAATCTCATTCTCTAGCCTCGAGTCCAATACCCTTAAGAATTCAAAATGAGTTTACTTGGCAGAGGATTGAGTTACTTGAGCCTGGTCAACTCAATCTAATACAGACTTAGCAAGTAAACCATACCTTGTTTTCCTTGGTGTGGTGAGGAGTAGTTTAATCCTACTATAAGTGAAATTTCAATGTTGTTCGTTATAGGTCAGTCACCTGGTTATCCGATCAGCAGAATCGGGGATAGGAAGGCAGCAACATAAGCGGACAGTGGTGTGGCGTTGTTGAGGTGGTCACCCTCATGGTCTCAGGCTCTCGTGTCTCACCGTGGGGAAGTTTCTCGACTTCTGGGAAGCAGTAGATGCTCCATGCTTTCATAAATGACTTCTTGGGCGCGTGACTTGTCCACTGCCCCAGAAGTTGGAGCAGTTAGTGAGCGTGTACCACTTGTGCTGCTCTTCTCAGATTGGGGCAACACGCCTAATATCCTCACCAAGGCTCTCCAGCCCTATCAATTCTCTTCAGGGTGTGATGGTGAACTCTCCCGGAGCATGAAGGGGTTCGTTTTGCTACTCCAGCTCAAGATACTGCATTATTTAAGGGTAACCCAAGAGGCGAAATCAAGTTAGGCAGCAAAGATTTCTATGCGTGCATGCCCTAGTTGACACCCACTTGCGAAAGGGGTAAGTGTAGTCTACTACACTAGACTAGAGACACGCGAGAGATGATACGTATGACAGCTCTAGAAAAGACTTGGGGCACTAGACCGTTGAACATTTATTATGAGGCTAGCATTGTGAGCACCAGGTATGTATCTATCTCTAGCTCATGGACCACTAGATACCGGACTAACCTGCATAGGGATGGCAAGACCTGTGAGGTTTCCAAAGCCTAACCTAGCGGACAATTATGACCCTTAAATATATTTGACTTGGAAGATGGAAAACAGAATTCGCTAGGTTCTAGAGTTGACTAACTGCTATAGCATTATGAGAGAACCACATCTTGCAACCGCACGGTTCCCAACAGCCTAAAATATTAATCCTTGCCCCTCATTTTTATCCCTATCGTCATATTTTTTATGCTTACTGTTGTTTCCGCTACTCTGTAACTTTTTGCCAATTGTCGGCTCCATGCGGTCCACGCGTCAACGAGTTGCTGGCACGTCATCAGGGAAGACATATTGTCTTTGCCACCCTACCTCTTTTTCGGCTTTAAATGGAATCCAATTGTTCATGGTCGTGGTGGTTAAGGAGTGTTTCCCATAAAAAAATTAGGAAATTATTGAACACATTTAAGACTACAGTTCTCATAGAATATATTTTCAATCAACTAAGATGAAAATGTGTAAAACAAAGTATTTTCTTTTCCAAGGCCAAACAAGCACATCCTGAAAGAAAAGCCAGTGTTGTTGTGCTCGAGTCTATTTACTTACACTTTTCTCCTACTAGTAGGGGATAAAAGCTTATAGCTCATTCAAATATGATCAGCTGAGGAAAAATGGAAAAAAAATAAATAAAGCAATGCGTTGCAATTTAGCAATTTTACTTAACCACAGGTAGTATTGAACTAGTTGGCTTGTGATTGGGATTGTCTCTTATGTATTTATTAAGCTTGTAGTGAACGAAATTGAAGCTAATTTCCCAAACCTTCTTTCTTTTAAAGTTGGGAACTGGATTGAGTATCATGATTGCAAAAAGAAATCCATCCTTGGTCACCACATTTGCCCTCCTCTCTTGTGGATATGTTCTCAGCTCTTATCAAGAGGTTAGATTATCTCCAGTAACATTCTTTCATTTTTACATCGAAGAATTTATATTTCTTTATGTTGGTGCTTACCTTTTTTTTAATCCATTTATATTGATGCTTTTTGAGTTTTCCTAATAGCGTCAATGTGTTTTTTTCCAGGTAAAATCTGTTGTATTACATACATTGAATCGAGCGAGATTCACCGTGACAGTAGAGTCATTTCTTAAGACAGGTCAGGAGTGCTAATCTAGCTGGTTGTAACCTATTTCCTTTTTAGCCATTGTTTTTCCCCCTTCATTTTTATCCATTTGCTTTTTTTTTTCCTCTTAAATTTCTAAAGGATCCATTTATGATGTTCGTACTGGGCTTTGTATCCACCTTTCAGGGAGAGTTCCTACATTGCAGGAAGGAAATGTGATGGAAAATATATTCAGTTTTCCATGGGTGAAAGACAGGCCCATCGTCCTTGGTATTCATTGAATTACACTCTTTACATGTGAAAGTAACTTCCCTCATCGATTGATTCTCAAGTTCTTACAGAAGCTTGCTGTAAATATTTTGCAGGACCAAGATTTAAGGAAGCTTTTCAAGATGTGAATTCCTATCTTGCTGTAGAGCCCGTTTTTGAGGTACACCATCCAAGTGTATATAATTTTGAATTTGGGAAATCTCTCTCTCTCTCTCTCTCTCTCTCTCTCTCTCTCCACACACACAAACACACGTTCGTTTACATATGGGAGTGCATTCTTAACCTCTCTCCCTCACGGGCTTATTGTCATTTCAATTTTCTTGATTACAGAAGGAGAGATATGTAGTGACATATAATCCTTCTAAGGGTAATATATATGCGCTGCTCAAGGATCAAGCAAAATCAGATGATATCTTGAAAGCAGCTTTCCATGTGAGAAATCTCTCAGTTTTGTCTGATATGTTGTTAGTGGGAAATTAACTCAGTTGCAGTTTAAGCTAAATTTACCTTTATGATACAGGCTCATGTGCTTCTGCACGTCATTCGTTCATTCAATGAGAACCAGTCTTCCAGAGAACATGCTGAAAACAATAATTCAATACTCTTTCCCACTTCTGCTGATCTTGAAGCTCATGTTGCAGAATCTTATAAAATGGTCTCAGCTTTATATGGTCCTTTTAAGAGCAAAGCAAAAGAACAGGTAAGGGGAAATACACTTATATTCCTTTTTTACTTTATGATATCTGATAATAGGCTTGTAGTTAGTAAAAATGCATGAACATGTGATATTACAACTTCTTATGTGTCCGACGCCCTTTATCTTCAATTATCTGCTGCAGAATGATCAGTTATCAAATATTGTAGTTAGGTTTTCTTGCCTGGTGTAGTGTTAGAAGGACCGGGCTGAGAATTATAAGTTCCACCTGTTTGAAATTGAGGGCAGCCCTTTGTGCAAATTATGTTAATATGATGTAAAAGCATCGGCATATATTAACAAATTGTCAATCTCATCATTGACTTAAAAATTCAATTTCAATATTTCAACGATGAAAATTATTTGATTCAACTGATAATTGGATGCTTAATTACAACAGGAGACCTTTATTTATTGGCATTTGATTTGGAAAGGGATGGAGTTAGTGAATACCATGGTGAGAAGTTAACATAGCTTGTTTATAAGAAACTAAATGGGTTGGTGAAAAAGCTAGATAAATAGAAAATACAGGGTTTAAATTATATTATATAGGAAAACATAGAAATAGAAACGGAGTTAGACTAATAGTAGATAAGAACCTTAAGGATGATATTGTAACCGTTATCAGGAAAGGTGATAGATTTATACTTGTAAAACTGGTATCAGGTGAAAATATAATTATTATTGTTATGGCTTATGCACCTCAAGTAGGATTAGATTAGCACACTAAAGTAAAATTTTGGGAACAAATGGATGAACTAATTCAAGAAATATCTATAGGTGAGAAAATCTATATAGGGGGAGACTTTAATGGCCATATAGGAGAATATCGTGTAGGATATGAGATAGTGCATGGGCGATATGGTTTTGGAGATAGGAACGACGGTGGATAGTTTATCTTAGATTTTGCGATGGCTTATGATTTTGTACTAGTAAATACATGTTTTAAAAAGAAGCTTGAACACTAATAACTTACAAAAGTGCAACACATAAGAGCCAAATAGACTTTTTCATTACTAGGAAAGGATACCAATTAACATGTAAAGACTATAAGGTTATCCCGAGAGAGAGCTTAACCTCACAACATAGGATAATGATGTTGGATATAAATATTAAAAATCAATCATGAGTACGAAAAGAGAAGATTAACCCACGAACTAGGTGGTGGAACTTAAAAGGAGAGAAATTAGAACTATTTAAAGATAAAGTATTAAATGAAGCGTCACGGAATACCAAAGAGGATACTAACATAATGTGGGATAAGATGGCCACATGCATTAGGAGAACATCAAAAGAAATTCTTGGAGTATCAAAAGGCAGGGGTCACAATCTAAAAAAACTTGATGGTGGAATGAAGAAGTACAAAATATAGTAAAAATCAAAAGGAGTGCTTTAAAACATGGTAAACAACTAGAAACGAAGAAAATTTTGAGAAATATAAATGCGCTAAAAAGGAAGTTAAGAAAATAGTAAGAGATGCTAATTTAAAGGCATATGATGATCTTTATACAAAATTAGGAACACAAGAAGGGGAAAACAGTATTTATAAGCTTGCTAAACTTGGGGACAGAAAATAAAAATATTTTAATAACGTTAAGTGTATTAAAAGTAATGATTCTAGAATCCTAGTCAAGGATGATGAGATTATGGAAAAATGAAAAAACCATTTCTAGAGGTTATAAAATGGAGATAATTGGAGTATATTAGATATAAAGGAACTTAGGGAGACTCGAGAAAATATATATTTTCGCAGAATTAGGACAACAGAGGCTAGGATTGCTCTAAAAAAGATGAAACAAGGACTTTAGGACTCGATAGTATCTCTATTGAGGTTTGGAAGTGCTTAGGGGAGGAAGGAGTATTTTGGCTTACAAAATTATTTAATAGAATTATAATAACAAATAGGATGCTCGATGAATGGAGAAAGTTTTTTAGTAACAATTTATAAAAATAAAGGGGACATACAAAGTTGTTCAAATTATCGTGGTATTAAGTTAATGAGTCATACAGTGAAACTTTGGGAGAGAGTGATTGAGTATAGATTGAGATTGAAATTTGGGTTTATGTTTGGGAGGTCAACAATGGAAGCAATCTATTTATTGAGGAGATTAATGGAGAGGTATAGGGAGAAAAATGACCTTCATATGATTTTTATAGATTTGGAGAAGGCGTATGATAGGAAACCAAGAGATATAATATGGTGAATTTTATATAAAAAAAAGAGTGATTCGTAGATATATTGATGTGAACAAGGATATGTATGATGGGGCTATATGAGTATAGTAAGAATATCAACTGGAGAAAGTAGTGAATTCCCAATTACTGTAGGTCTACAATAAGGTTCAACATTAAGTTCTCATCTCTTTGCACTTATTATGTGGATGAGTTGACTGGACAAATAAAAGATGAGGTGTCGTGTATGCTATTTACAGATGATATTGTTTTAGTGGATGAGACTAAGATGGAGGATTAATGCTAGGTTGGAATTGTGTAGAGAAACTCTATAAACAAGAGGATTAAAAATAATCACGACTAAAACATAATATGTGGAGTGCAATTTAGTAGTAATAGGAGGGCAAATGAAGATGTGAAATTGGAGCGTCAAGAGATACCTAGAAATGATCATTTTCATTATTTAGGCTCGATTATCCCAAAATATGGAGATATTAGTGATAATTTTACTCATAAAATTTAAGCAGGTTGGGTTAAATGGAGAAGTGATACCGGGGTATTGTATGATAGGCGTATACTTTTGAAGTTAAAACGAAAATTTATAGGACTACCATTAGACCCGTCAACTTATATGGGCCAGAGCGTTGGGCAATGTTTAAAAAAGCGAAAGGCGAAAGGCGAGGCGAGGCGAGGCGTAAGCCTCACCGAAAAAGAAAAAAAAAGAGCAAAATAATATTTAAAAAATACTAATAAAACCATAAAAATAAAATAACAAAGAAATATAAAATAAAACTACAAAAAAAACATCCTTGAGGCGTAAAGGCGTGAGGCGAGGCGCATTGAGGCGTAAGATGCGAATGCGAATGCTAAAATGGATTTGTGGTAAAACTCGAAAGGATAAATTTAGAAATGAACAAATTAGTGAAACGGTAAAAGTAGCTCCTATAAAAAATAAATTGAGGGAAAATCGACTTAGATAGTTTGGACACGTCAAGTATTAATCAATGGCTGCTCTCGTTTGGAAGAGTGATTTAGTTTGTATTGATGGTAAGGTAGAGCTAGGTCTAAAATGACATGGTGGATATTGTAAAAAAGGACATGATATCACGTTGTTTAACCGAAGATATTGCACTGAACATAATGGAATGGAAAAATAGAATTCATGTAACCGACCCTAAATAATTGGGAAAAGGTTTTGTTAAGTTGAGTTGAGTTTAATCATGTTTTTAGAAGACAACAAAAGGTTGTTTTCTAAATTCTGTTTTTTGTTTTCTAACTCGGAATCGTTCATTCTCTATCTCTATATTTTTATGCATTTGTATCTTAATATATAACATGCATATACAATACATTAATATGCATGTAATTATAATGAATAAAAATTATGTATTGTAGAAGATAGAAATCCGTATATTCTTCTTCAATTGGAGGCCTTTATATATAGCTCTTACAATGTGAATAAAGGGAACGTACAAGCATGATTTATGCTTAAGATTAAGCCTAAGATAGTCAAATCTTTACACTAATGATTTCCATAAAACATGGCATGTTTTAAGAAACATGTTTTAAAGTGCTATGTTTTAAGGAGCCATGCTTTAATGAACAGGTTTTAAGGAGCTTTAGCACTCCCCCACAAACTCGGTTGTTTTGGAGAGACGATGTTGGACTGTAGCAGAGTGAAGCGATGTTTGTGGTGTCTTTTGGTGAGAATATCTGCGAGCTGATTTGGAGAAGGGACAAACTAAACCCGATGAGTGCCGGAGAGAAGGCGTTCTCGGATGAAATGATAGTCAAGGTCAATATGCTTAGTGCGAGCATAAAAAAGGGGTTTGAGGCCATGTAGGTAGTGTTGAGGTTGTCACAGAACAGTCTAATGGGTTTGGGTAGAGAGAACTTGAGTTTGGTAAGAAGATGGGAGATCCAGGTGGTCTCGGCACAGACATGGGAAAGAGAGCGGTACTCGGCTTCAGCACTGGAGCGGGAGGTAGTAGGTTGTTTCTTGGTGGTCCAAGAGATGATATTGGGCCCCGAAAAGACACAAAGACCTGCAGCAAAGCGGTGAGAGTTGGGGCAACCAACTCAATCATCATCAGAGTAAGCTGTGATAGTGACGAGTGTGGGTGAGTGACGGAAGGTAAGGCTAAAGTCAGGAGATCCTTTGAGATAGCGAAGGATCCGTTTGGCAGTAATGGGGTGAGGTGATTTAGGTGAGTTCATGAATTGAGCAACATAATGGACAACATAGGCTATGTCAGGATTGGTGAAGATGAGGTATTGAAGGGAACTAACTAGCTGTCGATACTCAGTGGCATCAGATATTAACTCACCGGTGTGAGCTGATAGTTGTGTTTTGGCACAGATTGGAGTGGAGCATGGCTTACAGTCCGTCATATCGGAGCCGTTGTGGAAGGTCAATGGTGTACTTGGTTTGGAAAAAATGAAGATAGCCTGGGAAGAAGTTGACTTCTAGACTCAGAAAGTATGAGGGTCCAAGATCATTAAGCTCAAATTCTTTGCCAAGAGTGGTGATGAAGGAGGTGACTAGGAAAGGTGTGTTATTAGTCATAATTATGTCATCAACATAGAGAAGGAGAAGCATAACTGCGGAGTCTTATCGGTAGATGAACAAGGAGTGATATGTCTGGCTTTGATTGAAATCAAACTGTAGGAGAAAGCTGCTGAGATGGTGAAACCATGCCCGAGGAGCCTATTTAAGGCTATAGATGGCTTTCTTGAAGAGGCAAACATGATGAGAGTGATTGAGGTCTGCAAAACCTGGAGGTTAGTTCATGTAAAGAGTCTCATCTAATACATTATGAAGGAATGTATTTTTCAAATCAAGTCAGTGTTCTAAAAGGTGCGCTTAGGATCCGTATAGGCGCACCTAGGCTTGAGGCTTGGGAGAAACGCCCCGCCTACGGCTTATTCTTGGTAAAAGACTCGAGATGCATTTTTTTTTGAAAAAAAGTGCTGTAGTGAAATGATATCGCCTTTTAAAGACTTTTTTTACAAACCGGACCAATATCCCGTCCGAAACAATAAAAAAAAAACAGTATTCCAAACCTCTCTGCCTCTCGTAAAAAAAATCCTAACATTGCCGATCGACTTCCGACTAAAAGTTATTTGTTTCATTTGAAAGGTAAAAAATACATTTCTTGTATTGAGTCATTTTGTACTGATTATTGATTATCGATTATTGAATGATTATATCGAATAATGAAAAATGCATTTTGTATAGTGCTTATTAAATGTTGAGAAATACATTTTGTATATTGATTATGGAGCATGCATATGAGAAAGATGGCTACCAAACATACAAATATATATTCAAAATTCAAGATATGTATTATTTAATTATATTATTAGCCTTAGAATAATTAAAGTAATAAAAATAGGAAAAATGCCTTTTTATGCCTAGGCGCGCCTAGGCTCCTAAGGCTTGAGGCTTGACCTCTACGACTCTATAACGCCTCGCGCATTTTAGAACCTTGCATCAAGTTGATGGATAGACCAATCCATGGAGACGAAAATGCTGAGTACAGTACGGACTGTGGTTGGTTTAATGACGGGACTAAAAGTTTCATCAAAGTCAACTCCGGCTTTTTGATGAAAGCCTTTTGCAACAAGTAAGGCCTTGTGCCCATTTGCTCGTCGTTTAATCTTAAAAACCCACAGGAGGAACAAGAACCCAGGGAGCATTCTTCAGCAGTGCATTGAACTTATTGACCATGGCCTAGCGTCATTCTGGAATGCGTGACGCCTGTGAGTAGCAAGTAGGTTTTGTGGTGGGGGAGGGGAGATGAGCCAAAAGGGCTTTGGAAAGAGGATATCTAATAGTGCTATATGTCCGTTGAAGAAGTTTACAAGAGCCATCTTGATGTCTGGTGATCATGGGGTGTTGGAAAGAGGTGATGGGGGGGTCTGCTGGAGAGGGAGAGGGAAAAGGAGATATGGATGGGGGAGATGGTGGTAGGTTACTATCGTATGGGAAGAAGGGATTGGATGATGGGATGACCGACTCTAATAATGATAGGGGAAAGGTGCCATATTGTAATGGGCTATTGTGGGTTTAGGAACATGAGGGTTGGGGATGTTGGCGGAGGAGTCAAGAGTGGTGGGTAATGCTGGAGCTAAAGGGATGATAGGAACAGATATCCAGAAGGAAGGTGTTGAAGATTGGTGTGTTTTGGAAAAGGAAAAAGTTTGTTCGTCAAACTGAACATGTTCGAGAGATGTAGACACGACCAGTTTTGTGATTACACCGGTACCCTTTGTGTTGTAAGTTGTAGCCTAGAAACACACATTCCACAGTTCTGGGCAAAAGTTTGTTAGTGACATAAGCACCTTTATGGGGATAAAAGGCACATCCAAACATACACATAGGGTAGAGTATGAGGGAGAATGACCATAGAGTCGAGAGAAAGGAGAAAACCATTGGAGGAAAGGAGATGGAAGACGATTGATGAGATGGACAGCAGTAGAAATGGCTTCGGGCCAGTGACAGGGAGGAACATGACTCGTGAAGAGAAGAATACGGGCCATGTCAGCAATGTGACGATGTTTTCATTCTGCGACTATTTTGTTGAGGAGTACGAGGGCAAGAGAAGCGCTGGTGATCCTTGATCGAACCGTTTTCATATTCTCGACCACCATCGCTTTGGAATTGTTCGAGAGTGGTGGAGAATTGAGTGCGGATTTAGGTGTCTAAAGTTTTGAAAATGGCTGAGGACCTCAGATATTCTTTTCATGAAGAAGAGCCATGAATAATGAGTGTACTCATATGTGAATAACACATAATATATGTAACCTAAAACAGAAAGAACAAGAGATCGCCATACATCAGAATGAATTAAGTCAAAAGGAGACTGACTTTTTACTTCATTAAATGATTGAAAAGGGAGTTGGGCGGATTTACCCAAGGCACACCCTTGGCAAAAGTGAGAATTATTTTTGAAAGTAGATGATAAGTGTTTATTTGAGCATAAGTGAGAGAAAACCTTAGAAGAGGGATGACCGATTCGTTGATGCCAGAGGGAGGATGAACTATGGGAGGCAGTGAGAGCCTCAAGGCAAGATGGAAGGGTTGAAATTTTGTAAAGACGTCCTTGCAAAGGCCTTGATAGAGTAAGGACCCACTAGTGAGATCAAAGATATAAAAGTGATTGGCATCAAAGCCCAAAGAACTGTGTAATGAAAGATAAGTTTATACGCATGGAAGGAACAACATATATATTATAGAGATGGAAAGAGGATGTACCAAGAGGAAGGGCCACGTTGCCCGTATAGGTAATCTAAAGTTGATCACCATTGTCGAGTTGAACTGTGTCAGGATCAGTATAGGGTGCACGTTGGTGGAGAAACGCATGATTGCTAATCACGTGGATAGAGGCACCAATGTCAGGATACCAGCTACAGTCCGAAGATGGCAGTGCTGGATGGGTCGACAAGAGTCCGGAGTGATATGCCTGTGGAGAAGGAGCAATCTGGATGCCATTAGATGCGGAATGCAGTGATATTGAGGTAACGAGAATTGAGTAAATGTGGGCAATTGCGAGCAGTTGCAAGCATAGTGCCCAAAGGCAAGACAGAGTTGGCATTGGGTCATGATGCTAGAAGTTGGGTTGTGGGTAGCTGCGAGGGTGAGGGAGAGAGATTGCTGGCAAGGGTTCGCCGGAAAAGTGATTTCCGACTGATGGTATAAAAGTTCGGAAGGATAAAAGTGAAGAGGTTTTTTTAACAGTTACTCCGACAGTGACAGGGATTCCAGAGGCGAACAGTGCTGTCGACGATGAACAATGATGCTGACGATGAACTATGCTCATTGTAGAGGAAAATGTACGGTAGAAGAGAGAGGGGTTTGTTAGGTGAGATTAGGTATTTTTGCCGCCGATAGGGGGACGCCGCAAAGAGGACAAATTCACTCGAAAAAGAAAAGGGAAGAAGGTGAGGATTGGTATTTAGGCTGATACCATGTAGAAGATAGAAATTCTATGTATTCTTATTCAATTGAAGGGTTTATATATAGCTCTTACAATGTGAATAAAGGGAAAATACAAGCATGATTTATACCTAAGATTAAGCTTAAAATAGTCAAATCTTTACACTAATGATTTTCATAAAACATAGTATGTTTTAAGGAACATGTTTTAAAGAGTCATGTTTTAATGAATATGTTTTAAGGAGCTTTAACATGTTTGTACATGTACACAAAATTACATATATATGTATGCACATATACATTTGTATTATGTATGTACGTTTATGTGTGTGTGCATATATATGTATGTGTGTGTCTGTTTGTGTAGTTAAACTCTCCAACATGCCTCATTAAACATACCTAGATAACACATGATATATTTACTCATTTATGCATGCATGTATACATTTATGTATCATGTATGTATGGAGGTTTAATGTGTGTGTGTGTGTGTGTCTCTCTCTCTATATAATATATATATGTTTTAACAGAGTCATGTTTTAATGAATATGTTTTAAGGAGCTTTAAGGTATTTGTACATGTACACAAAATTACGTATATATGTATATATACATTTATGTATGTATGCACATACATTTGCATTATGTATGTACGTTTATGTGTGTGTGCATGTATATGTATGTGTGTGTGTGTGTAGTTAAACTCTCCAACATGCCTCATTAAACATATCTAGATAACACATGATATCTAGATAACACATGATACATTTATGTATCATGTATGTATGGAGGTTTAATATGTGTGTGTGTGTGTGTGTGTATATATATATATATATATATATATATACGAACATGTTTACCAATTTTGTATGTGTTAGTTATAAATTTTTGAGAAAACTGTATTTGAAAACAAGTTTACCAAACGCATACTAATGTTTATAAACGCAGAAAATTGAATTTTTAAACTATATTTAAAAATAGTTTTTAAATCGAGTTTTTAGAAAACATAACCAAACGGATCTTCCACAAGATAATTTGTGGAATATCTCCTAGGCCTACATGTGCACATCATTCTCCCCCCTTTCGAAAAAGCTTATACACGACTTTGCACTGGAAACTGTCTTTTTGGAAATTGTCGATTTTTTCAGGAAGACATTTTTTTGACAATTCTGATTATTTGGAAACCGGAATTTTTTCTTATTAGAAAAAAATTCAGAATAATTTCCAAAATATTCTGAAAGAAACCCAGATCGGCAGAATACTTAAAAACTAGATTGGAAAAATAGGAAAACTGGGGGCCGTAGTTGTGGAAAACTGTTTTCCATTTTCCATTGCCACTTTTTGCTCTATATCTTTGCCAATGGATTAAGATGGGAAGGAGGAGTGGAAAAACTGTTTTTCAACTTAAGCAATTCTAGAAAACATGTATTTTGTGATTTCCAGATTAGCTTGTTGGAAAACATTTTTTCATAAATTTTCATTCTTATTCCCATTTAGAGAGCATAATTTGCCAAAGTATAACACAAAATATGGAAAATGAAAATAGAAAACTATTTTCCACAACTAAACGGTCCCTGGAATTTTCAAACGGAAATTGAATATATTGTGGCAAAAGCAGGGGGGGGGGGGGGGAACAACACAGGACTTGATTTTGGAAAATTGGAAGTTCTGAAAATGGGTGCAGTTCTATGTGAGATATAAGTACTAGCTTGGTAAAAAATACAATATATGGCGACTTAAAAGTAAATATTGTTAATTATAGTGACCAGTGACTATGCTAGTTTATGGAACATGCTAAATGAATTTTAATTTCTTGCAGGGGTGGGTCATGTCAGAGTCGCATCTTAATCCTGGCCGAGCTCGGCTTTGTGAGCAGGTTAGATAAGATGTGTGTAATTCCACGAACTCTAGGCAAAACTTGGGTTTGGCTTCTTGCCGGGCTCTTTTGCTGCTTCATCAAATTAGAACGTTTAATCGGGTAAAGACCACAAGAGCATGTATATGGAATCATGGGAACCATGGTTTCTGTAGAACAGATCAGTTCTCCTATCTGCTAGGACTTCTGATATGTGCAGTTTCAGGTCAAGATAAGGTAATTACCATGAGATAAAAGAAGTTGTAATAGCACACTTGTAAACAGAGAGCATTTTTGTCCTATATTTCCGTCTTTTTATTTTTTTATTGTATTTACTGGTGGCATTAAGTTGATAGTTGTATATTCTGGAGGTATTCCGCCATTGGTGATATTGTATGAAAGTTGCTGTGATTAATAGTCAAATGTTGGGCTTATATGCCATCAAAACATGGAAAGCTAGGTCCCGTAAGGAGGTATTATAAACTATTCAAATCTATTACAGAAATGAGTGATACAATAATGTTATCTGTTGACTTGAAGAGTGTCAGTGTGACCATTTGTCCCAAGGCATGACTGAATCTTGGGGTATTTGCGCCTATCAAAGCAATCATATCTGATATATTTGTATATATTATATTATATATTTGGTATAGGGAGAGGTTCAAAAGTGAATATAAACGATGGACATTTTAACGAACCTTAACAAAAAATACCCAACAACCTATTAATTTTAATTCTTATTTTGTAATTGGTCCGCGCTAGCGGCAACGGAGACACATGTCGATCCATTTTTTTTTTTACTCCCAACCTCACCTGACATAATTCATCCATATACCCCGTTGAATTTAAATTGATTCTTTAGATATGGGTCGCATTTTAACATCCGTTTGATTTTGTTGATGTGCCATCAATCTAAAGATTGGATCGATGGTCCATGGTTTAGCTTTGGATCAGCGTGTATGGGCTTTCATATGGAAGGTGGTTTGGGAGACTTTTGTCGAAGGTTGGGTTTGATCCGACGGTCTGGTTATAAAATCTTGCTTTGGTATGACACAGGGGCCATGTGTAAGTTGCTTCTCAAGAAACATGGGTTTATGGATTGCTCACAAACCTTGAATTGCATGTGCGAATTTCATTCATTGAAAGCAGTGTGTGGTAGATAAAAAATTAATGAAAGCAGTGTGGTAGATAGAAAATTGGAATTAATTTGGGTAATGGGTTGCCTGCTACGGTTATGGCAGATTTGTGTGTGTGTTGGGGGGGGGGGGGGGGGGGGGGGGGGGGGGGTGGAGTAAAAAATATTCAATCGACACGCGTGTTCGTTGTCGCTGGCGCTGATCAATTACAACATAGGAATTCAAATTAATTGGTTACGTGTTTTTTTGTTAGTGTTCATCTTTTAGGTTCACTTTTGAACCTCTCCCTACACACACACACAAACACACACACAGTAGTGCTCTAGTGCGGACTGGACTAGGGATGGCAATTTTCACCAATAATCCGCAGATATTCGGAAAAAATTCCCGAAAATTCGGGGATCGGGTCGAGTTCGGAGAGTAAAAAAAAAATCCCTGAAAAGTTTCGGGGTCGGTTTCGGGTATATCTTCGGGTCTTCACGGGGGATACCCGATTTATTAATATATATATATATATATATTATATATATATAAACATTAAAAAAAAAGTTAACCCTAACATCTTTTTACTCGAGTCGTTGCCCGCTCTGCCTCTAACCTCTCTTCTCTCTCACTCTCAAGCCCGCTGCTTCTGGCTCCCTCGTCCTTACGCCGGCACTGCCTCCTCATCCGTGTGATGGCTGTTACGATTTAGAGATTAAATCTATTGGTAAAGTCTCTCTCTCTCTCTCTCTCTCTCTCTCTCTCTCTCTCTCTCTCTCTCTCTCTCTCTCTCTCTCTCTCTCTCTCTCTCTCTCTCTCTCTCTCTCTCTCTCCGTGTGTTGGCTGTTACATGTGATGGCTGTTAATATAGATCTGTTCTTATTCATGTTACGATTTAGAGATTGAATCTTAGATCCCACCTTTTCTGATTGTATTTGTAATAATAGGGCTGGAATAAGAAATCTAACAGGAAATTTCAAAAAACGAAATCTAACGCAATCGGGTGTGTGTTATTTTGCTGACTTTGCCACTGTTTTGGTGCCTTTTGTGAGATTTATTTTGGAGACTTTTGTTGGAATTATAGCCACTGTTTGGAGTCTTAGAATTTTTATTTGGAGCCTTAGACTATTGTTGGAATTATAACCACTGTTTGTTGGAATTATAGCCTCTTTGTCACTGCCACTATTCTGTTTGTATAAACCTGTTTGGAGCCTTATAATTTCTTTTAGCTCAGCCTCCTTGTCACCATGCTTTTAATTCTCACAAACACACAACACAACAAACTTATCAAGCATGGATACATCATTAACTGTTATGGTATTTCAGTCATTTATCTGATTTAATAAAATAGATTTTTATTAAAAAAATGTCTTTGATTGAAAAAACATGTCTTTGATTTAAAAAAAAACGGTTCTTTTTATTTTAAAAAAAAACTATTAACTATGTTGGAGATTTTGGAGTTGCACTTTACTTGTGTTTAATCATTTTCTAATTGAGATGTAATTTAAAAGTAACTTTTACTTAGGTGCTTAAACAGGAGTTCCAAAAAAAAAAATAAAAAAAAATCAAAACGGGTTCCCCGCGGGGAACCCTATACCCGTTTTAAACGGGGACGGAGATCCCTGAACCCGTTATAACGGGGCGGGGACAGGGAATGTTTTTTCTAACGGGGACAGGGAGTTAAAACCCGACCCCGAACCGACCCGTTGCTATCCCTAGACTGGACATGTGTCACTTAACGGTGAGTCCAGAAAAGAGAGAGCGCGCTTATAGTTTAGCGGATAATTTCTGGGTTCACCATCAGGCGACATATGTCCGGTCCGCACTGTTAAAATGCGGGACAGTCCGCATAAGAGCATTATTATATATATATATATGTGTGTGTGTGTGTGTGTGTGTGTGTGTGTGTGTGCGTGTGTGTGGTTTAATCGAGGAAATTACGTTAAATAGAACTGAGTAGAAAAATATGATTCATATAGTTGACCTCGAACAAATGTGAAAATGTTATGTTGAGTTGTATTATTGGACATTGTGAGTTTTTTTTTTGGTTTAATTTTTTTTTTATCAATCATTGCTGAAATTGGAAAACATTGGTTATTTGATTATAAAATTGCCAGCAGAGACAAATACTGAGAAAACCAATGAGTAAAAAAAGATATTTTTTTCTTTTTTCTTCATAATAAATCTTAGGTTCAACTTATAATTTTGATGTTTTGCAAGTCCCCACACAGTGGGAGAAGGGAAACAATGGAACAATGGGTAATCTCTTCCCACGAGCGTGGATGACAATGGGGTCACCTATGCGTGCAGAAATGTTGAGCGTGGAGAGGTTGAAGTGTTATTTTTTTTATTTTTCCACATGAGCTACACCTGTCAACTGATCGGTCGGGTCTTGTATGGATCGGATTAACGGGTCAAAACTCAAAACATCCTTAACCTATACACGACCCGTTAAGATTAATGGGTCGAATGACAATACTCAAACACGATCTGTTAATATTAACGGGTACACGACCCGAACCGTTAGCACCCGTTAATATTAATGAATCAGTTTGGGTCTAAACGGGTAACTGGTTGGGTGACTGATTAACACGCGAAAGGCGTGCTCATGTAAGGGCACGGTCCGTTGTTTTTATTTCATCGCGATAATACAAACAAACCTAAATTACGATTACACTTGCGAGGCAAGCACAACGGTAAGTCGGGTATCGAAAATCCACATAAACGAGTTGCTAGAATTTATATGATTTACTACTCCAGAAATAAAAGTGTAAAAGATGAATTACAAAACTAAAAAGGAAAAGATGCATAAAAGGGAAATATTAATATAGGTGAGTGTAAATTAAACTAGATTACGAAAGCAAGTAAAACTATAGGTTGCGTCGAATATCCCTCACCCCGAGTTAATTTGTATAAAATGGTCACATGGGTCGACGAGTTATTAGGAGTGCGTCTCGTTTCGACAGTTAATTGAACCAAGGGTTGTCATGCCCCTAAATTCGCATAAAAACCTAGTAAGATTTTGGCGTCAACAAATACCCCGGAAACTACGCACGCAAGGTCGTAAGCACGGGACATACATGATATGCCCCGTCAAATCTCCTAGGCGTTATAACTAGGACAACACACCCGAAATAGACCTGTAAACACCATCACCAAAGCAAAGCAACACGCCAACCCGAGTGAGTTCAATTCAAACACAACCTAGACTAACTTAGCTAGAAAGCATATTAAAAATGCGATAAAGAAAGCGGTAAATAAACGCGATAAAACTATACTCAAAAGCAATTAAATCAAAATATGTGAATAAAGCGTGTAAACCTAATTAACAAAGCATGTAAACCAAGGTTCTAAAAAACGCGGGGCGTGATCGAGGCGTGGAGGCCAAGCCTTAAGCCTTAGAAGCCTAGGCGGGCCTTGGCGTAAAAAGGCGTGAAAAGGCGTTTAGGTCTTTTTAATATATTTTAATATTTTTTAACCATAACAAGGCTATTAAAATACTAAAATTGTACATATCATAAAAATATATCTGAATATTTGCAAATAAAATACTATTTGATTATTTTGGATGAGATAATGGTTCGGTTTGTAAAAAAATCTTTAAAAGGGGATATCGTTTCACTAAAGCATTGTTGTTTTTAGAGAAAAGTACGCCTTAAGGGTTTTACCAAGCATAAGGCGTCAAAATCTTAAGGCGAGGCGTTTCTCCCAAGCCTCAAGCCTAGGCGTGCCTAGGCGGAGCCTAGGCGAGTTTTTTAGAACAATGATGTAAACTAACTACAAAGCAAGAATGAATGAAATACAAGCTATATTAATGGAGATGGAAGATGATAGCACAAATTACAAGCCCAAATGGGTGTCAATCCAAGAAGAAATGAAGAAATGAGCTCTCAAACCTCTAAAACCCTAACCTAAACTATCTAAAATCGATTATATCTGTTATTTACAACAAAATTGGTATTTATATTAAGTGGAAATAAAATAGAAAAGAAAAGAGAAAAGAAAAGAAAAGCCAAAATATCTGCAGAAAACTGGGGATCGATCGATCGATGGTGAAAATTCAAGCCCACTGTCTCCCCACGATTGGCAAAAGCTGAAGGATCGATCGATCGATCGATCAAGCAGGTGTGAGCCCTTTGCATTCCTTAACCTTCTCTTCTCCCTCTTTTGGTTTCATTGTTTTTCTCTTCCGTCGAAAGTGTCGTAACTTCTTCGTTCTGAATCGGAATCGCGCACCGTTTACGGCCACGTGAAGCTTGCGAGGAGGGATACAACTTCCGTGTAGATGTTGGGCCAGGTGCCCAAGCTGTGAAAAGACTAAAATGTCCTTGAACGTGCGATTGCGTACGGAACTTGAGCGGAATGCGTCCGAACTCCATTCTTAGTACCTAAATACCTACAAAAGCCCAATTATACCTCATATAGCATGTTAACAATATAAACCGAGGTTGTCTGGTTAACAGGCTTAAATATAGAGATTAAAGCACCCGAGGGGACTAAAATGCGTAGGTTCGAGTGATGAAATACGCAATATTTGCGTCGTATCACCCCCCCTAACTTACACATTGCTAGTCCCTAGCAAGGAAATAGGATGCAACAAGAATTACAATCAAACCAAAAGCAGGAGATAGTACAAAAGTATGGTATAAAAGCAAAAGACCACTTTTGCGGGCGATTCGATTGCATTTAACATATGAAATAAGCCGTTAAATCCCTAAGTTACCCTAGTGGACGAGTGTCGTCTCGTGAGGGTTTTCAGGGATGATACCCACAAACATCACATGGTTTCCTCAAAATATGCCCAACCCTAACATGCGACAAGCCCAACAATAGCGAACAAGATTTCATACGCATTATTAGCAAAGTGAATGAATTCAAACAAAAGTCCGAATCACTAACATTATAAAATACACCTCATAGAATTGAAACCTTAAAATGTGGGAGGGGGAGCGAGCACATGCAAAGTATGGTTTGGCAAAAACTTATATAAACCGGATAAACATTAAAGCAAGCATACATTCAATCCTTACGGGCATTACACTCATCAAGTGAATTCACTCGAAACAGGGAGTTAACACATGGAACATGCTGGCATAAAGAGTAAATGTAAGTGGAAACTAGATCGCACACATGTCATAAATGAAGAACGCTATATATAAAATGAAAAATTATAATCTCAATAAAAGATACCGCTCATTAAAGGAGGCGAAATGCATTTTCACAGATTATCAAAACTATTTCAACTTTTAAATTAAATTCACCCTAAGATCACATAGGACTTGTAATAGGGTTGTAATGTAGGCTAGGCTAGGGTACGAAATGAAAGGAATGTATGTATGGATTCAAAGTGTTCGGAATGAAAAACTTGGAATAATGGGAAATAATGCGGGCAATATAAAAAATGGAAAGTAACTTCCAAACAAGCATTAAATGTAACATTTGGAGAGTAATCAAAGCTTATTTGAACCAATATAAACAACATATACAAACTTTCTCTTTCTTTTTCTTTTTCTTTTCTTCTTTTCTCATGTTTTCTTTTCTTTTCTTTTCTTCTTTCTCTTTTTCACTCTTTTTCTTTTCTCACTCTCAATGCTTAATTGCAGCCACAACACAACAATATCATTCAATCCCAAGTAACAATCCAAACAAGGGTATGTAATGGTATTAAGTATGATGTATAACTCCAATTTGGAGTTGGTTGGGATTTTGGGGTTATGAAAAGAAAGGCTATATTTAGGTTCAAAGGGTAACAAGGGAAAAAATTTAAGGTGAAGTCAAGGCTAATATGGGTGATATAACAAGGATGACCTGTGATCATTTCATAAAGTTTACGCAATTCTCGACTCAAAATAATATATGAAAATCATGCTCAAGCAACACATTTCAAGATATAAACTCAATTAATGAACGATCAATGAAAGAATAGAGAGATTACCGACGAATTCAACGTTTTCAAAAAGGAAAGAATAGTATATAACAGTCACAAACGACGAAAGGTACAAAGCTTACTCGGTGTAAGTATATAAAATGCAACAAAAGATTACCGAGTTATAAAAATCTTAAATCAAATCAATGTAACAAGGAAAGTGCATGTGCTCATGGGATTAAAGTTTAATTCATGAAGTTATTCATAATATAAATGATTGAGGACTAAAGTCTAATAACTTCTAAAATTGAGAACATGCATCATTGGTTTGTCTATTGAATCGGGCAATTATTCAAATTTATCATTGGAAACAAAGGCAAAATGCCCAACAAAGGAGAAAAAAGAAAGAAAATCTTTTTGAAATTTTTAATTTTTCTAAGAAAAGCATACTAAGTAACTAACATGTGAGCAAAAAACATGGACTAATTAAAGACATGGATAGAATATCCCACACCCCCTAACTTAAAATCTGACATTGTCCTCAATGTGAATTAAGAACCAAGTTAAAGAGAGGAAACAAGCGATATTACCCAAAATTGGAGCGATCGCCATAAGAACAAGTCCAAAGAATTTACAAACAAAGTTAGTATCGAGCATAACGAAGACAAATAGCAAAAAGTTAACTAATTACATTAGAATAATTTAAAAAGGAAAGAAAAAACAAAAAGAAAAAAATGGTAAAAAGCTAACTATATACAACCTACTATTTAGGGTTCACACTAACTGTACACTAGAAGTTTAAATAGTTGAGGGTCCACCATGAAAACGATTTAACTTTGGAGGATAACCGGTGTATCCTCACTCTCAAGCATGCCTTCCGAAAAATATGGATTCCGTTTGAAAAACGGAAGGTATGTGTAAGGCGGAAGAAAAGAACCATCGTCAATTAAAAGTTTTGGAGGGACGATGGGGGATTTGGATTGAACGGGTGACAAAAACATGTGGGGACCGAGAAAAGCAGAATATTCTCCCAAAGATTTAGCAAGTGGAATGGGAGGTGGCGCACACGAGGACAAAGATGCCTTCATAGAAAGCAACTCGAGCAAGTACTCCTCGTCGGTGAAAGGGTTGAACGTTATAAAGTTTGGCACCGATTCATCGGGTACTTGTGACGGTGTGATAACGGAAAATAAAAATGGGGAGGAAAGAAATTCAAACTCAAGAGATGAGTTATCATCACTCAAAGTTGGAATTTCAAAAGAGATAGGATCATTTTCAATGAAACTTTATTCTTTGGGATCCAAAGAAAGAAATCATCTCATTGCAAATGGAAACTACATCCGTTCTCTAATAAAAGATGGCCAAGTGACGAATGGTTTGTTCCAATTTAGGCACAAAGTTCTCAATTGATTCAAAACATTCTTCGATTTCAAAAGTTTCGAAAGAGAAATCGTCGTTGAATTCGAATAAATTCAAGTCATTTATTTGTGGCCCATCCAGCTTTGAGGTTGCTGAAATTGTAGCAATCCTCTTGTTTATCCTCTGGAAGCAGTGTTCCATGCTGTGGGCCATTTCATAATCTGTTCACACATACAGCATGTGGTATCTGGTTGACCTCCCTATGCCGATGCCCCACTCAAACCCCTACAATTTCTTAAGACTGATTTGATGGGTAGATATGTCATTTCAGCGTCAGAGTACCTCTGGTTAAATATGTCTTCCTTCATATTTAATTTGGCCCAGAAGATCATGGTTCCCATATTTATGAGACCTCATAAATGAGATGGGAGAGGAGGGGATATTTTTCATTTTCACCTCTTAGCTCGGCTTGTTTTGGGTGAAACATATTTAATGATGGTGAAAGTGTAATTATTTTTTGGCTTTCTTTTGAGCTACGCCTTTGGGTTACTGCCGATATTTACAAGTGATTTACTGATTTACAGTCATGCTCTACAATATCTCCATTTTAGGTTCAATGGCATAAAATTTGTAATAAAATTTGGTAGACATTATTTTGAAGAGGGTTTTACGACTCAAGTACCTCCGTAATATTTCCTTTTGGAGTTTGACAGATTTTATGTTGCTGAATATAAATATTTCGTCGGTGAATGTAATTTTTTTTTTATTATAGAACTTGGTAAATTTATTGATGAAACATCTCCCTTCAGTGATTAATAAAAGATAAAAGTCTAGAAGAAATTATGGAGTTACTAAATTTTAAGTACTCCTGTCATAACTGTCCCTAATAAAACAAGTGAAGTATTGGTTTATCGAACGAGTCAAATAACTTATTTATTTTTCATAAATCCTTAGCTATATTAAACGAAGTATGTTAGAGGTCCCCATGTGATTACATCTAACCCTTGTAACAGGGAGTTATTTGATATTAACATGGTCATATGTCAAATAAAATTGTTTCAGATAATATTAGACACGTCTAATTACAAACTTGGGTATATTTAATATTAACATTATCAAAGGGGGCTAACTAAAAAAAATCCCTATTTTTTAAATTGTAAGTTGAAAAACATCACATTTTACTATATAAAAAAGATAAGACGACTGGAAATAATTTGCAAAGGTGAAAAACCTATTTTTTTTTTTCATGTAAAAGTTATATGGTTTCCTACCCAACTCTTATTTACAAGGTTGATGGTAGTTTTTTAGTAGATGGGGTAGCTCGAAACATGAATGGCTAGTTCAGAAGGTTCGAGTTATTAATGTTATGAAAGTAATTTTAACATATACCAAAACGGGTATATTGTATGAAAGAACATGCCTTTTATTTTCAACATTTTTAAATTACTTTGATAGAACTCAAATTCTCAATATTATTTTGTATTTTATCAACGTGGATATTATTTTAAGGTTACAATACCTTTTAATTAATGTTTAATAAGGTCACTGTTTACTAACTCTAATAATTATATATTTTCTTTAATACCAAATTTACTGAAAGTGAATATATAAAAAGTATTTTCGTAATTATTAAATAAAGCAAGCTTACATCTTATAACTGATAACATAAGCAAAGTGACCCACAAATGTACTATTTGGTCACATAAACGTCAGGGAGTTGAAATATTATACATGATAGTAAAAGAGAGCCTAGATTGATTTGGAAAATCATTCTTCAAATTTAACAAATTATTGATTGAGGACTAAATATCAATTTGGCCAAAAGTATAACAATGAAAAGCTGCCTCTCATCACAAATATAGGAGGAAGGTCCACAAGAAGAGATTACCAGATCAAAATTTTGTAGAATTTTATTAGTAGCATTTTGGGAAAGCATTTTTCTGAGTTTAAAGTGAGAGACCACTTGTGCTCTTCACAACTTTTTTTAAACAGGAATAGGTCCCGTTCTTGCAAAAATATACATATTTTACGCATGCTCACAAATTATAGAAAAGGAAAATGATACATGTACATATTCTTAGTAACAATTTAGTATCTATTGTGTTTAAAATAATTGTACCAAAGTGTGAATCTCACTGTAATACGTGTGAAACCCACTATCGTACAATGCATTTAAAACACAATGAGTACTGAATAATACTGAATTGGTACTATGAATTGATACGTGTAGTTTTACTCAACAAATATTTACCTCTGTAGGTTATTGCCAAAAAATTTCAAATTGATGTAGCTTTTGATAATATTTTGACCGATAAAATAAAATTAACGGTTATTTAAGCTTTTGGCCCAATTTACTTTACTCAATCAAAGTTTAATCCCCGCTATTTTCTCTTCTTGAACACTCGTTGTCGGAAAACACTAGGAAAATGAGTTTATGAAGCTTTTGAGGGTTAAAGTCTAAAATGTAACAAGAGAAAATCAAACTCAACATAACAAAATAAATAAGAGTCAAAAGCCAAATTAACCTAAAACGACCTGAGTAATGTGTAAAATTTGATTAATATTATATCTAATCATTACATCACATTATTTATCTAAAATTATGAAAAGTACCTTTATTAAAAAGTTTTAGTTACATACTTTTTGACGACGAGGCATGAAATATATTAATGGATGTTGAAAGAGAAAAGGCAAAATAAATGATTTAAATAAGCTCTTCTTCGGAATTAGAATAATCATACATGAAGATCCTCAAAGAGAATTATATCCAATATCTTCTACACTAAACTACTACACTGAACAAAGACCATCACCCCATAACTGAAAACCTACCAACAAACCCAATTCCCTTAAGACTACAACACAACACCACTATTATTCTAAATATCAAGATTAGCCCCAAAACAGACCCAATCATTAAAAAAGAAAAGAAAAAGGAAAAACCCAAATATAATATATATTGATGAACTAAATTTGATTTTCAGCAGAGGGTGAGGGATCCTTCTTGGCTAGATTGTGCTTATTGTTGTGCATCCAAACTTTGAGGACTCTTCTTTTTACACCCACTTGTTGACAGAAGTGTTGAACCACAGATTCCTCTTGTTTCTGAATTTTCCATCCAACTTTCTCAGCAAAGTTTAGCATTTTCTCCTTCTGTTCCTGAGTGAACTTTGTCCTAAACCTCTTCTTCACCATCTGCTGGCGTGGCATGGCCCCACCATGAACATCCTCTTGCTCATCAGACTCTGAAGGGAGGACAGACCCAACATTATATGACATTATCATCTGGTGGGCAGGTAATGGGCCTCTTGTAGGGTACCCTAGAGAATGATGATGATGATGATGATGGCCCAAAATGAGTTTCCTACCTCCAAGCCTGTCCAAATGTGGGCTACTAATAGCATTGTTGTAGCAGTGATCACCTTCAGTCTCTTTCCTGTGGAAGTTTCTGTGGCAGTTGCAGGCTGAGCAGGTGAGGGCCTCTAGGGTACCCTCTGATCCAGAGGGCATAAACTCCCCACAACCATCTGTGGCATTCCCACCCATAGTGGCTGCATGGTTCTTTAGGCACTCTCTGTACCTCACCACCTTCTTGTAAGGCACATGGTCCTCCGGGATTGTGGGTATGGGCCCATTGTTGGACCCCATTTGGGGCACTGGGATAATGTGGTTGTGGGGTGCAGCTTCATGATGGATCATGTTCATGTGCCCATGTCCCCCCCCACCATAGGTGCTGTTAATTGGTATTGGCATTGCACCTTCTTCACTTGATATTTCCATATCTACCCTCCACTATTTTATACGGTGTTGTTTGTTTGGAGACAAAAAGAAGGGAGGAGCACAACAAGACAGGAGCGAATTAGAGAGGGTTTAAATGATTTAATTTTTTTTTTAAATGTGGGGGCTGTCTTAAATTATAATGGGAGTTCTGTTAACTATATTATATTGTCCACTATTTGGGAAGCAAACACACTACCACTACACAACTAGGGTACTATGGATTTTCTGTTCTTTATCTTTATTTATTTCCTAGCCAGCAACCCATATTTTCAGCATTCTTTTTTTCACAACTCAGAAAACAGAAACTTTACTCCCATGAATAGAATTGGCCTAGAAGGAGAGTGCGTGCGTGTGTGTGTGAGAGAGAGAGGCTAGGCCAAGAAAGCCTTTCAACAGCCTAGGTTTTGAATATTCATTTCACTTTGTGTATGGTCTTAAAAAGAATAAACCAAAAAAGCAAGCAAATGAAGTAGCAAGTTATAAACAGGAAGGGTGGTGGCCCTTAGAACAGAACCAGCATGAACAAGCTAAGAGGGAGGTTCTCACTCCCTACAAATTTCCTATCTCTATCTCTTGAAAGGGAAACTGAGAGAGAAGAGAGTCAACACTCACAACAGTATCCCTGAAAAAGACAAATGATATATAAATACGAAAAGATTAGTCATAGTAATGAACAAAGCATGTCTTGAAAATCACAAAGAGAGAGGAGTGCAAGTTAAAGAGGTTATACTCACATAATCCTCTCTCTCAACATCTTCAGCTTAAACTGGCTTCAATAGCAAAAGACAAAAGCTATGAGAGAAGACAATGTTTGGAGAGAGAGTGTGTGTATGTGGATGTTTTGGATTAAAAAATAAGTATAACAAGTGGGTGGTGATGAAAGAGAGGAAAATAGGGAGAGAGAGAGAGAGAATGGGGAGAGTTTTGCAGGTGGGTTTTGCTAGTCAAGCACTAAGCATGAGCTTATAGTAGTAGTGAGGGCCAAAAAAAGGGTAGAGAAGAGAGAGAAAAAAAAAGCAATGTTTTTTTTACAGACAAAGAGGAACACAGTGAGTTTGAGAGAAGGAGATAAAAAGGTGGGGTGCTTGCTTTGCTTGCACTATCAGGCATCAAGTTTACGCCATATAGAGAGCAGTGTGTCAGAGAGTGGAGAGGACAAAGGAAGGAGAGAGAGAGAGAGAGTTACAATATAATTCTTCAAATAAAATGTCCTTAATCACAATTTAATAGCATAAGAGACACACTTCCAATTTGGTACCCCATTTTACAAAGGTTATTTTTTGACACTTGTTAAATCTAAATTTTTAAAGTTATAATATTGTTTACACGAACATATATTTTCTTATAACCTCATTATATCACAAGCTACATATTAAAAGCATCGCAAAGGTTGTTATTTAGTAAAAAATTGATTAAATATAGTACTTAATATATTATATTTATCACCCACCTATTACAATTAAGAGGGAAATATTTTTTTTTTTTTTTTTGATAATTTCGTATATCCAAACTACTATATTAAGGCAAACAAGATTTGTTGGTGTGTTTTGTCTTTTGCTTTGGAACGGCATTTCACTTCTTTTCACGACCCTTATTTAGTAATTATTTTTATTATCAAAAGTTGATAATATATCTAATTAGGATGGATTAACATAGTCATAATATATTGAACTATTGAAGCACGAGCACTACTTCATATCTCACTGTACACACGCACCTACACAAATTTTTCGTTTGTTTTATATCACTTCATAACTCATGAGATGGTTAAGTACTATCATGTATTTATTAATTAAAACACACGTAGTGTCTGAAGCTTGACATGACTAGCAAAGTTCATGAAAGTCATGTGATAGAATTAATACTTATGGGTTGATTTTCCCTATATCTTAGGTTTATTCCACAAACCTCCCATTGGTTTTACAAATTATAAGCTCACTTGTTTGTTGCAACTCCAAGGCTTGTTACAAATGGGTTAACACTAAAAACAATTGTTACCATACTTTCTTGGGCTATAACTTTTTTGTCACTCGCCTAAAAATAAATTAGAAAAAAATAGAAGACAAGGTTAGGGTGACTAAGACAAATGTCGCTTGAACTAGAAAAAAGTCGCACAAAGTTTGAAGAAATGTTGGTTACCAGAAAATCTACCTCAGGAACCCAATATTTACTCAGACAAATTCTTGTCAAAATGGCTAATTTTATTAAATTCATTTTCATTCATGGGATCCAATGGGTTGGTGGTGCATAAAGTGAGCAAAATGAGTTAAAATTTATTTTATCCATCGAATTAGAGTTGGTCTTCTTAGTACCATATTTTTAAACTTTTACACTTGAAACTCTCTTATTATGAGGCTTTATGGGTTACTTGGAATCTTTTTTTAAGAATAATGACACATGCATCCAGTTTTAGTAATTCAATATTGATTATACTTTAAATGATTGTAACAAAATATGACTCTCATTATAATATAATACATATTGGTACTAACATTTGTTGTTTGTACCACTACTCTTTTTTTCAAAGATCAATAGTACAAATTAGACGTGTTAATTGTCATGCCTCGTATTATAATAATTATAGAATTGTTCGGTCATGAATGGTCAACAGTGATAATTACCTCTTTAGCTGAAAATAGGTCGGTTGGTTAGTGGGTTTCCTTGATGCGCCAGACTTACTGATAGGGGAAAACTTAATTATCATAGTTTTTCAGATTTGGTGCTTTAATATTTATAACCTAATACGTATAACACCGCTGCTTATGCTTACTTCTTGTGTTGTGAAATCAAGAGGAAAATACTCAATATGGTAATGATGTCTCCCTAGAAAGACCAGGAACAGTGGCATGTTTCAGAGTCATCACATGACAGGTTATGAACACACGGAGAGAGAGAGCAAATTATGCAAATTCCTAATCGCCATTTTAGATGATTTGAAGGATTTTGGTGATGACTGATATTATTTAAAGGATTACTGTCCCCCTATATGCTTTTTATTTTTTGTATTAAAGAATAAGAATAAGACATGTCACTTTTTTCATTTGAAACCAACCTCAAAAGGGCGTGACTCTCCCTAGCAAAATTTGTATATTGTCAACCTTTATAAAATGTGAGTGGTCATACTATATGAGCAAAACATTGATCTAAGGATCGATTTGATAGAGGCTATTTGGTATGGCTAATGAGTTTTGTTCACATCATTGCCTCCTTTTTTAGTGTTAGATACACATTTTTGCCACCTTCCGGTCACTTGACCCTTATTAGCCTAAATTTCGAGGCAAATTTTGCTTACATATTTAGGTGAGAAAACTGTGTAAAATTGGTGGCAGAGGGAAAACGATTGCAGTTGAAGTGAGAGAATCCTTATTTAACGGCTTATTTGCTCCCAACCACACCATTCTCTCCACTCCATTTGCTCAAGGAAGAGAGAGAAAGCTCCCAATTTTGAGAAGGTGTGCACCTCAATTTTCGAGCCATTTTGTTTTTCTATTGCTAAAGTTTTACTTATTAACCGTCCATTAATAAATAAATGGGCATAATATTATGATAATACTATATTTTTGACAAGAAATACTCACCGGGATCTCTTTAAACATTGATATATTATGAAGACATATTATACAGTGTGGGTTTAGGGTGTATTTTAGTCTGGTTTTCATCTTCAACATGGAGTTCATAATGTTGGGGGTTGATGAATTTTATAGACCTAGGGCTTGATGAAAATATTTTTTTGGGCATTTTGTTTTGCTGTTGAAACTCCCACCTCGAAGGTATGTTTTCTATCTTTGAACATTATATTTGACTGTATTTTTATGGTTACCTATCTATTTTAAACATATCAGTAGTGTTTATAGGGGCAGTTTATAGGGACATTCACATTTAGATCCTATTAGATATTTTTTTGGACATTCTAGTCCCATCATGTTTTTCCCTTACATATAAGTCTTATTCCTAATTTTTTGGATTTTTTTTTCACAATTTTACCCTTTTAAAACCAACTATGCGTAACTTCTTTGAGAAAATTACATAAGTGGTTGAATTTTTTTTTAATCTTCAAATGATAATAACTTTTAATTGACATATCCGTTTTTCGCAAAATTACTATTTTTGAAATCTGCTCAACGAGATCTATCAAACAAAATCCATGAAGCGTATATAATTTTAAAGAAAAAAAATTAGACAGACAGTAAACTTTACTGTATACACTAGAATATGAAATAGTTTTATATATGTGACATTTTCACAAACAGACACTAACATTTACTGTGGTAATATTACGCAGTATACACACACACACGTGCACACACACACACACACAGTGGATCCAAACCCTTTTTTCGAAATTATCTTATTTTTAAAGGTCCACGCTATCCAACAACCTTCATCAGAGCTTAGATTTGGGGTGGATAGGGTTGGGTTAGGTTTATATCTGTAACATTTTCACAAACCTCTTTTTTTCGATATTATCTTATTCTCAACGGTCCGCGCTAGCATCATCCAATCCCCACCACCATCCACCCCCATTGTCGGCGCTACAACAACATTCACCAGATCTCTGATTTGGGGTGACATGGGGTGCCGCTGGCGCGGACCTTAAAAAATAAGAAAATAAGTGTAGGACCTACATAGACAAGTGCAGGACCTACATGGGCAAAACTGGATAAAATTCTCTACAAAATTGCTGTGAAAAATATGTAGATTCTATTTTTCAAACATATGTTTTGTTGTGTTGGGAAAACAAAATATTTTGTGTGGGAAAGAATGAATTAAATACTTTAAGAGCTTATGGCCACAAGTTTGAAATGCATATTTAGTTCATCTTCTTCAACAAAATAAAATAAGGGTTGATTTTAAGGTTTTCATTATTTTTCAAGTGAAAAGAAATTCCTAAGAGCAAAAACCTTTTGTATTTTTGAGATATCCATTGTCGTCATTACTATTTTAAAGTCATTTGAAGTTGAACTACTTCTTCTCAAGACTTGGACAATCTTTTGTAAAATTTGTTCTTGAGAGACTCCAAATATTTTTGATATCTAAAAAACACTTTGTGAGTTTATTATGATTAGTCAAACATTTTTAAAACCTTCATCAACCTTTAGGAATATCACAACCTAGAAAGTTAGATATTCATTGGTTGATTATCACTTGTTCCATTGGAACAAAAAATTTTCTTCAAATTTTAAAGAAGATTTGAAATTCGGCACAAATGTGACATTATCAATGGAAGTTGATAAAATTGTCTTGTAAAGACTGTGCATTATTGAGTTTGGTAGAGGGTCAAGTTTGTAAGTCATTTATCCTTTTGTAAATCTTTGTCTATATAGTGGAAGGCGTCGGTTTGCCCCGAGGTTTTTCCCGCAAAGATTTTTCTCTCGTATAAATCCTAGTCTCAAGTGCTTGATGTAGTACTTCTCATTTTTGATTCCATTTATTTGATTCATGAATATATGTTATTAAGTTGAATCAATTTAAAAATCACATTTTTGTCACTTAGCCGCAAGGACTAACTTTTGTCCGAATTTAAATTAAGGTAACCATTACCTCAAATTGGTAATAATTTTAAATTGGGTACTTGCTCTCTATAACACCCCGTATTTTTGGTGATTTAAATAATTATGGGATTGATTATTATTGTTAGATAAATTAAATTAAAAGGTGAGAAATTAATTTGTTAATTGATTAATCCAGATTAAAATAATTATAAACTAGCGTGCCAAGGGTTAATACTTATTGTTGAAAATTATTGAATCTAATTGTGTGGATATGTAATATGGAATTATGAAATTTTATAAATTGTCGAGAGTGAGAAATACGAGAGTTTGGTATACAAAATCAGGATGCGCGTGTGAGTTGTGTCGGGACTAATTTAATGGATTAAAGAGGTGAATTATTTTTAAGTAACTAGTATGGTCATTTCGAGTGTTCCATTGAGTCCGAAAGGGTCGAGATAGTAAAAATGGTGTACCCGGGGGTTTAGTTTGGATCCCGGGGCAATTTTAGGCCTAACCGGCGTCCCGGGAGGCCGTTTTGGTAAATTGTATTTTTGGGGTTTAATCAATGACGAAATTTGGAGATGGTTAATATCAGTTACGTAAAGGAAAAGTTATGGAATTATGCACAAATGTCAAGGGAGAGCCACAGAGGGTGAAAGAGAACAAGCCCAAAGAGATTAAGGCAAAAAACCCATCATCTTCCACCAACGTGACCACCTTTGCGTAGATCGAAATAAGAGAAGCAAGCCTATACCAAATTCATCAGTGGATCAGAACATCAATTCAAGGCAAGTGTTTATTACTTGCTTTCTTTTAGAACCATTTATGCTAATGTTAGTATAGGAGAATATAAACCGTGTTTACATATGATTTTGAGAAAATTAGGAGGTGTGAATTTCTTAATCTGATGTAAAAATAAATATAGGTTGATTCATCCATTTATGTAGAGGAAAAATCATGAAGTTTTATATTGATTGATGAACAAATCAGCAAATCACATGTTCTTGAGTTTGAGGTTAATGAACTAGGGTTTTAATGAGTTATATTGGGTATTTGGGATTTTATGGATGAATTCTGATGATTTAACTCTTCTAAGTTAAGGGAAATCATCTAAACATGTTAGGCTATCAATTAGGATTGCTGATTTGGTGTTTGGGTGGAAAATTTAGAGGTTTTGGGGCTGAAAATTTGGAGAAGACGAAACTGAAACAGGTGAAAACGTAGCAGGTCTGGTTTGGCCAGGAAACTGCTCAATCTCGTTCGAACGAGATTGAGCCTCATTCGAATGAGAATGGTTCTCGCGAGATGTCGTTCAAACGACATAAGACCTGGTTCGAACGACAGGTCCAAAATCTGGAGAATTCTTTTTTTGCCCAGTTAGGTTTACACAGTTATTTTAAGAGAGGAAAACTGTCATTTAATGACTTTAGTATAGTGTAGAATTACTAGGGAATACTCGTATAGTGATACCTTAAATATTTGGAAAGATAAGTTAATCTTAGAAATTTTGAAAGAGAGGGTAATCTAAATAATTATAATATAAGTTGTAATGAGAGAATACTAGGTATGGAAAATATATGTATGGGTTGGGAGAATACCTTGATTTTAATAGGATATGGAAATGCCTATTATTATATGATTTTTATTATTATTTTGTGTATAGCATACCTACGCTACTTACTATCGGGAGGAGGTTTTCGTGCAGTGGACAATTTTATCATGGGTGACCTAGTGGGAAGATATTCGACTTGTACCCAGAGTATATTAACTTTGTTATGTGCTATCTGAGATGTAGGATAGTTTCAACGGATGAATGGGAGCGTAGGTATGTGCGTGACCCATTTGGATGGGGAATATACTCGCCTCCAATATTTGTGTTTTGGAATTTATGGTTCTTGTGATATTGAACCAGTTGTCCTTTATGAAGTGATTGTAGCACCGGGATATGATAGCAGAGTATGCATTGCGCCAAGTGGTCTTAACCTAAGGGTGCAGGATTATATATATATATATATAGGGATGATGTGACTACATATATATATATGCTTGTGGAAAATTTTACTATGTGAAATTAGTAGATATAAAAATGTTGATAATTAAAGTAATCCTAGTGGGTAAAAGATTTACTAACAGAAGTGAATGTGAAATGTGGTTATTTGGGATAAATTATTTTAATAACGTATTGAATGGGCGATACGGGATACCTCTACGTAATATAATGAGAAGTACGACCTAGTTTGGGAGCATTATGGATAGCTAGGTTGGGATAGATGTACGTTAGGCATGCACAATAATGGAGAGGTAAGAATCTCATGTGAGAGTTAGAAACTAACACGCACATAATACTTGCATTATTGTAGTTTTAAATACTTGCTAAAATAAATATTTTTACAACTCGGGCTCTGACCCGTCTCTTGCTATTCTTCTTTCTTTTTCTATATATATGTATTATATCAGGTGCCCATCCACAGGTGACGCGACTAAGAATGTGTCTCAGAAATGCGTACTCTCTAGGCTCAAGTGCAAGCCTGTCGCTCAAGTAATAATTCGATAAGTCGGGTATCGATCCTCGGGGAAATAGGACAACAGGGTTGTGACGACGGTAAAAGACGAAGGAATCCTAACTTTGACTCTAAAAAGAAAAAGGGAAAATGATTTGGTTTTGGGATTGATTAAACTAGATGCAATTTGTGAAATTATGAAAAGATGAAATTATACTAAATTACCTAAAATGTTAATGAAAACTGATTTAAAACTTTAAACTATGTATGATAAAAACAGGACGGGAATACAATCCCCCAACCCCAGTGTATTGCAGTTATAATACTAATCGTAAATTTAACTGATTAATTTGACCCAGAATTTAGTACTCCCAAGCATTACGTATACGAGGTTCAAGCCTGCATCATATTTAATCTGAGGACGAGTAAATCGGTATCGCGATAATGACACTCGAATTGCATTCTAAATCATCCCGGTTACCCAGAGGCAAACGAGATATAAAGATCTACAATTGTTATGTTCCTACGTGATACGGTCGTAATCAATCACTAAATTCAGAGGACTAATGTTATACACATGCAACTACCACATCAGGCTGGGTTCATGTATCCCAGCCTTAGAAAATCTAGCCTAGCATGCTGAAAGTAATGAAAACAGTGTTTGATGTGCAGAAAACCATGATTAATCTAAGGAAAACTTGTGAATTGATGTAGAAAAGAATTGAAAAGAAGAAATAACTCACTAATCTCACTTAAGCAGTAACAACAGCAATTACGAAAACTTGTAATCAAAGAACTTCTGAATAATCTTCACTATTGAAATTGAAAATGTAAATTGTATCTAAACTAGGGTTTCTGAAAAAGTAAGGAAAATTCTACTAATCCTCCGTGCAAATAATGATAATAAAACGTGTTTTTATACCCTAAAAGAATTCAGGAGTTTCATCTGCACTAGGACTCTTCTTAGGAGAAGATAAGATTTCAAGATCTCGATAGCCGGATCGGTTCGGGCCTTAGGCGGACCGATCTGCCTCCCATGCGGATCGGTTCTTTTTATTTTTTGGCAGACTGGTCCGGGGCGGATCGGTTCTTTTATTTTTCACCCTTCTTCAGTTTGCTTTTGATCTGGGGTCTTCTGGAGTATGGCACAACGGACCGGTCCGGGGTAGGGGCGGACCGATCTGCTTGTTTGACTTTTTCTCTCAACTTTGACTGCTCATATCTTTTGTTCCGGGACTCCGATTGAGATGTCGTTTCTTCCTATGTGCTCATGAATGAGATATCTTCAACTTCTCTTTAGGTACCTCATCCAAATTCCGGATAAAAAATACGCTTTTGCCCTTTTGACTTTCCTTCTTATCTTTCTTTATTCTTTCGGTCTCCTTCTTTCGTTTCTTGACATCAAATACCTGTGAAAACAATAAGATATACCAGAAACTCGGTGTACTCGTTAGGATAAGTCAGTAGCAAGATTATGAGATAAAATCAAATCGATTATGTTGTTCGAGGTGCTAAAAGTAACTAAATTAAGGGATAAATTAGGAAGAATTTATGCCTAATCAAACCTCCCTAACTTAGAACTTTGCGCGTCCCGAGTAATGTAAAAGAATCCTAGCACGGTATAACTCTTGAATAAAATTTTATTTAGATAGAATACATTTTTCGCGGGCAAGCGATTGCATTTAGCGTATGCAACAAGCCTTTAAATCCCTAGGTTACCCTAGTAGGACAAGTTGTGTCTCATGAGGGTTTGCAGTGAATATACTCACAAAATTTGACTCAAATAAAATTCAAAATACGCAAAAATTGTGTAATTCAAACTTTTCCAGAAAATAGTCATCATCAAGTCATATTTACAAGTCTCAAACCGTAGTGCGTGTGTGCGAAGCCGGAAATATAACCACCAATTTTCACCGATTGATCATTACGTTACTTACCCGAAAATTCGTTTTGATTTCAAATTCTCACGGAATGCTATCTCAAACGAATCACTCGGATTGTGGCTATTCTCTTGGTATGCGTGATAAAAGAGCAAATATAATGGACGAAAAGTCACGCATACAAGTAGAAAGACAGAAATTTCATAGTAAAAGGATCTCATCAACGGATTACGGTTTCAAAAACGGGAACATTGCCTCTTTTTCGCACATTTAATCTCTTATATTATCTTTTGGTGTCTTAGCTCTCCACGTGGTAATCAATTTCGCAATTAGGACTCGGTTAGGACTTTTTCGGGTTTTAAGGTATATTGGGTAAAATGAAAATGGTAGGAAAGATTGGAATTGGAAAAGTCATTTGTGATGTCCATTTGTGCTTTTTTCGGGCTATTACTCATTTTTTTTCTTCTTTTTCTCCATTTTTTTTTTATTTTTCACTTCTTTTCTTTTCTTGCTGTTTTTGTTGAGCATATTTAATTTTTTCTTGCCCCCTTTTATGCACTTTTTGGACTAAATTCCGAATTTTTCCATTTTTCGCAATTCCGGGCTTTGGGTTTTTCGAGTTGTCAAACGAAAGGAAAAATTTATTCGGCTCAATTTGGGTTGCAAAAAGGGTGATTTTTCGCTTTTCTGGCCAATATTTTTGAGTGACAAACGAGGGCCTACTTCATTGTCCAAAATGCCAATTGCGTTACCATATGCATTTCGAGATGAATTTAAGTTTAGAGATCACTTTTGGCACGTTTTTCATAACCGATCAAAATAAAATGATTGAGATCCTCGACGACGTTCTAGGCGCTGAAAAGAACTTTGAGTTAACAATTAACTCGGATTGATTTAAAAACTCGCAAAGAGTGATAGGCTCGAATCTCACCGGGTTTGTTAATCTCCACACTTATTCGTTAAGTCGTCAACTTTGGCTCAATTTCCATCTTTAGTCAATTTAGGCTTTGTGTATGTTGGATTTTTACAACTTGAGACTTTAAACCGACTTTTAATGATATTTTTGAAAGATTTGAATTCCAATTTTTGTTTATTTTGAACAAAAATATATTTGGGTTTTTCAAAATTTTATGATTTTTTTTTGGAAATTTCTGGGCATTTTTGAAAATTTGTGAAGTTTTAGAAATACGCACTTGTGACCCCCCTAACATAGACTTTTGCATTGTCCTCAAGAAAAAAGGACTAAAATCTAAATAAGGCAAATTAATAAGTGCGATAAATAAAACAAACAAATGGAGAAAAAAACAGATTTTATAGCAAACAAGATTGTGGTACAATTATAGGAAAAACAGACAACAATGTGAACAGGGAAAAGTACATAAAAACTTCCATAAACACATCAAGCTTCACTGGGGCGGGGGATGGGAAGAACGGGGCTCATCGGGGCCATAGGGGTCATAGAAATAGGGTGGCAGTGGCTCATTAGGATCCCCTTGGCATCGTTATATATCTGCTTGGAAACGGAGTATCAAGCTCGTGTCGCGACGGTAATTGATCAAAAAGTTGCCGAAGTTCGTCTCGAGTGCCGCCATTCGCTTGGTGAGGTCGCTACCCGCCTACTCAAAATCCGGGGTCGTCTTCATCCGCCGGTTCTTCATCCTGACCAACATCCCCCATTTCAACATCTGCACCGGCTGCCTCTTCATCCTCATCGCTCTCGCTCGAGGCAGCCTCTTCTTCCCTATCACCTCCTCGTCGTGCCCGTAGGACAACTAGCTGTTTGGCGCTCTTAGTGCGGGTCCCTTGTCCAAAAGGACCGGGAATGCGAGTATGATCGAGAGGCGCCGATATGCTAGCATCCTTGAGGATAGAAGTGATCAAACGGGCATAGGGCAATGGGGCTGCACCTTTCTCATCCAAGGACGCGTTGATGATATCGGCGTATAAGGTGCGGGCTAAGTTGATGGAAGTGTGGGGGTCAAAGAGGTGATAGGTTAAAGTGGCATACCGGGGCCGCATGGCGGAATTGTTGGACGTTTGCAATATGTTGGCGCACATAATCTGAAAAGTGAGGCGCACCTTCTCGTTAAGGCGTCCAACGATTACGGTTTACCCCGTTCAAGCCACATCCGGTGCGATGCGTCCCATGATCATGTCTTTGGCGATCGGAGGGACGTTCCGTGGATAAGTGAAGTCTTGAACGTTCAAAACATCATACTCGGCCAACTTGTCCGTGAGAAGAGCCAAAGAAAATGGGATGACATTCCCGTCCACGTAAGCTTGGGCCTCGAATTGGCCCGTACGAACAAGGGTGACATAAAAGGATCAGACTTCGGTTGCCCAAACCGCTTCATAAGGTTCGTTGAGGAATTGACACCAACCCCTAGCCATGAATAGGGTGGTGACGGAATTGGGCAGCCCGGTCCATTGGATAGCACGCTCTAAATGGAGTTTGCGATCCAAATCGAAGAACCGATGGCACCATCGCTCCTCTTGGCGGGAGCGGAATTCGTCATGACCGGAGGGGAGGATGTCGGTGGAGTCATACTTGGTGGGGGCAGCGCGTTGGGCCATGAGAACAAGAGAGATTTTTTCTTGGAAAATTAGGGAGGGAGAAGAGAGGAGGTTTGTCGAAGGTGTGGAGGGAAGGGAGGGTTTGGATGTGTATTTTTAGGTGAAAGGGTGGGGGTAGGGGTTGGATTTGGGGGGAAAGGGTTTGGAGGGAAAAGGGGGTGAATTTGGGAGGGAAAGGTTAGGGTTGGGAGTTGGGGAAACGAATTGGAGGGAATGAATGGGATTGGGGAGAAGGGGGGTGAATCTAGGGAAGGGAGAAAAACAGACCTGCAGAAGGCGGACCGATCTGCCCGGGGACCGGACCGGTCCGGTCCTTTATTGGTCAGGAAAATTCGACTAGTGGATCGGTCCACCTCAAAATTAAAGGAACCGGTCCGGCCCTAAAATAAAGGAACCGGTCCGGCTCATTAATTTGAGATGGATTTCCCCCCTAACTTGGTTTCGAACGCTTGTTTTCGAAAATTTTCACTTTCACAACATACTCCCGATCAATTTTGATTCAAAACCTCTCGATACCAATGGTCAATGCGATTTGACTCAATTTCTCCGAAAATGTGAATGCTCTTTCCCGAATGTACGCTAATCCTATCGACGCTCACTACACACACGACTCTCTCTACATACACGACTCTCACCCCATACGCATCGGGGGTGCGACGACCTCGCTGTAATAGCTCACTCTACCCCGTAAATGGGGTCCGACAACCAGATGGTGTCGACTTCTTCCACACACGCCTCTAGATATGGGTTTAGGCATTGTCCATTCACTTTGAATGTATTTCCCCCTTTAAATCGTCTAATTCAACAGCTCCGTGAGGGAAAACATTCTTCACAATGAACGGGCCAGACCATCGTGACCGCAACTTGTCCGGAAAGAGATGAAGCCGAGAGTTATAGAGAAGAACTCTTTTCCCGGGAAGAAACTCTTTGCGTCGAATGATGTTATCGTGGCCGTGTTTCATCCTTTTTTTGGAAATTTTAACATTCTCATACGCGTCATTGCGTAGTTCTTCTAACTCATTCAATTGAAGCTTGCGGGCTTCACCGTCCTTATCCATGGCATAATTCAATTGCTTAATCGCCCAATATGCCTTGTGCTCTAATTCAACGAGAAGATGACAAGGTTTGCCATACACAAAGCGAAAAAGGGACATGCTGAGTTGATTTTTATATGCGGTGCGATATGCCCATAGCGAATCGTTCAATCTAAGTGATCAATCTTTCCGAGTAGGATTGATGGTATTTTCAAGAATGTTCTTGATTTCTCGATTTGCTAGTTTGGCCTGCCCATTCGTTTGAGGGTGATAAGTCGTTCCAACCTTGTGAACGACTCCATACTTTCTCATTAGCTTCTGGAATGGCCTATTGCAAAAGTGCGTGCCATTATCGCTGATTATTGCTTTCGGTGCACCAAAACGGGAAAGTATGTGTTCCTGCAGGAATTTTATTACCACTTTGTTGTCATTTGTCTTGGTAGCTATAGCTTCCACCCATTTAGAAACGTAGTCTACCGCGACAAGGATGTATAGGAAACCAAAGGACGGGGGGAAGGGCCCATTAAGTCAATACCCCAACAGTCAAAGATCTCAATAATGAGTATAGGGGTAAGAGGCATCATGTCTCGTCGGGTAATGGCCCCCATCCGTTGTCACCTATTGCAAGATTTGCAAGCAGCGTTCACATCCCGAAATATTGTGGGCCAATAGAGGCCGCATTGCAGAATTTTAGCGGCCGTCTTTTTCGTCGAAAAGTGGCCTCCACAAGCTTCCGAACGACAAAACTGGATGACTTTTGGGATCTCGTCATTCGGTACACATCGTCGGATGATTTGGTCGATGCAATATTTAAAAAGGAACGGATCGTCATAGAAGAACATGCGCGACCAAGTAATAAACCTCTTCTTATCTTGCGGTGTCCAGTCGGGAGGGACGGCTCCCGTGACAAGGTAGTTCACTATATCCGCAAACCAGGGCAAAGAAGAGGCAGCAAAAAGTTGTTCATCGGGAAAGTATTCGTCTATGGGTATGGGATCACTAGGTGCGTTGGACGAAAGCCGTGATAAGTGGTCGGCAATGATATTTTCTACTCCTTTCTTATCTTTAATGGAGAGATTGAACTCTTGCAGGAGTAGGATCCACCTTATGAGGCGCGGCTTTGCATCTTTCTTTGCAAGTAGGTATTTTAAGGCCGCGTGATCGGTGAAGCAAGTAATGGGAGAACCGATGAGATATGACCGGAATTTATCAAGGGTAAAGACTACCACTAGTAACTCTTTCTCCGTGGTAGAGTAATTGAGTTGTGGTCCGGTAAGAGTTCGGCTAGCGTAGTAGATGACATGAGCCTGCTTATCTTTTATTTGGCCCAAAACAGCCCCTATCGCATAATCGCTAGAATTACACATAAGTTTGAATGGCAAAGACCAATCCAGAACTTGCATGATGGGAGCGGACACAAGCATGGTTTTTAATTTTTCAAAAGTGCTTTGGCATACTTCCGTCCACTCGAATGGGGTGTCCTTCATGAGTAGGTTGCTTAAGGGTCTAGCGATGGTGCTAAAGTCCTTAATGAACCTTCGATAAAACCCCGCGTGGCCCAAGAAAGAGCGCACGTCTTTGAGCAATTTTGGTGGGCGAAGATCAGATATGACATCGATTTTCGCCCTATCGACTTCTATCCCCTTGGATGATACTATGTGTCCAAGAACTATTCCCTCGGTGACCATGAAATGACATTTCTCCCAATTCAGCACTAAGTTCTTTTCCACACATCGGGCGACTTTTTCTAGTTTTTCTAGACAACGATCGAAAGAGGTTCCAAAAACGCTGTAATTGTCCATGAACACTTCGAGTCCTCTCTCGACCATATCGCTAAATAATCTCAACATGCACCTTTGGAAGGTCGCGGGCGCATTACACAAGCCGAATGGCATACGTTTGTAGGCAAATGTACCAAAAGGGCAAGTGAAGGTTGTTTTCTCCTGATCAAGTACATCTACCTCAATTTGGTTATATCTGGAATAATCATCAAAGAAGCAATAGTAAGGGTGGCCTGCTACTCTCTCAAGCATTTGATCAATAAATGGTAAGGGGAAATGGTCTTTCCTAGTTCCCGCATTGAGTTTTCGCTAATCAATGCAAATGCTCCACCCGATGGTGGTACGTTGGGGAACTAGCTCTCCCTTAGCATTCTCAATCACTGTCATGCCCGAATTCTTCGGAACGATTTGAATGGGGCTTACCCATTTGCTATCCGAGATTGGGTAGATGATCCCGACATCCAATAACTTGATAATCTCGATTCTCACTACTTCTTTCATATTGGGATTTAACCTTCTTTGCATTTATCTTGAGGGTTTGACATCCTCTTCGAGATGGATCTTGTGGTGCAAATCAAAGGACTTATTCCCTTCAAATCAACAATTCACCAACCAAAAGCACTTTGGTGCTTCCTCAGAATTTTTAACAGTTTACCCTCCTGCTCGTCGTCTAGGCTAGAGGAGACAACAACATGAAATGTCTCATCCTCTCCTAGGTATGCATATTTAATATGGGAGGGGAGTTTCTTCAACTCGAGGGTTTTTAATTTTTCGCTGGATGGAACCAAACGTGTATCCCTCGATCGTAACTCCTCGAATCTAGAAACCCAACGAACATCTCTCGCATCCTTGTCCGAGGCTCTCTCATCGAGTAACTCTCTCAACTCCCCAACTTCCCTCTCGAAGTCGGTGTACGTCCCCTCACTCTTGTGGCTCGACACTAGACAACACCCTAAGGGGTCACCGCAATAATTCTCCTCAAACTACTCCTCTACTATCTCATCTATGAATCTCACCGTGTGAAGATCATCTTCCTCCCCCTTATGTTGGGCTATGTGGAAGATGTTGGTTTCCAAGGTCATGTTCCCAAAGGTGAGTTGCATTCGCCCATTCTGAGTATTGATGATTGCGTTAGCCGTAGCTAAGAACGGGTGCCCAAGGATGATGGGAACATGATTGCTCGAGTTGAAGGAGGGTTCCGTGTCCCAAATGACAAAATCTACCGGGAAGTAGAAAGTATCAACTTGGACGATCACGTCCTCGACTATGCCTCTTGGGATCATCACTGTTCGATTCGCTAATAGGAGAGTGACCTTTATGGGCTTGAGGTTGCCCAAATAAAGTTGCCTATAGATGGAGTAAGGGAGGATATTTACGCTTGCTCCCAAGTCAAGTAAGGCCTTCTCGATTTTATTTTCTCCAATGATGCAGGAAATGGTGGGTGCACCGGGATATTTGAATTTAGGCGGGAAATCATTTAGTAGAATGGAGCTCACATTCTGTGCCAGAAAGACATTCTTCTTTACCTTCATCTTTCTTTTTACCGTCAACAAGTCTTTGATGACTTTAGCATAAGCTGGAATTTTCTTAATGGCATCAAGGAAAGGTAAATTCAGCATTACTTGTTTTAGCACTTCTAGCACGTCTTCACGTGGGTTTCCTTTATGGGAAGGAATCAACCTTTGAGGAAACGGTGCCGCGAAGGGTGGTTTCACGACTACCTCGGGCTCACTAGCGTCTTCTTTGTCACTCTCATTTATGGGGACATCTTCGGCCTCTTTCGTGCCAGGCGAAATCTCCTTATCTTTCGTTATGTCGTGTGGGGGAGGTGATAAATCAACGATTCTCCCACTACGAAGAGTGGTTACATCTTGACATTGCTCCTGATGTTCAGTAGAAGTGGAGCTAACACTAGTTTGACCTTGGGGAGGTCTTTGGCATTGGGCAGGAAACTTGCCCTTCTCTTGGACACTCAACGAGGATTGTATCTTTGACAGACTTGCATTTATGTCCCTAATCAGACGATCATATTTAGCATTGGTTGCAGTCTGGCTTGTGATAAATTGATTCATGGTATCCTCGAGAGTTCTCCGCGGTGGCGGGATATAAGATTCTTGAGGTGGTGGTGCTTGCACATGCGGGGCTTGTTGAAAGTGTTGTGGTGGAGGAGGGGCAATATGGGAAGTAGGGTTCATCGCAGCATGTTGTTGCCCATAGCTAAAACCAGAATGGTTTTTCCATGAAGGGTTGTAAGAATTCCCGTGCGGTGCACCAAAATTACCCTTAAAACCTCCTATACCACTAACTTGCTCTTGAAGCATCACTTTGTAGGCGGGTATAGTCGAGCATTCCTCAGTTGAATGACCCGCCTCACAAATTGCACACACCTTTTCAATGGGGTTTGGTATGGATCCAGTTGGTCCTTTTCCACATATCCCACGTAGGTCTCGCACTTCTTTCTCAAGTATATCGATCCGAATGTCTTCTATAGAACTCTTTTCTACATGAAATAGGCCGGACGCTGACGGAGTGGTGGTCACTTGACGATTTCAAGTTTGAGCATTAGGGTCAGATGTATCCCAAGATTGGGTAGTCTCGACGACATACCTCAGGTGAAGCTCAGCATCGTGGGCATCTAGGTCGACAAAGGGAGCGCTTCCCATGGTTTCAACAAGTTGCTTGGAGTTAAGATTCAACCCATTATAGAGAAAAAAGATGATTTGCGCTGAATCAAATCCATGATGGGGGCATGAAGTAACTAACTCATTGAAACGCTCGTAGCATCGATGATATGGCACATTTTCAGATTGTCTGAACGCTTGAATTTGAGCCTTTATGGAGATTGTTTGATGTCGTGGGAAGAATTTCTTGAGAAATCTCGATTGCAACTCGTTCCAAGATGGAATCGAGCTTGGAGGTAAAGACCATAACCAGGTCTTAGCTTTATCTTTGAGCGAGAATGGGAAGAGTTTGAGGCGGATCACCTCTTGTGTGCAAGTTTGATCATTGAGAGTATCGCACACATCCTCAAATTCCATAATGTGAAGGTATGGCTTTTCAGAATCCATACCATGGTAATGGGGTAACATCTGGATCATCCCGTTTTTAAAGAGAAATTGCCTGGCATTATACGGGAGTATAATGCATCCCGGAGTGACAGGGCGCTCGGGATATAAGATTTCTCTCAGCGGGCGATATGGGGCCTCTTCCTCACCGGCAGGTGCATTACTATGTTGTAACATCTCTCTCTCTCACTTAACGACTCGGTTATCTCACTTGGTGTGCTCGAAGTGTGCTCTAAAGTGTGTCCTAAGAAAGAAAACGGAGTGCTATTTGAGATTGAGTGTGACGGTGTGGGAGGTGGGATCCAGAACTGTGGGGCATTTGGAGTGTGAGGGCTATCGGGGTTGTACTCAACTATTGGATTTTCGTGAATGCTGGTTGGAGTATTATGAGGTGTGGGAGTGAGTTCAGAATTTTGCATTAAAAGCTTATGAGAGATGGTGGTGAATCTTTTTGTGCTTTTTGAATTTTTTTATGTTTTTCAATTTTTGGAATTTTTTGGTCAAAGTTTTAGATTGACTCGATCTAATCCTAAGTCTACCTAGATCCCCGACAACGACGCCAAAAATTTGATGCGAGTAAGAATGTGTCTTAGAAATGCGTACTCTCTAGGCTCAAGTGCAAGCCTGTCGCTCAAGTAATAAGCCGATAAGTCGGGTATCGATCCTCAGGGAAATAGGACAACAGGGTTGTGATGAGGGGAAAAGACGAAGGAATCCTAACTTTGACTCTAAAAAGAAAAAGAGAAAATGATTTGGTTTTGGGAATGATTAAACTAGATGCAATTTGTGAAATTATGAAAAGATGAAATTATACTAAATTACCTAAAATGTTAATGAAAACTGATTTAAAACTTTAAACTATGTATGATAAAAACAAGACGGGAATACAATCCCCCAACCCTAGTGTATTGTAGTTATAATACTAATCGTAAATTTAACTGATTAATTTAACCCAGAATTCAGTACTCCCAAGCATTACATATACGAGGTTCAAGCCCGCGTCATACTTAATCTGAGGACGAGTAAATCGGTATCGCGATAATGACACTCGAATTGCATTCTAAATCATCCCGGTTACCCAGAGGCAAACGAGATATAAAGATCTACAATTGTTATGTTCCTACGTGATACGGTCGTAATCAATCACTAAACTAATGTTATACACATGCTACTACCACATCAGGCTGGGTTCATGTATCCAAACCTTAGAAAATCTAGCCTAGCATGCTGAAAGTAATGAAAATAGTGTTTGATGTGCAGAAAACCATGATTAATCTAAGGAAAACTTGTGAATTGATGTAGAAAGGAATTGAAAAGAAGAAATAACTCACTAATCTCACTTAAGCAGTAACAACAGCAATTACGAAAACTTGTAATCAAAGAACTTCTGAATAATCTTCACTATTGAAATTGAAACTGTAAATTGTATCTAAGCTAGGGTTTCTGAAAAAGTAAGGAAAATTCTACCAATTCTCCGTGCAAATAATGATAATAAAACGGGTTTTTATACCCTAAAAGAATTCAGGAGTTTCAGCTGCACTAGGACTCTTCTTAGGAGAATATAAGATTTCAAGATCTTGATAGCCGGACCGGTCTGGGCCTTAGGCGGACCGGTCTGCCTCCCATACGGATCGGTTCTTTTTATTTTCTGATGGACCGGTTCTTTTATTTTTCACCCTTCTTCAGTTTGCTTTCGATTCGGGGTCTTCTGGAGTATGGCACAGCGGACCGATCTGGGGTAGGGGCAGACCGGTCTACCTGTTTGACTTTTTCTTTCAACTTTGACTGTTCATATCTTTTTTTTTGGGACTCCGATTGAGATGACATTTCTTCCTATGTGCTCATGAATGAGATATCTTCAACTTCTCTGTAGGTACCTCATCCGAATTTCGAATAAAAATTAAGCATTTTCCCTTTTGACTTTCCTTCTTATCTTTCTTTATTCTTCCGGTCTCCTTCTTTCGTTTCTTGACATCAAATACCTGTGAAAACAATACGAAATACTAGAAACTCGGTGTACTCGTTCGAATAAGTCAGTAGCAAGATTATGAGATAAAGTCAAATCGATTACGTTATTCGAGGTGCTAAAAGTAACTAAATTAAGGGATAAATTAGGAAAAATTTATGCCTAATCAACAGGGTTACCAGGCTTAGACGCGTGGATCATTTAGAGAGCTGCAGTGGTTGTGGCAGTTGTAGGTCCTTGCATTTAGACGCCTCTATCATTTCCTTCAGTCTTATTCAGACATTTCTCTTAGGGCATGCTTTGCCCATTCTTAGTCGTTTTATTAGAGATTGTACTCAATTTATTTTAGTTGTTTATTTCTGTCACACTTGAGGATTTTATGGTTGTTGGCTTGAGACTTTAAACTAGATTGTTTTATCTAGTCTTATTTATTTTAGTAGTTAATTCATGTCCAATATTTATTATATTTATATGGAATCTAAATAGCTTATATCTTAAAGAAAGGAAATTTATAAATGGATTATTTGAGTATAATTAAATTAAATGTTTTGATACTTAGCCTAATTATTTATTAGGTGATAAATAAAGAAAAATTATTTTTCGAAAGTGATGCTAAGAATGAACCAACCGGTCACTTCGGTTTAATTTAATAAAGGACTGATCACCCGGTATTTAATTAGGTGGGGTGTCACATGTGGTATCAGAGCCAGGTTCTAGAGTCCTTTAGGATCTGTACGGCATATTATGCTTTCTGCTTTGCGTCCTTTGATTTAGAGCCCTAGTATTAGGAATGTTGTATTCATCCTTGCGCATTGGAAATTCGTACTTCTGTAATTTATTTGTATGGATATTGAACTCATTCAATCCATTTCAACTTTCAGATGGCACATCAAGAAGAACGAACTAACACTGCTGGGGGAGTCAATGAACAAGGTCACCTGATACCTTAAGTACCCCTGGAGAGAGTATCAATCGCCGAAATAGCAGGTATTGTAGCACAGGCAGTTACCACTGCAGTCTTACAGTACCAAGATCGCATTATGCATCTTATAGGAGGCAAAAGAACAAGAGAAGATAGTTAATTTGACATGACTAGGGTTAATAGTTGTGGGAATCCACCAATACTATAATAAAAAGTTCCTTAGGGTCGTAAAGACCACAAAGGTAATAGACTTTGCATAAAGAGCCAAAAGCGTCAGGGCCAACATAAACAGGGACAAAATGATGTAATAAAAAGGTGCTTCAAATGCGGAAGAGACAACCATAAACGTCAAACGTGTTCGTATTAGGCTTGAGAGAAACCCCGACCTGACCAACAAGGACAACAAGGCCAAAGAAAACATAGACTTTCAGGACTATGCTATAAGTGTGAATAACAGGGTCATAAGTGGAGGGACTGTCCTCAACCTGATATTATCTTTCATCAAGATGCTCAGCAGGGCCAACATGGCCAAGGAAAAGGTGGAACTAAGCAACAGGGCCGAAATCAACAGAGTCGTAATGTGACACAGTTTGCTGGTAGATTCTTCAATTGTGGCGGGATGGGATTGTCCAGTTAAGGGCAAGATACCCCAGCAGCAGGGGCATATACTGTATGGGAGTGTGCACAACGTCCAGGAGGCAGCCGTTCAGCAGTCACCCACTTCCATTAAAGGTATGTTCTATATTTTTGGGGTAATGGGATATATTACTTTTGATATTAGGGTTTAACATTCGTTCATAGCCGCTAGAATTTCACGGGCCACAGGATTGTTAGACACGGCCAACAGTACGATTACATGTGTAGACTCACCGCTGGGAAATGGATCGTTGATTTTTTTTATATGCTGGAGAATAGGAATAGAGATTTGGATACTTATTTTACCCGTAGACCTGCCTTTATTCGATATTTCAGAGTACGGGGCGATTACTGGTATGGATTGGATTATTTTAGTATGTGTATTATTTTTACTATACCGGGTCATGAGATGTTGCAGGTGGCGATGCCTCGTCTGGAGGGAGGATCGTCCACCCATTTATAGTACATAGATGAGGATAACTCTAAGGAGATAGTGATTCCCATTGATTCGATTACCGTAGTTCGCGAGTTTTTCGATGTGTTCCAGAAGAAGTGAGCCAGGAGGGTTAGAGAATTTGGCCGAAGAGAAAAACTCAACTTATCGGTGTTAGTTAAACACCACATGAGATTATTCCCAATAGGGAACTCATTTAGATAATTTAAATTAATTAACTTCCTACAAAGTGATGACGAAGTCAATCAAGGCTGTAGAGGCCAACAATAGTTTCGAAAGATCCGCATAGACAAAGGGACAACTAGAGGACGATTGGGAGCTAAGACTACCTGTCAAAGGGAAGGACATTCCAAAATGGTTAGTGGGACCAGTGACGGGAAATTTATCGAGAAGTTTCCCTATGTGTAAAAAATGGGACTACCAGAGTTGAATGTGTCCACGTTGAGAAGTGAGACCGATAAGATTAGAAATAGTAAACCATGCCAGTTAGGCTTAAAAACTGGAGGAGTAAGATTTCCAGAGGAGGAATTGGGTCAAGAGAATTGGGTCCAAGAAGTTACAACCCGAGGGTGGTGGGTTTAGGCAGGGCTAATGGAGTCCTCGGTAACAATAGCATACTAATCCTCAGGGTTATTGGGGTTCAGGAAGAAATAAGGTGACCAGTAAAACCATAAGTGAGGCCTAGAGATGTTAGGCATCCGTTTCAGTGATGGACGGGATAATTTTCCCACATCGAGGAGGGGGCAACTATAGGGTGAAATCCCAGATGTATAATGAGTGCAAGTGATTATGGGTTGTTGTGACTGTAGGGAGTGCATGTAAGGACCATACGATCATGAGAGATTGATGAAGATTTGTTTCATCCTTGTGAGTAAAGGATTTAATTACGTGACAGGGGTGTGTCACAACTTATATATGAATGATTAACACTAGATTCGCATGTGAGTCGAGTTTAGTGGGTACAATTGTTTTGGACAGTCTGGTAATAAATTAATGATGTGTAACAGGACTTTTAGATGTCACCCGTGAGTAAGTCGGGTGGGCACAAAAGGCATATTTTATTGTCATAATTTTACTACTACATTGAGTTAGTAAAGTAGAGCTTATTATGGGAATATGTAATGATAACTACCGAATGTTTGAATGATAGTAGGTTGAGTGATAGACTATCGCACTGGGTACTCTGGGGGAGTATTATTAATTTGGTAAGGCGTCACCCAAAATAAGGTTGGGCCTATATATACATATATATATATGAAAAATTCATGATATCATAGACTTCAGTGAGTTTGTTGTCTCGTTAGTTGTGATTCTGGTGCGTAGGGATATAATTACTGATGTACCTCCGGATACATTGTGTTCTTTATCAAGCAATGAGATATAGCTCATCATATTTATAGCATCGAAACTTGGGGTAATGAGAGAGCCATGTTTCGTGTTATTTTAAGGTCATACATAGATTAATATGTCAACATACGGAAAATTGTGGGAAGGTAAATATTATGGACTGAAGACCTTACGGATCTCAACGACCGAAAATGTTAGGTAGTAGTGTATCGGGGGGATTCATTGTTTGGATTTTGCTTCGCGAGACATCCCATGAATGAAACTGGAAAATGTCGGGAGTTGGAGAGAAGTTTGGTCGATAGTACATGAGATTCGTACCTTAGTTATTATAAATATATGAGAATATAATTGAGAGTTGATAATTCAATTATGACTTAAATTCGGTAGAGATGCCTAGTCTTGATATCATTATGAATAGAATAATGACGCCACTGAAAGAGTGATTAAGTTATGATGGGTGGGGTGGTTGAGTACACCCGTACCTTATCAACATGTCGAGTGCGCGAAGATTGATTTAAGCATAGAATATATTTCATTGATACAATAATGCACGAGGCATAGGGTGTAAGGGCACCCTAGGTAATTGAATCTTGATTTTGTTTCTGTTCGGAATGTATGGGATAAGGTAAATGAAAGTAGAAGTGGAGATATCAGGACTTGATTGTACGCTCACGAGAATGGTATGGTATTAAGAAGTAGATTATGATTGTCATGTAAATTCGAGAACATTTAGCCGGGGAGTCAAAGTTTATTCCGTAAAAATGTTAGAGGCTTGTGTTTCTTGAGAAACTGATTATTAGAGCGGGGAAGGACCTGTGACGAGCGGTGCAAGGTCATATGGGTCACGGTTAGAGGTACATTTGAGAGAATATAAGATGTATCATGTTATATATGACAGTAGTGATAGGATTTAGTGAAGATAAATATTGCTAAATTCGTTTTACAATGGGTCACTTGTCCATTGGAAAAGGGTGGACCATCAAAAACTAGTAAGGGTTTCTTCAACCGTTAGGGATTCTTAAGTAGTAATAATGAGTATTCCCAAGGATTTTATCGCGAAGGGGGTTACGATCCTATATGGGTGATAATGGATTGGTTGACCAAAGTAGCTCATGTTATGCCAGTAAAGACTGGTCATACTACGAGACAGTATGCACAGACCTTTATAATCGAGATAGTGAGGTTATATAGGGTATCGCTTGATATCGTGTCCGAACAGGACAAGATTTTTGTCTTTTGATTTTGGGACAGTATTCATAAGGCTTTGAGTATCGAGTAGTGATTAAGTACGACCTATCATCCGTTGACGAATGGGTAGAACGAGCGAACTATTCAAATGTTGGAGAATAAATTATATGTGTACCTTTGAATCTCAGGGGAAGACGAGAGTAACCCCTTCTATTAATGGATTTCGTGTACAATAAGTCATATAAGTTCACTTTTGGGCATTGTGCAAGTTGAGGTAGGGCACAGTAAGCCTTGTAGTTCTCCTGCTTGTTAGTTAAAGGTGGAGGACCAGGTACTATTTCGAAGATCGCAGTTGAGTTAATACTTATAGTATAGTTGTGCAAAATATATACTACACAAATAACCTACTTGTATGCGATCGTCGCGAGACGAAATCATATGTATCTAAAGAATGATTAATCTATTAAGGTGCGAATAGTAGAATGCTAGATACGACTCAGGCAAGAACCTACGTGACAGGGTAACCTAGAGTTTAGATTGAACATATGTGGAGTTTTCATTATTATGGATATTCGATAGAGTACAACATGCGTGGTACGGAGGAGTTTACTTGGGAGCGCAATGATGAGATGTGCAACATATATTCAACGTTATTTGTACATGGTATACTTTTTCTAAATTTTGGGACGAAATTATGTTGTAAGGGGGAGTATGTAACACCCCATATTTTTGGTGATTTAAATAATTATGGGATTAATTATTATTGTTGGATTAATTAAATTAAAAGGAGAGAAATTAATTTGTTGATTGATTAATCCGGATTACAATAATTATTAACTAACGTGCCAAGGGTTAATACTTATTGATGAAAATGATTGAATATTGTTGTGTGTATATGTAATATGGAATTATGAAATTTTATAAAACGTCGAGAGTGAGAAATACAACAGTTTGGTATACTAAGTCAGGACGCGCGTGTGAGTCGTGTAGGGACTAATTTAATGGGTTAAATAAGTGAATTATTTTTAAGTAACTCCTATGGTCATTTTTAGTGTGCCATTGAGTCTGAAAGGGTTGAGATAGTCAAAATAGTGTATCCAGGGGTTTAGTTTGGGTCCCGAGACTATTTTAGGCCCAACCGACGTCCCGGGAGGGCATTTTGGTAAATTATATTTTTGAGATTTAAGTAATGAAGAAATTTGGAGATGGTTAATATCAGTTATGTAAAGGAAACATTAGGGTATTATGCACAAACTTTAAGGGAGAGCCACAACGGGTGAGAGAGAACAAGTCCCAAGAGATTAAGGCCAAAAACCCATCATCTTCCACCACCGTGACCACCTTTGCGTAGATTGGAAGATGAGAAGCAAGCCTATACCAAATTCATCAGTGGATCGAAACATCAATTTGAGACAAATGTTTATTACTTTCTTTCTTTTAGGAGAATATAAACCGTGTTTATATATGATTTTGAGGAAGTTAGGAGGTGTGAATTTCTTAATCTGATGTAAAAATAAATATAGGTTGATTTATCCATTTATGTAGAGGAAAAAGCATGAAGTTTTATATTAATTGATGAACAAATCAGTTAATTACATATTCTTGAGTTGGAGGTTAATGAACTAGGGTTTTAATGAGTTAAATTGGGGATTTCAGATTTTAAGGATGAATTCGGATGATTTAATGCTTCTAAGTTAAGGGAAATCATCTAAACATGTTAGGCTATCAATTAGATTGTTGATTTGGTGTTTGGGTTGAAAATTTAGAGAATTTAGGGCTAAAAATCTGGAGAAGACGAAACTGAAACAGGTGAAAACGTAGCAGGTATGGGTTGGCCAGGAAACTGCTCAATCTCGTTCGAACGAGATTGAGCCTCGTTCGAACGAGAATTGTTCTCGTGAGATGTCGTTCAAACTACATCAGACCTAGTTTGAACGACCGGCCTGCCACACCCCGCCTAAATCAGGCGTCGGCCACCACCAAAACTAAGCAAGGTTCGAGTAAATAAATACCATTCTTAGCATGAGATAGATATGAGACATATAAAATTAATCGACATGAAAAATGATAATCAATCCCAAAAGGATAAACCATTCAACTAAGTGATAAAAGATCCATCTCCACGATAAACTCAAAGTAAATCCAATCTCGAATAATATGAAACTGAATAATCTCCAACTGAATCCAGTGAAATAACTGAATAAAACCCATACAACTTTGGAACCAAATGGTCCATTAAAAACCCAATAATGTCTGATAATCAAATACGACTGAAAAGGAAAGGCTAACTAAACAATGCAATAAAATGAATAAACTCCAACTGTACCTCCAAATGATAAACTTCGATAATCCTATGCAGCTTCTCTAAAACTTATCCTGAAAAAGTTAGTCAACGCATGAGGTCAGAGCCCCGAGTATGAATACAAACTACTACCCTCAAATAGGATCCTTGAACCCAAACAATAGCATTATACGCATTAAATATCACAATAGAGTATTTTAATTAAACGAGATAAATATAAATCACTAACTACCCTCAGAAATTCCCATTTTAAAAGAACACCAATATGATTTTAAATTCCCAAGTCCGGCGGAGTTAATATTTTATTAAATTAACCAAACTTTATTATTGTTCTCAATTTTTATTGTGGCGGAGCTCCCGCCCCCGGGTGGTAATCCACCAAAGTGTCATACTTGCCCTTGTCAAATGGCCTCCGATCTGTTTAAACTGTCGACCCCGCCCCATGAAAAGGTCCCACACACGACACGACATAAATCGTCTGCTGACCCGTTTAAACTGTCGGTCCCTGACACATTATGTCGCCATAGATTTTAATACCCGTTTTTATCTTAGGCATTAATTCTCCATTTCACAATTTATAAATTACCCCACCCTTTTAATCGATGTGAGATCCTCAAAATACCCCTTAGTCCCATATCTAAGGGTCTCTAAGTTATCAATACGTCCTATTCTATGTAGGATGAATTTTTAACATAAACCTCAACCTAGTCTCATGCCTAGGCTAGCGTAACGATGATAAAGTATAAAAAATCAGCCCACCCGACATAATAAAGTCGTAATAATCAACCTTCACTAGTCCCATACCTAGAAGGAGTAAATCATCTAAAAGCCTACCCACTCATTCCATACCTAGAAGGCATCCTAAAATATAGGGAGAGCAAAAATACCCAACAACCATCGTCAGAAATGGCAATTGAATGATATCAACAAGTCACATTAACAAGCATAATTAATCAACGTGTAAAACTATGCATACTAGTCCAATTCATTTAAATCTTAATTTAATTATCACATCGACATAAATACGTAATTAATCTCATTTAATTTTTAAATTAAATTCACCGAGATTTCACCATTAATACAACAAAATTCCAATTTCATTATCTCAACACAAATTACATGGGTTATACGCCCCCAAAATTCATTTATTTCAAAACTAGGGTTTTTCTACGTGCAACCTACACCAATAAAACCCAAAATCCACTCATGAATCCTACGTACCCACGGGTTATGAATATTAATCATATTAAAAGATTTTACGAAAACAGCCCCAAGATTTAATGTCCACTATTTCTAATTAGGTTACTAACTGATTTTAATCAAAACACGTGATTAAGGGTTTAGGCAACACTTAAAATGCATAGTACTAAAGGAAAGGAATAGAGTATTCATGCTTGTTATTAGTTGGATAAAAACTGAGTAGAAGGTTGAGCTCCTCTTGAGAAAACACCAATTGAATCTTCGAAACTTGTTAAAGGTTGGGGCTAGGGGTTGAAGATGATAGAAAATATGTTTTAAGAACCTTACTGGAGAGAGTTTGAGAGAAAAAATGTTTTTCGAATTCCCAACCCCATTACAATTTGGTATTTAAAGGGGTTTAAGAATTTAAATCTGATTAGGACTCTCTAATCCATCCACCGCCCCCGTCGTTCGAATGACATACGCTGTCGTTCGAACGAGATGCTATGTCGTTTGAACGACCCCAGCATAAAAAATGCAATCTTTTAAAGTCCAACATTTTAATCCGTTAAATATTCTTAAAAACTCACCTACCAGTTAAACGATAAAAATACTTATAACCTTTCTTTTGTAAAAGACCCGAATCAATTCCCGATCGAAAAATTTACTAATAAAACCAAGTTAAATTCTTAAAGACCAGTAACTCCAAGATTTTATTTTTTCCTCAAATTAATTAAAGTCAATTAATTAAAACACAAGGTGTTACAAGGTCCAAAATCTGGAGAATTGCCTTTTTGCCCAGTTAGGGTTACACATTTATTTTAAGAGAGGAAAATTATCATTTAATGACTTTAGTATAGTGTAGAATTACTAGGGATTACTCATAGAGTGATACCTTGAATATTTGGAAAGATAATTTAATCTTAGAAGTTTCGAGAGAGAGGGTAATAGAAATAATTATAATATAAGTAGTAATGAGAGAATAGTACGTATGGAAAATATATGTATGGGTTGGGAGAATACCTTGATTTTAATAGGATATGGGAATGCCTATTATTATATGAGTTTTATTATTATTGTGTGTATATCATACCTACGCTGCTTGCTACCGGGAGGAGATTTTCGCGCAGTGGACAGTCTTATCTTGGGTGACTCAGTGAGGGGATATTCGACTTGTACCCAGAGTATATGAACTTGGTAACTTGGTTATGTGCTAACAGAGATGTAGGATCGTTTCGACGGCTGAATGGGAGCGTAGGTATGCACGTGGCCCATTTGGCTGAGGAATATACTCGCCTCCAATATTTTTGTTTTGGAATTTATGGTTCGTGCGAGATTGAACCAATTGTCCTTCAAGGGAGAGCCACAGAGGGTGAGAGAGAACAAGACCCAAGAGATTAAGGCCAAAAACCCATCATCTTCCACCACCGTGACCACCTTTGCATAGATCGGAAGAAGAGAAGCAAGCTTATACTAAATTCATCACCGGATTAGAACATCAATTCAAGGCAAGTGGTTATTACTTGCTTTCTTTTAGCACTAATTATGCTCATGTTAGTATAGGATAATAGAAGCCATGTTTATGTATGATTTTGAGAAAATTAGGAGGTGTAAATTTCTTAATCTGATGTGAAAATAAATATAGGTTGATTTATCCATTTATGTAGAGGAAAAACCATGATGTTTTATATTGATTGATGAAAAAAATCAGTGAATCACATGTTCTTGAGTTGGAGGTTAATGAACTACGGTTTTAATGAGTTAAATTGGGGATTTGGGATTTTATGGATGAATTTTGTTGATTTAATGCTTCTAAGTTAAGGGAAATCACCTAAACACGTGAGGATATCAATTAGAATTGCTGATTTGGTGTTTGGGTTGAAAATTTAGAGGTTTTAGGGCTAAAAATCTGGAGAAGACGAAACTGAAACAGGTGAAAACGTAGCAGGTCTGGTTTGGCCAGGAAATTGCTCATTCTCATTCGGATGAGATTGAGCCTCGTTCGAACGAGAATGGTTCTCACGAGATGTCGTTCAAATGACATATGACCTGGTTCGAACGACAGGTCCAAAACTGGAGAATTCCATTTTTGCCCAGTTAGGTTTACACAGTTATTTTAAGAGAGGAAAACTGTCATTTAATGACTTTAGTGTAGTGTAGAATTACTAGTGAATACTCGTAGAGTGATACCTTAAATATTTGGAAAGATAAGTTAATCTTAGAAATTTTGAAAGAGAGGGTAATCGAAATAATTATAATATAAGTAGTAATAAGAGAATACTACGTATGAAAAATATATGTATGGGTTGGGAGAATAACTTGATTTTAATAGGATATGGAAATGCCTATTATTATATGATTTTTATTATTATTGTGTGTATAGCATACCTACGCTGCTCACTATCGGGAGGAGGTTTTTGCACAGTGGACAGTCTTATCCTGGGTGACCCAACGGGGGTTATTCGACTTGTACCCAAAGTATATTAACTTTGTTACGTGCTATCTGTGATATTGGATAGTTTTGATGATTGAATAGGAGCGTAGGTATGTGCGTGACCCATTTGGCTGGAGAATATACTCGCCTCCAATATTTGTGTTTTGGAATTTTTGGTTCTTGCGAGATTGAACCTGTTATCCTTTATGCAGTGATTGATGCACCGGGATATGATAGCAGAATATGCATTGTGCCAAGTGGTCTTAACCGAAGGGTACAGGATTATATATATATATATATATATATATATATATATATATATATATATGCTTATGGAAAATTTTACTATGTGAAATTAATATAGATAAATGTGTTGATAATTAAAGTAATCTCCGTGGGTAAAAGATTTACTAACAGTAGTGAATATGAAATGTGGTTATTTGCGATAAATTATTTTAATAACGTATTGTATGGGCGATACGGGATACCCCTACGTAATTATTTATTAGGAGATAAATAAATAAAAATTATTTTTCTACAGTGATGCTAAGAATGAACCAACGGGTTACTTCAGTTTAATTTAGTAAAGGACTGATCACCCGGTATTAATTAGGTGGGGTGTCACACTCTCTACACACGCGTCTTCTTAAAAGTGTACCAGATGATAGGGGTACACGTAACCTAATATCTCTATCATTGCGAATGGTGGGCATATGTCTCTAGATGGTACTACGAAGGTCGATTAAAAGAACATATCCTATGTCATATAACGAACAAATGTGGTCTGCACCATAGGTAGACAAATGTGTGATCAGGAGAAGTTTGGCTGGTAATATTTTTGAAGAGGTGTTAGTTGGCATAAGTGGTTTTCTACTGTCAAGACTGATAGAGGTGTAGTTTATGGTTGTATAAACATTATAAAAAGGTGTATGATGGTACGAGTGCTTAGGTTACTTTAGGAAAGTCACTCTTAGTATCTCAAAAAAAGCAAACCTGCACACCTCTAACCCTCAAAATAATTTACTTTCAATCTACCCGGGCATGAAAATAAAATTCCCTAACCATGTGAACATAGGCTGACCTACCCAATATGAGAATATGACTGTAACCTTTACCAACAAACTATTCGAACAACTAGGTATCTATCAAGTCAAACATGGAGACTAGACACTCTACCACCACCCTCATATGGTAGTACTGGATGTTGAAATATTGTTAGTATATCTCATGTGCTGATAAAGGAGATGGCCATATCATGGATGTGGTTGAGATGGAGGCACCTTATCTTTCTTATCCTTGAGTAAGGTCAATATTGACACACCTAATAGCTAAAGAAATGATCTAGGAACCTAGGGTCATGACCCAAACCAACACCAATCGACTGAACCACCATACCAATAAGAAAAATCCCATCCACAATAGACTAACACAATTCAACCAACAACCCGCACACCAAGTTATAAAGCCAACAACCCAATATGAATAATAATGACATACCGAAAATGGGTAATGAGTTACCTATGTAATTTTTTTTTTGTGATTTTAAATTATAGACATATGTTTAGAATTTAAAGCTCAAACATATGCATATATAGCAAAGAAATGTGAAATTAGATACAGAATAAATGTTTATAATATCTTTAATTGTTATATATATAAAATTCCTAAAACTCACATATCTGTATATATATACCAATGTATGACACACATATGAAAGGATAAAGTAGGGGATAAATGATTATCTCAAATGATCCCAAATATGAAATCTAATGCCGAAGATGAACTTGAAATGACTTAACCCCCCCACCCCAAATAAGCTCAAATTGATGAAAATATGACGGGAAATGAGGGTTTGTTAGCTTAGGTTCGTAAAAAATGGAATAAATAGGCTTTTGGGATGGTTTAGGCAAATAGAGTTGCTGGAAAGACGATGAAGTCTTTTATACAAGGCTCTCATTTGAACGAGCTATTGCTCAAATGAGGGAAACCTCATTTTAGTGAGAAAAAAATCCTTTCTCCAAACCAACACATGAACTAGGGAAACAAAAGTACTCCAGGAACAAAAATAAGCAAAAAAAATGAAAAATAGTAACACGAGTGGTATTTTAAACCCTAAAGGCATTAAACTAGGAAATCTCAGCATTTAACTTAAAGTTAATGGTAATGGTATTGCGAAGCCACTAAAATTTTAAATATCGTAGAAACTACACACAAACCCTAAAAACAACGTAGAAATCAATGATGACATGAGTCGACCATAGTGAGATAGGTTGAATTGTATCGGGTTCACACCGATATAACCTAAATCTAACTGTGTACCTTAAGTAGTCAACTAAAGCCAAAAGAAAATCACTTACTAGATGAGAGTGTGAACTCCCATTATTCAACGAATTATATTTCCCTTAAATTTGTGATATTTTGATATTTCAATTTTAACCATGACAATATGACTTTTTCATAAAGTTTTATATTTATTTATTATTAGCCAAATTAAATTAAGTCTTTTGCCTACTGTAGATATCACCCACTTTAGGTAGCTCTTATTATTGATTCCACCATAATTTTTTATTATTATTACTCACATGCAATGGTTTTTACAAGCGCACCTAAAATATTTAGCGAAGAAAACATAACCTGATTGAGTGAAAATGTGTAGCGTGAAAAGTCTGTTGGATCAAAATTGATAATACTCCTTTTTATAATTCATATATATGTGAGATACAGAAAAGACTAAAACAAAATTGATATATGTTATTCCTAGGATAACTTAGAAGTATCATTAAGTTGAGTAAACTATAATCTCACACTATTTAACAAAATTCTAAAATCTAGAAAATTGAATTAGTCCACACGACATTATTTCCATATTCTTTATCATCCAGCATAAAAGTAACCACAAAAATAAAAAAAATATTTTTTAATTTTATGATTTTTATTAACAAAATAAAATATTTTTGTGATTTTTCTAATTTTTTTTCAAGAAATAGGAAAACATTTTGTATTTTTTTAAATAAATGAAAATAAACCAAAAACTAGATCACAATATATAAAAGGATACTCAAGATAAATTATGAACAACAAATCCTAACCTAAATGTGGTAAAAATTACTCACTCGAAATGGTGATAAGGACGACTTTTAAAACCCTCATCCATCTCGCGAACTTATTTCTTTTTCCTCATACTTCGCTAATTATTCTTACCTTGGTCTCTTTGAGGTGAAGAGTTTGTTCTCTTAAATTCTCCCATGAGCATTTGGAATATTTGTAGGAGATACTTAACACGTTTTTGTAGTTCAAATAAATCTCTGTTCAAATGTGAGGGAACATACCCACTTTTCTCTAGCCGATGTTAATAGTATCGGTGGTAACCAATTCTTTTGTAATAGGTTAAATAATATGGTTTTGGAGGATTCACCTTCCTCGACTTGGAAGCAAAAGTTGCGTGTGGATGATTTTTTTTGGTGGGGTGGGGGGGATCTAGGAGGTGTCTTCGCTAACCCTTTGACCTACGCGATATTGTTCTTTAGATTAGACCCTTATGTCCCATCATAGGTAAGACCCATTTTATTTTTAAAAGTTTAGGATCGTGCTGGGAGAATTTTCCCCAATTTATTAGAATTCACTTGTATACCAGCCTTCACATTCTTATACTCTTCTAGTTGTCTCTTGACCTTTTCATTTTGTCCTTAAAGCACCTCATGTTCACGAGACAAGAACTCATCAAGGGAGCTACCTTTTCATGTAATAACTCAATCCCTTTCTCCTCTCTCTCTCAATTTCTTTATGAGAGTAGCTTCCCAAGACTTCAACTATCAACGAGTTCCTCATTCTCCTTCAAGTCACTCATCTCACTTTCACATTTTTTAGGGTTGAAAGTAACTTTAACAACCACCTTATCCACTTTGAGGGACAACTTATAAGGCTTGTTATATTTTTCTCGGACTTTCTAATTTATCTCATCAAAATAAATATCCTCATCTTCCACTTAGTCTGTATTAGAATATGACTAAACATAATCTTCCTCAACTTGTTCTCCACAGGTAAGGTAGGATAAATAGTCCTGAACTTAATGGCGGTAAACATGACAAAGCTACGCTCAATATGAGACTCACTACTCGTGTCCGAGCCACTACAATTCAGGATGACATTCATTGATTTCTTCTCATTACATCTCCTCCTTATCGTAGTGCTATATGCCCACGAACTTGTCATTCATAACTCTTCCTATAAACTTTTTCTAATTTCTCTTCACCTTGATACTTACAATCACATTTAATAGAAGATTTTTCTACCCTAATGGATTTAATGTTATAAACTCTTTTGTTGTTAGATGTAAAATTTTGGGATTAGATTATATAAAACTCTTTAATTGTTATATTAATAGATAATTCTTAACATCATTACTCGATATGGAGGAAGAACTTTTTTATGCCTTCAATGTCATTCCCTTATCTTTTTATGTAATTGATAGTTCAGAGAAAACACAAATTGCATCCAAATGATCTGCTTTATTCGATAGCCTCCAATGCCTATTTATAGGGAATACAAATAACAGAAGCAAACTAAAAAAGCTCCACTAACAGCTACTAAATCTCTAACTGAATTGACCAATTTCAAACTAATGAGAACAAGTCTCTTATTCCTAAACTGACGCAAAGACTCAAAATAACTTAACAAACCCTCCCTTGAACTGAACCTTCTCAAGCGTTCAGTTCACAATGCTCATTCCAAAGGCTTGTCGGATCTTCTAAAATGTCACCATCTTCAAAGGCTTCGTCATGATATCCGCTAGCTGCTCCTCTGTGTTGCAATAGACAAGTTTAACAACACCTTCTTTGGTTAAGTCTCTGAGAAAATGATAACGAACCCTTATATGCTTGGACCTCCAATGCATAACTGCATTCTTAGACAGTTTAATGGTGGACGTATTGTCACATAGCAACACCATTTCACCGTCTTGTTCATGCCCAATCTCCTTCAGAACTCTTCTCATCCAAATGGCTTGACAAGCACAGGTTGCTGCTGCAACATACTCTGCTTCAGTGGTTGACAAAGTCACAATAGGTTGCTTCCGTGAGGACCATGCGACAGCTCCTCCACTCATCAAGAAAACATACCCTAAAGTACTTTTGCTGTCATCTACATCTCCCACATAGTCACTGTCGGTGTAACCTATGAGCCCTCTTCTTTCCTCTCGCTTGTACCGAATCCCATATTCCATTGTTCCCTTTAGATACCGCATGATTCTCTTCACTGCTGCAAAGTGCAGTTGAGTGGGATTAGCCATAAAGCGACTGAAGAGACTTACCACGAACATTAAGTCAGGACGTGTCGCAGTAAGATACATCAAGCTCCCCACCATTTGCTTGTACAGAGTAGAATCAACTTTCACACCATCTTCGTCTCGACCAATCTTTTGTCCAGGAACTATTGGATTGCAATCTGGATTGAAATTCTGCATTTCAAATCTCTCGATCACCTCGGTTGCATACTTTCTTTGACAAATGAAGATACCATCAGCCTTTTGTACCACTTCTATACCAAGAAAGTATCTCATCCTTCCCAAATCTGTCATATCAAATTCTTTCTTCATAGACTGCTTAAACTCATTCAGCAGCTCATCATTATTACCAGTGAATAACAGATCATCAACATAAATGCTAACAATCAGAATTTTACCTCCCCTTCGCTTGACAAACAGAGTCTGTTCACTGGAGCTGCTCTCAAAGCCTTCTTTGATGAAATAAGCTTCAATACGACTGAACCAAGCTCTTGGTGCTTGTTTCAGCCCATAAAGAGCCTTGTGCTGCTTATAGACCAAGTGCTTCTTCCCTGCTACTTCATAGCCTTGAGGTTGCTCCACAAACACATCTTCCTTTAGCTCGCCATGTAAGAAAGCAGACTTGACATCCAGCTGGTAAACTCCCCAACCTCTTTGTGCCGCCAAAGCGATAATCATTCTCACAGTATCCATTCGAGCCACAGGCGCAAAAACTTCCGTATAGTCTATTCCATATTCTTGAGCATAACCTTTTACTACAAGTCTGGCTTTGAACTTGTCAACTTCTCCCAACTCGTTGATTTTAGTCTTGTAAATCCACTTCACACCAATTTCTTTGGCTCCATCCGGAAGCACCAACAGAGACCATGTCTGATTCCTTTCTATCGATCTGATTTCTGCATCCATTGCTTCCCTCTATCTCATGTGCCTTACTGCCTCTTGAAAACTGGTAGGGTCTGTAAAGACCATGAATGCCATTATTTCAGACTCAAAACCCTCAACTCTTGCCATGTTTGCCTCTTCTTCTGTATCTGACAGCTCTTCTCCAGAGGTGTAATCAGTAGCCCAGATTGGTGGTTTTCTGGTTCTGCCCACCACTGATGTTGTTACTTCTGTTTAAGGATCATTTGACATAGGGATATCCTCATTCTGATTTTTTGGTTCTTCTTCTGCTTCTTCATTCTTAGCACACTCATACTCATCTTCCCATTCAAGCTCCATGCTCTGTTCAACCGAGTAACTAGCATCCCAATTCCACTTCTTCTCTTCTTCGAATATTACATCTCGGCTGATGTGAACCTTCTTCTCCACTGGATCAAACATTTTGAAAGGTTTAGATTCACTGCTATAACCAACCAGGACACATTTCACACTCTTATCATCGAGTTTGGTTCTTTTGACATCGGGAATATGGACGTGCCCAATGCAACCAAAGATTCTGAAGTAGTCAATTGATGGCTTGCTTCCGCTCCATGCTTCTTCTGGGGTCATGTCTTTCACGATCAGAGTAGGGGATCTGTTGAGAACATGATTTGCCCATTGTACAACATCTGGCCAGAAGGTTTTTGGTACTTCTTTCTCTGATAGAACAGCTCTCACCAAGTTCATGATGGTTCGGTTTTTGCGTTCAGCAACGCCATTTTGCCGTGGAGTGTAGGAGGTGGTCAACTGTCGCTTGATTCCATGCTCCTTGAAGTACTCCTTGAATTCACTGGAGTTATACTCCCCTCCTCTATCCGTTCTTAAGCACTTAATGAACTTCCCAGTTTGCTTCTCCACAAACGTCTTGAACAATTTGAATTGGTGGAAAGCTTCTGACTTCTCTAGCACAAAATAAATTCAAGTTTTTCGTGAGAAATCATCTATAAAGCTTATTAAGTACCTCTTTTGGCTATTTGATGGTGGAGTGATCGGACCACACAAATCAGAGTGAATGAGTTGCAGTTTCTCAGTTGCTCTCCACTTGCTCTGCTTTGGAAAGGGCACTCGATATTGTTTTCCTTTGACACATGCTTCGTATGTAACCTTCACTTGTCCAATTTCTGGTAACCCAATGACCATCTCCTTGTTGTGTAGGGTGAGAAGTCCCTTGTAGCTGAGATGTCCATACCGATGATGCCACAATTCTTCTTTGTCTGAGGTATTAACCTGAAGACATCTCTCTTCCTTTGCCTTCCCACTTGTTTCACACAGCAAAACAAACATTCGGTTTGCACTCATGACCGATTCTGCTATCTTTCCTTTGGTGGGATGAAATATGCTGCATGTCTTTCGATCTCCTCCTTTGAACAACACATCTAAACCCTTTTCTTGAAGTTGACCAGCACTTAGCAGGTTGTTCTTCAACTCAGGGATGTAGTATACATCATTCATTACATAACTTATTCCCTTAAGCATGATTTTTACCACACCTTTTTCGCTAACCATCAGTTTGTGGTTATTCCCAAGCTTGACATTATGAGTGAACGCAGTATCCAAGCTGGAGAACATGCCTAGATCTCCACACATGTGATTTGAACACCTAGAGTCCATAAACCAAGCCTCACCTTTCTTTGTCCCTTGAGGTTCTACATATGCCATTAGCATGACTTCCTCCTTTTCATCTATTTATGCATAGTGAGCTCCATTGTTTGCATTTGGACATTCATAAGCGAAATGCCCCAGATTGTGACATCGATAGCACTCGATCATCGCTTTGTTGAACGAGCATCCTCTGCCTCTACCTCGTCCTCTGTAAGACCCTCTGCCCCTGCCTCTGACATTGAGTGCTTGATCATCCTCTTCATAGAAGTTTTTCTTAAACTTCTTCTCATGCACAGACAGAGAGCTCTGTAGCTCATCAATGGTCATGCTGCTTGTGTCTTTGGACTCTTCAATGGACACCACCACGTATGTGAATTTGTCGGTCAGAGTTCGAAGGATTTTCTCAACAATCTTCCTGTCAGGCATGTCTTCCCCATTGCTCCTCATCTTTTTTGAGACTGTCTTTACTCTTCCAAAGTAATCGTCAATGCTCTCATCAGCCTTCATTGCGAGAACTTCAAAGTCTCTCCTTAGTGTTTGAAGAAGAGATCTCTTCACCCTTTCATTGCCTCCAAACTTTCTCTTCATTGAATCCCAGATGATTTTGGACGTTCTTCGATCCAAGATCTGCTCAAACACCACCCGATCAATTGCCTGGAACAGATAATGCTTCACTTGATGATCCTTCATCTTGAGATCGTCCAATTGTTTCTGCTGCGCTGCAGTCACCTCGACTCCCGTTGCTACTTCAGTGTAGCCTTCTTCCACCAGTCTCCATAAACCCTTGGCCCGTAAGAGATTTTCCATCAATTCACTCCAATGATCGTAATGACCATCAAAATGAGGAATTTTGGTAAGTGTTTTGTCGTCACTCATCTTTTTTCTTTTTGATCACTTTGATTTGCTTTTGCTCTGATACCAAATGTAATTGATAGTTCAGAGAAAACACAAATTGCATCCAAATGATCTGCTTTATTCGATAGCCTCCAATGCCTATTTATAGGGAATAGAAATAACAGAAGCAAACTAAAAAAGCTCCACTAACAGCTACTAAATCTCTAACTGAATTGACCAATTTCAAACTAATGAGAACAAGTCTCTTATTCCTAAACTGACGCAAAGACTCAAAATAACTTAACATTTTAGGCGTCTAACTATTGTCCCACTCAAAGTTTTATATAAATTTATGATATCTTCTACCTTTATCTTTTCAATACAATCAAATATGTTTAAGGCTGGGACGTGAGGGAGGAACTTTGGTGGTAGAGACCTTAAAATCTACCTAGCTATCGTTGACTCCAAAATTTTCTCACCCAAATAGAATTGAGAATTCACAATATCATAAAGTTTTGGAAAACATATGATCATAGGGATTTATATCAAATTTATTTACATTATTGAATTTATACGTACTAAAAAAAATACCTTTTTTAATTGAACCAAATTTTAATCTTACCAAATAAAATTACTTAGTTTAGTTTCATAAAAGTGATGTAATAAATAATTATAGAAAATAAAAAATCGTGAAACCACAAGAAATTCAGATTTAAAGTGGAAACCCTTGAGGGGAAAACCACCATCGCACCAATTCCACGATTACTATAATGTTTTAAATCTTACAAAGAGACACACATGAATCACGTACAACACAATGATAACCACTAAGAAGTCCCATCCCTTGCGTTCTACTTTTATTCCTCTGTTTGTACAATTTACTAACTTTTTCTGATGAACATAACTTGCACAACCTTCAAGCACGATATCCAACTATCTCTAATAGGTGCGCGATCAATACATATGTGAATGTGATATCAACGCACATGATCACACAATATCTTTGCATAAGGAGTTCTTGTGTGAAACTACTTAATGATGGGTTCTAGAATGTATTCAACCTTGTCATGCAACGTTCACCTCTCATGAGAGTCTCCCCTGCTAAGTTTAATTTCACATGAAGTCCAATACTAAAACAAGCTCTTGTGCGAAGTGGACTTTGTATGAGAAAGTTGTCATTCCAAAGATAGTTCAAAATCTCAAATCCCTAATAAAAAACGGAAAACAAACATTTTCCTCTTTAAAAAAATAGTTTTGTCATATCACTTACTTACGTTAGAAAAACTTAAGAAATTACAAAACCAGGTTCTATTAAAAAAACTTCGATCATATAATAAAGTTATCTAGTTCGGTATTCTCTGTAATGATGCTTCGTATTTGCATTAAATTATCCAATTACAAGTGAAAACATGACTTATAATACCATAATGACTTTTGTTCCTGAATAAAACCAAAAACACGAGGAGTGTAAAACACGTACTTATAAATCTCCCCTTTTGGTTATTCTAAGTTTTTTTTAAAAAGAAGATCAAAAAAATATCAGATCAAAATCCTATACATCGTATCCACCCGTTTTGAATCCCTACAAGATAGAATCCGTACATTGTATATATTCTTTGATCAATGGATTTCCAAGAAGCATCATGAGCCTTGTAAGTGTATACACAGTTAAACATATACCCATGACTTACATATTGAGGTTTTATTCTTAAAACCATGTATGCTATATACATTTCAGTAAAGGTGTGTGTGTTCATTTTAAAATAAGAATCATTTTATGGGAATGTATTATATTTATAGTTAAATATATTGTATACCGTGTAGGTCAATTCGACTCATTAGGAATTTCGATGATTTGGGTTTGACTTGATCACTGGAGATCAAAATTTTGGTTCTAGTACAATTAAACAATTCACAACCTAGATAGGGCATTGACTTCCTATTGGTATAGTTGCGAGTGCAATCCTAGTAGTTTATTTCAACTCGTGGAAACATGTCTTATGGTTTGAGAACTTATTTGATGGTTCAAAAGAGGATTGTGACTAGTACATTTAGGAATGTATTGAACATGACCACTCATGAGATTAAAGTCTGTGACACCCCGCCTAATTAAACCTTGGGTGATAAAGCCTTATTTTAATATAAACAGGTTTCTTAAATGGTTCATTCTTAGCATCACTGTCGAACGCCTTTTAAAAATTTACTAACCACCTAAATGTAATTAAAACGGGTGCCAAATTTTATCTTTCTTAAACAACAAATAATCCAAACCACACATTGCCAAAACTAGATATGAATGCTCAGTACATAAAAATCTGAAAGCAAATAAAGTCTTGCCGTAAACCACGGCCCAAAGACAACTACAAATCCATAACTAGAATAAACTGTAATAGTAAAGGTGGAACGACATGTTCCAACTAGAAATAATAAAACTGAGATCCTGCACTAGAAATGAAAAAGAGGAAGCGTCTAAACAATCCCTGCAGCCTTCACACTGGCTACAGCTCCCAAATCTCTGACATGAATCAAGCTGGGTGTCCTTGTGGCTGGGCACCTAAAAGGTTTTTTAAAATTGTACATAGCAAGAGTTAGTACTCAAAACAGTTGAAAATATTTTGCAAGCGATTAACACAATTAAGTTATTGATTACACATATTAAGGTTTCGCACACTCCCTAGATCTTCCTCACCTCTCTTACGTAGCACGTACTATCGAGGATACTTAGTCTACCTAGTTATATATTCCATAACCGTGGTTAACTAATTTACTGTTCGTTGTCCTTATTCATGTAATAATTTCATCATGTTATAAATTATTACTAAGACATTTACATCTCGTTTCATTGACTACTATTCTCAATTTGTAGATTATGCACATAGAAACATTTTGTCCCACAACAATGTATTTAATATTAGTTACTTCTAATATATATCCTTTTATTACACACAAAGTACCCTTGGCTCGGAATAATTCATCGGCTCCAAGTGAAAGTTGGTTCGGAATGATCCATCGACCCCAACTATATACAAATATAAATATATACACATATTCTGGTTCGGGACTCTTTCATCGCGGCACCAGTTCAAAGTTTGGTTCGGCATTAACATCGACCCCAAATATATAATAACTTTATGTTAGTTCGGAATGTCACATCGACCCTAACATAATTAGTTTAGGTAATATTCTCTTAACCCAAACCTATTTATATAGATATAGTAGGTACACACTCGACCTAATAAATCATACCCGTACGTAATATTTTTTTACTTATATTCTCCGTACTTGTTAATTACAATTTCTCTCACTATTGTATTTATTCGAGTATTCGCGTAACTCTAAGGGTCCTAGTTACCCCTCCCTTAATTCAGTAGTTAAGTTAATTTTAACCTACTGGTATTTTCTTTCCGGAATTAAGTCTCACTCTTACGTAATTAAATTAACCATTTCAACTCACGGCTAAGTCAATCGTTCTATCGTCATCCTATTTCTCCAACATTCCTACTCAATCATTAGTGGAGGAACCTAATGGTACCCCTACTAGTAATTTCCAAGTCCCCTCATAGGAAAAATATCAATTCTAAGGTTCCCATTAAGTAACGGTAATTAAAGAAATTTCTACACAAATTTTCTATTGTCCAGACAGGGTCGATCGATCGAAGGAAGATGGTCGATCGATCGACTGCTTCGATCGATCGACATTCAAGGGTCGATCGATCGACCGAGCAGTGACAGACCCAGTTCATCTTCTTCCTACGGGTTTCACCATTTTTACACCTCTAACTTTCATGATAGGCCATCATATTCACAAACAACAATTTGTAATCATTCCTACATATTCTGGGATGATTACTAACGATTTAAAACATCAAAATCATTATAAATCTTGGCCAAATTCACTGAAAATCTCTCTAATATTCAAGAACCCTAAAACTGCATTCTTTATATTTTTCATCAAAATTCCAGATTTTCTTACGAATTTCTCATCAGATTTTCTATGATATAAACATACTTGGTAATTCAAAAACATCCTACATGCAAATCCTAATCAATCATGGATTATTATCAATTGTTTGTTCCCAAGAATATCATAAAAATCATGTTATTCCTCAAGCTTAAACATGGGTATTATAACTCAATTATTTTGCAATTAACCACTTGCCTTAAGATTTGTAGGGTCAGATTTCGTGGTTGTTGATGATGCTAGATGATATTGATACTCCAATCCTCCTTCCCCACAATCCTTGTGGTGAAATCCTCCTAAGATGATCCCTCCTTCCTTCTTGCCTAAGGAATTTGCCTCTCTCTCTCTCTCTCTCTCTCTAATGGCTATGGTGTAACTCTAATTGTCTAACCCTAGCCACCACTCTTATAATCAGATTTAGGGTTACAAAAATTCGTAGGTCTTCTTTCCCATAATTGTAAAGAGACCAAAATGCCCCCGAATGGTCCCGGTTTAGCCCGAAAATGACCCGGCACTCAACTAGTACCCCCGGGTACACTATTTTGACTAATTCGACCCTTTCGGAAACAACCGTGGACTCTAAATTATCATTTGAGTTTCGTAAATATTTTTATACTTTCATCCTTAATTTTTCCGAGCTACATCCGGTATGTCCATATAGTCACTAGACCATACATATTAACATTGAAAATTTTTATTCACCTTAGTAAATTTTCTATAACACATATTCATCTTTATTAACATAATATCTATTTAAATTACTCTACTCACGTAATTTAAATCAAACATATTTAATCACATTAAATTACTCTACTCACGTAATTTAATTAAAGCGTATTTAATCCCATTAAATTACTCTACTTACGTAATTTAAAATTAAGCAGAATTAAGGGGTTTTACATACTTTCCCCCTTACAAAAGGAATTTCTTCCTCGAAATTAGGAAAATACCTGCTATGAATAATTGTGGATATTGTTCTCGCATATCCTCTTCCCGTTCCCAAGTGGACTCATCCATATTGTGGTGTCCCCACTGTACTCGTACTAAGGGTACCACCTTGGATCTTAGTTTGCGCTCACTATAATCCAGGATAGCCACGGGTCTTTCTTCATACGAGATATCTGGCTGCAAATCGATCTCCTCCAGTGGAATGTGCCAGAAGGCTCTCTCGCTCCTCTTGTATTTCTTCAGCGATGCTACATGGAACACATCGTGTATTCGCTGAAGATGCTCAGGGAGTCCCAATCTGTAAGCTACCGGTCCCACTCTCTCAATGATAGGAAACGGCCCCACATATCTCGGTGCTAACTTCCCCTTTTTGCCAAACCTCCTAACCCCTTTCATAGGAGATACTCGAATTAACACTTGGTCTCCCACATCTAATTCCACATGCCTTCTGTCGGCGTTAGCATAACTCTTCTGCCTATCCTGGGCTATTCAAATACGTCCTCGAATCAACTCTATTTTAGATGAAGTCTCCTGTATCATCTCTGGCCCTAAAAGCCTGTTATCCCCCACTTCTAACCAATAAGCGGGTGAACGACAAGGTCTCCCGTAAAGCGCCTCGAATGGAGCCATGCCAATAGTGAATTGGTAAGAGTTATTATATGCAAACTCCACCAAAGGAAGATATGGCTCCCAATTTCCCCCAAAATCTAGAATACACATTCTCAGCATGTCCTCTAGCATCTGGTTTACTCTTTCCGTCTGTCCGTCCGTCTGTGGGTGATATGCCGTACTCAACCGTAAGTCGGTGCCCATGGCCTCTTGAAAACTCTGCCAAAAGTGCGACACGAATATCTTATCTCGATCCAACACGATGTTAATAGGAACTCCGTGCAGCTTAACAATCTCTGAAATAAAAAGCTGCGCGTACCGCATAGTATCATAATCCGTACGAACCGGTAAGAAATGGGCGACCTTAGTCAAACGATCCACTATCACCCAAATGGAATCATGGCCCTTCTGCGAGGTTGGTAACCCGGTAATAAAATCCATTGATATACTCTCCCACTTCCACACGGGGATCTCTAGTGGTTGTAGCATCCGTGAAGGTCTCTGATGGTCGACTTTTATGAGTTGGCTTGTAACACACTTTGAGACAAAATCTGCAATATCTCGTTTCATACCTTACCACCAATATACTCTTCGCATATCCTGGTACATTTTGTCCCCACCTGGATGTACCGAGAATTTTGACCCGTGCGACTCTGTCATAACGGCATGCCTCAAATCATCGTCTTCGGGTACTATCAGTCTACCGTTGATGCGTAGTCCACCCTCTGAACTGATGGAGTAGAACTCTGCCCCCTTGGCCAGTAACTGCCGTACTTTATCCTGACAAAATGGGTCTTCTGCTTGTGCCCTCAGTATCCGCATAACGTTCTCGGAAGTGATAGCTAGAACTTCCATACATGCTCTTGCCATATCATCCTCGTGTCGGAGCTCACTCCATTTTGTCTTCTACTTAGTGCATCTGCCACCACGTTAGCCTTACTAGGATGATACTGTATATCAAATTAGTAGTCCTTCACGAATTCAAGCCACCTTCTCTGCCTCATGTTCAGGTCCTTCTGAGTGAACAAATATTGCAAAGACTTGTGATCCGTGAATAACGTGAACTTTTCTCCCAGAAGATAGTGTCTCCAAATCCTCAAAGTAAAAACAACTGCTGCCAACTCGAGGTCATGGGTGGGATAGTTTTTCTCGTGTGGCTTTAGCTTTCGTGACGCATAAGCTATAGCCTTCTCCTCTTGTTGTAACATACCCCCAAGTCCTTGTAAGGACGCATCAGTATAGACTCGGTATTCCACTCCGCTCTTAGGCAAGGTAAGAACGGGGGCTGATGTCAACTTGTCTTTCAATTCATCAAATGCTAACTAGCAACTATCACTCCATACAAAGGGAATTCCCTTCCGAGTCAGATTCGTCAATGGTCCGGCAATTTTTGAGAATCCCTTGATGAAGCGACGATAATAACCAGCCAATCCCAAGAAACTGCGAATTTCTGTCGGTGTCGTGGGCTGTCCCCACTCCCTCACCCCCGATACTTTACTCGGGTCAACAGCAATGCCCCTGCTAGATACGACGTGGCCTAGGAACTGCACCTCCCGAAGCTAAAATCCACACTTCTCAAATTTGGCGTATAACTGGTGGTTCCGTAATGTCTGTAGGACCAATCGTAAGTGTTCTGCGTGCTCCCCCTCCGTACGGGAGTAAATCAGAATGTCGTCTATGAATACAATCACAAACTGATCCAAAAACTCCCTGAATACCATGTTCATGAGATCCATGAATACTGCCGGTGCATTAGTTAGCCCAAAAGGCATCACTCTGAAATCATATGACCCGTACCGCGACAGGAAAGCGGTCTTAGGTACATCTTCTTCATGAATGCGCAATTAGTGGTAACTCGATCTCAAGTCAAACTTTGAAAAGTATGCAGCCCCTCTCAATTGATTAATCAAGTCGTCGATCCTCGGTAATGGATACTTATTACGTATCGTTACTTTGTTCAGCTCTCTGTAATCTACACACAGACGAAGTGAACCATCCCTTTTCTTCACAAATAATACTGGCGCACCCCATGGCGATGTACTCCGCCGAATAAAACCCTGCCCTAATAGTTGCTGAATTTGCTCTCTCAGTTCCCGCATCTCCGAAGGAGCCATGTGATATGGTGCTTTGGCAATCGGTCTCGTCCACGGTGTTAGATCAATCACGAACTCTATCTCTCTGCTAGGTGGTAACCCTGGTATCTCCTAAAAGACATCCTCAAAATCCCTCACCACAGGGGTTGAGTCCAGAGAAACGAAAACCCCATGTGAGGTCTCCTCCTCAATATAATATAAATGAGTTCGCGATCCTCCCTCGGGAAGTGGCATTGCCACAAGGAACATCTCCTGCCCCGGGATGGAGAACACGATGGTCCTCTCATAACAATCTACCATTGCCCTATTATGTGCCAACCAATCCATGCCTAGGATGACATCATATCCCTCCATATCTAGCACTAGAAGGTCCGCCGCTAGACTCAATCTCCCGACCAGAATGTCCACACCCTTACAAATCGAGTGTATAAGGGATCCACTACCCATCGGTGACTCCACACACATAAGATGAGTGTCTGCTGTCGCTAATAGGCCGGCTGCCCGTGCAAATCTAGTGGAAATAAACGAACGTGTCGCCCCTGTGTCAAATAAAATTTTCCCCTCAAGCCCATGAATAGGAAACATACCCGCAACTGCCGGCGGTGCTGGCTGAAATGGAATGTCACGGATGTTGAACACACGTCCGTACTGCATCTGCCCTGGCTGTGGGGCCTGTACTGCTGCTGGGGCTAACGGTGCCTGCTGTCTCTGTTGGGCACCTTGCTGTTGTGCCCGGTCTTGCAATGGATAATTTCTGCTCTTGTGACCCTGCTGACCACAAGTGAAGCACTGCCCCTGAAACTGTCTTTGTCCTTGGCCCTGACGTTGGCCCTGTCGCCCTTGGCCTTGTTGTCCCCCATTTTGATTACCCTGGCCCTGTCGACCCTGAGTAACTGGTTGCTGAGGACCCTGCTGGCCCTGCCGGTCGAAGCGATACTTCCCGTGCTTAAACTTCTTGGCAGGGTTCCCCTGTCGGGAATCCTACCCCAACTGTCCCGCTGCCTGCTGCTGTGTTGCGTTGTTGCCACTACCTCCATCCACCTTGCCCGGTTGGCTAGGCTCACCCCTCTTACTTCCCTTAGTATGAAAACGGTGATCCTGACAGTGTAGTAGAGCGGCATTGACGACCTCTGTGTAGGTTACCAATTAAATGCTGTCTGATTCTCCAGGTTAGGCCCTCCATAAATTTGGACTTCTTCCTCTCCTCATTGCTCACCTCGTTTGGCACAGAATTGGCCAAGCGGGTAAATTCCTCCTCGTAGTCAGCAACTGAGCGATCACCCAGAACCACTTCACTAAACTTCTTTCTCATCTCAGACTCTACAGCTGGAGGGAAATACTTGCGGTCAAACCGCACCCAAAACTCAGAAATAGTCAAAGTATCTCTCTCCTCGGTGGTGGTAACTGACTCCCACCACTGTAGGGCCGCTCCTGACAGACGGAAAGTGGCTAGCATTTGCTCCTGTACACCGGTGCACTCTAGCATGCGCAAGTGGCGCTGGATATTCTTTTTCCAGTTGCACGCTTCCACTATATCAGTACTGCCCTGAAACTCGGGTGGGTGCCCCTTCTGAAATGTCTCCCTGACTCGTTGCCAAGTAGATGGTCCTGCCGGAACTTGCACTGCCGGTGCCACAGGGGGAGGTACTTGGGGCTGTGGAAAGTGGGCTGCCATTGCCCTCATCGCTGTTTCAACTGCCTGAGCCACTATCACTGCAACCTGAGTAGTGGATATTAGCTCGGGTGGGGGTGGTGGTATCGGTACCTGTGGCTCCTGATGAGCCTCCCTCACCTCCTCTCTGGCTTCAGCCCTTTCTGCTCTCAGTCTCCTTGGCGGCATCTGAAATAAGATTCAAATTGTATAAGTACACAGTTTATACAAAATTTAAGAGCAGAAGTACGATATCGCAACAATTGGAAATTTTTCATCAACAATCCTAATAGTAGGGCTCTAATACAACAAACGTAACGCTGAATCGTAGTAAGCCGTATAGATCCTATGGACACTAGAACCTGATGCTCTGATACCATCTGTGACACCCCGCCTAATTAAACCTTGGGTGATCAAGCCTTATTTTAATATAAACAGGTTTCTTAAATGGTTCATTCTTAGAATCACTATCGAGCGCCTTTTAAAAATTTACTAACCACCTAAATGTAATTAAAACGGGTGCCAAATTTTATCTTTCTTAAAGAACCAATAATCCAAACCACACATTGCCAAAACTAGATATGAATGCTCAGTACATAAAAATCTGAAAGCAAATAAAGTCTTGCCGTAAACCACGGCCCAAAGACAACTACAAATCCATAACTAGAATAAACTGTAATAGTAAAGGTGGAACGACATGTTCCAACTAGAAATAATAAATCTGAGATCCTGCACTAGAAATGAAAAAGAGGAAGCGTCTAAACAATCCCTGCAGCCTCCACACTAGCTACAGCTCCCAAATCTCTGACATGAATCAAGCTGGGTGTCCTTGTGGCTGGGCACCTAAAAGGTTTTTTTAAAATCGTACATAGCAAGAGTTAGTACTCAAAACAAATGAAAATATTTTGCAAGCGGTTAACAAAGTTAAGTTATTGATTACACATATTAAGGTTTCGCACACTTCCTAGATCTTCCTCACCTCTCTTACGTAGCACGCACTATCGAGGATACTTAGTCTACCTAGTTATATATTCCATAACCGTGGTTAACTAATTTACTGTTCGTTGTCCTTATTCATGTAATAATTTCATCATGTTATAAATTATTACTAATACATTTACATCTCGTTTCATTGACTACTATTCTCAATTTGTAGATTATGCACATAGAAACATTTTGTCCCACAACAATGTATTTAATATTAGTTACTTCTAATATATATCCTTTTATTACACACAAAGTACCCTTGGCTCGGAATAATTCATCGACTCCAAGTGAAAGTTGGTTCGGAATGATCCATCGACCCCAACTATATACAAATATAAATATATACACATATTCTGGTTCGGGACTCTTTCATCGCGGCACCAGTTCAAAGTTTGGTTCGGCATTAACATCGACCCCAAATATATAATAACTTTATGTTAGTTCGGAATGTCACATCGACCCTAACATAATTAGTTTAGGTAATATTCTCTTAACCCAAACCTATTTATATAGATATAGTAGGTACACACTCGACCTAATAAATCATACCCGTACGTAATATTTTTTTACTTATATTCTCCGTACTTGTTAATTACAATTTCTCTCACTATTGTATTTATTCGAGTATTCGCGTAACTCTAAGGGTCCTAGTTACCCCTCCCTTAATTCAGTAGTTAAGTTAATTTTAACCTACTGGTATTTTCTTTCCGGAATTAAGTCTTACTCTTACGTAATTAAATTAACCAATTCAACTCACGGCTAAGTCAATCGTTCTATCGTCATCCTATTTCTCCAACATTCCTACTCAATCATTAGTGGAGGAACCTAATGGTACCCCTACTAGTAATTTCCAAGTCCCCTCATAGGAAAAATATCAATTCTAAGGTTCCCATTAAGTAACGGTAATTAAAGAAATTTCTACACAAATTTTCTATAGTCCAGACAGGGTCGATCGATCGAAGGAAGATGGTCGATCGATCGACTGCTTCGATCGATCGACATTCAAGGGTCGATCGATCGACCGAGCAGTGACAGACCCAGTTCATCTTCTTCCTACGGGTTTCACCATTTTTACACCTCTAACTTTCATGATAGGCCATCATATTCACAAACAACAATTTGTAATCATTCCTACATATTCTGGGATAATTACTAACGATTTAAAACATCAAAATCATTATAAATCTTGGCCAAATTCACTGAAAATCTCTTTAATATTCAAGAACCCTAAAACTGAATTCTTTATATTTTTCATCAAAATTCCAGATTTTCTTACGAATTTCTCATCAGATTTTCTATGATATAAACATACTTGGTAATTCAAAAACGTCCTACATGCAAATCCTAATCAATCATGGATTATTATCAATTGTTTGTTCCCAAGAATATCATAAAAATCATGTTCTTCCTCAAGCTTAAACATGGGTATTATAACTCAATTATTTTGCAATTAACCACTTGCCTTAAGATCTGTAGGGTCTGATTTCGTGGTTGTTGATGATGCTAGATGATATTGATACTCCAATCCTCCTTCCCCACAATCCTTGTGGTGAAATCCTCCTAAGATGATCCCTCCTTCCTTCTTGCCTAAGGAATTTGCCTCTCTCTCTCTCTCTCTCTCTCTCTCTCTCTCTCTCTCTCTCTCTCTCTCTCTCTCTCTCTCTCTCTCTCTCTCTCTAATGGCTATGGTGTAACTCTAATTGTCTAACCCTAGCCACCACTCTTATAATCAGATTTAGGGTTACTAAAATTCGTAGGTCTTCTTTCCCATAATTGTAAAGAGACCAAAATGCCCCCGAATGGTCCCGGTTTAGCCCGAAAATGACCCGGCACTCAACTAGTACCCCCGGGTACACTATTTTGACTAATTCGACCCTTTCGGAAACAACCGTGGACTCTAAATTATCATTTGAGTCTCGTAAATATTTTTCTACTTTCATCCTTAATTTTTCCGAGCTACATCCGGTACGTCCATATAGTCACTAGACCATACATATTAACATTGAAAATTTTTATTCACCTTTTCTATAACACATATTCATCTTTATTAACATAATATCTATTTAAATTACTCTACTCACATAATTTAAATCAAACATATTTAATCACATTAAATTACTCTACTCATGTAATTTAAATCAAACATTTTTAATCACATTAAATTACTCTACTCACGTAATTTAATTAAAGCGTATTTAATCCCATTAAATTACTCTACTTACGTAATTTAAAATTAAGCAGAATTACGGGGTGTTACAAAGTCTAATTTCTGACTAGATTAGACGCAGTCAATCTCATAACGTTTGCAAATGGTACATAGGTTCTTAATCTTGAGGTTATGAGCATTAGAATGACTTTACAATGGTTTTTTGATTCCTACATACTCTAGGATGATTTCCCACGATTTAAACATCATAAATCTTCACGAATTTAGCCCATAATAATACAAATCCTCTAATTATGCAAGAACCCTATAAATATGTTCTTCCCATATTTTAAATCATAAACCCAGATTTTAATTCGTATTAACAATCACGATTCCTCTGATTTTCAATCCTCCAAAGATATTTCTAACTACATGTTATTTCTACCTAAACATGCAATTAATTAATTCTTTTTCTCCAAGAATATTAATCAAAATCGATTATTCATAAATCCTACGCATGGATATTATAACTTAAAATAATTTTCAAATGACCACTTGCCTTATTCAGAGATGATCTGATTTCGTGATTGTTGTTGGTGCTTGATTGTCTTTCTCCTCCAATCATCCTTCCCAACTAGTTTGTGGTGCAAGAACCCTTTGAGTCCTTCACCATTTCTTCCTTAAGCTTTGAGAATAATCTATCTTCTCTCTCTAATGTCTTTCCTTTGTGTTATGAGGTTTCTAACCCTAACCCCACTTTTAATCAGCTGATAAAACACTCCAAAATTCGTATGTCTCCTCACCCCCATATGCCAAAAGACTAAAACACCCCATCACGGTCCCAGTTTAGCCTAAAAATGCCCCGGTACCCGACTAGTTCCCCCGGGTATACTATTCTGACTAATTCGACCCATTCGGAATCATTCGTGACCTCTAAATTATAATTTGAGTCACCAAAAATATTTTTCTCGTCTCATCCTCCATTAAGTCTACACGCGACACTCGGTTGAGTCATAATCAAGTACGTCCATATCTCTCGCTATGTCGTACAATTTAACTATCAACACTATTCACACTTAGTAAATTTGAATCATAATATTAATCAGTATCTATCTCTTGATTAATATTTAATATTCACAACTATTACTTATGCTTAATAATCATAATTATTATTAAATCATATTAAATTACTCTACTCACGCAAATTAAATTAAAACGTATTTTTTCTTTAATTACCCAATTACTTAAATTCTAAAATACGCAGAAATACGGGGTATTACAGCTTCGTCTAGGAGATTCAACAATGTTGATGTTCTCCACGAGGAGGATTCTCAGTTTTAATCAATTTTTGTTTGAATCGTTTTTTGTTTGTCTATGAGAACCCTATTTTGTATGTCTCTCACTTTTTCTTTTTTTGCTTTTCTATTGTTTTAAGAACAAAAATGCTAGGCATCCAAAAAATATTTGTCACTAAAATTAATTTGTTTAATGAGTATAAATAAATATAACCATTCTTGATAGTAACTTAAATAATACGTGTGCCATCAAAGTGTTCCTGTCGTAGAATGTATTAAAATATATGTTCCCCCCCTCCCCTCTCCATTTATGAGAAATTAATTAATTTCATCTTTGATAGAAAATGCACCATCAAAGTGATAGATTCAAATGTAGATTATCTTTGAAGATAGTAATGTAGTGTTCTTCGCATGGTCACAGTGGCAATGTGGTGCTCCTTTTTTTGCTTTCATGTTTGTGGTTGGACTTTCTTCTGTTAGTTCTAAACACGAATATTGTCATCTTTATCATGAAATTCCTATTAGGTTTGAACACCAATCTTATTTATGGCTGTCTATACGTGGGTTGATTTTTCATGAGAATAGGATAATGGTGTGGTATGTATTAGTTTCCTCATTCTAAACTTTTCTTCAGCCATTTGTTATGTATAACTTTCTAGACTTCATTCTATATATTTAATAGTCTAGGGACCTAATTATAAACTCCCTTAATTTTATCATATGTGCTGGAGATGATGTTATCATATTTATTCTAAAAGATAAGATAATGTTCTATTAACATAAAATTAGTGTTCAATTCATTTAAAATATGTCTTGACTTATGATTGTGATCATAACAGATGCCATATCTGCTTTATTGCTATAATTAACACATTTGGGTTGAGGAGTGACAATTTTTATATGTCTCTTGGACTATTGATTCGTTAATTTACAGTAGGAATTAACTTTAGTTTGCACTATAGTATGTGGAACAATAAGTAAACATGAGACCTAAATCCACGTAATGATAGTTCCATAAAAAATAATTTGCTCTACTCATACTTGACTTTGAGTCATGCATTATCATGCTTCATAGGAGATGATTGTTGAGATGAGGTAGATCTTGTCCTATCATATATTATTGTTGTTAACAGTCTATTCTGTTAATTGGATAATAGGACTATACCGTGAGAACTCCCTTGTTCTTGTTCATTTTTTCAAAGTTTTGACACAAAAAATCAGTTTATATTCCATTCAAGCCAATACTTTATAACATTGCCTATTTTTCTACAGTTTATTGATTTTTTTGAGATATCATCATCCATTTGTTTCATTGTCTTGTCATCATTTGATTATTCTATTTGAACTCTATTGTAAAAAAATTAAACAACTCCCTCGCAGATGAGGGCGTTGGTTCTTGTTATGCACGTGGGGTGTGAGTATAATCCTTTGTAGTTCTTTTATGATTATATGTGATAGAGTCTGTTTGAATCCGAATTGAAGGGATGTGTTTGGTTAACTTTTGTGCTAAACAGTATGGCTGGTCAAGGTTGGCATTGGGATTCAGAGTCTCACTTTCCTAAAAAGAAAAAAAAGTCCAGTTGGCTCCTTCCAACGATGATGAGTTGTGAACAAAAAAGTTCCATGGTTTTTTGTTATGCATGCCAAGTCTTTTGTAGTAGGGTGTCACATTTGTAGGGATAGTTGCTACCTTTCTTTTTTATTTTTTATTTTGTGGGGGTAGGGGTGGTTTGTGAATGCGCGGACACACATGTGTGTGTAGGGGTGGGGTGGGTGGTAGGTAGAAGCTGGCATAAGATATTCCTTATAAGAAATTGAGAGACCAACTTGATTAATGCAAACTTCCCTGGATCATTTTGTTTTGTGGTGAAATATTTTGTGTCCTTTCTGTAGTTTATGTACATTAAACTAATAATAATACTAATTTTTATTTGATAATTTTTGTTGGTATTTGGGCAGAGATCCCTGAGAATTCGAAGTGCCTTATGGATTGTGAAGGACTTAGTTGGCAGTATGACATTACCGGAGAAGAAAAAGAAGCACGAGTTAAGGATAAGAAGATCAATCGGGTTTGTTTCACGATAGTAAATACCGAAATATTTGATGAAAGATTTGGTGACACTGTTTACATTCTGTTTAATTGGTGGTAAAGATAAGCACGAGCGTATGTTTTTGAAGTGTGAATAGCTCTGCCCTTGTATAAAATTATAATTATATGTAAGTATTCTTAAAAACGTATCATTAGAATGGGAGAGAAAACAAATTTTTTAATTATATGTAAATATGCCACTTACAGATAGCTAAAAGAAGCCATGTTAGAAATTAAATAAGGAAGATTCCCATTTAAGTTATTGTTTGCAAGATTCTTGCATGGAACAAAAAGATAAGCATTGGTACCGATAAGTTAAAATAAAAGTGAAAACAACAGCAAAACCCTTGTAGGTAATTCCTTTCTAAGGCTCGGCGCAAGGATTGCCACAAATCGATTTCCCACCAGTTATCTAGTGAAGGAATGTTGAGTAAAGTGAACACAACCTGAATCGCTTGTATTGCAACACAAATAAAACCACGATCTCGTAGCCCAACACTGACCTATTTACCACAAGTTTACATCATGTGATTAACATACAACAGAAATCGATTGCACATTCAGCGAGATACATGTGTATGTAGATATAATCATATCACAACATTAAGACGACATTAAGATTCTTGATTTACAGAGAACACCATTTATATCTTGACTTTGCATCAACTCTCAACCTCATAATAAGACAAAGTAGATATTTTAAACTCACCAGTCATAACAAAATACCAAATCAATGACAAATAATATATAGATGCATACAACAAACACTCCTACAGTTAGTTTACATCAAATGGTTTAACAAATAACATAAAATGGACACACATTCCAAAATATCTACATGTACAATCTATATGCACATATAAGCATTATGTAATATCACAACATTAATATTTCTCATGCACATACTAAAATGTCGAACGACTAGCATCAAATCTCAACCTCATCTTAAGCTAATGAATATACCTTAAAGTCATTAGTCATAACATTGAATCAATGACAAACAAATCAAAAAATAAACTGAGAAAAACCAATTCAAACCTCTACCGCTAGTTTATATCATATGATTTAACAAATAATCAAAATATAATCGCTTATTCCAACATTAAGTAGTAAGAAGATAAACTAATCTATAAAAAGAAATGAACAAATTTGTGAGTGATACCTTTCTGAAATTTGATGGAGGCGGTTGCACTAATGTTTGCGCATTTGGTTTTGAGAAGTATCAATCAAGACCCAATAAGAAATCCCTCGAGTGAATTAGTAATCTATGCGTCTTATAGTGTGGTAATCACACTTAGATCCATGCTTGTTGTTAAAGTAAAAATAATATTGGAGAATGAAAATGTAAAAGAAGAGCAAAACTATATGAAAAAAGGCATAAACATCTTATACGAGATAAAAGAAAGTTATGAAAACAACCCGAGTAGTCATGTGACTCACGGGTTTGATATTTGATCAAAATTTGGAAATTTTAAGTATTAAAACTTGAAAATTGGGCTTTGTGGATGAAAAATCAAAATAACAATCAAACATTACGAAAAGAGGCATACGCACATCATACACGATTAAAGTAACTTGTATAAATAATCCGTGCAATCATGATACTCATGGATTCAAATGTCGTTCTAAATTTTAAATTTCTAAGTATAAAACTTTAGAGTTGGGGTTAGAGCGTGGAAACACAAGATAAGAACATAATAACCAGAAAAGAGGGATGCACACCATAAAACGGACTAACATATGATTATTGTTAGGCTGTAAGGGCCGATAAGATTATTATTATATTTTTTAAAACTCAGATATGAGTCCGTTGAACCTTTGTGTTGATGGACTTGATTTTTTTATCTTATATATGTTGAATCGACAGAAGGGATTTATTGATGGTTTAATTGTGTTTTTTGTTGTCGAGTTTATTTTAAAGTTAAAAGAGGTTGGAATGCACAAATAAACAAAGGAAACTCTACCAAAATTTTCTAAAATTAATAAATGTTCTAAATTAATTAAGTCGAATAGACATGATTTGAAAATTGGGTATCGGTGGATGAAAAAGTAAAATAACTAATAAACATACCAGAAAGCGAATTACAAGCATTTTCTACCCATTTTTCAAAAAATTATTTACAATTATGTGTTATATAAAAAATCTTTTCGACTTAAATTAGACACGGCTTAATACTTTGGAAAAATTGGAATTCATATGTCGTGCTTTACATTGCACTAGAGATTTGCATATGCTGTTTTGAACTTATGAATGTGCATATACTTAGAGGCATGTGGAAGGTATATCGCTATCAGACAACATAATAGTGAATGTAAGCAGGAAGAGGAATTCAACGCATTATTGCCGAAAATTATGAAGCGATTATTACTATGGAGGAAAACTTAATTTTGATAGACAAATTTAATTTGGTTGATGTGTTAGCTCAATTTGATTTGATGTAGTTTTGTTTGATATGAGACAAAGAAATATATTGGTTGGAGTGTTGTTGTAATTCTTGGCTAAATGATATAATCTATAATGTATCAATCGTGAAATTGAATGTGGAATAAATTATTCTATGCATTTTGGTTTGTGTTTAGATTTATTTGTGAACTATGACATTAATATTAATAATTTTTTTTATTGTATGTTTAATTTATGTCCGTTTATATTAAACCCTCATGTGATAAAATATTTTCTATGTCGTTTTTAAATATTTGAAAATTGTTTATCATGACGCTTTTTATAAAAAATATGACAACTTCTAGAGTATATTATGACTATTTTTGTAGTAGATATGACTGTTTTGAAAAAAATAGTCATATATAACTGTTAACCTAATATGGCAGTTTTTATGGGTATCAATTATGACACCCAAACTTATGATCATTTTGACTGAAAAATAAACAGTCATGAAAGGCATTTTATGACACTAAAACAATGTCATAAAAATGTGTTTCTATTGTAGTGACTCTCCAAGAACATAATAAATCCATCCTCGACCCTATCTTTGGACTAGTGTACTTCAGTAGTCTTAGCCAACTGAGACTTCCCAGCTCCGACATAGTTTACATGCGTGGAACATGTGGCAAGGATAATACTAGCACACGTGACTAGGACCGTTATAGCATATCATCCCCATGTGAAGGGAATATTTGCTCATAATGAGATATACATTGCATTGTACACCTGTAACACTCTCATTGGTCATTTCATCTAGTGCACACAGACTGCATGCTAGAGTGTGATATTGCGCACCTCCAACACTATAAAGACATTCATCTTCATCCTTTGCATCGATCATAAGCTAACCCTACTGTTATACTACATTTGTAGATAGAGAAAGAGAGAACTTGTACTAAACTCTATGGATTTTTAGCCTTTCTTTATCGTGGAAACACTTACAATATTGCATAGTGAACGTAGGCCAAGGCCGAACAACTCAAATCTATGTCTTCTCATTATCTCTCATCTTATCCACTTGATATATACTTGTTATGTTGATGTATTACATCACCATAGTTATACAAATCTAGATATTGAGCTGAAAATATCTCTGGGTGATATTCTCTATCATCATTTTGGTTCCGTCTATTGGAAGAAACTTAATTTTCTATTTCTTTTTAACTTGAGCGTTCTCCTCTTTATTTCTGGTGGTGATTCAGATCTACCATTACTAGAGCTGAATGACCATTGAAAGAGCTTGAATTGAGTGTTTTTTAAGCTTTCTCAATTTAGCTTGTTTCTAGTACCTTATTGTTTCCTCTACTTATCTTTGTTGTTTAGATAATTCTATACTGAGATGGCCACTGATCCGACTTGTAACGTCAACGCTAGCTCTATCCAACTACCTCAACAGTTCAAAATAGATGACGTGGGAGCATCACTGAGATCCCGTGTGGAAAGTCAACAGTAGTTCTTAGTCTTTAACGAGGATAAAATGAGCACACTTTCCGATGATCCTATAGTCAACCTGATAAATCCGATTGCCAGAGAGGCGGTGAATCCGATAGTAGGGAGACCACCCCTAGATCCATCAAAGGAGGCACAACACCACCTAAGGTAGAGGGACGTTGCTGATCCACGATGTCTCCGCCTTGGAAAGCAAGTTTAGGAAGTTTGGAAAACTTTCCCTGTAATGAGGAAGGGTGTTGGGAGAGGTATGAAGTATTAAACACCTCTTATAAGCTCAGGGCCACTCAAGCACCAACCTACCAAGGAAAAAATGTCCAACTTACTCCGAGAGTCATCAGAGAGGATCGTTATTTGATAGACTAAGTAGGGGGTCAGCCTTTGATCGTATCGGGCCTAGGGGTGAAGCCTAATGAGACTAACGCTCTCACAGTGTTAGAAGCACTCATGTCACTGGCTGTCATAATGATGAAAGGACAAGATGAGAGAATGAAAAAGAGTATCATAGAGAAGTTAACAGCAGGGAGAGAACTGCTAACAAAAGAACTAATTTGATGGAGATGAAGACAATGTAGTGCAAGAGGAAAAGCCCTAGAATAGTTTGATTCAGAGGCTAGAGGACAAGATAAAAAATCTGATTAAGAGCCGAGACTCTGGACACAGGGGATATATGAAGGGATCTCCATTTGTGCAAAAGATCCTCAGTTACCCCACTCCTGCTAAGTTCAAGATATCGAGTGTGACACCCAAATATAATGGGAGCACTAACCCTGTCACCTTAATTGAGATGTATTAGTTGGTTATCGATATTTACTCAACTTCGAATGCAATGAAGGGCCGATCTTTCTCCATCACTCTCATAGGTATGGTACATGTGTGGTATACCTACCTATCGAGAGGATCTATAGAGAATCTCAAGAAGGTTAGATAAATTTATCCATAACTTTTGCTTTGGCATGGAACAAACAATAAGTGTAACTCGTTTGTTGAATGTAAAATACGGAAAGAATGAACCGCTTAGCAAGTACATCTCTCGCTTTAACAAGGAGAAGTTTAATAAGGAGAAGTTTACAACAAGAGTACTGCAATGACAACCCTCATCAGTGGGCTCCAGCTAGAAAAAATCTCATGTAACCTCTCTGAGGATTCTCCTAGAGTCCATGATAGAACTTCTGGCTACATCCGAAAGAATTTTGAACGCAGAGGAGGCCATAGAGGCCAAGAAAGGTGACATGAAGGAGGCAGGAAATGGTAAGTTCGACCAAAACTAGACGAAAAGGGAAAAAAGGTTGAACAATGATAAGTTTACCGAGTATACTCTGTTCACTGTAAGCCCGAACTTAATATTAAATGAACTAAAATACGATAGGGAACTCAAATGGACCAAAAAGATAAAATATCCACCCCACAAGAGAGATAAAAGTAAATGGTGCGAGTTCCACCCGGACCACGACCATATGAGTTATTTGTTCTTGAACCTCAAAGACGAGATAGAGAAATTGTTAAAACAGGTAGAACTCAAAAAGTATATAGATAAGAGTGGTGGCTGAGGCAAGGGAAGGAAAATAATTAACGAAAGAAGGGATAACAAGCCGAGGAATGAGATTAAAGCAAACAAGAATGAGAAAGAGTCAGATGAAAGGGATGGTGATGACCTAGATCTTCCAATGGGACCCACGATAGTAAAAGGTAATTTGTTCATGATTTACCTTGGTGTTAAAATGATCTGTAGTGGACTAGAAGATGGAGGTACTAAGCAGGCTGACAGGAAGGCCCATGTAGTTAAGGAAAAAATGGCACCCCAAAGGCTTGAGGTTCACTTGGTCAAGATTGAGGCCAAGATGGGTAAGCTCAAAAAGGTTGATATGGCTAGCCTAGTCATAGGATTATCAAGGCTAGACTTCAAAAGGATTTTGGCCGAACACGATGACCCCTAGTCATCAACACACTAGTTCACGGCTATAATGTAGCTCGTATCCTAGTCGATGGAGGAAGCTCAGCTGGCATCATATTTTGGGATTATTTTAAAGGCCTGAAGTTAAGCAAGAAGAGACTAGTTTCATATCACCAACCTTTATTGGATTCAACAGAGAGAATTTGCAACCGCTCAGAGTATTGGAAATGTGAAGCACCCTATATCTTTGACTCATTTGAGTCTTCATTATATAGGAGCTCATCTAGTTTGAAAATAGTGACAAAATTATGTCTATCCCTAGATTGACCAAAAAGCCTCAGAACTTTCATAGCTACATTGATATTCCTCTACATGTTCTTGATGGTATTTCACATACACCACACTCTAGGACTGCATACATATAGTGTTTCATTCACTTTATGACACTGTGTGAGTTAAATCCCCTAATATGATTTTTAAATAATTTTTGGGATTTAATTAATATTTTCTAAGAATTTTAAATATTTTTTGAAAATTACAATTAAAACCTAATAAAGTTTTTGGGTTAGTTTATAAATATTTCTTTTGCCTTAAATCTATCTTGGGTAGAAACCAAAAGCGGTAGAAACATATGTGGGTGAAACTGGATTTTTTACAACCTCAAAACACGCGTTTTAGTGTTGATCGTGAGCCAATCATACTGTCACCTTTTTAAAGAACAATTACAAAATTTTAATGAAAATGGTGAGTTCATCATTACAGGACTTCGTACTCCAGATAACTATTACACAGTCAATCCAAGTACAAAGGTCTGTAACATTGCCATAATGGATGACAATGAATTATGGCATAACAGAATGGGTCACTTAAATTATGACAACCTTAGTAAATTGTCCTCTTAAGAAATTGTTAGAGGTATTCCTATAATAAAACCTATTTCAAACATTGTTTGTGGTCCTTGTCAAGAAGGAAAAATTGTTAAGATCTAAAGAGTTAAAGATATTCTATCATCTACCCCATTAGAACTCATCCATATGGACCTAATGGGTCCTTCTCATACTATTAGTCTCTGTAGTAATAGTTACATTCTAGTTATGGTTGACGACTACACGAGATTCACTTGGGTTGCTTTTTCAAAGCAAAAGTCTGAAACTTTTAAAGCTTTTCGAAAAATCTTACTTCGTATAGAAAATGAAAAGGACTCCCAAGTAAATAGAATCCGGAGTGATAGAGGAGGTGAATTTATTGATTCAGGTATCATTTAATACCGTGACTATAATGGTTACAAACACTAGTTTACTGCTCCTAAGACACCCCAACAAAATGGGATAGCTGAGTGTAAAAATAGATCTATTCAGGAAATGGCAAAAGTTTTAATACATGACAAAGATTTGCCTAAATATTTTTGGGTTGAATCAGTTCGTACTTCATGTCACATTATAAATAGAATCTACCTTAGAAAGAATTCTAAACGTACCCCCTATGAACTTTGGTATGGCAAGAAACCAAATCTTAAATATCTTAGGACATTTAGTAGTACATGTTATGTTTGTAAAGACACAAAACATTTATCTAAGTTTGAAACAAGAGGAGATAAAGCTATATTTTTAGTTTATTCACTTGACAGTAGAGCCTATCGTATTTATAACTTGCGTACTAAGACCATGATGGAATACATTAATGTGATTGTAAATAACACTTCTGTAGAAAGTAAAAATAATAGACCAACTATTATGGATGAGTCTGAAAACCTTTTAAATTATGAATCTCCTGAAATAACTGAGTCTTTACCAACAGAGACCCCTGAAGTGCCTAACTGGGTTTCTAACGACCATACCATAGATAACGTTGTTGGTAACCCTATAAAACCTATTCGTACAAGATCCTAACTTCGCTACATTTCTCATTTTGCATGTTTTGTGTCTCTTATTGAGCCCAAAAATGTAAATGAAGCCTTTAATGTCCCGTTGTGGATTACTGCAATGCAAGAGGAACTTCTTCAATTTGTTATTCATGATGTTTGGTATCTTGTACCCACGCCTAAAAATAAAAGGGTTATTGGCACACGATGGATGTTTAAAAACAAGACTGATGAGTCTAGGATGATTATTAGAAACAAAGCTAGATTTGTTGCCCAGGGCTACTCTCAGATTGAAGGAATAGATTTTGAGGAAACATTTTCTCCTGTTACTCGACTCGAATCTATTCGTTTACTTTTTGCTATAGCATGTCATTTACATTTCACACTTTACCAAATGGATGTAAAGTCTTCCTTCCTTAACGAAATTTTAATTGAGGAGACCTATATAGAACAACCCAAAAGGTTTATTGACCCTCATCATCCTCATCATGTTTATCATCTTAAGAAAGCTCTTTATGGGTTAAAATAAGCTCCTAGAGCTTGGTATGAGCGTATATCCACCTTTGTTTTAGATAATGGATTTAGGAGAGGAGGAAATGACCAAACCTTGTTTGTTAAACATTTTGACAATAACATTACTATTGCTCAAGTATATGTTGACGATATCATTTTTGGATCCACTTCCCCTTCAGAAGCCAAGTCTTTCTCAGACATTATGCACAGCGAATTCCAAATGTCGCTTATGGGGAGAGTTGCAATTTTTCCTAGGTCTTCAAGTTAAACAAAACTTAGAAGGTTTATTTTTTTCGCAATCTAAATATCCATGAGAGATTGTAAAAAAGTTTGGCTTAGATACTGCTAAACCTAGAACGCCTATGAGTATCTCGGTCAAACTCTCCAAAGATGAAAATGGTAAATCCATTGACTCTACCTTATACCGTAGTATGATAGGGAGTTTGCTCTATCTAACTGCCTCGCGCCCTGATATCATGTATGCTGTATGTGTGTGCGCCTGTTATCAGAATAATCCCAAAGAGAGCCATTTGTTATGTGTAAAAAGAATAATTAAATACATAAAAGGCACTCACAATTTAGGGTTATGGTACACTAATGACACATCGAGCACTATAGTTGGATACACCTACGCTGAATGGGCTGGGTGTTTCGACGATAGTAAAATTACTTTTGGTGCATGTTACTACATCAGTAATAACTTGGTTGGTTGGAACAACAAAAAATAGAACTTCACTTCTTTATCCAATGCAGAATCTGAATATATTGCAGCTGGAAGTTGTTGTGCCCAATTATTGTGGTTGTAACTAATGCTAAGAGATTACGGTATAAATGAAGAAAAACTTCATCTTTATTGCGATAACCAAAGTGCGATCAACATCTCTAAGAACACAGTTCAACATTCTCGCACTAAACATTTTAAAATTCGATATCACTTCATACGAGAATTAGTTGAATCAAAAGAACTTGAGATTAATTACCTACCTACTGATCTACAATTGGATGATTTGTTTACGAAACCTTTGGACTTTAAACGTTTTGAATCTTTAGGCAAATCAATTGGCATGGTTTTGGCTGAATAATTCTTTTGCTTAATTTGTATATCTACTTGTTTATAACTCTCCTGTTTGATTCTTGTTTCCCTTTGTCCATTTGAGACAAAATGGGGGAGCAATTTTGAGTCTAGTTGGACACTTGTTTCATTCTCATCTACTAAACTTGATCTTAGGTATCTTATTGCAGATTTCTATACCTCCTTATTGCATCCGATTTTGATAGGGTAATGATTTGTATATAGTCGAGTTATGTAATTTTTCTATTCTAGGAGATTGGGTAGATAGATTTTTATATAGGAATAGGATTTTCTTATTTTTTTGTATCCCTACGAGTCCTTGTTTACTCAAAGGATATTTTATCTCATTTTTCCAAAGGGGGAGATTGAAGCACCCTATATCTTTGACTCATTTGAGTCTGCATTATATAGGAGCTCATCTAGTTTGGAAATAGTGACAAATTTGTGTCTATCCCTAGATGAACCAAAAAGCCTCAGAACATTCATAGCTACATTGATATTCGTCTACATGTTCTTAATGGTATTTCACATACAACAGACTCTAGGACTGCATACATAAAGTGTTTCATTCACTTTATGACATTGTGTGAGTTAAATCCCTTAATAAGATTTTTAAATAATTTTTGGGATTTAATTAATATTTTCTAAGAATTTTAAATATTTTTCAAAATTAAAATTGAAACCTAATAAAGTTTTTGGGTTAGTTTGTAAATATTTCTTTTACCTTAAATCTATATTGGGTAGAAAGCAAAAGCGACAGAAACATATGTGGGTGAAATTGGAATTTTTATAACCTCAAAAACACGCGTTTTATTATTAATCGTGAGCCTACACGTGTTGCACGGACAACGATTCGATTTGTGTTTTTATTCACTCACGTACATTTTCATTATTCTGGACCCTCGGATCATCTTAATCTACGTCCTGCATGTGTTTGGAACTAATCCAAGTGCGATAGTTTTAACCTATCAGAGTTAGGCTTTCTATCGCTTTCTGTGAACCCTTAGATTTGCATCGATTTATATTACATTAATCTCAGCCCTTGGTTTATGGCATTGTTCCAGATCCTTCGAACGCCAGTATAAATAGACGCCTTCGGTGAGGCAATTGGAGATTTTTGAGAATTCCTCATTTGAGAGAAAAAAGAGAGAGTAGATAGAAGAGAGAGAAAGGAAACTCTAACCCTAACTTCGTACAAATCCAGAAACACTTTTATTAGATTTTAAACCTGAGTGTTTAGATCGTGTTTTGAGAAGTTATCCTCTCTTGTTCCTTATCATCCTTCCAACTTAATCACGTTGGTAGAGTTTTCAGCTTCTCTTCAATGGAAACTTGAGATCTCGTCTTTATGATACATATCATATAGATAGATTACTATTTGATTTTTCTATTTGAGAAATCTTGTTTGTTGGTTATTTTTAAAACATATTTTTTGTTTTCAAACCCTAAACCAACAATCTACATTCTAATTTCATTTTACTCAAACTATCATACTAAGATCTAGTTTTGCGATCTTGATTGGGATTTTCACTTTATCTATAATATTTTCAAAAATAGAAAGTGTTAGGATCTTGGATATTTCACAACAAGATTCCCTCTTGATCTGTGAATATTTTGAAAGATTTAAAAGTCTGTTTTAGATTTGACTAAACTGATTTTAGAATTTCTTGCATGTCTAGTGGATTTGTAATTTGTTAAATCATTCTGTCTATATTAAGTGTGAGTGTGTTGCGTGTATATGTTAGAGATCACATCATCACTACACTTTCACTCTACCACACTTAAAGTCTTGGTTGTATGATCTTGAACATCAAGAACAACAACCTTCAGAGAAGTCGGATCTAATCTAGAGGAGTTGGTAACGATTCTGAACTTAGTTTAGGTGTGTTTGTGTGGTTTGATTGTTAAATAGCTTGTAATTTGTTACTTTGATTTTAGTGGATTTTCATTTTGTGACGTAGAGGTCCCCGTGGATGTTTCTCCAATTGGGTGGGGTTTTACCACGTTAAAAATTACTTGTATGCTTGTTCATTTTCTCATCACCTTCTTCATAGCTGTGCTGATTTAATAGTTTAAGTTTTGTTTTTCAAAACTGGTTTATTCTGGATATGAAATAATTCGTTCAAACTCATTCAAACTATTTTGATAATCATTTTAAACACATCTTATGTTAAGTTTTGTTTTGATTAAAAGAGTTTCTTCAACAAATAGTTTGGAGGCATTTTAACAGTTTAACCTTGTATTAAACGTCTTAAGTGGCATTTTTCAAAATGGACATATGCATTGGAGCCTGACCAAAGTGTTTGACTAGGAAAGCCAGATTCTTTGTGATGGATGACCATGTCTTGTCGTCCTACAACAACATCCTTGGGAGAGTAGCACTAAAAGAATCTAAATTTATGCCTTCTACTGTAAACTAAATGATTAAATTACCATCTCTTTATGGAATAGGGGAAGTACAAGGTGATCAAGTGGAGGTCGGAGAGTGCTACTTCACCTCGACTGAAGAGAGGGAAGCCCACAAGAGGAAGACAACTTCTTAGAGTCTTTAAAAGGGTTGAAAGAAAACTCAAAAAGGGAGAGCCTGCTGAGGAGGTAGAATCCATCGTCCTCAATGAGGACAAATTGGAAAAAACTATCCAAATCAGCTCATCCTTAAGAAGAGATATAAGGGAAGAATTAATCAAGTTGTTGAGAAAGTGGCAAAGTAAATTTGGTCGGAACCATAATCATATGCTGGGAATTGGCCTCGAATTTATTTGCTATCAACTCAACATTGATGAAAATGCTAAGCCAGTGAAGCAGGGGTGATTCATCTTTGTAAGATATCGACATGATGTTATTTGAAGACGAGGTAAAGAAGTTACAGACCGTAGACTTCATAAGAGAAGTCCAGTACCCAGAATGGATTTCCAATTTCGTCATTGTGCTCAAGCAAAACCAAAAATGGGGGATGTGTGTTGATTTCATAGAACTCAACAAGGATTGCCTAAATGATAGTTTTTCATTATCTTGGATTTACCAAATAGTGGATGCAACAGTAGGACATGAGCACATGAGGTTCTTGGATGCTTACTACCGGGTTAACCAAATTTCAATACACAATGAGGATACTAAAAGACTTCCTTTATTATTGATAAAAGAACCTATTGCTATAAGGTAATGCCTTTCGAGTTAAAGAATGTTGGGGTAACCTATCAAAGGTTGGTAAAAAAAATGCTTGAAGATCAAATTGGAAAGACAATGGAGATGTACTTGGATGATATGCTGACGAAGATTCCGATAGCCGATACACATGTAGCCAACCTAGAGAGAACTTTTAATACAATGCATAGATACATAATGAAATAAAATCTTGCGAAGTGTGTGTTCGGTGTTCGCGCGCAAAAATTTCTGAGTTTTATTGTTAATTAAAGGGGGATTGAAGGAAACCTCGCTAAGATCAAAGCACTGATTGAGATGCAGATGGCGATAACAATCAAGGATGTCCAAAGGTTAACTGGTCGAGTGACTACCCTGAATCGTTTCATCTCTAGAGCAACTGATAAGTGTTTACCATTCTTCAAAATCCTTAGGAAAGCTTTTTCTTAGGATAAAGAGTGTGAAATGGCATTTCAAGAATTGAAGGCTTATCTCGGCTCCCCAACGCTACTCTCTCGGCCTATTTAAGGAAATAATTTATTCCTATATCTGGTTGTCTCGGAGTCGGACATCAGTGCCTCTATTGTTCGAGATGACGACGGAATCCAAAATCTTTTCTAGTTCAATAGAAAATCTCTCCTAGGGGTAGAGCTAAATTACCCAAAGATGGATAAAGAAGTGTACGCCTTAATCCATGCCTTAAGAAAAATGAAGCCTTATTTCCAGGTACATACGATTGTGGTACTAACTGACACTGTACTTAGCCAAGTCATTTATAAACCCAAGAAATGGGGTAGGTTAATGCCTTGGTCAGTGGAGTTAGGTGAGTTTGATATTATCTACCGATCGAGAAGTGTAATTAAAGGACAAGCGCTAGCAAATTTTGTAGTAGAGTTTACTTAGAATGCTAAAAATGATTTTGAAGTCGTGAAAGGGGACGAAGTGCCACCGATTGTTAAAAAAGAAGCCATGGTTGAGGAGGTACGAGCTGAAATGATAGAACAACCAAATGAAAAAGATCTCTTAATCAATAAAGTAATATTATATGATGGTCCTTTTATAAAAGGAGGACCTATTTGTTGTTTGTTTCTTAATGGATCATCCTGTGAAAGTGGTAGTGGGGTAGGTTTAATATTGTCAGCCCCAGATCAAAATAATTTATAATATGCTTTGCGATTTAACTTTAAAGCGTCAAACAATGAATCATAGTATGAGGCTCTGTTGGCAGGACTTACTCTGGCTAAGGCTCTCAACGTCGGCTAAATGATAGCTCACAGTGACTCTAAGTTGATTGTCAGCCAAATGCTGGGAATTTATAAGGCCAAAGGTGAAAAAATGGCCAAGTACCTAACTAGAGTGAGGTAAATGTTTTTTAGCTTTGATGAAATTAAGATGTAATGGATACCAAGATTAGAAAATGGAAGAGCTGATGCATTGGCAAGACTCACATCGGCTACTAGAATAGAGATCAGACAGTCTGTGCTTATTGAAATTTTACAAAAGCCGAGCAGCAAAACTGAGGTGGTCGAAATGAACCTCTGCATAAAATTGAATTTGGGAGAGTTTTAGATGGGTCCGGTCATTGATTACATTATAGACGAGAAGTTACAAGAATTTAAAGCTAAGAGAACAAAGATCAGATACCGTGTGGCTAAGTTCACCATCATAGGTGACGTTATTTACAAATGAGGTTTCTTGCTCCCACTTCTTTGATGTGTACACCCGATAAAAATGGAATATTTTGTGTAACACCCCGTATTTTTGTACATTTAATATTTAATTAATTCGGGAATTTTAAATTTCTTGTGTTGTAATTTTAATTGAATTAATTATGGCAATATATATAATTAAATATTAATCGGGAAGTGAATGGTTAATGTTTAGGGAAATTTATTTACTAAGTGAATAGTAATAATTTAATTACGTCATTTCGAGTATTAATGACGAGGTATAAACTTATACCAGCCGGGAGTCGGTATAGACTAAATTGGGTGTGAGATAAGAATTTTTATAAATTAATTCGGATTTCAAATTCTGAGTGCGCGGTTGAGTCCGGATGGGTCGAGATAGTCAGAAAAGAGTACCCGGGGGTAGTAATTGGGTCTCGGGGTATTTTTGGGCATAGCCGGGCCCACACGGGGTGAGTTGGGCCACTTTAATTAAGCCCATTAGGTGAAAAACGGGATTAAGGGTTTTTAACCTAATGGGGATTTTAAGGAATGGCAGCCAACATAACTCTAAACCTAGGGTTTGAGAGGATATTTGGGGGAAAGCAAATCAAGAACAAATTGGAGGTTATTGGAGCCAAATTAAGGGACATCAACAACGGATCAGACACTACGAACACTTACAGGCAAGTGGTTAACTGTTTTGATTCTTAAAGTGTGATAATAAATTCATATCATAGTGATGTGTAAACCAAAATTCGTTTTGGGGATAAATGGGTACAAAAAGGGGTTTTTGTTAATGGAACCATTGAAGGAAATTTAGGTTAAGAATTAGTTGTGATATATAATTCTGAGTATGATTTTCTGGTTTGAATGAGAAAAATCGGAATATAAAAGGATGGAATTTGAATTTGAAATTGGGATTATACCCTAGAAATTTGTGTTCTTGGGTGGGTCAAGATTCATAGTGTTAATGATGTTAAAAGGTTTAGATGATGTTTTTGGTTCATGAGAGATGTTATAAGATGATGAATAGACTGATTTGAGGTTGGTTTTTGAGGAAAGAAACCTTGAAATTTCGTTAATGGTGGAATTCAGCAAGGAAGGAGCGCTGGCACGAAGGGATCGATCGATCGATCGGGGGCATCGATCGATCGACGATGGGAAATTCTGGACAGTTCGGCCTGGGTGAGATATAAGGGGGAATTAATTATAAATTAATTTCCATACATTTATTAGTCATAAATAATTGTGAAAACAAATATTCCTAGCAATTATGGGAGAAAGTAATTGGGACTAGGATGAATTTATGTGGGGCATTTAACGGATGAATTTGAGAGATTTTATTCCAAAATAGTGAGGTACGGATCAAGTGAGTGAATCCGGGTATATTGGTCATGCGACGCCAAGGTAGTGAATTAAGTTTAGAAAAAAACTAAATTATTTTGAGTCGGGATATAGACTCGGGGAATATTTAATTATGGACCAAGTGGGCGAGTCCGGGCATGTTGGTAATTATAGGTAAATATAATTGGGAAAATTATGGAAATAAATGTGTGACACATTGTGGGCGAAAAATGTGGGAAAGAAATTATGAGATGTAAATTGGACCAAGTGAGCGAGTCCGGGTATGTTGGTTAGTGACATCAAGGCATTAAATTAATTATCGAGAGAAAGTAATTAGTTTGGAGTCGGAACATTGACTCGGGAAATGTTGAGGTACGAGCCAAGTGAGAGAGTCCGGGGATAATGGTTGGGTGACACCAAGTTATTAAATTAATAAATGAGTTAATTAATTTAGTTAGAGTCGGATTGTAGACTCGGGTAATATTAAATTAATAAGAGTGATAATTAATTTAATAAGAGTCGGATTGCAGACTTGGGTAATATTAAATTAATAAGAGTGATAATTAATTTAATAAGAGTCGGATTGTAGACTCGGGTAGTATTAAATTAATAAGTGTATTAATTAATTTAATTAGAGTCGGTTTGTAGACTCGGGTCGGATTAAATTAACAAGGGTGTTAATTAATTTAATTAAAGTCGATTTATAAACTCGGGTATGATTAAATTAATGGGTGGGATAATTAGTTTAATCATAATCGGATTGTAGATTCGTGAAGGGTACTTATTAATTAATGTGATAATTAATTATATTAGAGTCGGACCATAGACTCGGGAAGAGGATAAGCTATTAAGTGAGAAAATTGATTACATTGAGTCGGGCCACAGACTCAGGAAATTACAGGCAGTGTATGGGATGTTGAGTACATGGTAAAGCCGGGGTTATTGATATATATATATATATATACGGGTAGTGATAGTATATATATATACGTGTATGTATTGTGTGTGACATTAAATTACAGGCAGTGTACGGGAATTACAGGTAGTGTATGGGATTTTGAGTACACGGTAAAATCGGGGTTCATAATATATATATATACGGGTAGTGATAGTATGTATATATGTGTATATATTATGTGTGATAGTAAATATCAGTGACTAGATATTTATTCAATTTAAATACTCTAATGCTATCAAGGGAGGTTGCGCGATGTGGGTGAATCCCCTAGCTTGAGGAGTAGGGCGAGTATATCCCCAGGTCATAGCGTCCGGTACATGGGAGAGGAGACTATCTCACTTTCAGGAAGGAATATGACGGCCTCCATTTCGTTTATATTTTGGTCCAAGTTGGTGAGCGATTCTAACTTGGGGAAACTAGGTTTTGTGATCACACCTAGTGAGATAGCATTCTAGAGGGAATCATCCGGTGAGGGTATACTCGGAAGGATGGATACACGTATAATATATGTGTGGATGTTAGTAAAGGTACGTATAATGGTAATAGATATTATATGTAGGTGATAATACAGTGTGTGATGTATTTACCTTATATAACTCGGGTTACAGTTATATTAATTAATGAGAAATTAATTAAGTTAATCATTGGTGGAAATAATACAGTGTGTGATGTATGTACTTTATATAACTTGTGACACGGTTATATGCTATTATTTAAGAGGAATTAATTAAGTTAATTGTAAAATAACTTATAATTCAAGAATCATTATACTCGGGTTATAGTATGGCAAGGGAAGGTTATACCAGGACTAGTTGGACGGGGTAGTACAGCTAGGTGGGGTTAAGGTAACCGGTAGGTGTGCACAATAGTGGAGGGGTGAGAATGTCCTCAAGGGAGTGCGACACTAACTTAAATATGAAGCGCATTCATGCATTTTAAATTACTGCAGTTAATTCACTTGCTAAATGTTTTCAAAATATTTTGGGTTCTAACCCCTTGCTATAAAACTATTTTCCAAAACCTTTTAGGTGTCCAGCCACAGGGATGCCAGGATTGATATTCTATTCCAGGGACAGGGAGCTGCGGCATATGTGGATGCTAGCAGGAGTTTGGATTAGACGCATCATTCATTCATTCCTAGAGTAGGAATCTTGTATCAGTCTCAGTTTTATTTAGGGCTTGTAGCCCAGACTTCTCGGCACAGTTTTCAGGTGTAATTCATTCAGGTGTTGAATATTTGTATTGGATTATTTATTTGGTGGCCGGTGATTTATTCGACAAGTTGTGTAATTATTATTCTATTTACTTTCATTCAGTGGTGTGAATGGTTTATATTTTATTTCCGCATGTACTGTTTTGTTTAAATTAAAAAGTTAAAATTGGCACCAGTTTTTTTGGAATACTAGGTGGTTAGTAAGTTTTAAAAAGTTTTCAATAGTGATGCTAAGGATGATCCAACTGGGATTCCTGTTTTAATTTGGTATAGGACTGATCACCCGGTAATTTATTAGGCGGGGTGTCACTGATGGTATCAGAGCATCAGGTTCTAGTGTCCTTAGGATCTGTGCGGCTTTTCACGCTTCGGCTTAGCGATCTTTGATATAGAGCCCTATCATAGGATTGTTGTGTTCTCATACGTATGCGCATATATGTTCTTCTGCGAAATTTATATTTGAATGTGAACTCATACAATTCAATTCTCATTCCAGATGACGCCCAAGAGAGGGAGAGCAGCTAGGGCAGCATGGGGAGGTGAGACGAGGGAGGCTCGTCAGGAGTAGGAGTTACGGCATCAACTACCAAAGATAATTTTGGCAGCACAGGTGACCGAACTAATGGCGCGGGCGATTGAAATGACGGTAGTCGCAAACGACAAGGCACTTTCCACGGGATCCGCCACAAGTATTAGTGGCATCGGATGTTCAGACTCATGCGGGGTCGTTGGGGTGCAAACAAGAAAGAGAAGTTATTTTTAGTGGGAACCCACCAGAGTTGCGAGGAGGTTCAGGTGTAGTACTAGCGTGTCAAGTAAGAGAGGTATCCAGCGTCACCTACGCATGGGAGATTGCGAGGGGGTGCGGAAATAAATGCTAACCACTTTTAGTTAGTGGGAGCAGCGCTACAGTGGTAGGGGTCGATCACCACAGTTGAGGAAAGGGAAACACTAGCTACTACAGAGTTTTGGGTGCGGTTCGACCGCAAGTATTTTTCCTTCAGCGGTCGAGACCGAAATGAGGAGAAAATTTTGTGAGGAGACTTAAAGGGATACCATTCAGTGGCCGATTACGAGGAAAATTTCACTCGTTGGCAAATTTTGTACCGGATGAGGTAAGCGATGAAAAGAGAAAGAAAGAAAAGTTATGGATGCGTTAGTCTGGAGAATCAGACAACATTTAATTGATAATTCCGCATTAGTAGGTTATACTGATGTCATTAACGCAACACTCCGACACTGTTGGGAATATCGCTTCCACGCGAAAGGAAGCGGGAAGGGAGTGGGGATTAACCAGTCAGATGAGGCAGAAGGGAACAATACCAGGGGGGTATCCCAGCAGCAGACTGGGGAGAGATCAGGGACAGGATTTTCGATAAGGAAATCATGCCAAACGATCTAGAACTGGAGGCTATCGGCGGGATGGCCAGGAATTCCAACAAGGTTGGCATGGAAGGGATTAGTGGTAGGGTGAACATATTAGAAAGTGTTTCGTTTTTGGGAAAAGCGAGACACATGAAGAGATATTGCCTTAAGCGAGGCAGGGGTCAACTACAGGACGAGGTCCTGGATGTACAGCCACTAAAGCAAGTCACGACTGCATTCGAGCAGGGACCAGCCGTTGCAGCTGGAGTATAGAAGTAATTATTTTACCCTAGGGGCATGGGGTATATTGTTGAGTGACAAAGAGGATGTCACAGTATAAGACTTATTTTTCACTAGAGTTCGCAGGTGAGTCGAACTTAGTGGGTGCGTTGGCGGTAGCAGCCATAGCACGTGGGTAAACTTTCCGTAGGGTAACAGAGTTCCTTAGTGTTCTTCATGGGAGAGTGGAGGCGTACACTGAGTGATTGGTTGAATTATGCGAGGAATTACTACTTTCGAGAATTATGGGAGTAGGGTTGATAATACTTTTTAAACATCGGCTGGATAGCGATGAAATTTAACTATTGTGGATAGTGGTGTAAAATTTTGGTGTTCGCGATACCAGGGTATGGTTGGTACTAGGTATCACCTGAGAGGGCGTATAGCCTATATATGTGGATATATATATATATGTTGTATTGCGTGGTGCGATGGCACATAGTGAGGTTTTATGTTCTCACATTTTATCCCGGTCAGTGGGGATGTTTACTGAAGTGAATCAGGGTGGTTAGATTTAATTTCGAGCAAAGACAGATAGCTCAGGGTTTACTTTGCACTAGGACTAGTGATAGTAAGGGGGCGGTATTTTATGTTGTCTTTAGTAGCATAAGGGTAAGCATATATACTTTTGTGTTGAGAGACAAGTATTTATGGGGAGATGTTTGGACGTTAGCACATGGGTTGGGTACCCGGGCAGTAGATATATATGTATATATATATATTTATATATGTGATATGACTACGGGATTCGAAGTTATATTACGGGTTAAGACTAGCATAATCGGGTAACTTTCGTGCGGTAGAGCGCGGGGATATGGTGTATGGGCACCCGGGTTAATTAAGGCAAATTTTGTGCGGTTAAGTGCGGGTATAGGGTGTATGGGCGCCCTGGAAAATTTTAAATGCATACTTGTGTAACGTATGGTTAGAAGCGGATGAGATAGATATAGCGGGGCTTGGAGGCACATGACTAGTGAGTGAGATGTGAATATCGGAACACTAGGTTTATCTTAAGTTCGAGGGCGAAATTCCTTTGTAAGGGGGGGAGTATGTAACACTCCGTATTTTTGTACATTTAATATTTAATTAATTCGGGAATTTTAAATTTCTTGTGTTGTAATTTTAATTGAATTAATTATGGCAATATATATAATTAAATATTAATCGGGAAGTGAATGGTTAATGTTTAGGGAAATTTATTTACTATGTGAACAGTAATAATTTAATTACGTCATTTCGAGTATTAATGACGAGGTATACACTTATAGCAGCCAGGAGTCGGTATAGACTAAATTGGGTGTGAGATAAGAATTTTTATAAATTAATTCGGATTTCAAATTCTGAGTGCGCGGTTGAGTCCGGATGGGTCGAGATAGTCAGAAAAGAGTACCCGGGGGTAGTAATTGGATCTCGGGGTATTTTTGGGCATAACCGGGCCCACACGGGGTGAGTTGGGCCACTTTAATTAAGCCCATTAGGTGAAAAACGGGATTAAGGGTTTTTAACCTAATGGGAAGATTAAGGAATGACAACCAACATAACTCTAAACCTAGGGTTTGAGAGGATATTTGGGGGAAAGCAAATCAAGAACAAATTGGAGGTTATTGGAGCCAAATTAAGGGACATCAACAACGGATCAGACACTACGAACACTTACAGGCAAGTGGTTAACTGTTTTGATTCTTAAAGTGTGATAATCAATTCATATCATAGTGATGTGTAAACCAAAATTCGTTTTGGGGATAAATGGGTACAAAAAGGGGTTTTTGTTAATGGAACCATTGAAGGAAATTTAGGTTAAGAATTAGTTGTGATATATAATTCTGAGTATGATTTTCTGGTTTGAATGAGAAAAATCGGAATATAAAAGGATGGAATTTGAATTTGAAATTGGGATTATACCTTAGAAATTTGTGTTCTTGGGTGGGTCAAGATTCATAGTGTTAATGATGTTAAAAGGTTTAGATGATGTTTTTGGTTCATGAGAGATGTTATAAGATGATGAATAGACTGATTTGAGGTTGGTTTTTGAGGAAAGAAACCTTGAAATTTCGTTAATGGTGGAATTCAGCAAGGAAGGAGCTCTGGCACGAAGGGATCGATCGATCGATCGGGGGCATCGATCGATCGACGATGGGAAATTCTGGGCAGTTCGGCCTGGGTGAGATATAAGGGGGAATTAATTATAAATTAATTTACATACATTTATTAGTGATAAATAATTGTGAAAACAAATATTCCTAGCAATTATGGGAGAAAGTAATTGGGACTAGGATGAATTTATGTGGGGCATTTAACGGATTAATTTGAGATATTTTATTCCAAAATAGTGAGGTACGGATCAAGTGAGTGAATCCGGGTATATTGGTCATGCGACCCCAAGGTAGTGAATTAAGTTTAGAAATAAACTAAATTATTTTGAGTCGGGATATAGACTGGGGGAGTATTTAATTATGGACCAAGTGGGCGAGTCCGGGCATGTTGGTAATTATAGGTAAATATAATTGGGAAAATTATGGAAATAAATGTGTGACACATTGTGGGCGAAAAATGTGGGAAAGAAATTATGAGATGTAAATTGGACCAAGCGAGCGAGTCCGGGTATGTTGGTTAAGTGACATCAAGGCATTAAATTAATTATCGAGAGAAAGTAATTAGTTTGGAGTCGGAACATTGACTCGGGAAATGTTGAGGTACGTGCCAAGTGAGAGAGTTCGGGGATAATGGTTGGGTGACACCAAGTTATTAAATTAATAAATGCGTTAATTAATTTAGTTAGAGTCGGATTGTAGACTCGGGTAATATTAAATTAATAAGAGTGATAATTAATTTAATAAGAGTCGGATTGTAGACTTGGGTAATATTAAATTAATAAGAGTGATAATTAATTTAATAAGAGTCGGATTGTAGACTCGGGTAGTATTAAATTAATAAGTGTATTAATTAATTTAATTAGAGTCGGTTTGTAGACTCGGGTCGGATTAAATTAACAAGGGTGTTAATTAATTTAATTAAAGTCGATTTATAAACTCGGGTATGATTAAATTAATGGGTGGGATAATTAGTTTAATCAGATCGGATTGTAGACTCGTGAAGGGTACTTATTAATTAATGTGATAATTAATTATATTAGAGTCGGACGATAGACTCGGGAAGAGGATAAGCTATTAAGTGAGAAAATTAATTACATTGAGTCGGGCCACAGACTCAGGAAATTACAGGCAGTGTATGGGATGTTGAGTACATGGTAAAGCCGGGGTTATTAATATATATATATATATACGGGTAGTGATAGTATATATTTATACGTGTATGTATTGTGTGTGACATTAAATTACAGGCAGTGTACGGGAATTACAGGTAGTGTATGGGATTTTGAGTACACGGTAAAACCGGGGTTCATAATATATATATATATATATATATATATATATATATATATATATATACGGGTAGTGATAGTATGTATATATGTGTATATATTATGTGTGATAGTAAATATCAGCGACTAGATATTTATTCAATTTAAATACTCTAATGCTATCAAGGGAGGTTGCGCGATGTGGGTGAATCCCCTAGCTTGAGGAGTAGGGCGAGTATATCCCCAAGTCATAGCGTCCGGTACATGGGTGAGGAGATTATCTCACTTTCAGGAAGGAATATGACCGCCTCCATTTTGTTTATATTTTGGTCCAAGTTGGTGAGCGATTCTAACTTGGGGAAACTAGGTTTTGTGAGCACACCTAGTGAGATAGCATTCTAGAGGGAATCATCCGGTGAGGGTATACTCGGAAGGATGGATACACGTATAATATATGTGTGGATGTTAGTAAAGGTACGTACAATGGTAATAAATATTATATGTAGGTGATAATACAGTGTGTGATGTATTTACCTTATATAACTCGGGTTACAGTTATATGCAGTTAATTAATGAGAAATTAATTAAGTTAATCATTGGTGGAAATAATACAGTGTGTGATGTATGTACTTTATATAACTTCTGACACGGTTATATGCTATTATTTAAGAGGAATTAATTAAGTTAATTGTAAAATAACTTATAATTCAAGAATCATTATACTCGGGTTAGAGTAGTATGGCAAGGGAAGGTTATACCAGGACTAGTTGGATGGGGTAGTACAACTAGGTGGGGTTAAGGTAACCGGTAGGTGTGCACAATAGTGGAGGGGTGAGAATGTCCTCAAGGGAGTGCGACACTAACTTAAATATGAAGTGCATTCATGCATTTTAAATTAATGCAGTTAATTCACTTGCTAAATGTTTTCAAAATATTTTGGGTTCTAACCCCTTGCTATAAAACTATTTTCCAAAACCTTTTAGGTGTCCAGCCACAGGGACGCCAGGATTGATATTCTATTCCAGGGACACGGAGCTGCGGCATATGTGGATGCTAGCAGGAGTTTGGATTAGACGCATCATTCGTTCATTCCTAGAGTAGGAATCTTGTATCAGTCTCAGTTTTATTTAGGGCTTGTAGCCCAGACTTCTCGGTACAGTTTTCAGGTGTAATTCATTCAGGTGTTGAATATTTGTATTGGATTATTTATTTGGTGGCCGGTGATTTATTCGACAAGTTGTGTAATTATTATTCTATTTACTTTCATTCAGTGGTGTGAGTGGTTTATATTTTATTTCCGCATGTACTGTTTTGTTTAAAGTAAAAAGTTAAAATTGGCACCAGTTTTTTTGGAATACTAGGTGGTTAGTAAGTTTTAAAAAGTTTTCCACAGTGATGCTAAGGATTATCCAACTGGGATTCCTGTTTTAATTTGGTATAGGACTGATCACCCGGTATTTTATTAGGCGGGGTGTCACATTTTGTTCAATATGTGCATGAGGAATCATGCACGAGCCACATGGGTGGACGATCTCTAACCAAAAGGATCGTCACTCAAGGTTAATTATGGCAGACTCTCGCAAATAACTCGATCGAATACGTTCATAAATGCTACAAATGTCAACGTTTTGCTAGCATCCCTCATCAACCTCATCATCCTCTCTAGTCTATATCATCCCCCAAGAAGTTTCTGATGTGGGGGATAGACCTAGTCGCCTCCCTCCTTAGGTAAAAAGGGAATTATAGGTTCTTAATCTTTATAAGTGATAACTTTTCGAAGTGGGTGGAAGCTGAGGTTATGTAAATGATTACCGAGGTGAAATGATTTAATTTCATTCGGATAAACATCATTTGTAGGTACAAACTCCTAAACACACTCATATCACACAACAAAAAGCTATTTAAAAATAAATTCGTGGAAGCATATTGCAGGGGGGTTGGCATCAAGCAATTTCAATCTTCACCTTGACGACCCCAAGCCAATGGCCAGACAGAGGTCACAAAATAACGGTATAGTGTGTTGTGGGCACAAAATAACAATATAGTATGGCGGACTCTTCACCTGGCCGACCCCAAGCATATTGATGGGATAAAGAAAAATCTTAAGGAAATGGGTGGATGAACGGTATAGTGTGTTGTGGGTTTATAGAACCACAAAGAGAACTCCGATAGGGGAAACGCCATTTATGATAGCTTATGGGTCTGAGGCAATAAGTTCGATAAAAAATGGGCTTACAAGTCACAGAGTCCAAACTTATAACCCAAAATCCAACATTGAAGAGAGAAGTCCAAAAATAGATCTAATTGAAGAAAAATGGGAAGATGTCGCAGTCAGACAGTCCACTTATCAGCACAGAGCAACCAAGTTGTACAATAAAAGTGTGAAGTCTCGACCTATTGTCGTGGGAGACCTCGTGCTAAAAATGGTCTTTCAAAAATCCAATAATTGATACCATTATTGGCATGGGCCTTTTAGGGTGACAGAGGAGGTCGTTCTGGGCACATATCGGCTCAAAAATCTTGAAGGTGAATCATTTTCTAATCTATAAAATTCTAATCACTTAAAAAGATTCTATCAACAGTCTATTAGTTTCTCCTTTCAGTTTCGTATTCAATGAATTATGTTTCCTCCAGTTATATATATCAAATTTTTTAATGGTAAATATATGAAGTGTTGTCCCATCTCATATTTTTGTGTATATAGTTTGAATACCATTTACAACAAGAACTTCATTTTATTATGATGAATCAATTAATAACTTTCTCTCAGCAATACGAAAGTGATTGAGAAGTTTTGGCTCCAAAATATCAATCCAAGAATGTCGAGAGGAGGATAGATTCCTTTAAACATAACTTAAGTGGTGAAGGGGAAATAAAATCATTTATATATGGTTATACATAACATCATTTTATTATGGGGAGTCAATTAATAACTCTCTCTCGGCGATACGAGAGTGATTGAGGAGTCTCAGCTCCAAAACATCATTCTAAGTACTCCGAGAGGAGGAGAGATTCCTTTAAACAGCACTTAAGTGGTGAAGGGTAAATAAAATCACTTAGATACGATTATGTATAACAACGTTTAATTATGGTGGAATAATTTATAACTATCTCCCTGCATTTCGAGAGTGATCGAGGAGTCTCGAATCTAAAATATCATTCCAAGAGCACCGAGAGGAGGAGAGATTCCTTTAAACATCACTTAAATGGTGAAAGGTTAATAAAATCATTTAGATATGGTTATGTATAACATCATTTAATTATGCTGGAACAATTAATTACTCTCTCTTAGCGATACGAGAGTGGTTGAGGAATCTCGACTCCAAAATATCATTCCTCGAACGCCAAGAAGAGGAAAGATTATTTTAAACATCTCTTAAGGGGTTAAGGGTAAATAAAATCATTTATATATGGTTATGTATAACATCATTTAATTATGTTGACAACTCTGTCTCGATAATACGAGAGTGGTTGAGGAATTTTGACTATAAAAAGTCATCTTATAAAAATGATGACAGAAAACCCCATGAAATAACCTACTTAAAATCAAAAGTTTGGAGATAAGATAATATCAAACATGAGAAATTGCTATGAAAAGAATTAGCTCAGATAAAATAGTTGGTGTTCAAAATCATAAACATGTCATTCTAATGACAAAATATGTTACTTGTTCATAAAGAGCAAAAATGGAGAAATTATTATAGACATAAGTGTTCAGAAGTGAGATTGTTCAAGTGCTAAGAGTTACACAAATGAGCACATAGTACCACAAATGGTCACCCATAAGAAAAATAAATGAAGTCTAATTCTCCACTAGCATCTGTATTATCTCAATTGGAGTAGCACGAGTCTCAGTTTGATTATCGGTGTTGCCTTCTTGATCCCCACCCTATCTGTTGCCTTCAGATAAAAAATTGTTGTCTCGGACACGACTGTAACAACATCAAATTTGGCTTGTATCTATTACCAGCTAAGCTAAAAGAAGTGATGACCTAGACAATTTGAGAATCAGTGGTTGCAGTTCAGGGCACAAGTTGGATACTCGACGGTAAATAATTTTGGCCCATTTTTCCATTTACTGAATATAATAGTAAAAAAAAGATCCTCAGACTCTTTGAATTCTGAAAGATATTTCTCGGTGGTCGTTTTCAATTTCTCGGGCTCGTCCTCAGCTTGTTTCTTCAACTACTTCTCCAGTTGATTAATTTTGGCCTGAAGTTTATCATTTATTATCTGCATTCTCTTTGTGTGTCGTGTGCTCTGCTTAATAGCCTTAGCGTTATAATCAGATTTTAGGTTGGACAGTTGTCCCCTAAGATTATTAGCCTCTGGAAAAGCATTCTCTATCGGCTTCTCTTGCCTATAACTGGATGTTTTAAAGGGTAATGATTGATTGCAAAATAAGAAGATAAGTTAGTATGGATGAAACAACACTTGAATAAGTATAACAGAAAGAACATAAATAACATAAAAATGTTACTTATGTCGCTCATTAAAACTCAAAGTTAAAGACCTGAGAGGGGTCCTGGACATCAAAGTAACGATTTTCACCCTCGGGGAAAATCGTAGTAATGGCATCTTGGGCCCTTAGTTGAATCCCTAGAAGAGAGTTAGTGCTCATGGCTAGTTGATCCAAACGAGTTGTCACCGTGGTGACGTATTTTATGGGGATGATTGGATAAGTGGTATGCCTCTAAGGGGCATCCTTTTTCTTTTTCTGAAGATGGAGTTGGTGGAAGTACCCTTCGGCACCTCATTTATTTTCATGGACACCTCAGCTACATGGGTCCCCATAGTGTGTTTTTTATTGAGGTTATATAAGAACAATGTATTTTTCCTGTAAATGGGCCAAGATATTTCCTAGAATAGGAGATGACATTTGCCAAACTTGACTCGATACACCTTCTAGACGATCTATAAAAAGAACGAATGAATGAGAATCTACCTAAGTAAAAATAAGATGACAATGAAGTTAAGTTTTTAAAGAAATGCTTGCACAATTCAATAAGGGGTTTAACCCCCAATCCTCTGCGCTCAAGCAACTCAGGATCTGTCAGATCCTTAAAAATGACAAGACCCCCATTGTTGATGCCTATAATATAACATGGATGTTATTTCTAATATAATGAAGGTATGAATATTATGATTGAAGATAAAGTGGTGATCACATCAAACACATAAGAGACAAAGGTTTTTAAAGTGGTTCAGCTGTTGAAGAAAGCCTACATCCACTGTTATTTTATTCCCAGGGTTTACAATAGCACAATGCAATATGATGAGAATTATTGAATTATTCTCATGTCTTGAGATAGAGATGTGTAGAGAGAGAATGAATTGCTTTCCCCTTAGCTAAGAGAGGGGCTGTATTTATAGTGATGGGAGTCCAAGAGATATAATGTCTTAATATATCTAGACATTTATATCTATTTACAATAAATATGATTGTTGACCTTATAGGCTTCAATGACTGTTAGTGAGTATTCTCTAATGGCTTTTGATCTTCTGTATGGTTTCATCTTTTTTAGGGTTGGTCGGTCGGTATGCCGACCAACTCTCCTCGGGTGCCTACCAACTCTCTTTCGGATCCGACTAAGTGTCTTCTATGCCAAGCAAGTATGAATATTGCCATGTAGGATGATATGTGTCCATTTCTTATTGGTCCACATAGATGGGTAATTTTTGGCGCCAATAAAAGCCCCCAATGCTCCATGCTTAATGGTTTACTGAGAGCATGGAGTATTTATTCTGAAAAGTTCCTCGGTACTCATACATAATGAATAATACTGTTCTGCCTTTTTGATTGGTTCAACGTATGAGTGGGCTATCTACTGGGCAACTGATGACTCGGGCTGATCGATAGATGCATTACAGATAATATTTTTTTCGAGGAACTCTGTTCGGCGAGCAAACTTGTGCTATGTATTACCCCTAAGAATTTAGATGCAGCAATAAGAGTTGTCATAGTTCGTATCTTTTGGCTTATCATAATCTTCAGGGGGTTGGTTGGTTAGTTAGCCGACCAACTGTCTTCTGAACTGACCAACTGAGTGTTGATTGTAAATGTTTAATTTTTCTTATTTTTGCTCCTCTGAATGCTTTGCTAGTGTAACATGCAAGATTTTGAACCCAATTCTTCAATCTGATTAGTGCCTAGATAGTAACAGACTCTAAAACATTTACATATAAGTACACCTTCTTCTTTCGTGTTGGTCGGGACAACAATAGTGGAGATGCCAATGATGTATATACTGAATGTAACTCTTGATCCTCAATAGCATGTGAACAATAACTCCTGCATGATGATTGGCTAATGATCTTTCCTATTCTATTATGATTTAGAGTTGAATCTGACGCTCGGCTGATACTACGTGATGTTATCATACTGAATGAATAATTAATTCTGTAGTAAAAGCCCCCAAGTGTGGAATATGAGCTCTGAATACTTTCTTGGCCTTGAAGTATGCTGGTCTCGCTAGAAAAGATAACATCGAGGAAATGTTCCTTGAAATGACTTCCCAAGAGCGTTGCATGTTTGTGTTTCCATACTGTCTTGATGTAACCATAGAAACTATTAGTTGATGATCCTGCCGACTAGGTAATTTAGTTATTCCATTTGGAATGTCTTCTGCATTCAACCCGATTTCGGGCTGTTGGTGCGTTTCTCACTTGATTCAACCTGATTTCAGGCTGTTGTTGAACTGTTTTGGCATGTGGATCCCCCAATAATAATAATGATGCCCGAGCATTCGTCGGGACTTAGTTACACTATAATAAAATGATCCAATAATTAGCATGATTGAGAATACTATATAATTTTCATCGAATATCCATGCTAGTGAGAAATCCATATAAATAATAAGAGCGCCGATCATCTGTCGGGGCTTAATGAGAAATCCAGATAAATAATTAGAGTGCGACCATCTGTCGGGCTTAATGAGAAATCTAGATTATAATAAATAATAAGAGTGCCGACCATCTGCTGGGCTTAATGAGAAATCTAGATAATAATAAATAATAATAGTGTCGACCCTCTACCGGGGTTAGTGAGGAAATCCAGATAAATAATATGTGAGGGGATCGATTGATCCTGCATTATTAGAGAATAATAAATTTCCGGAGTATTCTTCTAAAGTAGAGGGAAAAATAGCTTTATTCCTGTACTTTTAGTGTCAATCAATAATATATAATCATTAATGAAATGAATGAAATATTGTATTAACTTATCTTGTCAATCTCTTTATATGAACGGATCGACGATTTGTCAACCTCTAATTTTGGATCGACGATTTATCAATCTGTAGTTTTTCACCGGTTCTATTGATACCCTTAGGATTATCCTAAGTATCGTACCAATTACCAATGCATCACCATGGTTCTACTAATGTACCTAAATTTTTAGGTAATTGTATTAGTTACCTTGGTTCCCAGGCGTGAGTGGAACATTTGTCCATCTTTTAGCCCAGTTTAGATGAAAATTATTCATCTGAGTCTTCAATAACCAGGCATTTTGAACTTACAATTTTGCCTTACTTGGTTTCTTAGGAGTTACAACTTTGCCTTTTGAGCAATTATTTATTGGTTTGTTGATGCCGACCAACCTTTTGTTGGTAGTTGTTGATGCCGATCAACATTTTATTGTTGGTTGTTGAATATATATAGAGAGAAGAATTTTCCCGACCAACTGTCTGTTGGAGATAAAATATAATAAATGCTGCAGATCTCCTCGGAGCTGAATATATGATAATATATATTTTACCGAGCTCCATGCTGAGATGAATATATAATATGCATTCGAATAGAGAATGATTCATACCTGAGCATATATCAGAGAAATAATAAAATTAATAGTGCCTAGCTGATCTGTCGAGGAAAAATTGCATAATGCTGAACAATGATAATATTTTCCAGAGCATAAGAATATGGTCGAGTAGCTATTCGTGCCTATGAAAATTAATAACTTGCTCTAACATCTGTGGAAGCTAAATCAAATAGACATTATCATGATAATACTTTATTGAGCCAAATATAATATGTAACTGCTCGAACATTGGGCAATATTAATTCCAAAACATGAAATAATATTTGTCATGCCAAATATGCGTCAGTTAAGCAAAATTTGATCAATCTAGAATTTTTGCCCAATTATTTGAAATCCTACAAATGCTAAAATATAAGTTTGTCTCAAAATATTTATAACTTGGTTTCACATGAGGCTGTTGAGAATTAGATTGGTGTAAGAAACCCAAAATTAAGTGACCGACATTTTTTCAGCAAAGATTTAATTTAAAATAGGTTGGTGTAATAAACCAAAGTCAAAAGCTTTTGACCGCAAAGGTTGAATTTTGATAAAGTCAAATTGGAATGTGGCACAACTTTAATCAGCAAATGCTTATTTTAGTCATCAGGTATTCTCAAAATGAGTAATGTTTTTTCGACTAGATGTCGACCAACATATAAGACTAGAAGTTTCTAGTCGGGGGTGAGTTTGAGCACTGTTGGTTTTTTATGAATTAATAAAAGGAAAAGGGGTAATCTCGTATTTTAGTAGCATGGTAGTGATTTTGACAAAGTAAAAAAATTGATATTTCTGCATTTAAGCAAAGAAATCCGTTTAAGTCATAACCTTCCATCATCAACATGTGATAAATGCCGCCACTCAATAATCGATTATGCTGTCCTCGAATAGCTGAGGCCGACCAGGAAAAGTTGGGCTGGAGCTATTGACGACCAATAGTGAGATGATGCCGACCAACAAAAGGTGAGCCGAGGAATTTTATTGGTTTTAGTCGACAAGACGTGATGGTCTCATCGACCAATAATGAGAGGTCGGTACCCTTCAACCTGCATCGTAGGTGTTTCCGATCAACAAATAAGAGATCGGGAAATCCTTAAGCTGCATAATATCTGTCTCCGACCAGAGTAGAATTCCTTCGACCAATAATAGATTCTGTCGACTAATAAATGATAATGCCGAGGACCCTCTATTCTGTGCAAAAGTTACGTTAAGAGTACCCTGGTGTAACCACACCACTGACCATGAGTAGATGGTCGGGGATTTTCTGGATTTGTTGTTGTTGTATATTGATGTCGACTAGTATAGATGATAGCCCAATCCTTTCCGACCAATGAACTGTGGTCTGATGATGCCGGCACAATTAATGCTAACCAAGAAATAATGGTCCGGTGATATGAATATTATACAAAACTGTGATTTTTCTCGTGATTTATTGAAATATGAGCAGGTTGCTCAGGTGGACGGCAGGTTGAAAATAACTAGAGATGATCAGAGGAAGCAAGTGGCAATTGAAGGAAACTTGGAAATTTTTACTGTTCAATTTTTGCGAGATCCAACTTGTTGGATGTGTTCCTTTTATTGATTTTTGTGCTCCTTTTTGTCAGAAATAGTAAATTTTCATTTGCGTCGAATTTTTTGTCCCTTTTGATGATGTCCTTCTTGTAAAGATTGGCTTCTTCTTTGAATACACCTGTGTATATGATGCTGAGTACCAATCGCCATTTTTTAATTGTGGCTTGTTTATCAAGATGAATTCTCTGGAAGTGAGAGAAAAAGGATATGTCTCTCCAAATTCAGATTGCATATAACACGGCAGAACATTATATCTATGGAACCCAGATTTTTTAAAAGTCAAGATCGATTATTGACTTATTTATTTAAAATAATAGATTTATGTGAATTTATAAAAATATACAGGTTGAGATACAGAGACATCAAATTCATCATTGATATCAATTAAATACGAATAAAATTGGATCCGTAATTGAGAAACACTGATGTCATTCCATTTTCTGTACACTCAATAATGAAAATTATTTGAAATTGATACAATTGCACATATTGATCGATGAATCAAAATTGAGATATAGGTTATCAACGAAAACATAATCGTTCATATAAAAATAGAAAGACTTAGCTTTTGATGATGATCTTCATATCTTCTAATAAGAATGGAAACATTCTTGTGTCTCTTCCCACAGATGACGCCAATATGTTGATGATTAGAAATAACATCCATGTTATCTTATAGGCATCAACAACAGATAAAATGAAGGTATGAAGATGATGATTGAAGATAAAGTGGTGATCACATCAAACACATAAGAGACAAAGGTTTTTAAAGTGGTTCGGCTGATGAAGAAAGCTTATGTCCACTATTATTTTATTCCCAGGGTTTACAATAGCAGAATATAATATGATGAGAATGATTGAATTATTGTCATGTCTTGAGAGAGATATGTCTAGAGATATGTAAAGATGTGTAGAGAGAGAATGGATTGCTTTTCCCTTAGATACAGGACGAGATGTATTTATAGTGATGGGAGTCCAAGAAATAAAATGTCATTTTATATTCAGAAATTTATATCTATTCACAATAAATATGACTGTTGGACTTCTAGGGTTCAATGACTGCTAGTGAGTATTCTCTAATGGCTTTTGATCTTCTCCATGGTTTCGTCTTCTCTAATGGCTTTTGATCTTCTCCATGGTTTCGTCTTCTTTAAGGTTAGTCGACCGGTACGCCGACCAACTCTCCTCGGGAGCCGACTAAGTGTCTTTTATACCGAGAAAGTATGAATATTGCCATGTAGGATGACATGTGTCCATTTCTTATTGGTCCAAATAGATGGGTAATTTTTGGTATCAACACCCATCTTTGCCCGAGCCTCATAGCAGATTTATATTCGTCCTTGCATCAATGCTCGGGCCGGGATCCATCTTGGTCGACACGGAAACTCTGTCTCACTTCTTAGGGAATCTCGTGTCACCAGTCCTAGACGGTACACTATTGTCAAACTCCTAATCTCTAGATACAATGAAATAACGAGTCTTCCAGTCGTGATTGAAAGTCTGGTTGATTTGAACAAGTTTTTTGTCTGAGCAACGAGCTACAAAATGGAAATAGAAAGGCACGACCTTTATTGTAGAAAAATTACAGCAAGCCTGGAAGATGTCAACTAGAATGTCTTCCCCATATCCTATTTTCCAGAAGTAAACATCCCCAAGTAAAATCCTCCAAGCGTTGGGCAGGGGAAATGCCAATAAAAGAAAACATGGCCTTGATAGATGAGTGGATTGGAAGATGAAAGCCGATCTTAAACATTTGTTCATAAATAACTATCTCTCCCTCAACTTAACTGCTAAAGGCCCACTCATCGTTCGAGGGAACCCTCATCTTTATGGATGATTTAACATCATGCACGTGTCTCCAAATAATGAGATCGATCTCTTGTACGTCACTAGGTATGGTCAAGGCATAACTTGTATCCAACACGTATTCATATTTTTCTTCTGCCTTTTCATCCTCCTCAATAACAGGAGCCTCACCATGTGAATCACATCTTACAAAGTCAGCCTCTATCATTGTCGATATAGGCACTGCCATTAGAGGCACATGGTATGCCACTTATACCCCTGACTCATCATCATAGGTGTCATATACTTTAGGCTTAGGATCCCTCTGTTGATGAGTTAAAGTTGTGGCATGCCCACGATTATTAGGCTCGACCCTCTCACCCTCGTTTGGACGATCAAGAGGAATCCTCATAGCTTATTTAAATGAGTCGGCCGTATATTTTTCTCATCCAGTACAAGGTGAATGATTTGTTTACTCGTTGGCTAAACTGTGTTGAATGATAACCAATAGGATTTTTCATTGACAATCCCCTTACCCATTATGCTATATTAACTCCCATTATGAAATGTGACATTTTCACCCTTGTGATCCTGAAGGTGGAGAAAATGAAACTCATCACTGGTCATGTGTATTGGGAAACCCCTAATGATATACCATTAGGAGCTACCTTTTCCCCTCAAGACAACGTGAATAATAAAAATTTTCTCCCTCACTTTCCTATAACCTCTGGGACTCTCTCATTTCAACTATATGTTTTCGTTCTCAACCTTTCCTTTAAGAAGAGAAAATGATGGACCAAACTCATCCTGAACAATGATGAGTGAAATGGTAAATCACTAGATTGAAGACTTGATATTTTTTGAGTTTGAGTGGTTTCGACCATGGTAGGCATTCAACACCCTTTTCTCCTTGCCTCTCTTCCTTAGTTGAATGGATAATTCTTATGTTCTTCAACACAATGTCCTTATTTTTCTTGGGCGATGGATAATTTTCTAACTCAAAAGTCTGAATAGACCCTCTGATCTCCTCAACCTTTATATTATCTATTCCACCAACTAAATTGAAAGTTGGGAGGTGAGGGAGGAACCTAGGAGGAAATTTTAATAACAAAGTTCTCTTATTGTCATAATTTCGGGCTGACAAAATGTAGGTTATGATGTCATATTGATTGAAGTTATTCCAGACGACTGGATATTATGTCGCTGACAAAGAGTAATCAAAATAACATCAAAACATCCATCACACAAAAGAAAAAGCCACACAATAGGTTGTACAAATGGGAAAATTAATCTAGATTTGGTGGTATTTTTATTTTTAAATTTTTTTTTTCAAGGAGTTTTTAAACAGTTTTAGTCACAAGGACGTACTTTTTTAAACACTTGAAAACATCCCTATAGGTTTTTACACACTCAGGTGATTTTATAATATTAAAAAAAGGGATAAGAACCAAACACTAGCCTCTGCGAGGTGTCAACGGTTAGGTCGTGAAATTTGACCTATGTAGACGCGGATCCAAGATGCCCGACCTCCCCTGACACAATCATGACCATTCCTTTTTTAATCGCGAGTTTGACACGCAACCTTCTTTTGTTGGCCTATGACTTATGTTTTGGAAGTCTCCTGGTTGGACTCAATCTCTTAGACTTTCACATATGTTTTTAATATATCTAAAACTCTAATTAAAGTTCTTCTTATCACAAAACTATTGAAACCATATCTCTCAATTTCTATAAGAGTAGAGTGTCATGGAGTTTTTTATGAGACCTCTTTTTTAGTTTTTTAGATAACCTTATATGAGCCTTTAAACCCCAAAACCTCCCAAGCCTAGTTCTTGATATTTTGGTCCTTTTAAAATTATTTTAAAAACCCTTTTAAAAAATGAAAATTATTTTTGGTTTTTTCTTAGGTAAAAAATTCTCCCAAATAATTATAAATCTTTGGAGGTTTGTTGGCTTTTATTGTGATCAATGCTTGCTGAGATTGCAAAGATCGGTGAGCCAATTATTAATGATTGAGATTCGAGACATGTTTGAAAAATTGGCATTCCATGAGTTAAAGTTACCGTGGATATTCAATCAAACATATATCGATGGATAACAAGGCACGAGGGTTGCGTCTGTCAAGTCAAGATGCGATGGAGATTGACGGAACTTGTACTGTGGGGGTTGAACATTCGGAACAACAACGATTTTATGGATATAGTCAAATTTGGTTTATAATTCATGTTTGTCCTTTTTGTAAATCCTGTTAACATTTTTGCACTAGTGGGATTGTGTTTCGGGTGGGTGCATGTGGTTTTTTCAGAAAAATTTCCTTGTTAAATACGGTGCCCCTTGTTTGTGTAATTGCACTTATTTAACGCATTTTTTAATTTCTACCACCACATATTTTGGACTAAATAAATAATTTGGTAAATTATAAGATTTAAATTAATTAATTTAATCGAAAAAAATTAACCATTATACTTAATTTGCACCATTTTTGTTTTATTTTAGTTAATTCATATTGAATTGACATAAGATAAATTATTAATCGCAATTAAAATTGGAAATAATTGATTTGGAACTAATTTAATTTATCGACCCATAACAAGACCCGTTGTGTTTTTTTCCTATCAAACTGGTACAAGATCCGTTGTTCCAAATTTACCTAGTCATGATTTCGTGGGGGGGGGGGGGGGGGGTATGGAAGGTCAATTAATTTTTAGAACACTTTTGTTTAATGGGTATAATCATGTATATTGGAAGGTGCATATGAACGTTTTGTTAAGTCCTTTGTTGAGAACTTTTGGGTAGTCCTAGAAAAGAGGTGGACACATCACATGACTAAGGTAGGAGACAAAATTGTCCATAAACCCGTAGAAAGTTGGAGTAAGGATGTCCATGGGCTGTGTGACTATAATTTTTGGGGCTTAATGCTTTACTTTGTCTAGTCATATAGAAGGAGTTTCATCAAATTATGACATGTGAAATGTCCAAGGAGGGGCGGGGGATAATCTAAGTTACCCATGAGGGTACCGATACCGTACTCGTCTCAGTCTCCAAAATCTTACCACCCTATTCAAGATGTTGTCGATGCTCTAAAAAGATACTTTTGATGAATTCTACGCTAAATTCTCTGATATTTTGAACTCTTATTTTAATTTGGAAGAGTAAATTTTGGATAGTAAGGCAATTCATAAGATTTTGGGGTCATTACCTCCTAGGCCTCTTTCACACATCACGACCTTAAATGTTTTAGGTAACTTCAATAGAATGAAGGTTGAATAACTCATAAGTTCTCTTCAAACCTTTGAGTTATAAAATTATAGTTCAGCCCAAAAGTATAAGAGCATTACTTAAAATACAATAAGGCAGATGAAACCAATTTATATGACAAATTCGAAAGTGAAAGAGAGGATTTTACCCTTTTGGTTAAACAATTTAGAAAATTCCTCAAAGAAAAACCTTTTTTTTTTAAATTTAAAACATTAAGAAATATAAAACCAATAAGGTTGAAAAATCTTAGGGAAGCCATGATTGAAAGGATAAGGATTTCAGTAGGTGTTATGAGCATGAGGGTATAGGACATAGTGCGTTTTAATGTCCCAAGAAACTAAAACATGAGGGTAAGACAAATGTATTATAAGTCACCCTTAATGATGGTGAGTTGGAGTTTGATGCCAATGAGGCTCCCCATGACCATAAATTTCCTGCTTTTACTGGGACTATGGACTTAGACTAGTAAGTCCCAATTATTCCTTTATTTAAGATAAGGTTGAGGATGTTGGCAAGGACGTCTAATTCACGAGCTCCCATAATGTGAACACCATAAAATTTGCGGTGCATATTCAAACAGATGTATCCACTCATAGGTCGATGGATACCGAGTGCCGAGGGGGTTATTTATCAAGTCAAAGCTACAGTCGAGATTGGTATAACTATTACAACGAATGTTGAAGGATCAGAAGGATAAGGATTTTAGGGATGTAGTACAATTCGGGTTATGAGTCATGTTTGTCTTTTTTTAAATACTGTAAACATTTTTGTGTCCCTTATAATGTATGAACGACTTACATGATTTACAAAATGGGTTACATAATATTTAACGTGGAATCCCAAATTTCAATTGTAACTCACATATTTGTAGCCTTTGTTAACTTCTATCCCCTCATATGTAATTTGGACCCAATTAATTAATTTGGTAAAATTAATTTAATTTAGAACAGATTAAACATATATTTAGTTTTCACCATATTTGTTTAATTTAATTTAATTTGTATTGAATAAATAAATTTACTTAAGGTAAATTATTAATCAGTTTTAGAATTGGAAATAATTAATTTTGGATTAATTAAATTTGTGGACCCATAAGAAAAATCATTGTTTTTTGTTTTTCAACAATGACCTTAAAATATATTAATACTCTCTCACAAATTAAAGTTAGATTTCAAAATATGAGAGTTTAATGAAAAACTCGTCGAAGTCAAATGGTCAAGTATCCTGCACAACTGAAATCGGGTGGTGAGAAGTTGGGGCTTTGATATTCATACAATAATAATACATTTATGAGTGACTTTGAAAATATCCCATTCCTCCTTGGACATAGTACACTTCAAGATTCGGTGGAACTTTTCTATGGTGACTCCACATAAGTAAAATTTATCCTCTAAAGTTATAGTTGGATAATATATGCTCATTTTCAGACTAGGTATTCTCATAACTAGGAGAACAAATATGACCTATTTTTATTATGGGGATTTTTTGACCCTTCACTATAGTTAACCGAACCTAATAATCTTTGGATTTTAGGTAAAAATATCATATGGACTTTCCAATACGCATAGTTTCTACCATTAAACACAGGTGGATGCGGGATCGAATAACCTTTTATAGACATACCCCTGAGATTCACAGTGAATACCAACTCTATTACTAGTTTGAAAAAGTACATGCCTAGGTATCTTAATCAAATTAATTAATGTTCATTATTTTATACTTCCTCAAAAAATCATGTCTTAATTGAACCAGATTTTAATGATACAGAAGATAATTAATTAGTTCAATTCAAAATGGGTGATGTAATAAATAAATGCAGAAAATAAAGGAGCATGCAATAACAAGAAAATAAGATTTAAATTGAAAACCTCAAAGTAAAAACCACTATCCCACTCATCCAAACAACTCCAATAGTACTATAATGTTTCAAGTCTTATAAAGAGATAGGCTTGACTTATATATAAGACTACGAATAAATCTATGAAATCCTAACCATTGTGTTTCGATCTGATGCGTCTACTTGTACTAGCAATTAACAACTTCCAATGAACATAACTTTCACAGCCCTAAGGCCTCATTATCCACCGATCTCCAACATGTGTGTTATCACATGTTTGAGAATGCTATCAACCCACATGATCACTCGTGCTAAAATATTCAGGTGTGAAGAATATAGGGGATTTGTAAACCAAAGTCTTATTTGGAAATCATGGATTTAATAAGATGAAAACTTTCTTAAAATGCGCTCTCAAAATCATAATTAGATTTTTGTAAAAGCAAATCTGCTTATGCAATCATGTTTTGTAAATATTTATACAAATAAGTATTGAAGAGTTACTAAAACATGATTCCCGAGAAAATAAGGTCCACTTTCAAACTAATGAGACCTCGTTCGAATGCAATCTTCGTATGAGGAGTCCTCTTATGAAATTGATTTTCTTACGACGGGTTTTGGAATCCAGTCAGGGTCCTCATGTGAAGTTAATTTATCACAAGATTCTATTATGAAATTTGAACATCATATGTGTTCCACTATTTGCTAAAATAGGCTCTCCTCTGAAGTGGATCTTGCACTAGGGATATATCATTCAAATGATAGTTCAAAATCTTAAATCACTTATAAAAATGCAATTTTAAGACTAATATTTTCCTTTTTATTAAAATATCCTTTTATGTCACTTCCTTACTTTGAAAAATTACAATTAAGGAATTAAAAAACTCGAAAATCGTACCAAACCTCCGATTATATAATGAAGTTGTTCGGCCCGGTATGCCATGTCACGAGTCTTGGTTTTTTTCTTCAATTATTTAATTACAACTCAAAACACGATTCAAAATAAAATCTTAACTTTGTTTCGAAATATATCCTAAACCAAAAACATGAGGAGTGTGACACATGTCCTTAGAGTTTTATATAAAACTCATCGAAAGTCTCATTGTCTATTATATTTTAGATCTCAAACTGGGTGGCAAGATGTTGGAGCTTTGAGACTTGTACTGTATCGGTACTCTCATGGATGACTTGAAGGATACTCAACAACCTTTTAGGCATAGTAAACTTAAAGATCCGATGAAACTTGTCTAACGTGACTTTGCAAAATATAACATTCAACCCCTAGAGTTATATTTAAAAAATATATGTTCATCCTTTGTCCATGTTTCCTCGGGATTATAGACATTAACTTCACCTTAATCTTTTATGGGATAGTTCCATACCCTCACTACAACTATCCATACATGTTCGTGTTGGAATTTTTTGAAAAAAGTCATACACACATGCTAGTATGTGTAATTTCTACCATTAAAGACTTATAGGCGCGTGATAAAATCCCCTCTACCGACTTGCCCCATATGCTCATAGTGAATAATACCTCTTCTAATATGAGTTTGAAAAAGTATATTACTTAGAGGGATAAGTTAAATTAATTAATTTGGATTAATAAACACGTCATTCAAATGAATTCCATTTTAATTAAAGAAAACTTTAATTTTATTGAATAAAATTAAGTAGTTTATTTCAAGTTAGTGACGCAATTTACCAATGTAGAAAATAAATTCAATCACATAATGAACACAATTTTTTTTAAAGTGGAAACCCTTGTGGGAAAAAGTACTATCCCATCCAAACCTAATAAATCCATTAGTACTAATAAATAAGGTTTTACAATGATACAAACTCGACTCACGTATAATAGAAGGATAACTTCCATGAAGTCTCTCCTTCGTGCTCTGCTCCGATTCCCCGACCCATGCTAGTAATTAGTTTCTATAAACCTAACAAATATCACAAACCGCAAGAATCGATATCCACCAGTCTTTGACTCTGCACTATCTACCCACATGAATCCGTGTATTGTCCAACCGACATATTTTTTCATGTTGAAATATTCAGATGAAAGGCTGTAGGGGATATGCAAGATCAAAATCTACTTTACAAGAATAGATTTCCCAAGATTTAATCTCTAAAAAATCTCTCCCAAACCAAAACTAGGGTTTCAAAACTAGGCAACGTGCTTATGAATCTTGTATTCAAAGATATTTATACACAATTGTATAAAACACATAAACTAAAACACATTTTCCATGTATCAGGACCTCATTCTAAAAAATAGGATCTCTCATTTGAGCACAAGATGGGTCCTCGTGAGAATTATGGTTAGTAGGAGGGGTTCAGACTGTAATAGTGGGACCTCATGAGAAGATAATTTCTTATGGCATTTCCTTGTCATAAGACCTTATTCCGATGAGATCTTCTACCTTAAAATAAATCCCCTACGAGATAGAAGTCATCTCTAGGTCGAATGAGAGACATTTTTTTATAAATCCATCGTAAAAAATACACGAAAATTAAACAAACCTTTGTAAAAAAAATATTTTATCCTATAAAATTATTTTCTTCAAAATAAAACTTCAGGAATTAAAAAATCAAGATCTTAGCAAACATCCTATGAAAGTGATAATCTTTGGTTCAGTAATACGGTGCCTTTGTGCTTTGTCTTTGTCTTCAAATTCTTCAGTTACAACTTGAGACTCAAATGATACTTAGACATAATTATATTATGTTCGGAATGAGCCAAAACCAAACAATTAAGGGGTTGTAAAATCATGTCCTAACATAGAGTTATATTATTTATGAGACGTTTATCACTTGTTAATGTTTCATCCGTATATAAGAAATTTATCACGTGTGTGGAATACTCAACCCATTGAATTAAATTAAGATTTGTCATATATTAAGGAACCAGTAGAAATTTTGGATCGTGAGGAACAAGTAACAAGGAGAAAATTTATTACATTAGTTAAAGTTTTATGAAAAAATCATGCAATTGAACAAAAAACCTCATGAAGTTAAATAAGTTTGAGGAGAAAATATCCTCATTTATTTGGTAAGTATCAACATTTAATTTTGGGGACCAAAGTTCTTAAATGGCAAAGAATAGTGAGACCTCATATTGGATTGAATATTATAAATATAATAACTATTGATATATAAAATAATAATTTAAACAAAATAAGGTTTAGTACATGATTGTATTATAGTGTGTGGGAGTATTAAACGTGAAGGAAGATGGAATTTTTGGATGGAATGAATTATGTAGAATATTCGCACCTATAGACATGCCTTTGCATATTTGAAGTACTTTTCTTGCTACTTGCATGATGTCTCTCAATAAGAAAGTCATTTTACTCAAAATGTTGGGATTCTAATAATCTTTCAAAGATAACTCGTAAGGACTTCACATTTGCAAAATAATCGTCGCACTTGCAAAGCATAGATTATTACCTCCAAGCTTGGGAAATTTCTTGATTGACACCATTAAGCACTCAATAATACAGTTGGGGAAGTTTTACTTTATTTATTAATGATTCTACTACATATTTATATAGAACTAGCATGTACCCCGCACAATGCCCGGGCGCAAATGCATATTACGAATATTGTTGAAGACAGTATATTAGTTCAATATATTCCCGTTAATATTATATTTCATTATATAAAAGTGACATGTGTTGACATAGTATTGCCCTTCTCTGTAGGGTACTTCTCCTTATCACCACAAATTAACAAATCAATTCCCAAATAACTAAAAAAATTATATGTTAACAAATAAAAGAGTGAAAAACCGTTAAAGGCCATGTGCTAAGTTTCTGCAGGAGATCTTGGTGTTGAGAAAGAACCTACCAGTGTAAGGATTATTGGGCTTTAATTTGTTCACAATCACACCTTCATCCTGATTCTTGGAGATTTTCTCAACCTTGATTAAAGCCTCGGTTGTCACCTGGGCTCTGATGGATCCCAATTTCCCGTTAGCAGATACATTTATGTAGTATAATGGAACCTACATCACCAAAAATCCATATCACAACCTCGAGTAATTACTTTTAATAATAAAATAATAATAATAATAATAAAATAATAATAATAATAATAATAATAATAATAATAATAATAATAATAATAATAATAATAATAATAATAATAATAATAATAATAATAACGTTGATCAAGTTGACTCTTTCAGGTGAGATGATGGAGGTTCTGGTTTGAAGGGGAGAAGATGTGGAAGATGGGTGAGAGTCTCCAGCACTTACTGCATTGGCCATGTTTTGTTTTTGTTTTTGTTTATGGTGTGAAGAAGAGATGAAAAGAGATAAAGGGGTGATGATATATGTGAGGAAGAACAATGAGATGTTAGTGGATTAAGTATTGTATTGAGTGGAAGTTTTATAGGAAGATGTAAATCCATTTGATTGACAATGCAGAGGTCTAACTACATCTTTTGTTGGTAAGAAAGATAAAATATGACTGATAACTCCCTCCGCTAAATTACTGAGTTTGTCAATATAGAACTTCTTGCTTTGCTCATTCCAAACAAAACCGTTAGCCTCCACATTTTTCAAGTTCAAAGATTTGCCCAATATAATAATCAACTCAATATATAATAGCACATAGAATTGTCAGAATTATAACAAATTCAAAAACCAAAAATAATTACTTAAAAATAAACACCAGACCCAACAAAAGCAAGTTACAGATGATTAAATAAGGAAGGGAGTTAAAAAGTCAATTTTTTTGGTAATTTTTTCCTAAAAACAATGAAATTTGTTTAATATTAATCAAATAACATAAAGTTATGTATATAAGAGACTGCACTCCAATCGAACAATAATCATAAAAGACTGGAACAAAGCTTAAAAGTTCCTACTGGGAAATACATGCATAGGTATTTAGAAACCCAAGAATGAAGAAATTAGTGCAAAGAACACATATGATTTTCAGGTAAATGGGTATAAATATAGCACAACTAGAGAAGGGATACAGATGATCAGATCAGATTATCAAATGAATAAATCTCAGAGTAGATACCTTGGACATTGAGGTCTAGAGAACTGAGAACCGGAGTGGATAGTTGTGAATTAGACTGGTATTGTTGTGCTTTAGTTATGGGTATAAAGAGGTGAGCACCAGAGTAGACGCTCAATATCAAGCATCGTTTATTTAATGAACTTTAGTTTGTGATAAGTTGGGAAGAGGATAGAGATTTGACGTTTCAGAGGAATGATTCATTGCATTAAAATCACATTAAAACTCATGGGCGATTTAATGTGGCTTATAAATCCTAAAAAAATAAATAAATTTTCATTTTGTAAAACAATATATAATTTCATTTGAAAAGCAGGAAACTCCATCCGTGCTTATGTAATACAGGAACCCAAAATTCAATCCAGACACTTCGAATACACAAAATTTTAATGAATTTTAGAACTAAATTAATTTTACTCATTGACATTAAAAACCAAATTTGTTATCTGAAAAATAACTAATATTTACAGTAAACTTACAATTCAAAATTCGGAGGCCAAAAAAATTACCACAGACGCAATTGCACCAAGTAATTCAAACCTTAGAAAAATTAACCTCCTCCTTATTGTATAGTATTAGTCAAACACGTAAAACATATAGAATTGAATAAGGGAATCAATCACTGGATGTGTAGAAGATGGGAGAAATTACGTTATAGGAACTAATTATGTTGAGAAGTTTCATTCTCAATCAATTCAATGCATCCCCTAGAGTACACTTTGTTGCATTGAGAGAAATTACCATCTTAACAAAGATTCACGCATTGAGAGAATTCTCGACAACTCATGTAAGATTATTAGTAAATGATGCAAACCAGGTGAATCGGCCTGTTCTGGTGGAAAATACTTGCATGTGTTTCAATGCCTTAAAGGGTCTGCCAGGACCTTATAGGTCTGAACAAATCTGAAAAGAAAACTACAAAATGAAACCATGGGATAGAGAATACCCTCAAAACAATGCTAGTTGTGAGTCACGCTCACAACTCCAAAGAGTAAATGCTGATTGTTGGAGATATAATCGAGAGGATAGATTGCAGAGAATGGTTCTGGCTCACCATTTTGTTAACATTTAGGATAATATCAAAATTGTAGAAAGATGAAATCAGTTTAAAATAAAAATAGTAAGATCAAAGTATAAAATCAAAATTATTGATAATAATCAACCCAAGATTTTTATCAAATACCAGAGAGGCATGTCACTAACCATTGTTGTTTATCATAAATCTAACACCAAAATCGAAGCAATTGATCCTCCTAAAAAAGTTGTAATGAAAAAAGAATTAAAATTTAAAGTTAAAATTGATAATACCTTATCTATTTTGAGACCAACACTTCTTAATCAAACCTAAAATAAAGAAGAAGAAAACTGTAATATTTATTCCCCAACTAAAATTCAAACCAAGATCAAAACATAGTGTGAGTGAAAATGGACCAGGGAGGCATTGGGAGAGTTTACCTTTGCAAGTTATTTTTACAAAAGATCGGTCAAATAGGTCTGAACAATTTTTTGATGGCATATGAGGATAAATCAGCAAATGCTATCTATGTAATTTCTCTTACACTTGGGCCAAATGAGGAGCCAATTACTTTTCTTGGAAAAAACTCGAGGAAGATAGTTCCACCAAGGGGACCCAATGATTTTAGATGGGACCCGATATTTCAACCTGATTGTTACTATCAGACCCATGCTGAAATACCCAAAGATCTGAAAACCTCTTTATTTTATTTCTATTGTCCAGTTGTATATTGAACAAAATGAAAATTGGGTATTTGTAAAAAAAGTAAAAATAAAGAAGAGAATGAAAGGGCAGGACAAAGTAGAGGGGAAAAGACGGAAGAGAGAAAGAAAGGTTACGTTTGGAATTCTTGAACTGAATTTGTGCATTCTTGTAGTTGTCAAGGTGCATTAACTCATATTAAACCTCTAATACTATCATATTAGAGGTATATAATAGATTACTTTCCCAAAATCATAGAATTATGAAGAGTGAAGAAAATTCTTATTAAATAAAAATAAGACTTGTAAGGTAAAAATTCCTTAATTAATACACACACACACACACACACACACACACACACACACACACACACACACACACACACACATGATACTTCATCTTGATTAGTTTCAATGTTCTATTATTTGAGTTTTGGATAGCTTTTACGTTAGCTAGTATGTAATTAATTGACTGAATCGTATAAAATTATATTTTAAGCGTATAATTAAAATAATTCTACATGTTATTATGATTACAATTTAATGATTTAAATGTTTGATATGTTTAATTAATTTTTAAGCATAATTAAGGCGTGTTTAGTGTTAACTAATAAGAGTTAGCACTTAGTGAATATAATTATGTATCCTTGAAGTACTTGAGATGCTTCCTAATAGTATTTAATTCACTATAATACATGTACATTATTTGAGTAATGCATAAGAATAAGATTCCACATGATTATTAATTTAAATGTTATTAAATAATAAATGAGTTTTAATTGAGTTTATCTCTGTAGACTTATTGATGTATAATGAATTGTTTGGATATAATGATATTTTGGAAAATTCAACTCTACCGCTATAATGCAAGGATAAATAGTTAATAACTTGAGGTAAGTGTATCGTAATCCTCCATTTTTCATATGATCATAATTGATTATTTAATTCATATTGTTATTGCTAGAGTATATGGTATTTATGTGTGCAAGATAATTTTGTGAATTATTGTGACCTTTAATTTATGCATTGTAAATAATTTATTACAAGAAATTAAATTCTATGTGAATGAATCATAATTTAATAAAAACGTTGTCATTTATTATTATATTGCGAGTTAGTAACATTGGATTGGCTCTGGGGGATAAAAAGGCCCGAAGTGGTGTTTTTAGTATGTCAGTTTTTGTGTAGGGGTAGGCACCCCTTTGGGATTAAGGGTTTAGATAGAGACTTAACCCTCATTAATCACACATTTAGAGCATAAGACAAAACCTTAGTCGGATAGAATATTTTTGGAGAACAAGCGAAAGAGATTTTGGGAGAACAAGAGGATCACCAAGGGGACCTAATTAAGGATTAGATCTTCAAATTTCAGGATATGAATAAATTTCTTTACTACATATTGTATGTACTTTGTCTAGGATTGATTACATGCCAGGTTGAGATCTCATGTACATTCATATGAGACCTTAGTTTTAATGTTATTAAATAATTAAACCTGTTTAGATCTATTTTATAATTGATTTAATATGACGAATCACATGACTAAGATTAACCTTTGATGATTTTAGTCTATTTTAATGATTAAACTCGTAATTAAGAGGAACCCAAATTAAACACAAATTGTACGTGAAGATTTAACCTTTATTTGTACGAATATGACTTAGTAAATGGTTATACAATGTTATAAACATGTTTATAACTGTTAAAAATGAAGTTGAGATGATTTGGATTGATTATAGGGTAGAAGAAACCTTAATTACGATATGATGAATTAAGATATCAATTTTGGTTAGGTTATAAAATTATTTTATATTACGATGGTTTTTTGGGTTTGATATTGGAATCCGTGGACATAAGGAAAATGTATGCGATCGCGCCATTAAGGACCACGAGTATGCCCCTCATAGATGTGATCATGGGCTCAAGAAGTGAGGTAGGTATTTCATGGTTTTGTTAATATTTTAACATATGGACTTAGGGTTTGACCTATAATACTTCCAGGGGGTTTGGTTACTTGGTTAAGGTGGTTATTATATACTTTGATTTGGTGACTATGGTTTGAGGATTGAGGTTATATCCAAAGTACATGTGGTTTGATGTGTGAGGTTAATATGGTAAATAGTATATCTATTTACATATTGGTGAATATATGTTTTATGTGCTATATGTGGACATAGCATGTGTGGGGGCTGTGTAGATTCATGGGAAATCTATCGATGGGGATTTGATGGGAGTATCTTGTTGGACCGCTCCCATTGCTGATGGTGCTGGTCGCATAGAGCTGGGGTGAGGTATTTTGTATGTGAGTGTTTATAATATGTAATGAGATATAAAAAAGTTGCATTTAGTATGGTCTCGATAAAGTAAGATAATTTTTCCAAATTTATGGGTATAACCTTATTTCTTTTCCTAAAAACCTTTTTAGGTGTTCATAATACAAAGTATCAAGGTGGATCAGTCATACTTGCATTCAAGTGATGATTTAACTATTTATCCGTAGTGTAGGAATTTATTTCTTTTTAACATTTCATTTATATTAAACTGTCAGATATTTATTGGTTTATTTAAAGGATTTATTTTTATGGCTCCGTGGTGGGTTCTAAGGTTTTTTATTCACTTGTTTAAGACATTCAATATTGTGGAGATTATTTATTCTTTTGACATAATTATGGAGATTGATTTATTATCTCAATTTATTCACCTCGATTATATTACTGTTATTAATGGTTCATTTATACAATCATTTATCGTTGATGTTAAAAATGGTATAGATTATTTGACGTCTCCTATCTTTGTTGTTGAGGCTGGGCCACCCGATACGTAGAAAATAAGGAGTATTACAGTTAATATCAGAGCATCCTAAGATATAATTCCTTTAGCCCCTTAAGATTTCTATTATGTTCTGCATTTTCTTCTTTAATCATAGAGACCTTTAGTTTTATTTGCACTTTCATTCGTATTCGTTATTTCATACAAATTTCTTTTTTGTGATTTGAGATGGAAAAAATGCCCAGGGGTTCTAACCAAGAGACAACATTAGGCACCATCAGTCGACATGGATACCTTCATTTCGTAGGCATTCATTGTCGGTGTTTCCACATCACTACAACACCTTAAGTATCCCCAACAACCAAAACCATAGGTGGTTGTCCACCACTGACTAATACTTATAAGAGAGAACTTGGGGCCTTTGCTATGTGTTACCTTATAATGTTTGAGGATGATTGAATGCACCAACATTTTAATGAAGATCATAGCCAACTTTAACTTGGTGGAGAATGGATTTTATGTTGGGGATCGGTATACGTGGAAAAATTTCATCCCAAAAAACTTTGATTAATGATTCAATAGAAAATAAAAAACCAAAAGTAGGTTTAAATCTTAAACCTATGGTTCAGAATAAAATACCTTAATGGACATTATTAGTTATACGAATGAGGATAAAAGATATTTGGAGAAGATAAAAGGTCTTTCTTCTTTTGGTCCTCTAAAAGCTTTCTTGTGTGCACCAAAAGGCTTAGATCTTCTAGTATACAATCCTCCCAAGGGTAGGTAGGTGTGTGGCACTTTCGGAGATGAAAACCATTGATTTTGAGTGAGATATGTAACTCTATCTCTAACCATCTTAACAAAAGTATAAATAGTGTTTTCTATGTCCTATATAATCCTTAATGATGTTTATATCGCTCGAAACCCTATCTTACACCAATATATAGAGGTATAGGTTATGAGCTTGGGTTAAACTGGGCTTTGAGATATCGAACGAGATATTTTCACGTTACTCTATTTTCTCATTCGATGATTCATTAGAAGCCGCTCGAATGAAATAAATGGATTCGTTTGAACAAGCCAAGAAGTTTTTAGTTTTTTGTAATTTCTCTTAAATGATTTCATCGTCATCTCATTTTTGGAAAACCTATAAATAGGAGGGTAGAGAAACAACTTTCTTCGAGGAAAAAATTTATGGTTTGCGTTCCCAAACTCTATCAAAAATCTTTCCAAAATCTAGTTTTCACCCAAGTTGTTTAGGATCCAAGTGTTCATCTTAATATGCTTTGAAGATCCTCTTTTTGGTACCAAAGATTTATTCTCTACATATATTGATGATTGTTTCGTGTGGTGGATTACGTGCCTGGTTTGTATACATATGGTGGTTTCCATGTGTGATGGTTGCTGATCCTGTTCGATGGATACCGAGGTGTGTGTGGACTCACATGTTGTTGCACTACATTTGTGGACTCTCACTGTCAACGAGGAGGAACAGATGAAGATTGAAGAAGTATCGAGGACTTTGAGGGTGACGAGTCGCTTTGTAAGTCTTGTGTAATTTTATATCATAGTGAATTGTGTTGGTTGGGCCGTTCAAGGTCTTTTACCATTTGGATTTTCCTCGTACATCGGACATTGTGGTTGATTTACTTGTCTTATTCCTCCGTCACCTAAAAGCATGTTTATGTTAAGATAAAATTGAATCTATTTTAACACAACTTTTGTTTAATCTGTGCTAAGTTTAACTTGGGCAATTTGTTTAATTGAACTCAAAATTATTTTTTTTCTAAATAGTTAGTTTGGTTGTTTTTCACCCTTTGCCATATAAGAACCCTACAACCTATAGGAATTTCATCAGCCTTACACACTTTGATGTTATCAAAGGCTTCAAACTTGTAATGCATGAGGTAAACATATCCAAAGCTTTAGTAGTCATCAATGAAAGTGATGAAATACTCAGCCACCTTTTTCTCAGATTGTCATATGGCCACATGAATTAGAATGAACCAGTTCCAACACATTTTTGGCTCTATAACCCTTGGTCGTAAAAGACCTCTTGGCCATATTTTCCTCTAAGCGGGATCCAAAAATGGAAGTGCCTTTACTTACTATGAACTCAATTGTCCATTTGAAACTGGTATTTGGATTTTTTCCAGATTGATATGACCTAAGAGAAAGTGCCAAGGATACATTTGGTTCAACTTTGAAGGTTGTTTTCTCTTTAGATTATTTTCATTTAAGTTATTCTTCCATAACATATGATAAATTTGCCATTTTTGCTAAAAAACATCTTTATTAAAATAAACCAAATATTCATTAAAAAATAGTTTAAAAACTAAAATCAAATTTGTTCTAATGCTAGGAACATAAACACAATCCACTAATATTAAGTTATTATCTTCAGTAAAATTTAAATCTAAATTTCATTCTACTCAAACTATTGTCTTGCTATGATTGCCCATGAGTAGAAACATTTCTCCCTTATTGAGATCCTTGGTTACCTGGAAACCTATTCCCATTATTCCTTGATAAAAAGACTAGAAATTCTTCTTCCAGTGTCATGACCACTTGTAGATATAATTGTTTCCTTTTGTCCTTTTACCCACTAACCGAGGCTTAAAAATAATTTTAACAACCAAAGGTTATGCTTGAGACTTTCTTCTTCTTCTTACCTTGGAAAACAAAAGAATATGGTAATTACTCATTAACCTGAATAACACCCTTTTTCTTGGTGATGTTATCCATATCTTGGAGTTTTTTAACTAGTTACACCAGTGGGTAATCACTTCTGTTCACTAAATTGTTTAACCAAAATTGTTTAAAGGACCACGACAGTGATTCGACAACAAAATTAATATGACTTTGGCCATCAATTTCAGATCCAAACACTTTTAGTTCCTTCAACGTAGACATCATCTTAAGAATATGCTCACGTACAAGAGTACCATCTACCATCCTTTTGTTAACCATCATTGCCATATCATCTAGACTTGCAACACGATTTTGATCCTCAAACATGTCCTCGAAGTTCAAAATCATGTCATAAACACTTAACATGTGTTGATGCTGGTTTTGACACATGCTAGTCTTAAAGGGCAATATGTATCAACGAGCCATCTAATCAACCTTTTTCCACATATGATAAGCCCAAACATCTTATTCGGATGCTCCCTCATCAAGATTGACAAGATACGTTTCAGTTAAAATAAATTTATAGTCCTCTTTCTTTGGAGTCTATATACCGCGTGCCCGATAACTTATTTTTCTTCAAGATAGAGGAAAGTTAGTTGATGGTTGATCCCATTTTGAAATATGAGAATCAAAATTTCAAAACATAATCAATTTCAAATAAACATGTGAGAATTAAGTATGATGTAATTTTAATTTGGCATCCCTCTATCGCTAATAAAAATAAAATGTCGTCAAGAATTCTAGTGACCTTTTGAAGTGATATTATCGTTAGGTGCTTAAATCACTCCACCTGGAGCTAGACGAATTTTTATCATTCAATGATATTCTCTAGACAATCCATGAATCTTATGTCCCATATAATTGAATAACTAATGTCTATTGTCCCAACAGTTAATGATAGTGACTCCGTTGGGGTAGGGAGAGGCGATATCATTAATATGTTTAAGTTTGTACCATTAGTTCATTTCTTGAATTAGAACCTGCTCATGTAGAACTTTCCTATTGGGGGATCGAACTCACTCACATTCTAATTCCAGGAATTAAAACTTAAGAGTTTTAAGAATATCAGATGTTGTGATTTAAAATCACCCGTTAGGTGGGTGGGGTGGAAGGACAAGCTGATATAAGGAGTTAATCACATAACATTATTAAAACACCAATGAAGATCACAAGGTTTATGTTGAGACCCCTCCCCCACATAATGTTTTAAAACTTGTGGGTAATTTTGAAAAATAATTTATTCAATTCTATAAAGATGAATTAAATCCATGCCAATTTCTAATTTTATTGTACATTTTTTCCCGATCTTACTGTTGTAATTTTTCCCAAATAAAATCATTTTTAAATTAAAACAAAGCTCGAAGATCTTTATTTAATTTATACCATTAAATTATTTACTCGATTGAATTTAATTTAGAATATAATAAATAAAATTGATTTGTCAAGCAAAATGATCTTGGACGGTCACAATAAAAATTTGTGTGATCCACAACAACGTGGTATCCTAATTAATCAATTAATTAGCATGCAATAATTATCAAGATGTAAGATGGTACAATCATAATAAAACATAATAATCAAGAAATCACAATTCAAATAGGAATCGAATTCCCTTTCCATCATGGCCTAGAGTTCTTCTTAAAGTACAATTCTCCGAGATAAATTTGTCCTTAAAGTAGAATTTCTTTAGAACTAGAGTCCTTCTTGAAGCAAACGTCAAGTAAAACGGGATTTATATGCGTCCTTAGCTTTTGGAGAGAGTAAATTCTACTCTAGCAAACATTATAACAAAGATCCATTGGAGGCATGGCGAAAAAAGCATCGAACATATGAAATCCTTGCATATTATGAGGTCCGTATCTATTCAAAATAAGTTTAATTCCATTTGAAAGGAGGTCGGATCAATACGGGTTTATAAATTAGCAACTTCATCTCTAGTTTTGCATGTTCATGCAAAAACCTCCATACCTTGTTAAATTCCACAAAACTCCATGAAACTTTGTCCAAAGCCGTAACCCATGTAAATACATTATTTTAATCGATAAAAAACTATTACATCCCCTCAAATACTCCTCCATATACAAAGATTAAAATTAATAAATAAAATAACCTAATTATTACAACCAAATCGAATCTATGAAGAAAAGTAACTTAGGATATACCACCGTAGGATAGATATACCACCGTAGGATACATGTACACAAAAACCATTTATGTGACCATGATCAATGGAATATAGACATTAGAATATCTGTAAAACCATGTTAGTATGAAAACAATTATGAATATGCATTTTCCTATAACATGCAAACTAGGTTTTCATGGTGGACAATATGGACCTTTGAAAAGCATGATCAATCTAAAATGTGGGATTTGATAACAATTCTTGGTATCAATATACGCAAAAAATTTAAGCCTAAACAATATTTGGTTTATTATGCAATATAAAGTACAAAACGAAAACTAGGTTTAAAACTTAAGCCTACGATTTCTAATACAATACCCTAGCGGATGTTGTTAGTTATCCAAACGAGGAGAAAATGTATTTGGAGAAGATGAAGGGGATAACTTCTTTTGATCCTCCAAAATATCGCGGGTGTGTACCTAAACGCTTGGATTTTTTACCATATGATCCTCCCAAACCTAGGTAGTTATGTGGGCACCTTCAAAGATGAACACCTTCAATTTTGAGTGAAATATGACTGCACTTCAGTTTAATTATCTCAAAGCCACTTGGAGTAGCGAGGTCTTATTTCAAACGTTATTAAGTTTCTAATACCCGCTTGGTCAAATCAATTTTTTGTTAATTAATTTTAACCAATGTGTAATCAATTTTTGAATTCTTAGACATAACTTATTTTTCTACTCCACTGGATTACAGAGTAATCCAATGATCTTGTTTATTGGTCAAAAAATGTTTTACAAGACTGTCCATGGGGGTATTACAATACAAAATATTTCTTGGATTTTAATTCCTCCGAATTATGATCTCAGACCTACTCCCACAGCCATTACCAAACATGGAGGGATATATTGATCCAATTTAAAATTTAATCACACCCATAAACATAAAAATTATATTTATATAAGATTTTTTATCCTCATAATTCTAGAGATTAAGAATCTATGCACCCTTTTCAAATGGTGTGAGGTTACCTATCTTTAATCAAAATAACATTTAGACTTAAATCTCGTGAGCGGCCCTTTCAATATATTCCTGAATATACCAGTCATAATCATCTTTTGAATTACCATACAAGTTATCAAACCATCATAATTGTTCCCGTAGTTTAATATAAACTACTTGGATTGCACACGCAATTATAAGGTTAGGATGTTAACTCCCTATCTAGGATATGAATTGTTCAATTGTACGACAATTAGAATTACGATCTCATGTGATTAAGCCCAACTAAAGACAATATATTTAAAAACATACATATAAAATATTCTCACAAACATTATTATTATATCAAATGAACTAGACAATCCTTTTATTGAAAAATAAAATGTCATTACATGGTTTTAGGAATAAAACCCTAAGATTATAATAAAGGGAGTTTACTACCACCGTTTTATAAATGAGTACTATGCCTAACTGCAAAGTTCTGGACCAAGTTTGAGGTTAAGTACTTCCCTCAGGCAGTGGGGGATAAAAAATAGAGATTTTCTAAGATTAGATCAGGTTCAACATACAATTGATGAATACAAGATTGAGTTCACTAAACTCTCTTTTTTTGCACCAGAGAAGGTGGACGTTGAGGCAAAGTAGATGTAGTGATTTGTTAAGGGACTAATATGGAGGATTATATATGTGTTAATGGGAAACCCAGTTTACACCATGTACACTCGGGTGGATAATATAACCCTAATGCATTACTAGGATCCCCACCAGTTTCAGAATGTGAAGGGGAGAAATTGTCCAATAGGGTCACATCTAGACAAGTAATCAAGATAGGGGTAGTGTGAGAGAGTCTTCCCGTAGCTAGGAGGCCCAGTAGTTGAGGGAGCCATAACATGGGGATCAAACCCATAAGAGACACATGGTTTATGGTATTCGTCATTTTTAGGTCCATTAAGGCCAAGGATAGCAGACTTAGTAGGGCCAATAGGTCTAGGGTTATTAAGGTAGATGACAACATGGACAATAGTAGAGCATGTATTAGTACGAGATGTTTCCCGACACTTGCCTCGCGTGCGGTGAGGTAGGACACACATCTAAGTGGTTACCCAAGGGAAATTATGGTGCCTAAGGACATAGAGGACAATAGGGATACTAGGAATGACAGGGCTAACATCAAAAGTTATCGACCCCACTAATTATGATGATTCTAGGTTTACCATAACTACCACTGGACCAACAATAGGTCCCACCATAATTATAGTATGGGCATGTGTATCACGTCACTTTGAGGGAAGCGCAGTCACCCGTGCATAGTAATTTTATGATCAATTTAATAAAAATGAACTAAAATTGGACTTGTTGTGTATGATTGATTAATTAAAAAACATTAATTAGTTAATGTTGATATTCTGCGGACGAATATTTATGCATATATCTTTTTGGTTAACTGTTGTGGTCATGTTCACCCCTTCATTAAGTGGTTACTACTTGGGTGAACACAATTTGGTAGAAGGGCATGCACATTGGTGGGCACATAGTAATTTTAGGATTAATTTAATTAAAATGAACTAAAATTAGACTTGCTGTGCATGATTGGTCAATTAAGAAATCATTAATTATCTGATGTTGATATTGTGTTGGTGAATATTAGTGCATATATCTTTTTGGGTAACTATTACGGTCGAGCTCACTCCTTCCTTAAGTGGTTGCTATTTGGGTGAATACAAATTGGTGGAAGGGCTTGAACATTAGTGGACACATTGATTTTAGGATTACTTTATTTAAAATGAACTAAAATTGGAATTTTTTTGGTTGATTGACTAATTGGAAAACATTAATTAGTTGAGGGACTCAAAGTACTCTTAGAATTAGTTAGAGCCTTTAATCCTAGTATTTGTATGTTGTCCCACATGCAATAATATTTTATACATGTTTCGTTTTCTCGTTCACATTAGAAAACACTGGTCATATTCACACCTTCTTTTTATATATTTTCTCAGGAAAAAATGATTCACGATGATAATTACTTGCAACGGATGATCGGGAGGTTATGGTTGAACCACACTAAAACATCTTTTATTATTGTGCGCCATATATATGGAACTCCTATTTATCGATATTGGATTAGGAAAATTGAACAGTTATTTACCTTACAAATCATGGAGTTGATTTCTCGCAACCATACCTATTCAATCGTATTCCATTTTCCTTGCCAGAATGTTGGGATAAGGTGATAAAGAATATATTTCGCATTCATAACCCTGACTATGCACTGACGTTAGTGACATTATTAGAAAAAAAGTAAAAATATTAGTCAATGGAGGATAGAATTTCATAAACAAAGCATTCACCCAGGTTGTGACGTCTTACAAGATATGCACAATAAATGTGAGCTTGTAAAAACTGAAGAAAAAAAATTCGGGTTCTTGTCACGAACATTTATATGACATTCATAGATACATTTCCGCCCAGTTGGCCAAGTGCATCGTTTTCAAATATTTATAAAAAATATACCAATTAGATGGAAATCAAACACATCGAGCATGTTTTGAAATCTCTTGAAAAGGTATATATACGTATGAGTCTTAAACTTGATTGCCATATGTTATTCACTAATTTTTATTTTATTTATTTGCATAAAACGTCAAATAGGAACAAAGATAATATTTAAAATAACCAAAATCATCTTTCAACTCAATTCTCTCCTAATCCACCACCTGAATTCTCGACGCATATGGGTTCAAAATATCTACTCTTCCGCATGTTCATTATACTACTCCATCTGAACTGGCTTTGAGTCATCAAACTTCACAAAACCTATTAATCCAACTCCCTTAACTTATGTTAGCAAGGAATCCCAAGCACAAAATAAGAAGCACGTTAGGTTCTTCGTTGTTGCGAATCCTACCGATAATAAAAATAACATTCATATTTTTAAAGCTTGATGTTTGACTCTCGAAACTATGAATGTGGGCATTGGGGTCGTAGACAAATGGAAGAATATTGATTATGCCGTAAAAATGACATGTGAGATCAACTTTGTAAAAATTTTACATTCACACCTTGTTCGAATGAATTTTCTCTTTCCCGAGTAGCTGAACGCTTAAAAAAAATCTAAAGGGCCTTCGAAAGGTTCACATCTGGCGGGGACATGAGGTTTTGACATTTTAGGGTTGAAAGAAAAAGTTTAGTAAAATGTTGAAATGCCTGTCAACCAATGACTTCTTAGAGAAGAGTCCATTGAGGAAAAACTTTCCTAGAGAGAAAATAGATAGAAGAGAGCAAAGATAGTTAATGGCCATAAACTTGGGTCCAAATCATATGATAATTTGAAGTTGGAATGAGAATAAAGGACCAAGGGAACTCCGAAAGAAGGGAAATGCCTTAATCGGGTCAACTTGTACTTAGATGCCTGACGAGATAAATAAACCACAAAATTCTTTTACAAATATTCTCCGACAGTGGTGAGTTTGAATTTAATTATCATATATATACACACTATAATAAAATAATGTTGAAATTACCATCCTAAGCATAATATTATACTATTGGAAAATAGAGAAGGCATAAGGAGGAGTCAATCCGAGTGCAACCCCCATGACATTGACTTAAATGCCGTATCCAAGGTACTTGGGAAGGAAAAAATGGGAGGATAAGAGATGTGGTCTCAAGAATGTCGAGTACCAAATTACAACACACTGCACCTTTATTGTATGCGCACTCTTCGATGAGGAATCATATGTCAAGCTAAGCTGAAGAGCAAGCCAATATGAAAGAGAAAGTGTTAGGTCTTAATAAGGACATGAGCTTTGTTACTAATACCTTATGACTGAAGTTAAGTGATTTTTCTAATTGCTTAGTCAACAATAATAAAAATATTAGTTCATACCTCAAGGTTTTCCCTCTCATTTGCCTTAAGATTTCCCCTCCCAAATGCCTTCCTAAACATTCCCATCTCATCCACTTACCCTATTTTTGCGCACCATCATCGTCCATCAATGGTGACTATTTTGAGGAGTATTATAAGAGGTACTTGGCCAATACCATGGTCATTGGAACATGCAAGCTCATTTATGTGAATTCGAGAACACATATGCACATTCATTCTTTGAAAGTCTGTAAGGCTAATATATTGGTCGATACAATCTACTCGGGTTGCAGACATGAGCCTGTGCATGTTGACCACATAGGTTAATGGACTACGCTATAAGAGTATAAGGGGGACATATTTTTTGGCCAATTTATTTGTTGGTGAGGATTATACGATGAATAATGTATTATTTTGGGAGAAGTTTGTAATGTTCCTTTAGATTTTGGGACACATTTATAATTATTTTAATTTTGTGGGACACGTGATGACATCTTAATTTATTTAAAATTTTATTTTCCATGTTTTAATGACATCTTAATTTGTTTGGTTTTATTTCATATTGATTGAATTCTTAGGTCGAATGAATTTTCTTGAATTATCAATTAAGAGTTCTTGCAACATGACCTTCATTTTAACCTATTTATATAGATGAATTAAATTTTGAAGACTCTCTAACAGATTTCCCATAATACAAAGAATGGATAGGAGAGAGTATTAGAGTCACTGGTAAGCATGTAAAGGGCATTCGTGATTTTGTTAAATATGTAGATATAAATCTTATCAGTAATAAGATCCTATATTCGTGCACCCGTTGTATGAACGAAAAAGTTAAGTCTTTGGTAGACGTTGAGTTTCATTTGAAAATGTGGTGTATGTCGAAAGACTATAAGATATGGACATTCCATGGGGAAAATAATGTACCATATGTTTCAAAATAATTAGTGTTACCCGATTGGGTGAAAGTGGTGAATGATTCCCCTACACATCATCCTTTGACTGACCTAATTGATGATTCTTACAGAGTCCACCACCATCAAACCACTACCCTATAGATTCGGATAATGTTCATTATGACCAAGTCAATGAATAAGTTGATGCTAAATTACCCAAAGGTCGGTGATACACACGGTTAAAAGTCGATGCAACTAGACCTTTGTATAAAAATTATGATGAATATAACTCTGTATTATATGTAATGATCGGTTTTCATAATTTGAAGGCTCACTTCAGTTTGTCGAGTAATAAAGTAACTGAAGTTATTAAGTGGGATAAATACATTCTACCAAAAGATAAGACGTCACTAGATATTTATCTGACAACAAATAAGATCTTGAAGGGCTTGGGATTAAAGTACAAATCTATTCATGTAGGCAAGTATGATTCAATTTTCTATCACAATGAACATGAAATGAAGGATAAATGTCCTATATGTAATGAGACAAGATTTACTGTTTGTGAGAGTACAAATGATAAATCCACTAAATTTTGCAAGTGCTTGTAAGTCCCACAATAGGTATTGAAGTATTTTCCCTTCGAGCAACGATTAACATGATTTTTCACTATACCATGGATAACACAGGCCATGACATTGCACGCTAGCCGAGGTGGATGGGAATATAATGCGTCATTGATACAATCGTATGGCAATTTTTAAATGCACGACACTCTAAATTTGTAAAGGAACCTCGTAACGGTCGTCATGGATTATTAACTGACGAGTTTAACCCTTTCAGTAATTTAAGCACTAATCAAAGTTATTAGTTAGTTCTCTTTGAGCCTTTAAGTATCCCTCCAACACCGTGCATGAGAAAAGAGTTCAAATTATTGTCGTTGTTGATAATTAGGTCAAAGGCTCTGAGTAATGAAATTGATATTTTCTTAGCCCCATTATTTGAAGTACTTAAAGAGTTGTGGGATGGACGCATGAGGGTATTTGAAGATCATAACGGTGAAGAGGTCACACTTAAAGAAATGGTGTTATGGGTGATCCTCGACCTTCCTACCTACGGGACCTTGTCCGACTGTAATTTTTATGGTTATTATGGATGTACCATATGTGGGGAGGAAACTAATTCCACTTAGCTACATAAAAGTGGTAAGATAAGTTATGCCGATGATCATAAATTTCTGCCAAACCATCACCTCTTTAGGAATGATAAGTCTAACTTTTTACCTACTGGTCACGAGCATAGGATGCAACCTACTCGACTTTCTAGCTATTAAATCAAGGAGAAGGTTGCAAATTTTAGGAATAAGTTTCTTGGCAAAAACTCTTAGTTTGCAGGTCAAAAATAAAAATTAAGGGAGGATCCAAAAGATCCTAGCAAAATTAAGGCATAATCGAGACAATCAATCTTATTTAACTTATTGCACTGGAAAAAGAACTGAGTAAGGCGTGCAATTGACGTGATACACAGAGAGAAGAATTTTGTGAAACATGAGATAGGAACACGTCTGGGTGGATCTCATTCGAAAGATGGAGAGAAGGCACACCGCGATCTAAAGGAGATCAAAATTAAAAAACCATGGTTAAAAATTAATCCTAGAATGAAGAAATTCACTTCATGCAGGTTCTTTAACTTTAACTACTTTTGAGAAAAATACCCTCTTAGACACGTTATTCAACTTGCGTACTCAGACCGTTTATTCCGATAATTTTCATAGGGTTGTAAACTACCAAACAAATGACCTAAAATAGTGCAAGTCTCACGATTGACAAGTCATCATTTAATAAATCCATTTATTTTTTAGGCATTGCTTTTCTAAGTATAAAGATCTCCACAAGGAAATTATGCAAATTAATTTGTGCTTCACCATACTGTGTGGAAAAAGGAAAATAAAAATCATTTTTAAGTTAAGAAAGAAGCTTTATCCGAGTTGACTTATGTGTTAGAGAAATAATTTCCTATATAGTTATATAATATTAGCGTACACCTATTATTACTTTTATGTGATGATGATTTATTATGTGGAACCTTCAGATATCGCTCAATGTATCCTTTCGAGCACTTGATAAAAACCATCAAATATTACATTAACAATACACGATATATCAGAGGGTCAATTGTGGAAGAATACATAATAAAAGAGTCATCGCTATATGGTCGGGAATATACGTCGGAACAAGGGCTTTGGAGGTCCAATCATTGTGGCGACGAGTGGTCGAGGAACCTGATGAGTTTGAGGATGAATTTTCCTTCGGGAAACCTAAAGAGATGAGATTCACCAATTTAGAATACGAGCAAGTCGCTCATTAAGTCTTCGAATTGCAAGATGAAGTTGAAGATTGGAGAAAGTAAGTACCTACATATATAACGTATTTTTGTTTGATTATCATCATTCTCTATATTACCATCTAAATTCTATAATTTCATGAACACGTGTAGGAAGTATGAGTGTGAAATTTCCCAAAATCAGAAGCGAAAAGATTAAACAGACACGATGAATGATTTTAGGTCTTGGGTATTAAAAGAGATAATTATCACCTATTTTATTGTGGTTACTTGTGTATGTGTTATAAAACATATCCTAATACAAATCCATTAATAAATAAAACATAAAAAAAGAGGTGATGTCTCTTCAAGGCTTGAACTATTAGCCAAAGGTCCCAATTTTTGTGCAAATGAGTTAAAAATATTATGCGCCAATAGTTTTGACTTTGTCTCTTGCCCGTACGAGGATAATATATTAACGCAAAACAATGAATTTAAGTTTTTTCCTTGATTTCTTGTGTGGCTAGAAAAAGAGATAAAAATCTAGAGGATAGGATGCCAACCTATTATGGGATTGTCCATTTAATCTTGGAACTAGATTACTTAGATTTCAAATAAACTGTCTTTTATTGTGAATGGGTGAAGGTGGAGGAGACTACTTGCCTCAAGACTTGTCCTGGTAGATTTATCTAAGATGAAGAGTAAAGATCACATGGTCGACAAGCTTTTTGTTTGTGCCTTTCAAAAAGTTAAATAAGGTACTCTACTTAAAGTGCATAAATGACGACAATCGGTCTGTTGTAATTTGGTTAATGTGTCCACTCATCCATATAGTGAAGCCAAAATATTGTTACGAACGAAAAAATGTTGTTCAGAGGGTATTAAAATTATTTGGGGCATTTAGAGTGGTTTTAATCGATGACGTGTGGAAACCATTGATTAAAATACAGACTATTAGTCCGTCTTATAGGCTTATATAATTATAGGTATGCCCAACCTTCTTTTGGCCAAGTCTATTTTCCTGGCTATTAGCATGCATTTCATCTGATGGGTTCCATAAATTGGGAATATGATTGTTTTTTCACAATACTGAAGTTGATCAAGGCTAGTGACAAAAATAATTTTAGTTTTGTATGTGTACCCTTGAACTTTGATTTCCAAGTGTAACCAATTGAACTCATCAGGTGTTTCAACTAGTGACAAGGTTATGTCGTAGTCTTTTTATGAAGCTTGGGAAAACCTGGTGAGCTTGATTTGTCATACCTAGACTAAAAAGTTCAAGTGTACTCACATAACACAAAAACTATATTTGTGAGTATCCTTAATTAGTATCAATATTCATAATAAAACAATCGTATTCCTAATTTGTGGAATTCTTAAGGTGAAGAACATGATATTATCCCGGCTTATAGCTTTGGGTAAAATAAGGTTGTGTGTAGATATATTTTGTCCAAGCTTATAAGCCCGACTAATAACCTGCGTTTCAATAGATGGGTTTCATACAACGTCGATTAGAACCACTCTCGATGCCCCCAGAAGGTTAATCCCCTATAAAAATCACTTTGTTAATATTAACAAGATTTTTGGTTGATCGTTCGATTCATTGAACACATTAATAAAATTACTAATAGGACATTAACATTATAATTTTTTGTTGTGATAGAACCACGTGAACTTTAATGCCAATTTATTTGGCTACGTAGGCGTCCCGAAGTCAAATTGGGGTTCAAGTCCTTTTTTACGTAGACCTATTTATTTCCTCTTTATTCTTGTGTGTACTTACTCTTGTCGCTCACATCAATGCACTATGCACAATAAACTTGTTAAGATAACGATTTGGGTTTGGTAGTTATAATGAAACTGACACGATAACACATTAAGAAAATAACTCAATTTTCTCTTTGCTTATAAATTATGTTCAATAAATTTTGTAATATTTGTAAATTTGTTTTACGTGAGTACCCTCGTATTTTTCTCGAGGGCCTAACCCATCGAATTCATACGGGATTTCAAGCTTAACAAGGTTATATCATAGTTTTATTATGAAGCTAAGCCAGATGCGTTGGACCGGTTAAACCTCCATGAAAAAAAATCAAGGATACTCACACATATGTCATCCATGTAGTTAGCATATTCTACTCATATATATAGTTCTTGTGCACTCAGTTCCTCCTTGCTCACATTTTATAATATCCTTTATGTTAAACTAGTACCATAAATGATATTATGCATATTTTAGTATTCTTATTCCATTTGTAGCTTGTTTATTATACTTCTACCACTAATCCCACTCTTTTTTATTATCATATATACATTCACATCTATTTATATAAACCCAATCCCTAAAAAGGGAGCTTAAACCATAATTATCAATTTAGAGCATTTTCACGATTTTCTATACTCTCAATACATTTAACATCTATTTTCATAAATGAAAAGAGACACCAGATAAACCCTAGATTCGGATTATCGGTTATACCCAACTTTGATCATATTACGAACTACGTGGACTTTGATGCCATTATCGGCTACATAGTCGTGTTGAAGTCATTTTGGGATTTAATTCCTTTCTTACCATTTAGAACATTTTGAAATATTTGCAGATCTAGTTAAGGAAGGGGCATTTTTCATATTTTCAGGGAATGAACACTTTGAAGATTTTAATATTTATTTATGTTGGATTAATGTAATTAATTTGACTGCTTAATAATTTTTGTATCATTGTTTTTTGATTGATGTATTAGTTAGTTATAGAATGGAATTATATACAAGTTTGATAACATGTACAAGAATTTTTTGGAAGCAAACAAATATAAATTATTTTTTAAAATAAATTTATTATTGGTCATGGTCCAAAACCCTGACGATATCCGTGACAAGATTTCAATAGGTTAAACTGTGGTCATGGTTCGAAACCGTGGCCAAAATACTCATGGTCTTGATTGGTGATAACAATTCATGGTAGGTTGTCACGGTCAAGAACTGATGAGTGCATTGTTTTATATATTTTATACCAAAGTTTTTTACTTTGTTAGGCCTATTTTATTTTCTTTAATAAGTTCTTAGGGCCAATTTGTTAAATAAAAAAAATGCAATAATGATTGGATATAGATTTAAAACGAAAATTTTAATGGTAAAAGGGGCATTTTAATAATTTTATAATTTTCTTGAGCTAATTTGTGAAAGACGTTGTCTAGTGAAAATTTTGCCGGGAATGATTGAATTGGGTACGAATTGACAATTGACTGGAGAAAAGCAGAAAAAATTTATTTTTACGATAATTTGAGAAAAGCTATTTTACACTTGTGAAATCGAAAAAAAAGATGGAATTTTTTATTCTTCGAATTGGATGAAATTCAGTATGCGTGTTTGGGTAGTAAATATAAAAGTCACCGAGTGGGGGGAATATTTAGAACCTTATTCCGGTCCTAAGAGTAAAGGAGGTAGAGTGTTCGGTTCCAACACTTTTCGGCCAATTGAAGAGAGTTTCCCCCTAAACCAAATATCTCACCTAATCAATCCAAAACCTGCTGGTCAATGCCAGGTGGACTTCCTACTTCGCGCAACCTCCTAACGATAGCACTACTGTGTAGGTAGGTTCAAAACAAATACACAAGTAATCACATATATATAAGTAACCCACAATATATATATATATATATATATATATGAATTACTGACTACGTACAAAAATCCCATCGCATACTACTCTACCAATCCTGAAGTCCGAATCGACGTCCAAATTATACATTTAAATCTTCACTTACTTGAATTGCATTTCGTCTCACCCGAACCATCTAGCCGTTGGCCTAAAAGACGTACTAGCCATTGAGGATGTTCCTTAATAATCCCAATCTACCTCGAAATCCCATACATCCATTCATCACACACTAATGGGTCGAAACAACGTGCAATAAAAATCAGGACAGGCCAACAAACTGAACTAATTCGCTTGGCAGACCGAACCAATTTTGTCAAGGGAATCGATTTCCTCCCCCAGGGAACCGATTCGGCTTACTCGGTTGCCCTTCATCTTTAACCTCAGGTTTTTGCCTCCCAAACCCTTCAATGGAGGTCCCAAGCCTCCCATATCAATACATAATCACCCCCCAGAAGTATTTTAACACCTAATTAATCTCAAGCCCAATATCAATTCTCAAGGATTCCTAAGCATTTATCTAATTTATTTAACTCAGAATTACTCATTCTTGGAAATTCATTAATATAACACCGTATCAATGTTCTTCATGTTCATATACATATTCCTCGAATTTAATCAAGAATTTGTCACTTATTAATTATCAATCACTATCATTGGTTAAACACAAACCAACCTCCTTTCAATTAATCCCCAATGATTTTATCTTTTAATTTTTAGATTAGTTACTAATTAATAACGAAATTAATTACACGCAGAATATTGCAAATCTAAAGCAAGTAAGCACTTGCCTTGTTAGATTAAATCCGATGTATCGACTCGCAGAGATGAATTGATTCCCAAAGATGTTATTCCTTTCTTCTCTAAGGTTTCTTTTTCTCTTTTCTCTTCTCTTTGATCTCTCCTCTAATCTCTAGTTTGCAGAGGCTAGAATGAGACTGCAATCCACTCCATTTAACCTTAAATACTTCTTAATTACATAATAATTCGGTTTTTAGGTGTAGCCTTATGGGTAAAAAGACAACTATACCCCTATACAAGCCCTAATATGTCTAAAAAGCCTCTGTAACCTAATTGTAACCCCAGAATACATATTTTAAACTATTTCGACCCATTTTGGATCACTGGTGCACTAAAAAAGGTCATCTGAGTCACCCAACTAAAATATACCTTCATATCATTAATCGGGATCGACATGTGCATACAGTACGCGTCACCCTCAAACTATTTAAATCTGTCGTTCTAACTTTCTAATGACATAATATAATAATCGACTGCTTTTCACTTATTAAACGAATATATAATAATCCTCATCTCTATTTACTTATGATACTCAAGTAAATAATAATAATAATCGTAAATATTAATTTTGAACTCGTTAATTAATATTTTCAGAAATCAATTTAATTACCCCAATTAAATTAATAATTAAATGCACACGTGGAAATAAAATACTCACAAAAGTATGGGGTATTACATCCGTGATCACTATTTTTGGTCACGGAAAAAATGGTCACGACCGAGGTCCGTGATCATCTTAGGTATTTAGTGTGGTGTGTGTATAGAATTATCTAAATGATAATTCAAGGCAACCTGATAATTAGAGTTTAGAAGTGCCACTCTAAAGAAGAAGCTACATGCAGACTAAAGTGTCTAAGATTATGGGAGAAAGGATACTTGGGATGTGTGCTTCCAAGGACACGCCCCTTCTAATTTTTAGAAGAAAAGAATTGACTGACCGGGCCTTCAATAGATCGATCAGTCGTTACATAAAAATAAGAACATTCAGTTTGCCTTTAGTAGACCTGCTAACTAAAATCCATATGAGGGGATTCAATACGGAAATGGTAACTGCAGTGAATAGGAAAATGTCTAAATTGAATTCTTTGCCATTATTGGCTGGAATAAAATCTTTGCATATCTATTCTAAAAATCTTTGTCATCATTATAATAAAATCACTCTAATAACCCAATAACAAAGCATCTTTCATAAATAAAAACTATCTTATTCATAATATTAGGAATAAAGGAAAAACCCCTTTAAGCTTAGAAAAGAAAATACAAAATAAAAAACATAAAAATACAAAAGCCTAAGATCAAATACAAGGTCCAATAAACGACAAGTCACCATTGACCTCCTCTAAATCTAAATTGGAGACTGCAACCCACACCACCTTACCCTCTCGAATAACTAGGCATCCCCGAGGAGGTATAGAAAAGATAGATCCTTGATGCATAGGGCGCACTCACCGAGAAAACTCAGTCATGTCAAATGATGGAACTCCCAAACCTCTACAAGGAAAAGAGCCCAAAGCATCCTAGACATTTGGATGCCCCTCGCCCATAGCATTCATTATCTTATTGAGATAGGTAAGATAGGCGCCCATCATCTGGGACTTCTGCTCCAGCACTCCTCACAAGACAGTGAAAGTCTGTATTAATAAATGGAGCATAAAAAATCTAACTTCAAATTAAAAGCAAAAAAGAATTTAATCAAATAAAAATCCATCACGTACCGCAACTCTCGCAGGAACAACAAAATAAGTGTGGGAAGGAGGAACTGGTACCTCATACACCATGCCATCATCCTCTTTGTACCGAACGAACAATATTAAAATTGTGATGACCAACAAAAGAGATGAAGAACGGTCTGACATTACAACCGCTCCCGTAGCAGGTCCGTTAGAAGGCAGGACAAAAGTAGCACTAAGGGGAGCCTCCCTCAAACCCTCATCCTCTCCAGCATTAAGGACTACCAACATTAGTCTATCAGTAATAAAATCATCATAGGGGATAATTTATTCAAAGTGGGCAACCCCCACTTCTACTCCCCGTGTGTAGACTCCAGGTCATCTAAAGAGAGCAGATGCAGAGCCCTCATCTCCAAAAGAGGTACCACAAGAATACTTAGTTATGCTAAAAAGGGCCATTGATGGACAACTGACGCCACCACAAATGTGTATCTAGTGTTCGTAATGATATAGCCTCAAGTGCAAGCCTGTCGCGTTAGTAATAAACCCGATAAGTCGGAATCGTCTCCACAGGGAAATAGGACGAACGAAGTCGTAACGATGTTAGAAAGATTGAGAACCCTAATTTGACTCTAAAAAGAACGAAAAGGTGATTATGGGAGGTGGACTAAATATAAGCAGAAATAATAGGAAAATTACCTACAAAATTTAGAAATAAATTAAAAGCTTTTTGACCTACTTAAGAAAAGTAAAACTGTAATGAAAAGTGCAAGTGAGAAAAATGAGTAAGGATACACTCCTCCAACCCTAGTTCTTTTAACAATGTTCAAACCTAATTCGGAATTGAATTATTTGAGTAAACCCAGTCTTTAGTACTCCCAAGCATTACATATATGAGGGATCGTAGCCCGCACCATACATAATCAAGAGACGAGTAAAATAATGTCATATTAGCTACATACGCGTTGCACTCTTAAGCATCCCGGTTACCTAGGGCAAACGAGATCAAAAGTCCTGTAGCGGTTGTGATCACCATACAACACGATTAACTCAGTTATTTAGTTCAAAATCAAATTTTACTCATTCATCAACAACATCGGGTTGGATTCATGCATCCCAACCCTTAGAAAATTAGCCAGACATAGTAAAAAAAGAAGAAAGCATGATTTTAATAAAAGAAGACATCTTAACTAGTAACTTAGAATTAAGAAGAATGAAATTATTAAAAAATCAATTAACTAAAGAAATTATGAAAGCAAGAATGGAATGAATTTACTTAAATTGTAAAATCTTGAATCAAATCCTTACAGCAAACTCTTGAAATGAAAACTACGTTTTTTTATTGTTCTCTCTTCAAAACTAAGTAAAAAGCTCCTCTAAAACAGAGTACAAGCCTCTCGAATGTCTGGGAGGACATTGAAATATATACACTGCAAAATTTGCAAGAGTTAAAGTCATGCAAGACTCTAGCTGGAACAGTATAAACCCAAATCTCGAACCTCAGATCGATCCGGTGGTAATATTTTGGATCGGTCCACTCAGACCAGATCGATCCCTTTATTTTGGAAAATGGATCGATCCGTTAAATGGCCTTGATGCAGTGACCTTTGGGGGCCGGATTGATCCTTTTTTTATGAAGATTGGATCGATTTAGTAAATGTATCCTTAGACAGTGGCTTCTAGTGTCCATATCGATCCTTTTTTAGGCCATCCGGATCGGTCCGGATTTCCTTCTCAATTTCTCTTCATTTTTTCTTCAATTTCTCGTGATTATCTCGTATCTTAAGATCTTCATAAGTTCAACTCCATAACTCGGATTGAAACCCCGTTTCTTCCTATGCACTCATAGACTTGATATCTTTGACTTTTATTTTGGGTCTTTGATCGGATTCCTGGTGGAAGTTACACTTTTACCCTTTTGATTCGTCTTCTTTCTTCTCTCTTGCTTCTTTCGGTTTCTTTCTTTATTTCATATATTAAATACCTGCAAAATCAATAAAATATACACAAAACTCGAGATACGTTTTAGACGAAGCCGTTAGCAATGATATGAGATAAATCAACTCGTTTAACATTGTCTGAGGAAATAAAAGCCTCTAAATTTAGGGGAAAATTTGGAAGAATTTATGCCTAATCAAACCCCCCTAACTTAGAACTTTGATTATCCCGAGCAATGTAAAAGAATCAAAATATGGTCCAACTCTAAAATGAGATAGCATACCTCTTTCGCGGGCGAACGATTACATTTAACATGTTCAATAAGCCTTTAAACCCCTAGGTTACTCTAGTAGGACGAGGGGTGTCTCGTGAGGGTTTGTAGTGAATATAGCCACAAAATTCGTTATTGACTCAAAGAAAAATCAAAATACTTAATAATTGTACAATCTACACTTCCCAAAAACCGGTCACTATAAAATCATTTTCACGAGTCTTAAACCATAGTGTGTGTCTGCGAAGCCAAAAATCGAACCGCTAATCTCCACCAATTGATCATTACGTTACTTTTCGAAAATTCGCTTTGATTTCAAAATCTCAGCGAATATACTCACAAACGAATCAATCGAAAGTGTGACTATTCTCTTGGTGTGTGTGATACAAGGAGTAAATATGATGGACAAAAATTCATGTACACCATTTTGAAAGACGGAATTTTTATGGTGAAAAGATCTCTTCATCGGAATACGGTCATAGGGAAATGGGAAACATCATCTCTTTTTCATGCCATGTAATCTCTTTTATTATCTTTTGTGCCTTTGCTCTCCACGCGGTAGACAATTTCACAATTCGAACTCGGTTAGGACTTTCTTGGGTTTAAGGTGTAATTGGGTAACATGGAAATGGTTGGGAAATCTGGAATTGAAATTTTTTCATATGATGTCCGTTAGTGATTTTTTGGGCATTTGCTCATTTTCTCTTTTTTTTTTCTTCTATTTTCACACTTTTCTTTTCTTGCTATTTTTGTTGAGCATTTTCTATTTTTTTTCTTACCCGTTTTTATGCACCTTACGGACTTTATTTGATGAATATTCGATTTTCACAATTCTGGGCTACTTGGTTTTTTCGGGTTATCAAATGAAAAGAAAAAACTTTATTAAGCACAAATTGGGTTGCAAAAAGGTTAATTTTTCATTACTTTTAATGGCTAATATTTTTGGGTAACAAACGATGGCCTACTTCATTGTCCAAATGGGAGTTGCTTTACCATATGCGTCTCGAAATTAATTTAGTTTAGAGATATTTTAGTGCGCGTTATTCAAGACAATATTTCACACATTTCCCATAACCGCTCAAAGCAATAAAATAAAGATCATCAACAACTTATTAAAATGCTGAAAAGAACTTTGAGTTAATCATAAACTCGGATTGATTTAAAAAACTCAAAAAAATCGTTAGGCTCGAAAATTTACTAGGTTGTTTAATCGCCACACTTATTCGTTAAGTCATCAATTTTCACTCAATTTCCATCTTTGGTCAATTTTGGCTTTGTGCATCTGATTTTTACAACTTGAGACAAAATATTTGTGACATTTTTGAAGTTTTTAAATTCCAATATTTATTTATTTTGAAGAAAATATTTTTGGATTTTTCAGAAGTTTTCAATTTTTTTTTAATTTCTGGGCATTTTTAAAAATTTGTGAAGTTTAGAAAGACGCACTTGTGACCCCCCCCAACTTAGATTTTTGCATTATCCTCAAGCAAAAAGGACTAAAATCTAACTCAAAGCTAATTACAAGTGCGAAGAAATAAAACGAACAAATAGTGAAAATGCAGAATTTTATATAAAATGACCCACATGAGTTACAAGGGAAAGGGAGACAAATAACCAACTGTGATAACAACCAGCAACTTCACAACCAAACTGCAGAAATGGCATCACTGGGGTGGGGCATGGGATCCACCGGGTGCATTCGGGTCATAAGGGTCATAGAAATATAGCGGTGGTGGTGTACCCATAGTCACCCGATACATCTCCGCTTGGAGACGCTTGAAGATGGTGCATCATACTGGTGACGCACTGATAGGAGCTTTAGTCGGCCACCCTATCAGTGTTGTATTGGATTATGAACCCATCGAGTCGTGTTTCCACCGCCGAAATATGTCGGCTAATTTTTTCATTAGTTGGCAAAAAATCAGAGTCCTCATTACTATCATACTCCTCGTCACCTTCACCCATCTCTATATCCTCATCTTTTTCCTCGCTGCTTTCTTCATCATCACTCGCGCCCTCTTTTTCATCACTATCCTCTTGTGCTAGTCGGGCTTGGAAGTTTTCTCATTGGCTTTCACTTCAAGTCTCGGTGGTTGCACCAAAAGGAGCTGGGAGGTGGGGGAAATCCTGTGGGGGGGAACTTTCAACGTTCTCTAGCATGGACGTGATGAGCCGGGCATAGGGGAGAGGATTTTTCCCCTATTATCCGTGACTGAGAAGAATATGTCCTTATAAATGTATGGATCCAGGTTTATGGGGGTGTTATGGTCGAAGAGGTGATATACGAGGGTGGCTTGATGCGGGGGCATTGTCGAGTTATTTCCCATTGGGAGAATGTTTGTGCATATGATTTTGAAAGTGAGGCGCACTTTCTCGTTAGCTTGCTCACCGGGAATGTCTCGGTGATCTAGTTAGTGTTGGGGTCAATGCGGGACATGCACACGTCTTTGTCAAGTGGCAGAAGATGGTAGGGTTATGTGTATAGATGGGGGCTTGGGACATCTTTGGCAGCCAACTTCTGGAGTAGAAGGTCCAAAGATAATGGGACGCAGATGCCGCTTACATATGCTTCAGCCTCGTTGTGCTCAATGCGAACAAGTGAGCCATAGAATGCTCGTACTTCATTGGGCCACACCGCGTCATGAGGCTCATTTAGGAAACGACACCAACCCCGTGACATAAAAGGTGCAGTGACGAAGTTTGGCATGTCATTCCAATTGACTTGATGATCCACTTGGAGCTTGTGAGTTTTCCCGAAGAAATGCTCACACCAATCTTGTTCTTGAAAGGAACGGTAACCGGCGGCTCCGTCGCCGAGAATTTGGGTGGACTCGTATCTTTAGGGAATTGATTGGTTGGCCATGGTACCTGGAGGTAGTAGAATTTCTGGACAAAAAGAGGGAAAGAGATAAAGAGAGTGAGAAGTGGTGGTGAAAATGTGGTGGAGAGGGTGTGGTTTTATAGGTGGTGAGGGAAGAGTGTAAGGTAGATTTTGGAGGGAAAAGGGGGAATGATTTGGGAGGGAAAAGGTGGTTGGGAAGGGTGGTGGATGAAATTGTAGGGAAAGAAATGGATTGGGGGAAAGGGGTGGTAAACCTTGGGAATGTAAAGGGTTACAGAAATCGGACCGATCTGGGTTCCCAGGACCGGATCTATCCAGACCCTTTTTTATTTCGATATTTCTCGCAAAACGAACCGATTTAGGTTCCCAGGATCGGATAGATCCGGTTCCCAAATCATCTCTAGTGCACCTTTTTGATGGTATACTCTTCTCTCATGACTTTCGGACGCTCCTACTAATGGTCCTACACTTGTTTGACTTCGAAAACCTCTCATCTCGACACTACGACCCTAAACGTTTGCCTTGTAATGCATGTGGGTGCTCGAATTCCTCTCCTTACGTGAAGTGAACCTATGAACTCTACTACCCTAACCCATGTATATCTACTATACAGAATAATTCACCCCATACACGTCGGGGGTGCGACGACCTCTTTATTTCAGTTCACTCTACCCCGTAAACGGGGTCCGATAACTAAATGGTGTCGATCTCTTCTACGTACGCCTCTACATATGTCTTTAGGCATTATCCATTGACTTTGAATGTGTTCCCCCCTTTTGGTTCTTCCAATTACATTACTCCATGGGGGAATACGCTTTTCACAACAAATGGACCAGTCCACTGAGACCGCAATTTACCCGAAAACAGATGAGGACGGGAGTTATGGAGAAGTACTTTTTGTCCAGGTTGAAACTCTTACCGCCGAATAATCTTATCTTACGTGAGTTTTATTCATTCTTTTGAAATCATGGAATTTTTAGACGCATCATTGCGTATCTCCTCTAACTCATTCAGTTGAAGCTTGCGAGCTTCACCGACTTTGTCCATATCATAATTTACCCTCTTAATGGACCAATACGCTTTGTGCTCCAACTCAACAGGAAGATGGCAAGGTTTTCCATACACAAAGCGGAATGGGGACATTTTGAGTGGGTTCTTGTATGCGGTACAGTAGGTCTATAGCAAATCGTTTAATCGAAGGGACCAATCCTTTCGGTTAGGATTGACGGTCTTCTCGAGTATGTTTTTGATTTCACGATTCGCCAACTCGGCCTGCCCATTCATTTATGGGTGATGTGTCATTATAACTTTATGAACGAAACCATACTTTCTCATGAGCTTCTCTAATGGCTTGTTGTAAAAATGTGTGCCAGTATCACCGATTATCTCTTTCGGTGGACCGAAGCGAGAAAGTATGTTTCTTGCAGGAATCTTATCACCATTTTATTGTCATTAGTCTTGGTAACTATAGCTTCCACATATTTGGAAACATAGTCTACCGCGAATAGGATGTATAGGTAGCCAAAGGACGGGGGAAACGGGCCCATAAAGTCAATACCCCAGCAGTCGAAAACCTCAATGATGAGAATCGGGGTTAATGGCATCATGTCTCATCGGGTTATCACCCCCATCCGTTGACACCTGTTGCAAGATTTTCAACAATTGTTTACATCTCAGAACATTGTGGGTCAGTACAAGTCACTTTAGAGAATTTGAGCGGTTGTTTTTTCACAGAAAAGTGGCTTCCACATGCTTTCGAATGACATAATTGGATGACTCTCAAATTTCGTCATCTGGTATGCATAGTCGAATGATTTGTTCGGGGGAATATTTAAAAAGGAATGGATCATCATAGAAAAACATGCGCGACCAAGTGATGAGCCTCTTCTTATCTTAAGGTGTCCAATCGGGAGGGACGACTCCCGTGATAAGATAGTTCACTATATCCGCAAACTAGGGCAAAAAACAGGTGGCAACGAGATGCTCATCCGGGAAGTACTCGTTTATGGGTGTAGGATCACTAGGTACGTCGTGCGAAAGTCGTGATAAGTGATCGCTGATGACGTTTTCTACTCCTTTTTTGTCTTTAATGGAGAGATTAAATTCTTGTAAGAGTAGGATCCACCTTATGAGGTGCGACTTTGCGTCTTTCTTTGCAAGTAGATATTTTAAAGTCGTGTGGTCGGTGAAACAGGTGATGGGGTAACCAATGAGATAGGACCGAAATTTATCTAGAGCAAAGACTACCGCTAGTAATTCCTTCTCCGTGGTGGAGTAATTGAGTTGTGGTCCAGTGAGAGTCCGGCTAGCGTAGTAGATGAAATGAGCCTTTTTGTCTTTTCTTTGGCCCAAAACATCCCTATCGCATAATCACTAGCATCACACATGAGCTCGAATGGTAAGGATTGATCCTGGGCTTGCATGATAGGAGCGAAAACAAGCATGCTCTTCAATTTTTTAAAAGCACTTTGGCATGCTTCATTCCATTCGAATGGGGTATCCTTCATAAGAAGGTTTCTTAAGGGTCTAGCGATGGCGCTAAAGTCCTTAATGAACCTTCTAAAACCCCGTGTGGCCCAAGAAGGAGCGCATGTATTTTAGAGATTTAGGTGGGGGTAGGTCATCTATGACATCGATTTTTTCTCTATCAACCTCAATCCCTTTGGATGAAATAATGTGGCCAATAACTATGCCCTCAGTTCCCATAAAATGGCATTTCTCCCAATTCAGCACTAAGTTATTCTCCACACATTGGGCTAGAACTTTCTCAAGATTAGCTAAACATAGATCGAAAGAGGTGCCAAAAATACTAAAGTCGTCCATAAACACCTCTAGCCCTCTCTCAACCATGTCACTGAATAAGCTTAACATGCACCTTTGAAAGGTCGCGGGTGCATTACATAAGCCGAATGGTAAACGTTTGTTGGCAAACTTACTAAAGGGACAAGTGAAGGTCGTCTTCTCTTGATCAAGTACATCTACCTCAATCTGGTTATATCCAGAATAGCCATCTAGGAAGCAATAATAAGGGTGTCCCTCTACTCTTTCAATCATTTGATCAATAAATGGCAAGGGGGAATAGTCTTTCCTAGTTTCTGCATTGAGTTTCCGATAATCAAAGCAAATGCGCCACCCAGTAGTGGTACGTTGGTGAGCTAGCTCTCCCTTGGAATTTTCAATCACTCTCATGCCTGAATTCTTCGTGATGACTTGAATGGGGTGTACCCACTTGCTATTCGATATTGGGTAGATAATCTGGACATCTAACAAATTTATGATTTCGGCCCTCACCACTTCTTTCATGTTTAGGTTCAACCTTATTTGCAATTCCCACGAGGGCTTCACATCCTCCTCGGGGTGAATTTTGTGAGTGAGGGCTTATCCCCTTTAGATCATCTATACACCAACCAAAAGAACTTTAGTGCTTCCTCAAGATTTTTAATAGCTTACCCTCCTACTCTTCATCTAAGCTAGAGGAGACAATAACAGGAAATGTCTCACTTTCACCTAGGATAGCATATTTAACGTTGAAGGGTAGTTTCTTCAATTCAAGAGTTAAAAATGTGTCGCTAGAGGGCACCGTGCGTGTCTATCTTGGCGAAGACTCTTCGAATCGAGAAACTCAACTAACATCTCTTGCGTCCTCGTCCGACGCTCTCTTATCAAGAAGCTCTCTTAACTCCTCAACCTCTCTCTCAAACTCGGTATAAGCTCCCTCTCTCTCATGATTGGACACCAGGCAAGCTTCCAAGGTGTCTCCACATAAATTTTCCTCAATGTGATCTTCTACGATCTCATCAATTAAACTCACTACGTGAAGATCATATTCTTCCCTTGCTTGTTGGGATATATTAAAGATGTTTGTTTCTAATGTCATGTTCCTGTAACACCCCGTAATTCTACTTAATTTTAAATTACGTAAGTAGAGTAATTTAATGGGATTAAATACGCTTTAATTAAATTACGTGAGTAGAGTAATTTAATGTGATTAAATATGTTTGATTTAAATTACGTGAGTAGAGTAATTTAATGTGATTAAATATGTTTGATTTAAATTACGTGAGTAGAGTAATTTAAATAGATATTATGTTAATAAAGATGAATATGTGTTATAGAAAATTTACTAAGGTGAATATAAATTTTCAATGTTAATATGTACGGTCTAGTGACTATATGGACGTACCGGATGTAGTTTGGCAAAATTAAGGATGAGAGTAGAAAAATATTTACGAGACTCAAATGATAATTTAGACTCCACGGTTGTTTCCGAAAGGGTCGAATTAGTCAAAATAGTGTACCCGGTCGGGTCATTTTCGGGCTAAACCGGGACCATTCGGGGGCATTTTGGTCTCTTTACAATTATGGGAAAGAAGATCTACGAATTTTTGTAACCCTAAATCTGATTATAAGAGTGGTGGCTAGGGTTAGAGAATTAGAGTTACACCATAGCCATTAGAGAGAGAGAGAGAGGCAAATTCCTTAGGCAAGAAGGAAGGAGGGATCATCTTAGGAGGATTTCACCACAAGGATTGTTGGGAAGGAGGATTGGAGTATCAATATCATCAAGCATCATCAACAACCACGAAATCAGACCCTACAAATCATAAGGCAAGTGGTTAATTGAAAAATAATTGAGTTATAATACCCATGTTTAAGCTTGAGGAAGAACATGATGTTTATGATATTCTTGGGAACAAACAATTGATAATAATCCATGATTGATTAGGATTTGGATGTAGGACGTTTTTGAATTACCACGTATGTTTATATCATAGAAAATCTGATGAGAAATTCATAAGAAAATCTGGAATTTTGATGAAAAATATAAAGAATGCAGTTTTAGGGTTCTTGAATATTAGAGAGATTTTCAGTGAATTTGACCAAGATTTATAATGATTTTGATGTTTTAAATCATTAGTAATCATCCCAGAATATGTAGGAATGATTAGAAATTGTTGGCTGTGAATATGATGACCTATCATGAAAGTTAGAGGTGTAAAAATGGTGAAACCCGTAGGAAGAAGATGAACTGGGTCTGTCACTGCTCGATCGATCGATCGACCCTTGAATGTCGATCGATCGAAGCAGTCGATCGATCGACCATCTTCCTTCGATCGATCGACCCTGTCTGGACTATAGAAAATTTGTGTAGAAATTCCTTTAATTACCGCTACTTAATGGGAACCTTAGAATTGATATTTTTCCTATGAGGGGACTTGGAAATTACCAGTAGGTGTACCATTAGGTTCCTCCACTAATGATTGAGTAGGAATGTTTGAGAAATAGGATGACGATAGAACGATTGACTAAGCCGTCAGTTGAAATGGTTAATTTAATTACGGAAGAGTGAGACTTAATTCCGGAAAGAAAATACCAGTAGGTTAAAATTAACTTAACTACTGAATTAAGGGAGGGGTAACTAGGACCCTTAGAGTTACGCGAATACTCGAATAAATACAATAGTGAGAGATATTGTAATATAAGTAAAATATATTACGTATGGGTATGATTTATTAGGTCGAGTGTGTACCTACTATATCTATATAAATAGGTTTGGGTTAAGAGAATATTACCTAAACTAATTATGTTAGGGTCGATGTGACATTCCGAACTAACATAAAGTTATTATATATTTGGGGTCGATGTTAATGCCGAACCAAACTTTGAACTGGTGCCGCGATGAAAGAGTCCCGAACCAGAATATGTGTATATATTTATATTTGTATATAGTTGGGGTCGATGGATCATTCCGAACCAACTTTCACTTGGAGTCGATGAATTATTCCGAGCCAAGGGTCCTTTGTGTGTAATAAAAGGATATATATTAGAAGTAACTAATATTAAATACATTGTTGTGGGAAAAAATGTTTCTATGTGCATAATCTACAAATTGAGAATAGTAGTCAATGAAACGAGATGTAAATGTCTTAGTAATAATTTATAACATGATGAAATTATTACATGAATAAGGACAACGAACAGTAAATGAGTTAACTACGGTTATGGAAAATATAATTAGGTAGACTAAGTATCCTCGATAGTACGTGCTACGTAATAGAGGTGAGGAAGATCTAGGGAGTGTGTGAAACCTTAATATGTGCAATCAATAACTTAATTGTGTTAACCGCTTGCAAAATATTTTCAAATGTTTTGAGTACTAACTCTTGCTATGTAAAATTTTAGAAACCTTTTAGGTGCCCAGCCACAAGGACACCCAGCTTGATTCATGTCAGAGATTTGGGAGTTGTATCCAGTGTGGAGGTTGCAGGGATTATTTAGACGCTTCCTCTTTTTCATTTCTAGTGCAGGATCTCAGTTTTATTATTTCTAGTTGGAACATGTCGTTCCACCTTTACTATTACAGTTTATTCTAGTTATGGATTTGTAGTTGTCTTTGGGCCGTGGTTTACGGCAAGACTTTATTTGCTTTCAGATTTTTATGTACTGAGCATTCATATCTAGTTTTGGTGATGTGTGGTTTGGATTATTTGTTGTTTAAGAAAGATAAAATTTGGCACCCGTTTTAATTACATTTAGGTGGTTAGTAATTTTTAAAAGGCGTTCGACAGTGATGCTAAGAATGAACCATTTAAGAAACCTATTTATATTAAAATAAGGCTTGATCACCCAAGGTTTAATTAGGCGGGGTGTCACAGATGGTATCAGAGCATCAGGTTCTAGTGTCCATAGGATCTGTACGGCTTACTACGATTCAGCGTTACGTTTGTTGTATTAGAGCCCTACTATTAGGATTGTTGATAAAAATTTCCAACTGTTGCGATATTGTACTTCTGCTCTTAAATTTTGTATAAAATGTGTACTTATACAATTTCAATCTTATTTTAGATGCCGCCAAGGAGACTGAGAGCAGAAAGGGCTGAAGCCAGAGAGGAGGTGAGGGAGGCTCATCAGGAGCCACAGGTACCGATACCACCACCCCCACCCGAGCTAATCTCCACTACTCAGGTTGCAGTGATAGTGGCTCAGGCAGTTGAGACAACGATGAGGGCAATGGAAGCCCACTTTACACAGCCCCAAGTACCTCCCCCTGTGGCACCGGCAGTGCAAGTTCCGGCAGGACCATCTACTTGGCAACGAGTCAGGGAGACATTTCAGAAGGGGCACCCACCCAAGTTTCAGGGCAGTACTGATATAGTGGAAGCATGCAACTGGAAGAAGAATATCCAGCACCACTTGCGCATGCCAGAGTGCACCGGTGTACAGGAACAAATGCTAGCCACTTTCCGTCTGTCAGGAGCGGCCCTACTGTGGTGGGAGTCAGTTACCACCACCGAGGAGAGAGATACTTTGACTATTTCTGAGTTTTGGGTACGGTTTGACCGCAAGTATTTCTCTCCAGCTGTAAAGTCTGAGATGAGAAAGAAGTTCAGCGAAGTGGTTCAGGGTGATCGCTCAGTTGCTGACTACGAATAGGAGTTTACCCGCTTGGCCAATTTTGTGCCAAACGAGGTGAGCAATGAGGAGAGGAAGAAGTCCAAATTTATGGAGGGCCTAACCTGAGAATCAGACAACACTTAATTGGTAATCCGGCATTGGTAACCTACACAGATGTCGTCAATGCCGCTCTACTACACTGTCAGGATCACCTTTTTTATACTAAGGGAAGTAAGAGGGGTGAGCCTAGCCAACCGGGCAAGGTGGATGGAGGTAGTGGCAACAACGCAACACAGCAGCAGGCACCGAGACAGTTGGGACAGGATTCCCGACAGGGGAACCCTGCCAAGAAGTTTAAGCACGGGAAGTATCGCTTCGATCGGCAGGGCCAGCAGGGTCCTCAGCAACCAGTTACTCAGGGTCGACAGGGCCAGGGTAATTAAAATGGGGGACAACAAGGCCAAGGGAGACAGGGCCAACGTCAGGGCCAACAGGGCCAAGGACAAAGACAGTTTCAGGGGCAGTGCTTCACTTGTGGTCAGCAGGGTCACAAGATCAGAAATTGTCCACAGCAAGACCGGGCACAACAGCAAGGTGCCCAACAGGGACAGCAGGCACCGTTAGCCCCAGCAGCAGTACAGGCCCCACAGCCAGGGCAGATGCAGTACGGACGTGTGTTCAACATCTGTGACATTCCATTTCAGCCAGCACCGCCAGCACCGCCGGCAGTTGCGGGTATGTTTCCTATTCATGGGCTTGAGGGGAAAATTTTATTTGACACAGGGGCGACACATTCGTTTATTTCCACTAGATTTGCACGGGCAACCGGCCTATTAGCGACAGCAGACACTCATCTTATGTGTGTGGAGTCACCGATGGGTAGTGGATCCCTTATACACTCGATTTGTAAGGGTGTGAACATTATGGTCGGGAGATTGAGTCTAGCGGCGGACCTTCTAGTGCTAGATATGGAGGGATATGATGTCATCCTAGGCATGGATTGGTTGGCACATAATAGGGCAATGGTAGATTGTTATGAGAGGACCATCGTGTTCTCCATCCCGGGGCAGGAGATGTTCCTTGTGGCAATGCCACTTCCCGAGGGAGGATCGCGAACTCATTTATATTATATTGAGGAGGAGACCTCACATGGGGTTGCCATTTCTCTGGACTCAATCCCTGTGGTGAGGGATTTTGAGGATGTCTTTCAGGAGATACCGGGGTTACCACCTAGTGTAATACCCCGTACTTTTGGTTATATTTATTTTTGGGATTAATTAATTAAATGCGTATTAATTGAAAATTAATCCGGGTTAAAAATACTAACGAGATGCGAGTTGGTATTTGATTATATGCATACATGTTTTTATATGAATATTGGATTATGAAAAATTTGTCGTGAGATTGATATACGGCATCTTAGAAATTTTGTTGAGACGCGTGTGACCGCCGCGTCATTTTATATTATTTTGATTATAAAAGTGAATTTAAAATATATAATCTGTATGGTCATTTTGAGTGTGCCAACGCGTCCGGAAGGGTCGAGATAGTCAGAAAACACTAGCCGGGGGTGTAGTTTGGGTCCCGGGATATTTTTAGGCCATACCGGCAACTTAAAGGGTATTTTGGTAATTTTACATTTTGAGGAATTAAAAGTGACGAAAATTGGGAGTTTTAATCTGATGTGGATTTAACCCACTAAACCCACTAACCAACCCATATTAACCCATTAAGCTACGGAGGCTATCATTAGGTTTACAACTTTCCCAAAGAAAACCCTAGCCACCTTAACTCAGAGACAATCAAGGCAAGTGTTTTAATTATATTTAAATTCGTAGAATGTTCCTTCCATGTTAGAAAATTGAAGAATATCAATTGTTCTTGAAAGATAATGAAAACCCATGTATTTTGAAGCTTAGAACTTGAAATCTTGAGGAGAATTGCATGTAGAATGATAGGTAGATGATTATTCTCATGATATTTATGATTGGAAGAAATTAAAACGGATTTACATTGGATTAATTCATGATTCAAAAAGTTAGGGTTCATGTTCTTGATAATTGGGGAAAAAGTGTAGAGATTTGTAAATTTGGTTGATGTTAGGATGGGTTAATCCTCCAAAACGTGTTAGGATGTGATTATAATATGATTAGGATTGTTTAGAGACCTTAAAACGACTGTTGGGACTTAGTTTAGAAGAGATTTGAGGAGTAAGAATGGTGAAAAAACGAGATTAGACAAATCTGGGACAAATCTGGTAGGTCGTTAGAAGCCCCTGCCCAAGTCGTTCGAATGAACTCGTTCGAACGAGCTTCTAACGAATTGACCAGTCGTTCTAACGAAAGGGAGCCTCTTTCGATAACTTCGTTCGAACGAGATCTCGTTAGAAGGGACAGTTCGTTCGAACGAACTGGATCTCGTTCGAACAGCCTCGTTCGAACGAGACTTCTAACGAGTTGACAGAGGAATCTCGTTCGAACAGTCTCGTTCGAACGAGACTTCTAACGAGTTGACAGTTTGGGCCTTTTTGGACTGTTTTGATTTTTGGAGTCCCGAAAACTTGGTCGAGGATAAAGATAACATTCCGATGATGATGTAATGATAGAATTGGGACTTTTGGGTGTTTATGAGAAGGAAATTATATACGAGAGTTATATTAAATGGACGGTTTGGGTTGAGACGTGAGTGTCTACTATGACGAGAGAATAAATTATGGTGCGTATGATTATAAATCGGAATAGTATAAATTGTGATAATTATAAGTTAGTATGAGAAAGCGATATGTACTACGATTAAACTACGGGATTACTAAGACGTGTGTTTACTTAGTATTGGTATATGAATTGTGTGTATGACATACCTACCATACTTGCTATCACGGGAGGTTTGCGTTCGCTTAGGGCCCTCTAATCCTTGTGTTGCCCGGATTTAGACTGGTTACCTTGATGAACATAGGTCATAGAAAGACTTATTGGGATATTAATAAGTCCGCTGATCATAGGAGCGTAGGTATGTGCGTGACCTATGTGATGTGACTGTGTTCGCCTCTATTGTTTGTGATATTGTTATCTGTGAACTATTCCTGAGAGATTCGGAATATGTAATCCTTATGTACGTGATGTACCGGGATGGATAGTAGAGTATGTGTGCACCGCAACTTAGTTCTCGGGGTGCTTATATTGTATATTTATGATGTGAATAATATACACTTAATTAATGGGAACCTTCATGTTAATGTTGTGAATATAATTACGGTATTGCTTCGAGAAATATAACGAGTTAACTGATAGTGATATATATTGCATATTGAGCATCTGAGTTTACGTTAAACCCCTACTTAATTACGAGCGTTATAATGTTAATAGAACCGAGTAATAAGGGTAGGACCTACGACAGTCTAGCTAGATATGATGGCACTTAACTAGTGGTTTGTGTCGTTATAGATGGGTACTAACGTTAGGAGTGCACAGTTAGATGAGTGGTGAGAATATCATGTGAGTGCACGTCCTAACATGTACTTTGCATTTAATGTTTTAAATGTTTTTAAAGCACTTGCAGGTTTTTAAAATATAACTCCACATTCGGGCTCTGACCCGTTTGCTTTTCAAATCTATTTTTCTTTGTAAAACCATTTTAGGTGCCCAACCACAAGGACACCATGCATAGGATATTCATTCAGGTGACGAGCTGTAGCTGTTTGTGGAAGCTACAGGGATTTGCTTGTAGACGCTTCTATCACTTGGATTCCAGATTCATCATCTATCAGTTGTAGGGCATGTTGCCCATTTCTATTAGAGTTACATTTCCATTACAGTTTCAGACTTTGGCATGTACTATTTTAGTTTTCGGTTTACTTATTTTAGTTGTGGGATTGTAGTGCGGAGTTTTTCCTCCATACTTTTTTTACGTTACGTGATGGTCATTCTAATTACTTCATTATGGTGAATGGTGTTATTATTCTTTATTACACTTGTTTCATGTTAATCAGACTTTAATTAAAATTTGGCACTTACTTTTTAAATACTAGGTGGTTAGTAATCATTAAAATGTTTTCGACAGTGATGCTATTAACTAGACCAACTTGGCATTTTGAATTAATTTAATAAAGGAGTAGCTACCGGTATTTAATTAGTCGGGGTGTCACACCTAGCAGAGAGATAGAGTTCGTGATTGATATAACACTGGGGACGAGACCGATTGCCAAAGCACCATATCGCATGGCACCTTCGGAGATGTGGGAACTGAGGGAGCAAATTCAGCAACTATTAGGGCAGGGTTTTATTCGACGGAGTACATCGCCATGGGGTGCGCCAGTACTGTTTTTGAAGAAAAGGGGTGGTTCACTTCGTCTGTGTGTAGATTACAGAGTGCTGGACAAAGTAACGATACGTAATAAGTATCCATTATCGAGGATCGACGACTTGTTTGATCAATTGAGAGGGGCTGCATACTTTTCAAAGATTGACTTGAGATCGGGTTACCACCAATTGCGCATTCGTGAAGAAGATGTACCTAAGACCGCTTTCCTGTCGCGGTACGGGTCATATGAGTTCAGAGTGATGCCTTTTGGGCTAACTAATGCACCGACAGTATTCATGGATCTCATGAACAGGGTATTCAGGGAGTTTTTGGATCAGTTTGTGATTGTATTCATTGACGACATTCTGATTTACTCCCGTACGGAGGGGGAGCACGCATAACCCTTACGATTGGTCCTACAGACATTGCGGAACCACCAGTTATACGCCAAATTTGAGAAGTGTGGATTTTGGCTTCGGGAGGTGCAGTTCCTAGGCCACGTCGTATCTAGCAGGGGCATTGCTGTTGACTCTAGTAAAGTATCGGCGGTGAGGGAGTGGGACAGCCCACAACACCGAAAAAAATTTGCAGTTTCTTGGGATTGTCTGGTTATTATCGTCGCTTCATCAAGGGATTCTCAAAAATTATCGGACCATTGATGAATCTGACTCGGAAGGGAATTCCCTTTGTATGGAGTGATAGTTGCCAGTTAGCATTTGATGAATTGAAAGACAGGTTGACATCAGCCCCCGTTCTTACCTTGCCTAAGAGCGGAGTGGAATACCGAGTCTATACTGATACGTACTTACAAGGACTTGGGGGTGTGTTACAACAGGAGGAGAAGGCTATAGCTTATGCATCACGAAAGCTAAATCCACACGAGAAGAACTACCCCACCCATGACCTCGAGTTGGCAGCAGTTGTTTTTGCTTTGAGGATTTGGAGACACTATCTTCTGGGAGAACAGTTCACGTTATTCACGGATCACAAGTCTTTGCAATATATGTTCACTCAGAAGGACCTGAACATGAGGCAGAGAAGGTGGCTTGAATTCGTGAAGGACTACAAATTTGATATACAATATCATCCTGGTAAGGCTAACGTGGTGGCAGATGCGCTAAGTAGAAGACCTACCGGAGAGTTAGCAGAAGTTTGGAAGGCAAAATGGAGTGAGCTCCGACACGAGGATGATATGGAAAGAGCATGTATGGCAGTTCTAGCTATCACTTCCGAGAACGTTATGCGGATAGTGAGGGCACAAGCAGAAGACCCATTTTGTCAGGATAAAGTACGACAGTTACTGGCCAAGGGGGCAGAGTTCTACTCCATCAGTTTGGAGGGTGGACTACGCTTCAACGGTAGACTGATAGTACCCGAAGACGATGATTTGAGGCATGCCGTTATGACAGAGTCGCACGGGTCAAAATTCTCGATACATCGAGGTGGGGACAAAATGTACCAGGATATGCGACGAGTATATTGGTGGTCAGGTATGAAACGAGATATTGCAGATTTTGTCTCAAAGTGTGTTACATGCCAACTCATAAAAGTCGACCATCAGAGACCTTCACGGATGCTACAACCACTAGAGATTCCCGTGTGGAAGTGGGAGAGTATCTCAATGGATTTTATTCCCGGGTTACCAACCTCGCAGAAGGGCCATGATTCCATTTGGGTGATAGTGTATCGTTTGACTAAGGTCGCACATTTCTTACCCGTTCGTACGAATAATGATACTATGCGGTACGCGAAGCTTTTTATTTCAGAGATTGTTAAGCTGCACGGAGTTCCTATTAATATCGTGTCAGACCGAGATAAGATATTCATGTCGCACTTTTGGCAGAGTTTTCAGGAGGCCATGGGCACCGACTTACGATTGAGTACGGCATATCACCCACAGACGGACGGCCAGACGGAAAGAGTAAACCAGATGCTAGAGGACATGTTGAGAATGTGTATTTTAGATTTTGGGGGAAATTGGGTGCCATATCTTCCTTTGGTGGAGTTTGCGTATAATAACTCTTACCAATTCACTATTGGCATGGCTCCATTCGAGGCGCTTTACGAGAGACCTTGTCGTTCACCCGCTTGTTGGTTAGAAGTGGGGGATAACAGGCTTTTAGGGCCAGAGATGATACAGGAGACTTCCTCTAAAATAGAGTTGATTGGAGGACGTATTCGAATAGCCCAGGATAGGTAGAAGAGTTATGCTGACGCCGACATAAGGCATGTGGAATTAGATGTGGGAGAGCAGGTGTTAATTCGAGTATCTCCTATGAAAGGGGTTAGGAGGTTTGGCAAAAAGGGGAAGTTGGCACCGAGATATGTGGGGCCGTTTCCTATCATTAGGAGAGTGGGACCGGTAGCTTACATATTGGGACTCCCTGAGCATCTTCAGTGAATACACGATGTTTTCCATGTAGCATCGCTGAAGAAATACAAGAGGAGCGAGAGATCCTTCTGGCACATTCCACTGGAGGAGATCGATTTGCAGCCAGATATCTCGTATGAAGAAAGACCCGTGGCTATCCTGGATTATAGTGAGCGCAAACTAAGATCCAAGGTGGTACCCTTAGTACGAGTACAGTGGGGACACCACAATATGGATGATTCCACTTGGGAACGGGAAGAGGATATGCGAGAACAATATCCAGAATTATTCATAGCAGGTATTTTCCTAATTTCGAGGACGAAATTCCTTTTGTAAGGGGGGAAGTATGTAACACCCCGTAATTCTGCTTAATTTTAAATTACGTAAGTAGAGTAATTTAATGGGATTAAATACGCTTTAATTAAATTACGTGAGTAGAGTAATTTAAAGTGATTAAATATGTTTGATTTAAATTACGTGAGTAGAGTAATTTAATGTGATTAAATATGTTTCATTTAAATTACGTGAGTAGAGTAATTTAAATAGGTATTATGTTAATCAAGATGAATATGTGTTATAGAAAATTTACTAAGGTGAATATAAATTTTCAATGTTAATATGTACGGTCTAGTGACTATATGGACGTACCGGATGTAGCTCGGCAAAATTAAGGATGAGAGTAGAAAAATATTTATGAGACTCAAATGATAATTTAGAGTCCACGGTTGTTTCCGAAAGGGTCGAATTAGTCAAAATAGTGTACCCGGGGGTATTAGTTGAGTGCCGGGTCATTTTCGGGCTAAACCGGGACCATTCGGGGGCATTTTGGTCTCTTTACAATTATGGGAAAGAAGACCTACGAATTTTTGTAACCCTAAATCTGATTATAAGAGTGGTGGCTAGGGTTAGACAATTAGAGTTACACCATAGCCATTAGAGAGAGAGAGAGGCAAATTCCTTAGGCAAGAAGGAAGGAGGGATCATCTTAGGAGGATTTCACCACAAGGATTGTTGGGAAGGAATATTGGAGTATCAATATCATCAAGCATCATCAACAACCACGAAATTAGACCCCACAAATCTTAAGGCAAGTGGTTAATTGCATAATAATTGAGTTATAATACCCATCTTTAAGCTTGAGGAAGAACATGATTTTTATGATATTCTTGGGAACAAACAATTGATAATAATCCATGATTGATTAGGATTTGCATGTAGGACGTTTTTGAATTACCAAGTATGTTTATATCATAGAAAATCTGATGAGAAATTCGTAAGAAAATCTGGAATTTTGATGAAAAATATAAAGAATGCAGTTTTAGGGTTCTTGAATATTAGAGATATTTTCAGTGAATTTGGCCAAGATTTATAATGATTTTGATGTTTTAAATCGTTAGTATTCATCCCAGAATATGTAGGAATGATTAGAAATTGTTGGTTGTGAATATGATGACCTATCATGAAAGTTAGAGGTGTAAAAATGGTGAAACCCGTAGGAAGAAGATGAGCTGGGTCTGTCACTGCTCGATCGATCGATCGACCCTTGAATGTCGATCGATCGAAGCAGTCGATCGATCGACCATCTTCCTTCGATCGATCGACCCTGTCTGGACTATAGAAAATTTGTGTATAAATTTCTTTAATTACCGTTACTTAATGGGAACCTTAGAATTGATATTTTTCCTATGAGGGGACTTGGAAATTACCAGTAAGTGTACCATTAGGTTCCTCCACTAATGATTGAGTAGGAACATTGGAGAAATAGGATGACGATAGAACGATTGACTTAGCCGTGAGTTGAAATGGTTAATTTAATTACGGACGAGTGAGACTTAATTCCGGAAAGAAAATACCAGTAGGTTAAAATTAACTTAACTACTGAATTAAGGGAGGGGTAACTAGGACCCTTAGAGTTACGCGAATACTCGAATAAATACAATAGTGAGAGATATTGTAATATAAGTAAAATATATTACGTATGGGTATGATTTATTAGGTCGAGTGTGTACCTACTATATCTATATAAATAGGTTTGGGTTAAGAGAATATTACCTAAACTAATTATGTTAGGGTCGATGTGACATTCCGAACTAACATAAAGTTATTATATATTTGGGGTCGATGTTAATGCCGAACCAAACTTTGAACTGGTGCCGCGATGAAAGAGTCCCGAACCAGAATATGTGTATATATTTATATTTGTATATAGTTGGGGTCGATGGATCATTCCGAACCAACTTTCACTTGGAGTCGATGAATTATTCCGAGCCAAGGGTCCTTTGTGTGTAATAAAAGGATATATATTAGAAGTAACTAATATTAAATACATTGTTGTGGGAAAAAATGTTTCTATGTGCATAATCTACAAATTGAGAATAGTAGTCAATGAAACGAGATGTAAATGTCTTAGTAATAATTTATAACATGATGAAATTATTACATGAATAAGGACAACGAACAGTAAATGAGTTAACTACGGTTATGGAAAATATAATTAGGTAGACTAAGTATCCTCGATAGTACGTGCTACGTAATAGAGGTGAGGAAGATCTAGGGAGTGTGCGAAACCTTAATATGTGTAATCAATAACTTAATTGTGTTAACCGCTTGCAAAATATTTTCAAATGTTTTGAGTACTAACTCTTGCTATGTAAAATTTTAAAAGCCTTTTAGGTGCCCAGCCACAAGGACACCCAGCTTGATTCATGTCAGAGATTTGGGAGCTGTAGCCAGTGTGGAGGTTGCAGGGATTGTTTAGACGCTTCCTCTTTTTCATTTCTAGTGCAGGATCTCAGTTTTATTATTTCTAGTTGGAACATGTCGTTCCACCTTTACTATTACAGTTTATTCTAGTTATGGATTTGTAGTTGTCTTTGGGACGTGGTTTACGGCAAGACTTTATTTGCTTTCAGATTTTTATGTACTGAGCATTCATATCTAGTTTTGGTAATGTGTGGTTTGGATTATTTGTTGTTTAAGAAAGATAAAATTTGGCACCCGTTTTAATTACATTTAGGTGGTTAGTAATTTTTAAAAGGCGTTCGACAGTGATGCTAAGAATGAACCATTTAAGAAACATGTTTATAATAAAATAAGGCTTGATCACCCAAGGTTTAATTAGGCGGGGTGTCACAGTTCCCAAAGGTGAGTTGCATCTGCCCATTTCGAGTAATGATAAGTGCATTATCCGTAGCTAAGAATGATGGGAACATGATTCTTTGAGGTGAAGGAGGGCTCCGTGTCCCAAATGACAAAATCTACTGGGAAGTAAAAATTATCCACTTGGACTATCAAGTCCTCAACTATACCCCTCGGTATTTTCACAGTTCGATCCGCCAATTGGAAAGTGATCTTTGTGGGCTTAAGGTCACCCAGATCAAGCTGCCTATAAATTCAATAGTGGAGGATATTAACACTTTCCCCCAAGTCGAGTAAGGCCCTCTCAATTTTGTTCTTTCCAATGGTATAGGAAATGGTGGGTTCACCGGGATCCTTATATTTAGGTGGGAGATCGTTAAGAAGAACGGAGCTCTCATTTTGTGCTAGGAACACATTTTTCTTTACCTTCATCCTCTGCTTGACGATTAATAAATCTTTAATGACTTTTGCATAAGATGGAATTTGCTTTATTGCATTGAGGAAAGGTAAGTTCAATTTCACGATTTTAAGCACCTCTAGCACTTCATCACTTATGGTCCCTTTGTGGGAAGGAACCAATCTTTGAGGAAATGGCGCAGCGGATAGTGGCTTTATAACTACCTCGGCCTCACTAGTGTCTTCATTTTCATTCTCGTTCAAAGGGATATCTTTGCCCTCTTTCGTGAATGGTGAATTCTCCTTGACTTTCGAAGTGTCGTGTGAGGGAGGTGATAAATGAACAACTCGCCCACTACGAAGAGTGGTTACCGCTTGGCAATTCTCCTGCTATTCTGTAGAGGTGGAGCTAACACTAGGTTGACGTTGGGGAGGTATTTGGTCCTAGGCAAGAAACTTTCCCTTCTCTTGGATACTCAACGAGGATTGCAACTTGTAGATGTTCGCATTCATGTCGGCGAAATGCTATCATATCTAGCATTGGTTGTACTCTGGTGGTTGATGAACTGGTTTATTGTATCCTCGAGGTTCTTCCAGGGTGGGGTAATATACGGAGCTGGAGGAGGTGGTGCTTGCTGAAATTGAGGAGGCGGTGGAGGTGGGACAACCTGTGAATGTGGGTTCATCGCACCTTGTGGTTGTTCGTACTTAAAACTAGGATGGTTTCTCCATGAAGGGTTGTATGAGTTCCCATGCGGGGCATTAAAATTTCCCTTGAATCCTCCTATAGCATCCACCTGCTCGGTGTGCATGGCCTTGTAGGCGAAAATCGTCGGGCATGCCTTTATGGAATGGCCCGCCTCATAAATAACACACATCTTTTCTTTCGAAACACAGCTGGATCTGGAGATATCTCTTAATCGAATATCAAGAAAATCTTTCATATCTCTCTAAAAATGATCGAATCGATGGTCTATTAAGGTATTACTATCCAAATGGTATAGACCGTTTATTGTCAGAGCGATAGATGCTTGTCTAGGTCGGACTTGGGTAATAGGATCATATGTGTCCCATGCTTGAGTAGCCTCTACAACATACTTAATATGGGCCTCGGCATTTCTAGAGTCTAACTTTCAAAAAGGTCTTTCACACATTGTTTGCACAAGTTGTTTGGAAGTGACTGTCAACCCATTATGGAAGAAAGAGATCAAATGATGTTTTTCAAAACCATGATGGGGAAATGCGCATACCAACTCTTGGAAATGTTCCAAACACTTGTCAAAAGGCTCATTATCGTGTTGTCGAAAACCTTGGAATTGAGTCTTAGCATAGTTGGTTTTGTGCTGTGGGTAGAATTTTGAGATACATTTGGATTGCATATCCTTCCAGGAAATCACGGAGTTCGGGGGTAGAGACCATAGCCAGGTCTTGGCTTTATCTATTAAGGAAAAAGGAAAAACCTTTAGGCGAACGATATCCTATGTGCAAGATAGGTCACTAAATGTGTCGCACACCTCTTCGAACTCTCTTATGTACAGGTATGGTTTCTTCGAATCCATGCCATGGAAAGTAGGGAGAATCTATATCATCCCATTACGGAAGTGGAACTGATCGACATTATATGGGAGTAAAATGCAACCAGGGGTGATAGTTCGTTCAGGAAAGAGTAAGTCTTTCATGGGACGATAGGGTGGATTTCCCTCTCCAGTGCCGAAACTAGCGGCGTCAGACATTTCTCCTTCTTCAAATGGCTCAAAATACTCACTCAGTGTCCTAGATGTGTGACTCGAGGATTGACTCAGGGTGTAACTAGCAATAGAGTGCTCAGGGGTAGGAGGTGGAACCCAAAACTGTGGAACACGAGGTGTGTGGGGACTGTTAGAGTTATACTCAATGATTGGATTTTCGTGAATTCGGGTTGAAGTATTTTGAGGAGTTCGAGTTTGTTCAAGATTTTGCATTAAAGTCTTTTGAGAGATGATTTTTTTATTACAATTTTTTTTAGATTCTTGGTCTAAGCTTTTGATTGACTTGATCTAACATAAGTCTACCTAAATCCCCAGCATCGGTGCTAAAAAATTGACGCGGCCATAAATGTGTATCTAGTGTTTGTGTTGATATAGGCTCAAGTGCAAGCCTGTCACATTAGTAATAAACCCGGTAAGTCGGGATCGTCTCCATAGGGAAATAGGATGAACAAAGTCGTAACGATGTTGGAAAGATTGAGAACCCTAACTTGACTCTAAAAAGAAAAAAAAGGTTATTATTGGAGATGGACTAAGTATAAGAATAAATAATAAGAAAATTACCTACAGAATATAGAAATAAATTAAAAGCTTTTCGACCTACATAAGAAAGTCAAAAACTGTAATGAAAAGTGCAAGTGAGAAAAACGAGTAAGGATACACTCCTCCAACCCTAGTTCATTTATCAATGTTAAAACCTAATTTGGAATTAAAATATATGAGTAAACCCAGTCTTTAGTACTCCCAAGCATTACATATATGAGGGATCGTAGCCCGCACCATACATAATCAAGAGATGAGTAAAGTAGTGTCATATTAGCTACACGCATGTTGGACTCTTAAGGATCCCGATTACCTAGGGAAAACGAGATCAAAAGTCCTATAACAGTTGTGATCACCATATAACACGATTAACTCAGTTATTTAATTCAAAATTAAATTTTACGCATTCATCAAGAACGTCGGGTTAGATTCATTCATCCCAACCCTTAGAAAATTTGCTGGACATAGTAAAATAAGAAGAAAGCATGATTTTAATAAAAGAAGACATCTTAACTAGTAACTTAGAATTAAGAAGAATAAAATTATTAAATAATCAATTAACTAAAGATATTATGAAAGCAGGAATGGAATGAATTTACTTAAATTGCAGAAGCTTGAATCAAATCCTTTCAGCAAACTCTTTAAATGAAAACTAGGGTTTTTGATTGTTCTCTCTTCAAAACTAAGTAAAAATCTCCACTAAAACTGAGTAGAAGCCTCTCTAATGTGTGGCAGGACATTGAAATATACACATTACGAAATTTGTAAGAGTTGGAGTCATGCAAGACTCTAGCTGGAATAGGATAAACTCAAATCTCGAACCCCGAATCGATTCGGTGATAATATTTTAGATCCATCCGCTGAGATCGAATCGATCCCTTTATTTTCGAAAACGGATCAATCCGTTAAATGTCCTTGATGCAGTGAACTTTGGGGGCCAGATCAATCCTCTTTTATGAAGACCGGATTAATCCGGTAAATGTATCCTTAAATAGTGGCTTCTAGTGTCCGGATAGATCCCTTTTTTAGGTCATCTGTATCGGTCCGAATTTCCATTTTGATCGAGTGGAAAAACTGAGCATCTGTGTGAATACGCTAATCGATGTCATTGGCTTCCGACTACAATGTAAAAAACCTAAACATTAACTACACTCTTATGGAGTATAACGACGAGTCTGGGTATCGAATCCATAGGGAATGTTTGATAGATTTTAATTGATCTATTAATTAAAAAATAAAGTGTAAAAAATGATGATGGAGTGAGAAACGAAAAAGAGGAAAAATAAAGAAGTTAACTAAAACTAATTGAAAAATTAAGGCAAGTACGCAATCCCCCAACTCCTAGTATGTTGCCCATTATAAAACTAGTCGTAAATTAATTAATTGATCAAACCCGGTCTTTGGTACTCCCAAGAATTACATATATGAGGTATTGTAGCCCGCACCATATATAATCAGGAGATGAGTAAAGCAGTGTCATATTAGCTACATGCGGGTTGCACTTTTAAGCATCCCGGTTACCTAGGGCAAACAAGATCAAAAGCCCTACAACGGTTGTGATCACCATACTACACGATCTAATAAGTTATTAAATTTAGAGAACTAATTTATACACATGAAAACCACATCGGGTTGGCTTCATGCATCCTAACCCTTAAAAATCTAGCCTAACATGGCTTCATGCATTCTCAACTTAAAATGTGCATAACTTCTTCACCGAAGTTCGGATTGAAGTGCCATTTTTTCCAGTGTTCTTGTAATTAAATGATATACAACTTTCTAATTGGACCGACCTCCAGACTAAGGTTTTAAAATTACAAAAATTCCCTTGAACTTCCCATTTCTTGCTTTCTTTCACTGTTTTGAGTTCTCTTTCGCACTTTCTCGCATGAAATACCTGTAAAACACTTGAGAAATATACAAAACTAGAAATACTTGCCAAAAGGGTTAGTAGCATAAATACGAGATAAATCCAAGATATTTACAATGCACGAAATCATAAAAAGACCGAAATTAAGGGGATAAATATGAAGAATTTATGGCTAATCAAATCCCTCTAACTTAGAACATTGCGCATCCCGAGAAATGTAAAAGAATGAGAGAATGAGTTAATAACCCTTCAAAAACTTTATTGAGATAGAATACCTTTTTTGTGGACAAGATATTTCATTTAGTGTATGCAAAAAGACGTTAAACCCCTAGGTTACCCTATTAGGACGAGTGGAGTCTCGTGAGGGTTTGCAGTGAATATACCCACAAAATTCGTTATTGACTCAAAGAAAAATCAAAATACTTAAAAATTGTACAATTTAAACTCTCCAATAATGGTCGTCGCAAATTCATATTCAAGAGTCTCAAATTATAGTGCGTGTGTGTGAAGCCAAAAATTGAATCGCTAACTTCTACCAATTGATCACTACGTTACTTTCCGAAAATTCGCTTTGATTTCAATACCTCACAGGATGCTCTCATAAACGAATCACTCAGAATGTGGATATTTCTCTTGGTATGCGTGATATAAGGAGTAAATGTAATGGAACAAAAGTTCACACACACAATTATGAAAGACATAAATTTATGGGTGAAAAGATCTCTTAATCGGAATACGGTTATTGGAAAACAGGAACATGGCCTCTTTTTCAAACATTTAATCTCTTTTATTATCTTTTGTGCCTTAACTTTCCACGTGGTAACCAAATTCGCAATTCAGACTCGGTTAGAAAATATTCGAGTTATAATGTATAAGGGGTTAAAGGAGATGGTTGGGACTTCGGAATTGGAGAATTCGTTTATGATATCCATTTGTGTTTTTTTCAAGCTATTGCTCATTTTCTCTTCTTTTTCTACTTTTTTTTCTTTTCTTATTTTTCTTTTTCTTGATATTTTTGTTGAGGATTCTTCTATTTTTTCTTGCCCCTTCTTATGCACTTTCGGACTTTATTTTATGAATATTTGATTTTCACAATTTTGAGCTAATTGGGTTTTTCGGGTTATCAAAGGAAAAGGAAAAAAAATATTAGGTTCAAATTGGGTTGCAAAGGGATGAATTTTTCACGACTTTTTATGGCTAATATTTATGGGTAACAAACGATGGCCTTCTTCATTGCCCAAATGTGAGTTGCCTTACCATATGCATCTCGAGATTAATTTAGTTTAGAGATATTTTAGTGCGCGTTATTTACGACAATATCTCACACATTTCCCATAAACGATCAAAATAATAAAATAGAGATCATCAACGACTTATTAAAACAATGAAAAGAATTTTGAGTTAACAATTTACTCGGATTGATTTATAAACTCACAAAAATGATAGGCTCGAAATCTCACCGAGTTTGTTAATCTCCACACTTATTCGTTAAGTCGTCAATTTTCGCTCAATTTCCATCTTTGGTTCATTTTGGCTTTGTGTATTTTGAATTTTACAATTTGAGACAGAAAAAATGTGACATTTTTTAAGCTTTTAAATTCCAATTTTTATTTATTTTGAAGAAAAATATTTTTGCCTTTTTCAATTTTTTTGGAAATTTTTGAAATTTCCTAAAAAAAACACACTTGGAAAGAACATGTGATCGAATCAATGAAACAACCAATAAATGGGAAGAATATTACACACCCCTAACTTAAATGTTGCATTATCCTCAATGCAAATCAAGAGCACAACATAAAGAGAGGAAAAGAAAGATATTATCCAAATGGAGCGATTCCCGATGAGTACGAGTCCATTGAATATACAAAACACGTTAGAAGCAATCATAGCAAAAATAATAACAATAAATTTAACTAATTACTCTATATTGTAAAAAAAAAGGAAAAAAAAATCTAATTATATACAACCTACGATTTGAATTTCTAATAAGTTATACACTAGAAGTTGAAAATTTTGAGAGTCCACCTAAAATACAATTTGACTTTGAGGGATAATCGATGTACCCTCAGTTTCATGCATGCCTTCCGAAAAATAAGAATTCCTTTTGAACAACGGAAGTCATGTGTGAGGTGGAAAAAATGAACCATCAACAATTATATTTTTTAAAGTGATGATGGGGGATTGGGGTGCTAAAGGGAACAAGTACAATTGGGATCCAAGAAAAATTGAATCACCTTCCAAAGATTTTTTAAGTAAGATGGGAAGTGGGGCACACAAAAAGGGAGAGTCAATATTGGAAAACAATTCAAGTAAAGAGTCCTCATTGGTAAAAGGTTTAAATATTTCAAAAGTTTCAACTGACTCATAGGATTCTAGTGGTACTTCTAATGGTTCAATAACGGTGAACGAAAATGGTGATGAAATAAATTCAACCTCAAGTGATTCGTCATCACTTGGAGATTGAATTTCAAGGGAGCAAGACTCACTTTCAATGAGATGTTCTTCAAAATTTTGAGGTGACACACAAGTCTCAACCTCCTCTTTGTTTTCTGAATAAGAACGCACCTCATCGCAAAGTACGACAATTTCCTTAACAAGACCATAATCGATATTCTTCATGCTTTGGGTGGAAAGAAAATTCAGTACTTTTTTGGTTAGAAAAATCATGTTTTCTTCCAAAGTTGGATTCCTTATCTCTAGAACCTCGGATTCCTAATTTGGTTGAAAACGTTCCTTAGTTTCAAAAATATCAAAAGAAAAATCGTCATTGGATTCGAATAATGCATCCAACTCTTGCTCCCCAGAATATTTTTTTTTCCATATTCGTTTTCAAGCTTTTGAGATGCAAGAGTTAGAAATGCCTCACCCATCGAGGAACGAATTCTTGAGAATAAAAAGAATGAAAATGAATTTATTCCCGATATTTGTTTTCAAGCCTTTCATACTCAAGAGTTAGAGTGGCCTTACCAATGGTTATAGGTCGAGCCGCGAATTGTTGAGAATAAAAAGGTTGAAAATGATTATCGTATGAACCATTATAATTACCGAATTCACCATGAAAAGACTTGATTACTAATTTGTTTTGTAAATGGACAATCCACATAAAGAGGTGTGCGAATGAGGATTCAACATTTCTTGGCGCTCAATTGTGCAAGCCTGCAAAATAAAATTAAAAGAAAAAATACAAAAGAAAAAATAACTTACGAAATAGTAAATCAATTATAATCTATCACAAACCCCTGTTACTCCAACACCCACACCTAGCGCTCTTGACATGTCTCGAACATATGACAAGAAGCCCATTGGGTTCTCCCTTATCCTACATAATTTTGTTGGTAATAAAAAATTAAAATTTGATTCTTAAATCTTCATTTTTATCACTTAGGAAAATAAATGTGGGAGTCGATGGAGCAAATAACTGGAATGCAGTTGATCAAGCCATCAAGGATGACATTAATGACCAACAGTACATGTATTTTTAATTCCTCGATAACTCAAAGTAAAAATGTTATTTTCTGAGTTGATGAACAACTGAGAACATATCAAAGAAACCTTCGACGAAGACATTTCTCGAAGGGGAATTGAGCTCCAACATTTTGGCTCTGAGAGATAGAGTGTCTCCGAATGTTGAAATGACGGTTGATCAATGAAATAACTTTTTGGAAAATGAGTCTATAGAAAAGAATCTCATCCAGAGTTAGAAGGAAGAACAAAATAGGGCAAAAGAAATTAATATCCATAGGATGGGCACAAAATCCTATGAAGACTTGAAGAGTGAATGGTCAGATAGGACAAAGAATGGGGCAGATCCGGGAAAAGTACCTAATCGGTCCAACTTGTACATGCATGTCCGATGGGGAAAAGATAATAAATTCCCATCACTTGGCTGAAACTCTAGAATGATCGATGCCATTAGCAGGCAGCCCCAATTGAGACTTTACGATCACATTGAAAATGATGCCTCTACCTAGACCTTTGTAACAAACAAAATAAAGAGGACGAAATTCATCAGATTACATATGTCTAAAACCATATTAAAACACACTGGACCTCTCCTAAACGAGATTCTTTGAGCAATAATTGTATCTCCATCCAAGAGGAAAGTCAGTCCAAGACCGATCGGGATGTTCAGGAGATTAAAAGTAACTTGGGAGTCTTGACGAGTGAAATCTTTCACCTTGTGTCCTTATTTACTCAAGGTTTTTGACCCCTATGACCCCTCAAGGTTTCCCCCACCCTTCTTCTCAAGGTTTCCCCAATCCTCCCTCTCTAGGTTTCCCCTCATAAATGAAGCCTCCTTTAATATTCTCGTCACAAATCATGCCTCCTTTAACTTTCCTCTTCCCAATGGCTCCACCTGCCAAAGGTTGTGGATCATTATATTCCACTCACAGTGGCTATGGTGAGTAGTACTATTTCAAATTCATGAACAAAACTAGGGTTATTGGCATATTCACACTCATCTTCGTTATATTTGGAACTCTAACATATAATCAACCTTTGCAGATGGGTGAGGCTCAAATTAGGGTTGATTAAATATATAATGGTTACGAAGATATGCATATGCACATTGACGACGGAGAATGCAAATAACTGAAATAGTATGCAAATTATTTTATCACTTCGATAGTTATTTGTAGGTCAAGGCTAGAACATGGTCAATGCTTGACAATTTGTAACATTTGAGAACAAGTTGTAATAATATTTTGTTTATATAAGCTATATTAATTTATTTAATTTGAATTTAAGTTGTGTTGAATAATCTGATTGAATTATGAATTGCGCGTTCTAGTATGCAACATGACCTTTGTTTGAACCTATCAATACATGATAATTGAATTTTGAAGATTATTTAATGGGATTTTCAACAATACAAAAAGTGGATAAGAGAGAGTTATCGAATATCAAATAATCGTGTAAAGGGTGTTCAAGAATTTGTTAAATATGCTTACAGAAATTTTAAAGGTGACAGGATTTTATGTCCGTTCACTCATTGTAAGAACAAAAAATAATAGTCTTTAAAAGACGTTTAATTGAATTTACTAAAGTGGGGAATTTTGGAAGACTATAAGATACGAACATACCATGGTGAAATAATGTACCTTATGTTCCAAAAGATTTACTGGTACCCGATCGCATAACGAAAACCAACAAAGTGGAAATGGTATATTATTTGCTAAAAAATGATCCTTTGATCGACCTAATTGATGATGCTTACTAAGTCCATCACCATCAAAACCACCAACCTATGGATACAGACAATGTGCATCATGACAAAGTAAATGTACAAGTTGATGTTGAATTACCAATTTTTTAGGAATACATACGGTTGAAAGTCGATGCAGCTAGACCATTGTATAAAGACTATGAAGAAGATCGATTATTATTTTATATAGTTATTGGTTTGCATAATTTGAAGAGACAATTTAGTTTGTCGGCCAACAATGTAATCGAAATTCTTATGTGGGTTAAACGCATTGTCCCAAAAGTGAACACTTTACCAGAAAATTATTCTACCATGAAGAATATCTTGAAGGGTTTGGGTTTGAAGTAAAATTTATTCATGAATTCAAGTATGATTGCATATTATATCTCAACAAGAACGAAAATAAGGATGAGTGTCTTGTATGGAATGAGACTAGATATATGGCTTGTGAGAATCAAAAGGAAAATTTTTCAAAATATCGTAAGTGCTCGCAAGTTTCACAAAAGGTTTTGAAGTAGTTTCCACTCGAGCCACGGTTAAAAAGATTTTTCCCTATATCTTGGATAGTAAAGACCATGACTTGGCAAGCTCGATGTGAGGTGAGAGGGAATCTCATGCATCATCCCCTTGATTCACTTATTTGGAAAATTTCAAACGCACGACACAATGAATTTGTAAAGGAATTGTGCAATGTACATCTTGCATTATTAATCGATGGATTTAACCCTTTCGATAATTGAAGTAATAATCAGAGTTATTGGTCTGTTCTCATGGTGCATTTAAGTCTCCTTCCAACACTATTTATGAGAAAGGAGTTCACATTATTGACTGCATTGATACCCTAGCTGAAGGCTCTCGATTATGATATTGATATATTCTTATCCTTATTAATCTAAGAACTAAAAGAGTTATGGGATAAAGGTGTGATGACATTTAACTCTCATAATGGTGAAGAGTTCACACTTAAAGAAATGGTGATATGGGCTATCCATGACCTTCCTGATTATAAGACCTTGTCCGATTGTAATATTCATGGTTATTATGGATGTCCCATATATGGGGAGGAAACTAAATACACTTGGATACATCATAGTGGTAAGATGAGTTATACGGGTCATCGTAGATTTCTACCAACCAGTCACCCTGTTAGGAGCGACAAGTTTAACGTTTTACCTATTAGTCATGAGCATAGGATACAATCTTCTCGAATTTTTATAAGTAGATTGAGGAGAAGGAGAAGGCTGTAACTACGGGGAATATGCATGTTATCAAACACCCTCAATTCATAAATCTAAAGCGTAAAGCTAGGAAGGATCCGAACGACCCTTGTAAAATGAAGGCATGGTTATGAAGATCAATATTTTTTGACTTTCCATAGTAAAAAGTTCATTGTGTAAGGCATTTAATTAGTGTGATGCACACAGAGAAGAATGTTACGGAACGTATGATAGGAACATCTCTGGGTGGATCTCATTTAAAGATGAAGAGCGAGAACTCCACGATCTACAAAAGATGAAAATACAAAAGAAATTGTGGTTAAAAAAAAGATCCTATAATAAGAATAATTTCTATCCCCTCGACTGCTTTCACTTAGACTACGAGTGAGAAAAATATCCTCTTAGACATGTTGTTTAACTTGAAGACTCCAACTGGATATTCTAGTAATTTGCACATGGTAGTAAGTTACCAAACAAATAGCTTGAAATAGTGCAAGTCTCATTGTTGACATGTCATCATTCAATTAATCCCTTTGCTATTGAGGCACTTCTTCTCCGAATATAAAGATCTCCATCAGGTAATTTTGCAAATCAATTTTTGTTTTACCATAATTTGTGCAAAAGTGTTAAACATAAAGCACATTAAAGCTGTGAAATTAACTTTAGCCGAGGCAATTATGTATTAAAAAAATATTTTCCTTCGTCATTCTTTGATATTATCATCCACCTGCTTGTACATTTATGAGATTATACTTTGTTGTGTGGTACTATTAGGTATCATTGGATGTATACTTTCGAACACTTGATGAAAATCTTCAAAGATTTCGTAAAGAATACATGGTATATTGGAGGGTATATGTATGAAGAATACGTACGCTCGGGAACATATGCAAAAAGAAGAGTTGAGGAGGTCCAATCCTTATCGACAATGAGTGATCAAGGAACCTAACAAGTCTGAGGATTAATTTTCTTTTGGAAACCATAATGAGATGAAACTCACAAATCTATAATACGAGCACACAACTCATTATGTCATCAAATCGCAAAATGAAGTTGAAGACTTGAGAGAGTAAGTATCTACTAAATTATTCTTATCTAATTATATTTATTCTATATATTATGATCTAAAGTCTACAATTTACCTGTAGGAAGTACGAGAACGAAATTGCCCCAAATCAGAGGAGAAATTGCATGACGAATGATTTTAGGTCATGGGTATAAAAAAGGTAATTTTCACCTCTTATGTGTGCATCTATTTATTCATATGTGGTAAAAACATGTCCTAATACAAATTCATAAATAAATGTAGCTTCTAAAAAGAGGTGATGTCTTTTCAAAGCTTGCACGCTTAGCAAAAGATCCCAAATTTCGTGCGAAAGAGTTTATGAAATTCTGGACTAATGATTTTGATTTACTTTCACATCCATTTCGGGAAAAGATTTTGATGCAAAACATCATAATTTGAATTTCTACTTTGACTACCTATGTCACTAGAAAAAATGATAATTATCCAAAAGATACAGTGCTAACCGATTATGGGATCATCCAACAAATCCTCAAAATTGATTATTTAGATTTAAAAAAATACGTATTCTATTGTGACTGGTTGAAAGCTAGGATACTATGAATGCTTGAAAAGTTGATCCTGATTTCAAACTTATCATGGTAGATTAATCAAACATGAAGAGTAAAGATTGCATAGTCGAAGAGCATTTTATTTATGCCTTTCAGAATGTAAATAAGGTATTCTACTCGAAGTGCATAAATGATGGCAATTGGTCTGTGAACGTGCATGCCCCAAAGGGTATGACTACTCAAGCAGACACATTAAAGGCTCCTAAAGAGTTCCTGTATGCTCTTGATAACAACCCGAATTTGACGAATCTTTTAGTTGATTTAGAGGAAGATTAAGTATCAAAATATTAATTTACCATTGACAATTCTTTTTTTATCCTATTATTATATCGACCCTTGACAATCTGATTTATATCATGTTATGATATTGACATTATATTGAAACTTTAGTTCGATTTATGAATGTTTATTTTGATTTACGAATGTTTAATTTGATTCATGAATGTTATGTTTGAATTATGAATGTTTTGCGGCACGAACACCTCGCATGGGACGTCCGATTTGAGAATATAGTCTCCTAAGTTTGTGGTTGGACCAAATTGGACATGTCACCCCTCATATTTACTATCTTTGAATCTGCACTGGTCAATGTATCAATGTCTTGTTCCAAGCAAAAAACACGAGGTGCCAACTCCTCCAATTTGGTTGTCCAAGCTTCATCCTCATACTCAGCTCTAGTTTTAGCACGCATCAACTGCACAACATTGTCTTTCTCTAGTAGCCTATTATCTTTATCTTGAGATCTATTTTCTCATACAAGGTTTAGTTGGTTATCGTCATTGATGTGTGTAAGTTTCTCTCATAAGTGTTCGACCTCCGACTTGCATCTTTTCAAATCAACTTCCATCTCAAACTTTTCAGCATAGTTTACCCATCTTCTTTTTCCATGACATTGTATATGGTTTTCATAATTGATTCTTGATTTATCATAACATTTTAGACAGTGTCGAACTCGAGCAAGAAAAAGATTGATCGAATAGCCACCTCGATGATAACTATCTCATGGCATATTTCTCCGGTCCGATAAGCCTTTTTCTTGTCCGAGTTTGACTATATAATTCGAATGAATCGAGAATCAATCATGAAGACCAAATATGACATCATGAAAAAGTAACACGTGGAAATGGTGCCATAAAATCTCGAGATGGAATTTTGTATGGAAAAATTTCCAATCGAATCAATTTGTTTGTAATTAGCTTAATTCTAGACAAAATAATTGAGACATAGGTTTGGCATTGTGTTGCCAATCTCGTAAGCCAGTGACATGTTTGATGAAGACGTGGAGGCCAAGCTTCAAAATTGGATACATTATAATGTGTTTATCGTGCCAAAATTTATCTTCACGATTATCGAGGATCTCGTATGTATGAATGTAATTTGAATATGGTCCTTGGATATAATTTAAGGGTGCTTATTTTTTAACAAAATCGTTTGACACTATTTTTTTTTAAGAAAGATATTTTTTTATTCTAATCTCGTCAGAATGAGATTTGTACCTTATTAGAATGAAATTGAGTTTTTGTTAAAATGAAGTTGGTCTCGTTAGACCGGCATTGGAATCTCATTGGAATCACCATCTAAAGTACATCTAACGAGGCCGTTGTAAGAGAAATTTTTTATAATTGATCATAGCTTAGGAATTTTTATATTTTGGCATATCTCTTTACAAACCGGAGTTACAAACTGAAATTTTTTCCTAAACAATCATTTGAAGATATATTAGTGACCAAGCATCGTTTTCGAATTTTGAACCGTTGGATTTGTCATTAACACTATATGGAGGTATATAACTTGTGGTTTTCATTTCTCATAAAAATTATATTCTGTGATGTTTATTTTAAAATCAAGGCTTTTGATAAAACTTATTTTAAATAATTTTTTTTTTATTTCCTTAGAATGAGAATTGATCTCGTTAGAACAAAATTGAGTTTTCATTCGAACTCCATCTAATGTCCATCGAATGAGAATCCTTTGCTAAGGATTTTACATCTCATTAGAAGATTGTTAAAACGACGATCAAATGAGAATTCTATTTTTTAACGAAATGAGTTTTTGTTAGAACAAAATTGGGTTTTTATTTTGAACGCCATCGAATGATCTTTGAACAAAAATCCTCTGATAAGGATTGCATATCTTTTTAGAATCTTGTTAGAAGGATGTTCAAACGAACATGATGTGTCGTTTGAATGAAACCAAATCTCGTTAGAACGAAAATACAATTTTCGATCGAACGAGATTTTGTTTTCATTCGAATGACTCCATCGCCGCAAAATTCGTGATTTTTTCTTCAAACTTTTGGCGAAAATGATTTTCTAAAACCCGCTCCAAAAGTATTCATCTTTTGTATTTCATAACAAATTTTTATGTTCCAAATCATGCATCTCTCTCTATGATTTGTTGAGTTTATAAAATCCTAGTTTCCATGCACTTGCATGAACCCTTATATAGTTCTACTCTACTACTGAAGAAGAAGGATGATTGGTGTATACCAAGGGAATACCGCTTTCCTTGGATGGTGCGGGACTGTGATGTATGTTGTAGAATATTTAAAGATGTCTGCGCATGATACTAAGTTGTGCTAAGTTGTCTGTAAGTCGATTGTGTCTATCAAACTCTTTACAGTGCTGAATACTAGATTTTGCTCAAAAATGATTTTCCTTACTTTTTCGTATGCTTGGTGATTAGGCACATATTCTTCATATTTATCCCCTTAATTTCAGTATTTTTATGATCCCGTGTAGTGTAAATATCTTGGATTTGTCTCATATTTATGCTACTAACCCCTTTTGGCAAGTATTTCGTGTTTTGTGTATTTCTCATGTGTTTTACAGGTAGTTCATGTAAGTTAGTGCGAAGGAGAACTCAAAACAGTGAAAGAAACCAAGAAATGGAGAGTTGAAGGGCATTTTCGTAATTTTTCAGCCTTAGTACGGAGGTGGGGCCAGCTAGAAAGTTGAAGAGATCTAAATTACAAGAATACTGGAAAAAATGGAACCTCAATCCGAGCTACGGTGAAGAAGTTACGATGTTTTGAAGTTGCGCGATAATGAAGAGTCTGGATGTGCGGATTTCTGTCATTAATTATGCAGATTTTATGGTAATTGGTTGGCAAAAAACTTGTTCCACAAGCGAAATTTGATGTTAAATTCGTGCAACTTGGTGCTATAAAAGGCCAAGCCCTAGCATTCTTTTGGGAGAGGCTTAAAAAAATCCTTTTAGGTGGTTTTTATCAAGTTGTAGGAGTAGGATTAGAGAGAGAAAGTTAGATTGTAGTTTTCTTTGGTAGAAGTTTTCATAAACCCTAGTTGTAAGTTTGAAGAAGAAGTTTTGCTGGATTCAAATTCATCTCTTTCTCCTCTTGCTAAATACAAGTATCAATTTCTATTCTCTATTTTATTTTTCCATTCAATTCTCAATTGTTTTGCAAATTGTTAACAATGTTTGTTAGAGTTTTCTTTTGTTTTCATCATGTTTAGCTAATTTTTAAGGGTTGGGATGCATGAACCCATCCCGATGTAATTTATCTACGTATGAAATAGAATTCAAAATTTAAATTTGAAAGAATCGTGTAAGAGAAGTTCACAATCATCCTAGATCTTTTAATCTCTCTTGCCCTAGGTACTTGGGATATTTAAGAATATGATGTGCGTGTAATTATTTAGCACTGCTTTATATTTATCTTTGATTTCATATGATGCGGGCTTGAACCTCATATATGTAATGCTTAGGATCTATAAAGACTGGATTCATTCAAATTTATAATTTACAATTCTAGTATTCTAATGGGTAATTACTAGGGATTGGGGGATTGTATTCCAACCTATTTCCTCATTCATTTTAATTAGTTTTATAAATTTGTTCCAACTTATTTCCCCTTGTCAACCATCATCATTTTTTTCACTTTTATTTTAGAAGTAATAAATCAATTAAATTCTATAAAACATTCCCTGTGGATTCGATACCCAGACTTACTACTATACTCCATAAAAGTGTAGTTAAAAGTTTAGGTTTTTTTTTTGTATTGAGGTTGGAAACCGATAACAACGACTAGCGTATTACACGGACGCTCGGTTTTATGACTCAATCACTTGGTTTGATTGTGTGATTGATTAGTATTTAATTGGGACTTCATTATCGGATGAACACCTAATTTCTAATGAAGATAAAATTTGATTAAAATTTGAATTTGTGTGTGTTTAGCCTAAGATACGAATAAATCCATAAAAAAAACCATCTTATTTTCTCAAATTGGTATCAGAACCTTTTAAACTAATTTTTTGTGATCCTTTAAAAATTTAGGGATTTGTGGATAATTCGTATAATAGGATACCGATTTTTGATGGGAATTATTATGCGTATTGGAAAGCTCAAATGTCATCTTCTTTAAAAGAGATTGACAAGCGTGTTGGGTTTGTATGTGGAAGAGGATGGACACCACCCACTATGACCGATAGCGATGTCATAGGTCCTAAACCCATCACTAGTTGGATGGTTGAGGCTATAAAATGGACTAAATTTAATTCACACGATTTAAGTTCCATTTGTGGAGCCATCACCCCTGACGAGTTCTATAACAGCATGACTTGCACCACGTCTAAGGAAGCTTAGGATACTCTCCAAATCATTCAGAAGGGTACCATTGCTAGGAAAGCTTCTAATCTTGAAAACCTCACCTCCCAATTTGAGACTATCACCATTAATGAGTCTGAATCTTTCGATGAGTTTTAAGGACATTTGTTGGACATAGTGAATTGTAGTTTTATTTTCGTTGGGAAAATTCCTGAGATGCATGTGGTGAAAAAGATTTAGAGATACTTGCCTTACCATTTTTTCCTTAATGTCACTTTCCTGAATTTGTTGGGAATTTTAGATATGCTTAGGTCAGAAGAACTCGTAGGAGACCTTCAAGCTTATGAGATAGACATGTTTCCCAAAACTACTAAACCTAAGACTAAGGATATATGGATTGCTTTGAAGGCCCCAGTCTAAAAAGAAGAAATAAAAAGTTTGTGATTCAGAGTTCGAGTTTGATTTTGGGTTTGATGATTCAACTCTTTTTGCAAAATATTTCATAAAATTTCTCAAAACATAACAAAGAAAATTTTTCCGAAGAAAAAATGTTCGAGAATAATAAAAATGGGAATTCGGGAAAGAATTTTTATGAGAAAGATGACTTAAGATGTGTCACAGCCCGCAAAATCCGACAGACGGGGAGGCCAGCAACCGCCACCGAACTACGCCAAGTGTGAACTAAATAAATACCATTCTTAGCATGAGACAGATGTGAGACATAAATAATTGAATCAATCTCAAATGATAATAAACAACTGAGCAATAAAAGATCCATCACATGCTAAAACTCCGAATAAATCCAATCTCCAATAATGATCAAATAACTGACTGAATAATCCAACTAAAATCCTCTAAATAACTTTGGAACCGAATGTCCCAATAAAACTCAAATGAAGTCTCATAATTAAATTCGACTGAAAAGGAAAATCTAACTAAACAATGCAATAAAACGAATGAACTCCAACTACACCTTAAATGATAACTTCGATAATCCTATACAGCTTCTCAAAAACTTATCCTGAAAAAGTTAGTCAACGCACGAGGTCAGATCCCCAAGCATGAATACACTCTACTCCCCTCAAATAGGATCCCTGAATCCTGACAGTAGCATTATACGCAATAAATATCACAATAGAATATTTTAATTAAACGAGATAATTAAACGCGATAAATATAAATCACTAACTACCTCCATATAAAAAGGCACACCAATATGATTTTAAATCCCCAAGTCCCACGATGTTAATTTAATAAAATTAACCGAATTTTATTATTGTTCTCACTTTTTTTTAAGGCGGTCCTTCCGCCCCGGGTGGTAATCCACCAAAGTGTGACACTTCCCCTTGTCAATAGCCAGACGAATACGTTTAAACTACCGATCCCCCATAATATAACACGGTTCCAACACACGACACGACATAAGTCACCCAAGATGACCCGTTTAAACCATCGGTCCCTGACACATTATGTCACTGATGATGCTGTAAACAGCACCACCAGTAAGAGGTGTTGATAAGCTCAAACTAGCCATAACAATGGCAGCACAAGAGTAAATATCTAGTAGAGGGAGGTGAGGAAAAGAGGAGAAACACCAGTATATAAGTGGTTCAGCCAATCTGGCCTACGTCCACTGTGAGTAATTTCACAAGATGAAGGCATTAATGGCCATAAATACAATCTCTTAAGGTTTCTCCTTTCTAACTTCGACTCTGGCAGCTCTCCTTCTCTGATGTATCTAATAAGAGGATCCATCCATGAGGCTTCCATACTCAGATTTATGCAAGGTCTAGTAACCTCTTTCTCTTCGATGGTGTTCTTAAGAATAATATCAACTGGTACTATTCTCATTATGTCTGTCCTTGTTGCTAAGGCCAACCTTGTGACTGCATCATCTCGGCTATTATCTAGCCGAGGTATCCTCTTCATCCTAACTTCCTCAAAGCTCTCTAGAATCGTTCTCACCTTCTTCAGGTACTATCCATCCTTTCATCTTTGGTGTCATACACCCCCAGGTTTTGGTTCACGACTAACCTTGAGTCACTCTGGACTAGGAGCTGCCCGACATTGAGGACCTTTGCCAAAGAGAGACCTGATATTAATGCCTCATACTCTAACTCGTTGTTTGAGGCTTTAAAGTTGAATGTCAATGGATATTCAATATCGAAACCATCCGATGCTAACACTATCATCCTTACTCCACTTCCACTTTCACAAGACGATCCATCAACGAAAAGGTTCCAACTGGTTAGATTTGAAGAGAAATTTCCCTCTGATAAGACCCGCTGCTTGAAGAGGTATCTATCTTCCCCATTCTTAACTATTATCTGCTTGGCTATACTTATCTCGATCTCGTCTGATGTTCGGCCGACATTTCTCTTTTCTACCTCATGTGATGCCTCTTAATTAATCTCAACCTCGGCCTCATCCAAAGTAAACTCGGACATAAATTTCGCGAGTGCTTGTCCCTTGATGGAAACCCTGGGTTGATAAATAAAGTAGTATTCCCCCAACTTGATTATATAGGTCATTAACCTTCCTGACTTCTTAGGCTTATGGAGGACCTGTCTGAGTGGGGAATTGGTGAAGACGACCATGGAGTGGGGCTTGAAAGTATGGCTTTATTTTCCTAGAAGCATGTATCAAAGCATAGGTTAATTTTTCAATCCGAGGGTACTTCTGTTCGGACCCTTTGAGGGCCATGCTATTGAAGTACACTGGTCTCTGCACTCCATACTCTTCTCTTACTATTGCAGTACTGATGGCTGACTCAGAGATAGCTAAATATACGTACAACTTCTCTCCCTAAACTGGCCGAGTTAAGAGTAGAGGAGATCCGAGTTAGGACTTAAGCTCTTTGGAAACTTTGTCACATTCCTCATTCCATTAGAAGCCTTTTTTAAGAACTTTGAAAAAAGAAAGACATTTATCTATAGCTCTTGAGATGAACCTGTTAAGTGCAGTAACTCGTCCGGTTAGCCTCTAAACATCTTTGATAGTTTTGGGTGTCTTAATTTCCAGTAAATCCTTAATCTTCTAGGGGTTAGCCTATATTCCTATTTGGTTGATGATCAATCCCAAAAACTTTCCTACACCTATCCTGAATACAGATTTGGTCGGGTTGAGCTTCATTTTGTGTTTGCCCATGGTGTCAAAAGTTGTTTCAAGGTATGCCACATGAGTGTCACCCTTCAGACTCTTCATCAGCATGTCATCTACATAAACTTCCATGGATTTTCCTATCTGATCTTTGAACATCTTATTTATAAGATATTGGTAAGTAGCCCTTGTATTCTTCAGGCCAAAGGGCATGGACGTGTAGTAATAGGTCCCCTTATTTGTAATGAAGTTTGTCTTCTTTGAGTCTGCGAAGTCCATGCAGATCTGATTATACTGCGAATATGCATCCACGAAGCTCATGAGCTCATGTCATGTTGTGGCATCCACCATATGATCTATACGAGGTAAGGAGAAACTATTTTTTGGTCAGGAATTATTTAAATCAGTGAAGTCTACACACATCCTCCATTTCCCATTACTTTTGGGTACTATGACAGCATTAGATAACCACTCAGGGTATATAACTTCTCTAATGAACTTAGCCTCTTCAAGATTTCTAACCTCATCTCTGATGACATTATACTTCTCACTTGAGTATACTCTTCTTCTCTGTATGATGGCCCTGACATCTTCTACAACGTTGAGTTTATGGCACATAATCTCATGATCAATAACTGGCATGTCTGCATGGCTCCTGGCAAAAAAACTTTATCTCTTCCTTAATAACTTCACTAGTTCCTCCTTGATCTATAACTTTAGGGCTTTGCTAATTTGGATATTTTTTTCGATTTGCCCTCATTAAGGAAGATGGATTCTACCTCCTCTGCGGTCTCTCCCTTTTTTAGCTTTGTTTCATCCCTAGGATCAAGTGTGTCGATGTTGTACGTTGTTATTGCCCTCTTATGAGCCCGTGTCTCTTCTGCAAAGTTAAAGTAGCATTCACGTGCTAATGTTTGGTCACCTTGCACTTTTTTTACTCCACAGGGAGTTGGGAATTTTAGCATTTGTTGGACCGTTGAAAGCATGGCCTCAAATTCCTTGAGGGCCACTCGTCCTATGATGAGGTTGTAAGCTGAGAAGACATTTTCATCCATCACAAAGAAATTGATTTTTTTGGTCAACCTCTTTGTCCATTCATCTCCCATTCTAACATCCATTTCATATATACCCAATGGATGAACCTTTTCATTGCTAAAGCCAATCAAGGGATGATGATAAGGGACAAGCCTAGCTCTGCCGAGGCCAACGCTCTTGAAATAGGGCCAAAACATAACGTCTGCAGAACTACCTCCATTAACGAGGATCCTTTGAACTTCACACCCATGCACCCTTATGGTGATGACTACAGGGTCATTGTGGGGAGCTAAGATACCCTTAAAATCAAGTCATGAGAAGCCGACCACGAGGGTATCCATATCTACCTTTTTTCTCTTCTCATGTTTTACTTATGTAGATGCCAAGTTCATAACCTCGGCTTTGGTCACTGTTTTCCCTCTTCCATATGAGCCTTGGGATCAACTACCTTTGAGCCACCCCCTACCAGTCGTCCACAGATAGTGTTTACACCGAAGGAGATCATACCGACCCTCTTCACTGGGACATTGTCATCTTTTGGTGGGAGGTCAGGGTCATTGTCATCATCATCTGAGTCATCGTCTCTTCTGGCAGTGGCATCTTCCCGACATTTATCATTTCTTTTCTTTTTGGGGTCGTCTCTTCCCCCCTTAGAAGCTCTACCATCCACATACTTTTTGAGATTTCCAGACTTCAACATTTTCTCAATCTTGTCCTTTAGGGCTAAACATTTGTCAGTCAGATGATCGTGATCTTGATGGAACTCGCACCATAGATTCTTATTTCTCTTATGTGGAGGTGCCTTCAGCTTCTCCGGCTATCTCAGGGATCGATTATTCTTTATTTCGTTGAGGATGTGTTCACAACTTACATTACAAGAGTGTAGTGTGCAAACTTGTCGTCTGCGTGTGACACCCCGCCTAAATAATCCCGGGTGATCAGTCCTAAATCAAGTTAGAAAAGGTTTCCCAGTTGATCCATTCTTAGCATCACTGTCGTCTTTTTAAATTACTAACCACCTAAGTCAGAAAAATAGACTGGTGTCAAATTTTTATCTTTCAATTAATTAAATTAAAACTCATGCGGAACATACAACAATACACAATCACAGTTAATTAAAATAACAATCCACAAATAAAATACTTAACCGAATAAACCACCGGTCCAAATAACCAATACAAGTAAACATCATAAAAAACATTTCAACAAGTTTACTACTGATAATGAACTGTGAGCGACAAGCTCAGATAACTACTAGAGAGTCCCTACAAGACTGAAAGTAGGAGGCGTCTAGCAAAACCCCGCAACATCCACATGTGCTGCAGCAAAGGATACCTGGAATAGAGTCAAGCTTGGCGCCCTTGTGGTTGGACACCTAAAAGGTTTTTGAAAAAAATTATAGCAAGGGTTAGTACCCAAAAACATTTGAAAATATTTAAAAAATGATTAACTTGCAGTAATAATAAATATGCATGCTCTTCATATTTTAGTTAGTGCCGCACTCTCTTGAGGACTTCCTCACCCCTCCTCTAATGTGCACTACCAACGCTTTCATTTAAAATTACTAGGTCCTACGCTCCTGACCCAATGCTTATTTTTAAACTTTGAATGTTACCTACTTTAGCCGAGTATGCCTTAATTCATGATTTTTAAGTCATTATAAACATCAACTTATTTGAATCATTACTCCTTTTTAATTTCATATAACATTCACACCGGTTATACACCTATTACATTTTTCACTATGTATTAATTATTCCCTATATAATTATTTACCTAATTATATAATTCAATCATATTACAGTATTCACAAACATACTGAAATAACATTAAATGCCAACTTTCGACCAAGTAAGAATACTCACAAAATATAAATTTTCCCAAGTGCTATTCCACTAGGTGTATTCACGTAACCTAGTTATCCAAGTTAGATTCGCTAACTAACTTAGTTTAACATGCGAATTGGAGGCGGTCATATTTCTTCCCTGAAAGTGAGATACCCCTCACCCATATGACGGATGCTATGACCTAGGATTTATACTCACCCTACTCCTCAAGCTAGGGGATTCATCCACTGCGCGCAACCTCCCCCTATAGCACTAGAGTACATACTAATAATATTCCATCACTATTATTAATGCACACATACTATATATATATATATACTACCACACCCCATATATATATATATATATATATATATATATAAAATTGTTCCGGCTACACCATGTACAAAACCCGTAACATAAGCCCATTTAATTTATTAAGAGTTTTATGGCCCAACTCTAATTATTAATTAATTTACACATTTATTAATTTAGTCACCTTTGGTGTCGTCCCCACCATAAATTTGGACTCGCTCTCGTAGCCCAAAATAACCTCACTCGAGTCTAAATTCCCGACTCCCGAATTTTCTTCATTTCGTGACACCAAAATTTTTCTCAAATCCTAATTAACTTTACTCCTAATTAATTAGGTTTAAACTCATGTAATAATTTCCCCATAATTAATTACATAAAAGTTTATTATAAAATTTTCTTTTATATACATAACTGGGCAGAATTGTCGAAAACTGCCGACCTTCGATCGATCGACCCCAGACCTTCGATCGATCGATCGAACAGGTCTTCGTCTTCTTCGCGAAGACTGAATCAGCCATGGACGGAAATTTCCAAACCCTAATTCCTTCTACCAGTAACCTCAAGCCCTCTTAGCATTGATACATGTTAGAAACCTTATTAGGGACCTCCAGAATGTCCACCAACATCATTAATTCGTCCATTAACTACAGTTTCTGGATTTGGGTAAAAATTCATCTTTAACCATTAACCCATTTACATCCCAAATCCCATCACCAAATTCATTTCTAATTATCCAGATATCATCCTAACAAATGTGTATCAGTTCAAAATATCAGATTTCTACCAGAAATTTCATTAAAATCCGTAAATCAGATTATCACTTTTCAAAACCTCATGTTTATGCCATGAACACCCAAAACGAATTTTCTTAATCAAACACATCACATGAATATGAATTTCAAAACAGATTTAATGCTATTGCAAGTTATCCACTTGCCTTAGGTTTCGTAGTGTCTGATTCGGAGATAAATTCCAAGGTTGAAGATGATCCTTGTTGGCTCTCTAATGATCCCCAAAATTGACTTTAACTGCTATTAGGGTTCTTTAATTCAATTAGTCTTTTTCTAAAACTCTATCAGTCGTTATATCACTCCTCCAAATTCCTTAATTTACCTAAATCCCGTTTTTTGCCTAATGGGCCAAGCCCAAGTGACCCAAATGCCCCCGTGTGGGCCCGGCTATGTCTAAAAACGTCCCGTGACCCGTTTACTACCCCCGGGTATACTTTTCTGACTATCTCGGCCCATCCGGACTCAATCATACACTCAGAATTGGAATCCGAATTGATTTATAAAAATGTGTATCCCCTCACCCCTTTAGTCTATACCGACTTCCGGTTGAGATAAGTGCCTACCCTATCATTAATACTCGAAATGACTTAAATAATATTTAAATAATATTTCCCTAATTAATTCAATTTAAATTATGATTCACAAGTAATTTTAAATTCCTGAATTAATTAAATATTTAATGCATGAAAATGCGGGGTGTTACACTGCGGTCCTCTTCTTTCCATCCTTTTTCTTTTGAAATTTCCCACTGCTACTTCCATTATCATCCTCATACTTCACAACCATTTCTTCTTTTGCATTCATGACCTTTCCAATTATTGCTAACAGCTCGGCCATAGACTTAGGATGGTCTTCAGTAAGGTTCCAGAATAATTTCCCTTTTGAATCCCTCCAATAAGGGTTGTCATGGCTATACTCTCTTCATAATCTTCTACCTCTAATTTTTCCTTGTGGAACCTTGCGATGTAGTCTCTAAGGCTTTCATTCTTCCCTTGCTTTACATAAAGTGAGTGAGTCATTTTCTTTTGGGGTCTTACCCCAAAACAGAAGTTGTGAATAAATCGCTCGGCCAAACCTTTAAAAAATTTAACTGAATTTTTAGGAAGATAAGTGAACCAGATATGTGCATCCCCAGTCAAAGTACTTGAGAAATCTCGGCACCTCATCTCATAAGAGATTGAATAAATGTCTGCTGCAGATTGATACATTTCAATATGATGGACAGGGTTAGTACTACCATCGTACTTGGGAGACACCATTGGAGGTTTAAATTTGGCAGGGGTTGGGAAGTTAACAATCCTTGCCACAAATGTGAGCCCTCTGAGTACCTCCTCTGTAATGGGTCTTGGCTTTTTATGAGGTTCCCTATCTTCTCTTCCAGAATTAATCATGAAGACCAAATATGACATCATGAAAAAGTCACATGTGGAAATGGTGCCATAAAATCTCGAGATGGAATTTTGTATGGAAAAATTTCCAATCGAATCAATTTGTTTGTAATTAGCTTAATTCTAGACAAAATAATTTATTCATAGGTTTGGCATTGTGTTGCCAATCTCGTAAGCCAGTGACATGTTTGATGAAGACGTAGAGGCCAAGCTTCAAAATTGGATACATTATAATGTATTTATCGTGCCAAGTTTATCTTCACGATTATCGAGGATCTCGTACGTATGAATGTAATTTGAATATAGTCCTTGGATATAATTTAAGGGTGCTTGTTTTATAACAAAATCGTTTGGTACTATTTTTTTTTTGAAGAAAGATATTTTTTTATTCTAATCTCGTTAGAATGAGATTTGTACCTTATTAGAATGAAATTGAGTTTTCGTTAAAATGAAGTTGGTCTCGTTAGACTAGCATTGGAATCTCATTGGAATGACCATCTAACGTACATCTAACGAGGCCGCTGTAAGAGAAATTTTTTTATAATTGATCATAGCTTAGGCATTTTATATTTTGGCATATCTCTTTACAAACAGGAGTTACAAACTAAAATTTTTGCCTCCACAATCATTTGAAGATATGTTAGTGACCAAGCATCGTTTTCGAACCGTTGGATTTGTCATTAACACTATATGGAGGTATATAACTTGTTGTTTTCATTTCTCATAAAAATTATATTCTATGATGTTTATTTTAAAATCAAGGCTTTTGATAAAACTTATTTTAAATAGAATTTTTTTAATTTCATTAGAATGAGAATTGATCTTGTTAGAACATAATTGAGTTTTCGTTCGAACTCCATCTAATGGCCATCGAATGAGAATCCTTTGCTAAGGATTTTACATCTCATTATAAGTTAAAAGGATGATCAGATTAGAATTCTGTTTTTTAACGAAGTGAGTTTTTGTTAGAACAAAATAGGGTTTTTATTTTGAACGCCATCGAACGATCTTTGAACAAAAATCCTTTGACAAGGGTTGCATATCTTTTTATAATCTTGTTAGAAGGATGTTCAAACGAACATGAGGTGTCATTTGAATGAAATCAAATCTCGTTAGAAAGAAAATTCTATTTTCGTTCGAACGAGATTTTATTTTCATTTGAATGACTCCGTCGCCACAAAAATCGTGATTTTTTCTTCAAACTTTTGGCGAAAATGATTTTCTAATACCTGTTCCAAAAGTATTCATCTTTTGTATTTCATAACAAATTTTTATGGTCCAAATCATACATCCCTCTCTATGATTTGTTGAGTTTATGAAATCCTAGTTTCCATGCACTTGCAAGAACCCTTGTAGAGTTCTACTCCACTGTTGAAGAAGAAGGCCGATTGGTGTATACCAAGGGAATACCGCTTTTCGTGGATGGTGCGGGACTGTGATGTATGTTATAGAATATTTAAAGACGTCTGCACATGATACTAATTGGCGCTAAGTTGTCTGTAAGTTGATTGTGTCAATCAAACTCTTTACAGTGCTGAATACTAGGTTTTGCTCAAAAATGATTTTCCTTACTTTTTCTTATGCTTGGTTTGATTGTGTGATTGGTTAGTATTTAATTTGGACTTCATTATCTCCCGAACACCTAATTTCTAATGAAGATAAAATTTGATTAAAATTTGAATTTGTATGTGTTTAGCCTAAGATATGAATAAATCCATAAAAAAAACTATCTTATTTTCTCAAATTGGTATCACAACCTTTTAAACTAGGTTTTGGTGATCCTTTAGAAATTTAGGGTTTTGTGGATAATTCGTATAATAGGCTACCGATTTTTTATGGGAATTATTGTGCGTATTGGGAAGCTCAAATGACGTATGCTTTAAAAGCGATTGACAAGCGTGTTGGGCTTGTATGTGGAAGACGATGGACACCACTCACTATGACCGATAGTGTTGTCATAGGTCCTAAACCCATCACTAGTTGGATGGTTGAGGCTATAAAATGGACTAAATTTAACTCACACAGTTTAAGTTCCATTTGTGGAGCCATCACCCCTGACGAGTACTACCGCAGCGTGACTTGCACCACGTCTAAGGAAGTTTGGGATACTCTCCAGATCATTCAGAAGGGTACCAATGCTGGGAAAGCTTCTAATCTTGAAAACGTGACCTCCCAATTTGAGACTATCACCATGAATGAGTCTGAATCTTTTGATGAGTTTTAAGTGCATTTGTTGGACATAGTGAATTGTAGTTTTAATTTGGTTGAGAAAATTCCTGAGACGCATGTGATGAAAAAGATTAAGAGATCCTTTCCTTCCCATTTTATCCTTAATGTCACTTTCTTGAATTTGTTTGGAATTTTAGATATGCTTAGGTCAGAAGAACTCGTAGGAGACCTTTAAACTTATGAGATAGACATGTTTCCCAAAACTATTAAACCTAAGACTAAGGATATATGGATTTCTTTGAAGTCCCCAGTCTAAAAAGAAGAAATCAAAAGTTTATGATTCAGAGTTCGAGTTTGATTTTGAGCTTGATGATTCAACTCTTTTTGCAAAAAATTTCATAAAATTTCTCAAAACATAACAAAGAAAATTCTTTGAAAGAAAAAATGTTTGAGAATACTAAAAATGGAAATGCGGGAAAGAATGTTTATGAGAAAGATTACTTAAGATGTGTCACACCCCGTAAAATCCGACAGACAGGGTAGCCAACCACCGTCGCCGAACTACACCGGGCGTGAACTAAATAGATGCCATTCTTAGCATGAGACAAATATGAGACATAAATAAACCAGTCCATTAGATAAATAATTGAATCAATCTCAAATGATCATAAACAATTGAGCAATAAAAGATCCATCACATGCTAAAATTCCGAATAAATCCAATCTCCAATAATGATTAAATAAAATCTGAATAATAAACCGACTGAATAATCCAACTGAAATCCTCTAAATAACTTTGTAACCGAATGGCCCAATAAAACTCAAATAAAGTCTCATAATTAAATTCGACTGAAAAGGAAAATCTAACTGAACAATGCAATAAAACGAATGAACTCCATCTGCATCTTCAAAATAAAAACTTCGATAATCCTATGCAGTTTCTCCAAAACTTATCTTGAAAAAGTTAGTCAATGCACGAGGTCAGATCCCCAAGCATGAATACACCCTACTACCCTCAAATAGGATCCCTGAATCCAGACAGTAGCATTATACGCAATATATATCATAATAAAATATTTTAATTAAACGAAATAATTTAACGCAATAAATATAAATCACTAACTACCCCCATATAAAAGGCACACCAATATGATTTTAAATTCTCAAGTCCCACGATGTTAATTTAATAAAATTAACCAAATTTTGTTACTGTTCTCACTTTTTTTAAGGCGGTCCTCCCGCCCCGGGTGGTAATCCACCAAAGTGTGACACTTCCCCTTGTCACTAGCCAGTCGAATATGTTTAAACTGTCGATCCCCCATACTATAATAAGGTTCCAACACACGACACGACATAAGTCACCCAGGATGACCCGTTTAAACCATCGGTCCCTGACACATTATGTCACTGATGATGCTGTAAACATCACCACTAGTAAGAGGTGTTGATAAGCTCAAACTAGCCATAACAATGGCAACACAAGAGTAAATATCTAGTAGAGGGAGGTGAGGAAAAGAGGATAAACACCAGTATATAAGTGGTTCAGCCAATCTAGCCTTCGTCCACTGTGAGTGTGTGAGTAATTTCACAAGATGAAGGCATTAATGGCCATAGATACAATCTTTCAAGGTTTCTCCTTTCTAACTTTGACTCTGGCAGCTCTCCCTCTCTGATGTATCTGATAAGAGGATCCATCCATGAGTCTTCCATACTCAGATTTAGGCAATGTCTAGTAACCTCTTCCTCTTCTATGGTCTTCTTAATCAGAATCTCTACTGGTACTGTTCTCCTTATGTCTGTCCTTGTTGCTAAGGCCAACCTTATGAGTGCATCATCTCGACTATTATCTAGCCGAGGTATCCTTTTGATCTTAACTTCCTTGAAGCTCTCTATAATCGTTCTCACCTTCTTTAGGTATCTAGCCATCCTTTCATCTTTGGTGTCATACACCCCCAGGATTTTGTTCATGACTAACCTTGAGTCACTCTGGACTAGGAGCTACCCGACATTGAGGACTTTTGCCAAAGAGAGATCTGCTATTAATGCCTCATACTCTGACTCGTTGTTTGAGGCTTTAAAGTTAAACGTCAATGCATATTCAATATCGGTACCATCTGATGCTTACACTATCCGCCTTACTCCACTTCCACTTTCACAAGACGATCCATCAATGAAGAGGTTCCAAATGGTTGCATTTGAAGAGAAGTTTCCCTCTGATAGGAGCCCCTGCTTGAATATGTATCTCTCTTCCTCATTCTCAACTATTATCTGTTTGGCTATACTTGTCTCGGTCTCGTCTGATGTTTGGCCGACATTTATCTCTTTTGCCTCATGTGACGCCTCTTGATTAATCTCAACCTCGGCCTCATCCCAGGTAAACTCGGCCATAAATTCTGCGAGTGCTTGTCCCTTGATGAAAACACTGGGTTGATAGACAATGTAGTATTCCCCTAACTCGATTGCCCAAGTCATTAATCTTCCTGACTTCTCAGGCTTATGGAGGACCTGTCTGAGTGGGGAATCGGTGAGGATAACCATGGAGTGGGCTTGAAAGTATTGCTTTATTTTCCTAGAAGAATGTATCAAAGCATAGGCTAATTTTTCAATCCGAGGGTACTTATTCTCGGACCCTTAGAGGGCCTTGCTATTGAATTACACTGGTCTCTTCACTCCATACTATTCTCTTAATATTGCAGCACTGATGCCTGACTCAGAGATAGCTAAATATACGTATAGTTTCTCTCCCTGAACTGGCCGAGATAAGAGTAGAGGAGATCCGAGGTAGGACTTAACCTCTTTGAAAACTTTATCACATTCCTCATTCCATTTGAAGGCTTTTCTAAGAACTTTTAAAAAAGGAAGACATTTATCTGTAGCTCTTGATACGAACCTGTTAAGTGTAGCAACTCGTCCGGTTAGCCTCTAAACATCTTTGATAGTTCTGGGTGTCTTCATTTCCAGCAAGTCCTTGATTTTCTAAGGGATAGCCTCTATTCCCCTTTAGTTGATGATGAATCCCAAAAACTTTCATACTCCTACCTCGAAGACACATTTGACTGGGTTGAACTTCATTCTGTGTTTGTCCATGGTGTCAAAAGTTCTTTCAAGGTATGCCACATGAGTGTCAGCCTTCAGACTCTTCATCAGCAGGTCATCCACATAAACTTCCATGTATTTTCCTATCTGATCTTCGAACATCTTATTTATAAGACATTGGTAAGTAGCCCTTACATTCTTCAGGCCAAAGGGCATGACCTTGTCACAATAGGTCCCCTTGTCTATAATGAAAGTTGTTTTCTCTGAGTCTGCGAAATCCATGAAGATCTGATTATACCGTGAATATGCATCCATGAAGCTCATGAGCTCATGTCCTGCTGTGGCATCCACCATATGATATATACGAGCCAAGGAGAAATTATCTTTTGGGCTGGACTTATTTAAATCAGTGAAGTCTACACACATCCTCCATTTTTTCCATTACTCTTGGGTACTATGGCAGCATTAGATAACCACTCAGGGTATATAACTTCTCTGATGAACTTGTCCTCTTCTAGCTTTCTAACCTCATCTCTGATGACATCATACTTCTCTCTTGATTATACTCTTCTTCTCTGCTTGATGGGCCTGACATCTTCTACAACGTTGAGTTTATGGCACATAATCTCATGATCAATACGTGGCATGTCTGCTTGGCTCCAGGCAAAAACATGTTGTCTCTTCCTTAATAGCTTCACTAGTTCCTCCTTGATCTCTGACTTCAGGGCTTTACCGATTTGGATGGTTTTTTTCAGCTCGCCCTCATTGAGGAAGATGGATTCTACCTCCTCCGCGGCCTTTCCCTTTTTAGCATTATTTTATCCCTAGGATCAAGTGTGTTGATGTTGTACGTGGTTGTTGCCCTATTATGAGCCCCTGTCTCTTCTGCAAAGTTAAACTAGCATTCACGTGCCAATGTTTGGTCACCTTGCACTTTCCCTACTCCACAAGGAGTCGGGAATTTTAGCATTTGGTGGACTGTTGAAGGCATGGCCTCAAATTCCTTGAGGGCTACTCATCCTATAATGAGGTTGTAAGCTGAGAAGATGTTTTCATCCATCACAAAGAAATTGATTTTTCTGGTCAACCTCTTAGGCCATTAATCTCTCATTCTAACATCCATTTCATACATACCCAATGGATGAACCTTTTCACTGCCGAAGCCAATCAAGGGATGATGATAAGGGACAAGCCTAGTCATGCTGAGGCCCAAGCTCTTAAAATAGGGCCAAAACATAACATCTGCAGAATTACCCCCATCAACGAGGATCCTTTGAACTTCACACCCATGCACCCTTGTGGTGATGACTAAAGGGTCATCGTGGGGAGCTAAGATACCCTTAAAATCAAGTCGTGAGAAGCCGACCACGAGGGTATCCATATCTACATTTTTTCTCTTCTCACATTTTACTTATGTAGATGCCAAGTTCACAACCTCAGCTTTGGTCACTATTTGCCCTCTTCCATATGAGCCTTGGGATCAACTACCTTTAAGCCACCCCCTACTAGTCCTCCACAGATAATGTTTACACCGAAGGAGATCACACCGACCATCTTCACTGGGATATTATCGTCTTTTGATAGGAGGTCAGGGTCATCGTCCTTATCATCTGAGTCATCATCTCTTCTGGCAGTGGCATCTTCCCGACATTTATCATTTCTTTTCTTTTTGGGGTCGTTTCTTCCCCCTTTAGAAGCTCTACCATCCACATACTTTTTGAGATTTCCAGACTTCAATATTTTCTCAATCTCGTCCTTCAGGGCAAAACACTTGTCAGTCAGATGACCGTGATCTTGATGTAACTCACACCATAGATTCTTGTTTCTCTTATGTGGAGGAGCCTTTAGCTTCTTCGGCCATTTCTGAGATCTATTATTCTTTATTTTGTTGAGGATGTGTTCACAGCTTAAAGTTAAAGGAGTGTAGTGTGCAAACTTTTCGTCTGCGGTCCTCTTCTTTCCATCCCTTTTCTTTTGAAATTTCCCACTGCTACTTACATTCTCATCCTCATACTTCACAACCATTTCTTCTTCTACATTTATGACCTTTCCAGTTATATCTAACAGCTCGGCCATAGACTTAAGAGGGTCTTCGGCAAGGTTTCAGAGTAACTTCCCTTCTGAATCCCTCTAATAAGGGTTGTCATGACTATTCTCTCTTCATAATCTTCTACCTCCAATTTTTCCTTATGGAACCTCGAGATATAGTCTCTGAGGCTTTCATTCTTCCCTTGCTTTACATAAAGCAAGTGAGTCGTCTTCTTTTGGGGTCTTACCCCAAAAGAAAAGTTGTTAATAAACCGCTCAACCAAACCTTTAAAAAATTTAACTGAATTTTTAGGAAGAGAAGTGAACCAGATATGTGCATCCCCAGTCAAAGTGCTTGAGAAAGCTCGACACCTCAGTGCAAGGGTTTCCTTGCCTCCCCAGGCGTAAATGCCTAGGGTCAGCAACATCCCTCCTCCGCTGAGTAGTAGGTTGGTCCTTTCGCTGCGCTTAGGGTGGTCCCCTGGCCTCATGTTGTGGTTGAGAATCTTCTGGAGTAATCATCTTCAGCGAGACCCTAGGTGGTCTCATTATTATGTTCTGGCTTAGCTAGGCAAATTGCTCTTGCATCGCTTGAAGCTAAGGACTGTAAGGCTGCTGCCACTTCAGCCATCTCGGACTAGGGTGGTGCCTGGATGGAACTGGGTACTCCAACACCAGATGGTGGAGGAGGTGGTGATAACTCTAGTGCCATATGCTTGAGCTGTGATGAAGAGACTGATGAGCTTTATAGCCTTGATAGATCTCTTTCAATGGTGAAACAACTCCACAAAAGGGGGATGACTAGTTCACCTCCAGAGTCTCCGGTGAGGTCAAGCAACAAAGGAGGAAGAGATGAATCCTCTCGTTCCCACAGACGGTGCCAAAATAATGATGCTGTAAATAGCACCGCCAGTAAGAGGTGTTGATAACCTCAACCTAGCAATAGCATTGGCTGCACAAGAGTAAATATCTAGTAGAGGGAGGAGAAGAAAAGAGGAAAAATACCAGTATATAAGTGGTTCAGCCAATCTGGCCTACGTCCACTCTGAGTGTGTGAGTAATTTCACTAGATAAAGGCACTAATGGCCATAGATACAATCTCTCAAGCTTTCTCTCTTTACTGTGTAAACCAATAGAGTTTCAGCTAGGGTTGCAATGATCGATCCTTTTACAAGGTAGATTAATACCTCTATATATAGTGCTTAGGGGGTGTAATGTACCCCCCAAGAATGCAATGAGCATGTGTATGAGGATCACACCAATATCTTAATGATACCTGGTTGATCTTATGCAGATAATGATGACCATAATATTCCCTCAAGTGAGGGGAATGATTCGGTTATAACTGATTTTCTCATGTGTTCCAAACCTCCCATGTGCTTGCATGTGCTCGGACCTGTGCCATTGATTGATGTAACCTCGGCCTGGTCGAGTACGAGGTTGGAGGAGTCTGACTATTGCTTTATCCTGTCAATCGTCGATATGGGCTCGGCCTGGAAAACTGGTCGAGGTTATGCAAGAGGTAGAGTGTAACGTCGGCTGAGACAGAGTACGACGTTGGCATAGCTTAATCCCATGACTCCGATGACCTCGGCTGATGGCCAACCGAGGTTGGTAGATGAGGGTCCGACCTTCTGAAAGACGACATTTCTAATGGCAGTTGGGAGCTTCTTTTCAACTCGGTTGTGAGACAGGCCGAGGTTAGTGACCCTACGTACGAGGGTCCACTTTGGGCATATCAGTCGCCATAAATTTTAATACCTGTTTTTATCTTAGGCATTAATTCTCATTTTCTCAATTTCACAAATTATAAATTACCCCACCCTTTTAATCGATGTGATATCCTCAAATTACCCTTTATTCCCATACCTAAGGCTACCCAAGTCATCAATACGTCCTACCCTATATATAAGATGAATTTCTAACATAAACCTCAACCTCGTCTCATGCCTAGGCTAGCGTAACGACAATAAAGTGACAAAAATCAGCCCACCCCGACATAATCAAGTCGCAACAATCTACCCTCACTAGTCCCATAGCTAGGAGCCGTAAATCATTCAAAGGCCTACCCGCTAGTCCCATACCTAGAAGTCATCCTAAAATATAGGGAGAGCCAAAAACACCCAACAACCCGTCGTCATAATGGCAATTTAATAAAAACCAACAAGTAACATAAATAAGCACAATTAATCAGTGTACCAAACTATGCATGATAGTTCAATTCAATCAAATCTTACTTTAATGATCACATCGTCATTAACACCCAATTAATCTCATATAATAATTTTAAATTCAATACACCGAGATTTCAACATTAATACATCAAAATTCCAAAATCATTATCTTAACACAATTTACGTGAGTTTTACACCCGCAAATTCATTTATTTCAAAACTAGGATTTTTCTACATGCAACCTACACCAATAAAACCCAAAATCCACTAAAAAAAATACTACGTACCCACAGGATATGAATACTATTCATATTAAAATATTTCATAAAAACAACCCTGAGTTTTAATTGTCCACTTTCTCTAATTAGATTGTTAATCGATTTTAAGAAAATATTCAATTAAGTCTTAGGCAACACTTAAAACGCATAATACTAAAGGAAAAGAATAGAGTATTCATGCCTGAAATAAGTTGAAGAAAAATCTGATAGAAGGTTGAACTCCTCTTGAGAAAACACAAATTGAATCTTCAAAACTTGTTAAAAGTTAGAGCTAGGGGTTGAAGATGAGAGAAATTTGTTTTGAGAACCTTACTAGAGAAAGTTTGAGAGAAAAAGTGTTTTTCGAAGTCCTATCCCCGTATCAGTTTAGTATATAAATGGTTTAAGAGTTAAAACCATATTATGATTCTCTAATCCATCCACCGCCCCTGTCGTTCGAACGAGATGCTATGTCGTTCGAACGACATACGCTGTCGTTTGAATGACCCACATCCAAAAATGCAATATTTTAAAATCCAACTTTTTAATCTGATAAATATTCTTAAAAACGTACCTGTCAGTTAAACGATACAAATTCTTTATAACTTTTTATAAAATACCCGAATTAATTTCTGATTGAAACTTTTACTAATAAAACCAAGTTAAATTCTTAAAGGACATTAAATCCAAAATTTTATTTTTCTCCAAATTAATTAAAGTTAATTACTTAAAACACGGGGTGTTACAAGATGTTATGAGTGCGAGGGCAAGGGACACAAAGCCCATGTGTGTGCCACTAGGCTAAAAAGATAGGACATGGGAAAAGTTGCACATAAGGTCACTCTTAGTGATATTGACATCGAGTCAGTGGATTCCAGGGATGAATCACCGCAAAAACCTAATTTATATGTATTCATGGAAAGTCACATGAGTACTTCTAGTTTGTCCCTCTCCGACGAGGAAATTTCTAAACGTGAGAACCTTAATGATGTTTCGAGTCATTCTGGAAAGAGTGAGAGTGAGGAAGAAAATTTAAGTGAGGGAGAAGGTGGACTCCAAATATCCTTTCATGATATATACACTGTTACTTTAAAACGAAAAAAAAATAAAAATGATTTGTTTATTAGAGTGTGTGATTTAGAGAAGGAGGTGAATGTTTCGAGAGAGTGTGAGGCATCGGTGATCCAAATAGAAGGTGAAAATTTCTTGGTATGAGTAGTTGATTTTTATTTGTATAGAAAATCCCAATTTGACCAACATTGTGGCTAGTCTCACGATAGATCTTCAAGTTTCATTGGAGACTCGTGAGAAACTTGACGCCCGTGTATCCCAACTTGAGATTGATCTCGAATGAGCCAGGGAGGTTAAGGTAACTTTAGAGGACACATCAAAGAAGGTTGGAAATATGCTCCTCGGTCCCACATTAGGTAATGCTGAGAGGTAAGGAATAGGTTATGATGGTGTATCCACTTTAAAAAATACCCGAATCAGTTCGTGAATTTATGATAGATCTTTATGGGCCTTAACCTAACCCAATAAGGAGACCTAACTTACCAAGGAGAACTCATCCTAGGAATTTTGATCGAGGTCTACCCAAGCCCCTTTATGTTTGTTCCCATTGTAAACAAAAATGTCACCTTATATAGTTTTGTTTTAAGTTAGGGAGAGTTTCTCACACGCGTGTTTCCCGACATGTTCCCACACGAGTTCCTACACATATTTTTGCATGCACTCCCACACTTGTTTCTCCACATGCTCCCGCATATCACCATAGAGATTTTGAGAGTTTTTGAGAGCAAGTATAATATTTCATCAAGACTTCATAATATTAGATGGATGAATTTCATAAGATGTCTTCTCCTCTGAGAACTCCTCTGACCCTAATGATTGAGGATGAGACTTATTTATAGAATATGGTGTTTATCATAATCATATGTTATATCCCTATTGCTAGATTGCATTTATTTTGTATTCAATTGTTTTTATTTTTGATATGTGTGAAAAATTACAAAATGATTTTTGGTTATTGAGAAAAAGTTTAAAATTTTGATTTTTTTTATTTTTGATAAAATATTTGAAAAGACAAAAAGATTTTTGTATTTTCATTTTTCACCGTATATGGATGAACATTTAAGTTATTCGGATCACACCTACATTCCATCCATTCACATGACTTTTTCATATTGCTTTAAGACATGACTTTGTTTCGTTAGTCTGTTTAATAATGTGTGGATAATATTTCATTGATCATTGATGATTACTTTCTGCATGTTAGACTCTTTGTCTCCTTTATTGAACATGTGCACGTACCTTTTGAACATTTTACTTGCTTATCACTTATCGAATACAGTGTTAGCATCTCAATCTTGCTTCATAATGAACAAAATATAAAATGCGATAAGTTGTGGTTATAAGAACCATTGCTCGAATTTCGTTTCTCGAAAAATATTATTATATGTTAAGAAATGGAAAGGGGCTACGAAATAGCAAAATTTTGTTTGTGTTAATAGCCATTATTTGAAACAAGAGCCAAAAAAGATTAAAGACACAAAAAACAGAAGTGTCAAGGCAATTCATTGATGCTTTGCTACATATGAGCATTATGTTTTCTTCAAAAATTTTGAAAGAGAATATGAGAGATTTTAAGGGTGTGATAAAGTATAAGATCAATGGGTTTGGATAACGAATTCTCTTGAAAACCATTAAATAGTTTGGCGTTATTGATTTTAGAATCATTAAAATTCATGGTATATTGCATAATTCGAATCAATTTCATTTGAGTTCAACATTTTACACCTAATCTTGAAATTAAGTTCTTTCTTTAGAAGTATTTCATGACATCGTGCACCTATGTTATAAATTTTTATGTTCATTTGCCTACTAAAAATGTTCACACAATTACATTTCGTTTTCACGATTCGAAAATTTTAGTGTTATTCCATGGTGCTATGTGTTTTGCACTTATAGGTATCTTCAATATACATATACTTATACTTGAAAAATTTTGAAAATTTTCAAAAATAGCTATTTAATAGGGGAGAAATACATTATGCCTTTTATATTATCATTACATGCGTTTTATTGATTACATTTGCGAAGATATCTTTGCTTCATCATGTGATGGTCATTATTCATGCTTAGATTCTAACCTTTGTCTATTAGGGAAAAAAATGAGGAGAACAAATTGAGAGAAAATTTATTTTTTCTTTGAAACTCATCCGCGTCACGGTATTCCTTATTTCACGTGTGTAAGTGTGTCCATCTTTGATTATGATTTCATGGACTACATAAGATGAAGACAAATTTAGCCGAGGGGAGAATAATTTAAGTTGATGACAAAGTTTCAAATGACTTTCTGTTTCTTGGGTTTAGGAGGACATTAGGATACAATGTCTTAGGGGTTTTATTATAATTTGGTTTTTGATTTTTGTTTTGTACTAGAATAGCCAAAGAAGGATATTTTTTAGAGAAATATTTTATAATTGCTCATAGCCTAGGAATTTTTATATTTTGACATATCTCATTACAAACCAGAGTTACAAACCTATCACTACATAGTTTTTTCCTCCACAACCATTTTAAGATATGTTAGTGACCAAGCATCATTTCGAGATTTCAAACTGTTGGATTTATCACCGACACTATATGGAGGTATACAACTTGTGGTTTTCATTTCTCATATAAATTATATTTTGGATGTTTATTTTAAAATTGAGGCTTTTGATAAACATATTTTCACTATAATCTTTTTTAATATCATTAGAATGAGAATTGATCTCATTAGAACGAAATTGATTTTTCATTCGAACTCTATCTAATAACCATCCAACTAGGATCCTCTGCTAAGGATTGTTCATAACGTTAGAAGATCGTTAAAAGGACGATCGAATACGAATGTTTTTTTGTTTGAACGGAATGGGTTTTTGTTTGAATGAAATTGGGTTTTCATTTGAGCGCCATAGAATAACCTTCAAATGAGAATCCTCTGACATGTATTTCATATCTCGTTTGAAGTCTGTTTAAAAGAAAATGAGGTATCATTTGAACGAGATCAAATTTCATCAGAAATTGTTTTTCTAACGAGAAGTTGTTTCTGTTCAAACAACCCTGGCACCTTGAAATTCAGGATTGTGCTATAAATACCTATTTTGGCGAGTTTTTCTTAAGACTTTTGGTGAAAACAAATTTTCAATACCTATTCCAAAATTCTTCTTCTTTTGTTTTACCAAACAAGATACTGTTTTCCAAATCATATATTCGTCTATATGATTTGTTGAGTTTCTGAAACCTAATTTTCATACACTTTCATAAACCCTTATAGAGTTCTACTTTACTTTTGACTTGTGGAACCGAGGCTCTACTTCTGAAAAAGAAGGCTGGTCGATGGATAGTGAGGGAAGATTGCTTCCTATGGAAGGTATTGAACTCTTTCATATTCTGTAGAAGATTTGAAGACCTCTATGCGTTGTACTATTGATGCTAAGTAGTCTATAAGTCGATTATGTGTGCCGAACTCTTTACAGTGCTGAATACTAGGTTTTTCCTGAAAGGAATTTTTCCTTACTTATCTGCATGCTTGGTTTTGTTGTGTGACTGAATAGTATTTAATTTGGACATCATAATCTCATGTACACCTAATTGCTAATCAATATAAATTAGAACTTGTGTGTGTTTAGCCTAAGATATGAATAACTCCATTGAAAACCCATTATTTTTTTCTCACTCTCTCTATTCAACAGTGCCACTCTCGTTAGAAGGACGATTGAACGAAAAAGCTTTTTTGTTCGAACAAACGTTCGAATGAAAATCTAATATCGTTTGAATGATCTTTGTTTTTGTTGGAACGAGTTTGCTGCCTCAAAATTTGTATTTTTCTATTTGAGGCGTGTTGGACTCATATTTTTTAAGAACTTTGGTGAAAAATATTTTCCAATCTGTTTACCAAAGTTCCGAAACCCTAGTTTTACCCTTTGAGTTTAAAGATCCAAGTTCTTCATATTCATATGTTTTGGGATCTTTAGTTTGGGAACCAAGGTTTGTTTCTGTACATCTGAAGATAACGTGTTTTGTGCAGTGAACTTTGTGCTTTACTGTTTACTTGCGGTGGACTCCGTGTTTGTATTTTTCAAATAAAGAATCGATGGATTTCGTATTCCGATTTATTGATGGTTTGAGTATGGGTTATATGGCACAAACCCAAATTCGTGGAATAAACTCCGAGAAACACACACATAACAACCGGGGTAAAATTATGAATAGGCAAATATAATTGATGCTTTCCCAATTCAGTCTTGACTAATTGATCCTAGATGGACATGCAGGATTTTTTCATCATCAAGTTTGAAGGAGCGATGTCCCCCCAATTTTTAATTTAAAACCTTTTTAGATATGCGGAAGCGAAGATGATGGTTCAATTAAAAAAAAATTCACAAACTTTAATTTCTTTTCAAATTAAAATTAAACCAAGTGAAATAAGATTAAATCCACACAAGTTGATTTTTCACTTAAACCAAATATTTCAATTCAAGTCCTAGAAATTTTCCTAACAAGAATAATCCATTTTGCAAATTAGGCCAAACCACATTTTACCAAAATATATTATCTTTGAATTGAATTAATTTCAATTTCACCCAAATATATTTTAACACCAAAGAACATAAGTGTGATAATTAAACCAAATTTGATCTTGAATTACCTAAGCATGCATCTACGTGATTTAATCAAGATAAAATTAAACAATATCACACGACGCGCCGATGTACGAGGAAAACCCAAATGGGAAAAACCTCGGACGACCCTAGCCACGAATTCACTAAGTATGGTAGTTTTTACAAAGACTCGACACATGAGGACTTACACAAATTGACTTGAGTCCGTTCAAGCCTTGACGCGCTCCTTGGTCTTCAACCTCCGCCTAGTGTATAACCGTGGACTCCTCCACAGTCTCGAACTCCATCGATGGGGCTATGGTCACCGTCAACCCACACGCGAAGCCTTTCTTCGAGTGAGAACACCGCAATAAATTTTTCTCCTTTTTGGGGTAGAGAAGAACCCAAACTCTCTTCTTGTTGGTGTAGAGAAAACCAGGTGCCAAAACTCTCCAAGCAATGATATATCAATAGGTACTTGGAATAAACTAAACAAAATGGGTGTGTATGTGTTTTTTGATGAGTTTAATCCATAAAAATAAAACATAAAACATGGAACTTTTCCTTAAAAGTTTTGCTCTCAAAAGACTCTTAAAATGTGAAAAAGTTATCTTAGAAAATGTCTTTCCCGCACTATGTAAAGGTGGTGAAAGTTAGTGGGAAAAGTGGGAAGTTATAAAAAAACTGTCAAAAAACTGCTCGAAACTGAAATTTCGTTAGAAGTTCGTTCGAACGAGTTTGAATTTCGTTCGAACGAAACTTCTAACAAGAAAACAGAAATAATTTCTAAATCTCGTTAGAAGTTCGTTCGAACGAGGTCGTCGAACGACTTTTCTAACGAGATTGCAGGCCTTGATTCTAGATAATTTCGATACGAACGCGTGGCCGCCAGTTTCATATTTTCTGATTTTTTTGAATTTGATATGATTTTTCTACTGAAAGGTGTCCGAGAACAAAATCTTTAGAACTATGAATTCAAAACAAAATAACAGAAAAATACTAACACCCAAAATAAATTTCCAAGCTCCTATATATATATATATATATATATATATATATTAATGCATTCATACCTTTAGGAGACATTGGAATCCACATGTTGATGACGTGAAACTTGGCACAAAAATCGGCAATGATGTTCTCTTGAAAAGTAATGCCGCAACGTCTTCAACTTTCACTTGTCATAGGATTGAAGAATACACTTGAACAATATCCTATGACTTAAATATTTTTGTCCGGAATTGAGCCAACACTACATTAAGACTCAATCGGAGACTTGTGTCCTTACAAATCTCCCCCTTTGGCTATTCCGGGACAAAAACCAAACAAAAATCCTAAAGGGCCGTCAAGCTCACTAGACTCAAAAACACTGTCCCACCCAAAATAAAAATACAAGGCTTGACTCAAACAACCCAATGATCAATATCTTTGCCGATGTTGAATGTTGCCGTTTTGAAGTATTCCTGTACACTTAAGCAAACTATCAAACGCATATGGAATATCAAAATATTAAATGCAATTAAATAATTAATTCCCCTAAATTAATTCTCCCATTTATCAAACAAATGACATACTTAGAAAGACGTCTCCCCCTAAGATAAATCTCCCCCAAACTAAGATACGATAATAATAGGGTTTGATACCATTTCTCCCCCTATCATTCTCCCCCTTTTTGTTCAGGAATAGACAAAGGCTAAAGAATCAAAAAAGTAACTTATCTCCCCCAAATAAAGCATATACACCCTCTAAACTAAGCAAGGGATAAAAGAATGGGATAACAAGCTAAAACATGTAATTGTGCATATAGTGATGAGAACGTTAAAGCATATGGGCAACAAAAATTCAACTAATCCAAACAATAACATCGGATACCAACTAGGATGCAATAAAATGATACCAATATGATATATAAATTATTAAGCATGTTATATCAACAAAGAATGCAATAAGATGGATACCATGTATGAATTAAAGCATATATGGATTAGAAATCAAAGGAAATACTAAACAAAAATATCAAATATATGTATACATAATATATATCAAAGAGACTCATGGACACATATATAGATATAAACACACAAATGATACACACAAAATATAATAGGAGTCTTTCACACTCGTATGGCAAAAATGTGTCATATGGAAACGAAAGTGTTGGGGTGTGAACTAGTAAAGATTAAATTTAGACCCAATCACTTAAATCATGTTCACGGAGTTCTCAATTGATTGCAAACTTCATCACATTTGAATATAACCTCATGTGACGATATAAATTGAACTCAATGAACAAAATACACAATGCATACAAGCCTAGCATATTGATGATTCTACAAACCAATAGAGACAAGACATGAAATACGCAACTAGGATAAACGGACATTGTCCAAACCGTTGATATACCATCCAATCTCCCTCAATATGCATTTATATTAAATTTGAATGAATATATCAATCAAACATAGGCCTTGGCAAATATTTTATTTTTAATGCCATAATTTTATTTTTAGTCCTTTGAACCACGTATTTCTTTTAGGTCCAAACAAACGGTGGCTTACTATTCGCAAAGGATAATAAATCCTTTCGGAGCCCTTCCCCGTGCACATTTATATTTATCATTTTTTATTTTTCTTACAAATCTCACAAGCAACGGATTTTGACATGCACTAGTCCTCCTAGGTTACAAATATGTAGATGACAAGATTGGTAAGAGAACACCTCACAAAGCTCAAATATACATATGAAGTTAAAATTTCAAAAGAGCTCGTGCATGTGTGAATAGAGGCATATAAAAATAGAATCCATTTAATCAACACAAAATCCAACTACTCCATGTAAGCGTGGTAAAGAACATAATAAGTATTGACAATCTAAACCAAAAGTTCTAGCCACGTGAGAGCGTAAAAGATGGGATTAAAAAAAGTGTATGCCACATAAAGTGTGTCAAACTAAAATACACACAAAATAAAATCTATTTGAGTTTTTAAAATTTTTAACCAAAAAAAAAATATATATATATATACTCAAAAGACAAACAAAAATCATTTGAATTTTTCATTAAGCTTAAATTACCAAGAGATAAAATCCAAATGATAAACAAAAATCTTTTTGTATTTTTCATTTAATGCAAACAAAATGAAGGAAATATAATACAAAAGATAAACAAAAATCATAATTCTAGCATGTGATAAGCATGGAGCATAGACTAGAAAATGATTAAACAAGCATACATTTAGCATGAAAATATAGCATGAAGTACAAAAGCTAAAGTATGCAAACAATAACACATTCATCCGTTAGATTTAGCAAGGGAGGAAGCATGTGAAAGTAAATGAGAATTAAAAACCCCATTTTGCAAGGCAATTAAGTCGGATTTCCTAACCCAAATTAATGAAGAATGACTATCTCGGGGTGTAGGAATTTTAACTACCTTGGTTGCTTTACGTTGGGATTTTCTAGGAATACGTTTAAGATCAAAACAAAATTTCCTAAGATGACCTTTTCGACCACAATGTGTACAAGTAAAAACATGTCGAAAAGATTTACCTAAGGAGTGATCTCTAAATACTTTCCTAGTAGATTCTCCTAAAACATTGGTTTTGGCTTTATGAGTAAATTCATTACAAGTATTGAAGCCTAAACCACAAGTGTCATTTTTAATTTGGACCGTTACTAATATTTTATCTAATTTTTTCGAATGACACTCCAAATCAAATTTGACATTACTAGAGTCTTTTAATTTATTTTGTAATTCTAAAATGTTAGACTCTAATAAAAAATTTCGCTCTTCAAAAGCAAGAAACTCCTTTTTCAAGGATTCCATTATACCCCTAAGGCTATCTCTCTCGCCTTCTATATATTCAAGCTTCTCTATAAGATCTTTCTCTCGTGTCCTAAGGTCTTCAACCAACATGCTATTATCAACGACCTTGACACGTTCTTTCAAACTAGCTTCTAACTTCAAATTAGCTCTTTTCAATTTAATAGATTCTTTATAAAGTTCTTGAAAAGCATTTTGAAGTTCACTCACATTAACCTCTTCTTCATTTTCACTCTCTCTTTCTTCTCCACTCTCACTATCATAAAAAATAAGTGAATCAAAAACTTCGACCTCAAAAGTGTCATGTGTTAAAGTTTCATCAATCGACGAGTTCTCACTATCACTCACATGACTAGCCATAAAAGCCACAAAGTTGGGCTTAGTGGGGGAATCGGGTCCCTCTTCCTTATCACTGTCACTAAGGGTCGCATTATATGAAATGGTTCGCTTACCCTCTTTCCTTAGTTTAGCGGGGCACTCAAAAGCCCTATGGCCATAACCCTCACAACCAAAACACCTATTTGACTCATCCCTATTTAAATTTTCTTTAGAAATTTTAGGGATCTTTTCGGCTTTGTCATGCTTAGAAGTTTCAAATTTCTTAAAATCATTTTTAAATTTATCTTTGTTAAATTTAAGAAGTTTTCGAAATTTCCTAGCAAACAAGTCCATATCTTCCGAGTCACTATCACTCTCGCTCTCTACTACTTGTTTGACCTCTTTTCGGGCTTTTAAAGCAACACCCTTTTCAATTTTCTTTTTAGTTTTAGACGAAAACATGTCTAGCTCATAGGTTTGTAAATCACCTACGAGCTCTTCTAATTTCATAGAGTCTAAAGTTGGTAAATAATTTAAAACGGTCACTTTTGGAATAAATCTATCGGGTAGGGACCTTAGAATTTTCTTTACTACTCGGTTGTCGGGTATTTTCTCTCCCAAGTTAAAAGATGAATTAACAATATCAGAAAGTCTAGCATAAAATTTATCAAAAGTTTCTTTTTCATTCATTTTGATAGTTTCAAATTGAGTGGTGAGGTTTTGAAGTTTTGAAGCATTAACGACACTAGTACCTTCATGAGTGAGTTGCAAAATACCCACGCTTCTTTAGCGGTCTCACATGTCATAATGCGCCGGAATTCATCCGGTGTGACAGCGCTAAATATGGCATTTAAACCTCGGGAATTAAAGTTAGAAAGTTTAAATTCACCCTCACTCCATCTATCGGCGGGTTTGGGAACACGCTCATTATCTACTAAATGAGTAGGTGGGGACCACCCGTTAACAACAGACATCCAAACTCTCTCATCGATAGATTTTAGTGTCGATTTCATTCGCGCTTTCCAATATGCATGTGAAAATAGGAAATTTTGAAAATGGGGAAAATTCCATTTCAGCCAAAAATTGTTTAAAAGATCTTTAACGAAATAATTTATCGCTTTGGCTCTGATACCAATTTGAAGGAGCGATAGACCCCCAATTTTTAATTTAAAACCTTTTTATACTCCAAAAAGTAATAATTTCCTTTTTAGATATGCGGAAGCGAAGATGATGGTTCAATTAAAAAAAATCACAAACTTTAATTTCTTTTCAAATTAAAATTAAACCAAGTGAAATAAGATTAAATCCACACAAGTTGATTTTTCACTTAAACCAAATATTTCAATTCAAGTCCTAGAAATTTGCCTAACAAGAATAATCCATTTTGTAAATTAGGCCAAACCACATTTTACCAAAATATATTATCTTTGAATTGAATTAATTTCAATTTCACCCAAATATATTTTAACACCAAAGAACATAAGTGTGATAATTAAATGAAATTTTATCTTGAATTACCTAAGCATGCATCTACGTGATTTAAGCAAGATAAAATTAAACAATATCACACGACGCGCCGATGTACGAGGAAAACCCAAATGGGAAAAACCTAGAAACGGCCCTAGCCACGAATTCACTAAGTATGGTAATTTTTACAAAGACTCGACACAAGAGGACTTACACAAACTGACTTGAGTCCGTCCAAGCCTTGACGCACTCCTTGGTCTTCAACCTCCACCTAGTGTATAACCATGGACTCCTCCACACTCTCGAACTCCATCGATGGGGCTATGGTCACCGTCAACCCACACGTGAAGCCTTTCTTCGAGTGAGAACACCGTAATAAACTTTTCTCCTTTTGGGGGTAGAGAAGAACCCAAACTCTCTTCTTATTGGTGTAGAGAAAACCAGGTGCCAAAACTCTCCAGGCAATGATATATCAATAGGTACTTGGAATAAACTAAACAAAATGGGTGTGTATGTGTTTTTTGATGAGTTTAATCCATAAAAATCAAACACAAAACATGGAACTTTTTCTTAAAAGTTTTGCTCTCAAAAGACTCTCAGAATGTGAAAAGTTATCTTAGAAATGTCTTTCCCGCACTATGTAAAGGTGGTGAAAGTTAGTGGGCAAAGTGGGAAGTTATAAAAAAAACTGTCAAAAAACTGCTCGAAACTGAAATTTCGTTAGAAGTTCGTTCGAACGAGTTTGAATTTCGTTCAAACGAAACTTCTAACAAGAAAAAAGAAACAATTTCTGAATCTCATTAGAATTTCATTCGAACGACTTTTCTAATGAGATTGTAGGCCATGATTCTCGATAATTTTGATACGAATGCGTGGCCACCAGTTTCGTATTTTTCTGATTTTTTTTGGATTTGATATGATTTTTCTACTGAAAGGTGTCCGAGAACAAAATCTTTAGAACTATGAATTCAAAAAAACAAATAACTATAAAAATACTAACACCCAAAATAAATTTCCAAGATCCTATATATATATATATATATATATATATATATATATATATATATATATTAATGCATTCATACCTTTAGGAGACATTGGAATCCACATGTTGATGACGTGAAACTTGGCACAAAAATCGGCAATGATATTCTCTTAAAAAGTAATGCCGCAACGTCTTCAACTTTCACTTGTCATAGGCTTGAAGGATACACTTAAACAATATCCTATGACTTAAATGTTTTTGTCCGGAATTGAGCCAAGACTACATTAAGACTCAATCAGAGACTTGTGTCCTTACAAAGTTACTTGTGTTATTTAAGCACCGAATTATCCAACGGTTGTGGTTAACCTAATTTTAATATTTTCAGTATACACATGCATTCACGTGAAAAATAACAATCACAAATCAACCGACCACAATGCCGCGATGTATGAGAAAAACCCAATAGGTAAAAACCTCGAACAACCAATCCTAGACAAAATCCACTATGAATACAGTCTTACAATAAGGACATAAAAGACATACATACTTGACACTTCAAGTATGGATGATGCTATCTCAAACATCTTTTTTCGTAGCACATGATTCTCCACCACGTTTTCACAACACCACTTGTGTCTCGGTATCCACCGATAGGCTATACATCATCTCCAAAGCATGCAAAATTCCACTGCACATAATGGTGAAGAATGAATAAAGTAGGAATTATGGGTTTGTTTTCTTAAAAAATGATGGAGAGTATTTGGATAAAATGATTTGGATTTTCGAAAAAGTTTAAAGTGGGGTCTGACCAGAAACTGGAAGCAGCAGCAAAGTGGAGATCATGGGGAAAACCTGCTGAAAATAACCGCCATTTTTAATAACTACTTTACTCATTCGAACGACTTGAGGTCCTCATTAGAATGAGGTTTCTAACGAATTTTCAATTGAAATCTCAAGGATGTCGTTGGACATCTTGTTCGAACATGGAGAATCTCGTTATAACGAGATTTCAAATGAAATATCAGTTGATTTAAAATGGGCAAGTTTAGAAAATTTGATATTGGAAAATCAATAAAGCCCATAAAAATTTAATCAACATATTTTAAAACAAAGGGTCATATACCTTTGGGAATAATGATTATTCAGAATGATGACGTGAACTTTGTTGATGCATTGAAATCCCGGATGTTCAGATTCTTCATTTGTAGAACATGATATGACACTTATACAATCTAAATGTTTTGTCCTAATGGAAATAGCCAATACTACAAATCCACTTGATGTAGAAATTTGTCCTCATAAATCTCCCCCTTTGGCTATTCTGGGACAAACACAACAAAGAAAAAAGACTTGAAATTTCCTAAGCCAAGCCGTCAATCTCATCCTAAATCCCATCCCCAAACCATAAAAAATGGATAAACTCGACTTTTTAACAACATAACTGCATGAAGCTCTTTGTACGCTTGAAACTGTATAAAATTTTAAATTTCCTACACATATGAAACTACAAACACATAAACCCATGTGGAGAAGATTTTGTAATAGCATTAACATATATACTCCCCCCGAATATGTTCTCCCCTTTTGTTTCTCGAAAAAGACAAATGGATAGAATAAATCCTACAAAGTTAATGAATAATCATGAAGCATAATGACAACTAAAATTTGAAAAATATCATGAATTATGAAAAAACTGTTATTGCAAAGAAATAAAGATCATCCAAAATATCCAATATGAAAGAAATTACCATAGGGTTCCACGGTAATAAGAACTTCCCTACCACGGATCGTAGACACAAGACTGCGCCCACTAAGCATATCAAAGAAAAATTCTCGAATGAGATCGGTGTAGATGGGGTTAAGAAGATAAAAAATAGTATCCCATCCCCATATTGCAAGCCAAGTGAGGGAAATGGCACCGGACAGAGAGGATTGGTTTATGATCTTCTCCTTAACTATGGAACGAGTAGGAAAGCTTAGAGTATGATATAAGGTGTTGTTGGAATGAATTCCCCAATGTAATGGAAGGTTGGGAATGGGTTCTTCATTTTCATAGGAGCATTCATCGTCGGATTGAACAACACGACGGTTACGATGACTATGAGCCATAGGAATGGAAAAATATCTGCACCCCACCCATTATCACCAACCAATCCGCCAAAGCAACAAAACCAACAACAAATCAAAACCCAAGCTCTATTAGAATAACACCAATAACTACACTACGAGCCAAAATAAGAATTGGAATTAAATGATATTTCATGAATTTTTGACAAAAAATATATGAGTTAAAGAAAAAAATAATGATAATAGATTCATGAAAAGTTATTTAATTGGGGAAAAAAATTGTTAAGGGTATATATATATATATATATATATATATATATATATATATATATATATATATATATATATATATATATATATATAACTCCAAACCAAATTGAGTTGAGTTTACATAGAAATGGGTCATTTTTTTAAAATAGACAACAAATAATGTTCCATGTTAGGAATATTAACCCATTGTTCATGAACTCAACCAAGGAAAAGGAAAAACAAGGTTTTGAAGAGAAAATGATATAGTACCTCAAGAAAATCTTCAAAAAAAAAAGAAAAAGCTCCTAGAGTTATGTAGAATGCCCTTAGATGGTGTGGGCGGATATGGGAGAAGAGGGAATATGGAGTGTTGAAGTATTAAGAAGTGGAGATGTTTTGAGTAAATGGGTGAGACAAATAGGGAGAAAAAAAATGATATTGTGTATTTGAATTTGGAACTCAAACGACTAAGAAAATAAACTTAACCGACCTACTAAAATGCCGATTATTCGAACGACTAGAATCTTGTTTGAACGATGTCGTTAGAATGACTTTTGAACGATGTCGTAGACTTTCAAATGAAACCTTGAACAAGAAGGTAATGGTGGCAGGGGTAAGGTTCGTTAGATTCACGTTCAATCGACACTTCAACGAGATTACAGTTAGCCTAAAAATTGAGAAAATAAGAAAATAAGATGAAATAAAACCCAAAAAGAACCATCATAGATAAATACAAATAAAAATATAGTTCTATAATAGTCCTAGGAAATGTTGAAAACATTCAGTTCAAGGAAATGGAATGTAGGGTGTGAACAAACCGAATAAGAGCATCGCCTAAGATATCATGCAAGTGCAAGGTGCCAAACAACATTCCTAAATGTTAAACACTCATCTCAACCTTGTAACAAGTAAAATGGACTCAATTGGAGCCAATTCACTCTAAAAACATTCCTAAAAATTTCATGATTCTCCCGCTAATAGCGTCACATAAAATGAAATAATTTGATGTATAGTGCAAACCCATTTATCTTCGACCTATATAGCCCTCATACGTAATGTTTTTCATTCTAACTCTATATAATGAAGGTTCTATGATGAAAATTTTCTTTTTGAAGCATTAATGACTATAATACATGGCCTTGGCAATATTGATTTTCTATGCCACAATTTTTTTAGGGTCTTTTTCAATCGTGACTTTTCACACAAAAGATTTTCTTTTTGCAGCCCGTTTCCATTACTCACTCATTTTTAACATTTACACAAACATGTGTAATGGTTCTTATATGAGCAATTTTTTTCCCTATTGCTTTAACATTAGGTGACAAGATTGATGAAAGAACACTTAACTTTACCTAGCATATGTAAAGCGAGACTAACATCTTCAAGATCCCATGAAAAGTGTGTGCATTAAGGTAATGAGTTGAGGCCAACATGAAAGGATACATAAAAAAACAAGCATAAAAACATCATAATAACGCATAAAAGGCACTAATGAGATGACATCGAGACTAGCTACTTATGGTAAGACACGTGACAGTGGAATGATATTATGACCCAAATATCTCACAAACATATCGTAAAGGACAAAATAAAGAAAAATATTTTTGATTTTTGAAAAACCAAAAGAAATTAAAACTATGTTTTATATTTTTGAGTAAAGTAAATACGAAAACGTAATCTAGTTCATAGGGACACGGAAAAACATAACACTCACTCTAAACTAGATAAATAACTCAGAACTCAATCAATGGAGAAAACCCCTATTGATTTCCAAAGGTTATCGAACCCAAGGGCATCTAAAGGTTGGTTAAGATATCGGCCAATTAATGTTCAGTACCTACAAAGCTTAAGAAAATGACTTTCTCTTCAACTAATTGACGGATAAAGTACTCACAAATCCTAAATTTGATTTGTTCTAGAATGTTGGAGGGGATTCCAGAATATATGAATTGCACTCGTATTATACTAATAGATAGTCATTGTGCTTTGGGAAATACCGTAATCCTCCAATTTTTGCTTCATCCAAATGAGTTGAGTGCAACAACTTTCAATGACAATGTATTTGGATTCCACCATGGATAAAGAAATGGAGTTTTGATTTTTACTCATCCAAGAGACAAGTGCACTCCAAAAATAAAAACATCCACCCGAGATACATACATCAAAATCTCTTTCCCAAACAGTATTCGAATATGCCGATAGACAATCATTTGTGTTAAACGAGTACCAAATCTTAAAAGACAGGGTCCACCAACATATTTGATAATACATTTAACCAAAAGTAAGTGTTACTTTTTTGGGGTAGACTGATAGCGGGCGCAAACTCCTACACTAAAGGAAATATTAGGACGACTAGTGGTTAAGTAGAGTAAACTACCTATCATACCTCTAAAAAGAGTGTGCTCTACATCCTTTCCTTCAGTGTCTTTGCAAAGCTTAATAGATAAACGTATGGGTGTACGAGCATCCTTAGCGGAGTCTAGATTAAATTTCTTCACTAAATCTTTCGCATACTTAGATTGAGAGAAAAATATGCCACTATCGAGTTGACACACTTGATGACCTAGGAAGTAAGTGAATTGGCCTACCGTCCTCATTTTAAAATCACTTTGTATTTCTTTTGCAAAGAGGTGAGTATGTTTGTCACTCGTGGAATAAAAAACTATGTCATTGACATATACTTGAGCAACCAAAATAGCATTCATATCCCGAAGAACAAATAATGTCATGTCTACTCCCTCTCTCATGAAGCCACGATCTAGGAGATAAGAAGCACGCCACTCATACCAAGCATAAGATGCTTGCCTTAAACCATACAGGGCTTTATATAAATAGAAGACATGGTATAGGTGTTTAGGTTCTTCAAACCCTTTTGGTTGTTCCAAATAGACTTCCTACTAAAAAATGTCGTTAAGAAAGGAACTCTTGACATCCATTTGATAAACCTTGAATTTTAGATAACATGTAATGGATAGCAAAAGGCGAACAGACTCTAGCCTTGCAACAGGAGAAAACTTCTCATCAAAATTTCCACCTTCTATTTGGGTGTACCCTTGAGTAAATAACCTAGTTTCATTTAGAATAATAACGCCACTTTCATCCGTTTTATTTTTGAAAATCCATTTGGTGCTAATAACATTAAAATTGCTAGGTCGGGAACCAATTCCCAAACATCATTCTTTTGAAATTGAAGCAAATCTTCTTGCATAGCATTTATCCAATGTTCATCTTGAAGTGGTCCTTTAAAAATTTTGGGTTCAATTATTGGGGTATAACACAAGTAAGTAACCTCATTTTCAAGTTGATCTCCAGTCTTAACACCTAAGTCAGTATTCCTAATAATATTAGGACGGTCATAACGTTTGTGAACCCAAGATGATGGATCCCATTTATTAAGTGTGGGGTCCACTGAATCTTTATGAGAATCAATGTGATCAACTCTGGGGGGTTGTATTGCTCTAATGATAAGGATCATCATTGACATCAACAAATGTAGCTGGAGCATCATATTTAAGAGTAAAATTTATTGCTTCCATGACTTTAGATAAAACAAAGTTATAAACTCTATAAGCTCTACTGTTCGGTGAATAACCTAAAAATATACCTTCATCACTCCTTGAGTCGAATTTTCCTAGCATCTCTCTATCTCTTAGGATGTAGCAAGGACTTCCAATGACTCAAAAATAGGTTAGGTTAGGTTTCTTATCTATCCACAGTTCACATGGAGTTTTATTAGTATGGTGACTTAAGTATACCCTATTCACCGTATAACATGCGGTACTTACTCCTTCAGCCTAAAATTTCCTAGGCACTTTCAGACTAAGAAGCATGGACCTTTCCGTAGGGGAAATTCGAGATAACACCCGAACGACCACATGAGGGGCACAAACACCTTGCACGGGACAAATGTAACTAGTAGGAACTGACTCATGTAGTCATAGGACTCTCGATTTGGGAATAATACTGAAATTTCAGGGTAGGAATAGGACCAAAATTTACAAATAAGTAGACTTAGGCTTGAAAAAATGCCCACATGACCCTAGCAAGGGATAACCCAAAACATCCTCTGAGCGACACTGTGAGGGACACGAACACCTCGTACATGACCAACGTAACTCGTAAGAATCGACCACGTAGTCACGGGACTCCCAATTTGGGTGTACGACTAAATTTGCAAATAAGCAAACTTAGGCCTGAAAACAAGCCCCAAGGGGAAAAACCTAAAACAACCCCCAAATGGTCCCGTGAAGGGTACAAACGCCTCACACGGTACCAACATAACTCGTAGGAACAAATCCTGTAGTCTTAGGACTCCCAGTTTTGGAATATGACTAAAATTTACAAATAAGTAGACTCGGGCTAGAAAATATGCCCACATGCTCCTAGGGGAAAGCCCAAAATAGCCCCAGAACAAACCCGTTAGGGGTACAAACACACTCCGTGGAACTGATCACTGTGACACCCCGCCTAATTAAATATCGGGTGATCATTACTTTATTAGATTAAATTAAAGTGTCCGGTTGGTTCATTCTTAGTATCACTGTCGAAAACCAATTTTTCTTTATTAATCACCTAATAAATAATTAAGCTACGTGTCAAAACATTTAATTTTATAGATTAAGTCCTATTGTTATGATTTACTATACAAAACCATTTTCATGAACATAGATAATAATAATAATATTACCAAACCATCCAAGTGGAATAAACAGGTTAGATTAATCAATCCAAATAAAATATCCCAAATCGAAGGACAATGAAATAATTAAAATAATCCCAACAATTACTAAATACTGAAATAATAAATAGTACAAGTCTCTCTGAACTAAATAAAAACTGGAAATGGGAGACACTTGCCCCATCTAAAATGACTAAGTTAAGATCTGAGATGAAAAGAATGAAGACATATAAATGCAAAGACTTGGAACTCCCACACTAGCTGCGGCACGTCAACAAACCAAAGATCTACGTCTGACGCCCCTGTGGCTAGGCACCTATAATACATATATATATATATATATATATATATATATACAAGGTAAAGAAGAGATGACAGGAAACGGGTCAGAGCCTGAGTGCAAAATAGCTTTAAAATAGTTTAGCAAGTATTTAAAATGTTTACCAGTTGATATTACATACATGTTATTACCTCGACACTCACTTGAGAATTGTCACCTTTCAACTAAAGGAATTACGTCATCAAAACTTTCTAAAAGGAAACTTCATTTATATTGCAAGTAACATCGAGTTACAACTTAAAATGAAATTTAAAACTTATTACAAGAGAGCCAAACATGCTCTATATGATATAACAAGCTTTTTACTTAAAATAACAAAAAGAGCTCTAAAAGTTGAATCTTCAACACATTCCTTTTTCGTTCCCTCCGCAAACGTATTTATTTCCTAAAAAATGGTTATTTATACAACATCAGCTAAAAGCCGAGTGAGATTTAATCTCCATACATTCCAGAGTTTTTCAGAAAATTGATACCTATTCAATTTCCAACATAAGGCATATACATTACGGACAGGAATTTGCAGTAAAATATATAAAGTAAACTGACAGTATATATTTTCAAAATAATCAGTTCAGAACAGAACAGATAAAACAATTTGAGCGATAGGTCAATTATTCAATTTTATTTTGATGGCCATGTGCGCTCAAATACCCAGATAAATAGATGGTGTTACCGAATGTTTTCACCCGGTAATAACACAGACAAAAAATCATGATCTCTGGAACAACGCCTTATTTAGGGCACACCAGTGATAAACCAGCTGAGAAGGTACCACCCAAATATTTCCACCTGGTAGTCAAGGCTAACATAGTAAGAGAGTTTCCATAGGCCGAATCAATAATTTTAGAATTAAAATCAGATGTATATATCAAGAGATATACACATATACCAAATGACGGAATCATCGGTATTAGATGTATTTTTAGGGTAAATCATTTCACAAAATAGATATAGTTTGCATAATATCATATAATCAAAATACGCAAGGAATGTCACAGAGTACTCACCTAGAACAGAGGTTTGAAGCTACAGATACAGAGTCTTGGGTCGCTCGTTAATTCTTAAGACGAAGCTTCTTCTTAACCTTCACGTATTTTTCTCTGATCTTTGGAATGAATTTCGTGTAAGAACTGATCCAAAGGCATCTATTTATAATTTCCCAAAGTTATTAGGGTGTTAACACATGTCCCGATGACTAAGAGTCCAATTTAGTGAGTCAGTGTTAGCGTGTCGCGTAACGGAGCTGTCTTGCAGTCTCAATTCACCGAACGAAGACACGTGTATTGGCTTTCTCTAATTTAATGACATGTGTTTCAAGCTTTATTTCTATGGACGCCATGTGTACGGTGAAGGTGTCCAAAAGCAAGCACGAGGTGGAAAGTTATTAAGGGTATAAGGGTTATTTTACACATGAAGGGTATTTTAGTAATTTTACACCATATATTTTCAATATCTCTTAAAGGTCCTTGAAAATATTTTATTTACAAAGTGGAACTTTTTATATTTTCATTTTAGTCCCTGAAACTTTCTTTAATTAAAAATCAAGTCCCTAAAGTTTCATAAATTTATAATTTCTACCCCAAAACATATCATTTATCTTAGGATACGCCATAAGACTTAGGATATGCCATAATTCCCTAGTGTTTAATGGACAAATTTTCCCTTATTTCGTAATTTTAGTATAACTTCTTGCTCGGACCTCCGTTTAACACACCGTTTGTTATGTTACAAACCTATTTCATATATCTACAACGTTTTATTTTTTTCCTCAAGTCAATTGTTATATTATAATGGTTAAAACTAGTCTCGAATATGAACATTCCTACCAAAACTTTAAAATTTTGCGTTTGTAACTAATTCTTTCAAGAACAACAGTAATTCTCATCTTTAATCCATTTTTAGATCATCAAGTATTATGTTTTGGATTCATAATTCCTCCAGAATATGTCTACATGCAATTCCTAATATGGTTTATAGTTTTAATCCTCAAATTCATGGGTCTATATCAATCTTCCAAGATAAAATTCGATAATTACACTAAACATGGAAGAACACATTCATTGAATCAATTGTAACTAAATCACTTGCCTTATTTTCTTCAGATTTGTTGTTGGTTGGATATGGTTGAATTCCTCTCTCTCTCTCTGCAAAATTCTCCTCTCTCTCTCTCTCTCTCTACAAGTTCTTCTCACAAGATGACAATGGAGGTGGGGGGTTGGTTTTTGGCAAGTTTTAATATTTTCTTAACTTCTCCCGTAGCCCACTACTTAGATTAGGGTTGAAAATGGGTTAGTGGTTTTAATGGTAAGTTATAATTAAAGTCTAATTTTCGTGGGTTTTAATTACCAAATTTCCGAAATTGCCAAACTACCCTTTTGGGTTGCCGCCTTGGCCTAAAAATGCCACGGGACCCAAATTAAACCCCCGGCTAATGTTTTCTGACTATCTCGACCCTTCTGAACACGTTGGCGCACTCAAAATGACTATTTGGTCAAAAGAAAAATAATTTATTTTTAAATCTCATAAATTCATTCTCGACGCGACTGACACGCGCGTCCCAATTAAATTTTCCAAATTACCGTATTTCAGCCTCGCGACAATTTCAATATTTTTAATATTCATATATTGCCATATATACACATTATAATCAAATACAAACTCACATCTCGCTAGTATTTTATCCGGATTAATTTTCAATTAATTCACATTTAATTTAATTAATCCCATAAATAAATATCGATAAAAATGCGGGGTATTACATACTTCCCCCCTAATAACATAATTTCGTCCCGAAATTCGGAACTAAAAAGTACCTGGTAAAAACAACTCTGGATAACGTTCGCGCATCTCATCCTCGCGCTCCCATGTGGACTCCTCGGCATTATGATGCCGCCACTGAACACGTACTAACGGAACTATCTTTGACCGCAGTTTCCGCTCACTTCGGTTCAAAATAGCAATCGGCCCCTCCTCGTAGGAGCTATCGGGCTGGAGATCGATGTCCTCCAAAGCAATGTGAGAATGAGCCAAATCATCTCCAAGATATTTCCTTAGCGAGGAAATATGAAACACATCATGAATCCTGTGTAAATGCTCCGGTAACCCAAGTCTATTCGCAACAGACCCAATCCGCTCGATGATAGGAAATGGTCCCACGTATCTCGGTGCCAACTTCCCCTTCTTCCCAAATCGCATAATCCCCTTCATAGGAGATACTCTGAGTAAAACATGGTCCCCCACTTGGAACTCCCTGAAGAACCTCTTCGCATCAGCATAACTCTTCTGCCGATCTTGAGCTACCCGAATGCGACTCCGTATCAATTCTATCCTTACCGAAGTATCCTGAATCACTTCCAGCCCAAGTAGTTTGTTGTCCCCCACCTCCAACCAACATGCTGGGGAACGACAAGGTCTATCGTACAACGCCTCAAATGGAGCCATGCCAATGGTGAACTGGTAGGAGTTATTGTAAGTAAACTCCACCAGTGGAAGATACTGCTCCCATCCTCCCCCAAAATCAATGATGCACATATGCAACATGTCCTCCAACATCAGATTTATACGTTCGGTTTGCCCATCGGTCTGCAGGTGATATGCCGTACTCAATCGCAAATCCGTGCCCATGGCCTCCTGAAAACTCTCCCAAAACCGTGAAATAAATATCTTGTCTCGGTCAGACACGATATTTAGGGGTACACCGTGAAGTCTCACAATTTCTGCAATAAAAAGCTGGGCATACTGTCCCGTAGTGTAGTCTATCCTTACGGGTAGAAAATGAGCAACTTTGCTCAACCTGTCCATAATTACCCAAATGGAGTCGTGACCTCTCTGTGACGTAGGCAACCCCGTGATAAAGTCCATGGATATGCTCTCCCACATCCACATCGGGACCTCTAATGGCTGTAGAAGTCCTGCCGGTCTCTGATGATCCACTTTTACCAGCTGACAAGTGGCGCATTTAGAAACAAACACGGTAATATCTCTCTTCATCCCGCTCCACCAATACTGACGTCTCATATCTTGGTACATTTTGTCCCCACCGGGATATACCACGAACCGTGAGCCGTGCGACTCTGCCATCACCTCGTGTCGCAATTCCTACCCTTCCAGAACTACCAGTCTGCCATTGAAGCGTAATCCCCCGTCTGAGCTAACGATATAGGACTCAGCTCCCTCTACTAATAATCGAACTATCTACTCCTAACAGAACGAGTCATCTGCTTGTGCCTTTACCACTCTCGTGACAATCTGCGGTGTAACAGTCATCACCGACATGAATGATCGGCCCACTGCATCCTAGTGTCCCAACTCCTTCCACTTTGCCTTCCACACCCCTGCCACTTCATCTACTGGCCTACGACTCAACGCGTCTGCTACCACGTTAGCCTTCCCCGGGTGATATTGGATATCAAACTAATAGTCCTTCACAAACTTAAGCCACCTCCGTTGCCGCATATTCAACTCCTTCTGCGTGAACAGGTACTGTAGGGACTTGTGGTCCGTGAACAATCGAAACTTCTCCCCCAAAAGATAATGTCTCCAAATCCGAAGGGCAAATACCACTGCCGCTAACTCCAAGTCATGGGTGGGGTAATTCTTCTCGTGAGGCTTAAGGTTACGGGAAGAATAGGCTATGGTCTGACTCTCCTGCTAAAATACACCTCCATGTCCTTGTAAGGACGTGTCAGTGTAAACTAGATACTCAACTCCCGGTTTCGGCAATGCTAACACAGGTGTTAAGGTCAACTTGTCCTTTAACTCATCAAATGCCAACTGACAGGAATCACTCCAAACGAACGGCACACCTTTACGAGTCAGATGTGTCAAAGGACCCGCTATCATGGAGAAACCCCGAATAAACCTCCTGTAGTATCCTGCTAGGCCCAAGAAACTACGAATCTCAGTCGGTGTTGTGGGTTGTCCCCACTCCCTCACCTCGGATACCTTTCCCGGATCAATAGATATCCCCCGATTGAAAATAATATGCCCCAAAACTGAACCTCCTTCAGCCAAAACCCGCACTTCTCATACTTTGCATACAGCTCGTTCTGGTGTAGCATCTGTAAAACCTGCTTCAAATGCTCGGCGTGCTCCTCTTCTGTCTGGGAGTAAACCAGAATATCATCAATGAAGAAAATAACGAACTGATCTAGGAACTCTCTGAACACCCTATTCATCAAGTCCATAAACACAGCTGGAGCATTGGTCAAGCCAAAAGGCATAACTCGAAACTCGTAGGAACCATATCTCGTTAAGAAAGCAGTCTTCGAGACGTCCTCTTCCCTGATACGCAACTTATGGTATCTTGATCGCAAATCAATCTTTGAGAAGAAAGAAGCTCCTCTCAGCTGGTCGAATAAGTCATCGATTCGGGGCAACGGATACTTATTCCGTATCGTGACTTTATTCAACTCCCGGTAATCTACACACAACCTCAACGATCCATCCCTCTTCTTAACGAACAACACAGGGGCACCCCACGGCGAAGTACTCCTCTGAATAAACCCCTGACCCAACAACTGCTCAATCTGATCCCGTAATTCTCTCATCTCAGCTGGAGCCATACGGTAAGGTGCGCGGGCAATAGGACGAGGGCCCGGCGTCAAATCGATCACAAAATCTATCTCTCTACTCGGAGGTAATCCAGGTATATCCTGAAATACATCGGCAAACTCTCGAACAACTGGAATCGAATCAAGTGGTATCACCACTTCTTTAGAGGTCTCCTCCTCTATATAGTACAAATGAGTGGACAATCCTCCCTCAGGACGAGGCATCGCCACTAAAAACATCTCTTGCCCAGGAATGGCAAAGATAATACTCCTACTAAATTAGTCAATCATGGCTCGGTACGGAACTAGCCAATCCATACCAATAATGGCATTATACTCGGTCATCTCTAACACTAACATATCCGCGGGTAGAGTAAACCTCCCGATCTCTATACCCACACCTCTACATACAAGGGAAATCATGGAACCCCTACTCAACGGAGAATCTACACAAGTAACCGTACTCTCGGCGGTGTCTAACAACCCAATGGTGCGTGCAAATCTCATAGCAATAAAACAGTGTGTGGCCCCCGTGTCAAATAAAATACGCCCCCTAGTTCCCTGAATAGAGAACATACCCTCAATGGCTGGTGGATCCTGCAGGGCTGCGGCATGCTGGAGCTGATACACTCGCCCATACTGAAGTTGTCCCTCCTGAACTGGGACCGCTGGAATGGGTGGTAATGCTGCCATCTGTGGCGGTGCTGGGAGGGCGGCGGGAAACATAGGCCTATGCAGCTCCTGTTGAGCACCCTACTGCTGCTGCTGCGGGGCCCTACCCCTATCCGGACAATCTTGGCATTTATGGCCAGTCTTGCCATAAACGTAACACTTCCTCGGGAAGTTCCCCCCTCTCTGTCCCTGCTTCCCTCGGCCCTGGTGGCCGTTTCCATTCTTCCCCTGGCCATGCTGGCCCTGCTGAAACTGCTGTTGACCATTCTGCCCCTGCTGCCCCTGCTGGCCGTTCGGACCCTGATGGCCCTGCCTAAAACCTCCCTATCCATGCCTGAAATTCCCCGATCTGAACCTCTTATGATCCCCCTGCTGGGAACCCTGGTCACCCTGCCTCTGCCCCTGAGTAGATTGTGCCCCACTGGCACCATTTCCTCCAGTCCTGCCCTGATGACTGGACTCTCCTGATCTCTTGCTCTCAGCCATGTGAAAGCGATGATCCTGGCAGTGTAACAGTACAACGTTAACCACGTCAGAATAAGTGGCCAACGAAAGGTTCCCTAACAAATGCTGACGGATCCTCCATGTCAATCCAACTGTAAACTTCTGGATCTTCTTCTCCTCTGTCGGTATTTCATCCGGAACACTATTCAGTAGATTAGTGAATTCGGCCTCATACTCGGCCACAGTCCTTCCCTCCTGTCTGAGATTCATTAGCTTCCTCCTCATTTTCGTGTGAATAGCTGACGAAAAATACTTGCGGTCGAACCGCATCCAGAACTCCTGTATCGTGAGAGTATCTCTCTCCTTCACGGTGGTAATAGACTCCCACCACTGCAGTGCAGATCCCACTAGATTGAAAGTATCTAGTACCTGCTTTTGAACATCGGTGCACTCATACATCCTCAAGTGCCTCTGAATGTCTTTCCTCCACTGACTTGAAACCACAAGATCGGAGCTACCTGCGAACTCCGGTGGGTGTGCTTTCTGAAAAGCATCACGTACGCGTTCCCAAGTAGATGGGAATGCATGTGCCTAAACCGATGCGGCTACTGGCGTCTGAGGTGGTGCCTACTGTACAACGGCAAGAGAGGCATTTATCGCTTAGGATACAATGGCTGCAACCTCGGCGGCATTCATGGTACCCTGTACTGGAGCTGGCTGGGGCTCTGGCTGTGCATTCCTAGGAACCCGTGGTGCACGTCGTGGAGGCATCTGAAATAAGAGTAAGGTCTATAAGTTCGCAGTTATAAACCCAAAATATCTGAAGAGCGAAGCATACATAAAAGAATACAACAGTCCTAAAATATAGGGCTCTACATCAAAGAAAGCTCAGCGGAAACATAATAAGCCGTACAGATCCTAAAGGACACTAGAACCTGATGCTCTGATACCACCCGTGACACCCCGACTAATTAAATAACGAGTAGCTACTCCTTTATTAAATTAATACAAAATGCCAAGTTGGTTCAGTTAATAGCATCACTGTCGAAAACATTTTAATAATTACTAACCACCTAGTATATGAAAAGTGAGATGTCAAATTTTAAATTAAATCTGATTAACATGCAATAATAAAAATAAAGGTTGACATAACCAATCACAGTAAAGTCACAATAGAATAACCAACCAATATAATAATGAGTCCGGAGGAAATACTCCTCACAACAATCCCAATAATGAAATGAATAAACAAGTCTGCATCCTGAATCAATTACAAACCAAAGTGTGAATAACTGAAATATAAAATGTCTCAAAAGGAAATGGGCAACATGCCCTATAAATGATGAAACTGAATATGGAGTCAAGACTAGGAAGGAGGCGTCTACTATCAAGGCCCTGTAACTTCCACAACAGATACAACTCGTCACCTGAATAGAATTCCTATGCATGGTGTCCTTGTGGCTGGGCACCTAAAAAGGTTTTTACAAAAAGATAGATTTGAAAGCAAACGGGTCAGAGCCCGAAAGTGGAGAGTATTTTAAAAACAGCAAGTGCTTTAATAACATTAAAATAATGAATGCAAAATACATGTTAGGACGTGCTCTCACATGAAATACTCACCTCTCATCTAACTGTGCACTCCTAACGCTCTCGTACCCATTCAAGCGTTTCTCATATCTATCTAGTTCAAAAGAGTTTCTAACATATCTACTCGGTTCACGCTTTAATTCCAACCTTAACAATTAAATAGAGAGTTCTACTTTAATTCTCGGATTCCCAATTATTAACAAAACCATTTACTGGTATATATCCCTTTTTTATCTTTTCATAACGTTACAATAATCATACTCACAATTAAACATGACAATTCTTTTCAATTAACTGTATATTATTCTCAACATAAATATACAATACTAGCACCCCGAGACTAAGCTACGGTGCACACATACTCTGCTATCCATCCCGGTACATCACGTACATAAGGATCACGAATTCCGAATCTATCAGGAATCGTTCTCAGATAATAGCAAATCACAAACAATGGAGGCGAACACAATCACATCACATGGGTCACGCACATACCTACGCTCCCATGATCAGCAGACTTATTAACATCTCAATAAGTCCTTCTCTGACCTATGTCCTCAAGGTACCAATCTATACCCCCCCGTAGGCACACAAAGATTAGATGGTCCTAAACGAACGCAAAACTCCCGTGATAGAAAGTATGGTAGGTATGTCATACACATAAGTTATATACTAAGCATTCACACATCTTAGATGTCTCAATATTAATAAAGGTATATTCTACATCCTTATACCATTTTTTCAATTTTATACTTTTTAAGTCTTCTGAAAATATATAATGTAGACTGTCGACACATCTCACGTCATAGTTTCTTGTACTTAAAACCTATCTCAAAGGGATTATTAAGTTTTCTATTATTCCCACATATAACATCATTATTCTTAAGGTCCTTACTTCTGCCCCAAACCTCATTTCATCAAATTATTCAAATTTACTCTTTTAATCCTCATATTATCTCACTCATCGAATTTCATTAGATTTTAGAATAATTCCTCAAATTGAATTCTAATTAAGGTCCAAATTTTATAACCATACCTACTGGTCTTCCTTAAGTCTAAGGATATTCATAAAGTCTCCAATAATAATTTTCTAAGGGTTAACATCATTAAAATTTAACTAGGGAAAATTTTACTCATTCTGGGAAGGTCGATCGATTGACCTTGAACATCGATCGATCGATGGTGGTCGATCGATCGACTGATGAATGTCGATCGATCGATTGCACCAGATAGGCTACAGACTGCTTCGTTTTGCAGTCCTCAAATCGTCCCAAAAATTCATTACAATGCATGAAACTTCATTCTAACGTTATAATATCATCAAATAATCATCCTACAACATTGTTAACGTTCTAAAACTAATTAATCATCACCCAAAGGCCTTATTTAGATCAAAACATCCTCAAGAACCCTAGTTTTCTATTTCTTTCAAGAACAACAGTAATTCTCATCTTTAATCCATTTTTAGATCATCAAGTATTATGTTTTGGATTCATAATTCGTCCAGAATATGTCTACATGCAATTCCTAACATGGTTTATAGTTTTAATCCTCAAATTCATGGGTCTATATCAATCTTCCAAGACAAAACTCGATAATTACACTAAACATGGAAGAACACATTCATTGAATCAATTGTAACTAAATCACTTGCCTTATGTTCTTCAGATTTCTTGTTGGTTGGAGATGGTTGAATTCCTCTCTCTCTCTCTGCAGAATTCTCCTCTCTCTCTCTCTCTCTCTACAAGTTCTTCTCACAAGATGACAATGGATGTGGGGGGTTGGTTTTTGGCAAGTTTTAATATTTTCTTAACTTCTCCTGTAGCCCACTACTTAGATTAGGGTTGAAAATGGGTTAGTGGTTTTAATGATAAGTTATAATTAAAGTCTAATTTTCGTGGGTTTTAATTACCAAATTTCCGAAATTACCAAACTACCCTTTTGGGTTGCCGGTTTGGCCTAAAAATGCCCCGGGACCCAAATTAAACCCCCGGCTAGTGTTTTCTGACTATCTCGACCCTTCCGGACACGTTGGCGCACTCAAAATGACTATTTGGTCAAAAGAAAAATAATTTATTTTTAAATCTCATAAATTCATTCTCGACGCGACTCACACGCGCGTCCCAATTAAATTTTCCAAATTGCCGTATTTCAGCCTCGCGACAATTTCAATATTTTTAATATTCATATATTGCCATATATACACATTATAATCGAATACCAACTCACATATCGTTAGTATTTTATCCGGATTAATTCTCAATTAATTCACATTTAATTTAATTAATCCCATAAATAAATATCGATAAAAATGCGGGGTATTACAACTTCCTCTTACCATCTCTAATTCGATTTTACTCCTTTCTATCCCTTTCGGATATCGTAGCACTAGCCACAATGTCACATTATGATGTCAACTTTAGGATGGAAATTCTACTACGAATACTCAACCTTAACCCACGTTCAAACGTTTTGGCTTTTAAAACATTAGTTATCACAACATAAGGTGAAAAATGGGATAACTCAGTAAACTTTGCCTCATATTGAATCGTCATTTCATATTCCGTCATATTCCCTTTCATTAGACTCATGAAATCGCTGCCATTTCATCCTTCAACATTTCAGGGAAATATTTCTCATAGAAGATCAACAAGAAGTCATTCCAACCTATACAAGTATTTTTCTCCTCGTGTATTCTCTTAGTCATTCTCCACCAATGTTCGGCTTCACCTTCTAACATAAATGTTGCAAATTAAACCCTTTGTTCATCGGTACACTTAAGAACATAAAGCATTTTTTCCATCTGCATCACCTAACTTTTTGCTTTAGTGGGGTTAGGAGTACCTTTAAAAGAAGGCGGTTCAACTTCTTGAAATGCTCAATGGTACATCTAGTTAGTTCCAGATTCCTAGGTGCTCCATTATTCAACTAATGCTCCACAATCTTTGCTAGACTCTCAATCGCCATGTACGCACCTTCCACTCCTTCCATACTTGAACCACTTGTTCTCGCAGTTGATCTTGGCTTGGTTATTTTCTACAACCATGGCTAAACATAAGACGTATTATACTAACTCAAGATTGTAAATTGGAAGAACAATTATATGTAGACTGTAAGACATATGGAGGATTATCACATAAGTCGGATATTTAATCCTATATCCTATGTATGGAAACTTAAAATCGATAATGTTTGAAACTTATGTTCAGTAGTCTACGGGTTCATAACCTATGCTATGATACCACCTCTGTCATGACCCCGTCCCAAAATAGTAGTGGGGAACGAGTGTCTTGACATGCCACCAAGGCAACAAATATGCTGACCTAAATTGTTTCCTTAATTAAATGCAACGAAAATACAATTACATGGTTATGAATAGTAAGATACTGAAATTAAAGGACTTACGTCATCAGAGCTTTCTAAAAGGAAACTTCATTTATATTATAAGTAACAATGAGTTACAACTGAAAACAAAATTTAAAACTTATTACAATAGAGCCAAACATGCTCTATATGATATAACAAACTTTTTACTTAAAATAACAAAAAGAGCTCTAAAAGTTGAATCTTCAACACAATCCTTTTTCGTTGTATTTTCTGAAAAATGGTTATTTATAAAACATCAACTAAAAGCCGAGTGATATTTAATCTCCCGACATTCCAGGGTTTTTTAGAAAATTGATACCTATTCAATTTCCAACATAAGGCATATATATATATGGACAGGAATTTGCAGTAAAATATATAAAGTAAACGGGCAGTATATATTTTCAGAATAATCATTTCAGAACAGAACAGATAAAAAAATTTGAGTAATATCTCAATTATTCAATTTTGTTTTGATGTCCATGTACGCTCAAAATACCCAGATAAACAGATAGTGTTACCGAATGTTTCCACCCGTCAACAACACAGACAGAAAACCATGATCTCAAGAACAACGCCTTATTTAGGGCACACCAGCGATGAACCAGATGTGAAGGTACCACCCAAATATTTCCACCCGGTAGTCAAGGCCAACATAGTAATAGAGTTTCGGTAGGCCGAATCAATAATTTTAGAATTGAAATAAGATGTATATATCAAGAGATATACACATATAACAAACGACGGAATCATCGGTATCAAAACTATTTTTTGGATAAAGCATTTCACAAAATAGAAATAGTTTGCATAATATCATATAATCAAAATACGCACGGAATGTCACAGAGTAATCACCTAGAACAGAAGTTCGAAGTTACAGATACAGAGTCTTGGATCGCTCGTTAATTCCTAAGACAAAACTTCTTCTTAGCCTTCCCGTATTTTCTCTCACTATTTTTATCTGATCTTTGGAATGAGTTTCATGTAAGAAATGATCCAACTGTATCTATTTATAATTTTCCAAAGTTATTAAGGTGTTGACACGTATCCCGATGACTAAGCGTCCAATTTGGTGAGTCAGCATTAGCGTGTCGCGTAACGGAGCTGTCTTGTAGTCTCAATTCACCGAACGACGACACGTGTATTGGCTTGCTCTAATTTCATGACATTTGTTTTAAGATTTATTTCTATGGACGACACATGTACGGTGGAGGTGTCCAAAAGCAAGCACGAGGTGGAAAGTTATTAAGGGTATAAGGGTCATTTTACACACAAAGGATATTTTTGTAATTTTACACCATACATTTTCAATATTTCTTTCAGGTCCTTGAAAATATTTTATTTATAAAATGGTCCTTTTTATATTTTCATTTTAGTCCCTAAAACTTTCTTTATTTAAAAATCAAGTCCCTAAAGTTTCATAAATTTATAATTTCTACCCCAAAACTTATCATTTAGCTTAGGATATGCCATAAGAATTTGATTTAATCAATTTTGATGAAGAAGGAGGTTATTTCAAAGTGTTTAAGTCAGACAAACCAGCCTCCCCTTCGAACCAATGAAAATATTACACATGGTGTGGTAAAAGGACAAAATATGACTTAAAGGATGGACAGATTTGCCCTAATTTCGTAATTTCAGTATAACTTCTTGCTCGGACCTTCGTTTAACACACCGTTTATTGTGTTACAAACCTAATTCATACATATACAATGTTTTAGTTTTTACCTTAGGTCAATTGTTATATTATAATGGTCAAAACTAGTCTCGAATATGAACATTCCTACCAAAACTTTAAAATTTTGCGTTTGTAACTAATTTGATATTTCATGATTTATGAAGGGAGGATTAGACTAAAAATAATAAATTATCATTATTCATATCACATATGAAATAATACAACATTTAAAACTATATATGAATATATAAAAGTGGGGTCATTACAATTTTCATCCTTAATTCCTCCATTAATTCGTCCCAAACTCCCAAACAATCAAACCAAAAGTGGTACTAACCTAAGTACATGACTTTCAACGTAAAATAAATACAAATTCATGAATGGTCATCAATTAAAGGGATTAATTCAAGCTAATTCATCAATAACCTTATTTTTATCATCATATTCAATATCCTCATAATTGTTCCAGATTTCAATCTCTACTAGGCATCAATTTCATAGTTATCTTCTACATATATCAAGATAGTTGTCCTAACATGGTTTCTCCTCAAAATTGTAATATAAATCTCCCAAACAACATTATTTTTACATGAGAACATGAAATTATATCTCCTACACTAGAATTAATGTATTATCAACTCAAGAACAACAAGTTAGATACTTGCCTAAAAAATGAAGGTCTGAATTTCTAGGATTTGATGGTGTGGATGAGTTCATCTTCCTCCGATCTACACTCCCGATGTGTTTGTGGTGAAAACGGTGCAACTAGGATGATTCTAGCCATGGTAAAGCTCCCGACCTCTCTTCTTTAATGGCTCTTGTGAGTTGTGTTTGTTCTAACCCTAGAAGAACACATCTAACAATAGCTATAGCCTTATGATTTTCGTCATTAATTAAGGCCTAAAATTGAAAATTACCAAAATGCCCTCTCGGGTTACTGATTAGGCCTAAAAATGTCCCGAGACCCAAATTAAACTCCCGGGTACACTTTTTTATTATATCGACTATTCCGGATACATTGACACACTCAAAATGACCATACGAGAGACTTAAAATTAATTTACTTTTTATTTCCTTAAATTAGTCCCGACACGACTGACACGCGCGTCCCGCCTTAATTTCTATAATTGTCGTATTATTCACTCGCGACAATTTTAATAAATTCAATCTTATACATTAATTTACTCATTAAGTAATATTTAACATAATTCTCACCAATAATTACTAACTCTCGTCACGCTAATAAATATTCAATTTAAAAATTTTGATTAATATTAAATTAATTTATCCCAATTTAATTTAATTAATACCATAATTAAAGGCCATAAAAATATGGTGTATTAGACAGTTTCCCCCTAATAACAGAATTTTGTCTTGGAATTTGAAAAATAGGGCATACCTAGTAAAAACAATTATGGATACTTTTCGTGCATATCTGCCTCATGCTCCCCAGTGGACTCCTCAATATTATGATGTTCCCAATGGACGCGTACAAGTGGGACTACCTTCGACCTCAATCTCCTCTCACTATGGTCTAGGATAGCCACTAGTTTCTCCTCATAAGAACTGTCGGGTTGCAAATCAATCTCCTCTATCGCAATGTGAGTGTGGTCCAAATTAACCTAGAAGATACCGCCTCAGCGATGAAATGTGGAACACATCATGAATATGGTGCAAGCGCTCCGATAACCCAAGTCTGTATACCACTAGTCCTATCCTCTCGACAATGAGGAATGGTCCTATGTACCTCAGGGCCAATTTCCCTTTCTTACCGAACCTCATCACTCCTTTCATAGGAGACACTCACAGTAATACTTGGTCCCCCATGCTAAACTCCCTGAAGAATCGCTTTGCATCAGCGTAACTTTTCTGCCTGTCTTGGGCTACCTGAATGCGACTCCTAATCAACTCAATCTTGGATGATGTGTCCTGAATCACCTCTGGACCGAGTAACTTGTTGTTCCCCACCTCTATCCAACAAGTGGTAAAACGATAAGGTCTATCGTACCACGCCTCAAATGGGGCCATCCTAATCATAAACTGGTAGGAGTTATTATAGGTGAACTCCACCAGTGGGAGAAACTGCTCCCACCCCCTCCAAAATCTAGGACACACATGCATAACATATCCTCCAGCATATGATTAGTGCGTTTAGTCTGCCCATCTGTCTGCGGATGATAAGCCATGCTCAACCACAGCTCGGTACCCATAGCCTCCTCAAAGCTCTCCCAGAAGCATGACACGAAAATTTTCTCTCTTTCGAACACAATATCCAAGGGCAACCCATTCAACCTCACTATCTCGATAATAAATAACTGGGCATATTGTCCCGTAGTGTAGTCTGTGTGTACCAGCAGAAAATGAGCGACCTTGATCAACCAATCCACCACTATAAATATAGAATCATGACCCCACTGTGATGTAGGCAACCCAATGATAAAATCCATGGAAATGCTCTCCTATTTCCACATAGGGATTTCTAGCGGCTAAAGTAACCCTGGTGGCTTCTGATGGTCCACCTTTACCAGCTGACAGGTGGCACATTTAGACACGAACTTCGTAATGTCCTTCATCCCACTCCACCAGTACTGTCGTCTCATATCCTGGTACACCACTGCATGACGTAAGTCCTCCCCCTCTGAGACCATTAACCTCCCACTAAATTGCAATCCCCCATCTGAACTCACTGAGTAGGACTCCACACCCTCGACTAGAAGTCATAGAATCTAATCCTGGAAAAATAAATCATCCTCTTGGTCCTAGATCACCCTCGTTATAATCTTTGGTTTGACTATCATGACGGACATAAAGGATCAGGCCACTGCCTCCTGATGTCCCAACTCTTTCCATTTCGCCTTCCACATTTCCGCCACCTCACCTACTGGACTATAGCTGAATGCATCAGCAACTATGTTATCCTTCCCCGGGTGGTACTGCATCTCGAACTGGTAATCTTTCACAAACTCTAGCCACATGTGCTGATGCATGTTCAACTCCCGCTGAGTGAACAAGTATTTCTGTGACTTGTGGTCTGTAAACAGGAGAAACTTCTCCCCCAACAAGTAGCGTCTCCATATCTGTAAGGCAAACACGATCGCTGCTAGCTCTAAGTCATGGGTGGGGTAATTCTTCTCATGAGGCTTGAGGCATAAGATATACCCTGCTCCTCCTGCTGAAGTACTCCACCAAGTCCCTGTAGGGAAGCATCAATATACACCAGGTACTCTACTCCTGGCCTAGGTAAAACAAGAACTGGTGCCGAAGTCAACTTATCCTTTAGCTCATCGAAAGCCAACTGATAAGCGTCATCACATACGTATGGTACCCCCTTGCGAATCACATTAGTCAATGGACCCTCTATTTTTTAGAATCCTTGAATGAACCGCCTGTATTACCCTACCAATCCCAAGAAACTATGGATCTTTGATAGTGTCATGGGTTGCCCCCACTCCCTCACTGCGAACATTTTTCTCGGATCCACGGATATCCCCCTGGTTGAAACAATGTGCCCCAAGAACCGGACTTCTCATACTTCACATATAGATGATGCTCTCGTAGAGTCTGAAGAACCCATCTCAAATGCTCGGCATGCTCCTCCTCAGTTTGAGACTAAATCAGAATATCATTTATAAAGACAATGACAAACTAATCCAGGAACTCTCTGAACACCCTGTTCATTAAGTCCACGAACACGGCTGGAGCATTGGTTAGCCCATAAGGCATAATTCGATACTCGTAGGATCCATATCGTGTCAAGAAAGAAGTCTTCAACACATCCTTCTCCCGAATTTGTAACTGATGATATCCCGGTCTTAAGTGTAACTTTGAGAAAAAGGCGGCTCCTCTCAACTCATCAAACAAGTCATCGATTCGACACAATGGATACCTATTCCGTATCGTGACTTTGTTCAACTCTCGGTAGTACACACACAACCTTAATGACCCATCTCTTTTCTTCACAAACATCATGGGAGCACCCCAAGGCGAGGTACTCGTACGGATGAAGCCCTGTCCCAACAGCTGCTCAATTTGATCCCGTAACTCTCTCATCTCAGCTGGATACATACGGTATGGTGCACGGGCTATCGACCGAGTACCCAACATTAAATCTATAACAAAATCTATATCTCGGCTAGGAGGTAACCCTGGTATCTCCTGGAACACATTGAAAAACTCACGAACTATGGGAATCGAATAAATGGGAATGACTATATCCTTAGAGGTCTCTGCCTTTATGTAATATAAATGGGTGGACTATCCTCCCTAAGGATGAGGCATCGCCACCAGAAACATCTCCTGACCCGTAGTAGAAAAATAATACTCCTACTGAAATAGTCTATCATGGTTTTATAAATAGCAAGTCAATCCATGCAAATAATGGTGTCATGCTTGTGCATATCTAAGACTAGCATATCTGTAGTCAAAATCAAACTCCTAATATCTATACCTACACCCCGGCATATAAAGAAAATCAATGACCCATTACCCAGTGGTGAGTCTACACATGTCACTATACTCTTTGTCGTGTCTAACAACCCCGTGGCCTGTGCAAAACTAGTGGCTACGAAGTAGTGTGATTCCCTAGTGTTAAATAAAATGTGCCCCATAGTACCATGGATAGGAAATTTACCTTCAACTGCGGGTGGTGCCTGCAGTGCTACTGCCTAGTGGACATTATAGACATGTCCATACTATAATTATCCCTGCTGAACTGGGACTACTAGAATGGCTAGTAAGGCTGGTATATGAGGTGGTGCTGGGAGGGCGGTTGGGAAGATTAGTCTCTGCGGCTCCTGATGGGCACTTTGCTACTGCAGGGCCCTGTCCCCCTCGGGGCAATCCTGACATCTATGGATATTCTTGTCATAACCAAAGCATCTGCCCCTAAAATTTCCTTCCCTCTGTCCCTGTTATCCTCGGCCCTGATGGTCGTTATCACTCCTCCACTGGCCCTAGTGATACCACTACTGGCCCTACTGGTAATAATGTTGGCCCTTCTGGACCTGTTGACTGGACTGACTGTGCCTATAGCCCGCATGTCCCTGCCTAGAGTCACCAGATTAGAATCACTTAGCAGAGTCCTCCTGATGGGAACACTACTGATCTCGACGGACCTGCCCCTGAGCTGCTGGTGCCCCACTGACACTATTACCCCTTGTCCAGCGTTGTTAGCTGGACTCCCTAGCTCATTTTATTCCCTACTAATGTAAGCGGTGGTCTTGGCAATGTAATAGGACAGCCTTGAGTACATCAGTATAAGTACCCAACGATCGATTACCCAAGAGGTGTTGGCGAATCGTCTAGGTCAAACCATCCATGAACATTCGAATCTTGTTCTCTTCGGTAGGTACCTCATCTGGCACTATGGTAATCAATCTCGTGAACTCCTCTTCATACTCTGTAACAGTCATACTTTCCTTCTTGAGATTCGACAGTCTCCGCCTCATCTCAGTCTGCATGGCGGAAGGAAAGTATTTATTGTCAAACCGCACCCAAAAACTCTGAGTCGTCATACTGTCCCTCTCCTCCAAAGTGGTAGTGGAATATCACCACTGTAAAGCAGCCCCTACTAGCTTGAAGGAAGCTAATAACTGTCTATGAATATCTGTGCACTTATATATGCGAAGTTGCCTCTGGATGTCTTTCCTCCATTGGCTCGCGATGACAATATCATAACTGCCCAAGAACTCTGGGGGATGTGCCATCTGAGACTCATCCCTAACTCTCTCCCATCCAGTGGTACACTGAGTTGGAACTCGTTCCACAGCTTGAACTTGGGTGGGGTCTGCTGCACCACTGCTAAAACTGTATTCACCACCTGAATAACTATGGTAGTGACCTCGGTTGCGTTCATTGTTCCATGAGCCTGAGTTGCTGACTGCTCTGGTTGGGCATTTTTATCCCTCGTGGCTCATCTCAGAGGCATATGAAATGAGAAGGAATTTATCAGTCCACAGTTATTATTAAATCTCAAATATCTGAAGACATAATCGCATAAATAAGAATACAACAGGCCTAAAAATAGGGCTCTATATCAAAGACGCTAAGCTGGAAACATAATAAGCTGTACAAATCCTAAAGACACTAGAACCTAATGCTCTGATACCACCTGCGACACCCCGCCTAATTAAATACCGTTTGATCTGTCCTTTATTAGATTAAATCAAAGTTTCCAGTTGGTTAATTCTTAACATCACTATCGAAAAACATTTTTTCTTAATTAATCGCCTAATAAATAATTAAGCTAAGTGTCAAAATATTTAATTTTATAGTTAAGTCCTATTGTTATTATTTAATATACAAAACCAATTTTATGAACACAGATAATAATATTGAATACCAAACCATCCAAGTCGAATAAACAAGCTAGATTAATCAGTCCGAATAAAATATCCCAAATCGAAGGACAATAAAATAATTAAAACAATCCAAACTAAAATTGAATACTGAAATAATAAAGAGTACAAGTCTCTCTGAACTAAATAAAAACTAGAAATGGGCAACACATGCCCCATCTAAAATGACTAAGTGAAGACCTAAGATGACAATAATGAATTCGTCTAAATGCAAAGACCTGCAACTCCCACACTAGCTGCAGCACGTCAACAGTCCAAAGATCTAAGTCTGACGCCCCTGTGGCTAGTCACACACACACACACACACACACACATATATATATATATATATATATATATATATATATATACACACAAGGCAAAGAAGAGTTGACAGGAAACGGATCAGATCCCGAGTGTAAAATGGCTTTAAAATAGTTTAGCAAATATTTAAAATGCTTACCAGTTGATATTACATAAATGTTAGTGCATCGACACTCGAGAATTATCACCTCTCAACTAATGTGCACACCTAACGTACTACTGAATTACTCCAGGTGAGGTTAACCCAGTTAACTAGTCTAACCCAATCTCCCCTTATCAATCCTAATTCATGTGATCACATAACTACAATTTATACATGATAACTTTTTCTCATGAATTTACCAAACCAGCTATGTACATCTCAATACAGCCTTAAGTTGTCAACCACGTAATATATTTAATATTAATTAATTAATTTTATCTACTTACAAGCACAGTAGATGAATCACAGGTACATATATTTATCACCCATAATATATATACTAATAGGGCACCTCACATAAATCTATGGTGCTGGCATACTCTGCTATCAAGTCCCCATATCTCTCGTACAAAGGGAAATACTAGTTCGGAATCACTCTCGAACTGTATTAACACAAAACTCACATATTGGAGGCGAAGCATAGTTCCCAGTCACTAAGAGGTTAGTACATACCCTCATGTCTCTTAGGATCGTATGACTATCATTCTCAGATAGCCTATACTAAGGATCGTATGTTCTAGGTTACAAGTCAATATCCCCCATAAAAGTCACATCGAGATTAGACTGTCCCCGCGCGGACACCTTTGTGATAGCAAGAAGAGAGGATTTGATTAAACACAGATGTTCACATACTATATATATATACATATACTCATATATATATCTACATTATTCAGATAGGTACACCCACGACCCATAACATATTCTAACTATATATGGCACGTAGCTCCCGAGTCCTACGTAATTAATTCATTCTTTTATTTTCTCAATTACCGCAAGTTCTTAGGTACTTATGAATCCTCGAAGTGTATCATTTAAATAAATATCAAATCAGTAGGTGTACCCTCTCTACCGTACTGGTCTAAGTCATCATCGGCTTGAACAATCCCCAATTTATCACACACGCAATCATAACCCATTTTATACCCTCGTAACCCCACGGTTCAATTCCGTATGAAATCGTACTACCCGGACCTTGCCCACAAGCCTATTGGTCCTTCTCAAGTACCATTATGATATTTAAGTTATGTATAAGGGTCCTTATACATTGGGGTTGGATTAACATTTAAAAAGGAAAGAAGATTCAATTTCCAAGAGGAGTCGATCGATCGAAGGAAAGGGTCTATCGATCGACATTCAAGGTCGATCGATCAGTTATTGGTGATTTTCTGCAAAATTTTAACCTACTGGTTTCATCAATTTCCATCCTCAATTCCTCCATTAATTCATACCAAACTCCAAAAAATCAAACAAAAAGTGGTACTAACCTAAGTACATGATTTTCAACGTAAAATAAATAAAAATTCATCAAGGGTCATCAATTAAAGGGATTAATTCAAGCTAATTCATCAAGAACCTTATTTTTATCATCACATTAAATATCCTCATAATTGTTATAGATTTCAATCTCTATTGGGCATCAATTTTGTAGTTAATCTTCTACATACATCAAGACAATTGTCCTAACATGGTTTCTCCTCAAAATTGTAATATAAATCTCCCAAACAACATTATTTTTACAATGGAACCTGAAATTATATCTCCTACACTAGCATGGATGCATTATCAACTCAAGAACAACAAGTTAGATACTTGCCTCAAGAATAAAGGTCTTAATTTCAAGGATTTGATGGTGTGGCTGAGTTCATCTTCCTCCGATCTACACTCATTCGGTGTTTGTAGTGAAAACGGTGAAACTAGGATGATTCTAGCCTTGGGAAAGCTCCTGACCTCTCTCCTTTAATGGCTTCTGTGAGTTGTGTTTGTTCTAACCCTAGAAGAACACATCTAACAATAGCTATAGCCTTATGATTTTCGTCATTAATTAAGGCCTAAAATTGGAAACTACCAAAATGCCCTCCTCGGTTGCCGATTAGGTCTAAAAACGTCCCGAGACCCAAACTAAACCCTCGGGTACACTTTTCGGATTATCTCGACCCTTTCGGACACATTGGCGCACTCGAAATGATCATACGAGCGACTTAAAATTAATTTATTTTTTATTTCCTTAAATTAGTCCCGACACGACTGACACGTGCATCCCGACTTAATTTTTACAACTGTCGTATTATTCACTCGCGATAATTTTAATAAATTCAATCTTATATATTACTTTACTAATTAAGTAATATTTAACAAAACTCTCACCAATAATTACTAACTCTCGTCATGCTAGTAAATATTCAATTTAAAAATCCATATTAACAATAGATTAATTTATCCCAATTTAATTTGATTAATCCCATAATTAAAGGCCATAAAAATACAGGTATTACAATCATGTAGTCACCAGACTCCCGCTTTAGGTATATGACTAAAAACTTAAAAAAAAAGTGGACTTAGGCCTGGAAACATCCCCTAGGGGAAAACCCAAAATAATTCTCGAATGGCCCCTTGAGGCACACAAACACCTCGCACGGAACCAATGTAACTCGTAGGAACTAACCGCGTAGTCACAAAACTCTATGTTTGGGAATACAATTAAAATATGCAAATAAGAAGACTTAGTCTTGAAAAAACTCCTATATGCCCCTAGGGAAAATCCTGAAACAACCGCCGAATGACCTCGCGAGGGCCACATACACCTCGCACGGACCAACGTAACTTTTTGGAGCTGACTAAATAGTAACGGGACTCCTAGTTTGGGAATATGACTAATATTTGCAAATAAGCTAACTTAAGTTTGAAAAAAGCCAACATGACCCTAGTGGAAAAACCCCAAACAATCCCTGAATGGCCCTGTGGGGGGCACTAACACCTCACATGGGACCAACGTAATTCGTAGGAACTGACCTTGTATTCATGGGACTCTCGGTTTGGCAATACGACTAAAATTTGAAAATAAGAAAACTTAGGCCTGAAAACATGCCCCTAGGGGCAAACCCAAAATAGTTCTTGAATGGCCCTATGGGGGGCACGTACACCTTGTATGAGACAAAAGAAACTCATAGGAACTAATCGCGTAGTTACGGGACTCCCAGCATAAGAATAGGATTAAAATTTGCAAATATAAAGACTTACTCTTGAAAAAAGGTCCACATGCCCCCGTAGAAAAACCCAAAATAGCTCTCAAACGACCCTGTGAGGGGCATGAACACCTCACACGAGACCAACATAACTTATAGTAACTAATCGCATAGTCACGGGACTCCTGGTTTGGGTATACGAGAAAAATTTGCAATTAAATAGACTTAGGCCTAAAAACATGCCCCTAGGGTAAAACCCAAAACAACCCCCGAATGACCCCATAAAGGGAACATACATCTCGCAAGGGACAAACATAACTCGTAGGAACTAATCGCATAGTCATGAGACTCTTGGTTTGGGAATAGGACTAAAATTTTCAAATAAGTCGACTTAGTCTTGAAAAATGCCTGCATGCCGCTGGGGAAAGCCTAAAACAACCCCCGAACGGCCTTGTGAGGGACACGAACACTTCACACAGGACCAACGTAACATGTAAGAGATGACTATGTAGTCACAAGACTCTCAGTTTGGGAATACGACTACAATTTGTAAGTAAAAAGACTTAGGAGTAAAAACATGCCTCCAGGGGAAAACCCAAAACAACCCCTGAATGGACCGTGTGGGGGATAGTCACCTCGTACGAGACAAATGTAACTTGTAAAAACTGACCCCATACCCATGGGACTCCTGATTTAGTTATACAACAAAATTTACAAACAAGCAGACTAACACCTGAAAAGATGCCCTTAGGGGAAACCTCAAAAGAACCCCCGAACTACCCCGTAAGGAGCACAAACACTTCGCACAGGACTAACGTAACACGTAGGAACAAACCACATAGTCACGGGACTCTGGATTGGGAATAGCACTAAAATTTTCAAATAAACAGACTTAAGCATGGAAAATGCCAACATAACCTAGGGGAAAATCCAAAATGGACCCAAAACGGCCCTGTAAAGGGAACACACACCTAGAACGGGACCAACCTAACTCATAAAAATTGACCACGTAGTCACAGAACTCCCAATTTTTGCATAGGACTATATATTTTAGATACACACACTTAGACCTGACAGGGGAAAACCCAAAACACTCCCAAATGGCTCCATGAGGAGAACGACCACCTCGTAAGGGACCAACATAACTCGTAGGAACTAATCGCATAGTCAAGGAAATCTAGATTTTGGAATGTAAGGACACAAATTACCAATTGAATCCTTTGTAGTTTTGGCTCAATTCGGATAAAACCGTTTGAGTCATAGGATAGAGTTAATTAATCATCCTTCAAGCTATGACGTGTTTGTTGAAGATGTAACGGCCAATAGTATAAAGCTTCATCACATTGCCGAGTTTGTTTCTGCCTCGTTTCTACGTCATCAACATTGTTTCATTTCTCGTAAGGTATGAAAGCATTTTAATATATATATATAGGAGCTTGAAACATTTTATATTGGGTGAACGTTTATTTAAAACTGTTGTTTTATTTCAGAAAGATTTTATTAAAACTTTAATAACAAAGTATATAAAGTTTCTGGGCTAAAAATAAAAAATTTCAAACTTTTTGGATGTTCGTTCGAAGTGTCGTTCGAACAATAAGTCGTTCGAACGAGTTTGCCAACGAGTTCCCCATAAGGCCACTGGAAAGTCGTTCGAACGAACATGATGTTTGAACGAGATTTCCAACGAAACTTTTAACGAGTTCACATTGGAACCTCGTTAGAAAGCTCATTCAAACGAGACTTCATTAGAACGAAAAATGTCATTCGAACGAGTTTTGGCGGGAACAGTTTTTTTGGCAGTTTTGAGCAGTTTTTTCCCTCATTCCCACTACTTTTTCCACTAATTCTTTTCCTGAATATCTAAGTACGAGAATCAAGATTTCTAACTTAAATTTTTCATAACCTACAACCTCTAAGAAAGAGTTTGAGAGCAAGATTCAAAAGGGAAAAAGTTCATTGTTTTTAAGTGTTTTAATTCTTTAATAAAATCTTTTAAACACTTGTTTACACCCAAAGTATGTTTAATCCAGGTTCCATATATATATACTTTGCTTGGAGTGTTTGGCACTGGTTTATCTCTACATTCATTTGAAGAGAAGTTTGGGTTTCCTTCTAAATCCCATAAAGAAGAAGAGCTTGTTTTGCTACGGCATTCTCATGTGGTGAAAGTCACCATGTGTGGTTGACGGTGACCATATAAAGTCCGATCGGTGGATTTCGAGATCGCGGTGGAGCTCTGTGGTTATTCTCTAGGAAGAGGTTGATACAAGAAGACGCGTCGGGGCTTGAGAGGGATCGAGTCGAGCGTTTTAAGTCATCTTGCTTGTATTTGTAAATTCCGTACTTTGTGGATTTGAGGCTAGGGTCGTCCGAGGTTTTTTTCACGTTGTGAGTTTTTCCTTGTACATTGCGGCGTAGTAGTTTCATTTTTATTTTACCTTGTGCAAACTCAGCTAGAACACATGCTTAGGTAATTCAAGATAAAATTTGGTTTTAATCACTACATATTTAATTTGGTTCTACATAACTATTTGGGTAAATGTTAGTTAATTCAAATCATTAATTTAATTTGTTAAAATTTGGTTTGGCCTAATTTGGTAAAATTGAAAAATATGACTTTTGATGAATGAACGAAATGAACGAAAAAGAAACTTTTGATGAATTTTATGCTAGACTTTCAGATATTGTTAATTCATCTTTTAACTTGGGAGAGAAAATACCCTACAACCGAGTAGTAAAGAAAATTTTAAGGTCCCTACCCGATAGATTTATTATAAAAGTGACCGTTTTAGATTCTTTATCAACTTTAGCCTCTACGAAATTAGAAGAGCTTATAGGTGATTTATAAACCTATGAACTCGACATGTTTCCCTCTAAAATTTAAAAGAAAATAGAAAATGGTGTTACTTTAAAAGACCTAAAATAGGAAAAATAAGTAGTAGAGTGTGAAAGTGATAGTGACTCGAAGATATGGCTATGTTTGCTTGAAAATTTCGAAAATTTCTTAAATTGAACAAAGATAAATTTAAAAATGATTTTAAGCAATTTGATAAATCTAGGCATGACAAAGTCGAGAAGATCCCTAAAACTTCTAATGAAAATGTAAATAGGGACGAGTCGTAAAATTGTTTTGGTTGTGAAGGGTATGGCCATAGGGCATTTGAGTGTCCCACTAAACTAAAGAGAGAGGGTAATAAACCAATTTCTTTTAATGCAACCCTTAGTGATAGTGATAATGAAGAGGGACCCGATTCCCCTATTAAGCCCAATTTTGTGGCTTTTATGGCGAGTCATGCGAGTGATAGTGAGAATTCATCTATTGATGAAACTTTAACACATGACACTTCCAAGGTCATAGTTTATGATTCCCTTATTTTTTATGGTAGTGAGAGTGAAAAAGAAAGAGAGAGTGAAAATGAAGAAGAGGTTGATGTGAGTGAACTTCAAAATGCTTTTCAAGAACTTTATGAAGAATCTATTAAATTAAAAAGAGCTAATTTGAAGTTAGAAGCAAGTTTAAAAGAGCGTGTCAAGGTCATTAATGATAGTGCGTTAGTGGAAGACCTTAGGACACGAGAGAGAACTCTTCAAGAGAAGTTTGATTATGTAGAAGGCGAGAGATATAGCCTTAGAGGTTTAATGGAGTCCTTGAAAAATGAGCTTCTCGAGTTTGAAGAGAGAAATGTTTTGTTAGAGTCTAAAATTTTAAAATTAGAAAATCAATTAAAAGACTCTACTAAATTCAAATTTGATTTAGAGTGTAGGTCCGAAAAACTAGATAAAATCTTAGGCACGGTCCAAATAAAAAATGACACCTATGGTTTAGGCTTCGATACTTGTAATGAATCTACTCATAAAGCCAAAACCAATGTTTTAAGAGAATCACCTAGGAAAGACTTTAGAGATCAATCATTAGGTACCAATTTTTGACGTGTTTTTACTTGTGCTCATTGTGGTCGAAAAGGTCATCTTAGGAACTTTTGTTTTGATCTTAAACGAGGTCTAAGAAAATCCCGCCGTAAGGAAACCAAGGTAGTCAAGATTCCTATACCCCGAGATAGTCATTCGTCATTAGTTTGGGTTAGGAGATCCTTCTTGGTAGCTTTACATGACAGGGGTTTTAATTCTCATTTACTTTCACATTCTTCCTCCCTTGCAAAATTTAAAGGTTGAATGTGTTAGTTTTATTTGCATACTTTAGCTTTTGTTCTTTATGTTATATCACCCATGATAATTGTATGCTTGTTTAGTCATTTTCTAGTCATTGCTTTATTTCATATCCCATGCTAGAAATCATGACTTGTTTATCTTTTGTATTATATTTCCTTCATTTTGTTTTCTTTAAATGAAAAATACAAAAAGATTTTTGTTTATCATTTGGGTTTTTATCTCTTGGTAATTTAAGCTTAATAAAAAAAAATCAAATGATTTTTCTGTGTCTTTTGAGTATATATTTTTATTTTTGGTTAAAAATTTCAAAAACTCAAAAAAAGATTTTTTTGTGTGTATTTTAGTTTATCACACTTTATGTGTCATATACTTGTGTTTGAATCCCTACTTTTTTGCTCCCATGTGGCTAGAACTTTTGGTTTAGATTGTCAATCCTTATTATGTTCTTTACCATGCTTACATGGAGTAGTTGGATTTTGTGTTGATATAATGGATTTTATTTTTATATGCCTCTTTTCACACATGCACGAGCTCATTTGAAATTTCAACTTCAGATGTATATTTGAGCTTTGTGAGTTGTTCTCCTTCCAATCTTCTCATCTACATATTTGTGACCTAGGAGGACTAGTGCATGTCAAAATCCGTTGCACGAGAGATTTGTGAGAAATATAAAAAATGATAAATATAAATGTGCACGGGGAAGGGCTCTGAAAGGATTTAGTATCCTTTGCGAATAGTAAGCCACCGTTTGTTTGGACCTAAAAGAAATACATGGTCTGAGGCCTAAAAGAAAATATGGCATTAAAAGAAAAAATAATTGCCAAGGCCTATGTTTAGTTGATTTATTCATTCAAAAGAATAATGTATATGCTTATTGAGGGAGTTTGGATGGTATATTAACTGTTTGCACAATGTTCGTTTATCCTATTTGCATTTTCAATGTCATGACTCTATTGGTTTGTAGAATCATCAACATGCTAGGCTTGTATACATTGTGTATGTTTGTTCATTAAGTTCAATCTATATTGTCACATGAGATTATATTCAAATGTGGTGAAGTTTTCAATCAATTGAGAACTCCGTGAACATGTTTTAAGTGATTGGGTCTAAATTTAATTGTTACTAGTCCATATATGCGTGTGCATCTTTGGTATATCTAGAGTATGTATATATATGATATTTTTGTTTAGTCTTTGCCTTGCTTTCTAGTCCATATATGCTTTAATTCATAATTGGTATCCATCTTGTTGCATTCTTTGTTAATATCACATGCTTAATACTTATGTATCATATTGGTCTCTATTTCTTGCATCTTAGTTGGTATCCACTAGTATTTGTTGGATTAGTTATGATTTTGTTGCCCATGTGCTTTAATGGTCTCATCACTTTATGCGCAATTGTATGTTTTTAGATTTTTATCCCATTCTATTTATACCTTTCTTAGTTTTGAGGGTGTATATACTTTAATTGGGGAAGAAGAGATAATGCTTTGATTCTTTAGCCTTTGTCTATTCCTAAACAAAAAGGGGGAGAATGATAGGGGGAGAAATGGTATCTAATCCTATTATAATCGTATCTTAGTTTGGGGGAGATTTATCTTAGGGGGAGACATCTTTCTAAGTAGGTCCTTTGTTTGATAAAGGGGAGAATTAATTAAAGGGGATTCTTTATTTAATTGCATTTAATATTTTGATATTCCCTATGCGTTTAATGTGTTTGCTTAAGTGTGCAGGAATTCTTCTATATAGTGGCAACTTTCACCGGCAAAGATTTTGATCCTTTAGGTTGTTTGAGTCAAGCATTGTATTTTTATTTTGGGTGGGGCTTTTTATTAGTCTAGTAGAGCTTGATGGCCCTTTAGGATTTTTGTTTGATTATTGTCCCGGAATAGCCAAAGGGGGAGATTTGTAAGGACACAAATTTTCAATTGAGTCCTTGGTAGTTTTGGCTCAATTCCGAAAAAAAATGTTTGAGTCATAGGATAGAGTTAATTGATCATCCTTCAAGCCTATGACGTGTTTGTTGAAGACATATAGGTCAAGAATATAAAGCTTCATCCCATTGTCGAGTTTATTTGTGCCTCATTTCTACGTCATCAACATAGTTCCATTGCTCCTAAGGTATGAATGCATTTTAATATATATAGGAGCTTGAAACATTTTATATTGGGTGAACGTTTATTTAAAACTGTTGTTTTAGTTTAAAAAGATTTTATTAAAACTTTAATAACAAAGTATATAAAGTTTCTGGGCTAGAAATAGATAATTTCAAACTTTCTGGAAGTTCGTTTGAAGTGTCGTTCGAACGAGTTTGCCAATGAGTTCCCCATAAGGCCACTAGCAAGTAGTTTGCAGTGTCGTTCGAACGAACATGATGTTACAATGAGATTTCTAACGAGTTCACACTGGAACCTCGTTAGAAAGCTCGTTCGAACGAGTTTTGGCGGGAACTGTTTTTTAGCAGTTTTGAGCAATTTTTTCCCTCATTCCCACTACTTTTTCCACTAACTCTTTTCCTGAATATCTAAGTACGGAAATCAAGATTTCTAACTTAACTTTTTCATAACCTACAACCTCTAAGAGGGAGTTTGAGAGCAAGATTGAAAAGGGAAAAAGTTCATTATTTTTAAATGTTTTAATTCTTCAAGAAAAATATTTTAAACACTTGTTTACACCCAATGTATGTTTAATCCAAGTTCCATATATATATATATATATATATATATATATATATATATATATATATATATATATATATATATATATATATATATATATATATATACTTTGCTTGGAGTGTTTGGCACCGGTTTATCTCTACATACGTTTGAAGAGAAGTTTGGGTTTCCTTCTAGATCCCATAAAGAAGAAGAGTTTTCTTTTCTCCGGCATTCTCATGTGGTGAAACGCACCATATGTGGTTGACGGTGACCATATAAAGTCCGATCGGTGGATTCCGAGACCTCGGTGGAGCTCTGTGGTTATTCGCTAAGAATAGGTTGATACAAGAAGACGCGTTGGGGCTTGAGAGGGATCGAGTCGAGTGTTGTAAGTCATCTTACTTGTATTTGTAAATTTCGTACTTAGTGGATTTGAGGCTAGGGCTCTCCGAGATTTTTTTTTCGTTGTGGGTTTTTCCTCGTACATCGCGGCGTAGTGGTTTCTTTTTTATTTTATCTTGTGCAAACTCACCTAGAACACATGCTTAGGTAATTCAAGATAAAATTTGGTTTTAATCACTATATGCTTAATTTGGTGCTACATAATTATTTGGGTAAATGTTAGTTAATTCAAGTCATTAATTTAATTTGTTAAAATTTGGTTTGGCCTAATTTGGTAAAATTGAAAAATACGACTTTGGCAAATTTATAGGTCTTGGGTTAATTAATTGTGTTTAAGTGAAATTTAACATAAGTGCGTGTTTTAATTTTAATTTTGAGAACAAATTAAAATTTCTTTGTTGTTTTAATTTAAACCATCATCATCGCTTTCGCATATTGAAAAGTAAATTAACTCTTTGTGAAGTTTCAAAGAATTTGGTTTTAAAAATTGGGGGCCTCATGTTCTAACACGGAATACAACTAAAATTTTCAAATTAGAAGGCTTAGGCATTAAAACATGCCCCTAGATAGGGTAAACCCATAACAACCCCCCAACAACCCCGTGAGGGGCACGGACTCCTCGCACGGGACCAACGTAACTCGTAGGAACTGATCAAATTTTCATGGGATTCGTGGTTTGTGGATAGGACTAAAATTTGCAAATAAACGGACTTAGTCTTCAAAAAAATCTCACATGCCCTTAGGAAAAAACCCAAAACAGTCCTCGAATGATCCCATGAGGGGCACAAGGACCTTGCATGAGACCAATGTAACTCCTACAAACTAATCGTGTAGTACGGGCCTCCTAGTTTGGGTATACGACTAAAATTAGCAAATAAGTAGACTTAGGCCTGAAAATAACTCCCGAGAAGGAAACCAAAGAAACATCCTTGAACTGCCCCATGAGGGGCATGGAAACCTCATATGGGACCAACATAACTTGTAGGAATTGACTGCATAGTAACAGGACTCCCGATTCGGGAATAGGACTATAATTTATAAATAAGCGTACTTAGGCTTGAAAAAATGCCCACGTGCTTGGGAGTTACCCAAACAGTCCCCGAACGGCTCCAAAAGGGGAACGATCACCTCGCATAGGACCAACGTAATTCATAAAAATAGACTATGTAGTCACAAAACTCTGGATTTTGAAATACAGTTAAACTTTTCAAATAAGCAGATGCAGGCCTAAAAATATTCCCCTAAGGGAAACCAAACACCCCTCGAATGGCCCCGCGAGGGGCACAAACACCTCACACGGGACCAATGTAACTGGTAGGAACTGAGCGCCAAGTCTAGGGACTCCCTATTTTGTAATAGGACTAAAATTTTCAAATAAGTAGACTGAGGATTGAAAAAATGCTCACAAGCCTCAAGTGGGGGAAAACCCAAAACAGCCCCTGAACGACCCCATGAGGGGAATGAACACCTCGTACGGGACCAACCTAACTCGTAGGAACTGGCCACATAGTCACAAAAATTTTGAGTTGGGTTTCCAACTAAAATTTTCTAATAAGCAAACTTGGGCCAGAAAAGATTGCCTTAGGGGAAAACCCCAAAACAGGCCCCGAACGACCCTGCGAGGGGAGGGAACACCCTACATCGGACCAGTGTAACTCATAGGAGCTAACCACATAGCACGGGAGTCCCGGTTTGGGAATAAGATTAAAATTTGAAAATAAGAAGACATAGGCTAGAGAAAAGGCCCACATGACCCAAGGGGAAAATCTAAAATAGCCTGCGAACGGACCCGTGAGGGGCACGAACACCTCACATGAGACCAACGTAACTTGTAAAGACTGATCGCATAGTCATGTGACTCTTGGTTTGGATATATGACTAAAATTTGCAAATAATCAAACTTAGTCCTGTAAATATTCTCTTAGGGCAAAACCCAATATAGCCCCCAAACGGTCCCATGAGGGATATGGACACCTCGAACGGGACTAATGTAACTCATAAGAACTAATCGTGTAGTCACGAAAATCCTAATTTGGGAATAAGACGAAAATTTACAAAGAACCAGACTTTGGATTGAGAAATCGCCCACATGCCCTTAGGGGAAAACCTAAAACTACCCTTGAACGGCCTCGTGAGGAGCACTGACACCTTGTACGGGGCTAACATAAATCCTAGGAACTAATCGCATAGTCAAGCGACTCTTGATTTGGGAATATGACTAAAATTTGCAAATAAGCAGACTTTGGCTTGAAAAATGCCCACATGCCCCCGTGAAAATCCAAAGTAGGCTTCAAATGGCCCTGTGAGGGTCACAGACACCTCGCACAGGACCAGGGTAACTCATAGGAACTGACTGCATAGTTATGAGACACTAAATTGGGAATAGGACTAAAATTTTCAAATTAGAAAACATAGGCCTGAAAACATACCCTTAGGGGGAAACCCAAAATAGCCCCCGAACGGCCTCATGAGGGGCATAAACACCTCGCATGGGGACAATGTAACTTGTAGGAACTGATCGCATTATCACAAGACTCCCGATTTAGGAATGTAACTAATATTTCCCAATAGTCGGTCTTAGGCTTGAAAAAATGCCCACATTCGCCTCGGAGAAAACCCAAAACATCCACCGAACGACCCCGCGAAGGGCACAAACACTTTGCACGGGACCAACGTAACTCGTAGGAACTATCTATGTAGTCATGACACTCTCGATTTGGTTACATGAATAAAATTTGTAAATAATCACACTTAGGTCTGAAAACATGTCCCTAGGGGAAAATCCAAAACAACCCCCGAACGGCCCCGTGAGGGGCACAAACACCTCGCAGGAGATAAACTTAACTCATAGGAATTGACCATATAGTCACGAGACTCCTAGTTTGGGAAAATGACTAAAATTTGATAATAATTAGACAGGCTTGAAAAAATACCCTCATAACCTTAGAGGATAACCAAAAATAGCCCGCGAACAGACCCGTGAGGGGCATGAATAGCTCGCATGGGACCAACGTAACTCGTAGGAACTGATTACGTATTCACGAGACTCCCAATTTGGGTATACGACAAAAATTTTAAAATAATTTATCTTAGGCCTAAAAAATGCCACTAGGGACACAAAATAACCCTAAACGACCTCGTGATGGGCACGCACACCTCGTGCGGGACCAACGTAACTCGTAGGAACTGGTCGCATAGTCACGGGACTACCAAAATGGATATATAACTAAAATTTATAAATAAGCAGACTTAGGCCTAAAAGCTTGCCCGGGGGAAAACCCCAAACATCCCCGAAATGGCTCAATAACGGGCACTGACACATCGCACGAGACTAATATATCTCAGCGGAACTGACCTCGTAATAATGGGGCTTTCAATTTGGGAATGAAAATAAATTTTGTAAATAACCTGATAAGATGCGCCTAGGGGAAAAAAGTCGAAACAACACTCTAATATCCTCGTAAGGGGTACATACACCTCCCACGGGACCAACGTAACGCATAAGAACTGACCATGCAGTCACGAGACTCTCGGTTTGAGAATACGACTAAAATTTGCAAATAATAAGGAAAAAATATATTTTTTTTTAAATGGATATCGTCATGGCCCAAAGCCGTGACCAGTTTTTATTATCTTTAAAAAAAATAAGGGTTACGACTTTGGGTAGTGGCCTTTGTCAACAAGTCTCCAACCCTAGCCACGGACTTATCCATTACTCATTTTCTATAACTGGTCACAAATCTTGTCCGCGACCCATAATTCACCTCTATTCATGGACTAATACCGTGACCACATTTGTACTACTGGTCACGGACCTAGATCGTGACCACCTGTGTACCTTTATTCATGGTTGTGACACCCCTCTTAAAATAATAATGGGTGGCTAGCCCTATACTAATTTAAATCAGGAATCTCAACTGGATCATTCTCAGCATCTACTATCGATACTAAATAAACATAGCTAACTACCCAATACTACAATAAGCGGATGCCAAGATTTTTATTTTTTACATACAATGAACATCATACCAACAATATAATAACTAGTGAACAAGATAAAATGTACACATGTATCACTATAAAAAGGATGTACTCTTATAAAACATAATAAGTATAACAAAAGGGAATAGCCGAATATGCTGTCGGGTCACAGACAATACAACAAACCAGAGGAGAAAAATATAAAATTTCTACACATATAACCGTTGGCTATAAAACCAAAATAAAAAATGAATCCTATCTAGATTTACAAAAGATTGGAAGCGGCTAATAAAATCCCGCAACAGTTCGCAACTTCTACAGCTCCGAGAACACTGGATAAAAAAGTGTCACTGGCATCCTTGTGGTGGGACACCCGTAGTAAACCATATATATATATATATATATATATATATATATATATATATATATATATATATATATATATATATATATAAACGGGAGAGAGATATAAACGGGTCAGAGCTCGAGGTGTGAACAGTTTTAGCAAGTGCATTAAAAAGCATAACAATTATAAATGCACTATTCCATGATTAAAGTGGGGTCACACTCTCTTGGAACTCCAACTCACCCCTCGACTAAAATGCGCACCTAAACGTATGCACATGAACCTTAATTAAACTACTCGACACGTTCTAGGGACAGTTGAGAGTACACGTGCATTCAAATGAATTAATTATTTAATTAAATTTCAATTCCAGTCCTAACAATTTTTAACTCTTGCAAACAAACGTGATTGATTAAAAAATTAATCTAAGCATGCAAGACAACCACAAATGAGGAAAAAATCCCCGAAGGGAAAAACCATTTATTTCACTATAATTTTGTAAATCACAACTTACACGGATTACAATGAAATAATTTGACACATGAATACCCACATGAGTCAGTCGGCTTCGTCAGTAATGGAACAACCTCAGTAGCTCCACAAGAACACTCAGTTCTATTTTAGCAAAGATCCATACACAGTAGACCTTAATATCCTCAGACTTCGATTAGCACCATGAACGGTACAAAAATCATCAACATAAGATTTCAGAAAAATATGTCTTGGGTTCCACAAAAAAATTCATTAAAGGTAGTTGGGATTATGAATTAAATGGACAAAAGTTTTTGGACCCTTAAAAGTGAGAAGAAGACATACTTGAAAAAATATTGAACATAAAGTTTTTCTATTCAGAAAGTGTTCTGCCGAAAACAAACTTTTCTTCTCTGCCTTTTTAAAAAAAATTATACGTGTTGGTCATTATATAAAAGAGATTAGGAATTGAGGATAATCATTGGCCCCTCATTATTTGGCAATCATTGGTGTGACAGAGTCGTATTCCTCTTTGAAACAGAGGCATAGGCCTAAGCCTTTTAAAAAGGATATGAGCCGAAAATTAAAAAAACTTCGTATCCAAAAGTCACTCATTAGCGTGTGGCCTTAAATCAGAGGAGGCGTGTTACTCTCTAAAAAAAGGCATTGGATTTATGCCAATGATTACCAAATCATTGGCCTCCACTTTTAAATCCATCAAACCCGCGTGGTGATGATACCTGATGATATTGAGGAGTTGGTATTTTTGTTTTTGTTAGAAACCTTGGGTTTGCCAATCATTGGCGTGAAAACTTCAGCAACCAAACAAGGTATAGTTGAATGTGGCAGGCAATGTCCTTACAATAATTCAATCTTACGCTACGCATAATCTACACCTGCGTAACCCACTATATGAAATATAACCAAAATCTTCTCGTTCTAGCATATCCTAAGTTTATGCCTGAACTTCTACATCAATATGTATATATCTACATACATATATCTTACTAGCATTCATCAATTTCTACTTATTAACTTTAGCAAGTTATAAGAATTAGAATAGTTGCACATCATCCTTACATACTTATAAAGTATTTTTTCACCTCATAGCCTAAACCCGAGCACTAAGGATTAAACTTTTCCCCATTCCCAACATTGCACTACGGTTCGTGCGTGGGAGTCTCGCAAAGCGAAATTCAAACAAGAAGCCCCCAATACACTACTACTTGACAATGTTGATTGTCGAGATCCATTATGCCCTCAGCACCCCACACATATACTTTCCGCTATTTATTACGAACTACTATCCCTAAGTCCATAAATAAAATATTGTACAAAACCTTTAGGGTCTATATATCATTCTTCTAGTTAATAAGCACGATCGTTCAACCCTAGCAAACATGCACACATAACACGCCTAGTGTGTACTATAAAATACCCATATCACATTCACCTATAGGATATATAACATTACTTTACTTATAAAACACAATCGTTCAACCTTATTGAACATGTACACGTAACACACATAACATGTACTTAAAATATCTAGAACATATTCACTTATAAGATATAAAAATATACTTCACAATGCTATCATCTTCTAATAATTACTCACTTTATTTCGAGTTACTAGCCACTGGACTATTATCACAGCGCCCTAGTAAATAAACAAAATACAACGCATGGGAAGCGATCATAGTTCTGAACCTGAAAGTGAGAACGAATCATACCCAAGACTTCTCACCCGAAATGAAATCACACAATAAATAATGGACGACTATGACCTGGGGGCTATACGCTCCCTGCTCCTCAAGCCAGGGGCCTCACCCACATCGCGCAACTTCCCATGATAGCACCGGAGGGGTATGCTCACACAATAAGTATATATATCATTCACTCTAGATATATATGCAATCACGTCATATATACATACCATCACACAAGGTGTATACATTCACCCCCCCCCCCACATATATATATATATATATATATATAACTCTCATTATACTAACCGATGTCATAACGCATACTTTCGTAATTCATTTTATAATACGATCCCTCACATGAAGCATATTCATCCATTTCACCTAAGATAAGAATAGTCTCCCAATTTAATCAACCTTAAGGATACTATCTCAAAACCGAACGTATATAGCAATCATCATACACACACCATCTATATCCGAATGCACACCGATATATAATAATTATCCCGGCTATAAGTACGCACATAACTATTAGTCGGTAATATTTTTAGTCCTTTCAAACTCAGATTTCATTTCAGTTACTCATGTGAACCTTTGACATTATCTCATTTAAGATTAAATCCCCAAGTTATCATCACTAAGGATACACGACCTCTCTCTCTCATTGGTCAGTAATCATTTCTAATTAAAAATTCCATCACTACGAGAATTCAACACAACAGTCGACATAATAACTCCAAGTCATACTTTCACAACCACCTCGATGAGTTCCCAACGTCACATCATATGATAACTCACATCAAATCTCCTGGTCGGGTTCCCGTCGCTAATATCATTCCCACTATGTCGACGCGACAACTCGAATTCATACCTTCCCAAATAACTCGATACGTCCCCACGATCACCTCATATGATAAACTCACAATAAATCTCCAAATTTTATTTCTCGCATCATATAAGAATGTTCCAAATCGATAAACCAAATCGAAACAGAGTAAAACTAGCTCTAGAAAAACTTTGCAAAACATCCTTGTTTCCAAATCGAACCGGCCTGGTCCGAATCGATTTGGTCCCAAAAGCGAATCGATTCGCCCCTTATGAGAATAGATACGGTCTAAAGGACCTGTAAGTCTTCTACATGACGAATCGATTCACATAAGCGGAGAATCGATTCGGTCCAAAGACCTGTAGGTATGCAACATTCCGAATGGATTCGAAAAGGGGCCGAATCGATTCGGCCTGTTCAGCAGCTATGAAATGGCTTATCTTCTGCAAAGCCCAAATTTTCAAAACCCAAATATATCATCTTCCAACCCTCAATATTCAACCCAAACATGTTTCTATCATTAAAACTCTCTATATATATCAACCCAACTAATTATACAACCTCAAATCCATATACACACCTCAAATGCAAGATTTAACCAAAATCTAGGTTTTTAACATATTAACCCAAAATCTATATTTTTATCCACAAATCATGAAATAAATAACACAAATAAATTATTTAGAATTTTAATCACCTGCCTCAAAGTTGTAGAGGTTGAATCATCCTCGAAATCGCGTATTGGCTGGAATCTCCAAGATTTTCTTCTTTCTCTTCTTCCTTTCCTCTTCTCTCTCTCTCTCTCTCTCTCTAGGGCTTTCTCTCAATCTCACAAATGAGATTGTTATCTCACGTAGGCTTTTTAAGCCTTAGCTCCAAGATACCCAACTTTAAATGATAATACACACTTTAAATGACTCGTTTACTCCAATTCAAGCCAAACTAACTTAAAATATTTTGGACCTGAAATAAAGCCCAAGTACAGTCATTTTAACTATCTCGACCCATCTCGGATCAAACACACACTCAGAATCGTCATCTGAAATATTTATAACATCCCCGAGTTTTGACCCCAATTGCCAAATTTAAAATTCTCCAATTTAAATAAATTTTATTTCTCCCAAAATAATTAAATTCTCAGTCCTCAAAATCATAGGGTATTACAACGGTCTTGGTCTGTGACCTATAGTCGTCAACTAGTTATTGACCAGACTCGTGACCATATAGCAATATACTCCTCATAACCCAATCCGTTTTCCTCTCTTTTGGTCAAGGATAAAGTCTGTGACCACAAGATTTAGTCACGCCCTAAATGGTCATGGATCTCAGCCATGACCTAGAGGCATGGTGACGGCCAACATTCGTGACCATTTTCGGAATGTGGTGTAGTGACCATTCATTACCGTTACTAACAAGCTTAAATGTAACAAATACACCTCATAAATTCCGTCCACTCCAATTTGATATTTTTCTCATTACAAAAACCCCCAAACCCTCTTTTTACCCATCTAAACCTCTCCTTGACCTAACTTAAAATATTCTTGCACAAAATCCCCTCATATTTTCATAAACCCAAAATGCCCCAAGACCAACCTCTTTCCTAAAAAATTACCTTTCTTTCTATCTAAGAAGTTTGAGATCTATTTCTTAAGAAGATGATCTCTATGCAAAAATCTGCAAAAACGGAAGAACACTCACGTGGAATCAAAAGAAAGTTTTCCTCAACTTCAATTACTTTGAAAGTTTAGTTCTAAATGGTGATTTTGTAATACAACGCCACCTGTAAGGACATATTTTCATAAGTCCGTTATCAATTTATTATGTCATATACGGCTATACCGTCAAAGAGCATTCAAGATACATCTACATCAAAGACGGATCCAAATTACTCAAGTTCTTCATCATTCAAGACTCCGCGAAGTTTACTTTGGTAAGGTTATGTTTTAAATACCTTAACTTTTAACTTAGAGCTTTTGGGATATTTTTACAAAATATTTTTTCTAAAGATTTTATTTTCGGACACATTTCCGTAGAAAAATGATAACTAATTCATAAAAAATCAGAATGATACGAAACTGGCGGCCACGCGTTTGTATCAAAATTTTCTATAGGTACGCATGGAATCTCATTTGATAGGTCATTTGAACGACCTGCAATTGTCGTTCAAATGACATAGCATGTCATTAGATCCAGTTCGAACGACTTTTGTCCTTTGTTCGAGCGACTTGCTAATCTCGTTCGAACGAGCTCTGTTTTCGAGGCGGCGCGATTTTCTATAAAATCTCATTATATGGTTCCATTTTTATTAAGAAGTCACAGCGTTTTGACCAACAGAAAAACTGCAAAAGCAGAATCCTTTTTGGCCTCTTCCTTTAGGGTTTTAATTCCTTTTTGTTTTCAATTCACAAAACTCCCATATGCTTTAGTGAATTGTTTTGGTGTTCAAGAACACAACTTTTGCCCTTGTTTATTCTTTGTGGGGAGAGATCTACAACTGACAGCTGTGTGCTATTGTGGAGGGAGTCCTTGTGAAGATTTCAGACTGCGTGTCTAGGATTGCGGTCCTTGTGGTATAGCTGCACGTAAACCACTGCAGATTTCTAGCCGTTGCTTTGAAGGTTTGACGAAGACACCGTGCGTTACTCTTGTGGGCGAAAGCAAGATGGTATGTAAGTCAATGGTCTTGTAAACTTTTCAAAGTTCTAGAAATAAAAGGTTTTTCCCTGCGGGGATTTTTCTTTATGCTTGTGTCGCATGCTTTATTTATTTTATGGTTTGACACACGCACATACGCGGTTGAATGATTTGGGGTTGATTTATTTTGGTTTAAAAATAGATAATAATTAAATAAGTGTGCCAACGTAGAAATTTGCGAATTTAATCAATTATCACATAGTCACGCACTCTTCAAATTGGTATCAGAGCGGGTTACGCTAATTTATCGCGTATTCCTATCTTCCGCAAAATCGTGTGATATTGATTTTTTTTGAAAAAATCAGTTTTATGAAAAATCGCAATTTTTTCAATACTACGCCCGTTTAATGAGGAGCCTATTTTTGAAAAAGTTCACGACCGTGCTGAAAAATTAAAAAGTTTGAATTTGAAACTTTGCAAAAGAATTAAAGTTTTGGAAAAAGAAAATTCTCTCTTTAAAAGTAAGATTGAATATTTGCAAGCGTTTCAAACTCAAAGTGATATTTGTCATGAGCACTTTGGTAATTTGTGTATTGATTTTGATTCTTTGAAAAATGCCAAAAAGAAGAGTGATGAGAAAGTCCTAGTTTTAGAGAATGAATTGAAGGACTTAAAAAATTCTAGGGTTCCCGTTTGTGCCGTCGAGGATAAAAAATTAATCGGTGATTTTACGGCATGTGAAAAGACTCTTAGGGATAAGTTTGTTTTAATTGAGGGGGAGCGTGATAAATTGTTAAGTTTAATTGAAATTTTGATAAAGAAATCCCTGTCTTTGGAAGAGTCTAATTCTTTGTTTGAGTAAAAAATTTTGAAGTTAAAAAATAATTTGACTGACTCAAGTAGGTTTGATAGTGATGGTAATGGCTCATCTTGTTCTCATGCTTCTAGTTCTAAAGCCAAAACCATTATTCGTTTTAGAGGGTCAACCGTTCCAAAGGATGTTAGAAAAGATCACACTTTAGGTGTCGTTCCACCCGTTTACACATGTTCATATTGTGGTAGGAAAGGTCACATTAGGAGATTTTGTTTTGATCTTGGAAGAGATCCTAGGAATTCAAAGTCTAGTGTTTTGTTGGTTCCAAAACCCCGTGTCGACTTGTTACATCCGTTTGGGTTAGGAAATCACTTTTGGATACACTAGATTTTAGAATAGTTGATTCTCATTTGCTTGCACACGATTCTTCTCTTTCCATATCATATAAATGATTGTGTTTGCATGTTTGTCATACGCTAGTTATGTTGTTTGATTTATTTTTGCTAGCGTTGTGACATGTACTTTTTGCATAGATTTTTATTTTTGAAATATTTTGAAAAATACAAAAAGATTTTATTTTGATAAAATTTTTAGAAAAATCAAAAAAGATTTTTGTATTTTGTTTGCACCGTTTATGGATGAAGACTTAGGATGACCGAGTCACAACATCATTCCATTATTTTCCTGTGACTATTTGATAGTGTTTTGAGACAATAGGTCAATTCATCCATGTGCTTTATAATGTTAGGATTCATTAAGATGTAATTAAGTGTTACTTCCTACATATTTGACTTATGTTTTCTTTATTGCACACATGCACGGATTTGTTTGATTATTGTGCTTGTCTTATCACATGTTGGTTGTGTATTTTCACTTCAATCTTGTCCTTAAAACGAACCAAGCACGATAAATTTTGATAAGGAAATTGTGAATATAAGAACCGTTTTGTGAGTTTGTGTGCTTTGTTGAAAAAACGGGGAAGGGCTGCGAAAGGTTCATTTTGCCTTTGCGAATACTAAGCCACCATTAAATTGGACCTAAAAAAATGGAGGAATTTTATTATCCGGGGTCCAAAGAGGTATAAAAGAGCCCGAAAAAATTTAAACGCAATAAAAAGAAATTCATGCCAATTATGGGCCATTTAGGTTTTTGCACCAATTCTCCAAAGTTTGAGAATTTAGTTTATTCACCTCTAAAAGAAAATATATATGAGGGAGTTTGGTTGGAGAATTAAAATGGGTTTGCACGTCCTTGAAAATCTTGAAAAAGCGCTAAATAGTTTTGGACATTATTGGTGTGGAAATCATTTAGACTTTGATTTGCATAAGATGATATCATTTAAATTCAACAAATTTTTACACCTAAGGATTCTTTTGATGTTCATTCATTAGGAGTACACGTATTCATCGTGCACATATGATTGATTGAGTTGATTTTCTTATCGAATGTGTTCACACCCATTCATTTCGTTTCCATGACTTGGTTGTTTGAGTTTAAATCCATGGTGTGATTTTTGTATCATATTTTTCAAAGTGGTATCTTATTTTTGTATGAAAAATTCACAAATTCAAAAATAGTTTGTGAAATTTGTGAGATACTCCTTTGCATGCGCGTAGCTTGATTCTTGTTTGCTATGCATTTTTATCGTGACACTCCATGTTTTGATTGTTTCTTCTTATCTGTCTATTTGGGGACATCATAAAAAGGGGGAGAAAGAATTATCATGTTATGGGGGAGTTTTTGCATTATGGGGGAGATTTGATTATTAATGCTTTATTCTTATATCATTTCAATCTCGATGCGTCACGAAGGTTTTTTCTTTATCTCATGTGTGTAGGTACAAAATTGAAGATTGATATGTTGCACACCCTGATGAGAAAAGCTTTGAGATTTGACGAAGATGATTGAAGAATAGTTTTGAAGTCTTGCAAATTTATTAATGGGAGGGTAGATTTGTATAGGAAATTTTGTATTTGATAATTCGGATTTTTTATGTATGTACCGGCATAGACATAGGGGGAGATTTGTAAGGACATATTTTCATAAGTCCGTTATCAATTTATTATGTCATATACCTCTATACCGTCGAAGAGCATTCAAGAGACATCTACATCAAAGACGGATCCGAATTACTCAAGTTGTTCATCATTCAAGACTCCGCGAAGTTTACTTTGGTAAAGTTATGTTTTAAATACCTTAACTTTTCACTTAGAGCTTTTGGGATATTTTTACAAAATATTTTTTCTAAAGATTTTATTTTCGGACACCTTTCCGTAGAAAAATGATAACTAATTCATAAAAAATCAGAATGATACGAAACTGGCGGGCACGCGTTCGTATCGAAATTTTCTACAGGTGCACGAAGAATCTCGCTTGATAGGTCATTTGAACGACCTGTAATTGTCATTCAAACGACATAGCATGTCGTTAGATCTCGTTCGAATGACTTTTGTCCTTCATTCGAGCGACTTGCTAATCTCATTCGAACGAGCTCTGTTTTCGAGGCGGCGCGATTTTCTATAAAATCTCATTATCTGGTTCCGCTTTCATTAAGAAGTCACAGCATTTTGACCAACAGAAAAACTGCAAAAGCAGAATCCTTTTTGGCCTTTTCCTTTAGGGTTTTAATTCCTTTTTGTTTTCAATTCACAAAACTCCCATATGCTTTACTGAATTGTTTTGGTGTTCAAGAACACAACTTTTTCCCTTGTTTATTCTTTGTGGGGAGAGATCTACAACCGACAGCTGTGTGCAATTGTGGAAGGAGTCTTTGTGAAGATTTCAGACTGCGTGTCTAGGATTGCGGTCCTTGTGGTATAGCTGCGCGTGAACCACTGCAGATTTCTAGCCGTTGCTTTGAAGTTTTGATGAAGACACCGTGCGTTACTCTTGTGGGCGAAAGCAAGATGGTATGTAAGTCAATGGTCTTGTAAACTTTTCAAAGTTCTAGAAATAAAAGGTTTTTCCCCGCGGGGATTTTTCCTTAAGCTTGTGTCGCATGCTTTATTTATTTTATGGTTTGACACACGCACACACGCAGTTGAATGATTTGGGGCTGATATATTTTGGTTTAAAAATAGATAATAATTAAATAAGTGTACCAACGTAGAAATTTGCGAATTTAATCAGTTATCACACAGTCACGCACTCTTTACCACCCACCCTCTTGTTATTCTTTAACTCCATTTTATTCTCTTTTCTAAAGGCTGCCTCCAAACTGATGAGGATTGATTTTAAGAAAAACTTTGCTACCCAATAATGTTTTATCGATCATGCAATAGAAAGATAAAATATAAACTAGGATTATAGTTATCCGTAGGGTTTTAAATCATGAACCTTTATGGATCTTATAAGTAATCCAAATAAGAAGAAATAAGGTTTATAAAAGATTAAGAGAATAATATTCCTTGCCCTACAAAAGATTTTTTTAACTCCCAAAAGCCTCAGATCTTCTAGTATATGATCCTTCCAAGACAAACTATGTGTGTTGACACTCTTAGATAGGAATACTTAGTGTTATGAGTGAGATATTACCTTCTCTATATACACTCCTTCACAAAATGTGAATAGTACTTTTTCTCTCCCTCTCTAACCCTCAATAATGCTTATGTATCTTAGAATCATAGTTTAGATCAATAAATATATGTATAAGTAGTGGGTATGTGCTAAACTTGGTTTCTAGAGAGTCTGGGCTTGCTATTTGGGTAAATGGACTATACTAGGGCCCATGACTAAATAATTAAATTGACTTTCATATAGGTACTTGAAAATCTCAACTTCCATCCTCGTAATTTATGTCCTTTCTCTATTTAATTATAGTTAATTCCACTAAATATTCATAACTGCACTCTAATTTAATCATCTCAAAACTACTCGAATGATGAGATCTTGTTTGCAAAGTTGATATGGTACTTAATATAATTCCCAACATTAATCATACAATAGCCGCTTGATCAAATAAACTTGTTGCTAATCAATTTTAACCAGCTTCTCATTTATATCCTTGATCCGAAACTCAACTTATTTGATACTCTAACGAATTATAAAAAAATCCATTGATTAGGTTTACGGGTAGAATCATAACTTATAATCCTATCAAAGGGGTATCACAATCTAAGATCTTTCTTAGGCAAGGATTCCTTTTAATTATGATCTCAGACTTACTCACATAACGATTGCCAAAATGGTTAAGATTTAGATCCAATAAGATTTAATTATACCCTTAATAATCAAAACAATTATTGTTCAATAATTCCAATACTCATAAATCTTGGAATTAAGAACCTATGAACCTTTTGAAAACCTATGAGATTGTGTAAGTTTAATCTAGTCAGAACTTAGATTTGAATCTCACTCGTGGTCTTATTCAATACATTCCTCATGTAAACAAGTGCTTGAACCATCAGATATGTTCTCGTAGTTTAAGATAGACTATGAGGATGAAAATCATAGATTTATCGCTGAGATGTCAACTCCCTATCTATATTGTGAATTTCTCAATTGTATTAGAAATGGATTCCGATCTCCCATAATCAGGCCAAACCCAACTCACCATAATTACTACTACTTTTAATTGATCGACATTGCATACAATATGTTAAAGAACAAATATAAGGCATTCGAACAAACATGATTCTCATTTAAAAAGAACCCGACACACCTTTATTGAAAATAAACGTCATATGTGATTTTAAGAATAAAAACCCAACATGAACTTTATTGGCTTTAATTCTATTTATGACCGATACATAGGTGTAATGAGGATGTACACTTATAATTAAAGTGTATATATATATATATATATGTGTGTGTGTGTGTGTGTGTGTGTGTGTGTGTGTGTGTGTGTGTGTGTGTGTGTGTGTGTGTGTGTGTGTGGTCGTGTGTGTGTGTGTGTGTGTTTATATTTTTATCTTTATATATACTTTACAAAATAAAATAAAATCTTTTAAGCCATTATATAATATTTAGGTTGGAGGATCATTATATCTAGGGATTATACCTAATATTTTGATCTTAATATTGGAATTATCAACACACTTTCTTACTAAACTAGTTTTATGTACAAACCCACTTCGTCAAATCATTTCTCGTGAACATAAACCTTTTCATATTTTCAGAGCTAAACACATTTCACTTTAAAACTATCTCGAGACATCAAAGGGCGCTGAGATCTTCCACATTGGGTTATCATAAGGTGTAGAATCCCTCATCATTCTTTTTACAAACTACATGGACATTGAATCATTTCATACAAGTATGTAGGCTTACTCGGACCTCTACCCGAGTGAACAAGTTTGACTTTGTAGATATTTATTCTTTGTCTATACTATATACACACATCCCATAATGTGTTGAAAAGTTTACTTACATGTAAATATTTTAAACTTGCCATTTATTTTACTCTAACAACACACACACACACACACACACACACACATATATATATATATATATATATATATATATATATATATATATATATATATATATATATATATATATATATATTCTCACATCTTCTTTAAGACCAAAATGGCGAAGCGGGTGCCTAACCCCCTCCCAATCCATAACTTAGTCCCCAGACTCTTGACTCTATAGTTAAACACGCATACCACTAGGTCTTCAAGAAGGCCTTACCCTTTTATTTCGTAAGTTTTACGTGAAATAAATTGATGACTCCATTTCTCAAAAGAGAATAAAGTGATGACCACATGTAACCACAAAGGACCCCTTCTCCACAACCATTCCACGATATGTTGGAAGGGAGATCGGCATCGTCGTGGGTTTAGGTTCTCACAAAATTTTATGTTAACACTTCATTTTATGTAATTCAACATTAAGCTAATAAGAATGGATGACGTATTCAATGTAGAAGTTGTTAAAAAGTTAACAAGTTAGTTTTTTTTTTAAATTCGAATAAATATATTTGCTCAAATTTGAATAATACCACAAGGAGTAAGTACAAATTGTAGGGTTGAGGGATTTTTCACATTTTTGATGGTGTCAGTTCTTGGAATTCAAAGGTTATGTAATGCAATGCACTCATTCACTATATAAGGGTCTAAATAACGAATATGGTTCTGAATAGAAATAAGTTTTGTTTTTTATACTGAGTACCTCTCGTACGTATATATTACTATTCTTCCTTATTTATTTTTGTTCTCACTCCATGTCTGTGCTTCTTAGTCTTTTTAGTTTCATCATGTTGAATTATTCATGTCTTGCCTTGATAGGTCTAGAGTGAGAGTGATTCATGCACATCCAAAATCCAAAATGAAGAAACTTTAGAGATAACAGGAGAAATACAATATAAATTCATAATAATAAGAAAGTAAAGATATATCATTACACAAACAAATCATAAGACTAAATGAACATGGTTCACTAATTTTTTTATATCCACGACGATGGATTCCTTTTATTTGATTTTATTAAATTAACTATGGTTTGTAAGTTCTCTCAATTATCACTATCTCTCTCTATTTGTATATAATAGCATTCAGTGATAAATTAACTCCTTAACAAGTGAGGTTAAATGTCCTAAATGAGCTATTTATACAAGGGAGCAACTAGGGATATAATTCCCAAAATGACCTTGTATAAAACCCATTTCGCACATTTAAAGCTCTTTCGCTGAAACTCTTTGTGACCTCTTTGTTGCAACCATAATCTTTGTTGTAGCGAAGCCAACCTTCATTTGCTGCAACGAAGGAAGCTTTATCGGGTGCCATCTCCCAACTCCACCAACGCTAAAACCCTATCCAAACTCGTGGGCATCAAACCACCCTTTCATTGATGCGATGAGAAAATTTGAGTAAAAAATCCAGAATAAATTGGTTAGACTCATATCCTTTGGTAGCATATTGAGAGATATGGCATGAGGGGCGTAGAATATCTAAGTTGTCTGAAGAGGCCGAAATTCTCAAAACTTTATACATTGGTCATTGTTCCAATCCCTAAATATGTGCATGACACATTAGTAGCTATGTTTAAAATAATATTGATATATAATATTTTTGAGAGGGGGCTTTATTACAATTTCATAGTGCGTGAATTTCCATAAGCATGACAAATGTATATACTAGAGTTGTTGAAACCCCAGGTAGACTACGGGGTTGAATATGCATTCCATTCTTTGAGAGGTGTCTGTTAAAGTAAATGTGGAGACAAAATGAGAAAATGAAGATTATGATTTACCGATGAAATGTGACAATAGACGTGGATTTTATTTAAGGCGAAAATAAGCAAGGATGCATGTTATAAAAACAATAGTTTCACATCAATTTCATATGAATTTAATATGTTATATACAAGTGAATTAATTTTTCCTACAACTAGCCCAACTAACACTGCCACTTGTTTTCCTGTTAAAACAAATGTTACCATTACATTGAAATAAATTGGAGACAACAATGAAGACTTGTAAATCCATGGGCATTATAAGGCCACGTTTATGAGTTTGACAATTGAGTTTTAAAAAAAACGGTAATCTAGGGCATGAAGCATTTTACTTTTTTTTTTTCTTTTTCGCAACACTAAATGAGAAGTTACATCAATTTTGATTATCAAGTCATTTTTGTGGGTCATTTTGTCGGAACCTTGTCGTAGCAGTATAACTACGTAAAACCTATAGTGATTTAATTTGATGCGAAATGGTAGATAAAACAACTCAAGATACTCCGGCCCTTTTGTTGTAGAATTTTACCAAAGGCTAGACTTACATTTTTACGTTTTCTTTTTTGCGAATAAGGTCCTATATCTGCTCCCGAGTTCATTCATTATTAAGTTATCCCCATGATCACTTTATCCTTCAATATCAACGCCTTTATTCCACAATCCACCTTGTTTAAAGACTCTTTATTTGTCTTTATTATTTTGTCTTCACTTCTGTTGTCTCTTGTACTAATAATCCCCACCTTTTTTAGTTTTGTTTTTATACATATTTGAAATAGTAAGCCCTGTATTGTATATAAGATTAAAGTCACCTTTATTCATAGTCAACTGACTTTAAGTTGAATGGTTGAATTTAATATGATTTCAAAGTAATGATTTTGTAATATATTGGGATAATAATAATCTTTTGTAGAAAATAATTTAATTAAATATTGAAAATATATACACTTCATCAAAAGTAATATGTCCACGTGTTTTTTCTCACACCACCAAGGTGGTGTGAATTCAAATTTCACGTACAAAACCATGTCTTACAATGTATAAAATTTAGAGATTTAAATGATTAAATTTCAATAACCTTTATTTTTTATGTTCCACATATGAGTGTTGGATGGCATATTTAGTTGTCTGTAAGCTGGGTACCCAATTGATTTAGTCTGTGGTTACTTCTTTGGGGTGAGAGACACACAGAGAGAGAGAGAGAGAGAGAGAGAGTTAATTATGGTACTGAATGAAGGGGCCACAAGAATAAATGGAGTGGTGACACACCTTTGATCACAATTTTCAAGATACCCAAAAGATAAACTTTGAGAATAGGGACATCCCAATCACTACCTAACTAATTTATGTGTACCAACTTGAGGCGGAATTTTTTTTTTTTTTTGATTGATGCCGTAGAAACATATTTGGATAATGGATGTAAGTTCGCGCTAACAAATTAATTAATCGTGTTTTTAAGAAATCAAAATTTTAATATTTTAAAGATAAAAAATGATTCGGTTAAGGTGAGTGTATTGTGTTTCGAAAACTCCCGTAACTTTGAAAGATAAGAGATATATATGAAATTGAAACCTTCTTTTAGTGCATGGGAAAGTTGATGGTTATTTTTTTCAAGTAATTTAAAAAAATATATAAAATTATTATATTTGAAGCGAGGTTAAATTACATGCGAATGTGAGCGTTAATAGAATCACATTACCTTCTTGATGGGAAAGTAAGTGAAATTAAAATTCATCAAATATAAATGAGATTCTTTATTTTCTATGAGAATCCTTACAAATAAATTTTATGAACACAAAAAGACCCATAAAAATATTAAATTATAAAAACTACTAATAAATTTAAAATATTTATTTTGTGGAGACAATTCGATTATGTCGGTTTGTATGAGATTTATAGTCATACAAATTTTTTCAGGATTTTTTTTCTACTCATGTAATAATTAATTTGATTAAATTACATTATAAGACACCCACATATCTACAGTAAATTATTGTGTTCGTTAAATATTCAAAATTAATATATATATATATATATATATACACACACACACACACACACACGCACACACAGTACTGCTCTTGTGTGGACCAGTTCGCATTTTAAAAATGCGGACCGGACATGTGTCACCTGACGGTGAGTCAAGAAAAGAGAGAGAGTGTGTCTATAATTTAACCGATAATTTCTAGGTTCACCGTCAGGTGACACATGTCCAGTCCGCACTCTTAAAATACGGACTGATCCGCACAAGAGCAGTATTATATATATATATATATATATGGAGAGAGAGAGAGAGAGAGGGGAAAGCTCACCTACATCATGCACTATACATCACACTGCACATCACACCTAATTCTATGCCCTAAAAAACTTTTTTTTTCAAATTTTATATTTTTTCCTTGAAATTAACCTTCCAATCAATCCATATCCAAAAAATTAGGTCAAAATACATTTTGTAGCTATTTTTAAAAAATTCACAAAAAACTGCTCGCGCAGACCCTTATAAATAAGGTATTTTTAGCAGTTTTTTGTGAATTTTTTAAAAATAGCTACAAAATGTATTTTGACCTAATTTTTTGGATATGGGTTGATTGGAAGGTTAATATCAAGGAAAAAATATAAAATTTGAAAAGAAAAGTTTTTTAGGGCCTAGAATTAGGTGTGATGTACGGGTGATATATAGAGCATAATGTACTATACCCTCTCTCTCTCTCTCTCTATATATATATATATATATATATGTATATGTATATATATGTATATATATATATATATATATATATATATATATATATATATATATGTATATATATGTATATATATATATGTATATATATGTATATATATATATGTATATATATGTATATATATATATGTATGTATAATATGTGTGTGTGTGCGTGTGCATGTGCTCGAGCTCGCGCGCGTGTGTGTGTGTATAGCTCTCAAATCGCTATAAGGATAGTATTGGTATATATCGTATATCCCCATGTCACATTTCATGCATGAACCAAACACTAAATTTTGATTCTCAATAAGAATATATTAGTTAACCAAACATGGCGAAAAAAGTTAAAATCTTGGTAAAATGTTTCATGGCAATTAATTTCCTGATAATCATAATTCATCCAAAATATTAACTCGTACCAAAAGAGACCTCAATATTTTACCCTTTGCTTTTATTTGGTGGATTCAAATTCACAACAGAATAATATGGGCAACCTCTACACTGATTGAGAAATCGTAAGTGTAAAACTAGATTGGAAATTAGAATCCAATGGCAATGACAAATATGTGTTCTATTTTTAGGAGTAATTCATAAGATTTGATTTTAAATTGGCTTAATTTCGAAGTTGTCAAAAAGCCCAATGACTGCAGTTTTATAAAAAGAGTATTTATAATTTTGTTGTGTGGAATAGAATGTAATACCCGATGTTTTTATTGCAGTTATTTATTTATTTATTTTCTTGTCGAAACGTGCGATATGTTACTTATTATAGTTTTGTATATTGTTATGTGTTACTTGTGTGTGCTATTAGAATTCACATCCCTTAGAAATCGACATAATACATCGTAGTTCACAAAGTAAATGTTTTGAGTGACTTAATATTATGAGCGACTAAGGAATGGTCAGGGATTAGGTGTCGGAGGTTTCCTTGTTTGGGTTATTTTCTTGGTATTAGGTCGCACCGATCGTGAAGTAGCTTCTTAAAATACCGAGCCATATATAAATAATTAATAATTAGGTTTTAAAGGAATATACTTAGACCAATTAATAATTAAGTTAATGAGATAACTAATTTATAAAATGTGTTTTCTTTTAGAATTGACTTTTGGATGTTTAGAAAGTCTGTTTTTAGTTTAAAATAGTGGAATTGAAGTCTGTTGGGTTAGTATATGGTTTGGGCCAGGTTGTAGGCTATTTCGAGCATGTCTTAGGCTCATTGGGTAAATGTTATTTTTAAGCCTAGGATTGATTTTGAATTTAGTGTATTTTTAACTTAATTAAGAAAACCTAAAACACTCATAACACATTAGGGAATAACCCTAGTAACTAAGGTTATGGAAGTTACCTTCCTACATCAGCAAGACCGTCCCAACTATTTGAAGGATATAGTTATTAATATGATAAAGATTTAGGCCAAAGTAGGCCCAAATAACTAAAGTCGGTGTAGCATTGACCCAAGTAGGGAGGACGTCACTAGCTGAAGGGACCGCATGGGGGGAGCAGACCCTAGGAGGTTTTTTTAAAAATAATAATAGGATCAGTTATGGCCAGTGGATCCATGACCAATGATAACGAGGCAGATGAGGCTGACTTTTTATAGTATCGATTGTAGAGCATGATCGACAGGGCCTCTGTTTCGATAGTTCCTTTAGATGAATGTATTACATTTGTGATAGGCGAGACCACTTATTTAGTAGTCGCCTTAAGGGCAACCTGTAATATTGGGGTTACCATCGGTGGATGGTTATGATTATGTTTATGGCTTACGAGCATGATTCTTACTTAGACACCAAGGAGTTTCCATTCTTTATTATTATGGTATTTACTAGGATTATGAAATATGTAGATTTTATTACCAATCTTTATTTACATGTGGATACCCCAGAAGGTAGGGGCTACTTTTCATCTTGATTGTAGAGACGTGGTAGTTTATTGTACGACTTAGTTTTCACCTGCTTAGTTAACTTTAAGATGTAAGATTATCGTATTATTATTGGGCTTGTTCGTATAGCTACATATTACTCTTATATCGACTACCAGGGGTAAGATTTAATGTTTCCATTTTTGGGTAGGGAATAGTTCTTATAGTTATGCTTAGGCTCAGGAAAGAGTCTAACAGACACTTGTCTATAAATAGATGAAAATTCATTAAAGGGGATTACAGTATCATAGAAATCTTACTGATAGTTCGAAATCCTCCTTTCAATTTTTATTTAGAGAGGTGCTGAGTTATTACCTACATAAAATAGTTATAGCCTTATAGTTGGCACTAACATTGATCCCGTTATGAGGGAATCTTAATACTTTGACTCTGTGGGGAATATAGAGTGTTGTGGGATCATACACCATCGCTTTAAGTAGTAGATTATTCGGATAAGATGTTACCGTAGGGAAAGATCAAAATGAGGTACGATGCATTGAGTTGAATCTTAAAATTTGAATGTGAACGAGTTATAACCAATGGTTGAATCGAGAGGAGAATATCTCAAAATCATCTGAAGCAATGTAGAACATGAATATCGTGTTGTGCATAATGACCGTATGGAGGTTTAATTTGTTGTGACTTGTAACGACATCTTATTGAAGAAGGAGTTGTATAGAAGTGGTGTCCATTACATCAAATTTGTGTAGTGGGTAGTTCAAGCACAAGCATGGAATTTTTACATTACGATGGTATGAAAGCCATAATGGAGAGGAGTTACCTTTATTCATTTACTGAGAAGAAGATGGTTGCATTTTTTCGAGATAGATTGTTTATACGAGAGGGTCCCAAACTATGGGAGGTAGTTTTGGCCAAGGCACGTGTTTCATGGTTTGATATACATTCTAGATGTAACCGTACGTAGTAATTTGAGGAGTCGGTATTATTGGTGTGGTGAAGTTATTTTTTCCATAGTTATTATAGAAAAGGTGCTCCTACTAGTAAATAAGGTAGATCACCAGAGACGTTCGAAGAGTTATGATGTTCGGCATCCTAGTGTACAAGTGGGGGGAGTAGACTTATTTATTTTCGATAGGGTTAAGGGTTCTAAAGAGGACATTGAACCTACTGGGTTGATTTGAGTTAGATTGACCAAATTAATTAGGGTTAAGAGTTATGTAGCTTTTCATTTTAGGATGTGTTCGAGACACTTAGAAGGGAGTGGCATTGATTATATTCTCAATATCAAGAAAACCCTCAATACCAAATTCCTCAATACCAAATTCCTGACCATTCCATATTCTTCCATACTATTGTGTAATTTCCAAATATTTAATTAATGAATTACCGCATATTATGTTGGATTTCGAATAACATAACATATGTACATATAGGTAGTGACATCACATGTCACAACAAGCACACATAATTAATTTTCATAATTATATAATGCCTAGAAATTATGGGGTATTACAACTGGTACGTTAACAATTTAGGTGGGAATCCGACCGCTTTACTAGTGCATAAATAGGTATGATCAGAGTGAGTTGGATGGACATAATTCTCTTATCGAGCGTAATCTGTGACAACTAGATATAGCCGCTAGAGTAGGGCGTTATCTTCTAATACCAGATATATCCGCGGAAGCATGTTCCCATAAATTTGGCATTGTATTTTTCAAAGGTGTTGTTGGCATTTATGATTGATCGTTATGTCTTCAGTACTCGCATGATCGATAATATTATTTATAAAGATTTTTACAGTATCGCAGTCATGGTAGTATGTTGCCAAAATATTATATTTGTTGCCATTTTTAAGCATGGTGAAAAAAGAAAATAGTGTTAAGATTTTTCATTGACATATAAGGGACACTTCTACGTTGAATAAATTGAAAGACTCACACATTCATGTACAAATGAAAACATGTTAATAAGAGAAAGACTTATTCATTTGATAGAGGTGATAACAATATTTAGTGAAAAAGACAATGGTTTTCCATATTCATAAATTGCATAAAGGGTAATTATTTTTTATCTATCAAAAGTTCCATGCTCTTGTTCAATCTTTTTGACAATGGTTTTCCATATTCATAAATTGTATAAAGGGTAAATATTTGTGATCTATCAAAAGTTTCATGCTCTTGTTCAATCTTTTTGACAATTTCACAGAATTATAGTCCACATGTGGATAGTAGGTAAAAATAATGTATACATTACACCAAACTCCATATTTTGTATTCACAAGTTGAATTAATTTTCTATATTCGTGAAAGAGAAATAATAGTGGGTAATGCGTTCGGGCATGTGTTTTTACTATGCCATATTATTTTAACCTTGTGAATGGAGAAAATTCTCCCACAAAGGTGTATAACCAGTAATGAGTGGGAGATTTATTAATTAAAATAAATTAAAATCATGTCAAGTTAAAGACACGAAATTCTCGAGATTGAGTAAATCCATTATTGTTTGAGTATTATGTAGTGTTGTAGTGTCACATACCAGGTTCATATAAATAATATAACCATAGATATGAATATACTGGTAGTAAATAAGATAAGGCATTACGATAGGAATAGTGAATGATTTTCCCCATTTCATATAGAAAGTAAGAGAAATGTGAGATCCAAGTTAGGAGAAGATAATCTAATGTACTCTTGCAAACGTTTGGTATCAAGTTTGTTCAGAATGATAATATGCTTTCATAAGTATTACATTTGGACTAAGAAATTCATTTTTTAGTGTCCTTTATAGTCTAACATAAATGAGTTATTCAATATATGCGTATAAGAGGATACAAGTACGAGTGATAAACTAAGGTCGGCATTAATGATATATTACACATTGTGATTCTTATAAGAAGCATATAAATAACATCATAAGAAATTTCATGTAGATTTTCCAAATTAATATTTATGCTATGAATATACAATGAGTTTGAAAGAAAAACCCTCGAGTCATAATTGCATGAGAGATGCGCAAGAGGTATAAACCTTTGTGGTTAAGTATCGTCACCCCATAATATATGATTTTTCAACAGAATTTTGCAAAACATTAAGAGCAATTTAATGTGATTCTCCATTGTGATAGTCTTCCTAATGAAAATAAAAATATCCACCAATATAATGGTGTTGTTAGGGTTTAATTAAGGAATCGGACTTGCCATAATATATGGTTTACTAAAATGATTTAACTCGTCATTTAATATTACTCATGTATAATCATATTGCATTCGTAAAAAAACCATGTTGTTTAGGTGATTTTCACTTAGCTTGGTTAATAGATGTAATTTTAATTTCGAGTGTGCCGGGCAATGATATGATCTTACCAACCAAGATCTTAGCTTTGTGATTATATAAGAACATTATGTACCATTTGATTCTTTAATTAAGAAGAGTTATGCTTACCTTAAGGAAGACGCTGATGTGAGTGCTAATTACTACGAATAACTTAAACAAAAGAAGCTGTAAAATGTATAAACTAAAGAAAATCTTTGAAATTAAAGAAAAGTAAATGCTTGAAAGTAAAGGACTATACTATGAAATTTAAATCAAGAAAGTGAAAGAAACCAAATATAAAGGCAAGAAACTTTTAATAAACTTGAAAGAAAGTTACAATCTACCTTACAATCTACTTAGAATTGAAAGAGATACCATAAATAAAAGAAAAGAAAGGATAAAATAAATAAATGTAGTTTTTTTGTTGAGGGAGCTCTTTTTTCATTTGTTTGTTCGTTGATTATTTATAGAGTTTCTTTCCATGCAACCTAAGTTCTTTCGTAACTTCTGGTTGCTTACTCTATCACCCGCTTAGGGTTCACTAACGCCCCCATGTAGGTTATTTTCCTCTAATTTCCACACCACATACAAACTGTGACAGGTGTCACACATGTGTGCTACCAATTACGTTGAGTTTGTCTATTATAGTTCAGTTTTTATTTCCAATTTATAATCCCACTTAAGAACACCTCATTGGGTCGTTACATATGTCAAATAAAGTTATGTTGTAGTCGTCATAACAAAGTCAGGTAGGATCTATTGATAATTTTGACGTGGCGGGCCATGTGGAATTTTAATAAGAGCTTACATAAAATGGGAAGGATGATTTTGATAAAATGTTGTTGGTACTCGGGTTACCAAGAGTACTTAGTGTAAAATATTTGATTGTGATCACGATATTTGTCAAAATATAATTTCTTCATGCACAAAAATTATGTGTTCATACAACAACAGTGCTAATTTGATCAACTGATAGTTATTTCCATTTTCATTTCTCAAAACATATGTGAATCAGGATAAAATAGGGAATAAAAAAGATGTTGGTGGATTACACAAGGCGTGTTAGTCTTAAGCAAGCGAATAGTGCAAGTTTGCAAATAAGAATGCTAATGGGAAAGTAAGAACCTATTGGTGGGGAAACATGTAATACCCCGTGATTTTAACGATTTTTAAAATGGATTATATTTTAAATTAATAGATTATTTGGATTTTATTATTAATTAATTTATTGGGTTTTATATCCGAATGGTGGATATTAAAATGGGTGATTCTGAATATTACTTAAAGATATTTAGGTAATATATGAATGTGATGATTATTGATAATTGCTGTGAGATATAAATTCGGTAATTTGAATTTTTAGTCAGACGCAGTATGGGACGTGTCGGGACTAATTTGTTAAATTAAAAAGGAAATTTATTTTCTATCAACCATATAGTCATTTTGGGTGCGTCGTTGCATCTGGAAGGTTTGAAATAGTCAGAAAAGTCTATTTGGATGTTGGATTTGGGTCTCGGGTCATTCGGAAATGAAAAGACAACCCAAAAGGGCATTTTGGTCATTTTTACAAGGGGATGAATAGTGATTTCGGATTTTGTCCTATTATAAGTATTTGGAGATTAAGTGTACGTGGGTTATTCATCTCTTCTACACAATATTGAGAGGTCATCTTCTTAGAGAGAGTGAAAGGTTGCTTGGGAGAAGAGAAGCTTGCTTGGAAAGGAGGAGAACCCAAAGGCCAAGGGTCACCACCAACAACCACCACAGGAAGTTGGCCGGAGAAGGGGAGAACCACTTGTGATATACAACCCCAAAGGATCAGACCTTCATTAGAGGTAAGTATTTGATGATTGCAATCTAAGTTTGTATATTGTCCATGTTAGGATAGTTATTGAAAAGATGAGATTTTGCATGTTTGAAAGATAATAATAGAGTTGTTGATCGATTTATGGAAAATGGAGATATATAGGAATCAAACTCATGTTGTAGGTAGATAGGAATCCAAGAAATAATCATAAATTTGTTGAAGAAATTCTGAGAATCATTGGTGTGTTCTTGAAGATATCATGTTTATAATTTTTTGGAAAAACAGGTTAAATAAATGCTTTTAATTCAAACTCTCGATGATTCTAGGAGGTTTAGAGCATTAGAATTCATTTGCATATGTTGCTATATTATGTAGTAAGGTTTATAAGGAATTTGGGTAGTTAATATGAAGGTTTGACTGATCAAAAGTGATGAAACCCGTAGTAGAAGAAATGCAGAAAATTGGGTTGTTACCTGAGTGATCGATCGATCGACCCCCTGCCTTCGATCGATCGACCTCCCCAGAATTGTTAAAGTTGTTTCTTTTTAATTTTGATTCTTATGCCAAACCTTTTGTAGATCTTTGGTGATTATTAATTGGATATTATGGGACTTAGAAAAGATCAGTAGACCCTTGATAAGATTTGAATTAATGTGATTGGGATTTAATTGATTAGAATGACGATGATTAAATTGAAAGATATTTCATTTGCTAGATTCACGTGTTAGATTCTAATTGGTATGCATGAATATTAAGGATAGGTCCAGTAGGGCAGATTTAAAATAAGTGAGGGTAGCCTTAGGGCTATAATTTTAAGATCAAGGACTGAGTTTAAGCTCATTATTGATTTCACAAGGACTGAGTGTAGTACAAGAGCGTAGTTGTATGGCTCCTGGATAAAGATGGGAGTTTAGAACACATTTGGTTGAAAGAGGGGATGAGGTTATCCCGATCGCGTATTTGAAGTTAAGGGACCTCCTCGATCAAGTTAAGTAGTAGTGTATTGGAGGGGTTCCTTGTTTGGATTTCACTTTGCGAGACGCTCCGCGCACGAACCTTAATGACGTCGGGAGTGAAGAGATGTTATAGGATGCGAGGATGTTGGTTTTGTTGATAAGTCATATAGTGTGAATGAAACACTATAGACTATGAACTATATGATGATGGTATTCAATTGTAGTTGATAGAAGATGTGTTTATAAGAGATTAGAAACTATCGGTTTTAACCTTATTTAAAGGGAGAGTTTAATTAGTAGTAATTCGAAAGATATAATGATATGGACCGGTAGGATATTAGTGATTTCTTACTGAATAAAATGTTGAGAAAAAACCTATTTGATCCTTGAGGATTGAGTGAGGCTCGGGGATAATTAAATTAAAGAAGTAAAGTCATAATATTTTAAATACGTAGGATTTGAGAGATATAATGCTACGTATGGGAACGATCTTAGGGTAGTGTGAGTACCTTGTTGATATTATATTATAGGTAGATGATAATGCCTATTTGATTGATTGATAATTTATGTGTATGATATACCTAGCTTACTTTCTATCGACGGGAGGTTTGCGCGTGAGGGCAGTCATATCCTGATGAATCCATGGGATTTTTTATTTGTCGCTCAAGAACATAGGTCTATGAAAGACTTATCGGGGAGTTGATAAGTCCGCTGACTATGGAAACGTAGGTATGTGAGTGACCCGTGGGTATGAGAAATATGTTCGCCTCCAATATTTGTGTTGTTGTTTGTGGTTCGAAGAATCCTTACTGAACCTTTAGTACCCTATTCACTGACCAACGATGATGGGACGTGATAACAGAGTAATGCAATGCACCACAGCTGTGACTCGGGGTGCCGTATTATATATGTATATAATGAATTGTATGAATGTATATATAGTGGTTAAATCAATATACTGTGTGATAATTATAGATAACGGTGGATAGAGAAAGAGAATTCAATTAAGTTAATGAATGTTTATTCTTATAGATTTGAAAAGCTTAATTCATATTAATGAGAATCGATTAATGTTAATGGGAAACATATATGAATGATTATACGACTCATGGTTTGGGACATACGGGGTTATGATGTGGGAATGTTTATTCCAAATGCTTTTAAATTCTTTTATGTTATCTAATCGGTTGTCAGTGTTTTAGAATAAAATGTGTTGTATTATTCTTAAACTGGAAATGAATTTAGTTGAATTAAAATTTGGAAAGTTTTTAACACCGGCTTAATTGGGTATTGGGTGATTAGTTAATGTTTTCGACAGTGATGCTAAGGATGAGCCAACTGTATATCCTGTTTTAATTTGGTATGGGACTGGCCACCCGGTATTTAATTAGGCAGGGTGTTACAAAACATTCCTTGTGTCTATTATAACAAGTTAACAATAATCCAACTTCAAGTGACAAATTTAATTCACAATCTCACAAACGTTTGGAGGAAAGTATAAAAATGAAAATGGATATAAGCATGAAAATGGATATAAGCATAGTCGAAGTAAAATAAATTCTAGGAATATACTAAACAAGTTATCTTCTATTTTTTTGCTTCACCGAGCGTGCTAGAAATAAGTATTGATGACTGAATTGGAGAAATGAGATGTTGAAGAAGTGGTCCGCCATACGTATTGTTAGTAGGTAGTGTTTCTCGTGTAAGGAGATTGAGGGGCTATACAAGCCTTTAGAGCTACCTTGTATCTTTTACAATTTTACTGCGATTGCTCGCGGTGTGAAACTGCACACACTTTGGCTAAGCGCGCCATTGGTGCTACATGTACCAAATGGCAAGCACCATTCAAATTATTGAACACGTTGTTGATGCCCACTTACCGGCTGTGCAGATTATTAATTATATGCCCAACCCCTCAATTATAGCCAATAGATTGAAAACCATGACCTATTATGTTGCATCCGCGAATATTTATGTTTTTGATGATAAATAAGAATAAAATGAATTATAACAAAAAATTTAGGGTAGAAGAATTGAAAAGACTTTTACAAGGGAGATGTCTGCATCTTATTACATATCGGAGTTTGAAATAAAATAAAATACAATGTTAGTTGTTCATTTCATACATAAATTTAAAATATCAAAGAAACACTCAGGATTCATAAGAGATGATAGGTTGTGGTGTAGAAATTCCAACGGGGATTACCATCCTTGTCTTTCACTACCCATACGTAACTGTATATGTTTTTGAAGGTAGAAGAGAATAAAATTTCAAAGATACGAGCGGTGACTGATCTTCATCAGGTTCGTTGTCCTTCTGGAATGAAAACAATTAAGCAAACATGCCAAGTAAGTTAATTTTTATTCATATACAAGATATAGAAGATGATATGGATTAGAAAGTAATGGAAGAAAATTCTTAAATTTATGCGTTTTGAAACAAGCTGAAATATCATAAGACTATTAGGGTATACGAAAGATTACTAATATATATTAAATAATATAGTGAAGTTAATCGGATAACGGAGTCTCGAGAAACTATGATATTGATTCAAATTATAACACGATAACCCATAAATTATCAGTTATGAGCCTTCAATAGCATAAGCATACCGTTACACTATCTGTCAAGGCATAAAATACACTTGAACATGCAATCCTAATAATTGGGGAATAGTAAAATATAGCTTGGGACATTTTGCTAGAGTGTCACTCATATGTATGTGGCATTACACAAAACTAGGCACTCAACATCTAAGTCCTACAGACCAATTAGATTTACCGTGGGTATATCGGGGTCTAATCCTGGAATCGCAAGGTATGCTACTTGGGGTTTGTGCTGATAAGGATAATAAATTGCAAGGTTATATGCAATTAACAATAAGTTGTAGGGTTATGCCATAATGAAGGATGAGGGGTTTTAATGTCTTAGTATAACGATTTATCGATTTCGGGAATAATCGAGAATATCGAGGGAATCAATATTATGACATAAATTTGAACTACTTAAAGGAGTTCGTATTTGAATTTGGAGTTCAAAACGATCATGGAGTGATATAGGAATCAATAATTAAAAGGCATAACTCAAAATTTTCTAATATTGAACTTTAAATCGTCTAGTTTGAGTATTATGAATTTCGGTTGGTTGTGTGGCTAAATTGCTGGTAGACTGGGTAGTCTAAAACCATAACAAGTGTAAGTAGGCTATATAGGCCTAAAACATGTTTATATAATGTAGCTAGATGGGAATTCAAAAGGGATTTCAGTGTAAAAATAACTAAAAGGATTTAATGTATAATTTTCAAAACTTTTTTTAAATAAATGTTTTCCCCTTATTCACTAGGATTTGAAATTACTGCCAGAAAACAAAGTAAGTCTAATTATACTCAAGTAATTATAAAAAAACTTTGGGAAAGTTTTAAAATACTTGAAAATGTAGGTCGGGGTTTAAGTGTAAATATAAAAGTTAAATTTTAACCTGAAAACTGACTTTCTTGAGAAAACACTCTCGTGGAATCAAAATAGGGTGATGTAATATACCAATTTGTTCAGAATTAAGAAATAAAAATATTGGGATTTTTTTTTAATTTGAGACGCGCCCTCACGTGCTCAGTCAAATTTGTGACATGCTTGGTTAGACTTACACGTCCGAATGTGGTTTAGTCATCTTCAACCTCTCGACATTTTAACTTTAGGATTTTGAAACTTTGACCTTGGTTTCAAAAAGTTTTATAATTCATTTCAAGTTGATTTCTGAATGACAGTTATCGAAATTTTGAAGAGGAATCGAACCGCATTGGTTTTAAGAATTTTTGTAGGATAAATCGAGTTATTGGATTTTTATAAAAATGGTGTAATTTTGATCAAATAGAACTGTTTGAAAGTTATGATCCTCATTTTGGAATTATAAAGGTGTTATTATACATCAAAAATAGGGAAAATTGAACTTAGTTTGAAGGATTTTGGTGGAGTAGAAACTGAGAATTTGGTTTCTAAAAATTTCAGGGTCGAAAACTTCAATTCATTATTTAAGGTATCAAGAGTCATTTTTAGTTCAACTAAATACACACCTAGGTTCCTGATTACCTAAGCTCAACTTAACCCACTTTCAAACTGCTTCAAAGTCAGGGACGTATAATCCACCATTGAAGCTCAAGCTCTAATGGTGTTTTCTGGTTTCTAAGCTCCTTCAGTGCCCATGTCAACTTTCACATGTAAAAACATATTTCTACTTTAAAGATGCGAAGAAATATAAACACATTCAAGAAACAATCATTCATACATAATATCATGGAAATGTAAAAACTCTCAAAACTTTACATTGAAATTGCACTCAGTTAGGATGGATTTCAACTCAGTTAAGAAGGGGTATTTATATTGTTTATGCAGGAGAGTTTATTGGTTGAATTAGAGGTGAAGTTTGGGATAGTTTACACAGGTTTCTTGGATGGTGCTATTGGATATAAAAGGGTACCATAGGTTACCCACTTAGTACCGCCTATATTGTCTATCTAGCTAGTGCCATGTCACCAAGAATAAATAAGTTTGGATTTAGGTTTAGATCCTTGGGTAGATTTCATGTAAGTCTCGAGGTTTGTAGTTTTTTTTATTAAATTTTAGGGGATTTTGTTTAATTATGCAAACTTATTGGATTGGTTTATGAAAATCCTATTGAAGACACATCCTTAGGTTAAACTTTGATTGAAAGTTGGGGTCAAATAGGTATATGAATGTGTAAAGTATCCTAATTATATTTATAGGGGCACTTTGATAATTTAGGAAACATTTAGGGTTATGCTTGGAATTTTGATAAATTAAAGGACTGAAGATAAATTTGGGGTGGATTGATACATTCTTCTTACTGAAAAAAAATCCCGTCCTCGAAATTACCTGGGAAAAGCGTGGGGTGTTGTTATCTCATCATGTCTTTTATTTCCCATGTAGCTTCTTCATCTCCGTGATGTCGCCAAAGAACCTTGACTAGTGGTATGGTTTTTCATCGGAAACTTTTTCTTATCAGTCGAGAATTTGGATAGGAATCTCTTCAAATTTGTGGTTGGGTTTAACGGTGATAGCTTTACAAGTAATGACATGACTGGCATTCGGGATGGATTTTTTCAATTGCAAGACGTGAAATAAGTTATGAAGATTGTAGCTTTATTTCCAAAGCGTAGTATTCCTTTTCGTGGATATACTCGCAAAAATACTTGATCATTGACTTAAAATTCTAAGGTCTTTTGCTGAGTGTCAGAATAATTTTTTTATCGATTCTTGGATGAATGTTGTCTTTCTCTAATGAGGCATATAATCTATGTGGTTTCAATGATGATTTAGGGTCCATGCGAATGATTGATTCGGCACGAGTATAGTATTTTTCACCCCTTATACTTATGCATTTTAACCCCCTCAAGTACCTTAATTCCTCTATATATGCTCGTTAACCAGACAACCTTTGTTTTATATGTTAACATGCTATATGAGGTATAATTGGGCTTTTGTAGGTATTTAGGTGCTTGGTGTGAAGTTTGATCGCTTTCCCAAAAAGTTCCATTGATTATTGCAGCTTTGGGGGCATTTTAGTAATTTCAGCATTCGGATTTTAATCCCTAACGCTCCACGAAATTTGAATCCCTTTGATTTCTCTTCGCGTTTCTGCCGATGGTGCATGATTCCGATGTATAATGAAGGAGTTATGGAATTTTTAGGATGGTTTTTACTTCAAGTTCACACTCAAGGGAACATTTAAGGGCATTTTAGTCATTTTGTATTTTAATTTTTTGGCCTAATATCTTCTTGGATGTTTTATCCCTCTGAGTTATCTTCGCGTAGCCTCTGATCGTGCCTAATCCCGAGTTATAACGAACAAGTTATGATATTTTCTGTAAAGTTGGACAAAGCTGCAGAATTGAAGACCTGTAGGGGCGAATCGATTTGCCCAGGGGTAAATCGATTCGCTTTGCACCATAAAGACTGCAAATTTCGTTTTTTGGTTGGGTTTTTAGTGGGGTATTTAGGGGAAAACTTTTCTTTAAGTGGGGAGATCATTTTTAGACTTGAGACATTCATTTTTTTTCTTCTCATTGAGTTTAGGACCTAGGTTAGAGAGATATTTGGGGGTTTTGTTGTGGATTTCACCCTCCTCCATTTTCTTTGGGTGTTTCCACCATTAATGTAAAGTATTTACTATTCATTGTCTCCTAGCTCTATTTCTTGCTTTATTTGAATGCTTTGTTATTTATTTCAAGTCTAGTTAATTTGTGTAGTTAATTTAATTAGTGCTTTAATTAATGTTGTTCTTCGTGCTTAGTAGCTAGTTTAGATTAGGTTGTGTTGGATTGAACTCACATAGGGTTGAATGATTTCTTTGCTTTGGTGATGGAGTTTTTAATCGTTTATTTTGATTGGGTTGTCCTAGTTATTATGCCTAGGAGATCTAACGGGGTATATCATGTATGCTCTGTATTTACGACCTTGCGTGAATAATATTCGGGGTATTTGTTGACACAAAAATCTTATTAGACTTTTATGCGAATTTAGGGGTATGACAACTCTGGGTTTAACTAACTATCGAAACGAGATGCAATCTTAATATCTCGTGCGCCCATGTAACCATTTTATACTAATTAACTTGGAGTGAGGGATATTCGACGCAACCTATAGTTTTTATTCTTTTGTTAACGTAGTTTAAATACACTCATGCCTAGTTTACCTTTTCTTTCTTTTTAATTAGCAAATTACCTTTTACACTTTTATTTTAGGAGTATTAAACCTAATAAATTCTAGCACTAGTCTCTGTGGATTTTTTGATACCCGGACTTTGCCGCTATACTCCCTTTTTGAGTGTAGTCATAAGTTTAGGGTTTTGTATTGAGGAGGTGAATAAAAAACAATGATTGGCGTGTTGACTACGTGCTACTTTTTACCCTCGGTCAATAATTCATGCCAGATTTATTCTAGTATAAGGGTAAAAGACAGGTTGTCTATACAGTACTTCGTCCGGGGTAGTTTGAATGCTAGTTTGATAACTATTATTGTAGGAGAATTCGATCAAGGCAATATGATTGTTCTATAAACCAAAAAAATCTAAGGTACAGGCTCCTGACATATCTTCTAAAGTTTGAATTACTCATGCGATTTGACCATCAGTTTGGGGATTAAAGGCTGTGCTTAGATAAAGTTTGGTTCCTAAGGATGCTTATAAAGCTTGCCAAATTTTTTCTATAAATCTGAAATCTCGATCAGATATGATTGAAATTGGTACGTCGTGTAATCTCTTAATTTCTTTAATGTAAAGTTCACTCAATCGTTGAAAAGAATCAGTGGATTTGAGTCGTAGAAAATGGGAAGATTTTGTAAGACGATCAACGATAACCCATATCGTATTGAAACCTTGAATCGTTTGGGGTAATCCACTAACAAAGTCCATAATTATATGATCTCATTTCCATTATGGGATAGTAAATGGTTGGGTAAACTTCTAGGATATTAGTGCTAAATTTTTACCTGCTGGCATATTAGACACTTGGCTACTAAGTGTACAATATCTTTCTTCTTGCCGAGCCACTAATGATATTTCTTGAGATTCTGGTACATTTTAGTGTTACCGGGGTGAACCATGAATTTAAAATGATGAGCTTCATGCATGATTTCTTCTCGAAGTGAAGATATGAGGGTAATACATACTCAGTTTTTAAATTTTGACCCACGCTCGGGGTCCAAAATCCAATAATTTTTTGGGATGTTGTTTTGAAGTTTCTAGTTTTGGGAATGCAAAAGTTCATATTAATCTTGAGGATCCATGATTTTTTGTGTATAATGGGGCAAACAATAATATTTTGTAACAAAATCTGGACTATATAGGATTCTCGTCATAAATTAAAATTTCTAATAGTTTCAAAATATACAAACATATTATGGAGGCTTCCTTGGGCTTTGCGTCTTAAAGCATTAACAACTGCGTTACATTTTTCGAGATGGTAAAGTAAATTAAATATATAGTCTTCCAAAAATTCTATCCATTGTCGTTTTGGAAGGTTAAGGTCCTCGTGAATATGTACTTCAAACTTTTATGATAAGAGAAAACCTAAAATTCTTCTTTATACAAGTAACATCTTAAAATCTTTAGAGCAAAGACTACTGCAACTAATTCAAAATTGTGCACCAGATAGTTACATTCATGAGTCTTTAATTACCGATAACCACACTCGATTACTTTACCTTGTTGCATTAACACATAATCAAGTCCTTGTAAGGAGGCATCGACATAAACATTACAGTTGATATTATTGGAAGGAATGGTTAAGATGGGGGCAGTTGTCAAGTTTTCTTTGAAAATGTGGAAAGCGTATTTGGACTTAGGGTGCCATATGAATTGAATATCTTTTCTAGTTAACTTCATTATGGTAAGGCTATTCGGGAAAATCCTTCTACAAAACGTCGATAGTATCTAGTAAGACCTAGAAAACTTCGTAGTTCTGTGATAGTAGTTGGTTGAGGTCATTCAAATACTTCTATGGTTTTGGATGGATCTACTTGTATTCCTTATTATGTAACTGCATGTCCAAGAAACTTCACTTCTTTCATGAGAAAATCACATTTTCTTTGCTTTGCATACAACTGATGTTTATGAAGAGTTTCCAGTACTCTACACAAATGTTCTTCCTAGGTCTTAGAATGAATTAGAATGTCATCTATGAACACGATCACAAACTTATCTAGGAAAGGTCAAAATATTTTATGCATTAAATCCATGAAGGTAGCATGGGCATTAGTTAAACCAAAAGACATGACCAAAAACTCAAAATGGCCATACCGGGTTCAAAAAGTGGTTTTGGATGTATCTTCTTCCTTCACACGTAGTTGTTGATAACCAAATCATATATCAATTTTGGAAAATATTCCTTTTCTTTGTTATTAATCAAACAAATCGCCTATCCTAGGTAAGGGGTATTTATTTTTTATGGTAACTTGGTTCAATTTTCGATAATCAATACATAACTAAAGAAACTGTCTTTCTATCGCATGAATAATATTGGGGATCCCCAAGGGAATGTGTTGGGGTGTATAAATCCTTTACTGATTAAGTCGTCCAATTGTGTTTGAAGTTATCTTAATTCTAAAGGATCCATACGATAAGGGGGTATTGAAATATGGAAAGTATTTTGTAGTAGGATGATGAAAAAATCAATCTGTCGGGGGGAGGTAATCCAAGTAACTCTTCAGGAAACACCTCTTTATATTGGGTCAAAATATTGGAAAGGGAGGAGGTCCTTTTTTCACTTATTTGAAAAAGTAAGGATTGACAAGGATTTTTTCCTTGAAAACATAACGAAGTTTGGTGAGGTAGTTATAACATTACCTTCTTTGTATAACATTCAATGTGAGCGTAATTTGGAGATAAAATGTCCATTCCTACTATTAAATCGAATTTCGTCAAATCAAGAACAATTAAGTCTAGGGTTAATGTCCTGGTTCCATAGAGTAAGGTATGACATTTACAGATTCTATTGGCAATGGCCATTTTTCTCATTGGCGTTCCTATAGTGAAAGGATAATATAATGAACTACAAGATAATTGTAACCTGGTTAGGCATTACTGACTAATGAAAGAGTGTGTGGATCTAGAATCAAACATTACATGTGCTGAAATATTATAAAAAAGAAGATTACCTTCGACCACACTATGGTAATTTGGATTTTTCGCTGGGAGAAGGGAGGAATTCCGACTTTGATTCTTAATAATTGGTTCCTACTTCTTTTCATGAAGATTTGATTGTGGCGGATGGTTATAATTGGAATTTTTAAAAGGAGGTTTAAAAAATTTAGGAGAGGTAGAAGGAGGAGGCATTTGTCAATTTGGGCATTCGGGTCTTAGGTGTCCTATTTGGTTACATTCATGGAAATGTATAAAAGATCTGCTAGTGCTGTGTTGAATTTAGCTGAATATTCTTCCATCCTTAGGTTTATTGTAAGGGTGATCTCATTGATTTTGTTGATTCGAAATAACATAGGGATTTCGAGAAGGATTATGAATACGAGTTGGGTTGGTAACCGGGATATTTCTCTATAAGAGAGGATATTTCAATAATTCAGTTAAACTCTCAGACATGTAAAGGGATAACAAAAGATTTTATGGTTTGGTGTAAACCTCGTTCAAAATTCTTGCTCCTTTTGGTCTCGGTGTCAATGTATTATTGGGCATATTGGGATAGTTCAATAAACTTGACTTCATGCTGGTCTACGGTCATTTGCTGCTATTATAGGTTTAAGAAATCTATGGTCATTTGATCTCTTACAGCCTTTGAAAAGTACTTGTTATAGAAAATTTCTTCAAATTGTATCCAGATTAGCTCATTCACATTATGGGAATGTGTGATGGACTGCCACAAAAAGTCTGCTTCTCCTTTGAAAAGATAAAAAGCTAACTTCACCCAGCTTTTTAAACCCTTACTTGAGATTCTCACCTCTCAACTAATGTGCACGCCTAATGCAACTCTAAACCCATTCTAATTCTATCATCTAACTAGACTATAGCCAAAATCCTTCAAATCACTACCCGCAATACCAACCCGCATTTTTCATACAACACCATATTAAATATTTTCACGACTGTTATCTAATTTGAGAAGTATTTATAAATCACGCTAAGTGCTCGCTTACTTAAGTAATTCAGATATTTTCGTCATTATATAATTTATCCACATACTTTCACACATCAAGTATCACTAAAGGTATATATATACATCACTATATATTATATATACTAAAAAGGCACCTCTAGACTTAGCTACTATGCCCTCATACTCTGCTATCAAATCCCGGTACATCTCGCACTCAATAAGGACAATGGGTTCGTAATATCCCAAGAACCATAAATTTACAAGTCACACATATTGGAGGCGAAATGGTTCCAAGCCTATGGGCTACGCATATACCTACGCACCCATATAACTGTCAATACTATCATTCTCAGATAGCCCGTACCTAGGTTCCATGCCCTTGAGGTACCAGTCAAATATCCCCCCCGAAGGCTCCTCAAGATTGGATTGTCCCCTTTTCACAACCTTTCGTGATTGCAAGTATGGTAGGTATGCCATACACATAATTAAAATCATTATAGGTATTCACTTAAGTTATCAAGGCATTAGGTATACACATAACCTGAATATTTAACTTATACGTAGTATTTCTCTCATTACTACTTACATTACCCATACTATATTACGAACACTCTCTCACTCGTAACTCTACGGGATAGATCGTCCCTCCAATTATCATAAAGCATCATACCTATTATATTACCCACCAATTATGTTCTAACCCGAATCTCAGTTATACTACTAAACATCACTTTAAATAAACATGCTACCCAGGATTTGAAACAAAAGAAATCTCCCAGAAACTGGAACTGTCGTTCGAACCAGAAGCTATCTCATTTGAATAAGATAGCATGTCATTAGAACGACATATCGTGCAACACTTGTTCTCATTCGAACCAGACTCAATCTTGTTTTAACGAGATTGAGTAGTTCCGTCCCCAACCTGCACTTGCTACGTTTTTCACCCATAAACAACCCTAAAACCTCTTTAAATCAGTCTTAAACTTCCTCCATTAAATTCCAATTCACTTTTCCACATGAAAGGATGATTTTTAACTACCTAAAAGCATCAATTCATGATTAATTAACCCTTAAATCCAAAATCTCCAATTTCAGTTTCATAGAACCTTAATTTATAAAGTTTTAAATTAAACCTTGTAATCCGAGATTTAAATCATCAATTATCCTCATAAATTCATGGTTATTCATCTAATCACATGGACAATCCATCTCTATGTCAATTCAGCCTCAACATATCCTTTAATCATAAATTTCTTATCAATTTACAAGCAATTCAAAGGGGTTTCATTACCTACACTAGCATGAACACATTGAATGCTAAAAGATCAATATTTAAACACTTGCCTTACGAAATATGGTATGATCCTTTGGTATTGTTGGTATAATTGCGACCCTCATTTTCCGATCTACGCGATGGTGGTCATGGTGGTGGAAAAGGTGCACTTATGGTGGCTCTTCCTTGGACTTTTCTTCCTCTTTCTCTCTTTTTGTTCTGTCTTTGTGTCTAACCTTTTTCTCATGACAGATAACCTAGTCTAACCCACATAGGAGATATTTTATTTCCCTAATTTTCGTCCTTTAATTTACTCTAAAAATACAATTTACCAAAATATCTTTCCGGGGTGCCGGTTCGGCCTAAAACTGCCCCGGAACCCAAACTATGCCCCCGGGTAGACTTTTCTGACTATCTCGACCCTTTAAAACTCAACAGCATACTCAAAATGGCCATATGAGCGACTTATAAACATTTCAATTTTTATTCCATTACTTTAGTCACAACTGACACGCGCCTCCCGACTTAATTTCCATAACTGTCGTATTTTTCACTCACGACAACTTTAATATTTTCATAATCATATACTACTTTACTCACTCAATAATATTCAACATAATTCTCACCAATAAATACTAACTCTCGTCACGCTAGTAATCATTTAATTAAATCTGGATTAATTATAAATAAATTCCCCCATTTAAATTAATAAACCCTGATCCCATAATTAAAAGAAAATCTTTTAAAAATACGGGTTGTTAGATACTCCCCCCTAATAATTGACTTTAGTCTCGAAATTCAAATGCAACCGCTGTTAAGACTGAGGATCTTACAACACCGTATCCTCCAGTACTCAAAACCAACTTCAAATTAAGGCTCGATCACTATAGCCTCGGCTTCATAGTAAGCTTGTTTACTCTCTTGATACTGACATTCTTCATCAATTATAAGGTCACATCTCAATAACGGCACCTCACATTGTACTCCTACCCACGACATTTGAATAAGACGAGCCTATACATCATTGGCCCTATTATTTCAATATTATTGGAAGGCCACACATTACTATGTGCCAACTTCCCGTTTTCATCTAAACACAAAACTCCCATCCTGAGAGAAATGATATGAACATCTGACCACTCTTGTCATTCCTTAAAATCTCGGTTCCTGGAGACGTAACACTTACAACAGTCAAAAACCACCCAACCCGTTTGTGATTATTCCACTTTATTCATCGGACTCTAACTCTCGACCAATCCAAAATTTCTGATTATCCGCTGACCTCTAAACAACCAGAGGGAGAATGGTTAAGGTTTTTGCACACAAAACCAAAATAAGCACCTTGTTTACAACAAACAATCACGAGTGTTTACACACAACTTTACCATTAGGTAATATCTTCCCCCAATTACCGTATTATACTTGATTTACTAGCTATATCAGTTGTGGAAACGAAATAGTCACGGTGATTCCAAAATCACATTCATATGGCTTCACTAGTCCTCAATCACCTTCCACCTAGTCCTCAGGCTATTGGTGATACGACCTGATAAAAAAAACATCATCCCCACTGCTTCCTTAAATCCCATATTGGAGGTGGGGTTCAAGGATCTCATCCTGGTTCACCACAATACTGTGCAGGACCACGAACCAGTGCGATCCTTCATTTCAAAGAAAGATTGGGGGAACACTATCTGATAGTGTAACTCACCCTAAAGGAATAATAATTTCTTCCTTTTTGGTTAACTTTTTCCACACATTCAAAGGAAATCATGACCTTATCTTGAGGTTGGCAACCCATCAACGAAAATTACAAGCTTGATTGCCCCCTTCCATTACTAGAATCGTCGTCTTGATACAAAAGTTTCTGGTTGATCATCTTCCTCCAACCAATTTCTAACTATGAGTGGTGCATGCGGAGACTACTCACTATGTACCGCTTAACACCGACTTCCACTTATAACATCTCACATTAAGTGGTACTTAATACTCCCCTTCTTCCCTCGAGGTATACCAAAAGTTCTGACATATGCACTTTTCGCCATGGTGTGCACTTCTGGACTCTTTATACCTTATTGACATCATCATTCTATTTACGCGCAACTCACTCTCAACATTCGAGTGGGTAAGACTTCGCTCCAAATTTTCATAATAGTTAAGTTTTCCTCTTTTCAAGAGATATCCATTTTTAAATGGCTTCTCACAGCCTTTCAGCCAAATTCGAGTGTGCTACTTTGATCGCACATAGATGTATGGATTATCATCCTTCCCACATGACACTTAATCCACTCTACCACTTCCACTTTGTTATGTCAGCCCCACAGGCATATATTTCACACATCCATTCCCACATCCCTTTAACTCGGATGATTCTGACATAAGCTAACCAGGGTGCCCACACACCCTATAAACCGTGCATACTTGCGTAAACATTACATATGCTTTACACATAACACCCAATTATTTATTGCCCTTGTATTCACAATGTGGTTATAACACTTGGGTATTCTCTATCACCCTAAAATCAAAAATTTAAAACCTCCTTAATGTAATACCCCGTATTTTTGTGATATTTATTTATGGAATTAATTGAATTAAATGCGTATTAATTGGAAATTAATCCGGATAAAAATACTAGCGAGATGCGAGTTAGTATTTTATATTAATGAGTATATATGACGATATATGAATATGGAATTATGAAATTTATCCTGAAATTGGAATACGGCAATTTGGAAAATTTTGTTGGGACGCGTGTGACAGTCGCGTCAGGAATATAATTATGTTAATTAAAAAGTAAATTTTATTTCTATTAACCGTATGGTCATTTTGAGTGCGCCAACACATTCGGAAGGGTCGAAATAGTCATAAAACACTAGCCGGGGATTTAGTTTGGGTCCTGGGGCATTTTTAGGCCATACCGGCAACATATAAGGGCAGTTTGGTAATTTTAGAATTTTGGGATTTTTGATTAACGAATTTTAGGAGTTTTAAATGGAAAATTAAAAGACCCACTAACCCATTACTAGCCATTAACTAATTAGAGGGCTACGGGGGTTATTAGAATTAGCCCCAAAAGTTCCTAAGACAAACCCTAGCCTCCATTGCCACCATTAGAGAAAAAAGCTTGGAGAGAGAGAGAGGAGGAATTCTGCAGAGAGAGAGAGAATCATTCATTAGATTCGTCATCAAATCAGAGACACACATAAGGCAAGTGGTTTAATTTCAATTAATTGCAGAGAATGCTTCTTCCATGCGAAGGAATTTGTTATAATTGTATTTGTTTGGGAGATGGATGAAAACCCATTAAACTTGGAATTAGAATCTTGCATATTGATGAGGAATTGCATGTAGAAGTGTATGTAGGTGATTATTCTTATGATAATAAAATCTTGGATGAAACAAAAACGGATTTAATTAGGTCCATTGATGATTTATAAGTTTTAGGGTTCATGTTCATTTGATTTGGGAAAATGGTGGAGATTTGATAATTTGATGTAGTTTAGGGTGATTTGAATCCATATAAATGTTGTTATTCGGTTGAAACATGTTTAAGGATGATTAGTAGCTTTGAACAATCGTTGGAGTAATGTTTAGATGAGGTTAGAGGTGAAGAGAATTGGGAAAAAACGAGATTTGGAAAATCTGGGCTAGAATCTGGCCACTCGTTAGAAGACCTGCCCATGTCGTTCGAACGAGCTCGTTCGAACGAGCTTCTAACGAGTTGACAGTCTGACTTCTAACGAGAGGGAGGTTCGTTCGATGACTTTCGTTCGAACAAGATCTCGTTAGAAGGCCCAGTTCGTTCGAACGAACTCTCGTTCGAACAGCCTCGTTCGAACGAGACTTCTAACGCGCTGATAGTTTGGGCTTTTTAGCCTGTTTTGATCCCGAGTGTCCCGTAACCTTGGTTATATGTAGAGATAACACTTCCTTGTTGATTGATTGATATAGTAGGGACATTTGAGGTATAATGAGGAGTAAAACCTAGGAGTGTAGTTTGAACCTGAGGGGAATTATGAATTAGGACGCGAGTGCCTATACGATGCGAGAACATTTACGGCCTAAATAATTATATTAACTGGGAACATATAAATTGTGTAGCATTATATGTCGGTACGAATGAGAAGTGTACCACCAATATATTATGGTGATTACTAAGATGTGTGCATACTTAGTATATGTATTACTTTTATGTGTATGACATACCTACCATACTTGCGATCACGGGAGGTTTACGTTCGCTTAGGGCCCTCTAATCCTTGTGTTGCCCGGATTTAGACTGGTACCTCGATGAACATAGGTCAGAGAAGGACTTATTGGGATGTTAATAAGTCTGCTGATCGTGGGAGCGCAGGTATGTGCGTGACCCATGTGATGTGACTGTGTTCGCCTCCATTATTTGTGATGTTGTTATCTGAGAACGATTCCTGAGAGATTCGGAATGCGTGATCCTTATGTACGTGATGTACCAGGATGGATAGCAGAGTATGTGTGCACCGCAGTTTAGTCTTGGGGTGCTTATATTGTATATTTATGACGTGAATAATATACACTTAATTAATGGGAACATTCATGTGATATTGTGTGTATAAATATGGAAACGTTTTGAGATAACATAACGGGTTAACCAATAGTGAATTGTGTTAAAAATTGAGAATCTGAGTTTAAGTAAAGCTCTCTATTTAAATGGATAACGCTAGAATGTAATATGGGGATCGAGTAGTAAGGGGTAGAACTAATTACGGTTTGGTTAGTTATGGATGTCATTTAGATGGGTACGGTACGTTAGGAGTGCACAGCTAGTCGAGAGGTGAGAATTTCATGTGAGTGCACGTCCTAACATGTATTTTGCATTTAATGTTATTAAAACACTTGTTGTTTTTAAAATGATTTCCACTTTCGGGCTCTGACCCATTTGCTTTCAAATCTATTTTTGTAAAAACCATTTTAGGTGCCCAGCCACAAGGACACCATGCTTAGGATCCTCATTCAGGTGACGAGCTGTAGCTGTTTGTGAAAGTTACAGGACTTTTCTTGTAGACGCTTCATCTATCTTGATTCTATATTCAGCATTTATCAGTTGTAGGGCATGTTGCCCATTTCTTCTAGAGACATTTCATTTATTTCAGTTATTCAGACTTCGGGCATGTAATTAATTCAGAATTCAGACTTATGTTATTATTTCATTCGTGGGATTGTGGTGAGGAGTTTTTCCTCCGGACTTATTATTATTGTTGGTTATTTCTTTACTTTGTTATGGTGAATGGATTATGTTGTTCTTCCATTATTCTTTTATTGCATGTACCTAAATAAAAAAGTTCCTTTACCCATGTGTTGAACAAAATAATCATACCTTCCATAATGGAAGGGTCACCAAAAAGTGCTATGAACTATGACATCGCATATGCGTGTTCGAGCTAAACTGCTGCTCTGGCCACTAGGCACCTGACCTGGCCCGCGACTACTCTGTCCCTGATTAGGACGTGAATCGTCCTCTATATGCCTCATCGATTAATGATAGCCTAAGGAAAATTATTATTGTTGCTATTGGGTAGGACCCGTATAGCTAGAACTCCTACCCAGTACATAGTTGACCATCTGCTGACTGTCTTGTTGATTACTCAAAGATCTCTATGGGTAGTCTGTTTTAAAGTGACTGGGGGACCCACATGCAAAATAAGTTCTCTCAGTAGGGGCCATGGGACACTAGTCGCTAGTACACTGGGTGGATGATGAACCCACCCCCATAGTGGCCTTCAACTTCACAAAGAAACCTTGAGCCCCGCCCCTGGACTTTTTGTGATTGTGGACCTAGAACCCATGGGGCTCCCTTAATTTTCCCTGATGGACTTACCATCCTTTGCCTCTAATGCTAGCTTAGTGGCCTTATTCACCACAGTTCTCAAATTCAGCATATTCAAACCTTCCATGATCTGTTGAATACTGAGCTTAAGGCCCTTGATAAATACCCTTGTATTTTCTTCTTCATCCTTCCGTACAACATCCATATACTTACACAAACACCGAAATCTGACCTGATACTCATTCAAGGATGTCTTCCCCTGAATTAGATGAAGTAACTCATCCTTTTTTACGTCTTTAAATTCTTGGAGAAAGTACCAATCCAAGAATGTGATCCTTAAGATTTCTTTGTCTATATCCTATGTCGCACTAGAGGAGCAGGCACTCTACCAGTGTTGTGGCTGCTCCATAAGCTAGAAGGTTTCTATCTTGACTGTGTGCCCAGCTGGCACGTCAAGAACCTCCATGACCCGAGTGACCTTATCAAGCCACTCTTTTGCAACTTTGGGGCATGTTTCCCCGTTAAAGGTGGGTGGGTACAGCCTCTTGAACTCCTTCAGAATGGAGGCCGAAGTAGTGTTCTCCACCGCTACAGTTGGACCTTTGTTTCAATGAGAATGAGTGTACAAGTTGACGTACATCCTGTTCAATGCGTCCAAGTTCACTATTCCCTGAGCCACTAGCCCCACCACGGTGTGTAGTCATTTGCTCAAGAAAGGAGAGTTCAACACACAAATACAAAATGAAAGTGATAGAGGAAAAGATTAAATTAAATAGTAACTAAAGTGGTAACTAAAATGGAAACTTATAAAGAAAGCTTACTTAGAAAGCGTAAACACCCCGTCACACCCAAGAATCCTATTGCTCTGATATAATTTGTAACGCCGCGACCCGGATTTGGTTCACCGTTGGGTTAACTCGCACTGAGTTAAGGAGTTAAAAAGGGGAAAATCCAATTCTATTATCTATGAAAAATACTTTAACTGTGCCATTTTATAAGGGTTAAATTATCAGTTTTAATTTGATAAACAAGTGGTCACTTTAAGTTATTAAGTTGATGAACAAGGTTTATTTATAAAAATTGATTTAATTCATCAAACATTAATAAATAATAAATAAACCATAGTTGTCCCTATATTATTACATTACATGTCCAAAGGCCCATATAAAATGATTTAAATATTCCATATCTAATGTTTTAAAAGGCAGTTTAAATAAATATGATAGAGCTTCTAATGACTATTTTTACCCTCAGGGCCCTAACCGACGTCCTCGCGAATGTCCCTACTCGATGTACCTGGGGTGGGGGTGGGGGTGGAGGTTTTAACATAAAAATAAGGGGTCAGAAAACACTCAGTAGGGTTGAAAATACTAAGCTATGCGTTTTCTATAAAATTACTATACATATAACATGTATATTAACTAATTTAAAAAATGTTTAACAATTTAGCTAATATTAAGCGATGTGCTCATACTCCCACTTAACCATTCCATACCACCTTTTGCCAGGTCTAGAGACTATTTAATCATATTTTATTCCTTAGTCTCCATTTTTGTCCCTTTCATTAGGTTGTCTTATCGACATTCCTTAAGCACAAAGACGTTCATTTTCATTTCCAATATCTCTTCTTGGAATCCTCTAATTATCTGCATACTTTAACGGGCTCTACACCGTCGATTATGCGACCATATTCTCTGGCCATTGATTTTGAATCTTTCACCTTAGGGCTTCGGGCCCTTCTTAATTATTTTTTGATCTCATCTGAGTCCATGTTAATGTGTTTTATTATTTTTACCAATGTCCACATTATTCCTTTACTTTCACCATTTTCATGACATTTCATTCATTTATTCATTTTTCAAAAAATCGAGCGATAAGGTCAAATGAGGAAGTCACACCACCAGGACCCTCTAATTTCATCAAAATTACCCTTTTTTCCTTCATTCACCGAAATCTTATGAAAAACACATTTCTTTCATCATGGCGTTATAAATCATCATTTTTACATTCAAACCCACCTTTTATGATTTTATGTCCAAAAATCAAACATTAACCCTTTTTCTCCAAGAAACTCCCATTTCTCCATATTTCTTTTCAATAAACATATTTAATGTCACAAAGACCATTTTACAAAATAATTCATTTTTCCCATATACCCAGTCTTGGGTTAAATATTGTTTCTTCTTCATTTCTACAACATAAGTAGGGTTAGTATTCCCAACTTCCTTATTTCATCAAGAAGCCCATTTTATCTCCACATATTATGCCCATAAATCCTTATTTAACATATCACAACATTTTAAGCATTTTTGGGAGGATTTCAAGCCTAGAAACCTTTAAATATGAAACTAAAAATGATATTAACATGAAAATTTATTTTCATGCCTATTTACTAATTTTCCAAGATTAAAATACCATTTATTCATCAAAAGAAATTTTGAACTGAGTTTTCATCAAAAATCTTATTTTGCAAGAAAACATTTAAATAAATATGCTAGAAATATTTTTGCAAAATAAACCCTTCTAGCATGCATCCTAATAGCTTTTAATCTTGAAAACACATGAATGAAAACCCTACCTTAAATTTGACGAGGAGAAACTTAGTGACATTACTTGAAAGCTCCTAAAATCTCCTATGCTCCAAGAAAGCTCTAACTCTTCAAGAGCTCCAATAATGGCTTATTGAACCTAATTTCTTACTCAATTAGGATTGAAATGGGTTTTCTAGCCGTAGAATATCTTGGGAAATTCTTGGGGTGGAAAGGGGAAAACCTTAGAGATAGTGGAAATGGGTTGAAGATGGTGGAGGGTGGCTTAAAGAGAAAGAAAGCTCCAAAAATCTGATGAGAAATGCCTCTCTCACCCCTCTTACTTCGATATAAACCCACAAAACTTAACCCTTTAACCAATAGTTAAACCCACATTTTGATTTGAGACATTGGGAGCTTGATAACTCAGTAAATCCAATGATCCATGTCGTGGCAGCTTATTAAAATGTGCAAATTTTTAAATTCCTTCTCCCCTAGTTCGAACGACTTGGATCTCATTCGAACGAGAGTTTTAATGAGGTATTAATGAGGTAAAATCATAAGGTTAAAAGGGCCAAGATATCTAATTCGTTCAAATTGGAAATTACCCCTCATTCGAATCACGGTGCACCTCGTTCGAATGTGATATTTCCAACGAGATTCCAGAGAGAGGGAAATCATCTTGAATCTAGTTGTTGGAAGGTCAACCCCTTTCTTATTCGAACAATAAATACAAATATTCTAACGAGAGGGAGGTTCGTTCGATGACTTTCGTTCGAACGAGATCTCGTTAGAAGGCCCAGTTCGTTCGAATGAACTCTCGTTCTAACAGCCTCGTTTGAACGAGACTTCTAACGAGCTGACAGTTTGGGCTTTTTAGCCTGTTTTGATCCCGAGTGTCCCGTAACCTTGGTTATATGTAGAGATAACACTTCCTTGTTGATTAATTGATATAGTAGGGACATTTGAGGTATAATGAGGAGTAAAACCTAGGAGTGTAGTTTGAACCTGAGGGGAATTATGAATTAGGACACGAGTGCCTATACGATGCGAGAACATTTACGGCATAAATAATTATATTAACCGGGAACATATAAATTGTGTAGCATTATATGTCGGTATGAATGAGAAGTGTACCACCAATATATTATTGTGATTACTAAGATGTGTGCATGCTTAGTATATGTATTACTTTTATGTGTATGACATACCTACCATACTTGCTATCACGGGAGGTTTGCGTTCGCTTAGGGCCCTCTAATCCTTGTGCTGCCCGGATTTAGACTGGTACCTCGATGAACATAGGTCAGAGAAGGACTTATTGGGATGTTAATAAGTCTGCTGATCGTGGGAGCGCAGGTATGTGCGTGACCCATGTGATGTGACTGTGTTCGCCTCCATTATTTGTGATGTTGTTATCTGAGAACAATTCCTGAGAGATTCAGAATGCTTGATCCTTATGTACGTGATGTACCGGGATGGATAGCATAGTATGTGTGCACCGCAGTTTAGTCTTGGGGTGCTTATATTGTATATTTATGACGTGAATAATATACAATTAATTAATGGGAACTTTCATGTGATATTGTGTGTATAAATATGGAAACGTTTTGAGATAACATAACGGGTTAACCGATAGTGAATTGTGTTACAAATTGAGAATCTGAGTTTAAGTAAAGCTCTCTATTTAAATGGATAAAGCTAGAATGTAATATGGGGATCGAGTAGTAAGGGGTAGAACTTATTACGATTTGGTTAGTTATGGATGTCATTTAGATGGGTACGGTACGTTAGGAGTGCACAGCTAGTCGAGAGGTGAGAATTTCATGTGAGTGCACGTCCTAACATGTATTTTGCATTTAATGTTTTAATGTTATTAAAACACTTGCTGTTTTTAAAATGATTTCCACTTTCGGGCTCTGACCCATTTGCTTTCAAATCTATTTTTGTAAAAACCATTTAAGGTGCCCAGCCACAAGGACACCATGCTTAGGATCCTCATTCAGGTGACGAGCTGTAGCTATTTGTGGAAGTTACAGGACTTTGCTTGTAGACGCTTCATCTATCTTGATTCTATATTCAACATTTATCTGTTGTAAGGCATGTTGCCCATTTCTTCTAGAGACATTTCATTTATTTCAGTTATTCAGACTTCGGGCATCTAATTAATTCAGAATTCAGACTTATGTTATTATTTCATTTGTGGGATTGTGGTGAGGAGTTTTTCCTCCGGACTTATTATTATTGTTGGTTATTTCTTTACTTCGTTATGGTGAATGGATTATGTTGTTCTTCCATTATTCTTTTATTGCATGTTAATCAGACTAATTAAAATTTGGCAACTTACTTTTTAAATACTAGGTGGTTAGTAATTATGAAAATGTTTTCGACAGTGATGCTATTAACTGAACCAACTTGGCATTTTGTATTGATTTAATAAAGGAGTAGCTACCCGGTATTTAATTAGTCGGGGTGTCACACTTAACATTATTCCACCCTTCAAGTCGTGGTGATAAACAAAATTTTCAATGCTTCCTCAACGTATAATTGGCTCCAATGGCCTTATATCATAATATAACTTCCAACTTACAGTTATAACTACATCCTTTTATAATGACCGAGGTACCAGGCTCATGGACTAATGACCAAACATTTCCCTACTTCCAACCTGACGTTAAGTTTCATACGTGGGATGTCTCGCAAAGCGAAATCCAAATAAGGAACCCCCCGATACACTACTACCTAGCATTGTCGATCATCGAAATCCATTAGTCCCTTAGTACATAGCATGTACCCGTAAATTTCCATCTCTTGACATAAAAGTTATATCTTCTCCAACAATTACATTTAAACAAGGAACTCCCCCCCTCAAATGCACTATTACTCAACATTAATGCTCATCAAATTCCATAAATCTTGAACACAACCTGGACTCTCAAATTCTTTTCCTCAGATATATAAATATAAATCTCAACTCCCACGTCTCTAAAGGAGTGATATAATAATATGCTCTTCCTATCACTAAGTCCTGAGCACTAAACATGATAACAAGCTAGATCTCTCTGTTTGATAGGAAGCCTATATCAATAAAGTCCCTACACACCTCGATGAAACATTTTGAGACAACTATACTCTCTGAAGTCCCTATAACAAGATAATATAGATGCGAGCTCGACCTTCTCGCAAATGAGGCATCACAAAAATGACACATCCTGCCATGGAGCAACAATCCCACAATAGCCTTGGAATAACTGCCCACTATCGTTCTAACCATTACTATAAATCCTTATCCAGGATAATGTCATTCTTGTATAACACGTCACTAAAATGAGTAATCTCAATCAAATATATATCACTATCAATACACTCGCTCACCCACGGTGACACCATGATATAACCTTGCTATACCGCGGAAAATATACACACAATAATAATGTTATCCATATATTCTCTAGACTCATCTCACACGCGAATCTAGCGCAATTCAAAGTACCGTGACTCATTGAGTCACATGAAACATACCTCCCCCTCCGAGGATAAAACTCATATTTTCTACCTTACCAATCACCTTGGTTGCTCAAAGGGTTCTCGGACATAACATGATTATCCGAAACAAAATAGAAATTAGTTTAATCATTGCCCTCACTAGGCACCATTCTTTTGTTCCTTTACTCGCTCTGGGCAAAACTAATGCATGTGGTCCTACTCTCACAAAAATACTTTTATGTATAATCCACTTATTCCAGACCATAATGACCCTATTAAGTTTTCCCTTTTCTCGGACTCTGGTAGCCTCAACTCTGATAGATACCCCAGTGGTTCCCTTAGTTTTGCTAGTGCTAAGGAATACACTGCTGGCCTTAACAGCCCTGACTGAATTCACCATCACTTTGTATTTCGTTATCCGAATCATTTAAATGGGTCCCCTGATGGGTTTCCCCTTTGTGGGGCTTCACTAACACCGTTTCACCCAGTCTTACCCTCTGACTATTTTTTTTAATTCTTTTAGCTCCCCACACAAAGGCGTTAACATATCTATTGACAAAACGTGACATTGTCACCATCTTCATCGACCGTCCAAGCAGAATTCCCCTTAAGTGTTGGTAACTCTTCTTACGAGTCAATTTTCCACATAAAATCCTCGTCTCCATTGTACCTACTTCACCCGGTACAAAATTCGGTAATTAATTAAACTTATTTTGCACAAATGGACCTCTGTCCGGCCCTCCTGTGATGAGTTCAGAACCACGTTCACATCTTATCCTGAACATATGATGAAGGAACTTGTGATCAAATCATACCTAAGATCCTCCCATTGACACATCATTCCACTTCTAAATGTGGTGGTTAACTCTCACAATTATAACTTTGCTCCTACGAGCCAAGAAAAAGTCTACCCCAAATTTTCACTTTCGGTTAACCACTCTCCACCATATGCCCAAGCCTTTGGATATTTAACTTTCGTTGGCTAACACACACAATCTCCGTATTTCTAAAATTCCACTGATGTTCCTCTTCAAAGTCCCGTATGACTCTCTCCCATTCCAACCACACTCGGTGAGACTAATTATGCACTACTTCCTGCTACAGTGGTACTTGAAAATCATGTGCTTCACCCTAGCAGTCTTTACAACCCTAACTTCCCGTGTCATAATAGGGGTGACCTCGACTATGATCATCATCATAAAAAATACTCTACAACCAACTAAGCTCTTCCTCTTTCTGTCCTCCCGTCGACCCTCGCATGTCATACTTCATTGTTCAGACCACAAACACACCCGAACGCAAATAAGATTCAATAATGTATACGTTATAGCAAGAGAACGAAATCTCACTATAGGGATCAACAATCCTAAACATATGGATCTATGTCAAAGAAAAGGCAACGCTGAAAGCATAATAAGACGCATAAATCGTAAGGACTCTAGAACTTGATGCTCTGATACCACTTGTGACACCCCGCCTAATTAAATACCGGGTGATCAGTCCTTTATTAAATTAAATCAAAATTTCCAATTGGTTCAGAATATGCATCATTGTCGCAAACTTTTATTAAATACTAACCACCTAATATTTAAAAAGGTTGATGTCAAAATTTTATCTTGTAATTAATGTAAAACCAAATTAATGAATAATTAACATTCACCCCCCAAACCAAACTCATCTGAAAGGAAATGACTGAAATAATAAATGCAACTGGAGTAAACACATCGAGTATAAGTATCAAATTCAATAATCCAATCGAAATAATCTAACAACTGAACTGTAAATAAATAAATCCATAAATATCTGACTGTCTAATAGAAAGGGGCAACATACCCTAAAGGAAGTAAATAGCTCGGAAGGAAGAAATGGTAAATATGGAGGAGTCTACTACCGAGGTCCTGAAACTTCCACAACAGCTACATAATGTCAAAGAAATGGAACCCCTATGTTTGGTGTCCCTGTGGCTGAGAACCTAAAATAATTTGACAAAAGAGAAGAGATTTGCAAGAGACGGGTCAGAGCCCGAGTGTAAAACATTTAATTTTTTTAGCAAGTATTTAAATATTGCAGTAAAGAAAATAGTATGCGCATGTTATCTTTTCGAACACTCATATGAGATTCTCACCTCTCAACTAATGTGCACGCCTAATGCACCTCTAAACCCATCCTGATTATTATATCATCTAACTAGACTATAGAAAAAATCCTTCTAATCACAACCCGCAATACAAACCCGCATTTTCCAGATAACACCATATTAAATGTGTTCACAACTGTTATCTCAATTTGGGAAGTATTTATAACTCACGTTAAGTGCTCGCTCACTTAAGTTATTCAGAGATTTTCATCATTACATACTTTATCCACATACTTTCACACATCAAGTATCACTACAGGTACACACACACACACACACACACACACACACATACATATATATATATATATATATATATATACATCACTATATATTATATATACTAAAAAGGCACCTCTAGACTCAGCTACTGTGCCCTCATGATATGCTATCAAGTTCCTGTACATCTCGCACTGAAAAAGGATAATGGGCTCGGAATCTCCCACAAACCATAAATTTATGAATCACACAAATTGGAGGCGAACATGGTTCCAAGCCTATGGGCTACGCATATACATACGCACCCATATGACTGTCAATGCTATCATTCTCAGATAGCCTGTACCTAGGTTCCATGCCCTTGGTATACCAGTCAAATATCCCCCCGAAGGCTCCTCAAGATTGGATTGTACCCTTTTTACAAACTCCTGTGCTAGCAAGTATGGTGAGTATGTCATACACATAATCAATATCATTATAGGCATTCACACAACCTATCAAGTCATTAGGTATACACACAACCCAAATATTTAACTTATACGTAGTATTTCTCTCATTACTACTAACATTTCCCATACTGGATTACAAACAATATCTCGCTCATAAATGTTAGGGATAACTTGTCGCTCTAATTATCATAAAGCATCGTACCTATTATATTACCCACTAATTCTGTTCTAACCTAAATCTCAATTATACTGCTAAACATTACTATAAATAAACATGTTACCCAAGGTTTGAAACAGAGGAATTTTCCCAGAACTGGAACTGTCATTTGAACGAGATATCATGTTGTCCGAATGACATATCGTGTGACACTTGTTCTCGTTCGAACCAGACTCAATCTCGTTTGAACGAGATTGAGCAGTTCCATCCCCAACCTGCACCTGCTACGTTTTTCACCCATAAGCAACCCTAAAACCTCTATAAATCAGTCCCAAACTTCCTCCATTAAATTCCAATTCACTTTTCCACATAAAAAGGATGATTCTAACTATATAAAAGCATCAATTCGTGATTAATTAAGTCTTAAATCCAAAACCCCTAATTTTAGTTTCATAGAACCCTAATTCATAATGTTTCAAATTAAACCTTATAATCCCAGTTTTAAATCATCAATTATCATCATAAATTCGTGGTTATTCATCTAATCACTTGGACAATCCATCTCTATGTCAATTTAACCCCAATATATCCTTTAATCATAAATTTCTTCTCAATTTACATGCAATTCAAGGGGGTTTCATTACCTACACTTGCATGAACACATTTAATGCTAAAAGCGCAAGATTTAAACACTTGACTTACGAAATATGGTATGATCCTTTGGTGTTGTTGGTATAGTTGCGACCCTCATTTCCGATCTACGCGGTGGTGGTTACGGTGGTGGAAAAGGTGCACTTATGGTGGCTCTTCCTTGGATTTTTCTTCCTCTTTCTCTCTTTTTCGTTTGCCTCTGTGTCTAACCTTTTTCTCACGATACATAACCTAATCTAACCCACATAGGAGATATTTTATTTCTCTAATTTTCTCCCTTTAATTTACTCCAAAAATACAAGTTACCAAAATACCCTTCCGGGGTGCGGTTCGACCTAAAATTGCTCCGGGACCCAAACTAAGCCCCCCGGGTAGACTTTTCGAACTATATCGACCCTTTCCGACTCAACAGCGTACTCAAAACAACCATATGGGCGACTTATAAATATTTTAATTTTTATTCCATTAATTTAGTCCCGACACGACTGTCATATTTTTTATTTCCACAACTGTCATATTTTTCACTCACGACAACTTTAATATTTTCATAATCATATACTACTTTACTCACTAAGTATTATTCAACATAATTCTCACCAATAAATACTAACGCTCATCACGCTAATAGTTATTTAATTAAATTTGAATTAATTGTAAATAAATTTCCCCATTTAAATTAATAAATCCTAATCCCGTATTTAAAATAAAATCTTTCAAAAATACGGCGTATTACAACAGGATGAAAATTTAAAAGGGATTTCAGTGTAAAAATAATTAAACGGGTTTAAAGTATAATTTTCAAAACCTTTTTAAATAAATATTTTCTCCTTATTCAGTCGGATTTAAAATTAGTGCCAGAATACAAAGTAAGTCTAATTATCTCAAGTAATTATAGAAAAAGTTTGGTAAATTGAAATACTTGAAAAAGTAGGGAAAGGTTAAGAACCTTAGAACTGACTTTCTCGAGAAAACACTTTCCTGGAATCCAAACTGGGTGATGTAATATACGAATTTGTTCAGAATTAAAAAATTAAATTTTTTTTAATTGGAGACGCGCCCTCACGTGCTCAGTCAAATTTGTGACGCGCCTGGTTTGACTTACACTCCCACACGTGTGGTTTAATCATCTTCAACATCTGGACATTTGGACTTTAGGGTTTTAAAACTTTGATCTTGATTTCTAAATGTTTTAGAATTCCTTTCAAGTTGATTTTGGAATGAAATTTGTCTATTTTTTTAAAGATGAATCTAACCATATTGGTTTTAAGAATTTTGGTGGGCTGAATCGAACTATTGGATTTTTGTAAATATGGTGCATATTTTGACCAAATAGAACTATTTAAAAGTTATGATTCTCATTCCGTCATTTTAAAGGTTTTATTCTACATCAAAAATGGGAAAAATTAAACTTGATTTAAAAGATTTTGGAGTAGTAGAAATTGAGAATTTGGTTTTTGAATATTTCAGGGCCAAAAACTTCAATTCATGATATAAAGTATCAAGAGTCATTCAATTAAACACACACCTAGGTTCCTGAGAACCCAAGGTCAACTTACCCCACTTTAAAATCGATTCAAAGCCAGGGAAGCAGAATCCACAATTGAAGCTCAAGCTTTAATGGTGTTTTCTATTTTTTGAGCTCCTTCAGTGCATATACAGGTCAACTTTCACATGTAAAAACATATTTCTACTCTAAAGAAATGAAGAAATATAACACATTCAAGAAACAAGCATTCATACACAAAATCATATAAATGTTAAAACTCTCAAAACTTTACTTTGAAATTGCACTCAGCTAGGATGGATTTCGACTGAGGTAAGAAGGGGTATTTATTGGGTTCATCCAGGAGTGTTTATTGGTTGAATTAGGGGTGAAGTTTGGGCTGGTTTACACAGGTTTCTAGCATGGTTCTATTGGATGTAAAAAGGGTACCATAGGTTACTCACATGGGACCAGATATGTTATCTATCCAGTTGGTTCCATGTCACTAGGGGGGAAAGAATAAACAAGTTTTGATTTAAGTTTGGGTCTTTGGGTACTTTGTATGTAAGTTTCAAGATTTATAGTTTATTTTATCTAAGTTTAGGGGATTTTTTGTAATTATGCAAACTTAAAGGATTGGTTTATGGAAATTCTATAAAATATATGTCGTTAGGTTAAACTTCGATTGAAAGTTGGCGTCAACTAGGTATAGGAATGTGTAAATTATCCTTATTCTATTTGTAGGGGAACTTTGGTAATTTAGGAAAAAATTAGGGTTATGCTTGGAATTTCGCTAAATTAAAGGATTGGAGGTAAATTTGAGGTGGGTTGTCACATATTAGGCATTATGTAAGTTCACAACAAACTTCACTATTGAAAATATAGGCTTCGATTTAAATTATTGCGTCTACCCAAGTGTTGGTGACGTTATTAGCATAAATGTATTTTTATATAGCTTCCATCACTACAACTTCGTGGAAAATGTTATTAACTTGTTTTTGTGTAAAATCTCATTGAGAGAAATAAATTTTTATCTTCATAGGACTCTCGTTTGTCACAATAAAGTGACGGTTTGTAGGACTATGCTGAGTTGTTCTTGATTGATAGTTTACTATTAGAAATACAAGAATTCTTGGTATGGAGTCTGTTCACTCTATTTGAGCAGTACATAGCGTCATAGTACACAATAAATAAGGATGCATATAAATAATACAAATTGATATATGAATATTGTCACACCCCAAACCCAATATCCATACTAATCATTTGTTATTGGAATAATTAGATGATAATCTTGAGCCCATTGGAAATATAATTCATCTATCCATATTTTCCTACATAATGAACATAATATTATTCTTATATTATAAAATTCAATATCAGAGTCGTAATTAAGCGAACATACAATACCGTGATTAACTATGATGAACTCAATCCATACTAAATAAATATATACAATGTGTGAGTATATTAAAATCTTCAGTGTGACAACGATAAAATCCCATTTTAAACCCCAGCTCTCTCCAACGGTGCAACTCTCAAAGCTACCGGTCATATGGTATCCTAGCTGGCAGCGTATGAACCTGAAATTGTTAAAATACAAACCGTAAGCATTAAGCTTAGTGAGGTACTCATTCCCTGCAATAGAATAACAATTCTATATCGAATATGTAGATATAAAATCCGAACAATCCTGCCCATTGGCAATAACAAATCATGGATCATAAGATCCAAATAATTCTGCCCATTGGCAATAACAAATCCTGGATCATAAGATCCAAACAATTCTGCCCATTGGCAATAACAAATCCTGGATCATAAGATCCAAATAATTCTGCCCATTGGCAATAACAAATTCTGGAACATTAGTTCCAACAAATCATTGGATCTTTGTCCAATTCCAATCCTGGATCATAAGACCCAAACAAATCCTGGATATTTTAATATCCAAAGAAATCCTGAATACCGAAGTATTCAAACCAATCCTGGATCATGAGACCCAAACAAACCCTGGATATTTTAAAATCCAAACAAATCTTGAATACCTAAGTATTCAAACAAATCCGCTCTTAGAGCTATATTCATATTTATATATGAAACGAATCATAAGTACACTCACCTTGACAGTTTAACTGGATTTTCCCTTGCTTTTATCTGGTACTTGTTCAATCAGTTCTTCTTCCCTTCCTATCATTCTTACAATATTAGTATCATCATAAGAATATCAATAATCCAAAGAATGATTTAAACATAATTCAATCCATAAGCATCACATCATTTCATTCAAATCATTTATCATAAGTGAAGTTCCATCCCAATCCATGTCAAATCATAGACCAAATATAAATTCATTTATTCTTGTAAATTCAATCCTTGTCATATTATTATTCCAATACAAAAGACGATACATTGTTTTAAGTCTCCTAGAGCAAGATATGATCATTTCTTTACCACATATCAAATCTGCCCTATAGGCTCTTTCATCGTTCATTCAACTTCCAGGAATTTCCATAATTTTTCTACATCATAAATTTATGTGATATTTCACCCAACATCAGTAAACATACTTAACAATACAAGATTAAAATTTCATAATTTTCAGAGTTCATTTGTTGTGTCAAGCAAAACATCGAACACATGGTGGGCATACTTTCACCCTTAGGGCAGATTTCACACCCGAACTTCAAACTCTCACCAAAGACTCATTTCTTGGTATTTTAACATGATTTTCGGATATGTCATACATATATGAGTCCATGTTAATCTACAATTGGAATCAATCAATTCCAGTAAGTACACAAAACTATATGTTAGTTTGAATAAATAGAGTTTCTAAACAAAGCAATTTTAGGGTTTTATACATTAAACTTAACTTAAACTTTCATCTATCCAAACATATATATCAAGGGCTTAAAGTTTAGTAAAAAAATTATTGTTTCTATCATCTAAAACATAAATATAAGAAAAACAATAAGATTTGCAGTTAGAATTACCTTCAGGGCTTTTACGTAATTTTCTATGAATTTTCTTCAATTTTCTCCTCACATTTTCTTCCTAACTTCCTACTTCTCTTTCCTTAAGCTTAAAATCTCTCATGGCTGCATTTTGGATGAATAAAGAGGTAATTATAAGGGTTTAAGGTCGGCCAAATCCACCACCCTTCCCAACCAATGAGAATAAAACATTTGTTGCCATAATAAGATAAAATACTACTTAACGGATGGACTATTTTGCCCTTGTTTCGTAATTTTGGTATAACTTCTCACTCGAACCTCTGTTTCACACACCGTTTGTTGTGTTAAAACCATAACTCACTTGTCTAAAACTATATAGTTTTCACCTCAAGTCAATTGTTATGTCATAAAGGTCAAAACTAGCCTTAAACATGAACATTCCTATCGAAACCTTCAAATTTTTTATTTGTAACTAATTCGACATTTCATGCTTTTTGAAGGTAGGATTATACTAAACATAATAAATTAACATCAAATATATTAATAACACACTAATCATATCACATAAGCTAGGGATGATTTAAGCATAATTAATCATAATTATATTCGGGTTGTCACAATTCTCCCCCTGTTAGGAAATTTCGTCCTCGAAATTGACATACCTTGGTTGTCCGAATCAAACAAATACGGATAAAGCATTTTCATGTTATCCTCACTCTCCCATGTAGCTTCTTCCATGGAATTCCTTCACCACACAACTTTCACAAGTGGGATCACCTTTGATCTCAATATTTGTTCTTTCCTATCGACGATAGCAAGCGGTTCTTCCACGTAGCTCAAATCTTCCTTCAACTCAATAGGTTGTTCCATAAATACATGTGAAGGGTCCGCTACATACTTTCTCAACATAGAAACATGGAAAACATCATGTAATCGAGCTAACTCTGGTGGTAATGCTAACTTGTAGGCAACCATCCTAATTTTTTCAAGGATGTCATAAGGTCCAATGTAGCGTGTACTTAATTTACCTTTCTTTCCAAACCTCATAACTCCTTTCCATGGAGATATTCGAAGAAACACATAATCCCCTTTCTGGAATTCCAAATCTTTTCGTCGTTTATCCGCATAACTTTTCTGTTTGCTTTGAGCTATTATCATTCTATCTTGAATAATCTTCACTTTTTCAGTGGTGACTTCAATCAACTCTGGACCCTCTATCTTCCTCTCACCAACTTCACCCCAACATACGGGTGTACGACACCATCTACCATATAACGCTTCATATGGATCCATACCAATAGTAGACTGAAAACTATTGTTATATGAAAATTCTATCAAAGGCAAATATTCATCCCAATTACCTTTGAAATCAAGCACACAAGATCTAAGCATATCTTCCAAAATCTGTATTGTTCTTTCAGACTGCCCATCTGTCTGGGGATGAAAAGCCGTACTAAACTTTAAGTTGGTACCCATAGCATACTGCAAACTATCCCAGAATCTGGAGGTAAAAGTAGGGTCCCTATCTGAAACAATAGAAATAGGTGCTCCATGCAATCGAATAATTTCATTAACCTACAATCTAGCATACCTATCAACTGTATACGTAGTCTTGACTGCTAGAAAGTGAGCGGACTTCGTCAATCTATCCACCACTACCCAAATCTAATCTGACCCCTTCTGAGATCGATGAAGCCCAACCACAAAATCCATCGTTACATGATCCCATTTCTATTCCGATATTGGCAATGGCTAAAGCAGACCAGTAGGTTTCTAATGCTCCACTTTCACTTGCTGACATATAAGGCACCTCGCAACAAAATCAACTATTTCCTTCTTCATATTATTCCACCAATAATGCTCCTTTAAATCCCTATACATTTTAGTGCTACCAGGATGCATAGTATAAATGGAATTATGAGCCTCATCTAAAATTTCCTCTTTTAATCCACCCACATTAGGCACACATAATCGTTGTTTATACAATAAAGTGCCATCATTCACAATACAAAAATCTTCAGACTTACCATCTTGGACATATTGTTGTTTCTTCTCAAGGAAAGGATCTTGACTTTGCAAATCATGAATACGGGTAGCTAACAAAGGCCTCACGCTTACATGAGCAAAGAATCTATCCCCGTCTACTAGCTGCAATTCTACTCCCATCAATCTCAACTCCATAATATGAGCAACTCTAGCACATCGAATACAAGATAACCTGCCTGAAGACTTTCTACTCAAAGCATCTGCAACTACATTTGCCTTTCCTGGGTGGTAGTGAATTGTACAATCATAATCTTTAATTAACTCCATCCATCGCCTTTGCCTCAAATTCAACTCCTTTTGAGTAAATAAATACTTAAGGCTTTGATGGTCAGTAAAAATTTCACATACCTCACCATATAGATAATGACGCCATAATTTCAAACAAACACAATAGCAGAAAGTTCCAAATCATGTGTAGGATAATTACGTTCATGTGTACGCAACTGCCTAGAAGCATAAGCAATAACTCTACCATGCTGAATAAAAACACAACCCAACCCCTAGTGTGAAGCATCAGTATAAATAACAAAACAATCTCCACCATGTGGAATAGTAAGAATAGGGGCAGTTACCAACCTCTTTTTCAATTCATCAAAACTATTTTCACAATCAGAATTCCATTCAAACTTAACATCTTTCCGGGTTAGTTTAGTCATCGGCAAGGCAATTGAAGAAAATCCCTTTATAAACCTCCTATAATACCCATCTAAACCAAGAAAACTCCTCACCTCAGTCACATTATTGGGCCTCTCCCATTTTACAATAGCCTCTACCTTTTTAGGTTCAACACATATACCATCTCCCGAAACAACATGGCCTAAAAATGCAACTTGTGATAGCCAAAATTCACACTTGCTAAACTTGGCATACAACTTCTTATCTTTCAACAGATTCAAAATAGTTGTGAGATGATTTTCATGTTCAACCATATCACATGAATAAATCAGAAAATCATCAATAAAAACTATCACAAATGAATCAACAAAAGGATGAAGTACCCGGTTCATAAGATCCATAAATACAGTTGGAGCATTAGTCACCCCAAAAGGCATCACCAGGCATATGAAAAACAACTTCCTTACATAAACAATCCATAGATGCATGATATTTAGATAACCAATCCATTCCCAGGATTATATCAAAATCAGAAATATCCAACGGAAGTAGATCTATAAATGTATCTCTAGACCCCACAGTCAAAACACAATCATGAAAAACATATTCAAATACAATCATATCCCCCATAGGCATGGAAATACCCAACCCCACCTCTAAATGAGTGCATGGTCTATTCAGATATATGGAAAATGCATATGACACAAAAGAATGTGTGGAACCAGGATCAATCAGAACATAAGCACTTCTATCAGTAACAGAAAGTGTACCTGTCACCACATCTGGAGTAATCTGAGCTTCTTTCATTGTAAAAACTCGTCCACCTGGTCTGGAACTACTAGCTTGTCCTCTGCCCATACTTTTCACTGCACTGCCCGGAGATAACATTCCGCTTGCTACTTCACTATGTGCTGCTGGAGCCTCTACCAATTGCGGACAATTCTTCTTAATATGCCCCACTTGATGACAATGGTAGCATTCCAATCCCTTAAGCTTAGGACACTCAGATTTATAATGCCCTTCCTCTTTACAAAAGAAACATGTAACAACTCTTGTCAGTAACTCACCCTTTCCTAACCTCCTAACCAGACTAGAAGATTCTCCACCCCTAGTATCTCTGCCAAATCTCCCCAGACCTCTACCACTATCTCCACCACCTCTTTGAAATTTATGAGGTTCCATCTTAACACTTCGACCCTCACCTCCCTTAAAGTGAGATGCGTCGAATCTACTTTTCTTAAAACTCTCTCTACTCGCCACCCCTCGGTTCATTTTCCTTTCTGCTATCGTGGCTTTGTTTACCAGAGAATCATAATCTTCTAACTCATAAGTGGCCACTCTATTTTGAATAGGCCAAATCAGTCCATCTTGAAACTTACTACATTTATCTCCTTCATCCTGCACATACTTAGTAGCAAATCTAGACAAAGCAGTAAATTTAGCATCATACTCCCTTACAGACATTTTCCCTTGGGTTAAATTTATAAACTCCCTCAGCTTCTCCCTCCTATAAACCTTAGGGAAATACTTAACATACAAAGCTTTAATAAATTCAGCCCAAGTAATAACATCAGTACCTTCCATCCTGGGCACCAAATGGTTGTTGGCTTCCCACCAATATTTCACCTCCCCTTTGAGCTTAAACATGGCTAGATTCACTTTCTGTCTATCTGGAACCTTCATAACTGCAAAGATAGTTTCTAGATCTCTGACCCACATCTCAGCTTCTGTAGGTTTAACTGGCCCTGAATATTCTGGAGGATTCAACTTCAAAAACTTCTCATGCATGGAATCTTTCATTTCCTTCCTTGCCTCTCTCTCAATCCTGGAAACGGTCTTTGATTCTAGATATCTTGCCTGTTGTTCTGCCATTTACGCCATATTTCTTTCTTGTTGCTCTGCCATCCTCATCATTGCCTGAACCATCATCTGAATCTCTGTATGTTGTTCATTCTCTCTGGCCCTTTCAGCAACACTCTGCTCTTCTTCAGTATTGTTTATACGAGAAGCTACTCCCTCTTCTCGATGTTGTCCATGCCCAGGTTCCATCTGGAATTATCTGGAATACAACAAAGTTCTAACAACCAGTATAAATAGTTTATACTACTAAACTGTTGGTTAGTACATAAACAATTCATAAATATCAAATTAACTCAATACGGCCATCTAACCGTCACACACTTCCAGAATTAATAACCACGCTCTGATACCACTAATTGTTACACCCCAAACCCAATATCCATACTGACCATTTGTTATTGGAATAATTAGATGATAATCTTGAGCCCATTGGAAATATAATTCATCTATACATATTTTCCTACATAATGAACATAATATTATTCTTATATCATAAAATTCAATATCAGAGTCATAATTAAGCGAACATACAATACCGTGATTAACTATGATGAACTCAATCCATACTAAATAAATATATACAATGTGTGAGTATATTAAAATCTTCAGTGTGACAACGATAAAATCCCATTTTAAACCCCAGCTCTCTCCAACGGTGCAACTCTCAAAGCTACCGGTCATATAGTATCCTAGCTGGCAGCGTATGAACCTGAAATTGTTAAAATACAAACCGTAAGCATTAAGCTTAGTGAGGTACTCCTTCCCTGCAATAGAATAACGATTCTATATCGAATATGCAGATATAAAATCCGAACAATCCTGCCCATTGGCAATAACAAATCATGGATCATAAGATCCAAATAATTCTGCCCATTGACAATAACAAATCCTGGATCATAAGATCCAAACAATTCTGCCCATTGGCAATAACAAATCCTGGATCATAAGATCCAAATAATTCTGCCCATTGGCAATAACAAATTCTGGAACATTAGTTCCAACAAATCATTGGATCTTTGTCCAATTCCAATCCTGGATCATAAGACCCAAACAAATCCTGAATACCGAAGTATTCAAACCAATCCTGGATCATGAGACCCAAACAAATCCTGGATATTTTAATATCCAAACAAATCCTGAATACCGAAGTATTCAAACAAATCCACTCTTAGAGCTATATTCATATTTATATATGAAAGGAATCATAAGTACACTCACCTTGACAATTTAACTAGCTTTTTCCTTGCTTTTATCTGGTACTTGTTCAATCAGTTCTTCTTCCCTTCCTATCATTCTTACAATATTATTATCATCATAAGAATATCAATAATCCAAAGAATGATTTAAACATAATTCAATCCATAAGCATCACATCATTTCATTCAAATCATTTATCACAAGTGAAGTTCCATCCCAATCCACATGTCAAATCATAGACCAAATATAAATTCATTTATTCTTGTAAATTCAATCCTTGTCATATTATTATTCCAATACAAAAGATGATACATTGTTTTAAGTCTCCTAGAGCAAGATATGATCATTTCATTACCACATATCAAATCTGCCCTATAGGCTCTTTCATCGTTCATTCAACTTCCAGGAATTTCCATAATTTTTCTACATCATAAATTTATGTGATATTTCACCCAACATCAGTAAACATACTTAACAATACAAGATTAAAATTTCATAATTTTCAGAGTTCATTTGTTGTGTCAAGCAAAACATCGAACACATGGCGGGCATACTTTCACCCTTAGGGCAGATTTCACACCCGAACTTCAAACTCTCACCAAAGACTCATTTCTTGGTATTTTAACATGATTTTCGGATATGTCATACATATATGAGTCCAGGTTAATATCCAATTGGAATCAATCAATTCCAGTAAGTAAAAAAATATATATGGAAGTTTGAATAAATAGAGTTTCTAAACAAAGCAATTTTAGGGTTTTATACATTAAACTTAACTTAAACTTTCATCTATCCAAAAATATATATCAAGGGCTTAAAGTTTAGTAAAAAAATGATTTTTTCTATCATATAAAACATAAATATAAGAAAAATAATAAGATTTGCAGTTAGAATTACCTTCGGGGCAATTTTCTATGAATTTTCTTCAATTTTCTCCTCACTTTTTCTTCCTAACTTCCTACTTATCTTTCCTTAAGCTTAAAATCTCTCATGGATGAATTTTGGATGAATAAATAGGTAATTATAAGGGTTTAAGGTCGGCCAAATCCACCACCCTTCCCAACCAATGAGAATAAAACATTTGTTGCCATAATAAGACAAAATACTACTTAACGGATGGACTATTTTGCCCTTGTTTCGTAATTTTGGTATAACTTCTCACTCGAACCTCTGTTTCACACACCGTTTGTTGTGTTACAACCATAACTCACTTGTCTAAAACTATATAGTTTTCAACTCAAGTCAATTGTTATGTCATAAATGTCAAAACTAGCCTTAAACATGAACATTCCTACCGAAACCTTCAAATTTTGTATTTGTAACTAATTCGACATTTAATACTTTTTGAAGGTAGGATTAGACTAAACATAATAAATTAACATCAAATATATTAATAACACACTAATTATATCACATAATCTAGGCATGATTTAAGCATAATTAATCATAATTATATTCGGGTTGTCACAAATATACTGGCGTAATATGAAAATAGTTAGATTGTAGTGGTCTCGCTCGGCAAAACAACTTGACTTTGTTACATAGTGTCATAGTATCACAATAAATAGATTGTTCGGTGTTCAGGTGTTCTTATTAGCCATGGTGGATGTTGTCCAGAGAGAGTTGAATCAAGAGCACCTAGTTAGATAACAGTAAGGAGTTTGGGTTGATGTCGATCTATGTTCAATAATACCCTTTTCAAGATGAACATAATCACTGGTGGCACGTTTCCTTAATAATAATGGTCCATATATGATCAGAGCTCACTTAGTTGGAGATATTCGTCATGTCTTGACGACAACCGATTCCTAACTTCTATTAATGATTGGAATTTATCTAATACAACACCGATGAATGAAATCTCCATTATAAGGGACCGAATGGTGGGTGGGAACATAATAGTTTACCTGATAATATTTTATGATTCGCAGTATCCTCCTGTACGAGACGACCCAAGGTTAATGGATATTATGGATCGTTGGATTTTTATCAACAATTGAATCCAAATAATTCGGTTTGGATTGAGATATCTCCAACGGGGGGTCTTCTTCTTAAACTCGTGGTCGGGGCTGTGGTGAACCAAATATTCATACATCCATACTGGTTAGATCCAATGACCGAGTTAGTATCCCCATTATGGAGAAAAAAAGGAGTTTGGCATTTTTTAATACCACCATTTATATGGATAATGGATGTCGAGATTGACCCACCAATTTTATTGAGTCCGAATTAGGGGGATTTTTTTAACTTCATCTTAATATGCATGTTATGAACGTAGTTGGACCATATTCTCAATGAAATAATCGCTCGTACACTATGGATATCGAAGCACCATATGTGACTACTGTCGGTGGTGAAAAAAAGAAAATGTTGGTGATTTTTAAAATAAGTGAGTAAGAGTTTTTGGGTGTAAAAGCTTAAAGCGCTTGTCCCATATTGAAAGTGTGTGGAAGAGGTGAGAAGCTAACCCAAATATAAAAGGGGATAGTGTCCCACATTGGAAAATGTACAAAGTTAAGTGTCACCACTAAGCTATAAAAGAAGTGAGCAACCTTTGAGTCCCACATTGAAAAAATATTAAAAATTTGTGCACTTAATAAGTACAAATGGAAGATGAAGAGTTAATTCATCTAGCATTTAAGAGGCTATTCAAGATAACTCAATACGGTGCGAAGCACTGTACGCACACGCGCGCGCGCGGGTGCAGGGCAGTGGGCTGTAGAGGCGCTAGTGGTGCACTACACTTCGCACGCCGCGGTAGCTCGGGCGCGGTCACTTTTTGGTTGACCCGTGCAAAACCGATTCGGTATTATTATACCTGTTCGAAAATGACTTAAGACTGTTGGTAATTAACAGTCATACCTGCTCGGAACTGACTTAAGACTGTTAATTCAACAGTCATGACTCTTGAAGACAAAGCCTTTCATTATCTATAAATAAAGGCTACCTAAAACGAAATTGGATAATAAAAAAAAACTCAGTTTCAGATTTCCAAACCCTGCTATTACTCTCTTACAATTTCCAAGAGATACAAATTCTCTTATTCTGTTTTGTGCACAGAACCAGAATAAGAACTTGATTGACTGTTCTTCTCTGTTGCATCTAAGGGCTGTCTTAAAACATACAATTTGCAGATAGTGCAATTGCTTCATTGTATCTTGAGTACGGATTTGCTGATTCCCGTTTGTATACCGAAGTTGTTCGTGTGGGGCAAATACTGTATTTAGAAAAGTGACATCACACCTTGAAGTTTTCTATTATATTCAGAAGTTACATTATTGTATTAAAGTTGACATTACTGTGATATATAAAGAGTTCCATTTCTGTATTTGCTACATATTATCCAACAATCTAAATACAGTAATTTCAGAAATGGCCGACTCTTCCAAATCACTTCGACAAATAACAGAAGGCTTTGTCAAATTGGACCGTTTTGATGGTGGTAATTTTCTGCATTGACATAAAAAGGTTCATTTTCTTCTAACAACATTGAAGATTGTATATGTCTTGTCACAACCGAAACCAAATGAAGATGAAGATGAAACCGTGGAACAGACTAGGCAACGCACAAAATAGGAGACTGATGATTACTTGTGTCGTGGTCACATTCTCAATGCACTTGCTGACAATTTGTTCGACTTGTACCAAAATGTTGGGACTGCAAAAACTTTATGGGAAACATTGGAGACCAAATATCTTACGGAATACACTACAAGTAAGAAGTTCCTTATCGGTCAGTTTTTAAGCTTTAAAATGTATGATAATAGGCCTGTGCTAGAACAATTTCATGACATCCAACGCATCATAAATCATTGCAAAATGAAAAAATTAAATATGGATGATAATGTAATTGTTGCTGCTATAATTGAAAAACTTCCTCCTTCTTGGAAGGACTATACGAAAGAACTCAAACATAAAAAGGAGGATCTTTCACTTGAATAATTAGAGACTCATTTAAGAATTGAACAAGAGTCTCGAATTCTAGATGGTAAAGAGGAACAAGAAAATTCTGTTTCTAAGGTCCATGTGGTTGAGGAAGGAAAGGAGCAAAAATATGGCAATCATGGAAAAAATAACAAGCGGAAGAATTTTTCAAATAATTCTAAAGCAAACAAAAAGAAGAAAGGAAATTATTTTCATTGCAACAAACCAGGTCACTTCAAAAAGGATTTTCGTGAATTCAAGAAACTAAAGGAAAAATGAGGGACATCAGACAAAGCAAAAATTTGCTGCTATGATATTCGAGGCTAATATGCTTGGAGAAGACAACTCTTGGTGGGTTGATTCTGGTGCCACAAGGCATGTTTGTAAGGACAAGAACTTGTTCTCTGCCTATGAAACAGTGGAAGGAGATGTTCTCTATATGGAAAATTCATCTACTGCTGCGGTTAAAGGCAAAGGGACAGTGGATCTCGAATTCACTTCTGGAAAAATGCTTAGCCTCACCAATGTTTTTCATGTTCCTGATGTTAGGAAAAATTTAGTTTTTGGAAGTCTTCTTAACAAATTTGGCTTTAAGCTTGTATTTGAGTCAGACAAATTTATTCTGACTAAGAATGGTACCTTTGTATGCAAATGATATTTGTATGAGGGCATGTTTAAGCTCAATATCAATGAAAAATATTCTTCTGCTTATATCGTTGATTGTCTTTCATTATGGCATAGTCGTTTAGGACATGTTAATACAAAGAAAATGCATTTCATGGTTAATTTAAATTTAATTCCTAAATATGAGAATGATATGAATGGAAAGTGTAAAATATGCATGCAAACAAAAATAACAAGATTGCCTTTTCTAAAAATAGAAAAAACTACATCTTTGTTGCAATTAGTACATAGTGATGTTTGTGATTTGCATGGAACACCTACTAAAGGTGGTAGTTAATATTTTGCTACATTTATTGATGAATTTTCAAAATATTGTTACGTATATCTTTTAAACTCTAAGGATGATGTGCTTAATAGATTTAAGACTATAAAAATGAAGTTGAAAATCAATGTGATTCTAAAATAAAATGTCTTAGATCTGATAGAGGTGGTGAATATCACTTTCCTCAATTTTGTGAAGATATGGGAATTATACATGAAGTTACTGCACCTTATACACCACAACAAAATGGAGTAGCAGAAAGAAAAAATAGGATAGTAACTGAAATGGTTAACGTTATGCTTTCTTATTCTGGTTTAAGTAAAGGGTTTTGGGGAGAAGCACTTTTAACTGCATGTCATATTCTGAATAGGATACCTGTTAAAGATAATAAGAAAACTCCTTACGAATTATGGAAGAATAGAAAACCTAATTTAGGTTATCTTAAAGTTTGGGGTTGTAGAGCTATTGTAAGACTACCTGAAACTAAGAGAAAGAAATTAGGAAGCAAAGGTAATGAGTCTATTTTCATAGGTTATGCACAACATAGTAAAGCTTATATATTTTTGGTTAGTGAACCTAATGATTCTGTTGAGGTAAATACAATAATTGAATCGAGAGATGCAATTTTTTATGAACAAAGGTTTTCTTCTATTCCTAGAATTAATAATGAAAAATAAGTAAGCACTCCTTCACAGTTAACTGAAACTCCACCAGTAGAACAAGAAGAGATTAGAAAAAGTAAAAGACCTAGGAAAGAAAAAAGCTTTGGTCCCGACTTTGTAGTCTTTCTTGTTGAAGGAACTAGAGACACATCTTGTAATCAATATGCTTTGACTCTTAGCGTTGAAACAGACCCACAAACTTATAGTGAGGCAATTAAGTCTGTAGATTCAGCATTTTGGATAGAAGATATAAATGATGAAATGGATTCAATTTTGGGAAATAAAACTTGGAAGTTAGTAGACTTACCTCCAGGATCTAAACCCATTAAGTGTAGATGGATTTTAAAAAGAAAATGAAAATAGATGGAACAATTGATAAATTCAAGGCTAGATTGGTTGCTAAAGGTTTTACACAAAAAGAAGGAATTGATTATTTTGATACCTATGCACCTGTTGCTAGAACCTCCACTATTAGAATTTTAATTGCATTAGCATCTATATATAATTTTGAGATTCATCAAATGGATGTGAAAACTGCCTTTTTAAATGGTGTGACTTAGAAGAAGAAATTTACATGGAACAACCTGAAGGGTTGTTATGCCTGGACAAGAAAATAAACTATGTAAACTTATTAAGTCCTTATATGGCCTAAAACAAGCACCTAAACAATGGCATGAAAAATTTGATAAAGTCATTATTTCTTATGGTTTTAAAATTCATGAATCTGATAAGTGTGTTTATAGTAAATTTGCTAATGGTAAAGGTGTGATAATTTGTTTATATGTAGATGACATGTTAATTCTTGGTACTGATTTAGAAAGCATTAATAATACAAAGAGTTTTCTATCTTCTAAATTTGATATGAAAGATATGGGTGTAGCTGATGTCATATTAGGAATGAGAATAATAAGGAAAGATAAAAATATAATTCTCACTCAATCTCATTATGTTGAGAAAGTTTTAAAGAAATTTAATAAGTTTGATTGCACACCTGTTAGTACACCTTTTGAACCACAGCTAAAGATGATCCCTAATAATGGTAGAGTTATTTCACAATTGTAATATGCATGAGTAATTGGTAGTTTAATGTATGCCATGACATGTACTCGACCTGATATTGCTTATGCGGTTGGTAAATTAAGTAGATATACTAGTAATCCAAGTTTATTGCATTGGCATGCTGTCAATAGAATATTAAAATATTTTAAAGGAACTATGGACTATGGTATATACTATAGTGGATATCCTTCAGTATTAGAAGGGTTTTCTGATGCCAGTTGGATAACTGAGCGGGAGGATCATTCCTCAACAAGTGGATGGATTTTCACTCTTGGTGGAGGAGCTGTTTCTTGGGGATCAAAGAAACAAACTTGTATAGCTCACTCTACTATGGCAGCTAAGTTTGTAGCATTAGATGACACTACTAAAGAGGTAGAATGGTTAAGGAATTTATTAATTGAAATTCCAGTTTGGCCAAAACCAATGCCTCCAATATCTATACATTGTGATTGTCAGTCTACACTTTCTAGAGCTTATAGTAAAGTGTACAATGAAAAATCTAGACATATTGGCCTGAGACATAGTTATGTTAGACAAATAATTACAGATAGTGTAATCACAGTGGATTATGTAAAATCAAGTCAAAATTTACCTGATCCTTTTACAAAAGGTCTTGCAAGAGGACTAGTGTCTAAGACATCAATAGGGATGGGACTAAAGCCCATTAATAAGAATCACTCTTGATGGAAACTCAACTAGAAACTTGATATATTCAAGTCTCAAGTTCAATGATTAAAGTACATCATACGACGTGATTGTAAGCACTATAAAATTTAACATCCCAAGGATAAGTGCGTAGAACATGTAATGAATAATGAAAGAGGATGAGTTTAACCTTAATAGATTTATGGTGTTTTAAGTTACATGGACACCTATGATAATCTACCTATATGAGTGTGGAAGTGTTTCCGCTTCCTATGAGAACTGGGCTTGACTCTAAATCACTCATGAAATCAAGGTACAGACACAAGGCCTAATACATGTGTCGACTTATATGGATAATCAGTGACTAAAAGATTTGTGTGTGAAGAAAAATCCGGCTAATCAATATAGATTGATAGTTCAAAGATAAGTCTACTATACTTTCATGGTTAACCTTGATGAACCTTCATAGGGTATTGGTTCAAGTCGTGAGACACCAATGCTTATACACAGTCTTACAGACAATCAAAGATTTACAAAACTTATTTTGAAAATGGTGGAGGAATGATGGTGATTTTTAATATAAGTGAGTAAGAGTTTTTGGGTGTAAAAGCTTAAAGAGATTTTCCCGCATTGGAAGTGTGTGGAAGAGGTGGGAATCTAACCCAAATATAAAAGGGGATAGTGTCCCACATTGGAAAATGTACAAAGCTAAGTGTCACCACTAAGCTATAAAAGGAGCGGGCAACCTTTGAGTCCCACATTGGAAAAATATTAAAAAATTTTGCACTTAATAAGTACAAATGGAAGATGAAGAGTTAATTCATCTAGCATTTAAGAGGCAATTCAAGAGACCTCAATACAGTGCGAAGCACCGTACGCACACGTACACGCACACGCGTGTGGGTGCGGGGCAGTGGGCTGTAGAGGCGCTAGTGGTGTGCTTTTCACTTCGCACGCCGCGTGTCCGCAGTGGTAGCGGGTTTCCGGGATTCGTCCGGGTCGGATCGCGGTAGCTCGGGCGCGGTCACGTTTTGGTTGACCCGTGCAAAACCGATTCGGTATTATTATACCTGTTCGGAAATGACTTAAGACTGTTGGTAATTAACAGTCATACCTGTTCGGAACTGACTTAAGACTGTTAATTCAATAGTCATGACTCTTAAAGACAAAGTCTTTCATTATCTATAAATAAAGGCTGCCTAAAACGAAATTGGATAATAACAAAAAACCCAGTTTCAGATTTCCAAACCCTGCTATTACTCTCTTACAATTTTCAGGAGATACAAATTCTCTTATTCTGTTTTGTGCACAGAAACAGAATAAGAACTTGATTGACTGTTCTTCGCTGCTGCATCTAAGGGCTGTCTTCAAACATACAATTTGTAGACAGTGCAATTGCTTCATTGTATCTTGAGTACGAATTTGCTGATTTTCATTTGTATACCGAAGTTGTTCGTGTGGGGCAAATACTGTATTTAGCAAAGTGACATCACGCCTTGAAGTTTTCTATTATATTCAGAAGTTACATTATTGTATTGAAGTTTACATTACTATGATATATAAAGAGTTCCATTTCTGTATTTGCTACATATTATCCAACAGAAAATATCTAGATAGTCAAATCTTCCTTCTTCGATCTTCGGCCAAACTATCGATTCCCAATTAGTTTTCATGAGATGAGACACTGATCAAGAAAATGAGTATAGCCCCTTTTTAATTATTCTTTGAGTTTGTAAGGGCAAATATTGCTTAGGCTTGAATTTGTATTTTGACGTATCCCGTTGCAAACCTGTGACACCCACTCCTAATTAAATAATGAGTGATCAGTCCTTTATTAAATTAAAATCAAGGTGAACGGTTGGTTCATTCTTAGCATCATCGTTGCAAAAATAAAATTTCCAATTTAAACACCCTAAATAATTTAGCTAAGTGTCAAAAATAATTTAAAGTCTTATTTACATTTTATTTAAATTCCAATATGAAAACCGTTTTAATAACAACAGTTTAAGAGTCACATAAATAATAAGGATGACAATCACCACACAAGAATTAAACCATCTAGGTAAACCAAACCAAGTTATGAACTATAAATGAAATCATCATGACAAGAGTTAACTCCCAAAGAGTACCAAATACTAGAAATAACATAAACATAAATCTCTGACAAATCCAAACCGGATAGGAAATCGGGCGACACATGCCTTAACTATGAAAAACTAAAATAGAAACTGAATCAATGAAAAGGTCGTCTAAGCAAGAGCCTGCAACTTCCATATAAGCTGCATCACGTCCAATCCAAAGAACCTAAGCAGGATGCCCCTGTGGCTAGGCACCTATAATACATACATATATATACAAGAGAGAGAAGATGACAGAAAACGGGCCAGAGCCCGAGTGTAAAACAGTTTAAAATAGTTTAACAAGTATTTAAAATTCTTACCGGCTGATGTAACAACCATGTTAGTATGCGACACTCTCTTGAGAATTCTCGCCTCTCATCTAGTATGCACACCTACCATACTACTAAACTCATAAACTTATCTCTTATTTTTCCATAACTTTTATTCCGAGAAGTAGAAAGGTTATGATATTTAGTTTTAGAAAAATCATTCTCTTCGAGATTTATTACGTTACTTAGAGCAACACCGTACCGTTACAAAGTTTTCGGACACTTATTATAAAGTTGGAGCATTAATTCATTACTTAACTACTTATACGCATAGTAAAAAGTTCCCATATATATATATATATATATATATATATATATATATCTGTCACTCATATATTATATATACTATCGGCACCCCACATAAATTCTATGGTCCTGGCATACTCTGCTATCAAGTCCTCGTATCACTCGTACTAAGGGGAATACTAGATCGGAATCACTCTCGAACTGTATTAACACAACACACACACAATGGAGGCGAAGCATAGTTCCAAGTCACTAAGAGGTCAGCACATACCCTTCACGTCTCTCAGGACCGTCAGACTATCATTCTCAGATAGCCTGTACTTAGGAATCCTACCTTCTAAGGTACAAGTCAATATCCCCCATAAAGGTCCCATCGAGATAAGACAGTCCCGGCGCGGCAACCTCCGTGATAGAAAGTAGTGCGGGTATGATTATTGACAAATAAAGTATTTAATATATGTACACAGTCACACGACCATATATAGCTACAAAATTTCCCATAAGGTTCGCCCATGACCCATAATTATTATTAACCGCATTTAGTACAATTTTACCCAATTATCTCGCATAAGGGATTCATCTATTGTATTCCCACTTATAATTTATTTCATACTTACTTCTCATCTCTCGAAGTATTCTCTCTTGCTAAATACAATTTCAGTAGGTATACCCTCTCTAACCTTCTGGTCTAAGTCTTTCACGAGTCCCTCAATTCATTAACGAACTTACGCACAATCTCTAATGTGTAACTAAATTCCCCGTTAACCCACAATTTCATACCTTATTAAATTTCATTCAACGGAGTCTATATAGACCCTACTGGTCCTCCTCACAATCCATTATACTCTATAAATAATAATCAATGGTTCCTACGTATTTAAACTGGATTAAACAAAAAGGGGAAAAATATGCAGTTTTCCAGGAGGGGTCAATCGATCGAGGAAAGGGGGTTGATCAATCGATAATCGATCGATTGATGTTCTTGGGTCGATCGATCGATCAAGCAGTTCTTTCCCAGATCTGCAATTTCAACCTACGGGTTTCATCTTCCAAATTTCTCCAAAACGCCATTAACGATTCTCAAACTCCCAAAAAACATTACTACTAGTTACATATACCTATATACATTATTTCCTACGTGAAACATGTCCAAATTCATCAAAGATGTGGAATTAATGGGGTAAATCATCATATTTAACAAGAACCCTAATTTTCATAAAACTTTCATTCTTTTAAATTCTTTTCCAGATTTCTTGCTTCTAAACTCATACAAATTCGTGGGTTATCCTCTACATATGATTGGGATGTCCATAATATAACTATTTCCACCAAGACATGTGATTAAATCCTCAAACTCCTCGAATTCTTTTATGAAACATGTGTATAACAATCCTAATCTAACATGGATGAAACAATAACTAAAAGAAAAATCAAGATAGATACTTGCCTGGAAAATCAAGGGTCTGATTTGTGGGTGAAAAAGGTATGGTTGCGTTCCTCTTCGTGCGATCTACGTTTTGGTGGTTGTGGCGGTGTAAACGGATGAGTTCTTGGCCTTGGATTGCTTGGAAAGCTTCCTACCTTCTTCTCTAATGGTCGTTCTTAAGTTCTGTGATTGTTAACCCTAAAAGCCTAACTCAAATGGATGATATAACTTAGGGAAATTCGTGGCTTTAATTACCCAAAAATACAAAATGTCTAAATTACCCTCCCAGGATGCCAATTAGGCCTAAAAATACCCTGAGGCCCAAACTAAACTCCTGGGTATACTTTTTTGACTATCTCGACCCTTTCAGATACATTTACGCGCTCGAAATGACCATACGGGAGACTTATAATATATTCACTTTTACTAATAATAATTTAGTCCCGACACGACACAGGCGCGGCCCGACTTAAATTTCCATAATTGCCATTTTATTCACTCGTGACAATTTTCATAAAATCAATCTTATATATTAATTTACTCATTTAGTAATATTCAACAAATTCTCAACAATTACTAACTCTCGTCACGCTAGTAACTATTTAAAATAATTTCCGGCTTAATATTAAATTATTTATCTCAATTTAAATGTAATAAATCCCCAAATTAAAAGCCATAAAACTACGGGGTATTAAAAAACCGTCTTGACGAACCAAACTCTGACCTCTCCAAGATTGAAGACCCCTCTACATCTCATGAAGATATAAGACTTTTGGATATTCATAAATATTCATAATCATATTTGGGATGTATTTTAATAAAAAACCAAGGCTACAATTTTAAAGGATTTAAAATTTAAAATTTATCTTTTAGCCTAGTTCAAACGAGATTAGGACTCATTCAAATGAAAAAGCCCTTTTTTATCTTTCTTCAAATAAACATCTAGAGAGATTATGACTACTTGACAGAGAATTCACGTTAAAAGCTCATTAGATACAGGGTTCAGACAAAATGGGATTTCCATTAGATTGAGATGCTTGCTCGTTCGAATAAAACCTTGTTGTCGTTCGAACGAGACTTATTTTCATTTGAATGATCCTCCGCCACGAAATCGTGTTAAACTTATAAATACCTATTTTGAACTCCTTTTTCATTGGGAGTTTAGAAAAAATGTGCACACAAAATCTGAGCCAAAGTTTTTCCATATTTTCAGTTTCCAAACACTTTTGATTCACAAACTTTACATCCCCAAATATTTTGTGAATCCTTTTGAAACCCTAGAAGTTTTTGTATCTTGTATACACTTTGTGGAAAGCAATCTTACACTGACTTGTGAACCAAGGGTTCACTGCTGAAGGAAGAGGAAGGTTGATCTATGGATACTGAGGGTAGACCGCTATCTGTGGACGACTTTGGACTGAGCCATTTCTTTAGAAGGTTTTGAAGACTCTCTACATTATACTTAGTCAGTCTAAGTAGTCTATAAGTCGATTTTTTGTAAAACATTCTAAAGTGCTGAATATAGGTTTTGCCATGAAAATGAATTTTTCTTCAACTTGTTTGCTTTTGCATGTTTTGCTTGATAAATGAAAATTAGAATTTGAACATAATCCGCATGCACACCATAATTAATTAACGGTTAAAATTTGAATTTGTGTGTTGGAGAATTTAATTAAAAAAATAATCCATTAGGTTTGCACTACGCACTCTCAAATTGATATCCGAGCAGGTTGCACGAATCTATCGTGTGATCCTGATTTTACAGATTTTCTTTTGCGATACCAATTCTCTTAAATTGGTATTAGAGAGGGTTGCACTATTTTATTATGTAATCCTTTTTTCACAAATGTTTTTTTTATATCATTTTTTTTGAAAACTTGTTGATCTTTAAAATTCCAGAATTTAATGGATAATTTTTATAATTGAATGCCCATTTTTAATTGTTCCAACTATGCATATTAGAAATCTAGGGCGAGGCCCGCTTTATAAGCCATTAATGAACATGTTTGGTTTGTTTGTGAAAAGGGTGGACTCCACTTACAGTGAATGTAAATAATGTTGTTGGCCTTAAACCTGTCTCTTTATGGACAGAGGACGACTTTAAGTGGAGTAATTTTAACTTTTGCGATTTAAGTGCTATTTCTGGAGCCGTCACTCCTGACGAGTTCGGTCGCATTATGACATGCACCACGTGTAATCAAACTTGGGATACCATCCATATCACTCATGAGGGTACCAATATTGTAAAGGAATCTTTGCTATAGATTTTGACCACCCAATTTGAGACCATTACCGTGATAAAATCAGAGTCTTTTGATGAATTTTATGCGTGTTTGTCGGACACAGTTAATTCTAGTTTTAATTTGGGTGAGAAAATTCCAAAGACGAGAGTTGTTAAGATAATTTTGAGATTTCTCCTTACCTGCTTAATTCTTTAGGTGACCATTTTAAATTCTTTAGGAATCCTAGATACTCTTAAGAGAAAGGGCAAAAAAGTTGCGAAAAAGCCACTCTTAGCGATAGTAACATCAAGTCGGTTGATCCTGAGGGAGAATCACGACATGAACCATACATTGCATTCATGGCTAGTCACGTTATCACTTCTAGTTTATCCCACACCAATGAGGACACACTACACCAAAACTGGGCTAATGGTCACGAACTTTATCCCTGACCAGGAAGTGTGGGTCGCGAATTTGGTCCGTGACCAAATCAGGCATGACCAACTTCGGTGGTCACGACCCAAATCCCTGACCCACAGCCTGGTCACGGATATCCATTATCAGATATGTGGTCACGACCCATAGCCCTGACCTTATTTGTAAGCCCGGTCACGGACCAAACCCGTGATCGTCAGGCGATTAAAAAACCATCTGGTCATGGTTAAGAGTTGTGACCAGATCTCTGTGCGATCCAACTTTGTCACGGCTTTAGGGCATGACCATTCTAACTATATATTTGATATTGTCACGGATTTGGGCCATGACCACACCTACTGTATAGATAGTATTGTCACGACTTTGGGTCGTGACTATACTTACTATGCATATAACATTGTCACAACTTTGGGTCATGACCACTTTTAATAATAATAAAAAAAATCCTCGAATTGGGAGGCTAATCGATCAATTGCTTCAAGTGCTCCTTGGGTGACCTCGAAGGGGTCCCGTGCTCTCAAATCGAGTGGTCCCATGACCACGTGGTCATAGGACCCATGTAGGCATTCTGAAAGATGGGTGGTGCTCTCAAATTTAGGGTCCCGTGACCATGCGGTGGGTTTGTATAGGCTACGTTGGTCCCGTGTGAGGTGTTGGCGCCACTCACAAGGCCGTTTAGGGGGGTGCTAAGGGGTTTCGCTCCCGACGACATGTTTTCAAGCCTAAGTGTAGATATTGTCTATTTTGTGTTGTGCTCTCAAATCGCGGGTCCCGTGACCATAAGGTCAATTCGTACGGGCTACGTTGGTCCCATGATAGGTATTGGCATCACCCACAGAGCCATTTGAGGGCGTTGAGGGGTTCCCCCCCCCCCCCCGACGGCACGTTTTCAAGCCTAAGTGTGGATATTCTCTATTTTGGTCCGGTGCTCTTAAACCGAGGGTCCCCTGACCATGCGATCGGTTCGTACGGGCTACGTTTGTATTGAATCAAGAACTAAAAATTAGGTTCGTAATTATTTAAAGAGGTTCTAGGTAATCGGGAAACTAATTACAAGAAGGATGTTCCTAATGATGACCAATAAGAATAAGGCACCACTATTAGTAGTAAGGTACCAATTTTTAAATTTGGTGGAAACAAGAAGAAAATGTTGGAATATTTCTTTTATGTACAGAGTTTTAGAAAAAAATGTAGTTTTTTATTTCTAAGTTGGTTTTGAACAGATATTCAATTATTTAATAAATTTGTTTGATCAAAATTAAAATCTTTTTTTTGTTCTAGGACATTAAAATGTAATTTATACATTATAAGGATTATCACACTAATACTACTAAATATTGAAATGTATAACTCTAATGGATAATCATTAAGAGAAAGTTTTCTTCTTAGTTTAACCAAATGCCATTTTGGCACTTTTGCTTTCGTCCTTTTAATATAGAAATAATATAAAGACTCAATTAAAATATATAATTTAGTTCATTAAAAGTGTAGTCACTTCAAATCTATGAATCTTGTTTAGAAGGTAAAATGACCAATAGGACTCTCACAACCAAATGCTATAGAGATAAAGGTGTTGTAATTGGTTCATTCTGATTTATGTAGTCCTTTAACAATTCGGACAAGCAATGTCTAAAAACTTTGATTATTTCAAAGCATAGAAACTAAGGTGCAGAATTGTCATGGTAGATTATTCCAAGCCATACGATTTGATCGTCAGGATGAGTACCTCTTAGGAAATTTTAGGAATCATTTATCGAAGGTGAGAATTATATCCTAGTCCGATGCACCAGGTACATCACTACAGAATGGTGTAGCAGAGGTAAGGAATATGCTATTTTAGATATATTAAGATATATGGTGAGTTATTCAAGTCTACAACTGTCTTGTTGGGATTTTTCATTAAGAGACTGCTATGCACATTTTAAACTTATACCCATCTAAATATATCTCTTTGACTCCCATGGAACTGTGGAATGAGAGCCTACTCTAGGACATGTTTAGATCTGGAGGTGTTTGATACATGTGCGGTGAAAGGATACAAGGATGTGGAATAAAGGACAAAAGTACGTCTCTTTGTTTCTTGACCACGCGTATTTAAATAAATACAAACTTTAATCAATAATACATAACCTAGCCGTATTAGGGGTATTACCGATTATCATGTATCATGTAACACTTATACTATATCACAAGTGGATCCATGCTGTAGTGGGAGGCTCAAGAGATATCCTGGCATGTTAGCTTTTTTGGGTGAACATTTAGGTGAGATCCTAAAGCAACACGAACCAGGTCCCATGAACTGCAACAAGGCATTCGAAGATAAGTACTTTTAGTTCTGACTTAATATTATGAGTACCGATATGGATTCTATGCATTTGAATCAATTTTTGGAGCTTGTAGGCTTGCTGATGGGATAAAACCCATCGGGTGCTAGTGAATCTACAAGAAGAAAAACTGGATAGATGGGAAGGTTTAAACCTTTAAGGCAAGGATTTTTGGAAAAGGGTTTACTCAGACTGAAAGTGTAATGCCCCCACCCGAATTTGGGTCACCATCGGGTCAACCCGCATCGAGTTAAGGAGTTAAAGGGGGAGTCCAATTCTATTATTTAAGAAAAATACTTTAATTACGCCATTATATAAGGGCTAAATTATTGATTTTAATTTGAGAAATAAGTTGTCACTTTAATTAATTAAGTTGATTAACAAAGTGTATTTATGAAAATTCGTTGAATTCATCAATGCTTAATAAATAAGAAATAAACCATTGTTATCCTTGTATTATTACATCACATGGTCGAAGGCCCAAATAAAATGATTTAGATATTACACATCTAATATTTCAAAAGGAAGTTTAAATAAATATGGCAGAGCTTCTAATGAAGATTATTACCCTCAGGGTCCTTATCGGCATCCTTGCCAACATCCCTACTCCATGGGGTGGGGGTGGGGGTAGGGGTAGGGTTTTTAACATAAAATAGAGGGGTGAGAAGAATGCTCAGTAGGGTGGAAAATACTAAGCTATATGTTTTCTATAAAAATATTATACATATAACATGTATATTAAATAATTCTGAAAATGGGTAACAATTTAGCTAGTATTAAAGCAAATAGCATTCATTGCACCCGAGCGATGTGCTCATACTCACACTTAACCATTTCATACAACCTTTTAGTGTGTCGAAAGACTATTTAATCATATTTTATACTTAGTCTTCATTTTTATCCCTTTCATTAAGTTGTCTTATTTACATTCCTTAAGCACAACCAAGTTCATTTTTATTTCCATTATATCTTCTAAGAATCCTCCAATTCTCTGCATACTTTAATGGGCTCTGCACCATCGACCATGCTATCACATGCTACGGCTAATTATTTTGGATCTTGGGATTCGGGCCCTTCTTAATTATTTTTCGATCTCATATGAGTCCATATTAATATCTTTTTAACATTTTTATCGACATGCACATTATTCCTTTACTGTCACCATTCTCATGCCATTTCATTCCTTTATCTGTTTTCCATAAAATCAATCAATAAGGTCAAATGAGGAAGTCCCGCCACTAGGACTTTCTAATTTCATCAAAATTACGCTTTTACCTTGCATTCACCAAAACCTTATGAAAAAAACATTTCTTTCATCATGGCATCATAAATTGTCATTTTCACATTTAAAACCACCTTTCATGATTTTATGTCATAAAAATGATACACTAACACTTTTTCTTTAAGAAAATCCCATTTCTTCATATTTCTCTTCAATAAACATATTTAATGTCACAAAGACCATTTTACAAAATGTGTATTTTGACCTTATACTCAAGTGTTGGATTAAATATTGTTTCTTCTTTATTTTTAAAACAGATTTAGGGTTAGAATCCTCAACTTCCTTATATCATGAAGAAACTCATTTTATTTCCTCATATCATGTCCATAAATCCTTATCTAACATACTACAATATTTTAAGCATTTTTGGGAGGATATTAAGCCTAGAAACCCTTAAATATACAGGTAAACATGATATTAACATGAAAAAGCATTTTTAGGCTTATTTCCTCTTTTTTTTTTCCAAGATTAAAATACCATTTGTTCATCAAAAGCCATTTTGAACTTAGTTTTCATAAAAAAAATCCCATTTTTATGAGAAAACCTTTAAATAAACATACTAGAAAATATTTTTGCAAAAAAACCTTTCTTCCATGAATACTAATAGCTTTTAACCTTAAAAACACATGGAGAAAAACCCTACCTTAGATTTGAAGAGGAGAAATTCAATGGGATGACTTGAAAGCTCCTAAAAACTCCTATGCTCCAAGAAAGCTCCAACTCTTCAAGAGCTTCAACAATGGCTTCTTCAAGCCAACTTCTTCCTTAACTAGGCTTGAAATGGGTGTTTTATCCTTGGAATAACTTAGGAAATATATGTCATGGAAGGGAAAAAATTCGGAGAATGTGAAAATGGGTTGAAAATGGTAGAGGGTGGCCTAGAGAGAGAGGGAGAGAGTGATTGAAAAATCTGATGAGAAATGGGTTTCTCTCCCCTCTTGCCTCTATTTAAGCCAACAAAACTTAACCCTTTAATCAATGGTTAAACCCACATTTTGATCAGAGTCATTGGGATCTCAACAACTCAACAAATTCGACAATCAACGTCGTGACAACACATTAAAATGTGCAGATTTTTGAATTTTTACTCTGCTCATTCGAACGACTTGGATATCATTCGAACGACTTGGATCTCGTTCGAACGATATCCTCTCTCATTTAAATGAGAGTTCTAATGAGGTAGTAACGAGGGAAAATCGTGGGTTAAAAGGGACAAGAGATCCACCTAGTTCAAATGGGAAAGTGTCCCTCGTTCGAACGATGGCGCACCTCATTCAAACGTGAGCTTTCCAATGATATTGCATAGAGTGAGGGAAATTATCTTGATTCTAATCGTTAGAAGGTCTTTCAAACCTCGTTTGAACGAGAACCTCTTTCTCGTTAAAACAATAAAGACCTTCATGTGGCACCCCTCCTAATTAATTACCGGGTGATCAGTCCTTAATTAATTAATTTCATAATATCAAGTTGATACATCACTGTCGAAAACTCATATTTTAATTTAATAAAAACTAACCATCTAATATTTAAAAAGGTTGGTGTCAAAATTTTGTCTTATTATTAACCATCATCAATAAAGGGAAAATTTTAATTATCACTATACATCACAATAGTAATAAGGAAATAACTAACTGAATTAAATAAAGAACTGGAGTAAACACACCCAGTCAAAATCCCACACAATAATCCAATAACATGAAATCAAAGTCTAATGATAAATTAAAACAACTCTAAATCTCTGAATGTAAGATAGGAGGGACTACATATCCAACTGAACTAAATGACAGATAGATAAGGAGAAATAGACCAAGAAGCATCTACTAGCAATATCCTATAACTTCCACATCAGCTACAACTCGGAAAATGAATGAAATCTCCTAAGTCTGGTACCGACGTGGCTGAGCACCTAAAATAATAAAATAAGAAAAGAGATTTACAGAAAAATGGGTCTGAGCCCGAGTAGAAAATAGTTTAAATATAGCAAGTGATTAAATTGATTAATTAGCACAATATTATTCATCTTAACTTAGCATATTCACTTGGGACACTCACCTCTCATCTATTGTGCATATCTAGAGAGCCTAGCTACGCATACTAGTCACGATACTCTACCTGACTATACGTAGTAATATCACTATGCCGGATATAATACTTACATACCACAAAGACAATATCTCTATTATTTAGGATTAGGTTTAAAGATACTTTAACTCATTCTCATGGCATTCTTAATTCTCAACTAGTGACCCATCAAGTATATACTTTAATAAAGTAGACAATATACAACGCAGAATAGGAACTCAATACACATATAAAAATCTCACTATGTATACATACTAACACATATATCAATATTGCACCCATGGTTAAGAAACCCCTGGTGCTTGGCATACTCGACTATCTAGTCCCATTGCAAATGCTCACGCATGAAGGACAATAGATTCAATCTCTCAGGAACCAATAAAACATATACACATATTGGAGGCGAACATAGTTCCAAGCCGATGGGCTACGCACATACCTACGCACTCATTCGACCGTCATCCCTATCATTCTCTTAGATAGCTCATACCTAGGTTACATGCTCTAGTGGTACGACTTAAAATCCCCCGAAGGCACACAAGATATGGTTGTCCACAATGCGTTAACCTCCGTTCGATAGCCAATAGCTAGGTATGTCATGCACATAATGTTCCTAGTAATAAGCATGCACACAACTTATACAACCTAATAGGTATTCACGTAACCCTATTACTATAATCCGTAAGTAATATTAACTCCATTACTCTCCATGATATCCATATATATATAACCTCTCTAGTTATTCCATTCCTTCCAAGGTTTATATACAAGATCAATACCTAGAGTATTATTACACCTTTTATTCCTTAAAACTTTGGATTTTAAGTCACCCGTTACTCACATAGGTTAATACACACTCTTGGATAAACGTATGATGATTTTTAACTTGACCGGACCCTAAAAACCCATTCTGGAATCTTATTATAAGTTCCAGGATTCTCGTTCGAATGAGGTCATTCGAATAAGTTCATTCGAATGACCGTAATCACTATCATTCTCATAGATAGCCCGAACCTAGGTTCCATGCTCTAGTGGTACGTCTCAAAATCCTTCGAATGCACACAAGATATGGTCGTCCACAAAGCATTAACCTCCATTTGATAGCCAGTAGCTAGGTATGTCATACACATAATGTTCCTAGTAATAAGCATACACACAACTTATACAACCTAATACATATTCACATAACCCCATTACTATAATCCGTAAGTAATATTAACACCATTACTCTCGACGATATCCATATATATATAACTTCTCTAGGACTTCAAACTCTTCCTAGGTTTCTATAGAAGATCAATACCTCGAGTATTATTACACCTTTAATTCCCTAAAACTTTGGATTTTAAGTCACTCGTTACTTACATAGGTTAATACACTCTCTTGGATAAACCTAGGATGATTCTTAACTTGATCGGACCCTAAAAACCCATTCTGGAATCTCGTTAGAAGTTCCAGGATTCTCGTTCGAACGAGGTCGTTTGAACGAGTTCGTTTGAACGAAGTTCCCACTTCGAACGAACTCAATAACTCGTTAGAAGTGTCATTGCTAATCTCGTTAGAAGGCTCGTTCGAACGACCTGGGCATGTATTCGAATGAGATATCCGAACTGGCCTTGTTCTTCCCCTAACTCATTTTTCTCTACTTTTCATTCTTAAATATCATTCCAAACTCCACCTAATCCTAATGTAATTGTTTCTTAACTCTTCTAAATTACCATAGGACACTTCCTAACATAATTTAGAGGTTAAATCCTTATGAGATCCAGGGAATCCAATAATTTACTCAATTTCTTATAAATCTCTTTGATATGAACCTAGAAATTTCTAATCCTTCAAAACCCCCAAATTAATTTCGTGATTTCAATATTTAATTACTAACATTAATAGTGCTAAGAATGGAATTCCTTTTACATGCCAACCTATCTCCAATTCATGGGATTTCTTTATAAATCGTTCCAATTAAACCCTGGTTTTCATTACAACAATCTCATATCATATAATCTAAATCAATAGGAATAATATATGCTAAAAGAGGAGTAAGATAAACACTTTCCTTGGAATGAACTTCTGATTCTTGGACTAAAATTTGTATAGGAATGATCCTCTTGACACGTTCTACGCAGTAGTGTAATTCTTAGTGTGAAAGCTTGAGTTTTTGGCTTAGTTCTCCAATGGAGTTCTTCTTCCTCTTTGGTTTCTCTCTCTCTCTCTCATAGGTTGAAACTGGCAGTAACCTCTAACCCACGTACAACCTTTATTTTAATTCCTAATTTTCGTCCATTTAAATTCCAAAAAAATATTAAAAGACCTAAATACCCCTCCGGGGTGTCGTTTTGGACTAAAATGCCCTGGACTCCAAATAAAACACCCGAGAAGTGTTTTCGAACGATTTCGACCCTTCCGGACACACTGGTGCACTCAAAATTATCATTCAAGTTATATAAAAATAATTTACCTTTTTAACCCCCAAATATATGATAATGACGCGACTCATGCGCGCATCCCGAATAATTATATTTTAACTATCGTGTATCTTGTCCCCGGCCATATTATTATTTTTGAAACCATCTATTACGTTACTCACTACGTAATGTTCAACATATTTATTACTTAACATGATTTCAACATAATTATTTTCGATAACTACTAACTCTCGTCACGCTAGTAATTATTGCCATTAAATCGGATTAATTACAAATTAAATTTTCTCCCTTTAAATTAATTAAATTTCCATAATTTCATAAAAATAAATATGCATAAAAATATGGGGTATTACATACTCCCCCCTAATAATAGAATTTCGTCCCGCAATTCGAAAATGAAAGTATACCTGGCAAGAATAACTCTGGATAACGTTCACGCATGTCATCCTCGCGTTCCCATGTAGATTCCTCAACATTATGGTGTCGCCACTGAATGCAGACTAGTGGTACTATCTTTTACCTCAACTTCCTCTCGCTACGGTCTAGGATAGCAATCGATCCCTCCTCGTAGGAGCTATCAGGTTGTAAGTCGATCTCCTTCAATGCAATGTGAGTTTGGGCCAAATCATCCCAAAGAAATCTCCTGAGCGAAGAGATATGGAACACTCTATGCAAGTGCTCCGGTAACCCAAGTCTATAAGAAACTGGCCAAATCCTCTCGATAATAGGGAATTGCCCTACATACCTAGGAGCCAACTTTTCCTTTTTCCCAAAACGCATACCTCCTTTCATAGGAGACACCCGAAGTAACACCTGGTCCTCAATATTGAACTCTCTGAAATACCGCTTGGCATCGGTGTAGCTCTTATGCTGATCTTGAGAAACCCAAATACGACTCCGTATTAACTCCATCCTTACCGAAGTATCCTGAATCACCTCCAGGCCAAGTAATTTATTATCCCCTACCTCTAACCAACATGCTGGGGAACAACAAGGTCTTCTATATTATGCCTCGAATGGATCCATACTGATAGTAAACTAGTTGGAGTTGTTATAGTCAAACTCCACCAGTGGAAGATACTTCTCCCATCCTCTGCCAAAATCAATGATGCACATACGCAACATGTCGTCTAACATCTGATTAGTCCACTCGGTCTATCCATCTGTCTGCGGGTGATAAGTTGTACTCAGTCGCAACTCCGTACCCATTGCCTCCTAGAAACTCACCTAAAATCGAGACACAAACACTTTATCTCTGTCAGACACGATGTTTAGAGGTACTCCATGAAGTCTCACTATCTCTGCTATGAATATCTGGGCGTACTATCCTGTGTTGTAATCCATTCGGACTGGCAGAAAGTGGGCTACCTTGGTTGACCGATCCACTATCACCCATAATGAATCGTGACCCCTCTGCGATGTAGGTAATCCCGTGATGAAGTCCATGGAAATGCTATCCTATTTACACATAGGAACCTCTAATGGCTGTAGAAGTCTTGTCGGTATCTGATGGTCCACTTTTACTAACTGACAAGTGGCACATTTTGAGACGAACTCAAAAATATCCTTCTTCATCCCGCTCCACCAGTACTGTCTCCGCATGTCCTGGTACATTTTATCCCCAATGGGATGTACCACAAATCGTGAACCATGCGACTCTGTCATCACCTTGTGTCATTAGTCTTCTCCCTCAGGAACAACCAACCTTCCATTAAAATGTACACCCCCATCTGAACCCACGGTATAAGACTCGGCCCCCTCTGCTAGAAGTTGCATTATCTGACTCTGGCAGAAAGGATCAACTACTTGATCCTTTACTACTCTCATAATAATTTGGGGCGTAACCGTCATCACAGACATGAATGATCGAGCTACCGCATCTTGGTGTCCCAACTCCTTCCATCTTTCTTTCCATACCTCGGCCACCTCCCCTACTAGCCTACGGCTCAACGCGTCTGCTACCACATTAGCCTTCCCCGGGTGGTATTGGATATCAAAATGATAATCCTTCACAAACTCAAGCCACCGGCGCTGACGCATATTCAACTCCTTCTGTGTGAAGAGGTACTGTAATGACTTGTGATCTATAAATAAGGAAAATTTCTCCCCCAGGAGGTAATGTCTCCAAATCTAAAGTGCAAACATGACCGCCGCCAACTCTAAGTCGTGGGTGGGGTAATTCCTCTCGTGAGTCTTAAGCTTACGGGAGGCATAAGCTATAGCCTAATTCTCCTGCTGAAGTAAAACCCCAAGTCCAAATAAGGACACATCAGTGTAGACTAGATAATCAATTCCCAGCTTGGGCAATGCTAACACTGGTGCTGAGGTTAACTTATCTTTCAACTCATCAAAGGCCACTCCAGATAAACGACACCCATTGGCAAGTCAAATGTGTCAACGGACCAGCTATCTTTGAAAACCCTAGAATGTCGGTGTCGTGGGTTATCCCCACTCCCTCACCGCTGACACTTTCCCAGGATCCACAGAGATCCCTCTGTCAGAGATGATATGCCCTAAAAAATGGACTTCCTTCAGCCAAAACCCACATTTCTCGTATTTGGTGTACAACTCATGTTGGCGCAGTGCCTGTAAAACCTTCCTCAAGTGCTCGGCGTGCTCTTCCTTGGACTTCGAGTAAACCACAATGTCATCTATAAAGAAGATGACGAACTGGTCCAGGAACTCTCTGAACACCATGTTCATTAAGTCCATAAACACGGTTGGGGCATTAGTTAGCCCAAAAGGCATAACCCTGAACTCATAGGAACCATATCTGGTCAAGAAGGCAGTCTTCAACACATCTTGCTCCCTGATACACAACTGATGGTATCCCGATCTCAAGTCAATCTTCGAGAAGAAGGTTGCTCCTCTTAACTGGTCGAATAAGTCATCAATTCGATGCAACGAATATTTGTTCCCTATTGTGACTTTATTCAACTCCCAGTAATCAACACATAACCACAACGATCCATCCCTCTTCTTAACGAACAGTACGGGACTACCCCACGACGAAGTACTCCTACAGATAAACCCCTGCCCTAATAACTGCCCAATCAGGTCACGTAATTCCCTCATCTCTACAGGAGCCATACGGTAAGGTGCGTGGACTATCGGCTAAGTGTCCGGCGCTAAATCAATGAAGAAATCTATCTCCCTACTCGGTGGTAACCCTGGAATCTCCTAAAACACATAGGCAAACTCTCGAACAACAGGAATCGAATCAAGCGATACCACCACCTCTTTAGAGGTCTCCTCCTCTATATAGTATAAATGTGTGGATGATCCTCCTTTAAAGTGAGGCATCGCCACCAAGAACATCTCCTGATCGGGTATGGAAAAAACTATACTCCTACTAAAACAATCAATCATGGGCATATACCTGACAAGCCAATCCATACCTACAATCGCGTCATACTCGGACATATCTAATACGAGCATGTCAGCGGGTAAGATGAACCTCCCAATTTTTATACCCACACCCTGACAAATAAAAGAAATAACGGAGCCTCTACTCAATAGAAAATCCACACAAGTAACCATACTCTCTAATGTCTCTAATAATCCTATAGTATGTGCAAACCCCGTGGCAATAAAACAGTGGGGGGCACCCGTATCAAATAAAATGCACCCCAAAGTCACCTGGATAGAAATCATACCCTCAATCACGGGTGGGTCCTATGGGACTGCGGCCTGGTGAAGATTATAGACTGGTCCATACTGAAGTTGCCCCTACTGAATTGGGACTGGTGGAATGGGTGTCAATGCTGGCATTTGTGTGGGTGTTGGGACAGTTGTGAGAAATAATGGTCTCTAAGGCTCCTGACGAGAACCTGGCTGTTGGCCTCTACCCTTCTGAGGGCAGTCCTAATGTTTGTGACCAGTGTTGCCACAAGTAATGTGTGGGAATGATGGAATCTGTGGGGGTGCTGGGAGAGCTGCGGGAAATAACGGTCTCTAGGGCTCCTGACGAGCACCCTTCTACTGGCCTCTACCCTTCTGAGGGCAGTCCTAATGTTTGTGGCCAGTGTTACCACAAGTGAAACATCTCCCTGGGAATGGTCCTCCCCTCTGTCCCTGCTGTCCCCGGCCCTAATGGTCGTTTCCACCCCTCCCTTGGCCATATTGGCCCTGCTGAACCTGCTGCGGGCCCTGATGGCCCTGATAGCCGTGCTGACCCAACTGGCCATGTCTAAAGTCTTCATGCCCATGTCTAAAACCTCCTGATATGAACCTCTTAGGATCCCTCTGCTGGGAACCCTGATCATTATGTCTATGATGACCCTGAACTTCCTGTGCCCCACTAGCACCATTTCCTCCTACCCTGCCTTGCTGGTTGGACTCTCCTACTCGTTTAACCTATGTCAGATGAAAACGGTGGTCCTGGAAGTGGAGTAGTGTTTCATTAACCATGTATGAATAAGTAGACAAAGAAAGATTGTCTATCAAATGCGAGCGGTTCCTCCATGTCAATATATCTATAAAACGCTGAATCTTCTTCTCCTTAATCGGGATCTCATCTAGCACAATGTTCAGAAGACAGATAAATTCTGCCTCATATTCCTCTACAGTCTTTCTCTCCTACTTAAATTTCACCAACTTTTGTCTCATCTCTGTCTGGATGGTCGAGGGAAAATACTTGCGGTTGAACCGCACTTAAAAGTCTCGAATAGTGAGTGTGTCTCTCTCCTCAGCGGTGGTAATAGAGTCCCACCACTGCAGTGATCCTCCCACTAACTTGAACGTGGACAGTATCTAACTCTGCACCTCTGTGAACTCATGCATCCTCAAATTCCTTTGGATATCCTTCTTCCATTGGCTCGCTACCACCACATCGGAGCTCCCTATAAACTCCGTAGGATACGCCTTCTGGAAGGCATCCCTAACACATCCCCAAGCAGACGGGTAGGCCTGGGAATGAACTCGAGCCACCATCGGTACCTGAGGTGGTGATTGCTGCACAACGGCCAATACTGTATTTACCGCCTGAGCTACAATGGCGATAACTTCAGTGGCATTCATCCCACCCTGAGCTGGTGAAGGAAAAGGCTCAGCTGGTCATCCTTGGGAACTCTCTGTGCACGTCGAGGAGGCATCTGAAAGGAGAGAAAATTTTCATAAGTCTACCGTTATTATCTCAAAGTAGCTGAAGAACGTGAAATGCATAAAGAGTACAACAATCCTAGAATATATGGCCCTATATCAAAAGATGCTATGCATGAACATAATAAGCCACACAAATCCTAAGGACACTAGAACCTGATGCTCTGATACCACCTGTGACACCTCTCCTAATTAATTACCGGGTGATCAATCCTTAATTAATTAATTTCAGAATATCATGTTGGTTCAGAAAATGCATCACTGTCGAAAACTCAAATTTTAATTTAATAAAAACTAACCACCTAATATTTAAAAAGGTTGGTGTCAAAATTTTATCTTATTATTAACCATCGTCAATAAAGGGAAAATTTAATTATCACCATACATCACAATAGTAATAAAGAAATAACTAACAGAATTAAATAAAGAACTGGAGTAAAAACATCCAGTCAAAATCCCACACAATAATCCAATAACATGAAATCAGAGTCTAATGATAAATTAAAACAACTCTAAATCTCTGAATGTAAGATAGGAGGGACTACATGTCCAACTGAACTAAATGACAGATAGATAAGGAGAAATAGACCAAGAAGCGTCTACTAGCAATATCCTGTAACTTTCACATCAGCTACAGCTCGGCAAATGAATGAAATCTCCTAAGTCTGGTACCCACGTGGCTGAGCACCTAAAATAATAAAATAAGAAAAGAGATTTACAGAAAAATGGGTCAGATCCCGAGTAGAAAATAGTTTAAATATAGCAAGTGCTTAAATTGATTAATTAGCACAATATTATTCATGTTAACTTAGCGTACTCACTTGGGATGCTCACCTCTCATCTATTCTGCACACCTAGAGAGCCTAGCTACTCATACTAGTCACAATACTCTACCTGACTATACGTAGTAATATCACTATTCCGGATATAATACTTACATACCCGAAAGACAATATCTCTATTATTTAGGAGTAGGTTTAAAGATACTTTAACTCATTCTCATGGCATTCTTAATTCTCAACTGGTGACCCAACAAGTATATACTTTAACAAAGTAGCCAATATACAACACAGAATAGGAACTCAATACACATATAAAAATCTTGCTATGTATACATACTAACACATATATCAATATTGCACCCATGGTTAAGAAACCCCAAGTGCTAGGCATACTCGGCTATCTAGTCCCATTGAAAACGCTCACGCATGAAGGACAATTGATTTAATCTCTCAGGAACCAATAAAACAAATACACATATTGAAGGCGAACATAATTCCAAGTCGATGGGTTACGTACATACCTACGCACTCATACAACCGTCATCACTATCATTCTCATAGATAGCCCATACCTACATTCCATGCTCTAGTGGTACGACTCAAAATCCCCTAAAGGCACATAAGATATGGTCTTCCACAACGCGTTATCCTCCGTTCGATAGCCAATAGCTAGGTATGTCATACACATAATGTTCCTAGTAGTAAGCATGCACACAACTTATACAACCTAATAGGTGTTCACGTAACCCCATTACTATAATCCGTAAGTAATATTACCTCCATTACTCTCCACGATATCCATATATATATAACCTCTCTAGTTCTTCCATTCCCTCCTAGGTTTCTATACAAGATCAATACCTCGAGTATTATTACACCTTTCATTCACTAAAACTTTGGATTTTAGGTCACCCGTTACTCACAGAGGTTAATACACTCTCATTGATAAACCTCGGATGATTTTTAACTTGATCGAACCCTAAAAACCCATTCCGGAATCTCGTTAGAAGTTCCAGAATTCTCGTTTGAACGAGGTCGTTCGAACAAGTTCATTTGAATGAAGTTCCCACTTCGAACAAACTTAGCAGCTCGTTAGAAGGGTCGTTGGAAATCTCGTTAGAAGGCTCGTTCAAATGACCGGGCATGTCTTCGAATGAGATATCCGAACTAACCCTGTTCTTCCCCAAACTCATTTTTCTCCAATTTTCATTCTTAAATATCATTCCAAACTCCACCCAATCCAATGTAATTGTTTCCAAACTCTTCTAAATTACCATAGGACACTTACTAACATAATTTAGAGGCTAAATCCTTATGAAATCAAGGGAATCCAACAATTTACTCAATTTCTTATATATCTCTTTGATATGAACCCAACAATTTCTAATCCTTCAAAAACCCCAAATTAATTTTGTGATTTCAACATTTAATTACTAACATTAACAGTTATAAGAAAGGAATTCCTTTTACATGCCAACCTATGTCCAATTCATGGGGTTTCTTTATAAATCATTCCAATTAAAACATAGTTTTCCTTACAACAATCTCATATCATTTAATCTAAATCAAGAGGAATAATATATGTTAAAAGCGGAGAAAGATAAACACTTGCCTCGTAATGAACTTATGATTCTTAGACTAAAATTTTTATAGGAACGATCCTCTTGACATGATCTACACGTTGGTATAATTCTTGCTATGAATGCTTGAGTTCTTAGCTTAGTTCTCCAATGGAGTTCTTCTTCCTCTGTGGTTCTCTCTCTCTAGGTTGAAAATGGCAGTAACCTCTAACCCACGTACAACCTTTATTTTAATTCCTAATTTTCGTCCATTTAAATTTCCAAAAATATTAAAAGACCTAAATACCCCTCTGGGGTGTCGTTTTGGGCTAAAATGCCCCGGACTCCAAATAAAACATCCGAGTAGTGTTTTCTGACGATTTCGACCCTTCCAGACACACTGGCGAACTCAAAATAGTCATTCGAGTTATATAAAAATAATTTACCTTTTTAATCCCCAAATATATGATAGTGACGTGACTCATGCGCTCATCCCGAATAATTATATTTTAACTGTCGTGTATCTCATCCCCGACTATATTATTATTTCCGAAACCATCTATTACGTTACTCACTACGTAATGTTCAACATAGTTATTACTCAACATGATTTCAACATAATTATTTACGATAACTACTAACTCTCGTCACGCTAATAATAATTATTATTAAATCGGATTAATTATAAATTAAATTTTCTCCCTTGAAATGAATTAATCCCAAATTTCCATAATTTCATAAAAATAAATATGCATAAAAATACAGGGTATTATAATTCATTCGAACAACGATAAAAAAAATTCCCATATCAACTTTAATCTATTAAAACTCCAATTTAAATTATATGAAAGCATAAGGATAGCTTAAAATTTTCATCCATTCATAATAAACAGTTCATGTCCTATGGGCATATAAATTACAAAGACCTAAATACAAATCTTGGGCATGGGTGTTACATTCTCATTCGAAAATTTTATCCCCTAAATCAAAACAACTAAGATAAGCAAATAGCTATGGGTCCTTCTCACGCATTCTTGACTCGCACTCCTAAGACACACTCTCAACACCTTAAAACTCCTGGAGAACCTTCACTAAAGGAATGACCTTGTTGTGAAAGACTTTATCCTCGCGGTTCAAGATGGACATAGGCCGCACAAAAATGTAACACAATCCTCCAACTCAATGCGATTCCAGTCGATGATGTGCGAGGGGTCGTGAAGATACTTCTTCAAAATAGAGACGTGGAACACATTATGAACTTGGAAAAACAGTGGAGGTAGCGCCAAGCGATATGATACATTCCCTATCCGCTCCAGGATCTCAAATGGGCCGATATATCTAAGGAAAAGCTTCCCCTTTTGGAAGAACCACTGACTGTCAATCCTAGTTCTAACCTTCAGTAGCACATGGTCACCCAAATCAGACTCTAGAGGTAAACATCGATTATCAGCATACTTCTTCTTTCGACTTTGAACTGTCATGAGCACCTGTCGAATTACCCAAGTTTATTGGTCATCTTTATAATAAAATTTGAATTAGTGAGGTGCTTCTCTCCAACCTCTACCCATAAAACTGTAGAATGACATGGCCTCCCATAAAGAGCCTCATAGGGAGCCATCTTAGTGCTCACCTGGTAACCATTTTTGTACAAAAACTCTGTTAGATGCAGATTATCCACCCGAATACCTAGAGAATTGAGCGCGTAATATCTTAACAAATATACCAAGATATAAATGGATCATTTTAATTGCCCATTGGTCTTAGGATGATATGTCATTCTCATGCTCAATTCGGTGCCTACCTCCTATTGAAACTTTTTACAAAATTGGGACACGGATTGGGGATCCCTATTTGAGATAATTGGGAGCAGAACACCATGAATTCGGACTATCTACCAAACATACAACCTCGCCATCATAGCCACAATGTTTGTGACTTTAATCGGTAAGAAGTGTGTGACACCCCGACTAATTAAATACCGGGTGGCTACTCCTTTATTAAATTAATGCAAAATGTCACGTTGGTCCGATTAACAGCATCACTGTCGAAAACATTATTAATCATTACTAACCACATAGTATTTAAAAAGTAAGATGTCAAATTTTAAATTAAGTCTGATTAACATACAATAAAATAATTATGAAAGAATATCATAACCATACACCATGAAGTCTCAATAAGGTAACCAACAAATAATAATAAGTCCGGAGGAAACTCCTCACAACAATCCCACCACTGAAATAAATAAAACAGTATATCCTGAATTAATTACATGCCAACAATCTGAATAACTGAAATATGAAATGTCTCTAATAGAAATGGGCAACATGCCCTACAAACGATGAAAACGGAGTAGAGTCAAGACAAAAGAAGCGTCTACTAGCAAGGCCCTGTAACTTCCACAAACAGCTACAGCTCGTCACCTGAATGGAAATCCTATGCATGGTGTCCTTGTGGCTGGGCACCTAAAAGGTATTTACAAAAATAGATTTGAAAGCAAACGGGTCAGAGCCCGAAAGTGGAGAGTATTTTAAAAATAGCAAGTGCTTTAATAACATTAAAACAAAGAATGCAAAATACATGTTAGGACGTGCTCTCACATGAAATACTCACCTCTCGTCTAATCGTGCACTCCTAACGTACAGTACCCATCTAAGTGGTATTTAAATCTAACTAAACCGACATAAGTTCTAACCCATCTACTCGATTCACAATATGAATTCCCAAAGTTATCACTTGAATATATAGCTTTACTTAAACTCGGATTCTCAATTATTAGCATTACCATTTACTAGAGGTTATCCCCTTATTTATCTTCTCAAGGAGTTACTATAAATTATTCTCATAATTAAACATGACAAGTCTGTTCATTTAACCGTATATCATTCACATCATAAATATACAATACAAAGACCCCGAGACTAAGCTGTGGTGCACACATACTCTGCTATCCATCCCGGTACATCACGTACATAAGGATCACGCATTCCGAATCTCTTAGGAATCGTTCTCAGATAACAACAATCACAAACAATGGAGGCAAACACAGTCACATCACATGGGTCACGCACATACCTACGCTCCCATGATCAGCAGACTTATTAACTTTCCAATAAGTCCTTTTCTCACCTATGTCCTCGAGGTACCAATCTATATCCCCCTGTAGGCACACAAAGAATAGATGGCCCTAAGCGAACGCAAGCCTACCGTGATAGCAAGTATGGTAGGTATGTCATACACATAAAATCATATACATATACTAAGCATACACACATCTTAGTAATTACCATAAATTATTAGTGGTATACTTCTCATTCTCATACCAACTTATAATGTTACACAATTCTCATATACCCGGTTAATAAAATTATTTAAGTCGTCAGTAATCCTCACATCGTATATAGTCACTAGCGTCCTAATCCACAAATATCATTTGGTTCACTCCTCATTATATCCCAATTCTCCCAATTATACCAAATAGTTAACAAGGGAAGGTTATCTCTACAATTAAATATGGTTACGGGACACTAAAAATCGAATCAGGCCAAAAAGGCCAATCTGTCAACTCATTAGAAGTCTCGTTCGAACGAAAAGGGCATCAAACGAACATCGAACTCGTTAGAAGGCAAACTGTCACCTCGTTAGAAGCTCGTTAGAACGAGCTCATTCGAACGACCTGGGCAGGTCTTCTAACGAGATGACAGTTTCGAGCCCAGAATTTTCTATCTCGTTTTTCCAAATTCTCTTCTTCTTAAAACTCATCCAAAAATCATCCCAACAGTGTTTTAATGTTCCTAATCATTCCTAAACATACTTAGGTCGTACCTCGACATATTTATAGCGTTAAATCTTCCTAAACAACATGAAATCATCATCAATCCCCAATTTTACCCAACCCTCATGAGTATGAACATTAGAAATTTAAAGTCATCAATTTCCCTTAATAGATCCGTTTTTGTATCATCAAAGTCGTATTTCTATTAGTATAATCACCCAATAACAATTCTACATGCAATCCCTATATCACAACCTGAATTTACAACTCCAATTTCATGGGTTTTTATAAATCTCCCAATACAATGCAATTATATAAATTTCTAAGCATGGAAGAAACATTCGCTTGAAATTAACGTAATTAAACCACTTGCCTTGGATTATTCTCTGAATTTGATGTAGAATGAAGAAGGTTTCTCTATCTCTTTCTCTCCCAAGGTTGAAGGTTGAAGATGGAGGTTAGGGTTTTCTCTTTTGGGAACCTCTCCTAACTTCCCATGAAACTCCCGTTGCCCTCTAATCAGTTAATTGCTGGTAATGGGTTAGTGGGTCATTAAATTTCCTATTTTAAACTCCCAAAATTCGTTGGTCAAAATTCCCCAAATTTCAAAATTACCAAAATACCCTTTTAAGTTGCCGGTGTGGCCCAAAAATGCCCCGGGACCCAAACTAAACCCCCGGCTAGTGTTTTCTGACTATTTCGACCCTTCCGGACGCGTTGGCGAACTCAAAATGATCATACGGTTGATAAAAATAAAATTCATTTTTTAATTAAAATAGTTATATTCCTGACGCGACTCTCACACGCGTCCTAACAAAATTTTCAAATTACCGTATTTCTATTTCGCGACAATTTCAATATTTTCAATATTCATATATTACCATATATACACGTTAAAATCAAATACCAACTCGCATCTCGTTAGTATTTTATCCGGATTAATTCTCAATTAATTCACATTTAATTTAATTAATCCCATAAATAAATATCCATAAAAGTACGAGGTATTACATACTTCCCCCCTAATAACAGAATTTCGTCCCGAAATTCGGAACTAGTAAGTACCTGGTATAAACAACTCTGGATAACGTTCACGCAACTCATCCTCGCGCTCCCATGTGGACTCCTCGGCATTATGATGCCGCCACTGAACACGTATTAACGGGACTATCTTTCACCGCAGTTTCCACTCACTTCGGTCCAAAATAGCAATCGGCCCTTCCTCGTAGGAGCTATTAGGTTGGAGATCGATGTCCTCCAAAGCAATATGAGAATGAGCCAAATCATCCCTAAGATATTTCCTTAGCGAGGAAATATGAAACACATCATGTATCCTGTGCAAATGCTCCGGTAACCCAAGTCTATATGCAACAGACCCAACCCGCTCGATGATAGGAAATGGCCCCACATATCTCGGTGCCAACTTCCCCTTCTTCCCAAATCGCATAATTCCCTTCATAGGAGATACTCTGAGTAAAACTTGGTCCCCCACTTTGAACTCCCTGAAGAACCTCTTCGCATCAGCATAGCTCTTCTGCCGATCCTGAGCTACCCGAATGCGACTCCGTATCAATTATATCCTTGCCGAAGTATCCTGAATCACTTCCGGCCCAAGTAGTTTGTTGTCCCCCACCTCCAACCAACAAGCTGGGGAACGACGAGGTCTACCGTACAACGCCTCAAATGGAGCCATGCCAATGGTGAACTGGTAGGAGTTGTTGTAAGCAAATTCCACCAGTGGAAGATACTGCTCCCATCCACCCCCAAAATCAATGATGCACATACGCAACATGTCCTCTAACATCTGGTTTGTAAGCTCGGTTTTCCCATCGGTCTGTGGGTGATATGCCGTACTCAACCGCAACTCCGTGCCCATGGCCTCCTGAAAACTCTCCCAAAACCGTGAAACAAATATCTTGTCTCGGTTAGACACGATATTTAGGGGCACACCGTGAAGTCTCACTATTTTTGATATAAAGATCTGGGCATACTGTCCCGTAGTGTAGTTGGTCCTTACGGGTAGAAAATGAGCGAATTTGGTCAACCTGTCCACAATTACCCAAATGGAGTCGTGACCTCTCTGTGACGTAGGCAACCCCATGATAAAGTCCATGGATATGCTCTCCCACATCCACATCGGGACCTCTAATGGCTGTAGAAGTCCTTCTGGTCTCTGATGATCCAATTTTATCAGCTCACAAGTGGCGCATTTAGAAACAAACATGGCAATATCTCTCTTCATCCTGCTCCACCAATACTGACATCTCATATCTTGATACATTTTGTCCCCACCGGGATGTACCGCGAACTGTGAGCCGTGCGACACTGCCATCACCTCGTGTCGTAATTCCTCCCCTTCCGGAACAACCAGTCTTCCATTGAAGCGTAATCCCCCGTCTGAGCTAACGGTGTAGGACTCGACTCCCTCTGCTAGTAATCAAACTATCTGCTCCTGACAGAACGAGTCATTTGCCTGTGCCTTTATCACCTTCGTGACAATCTGCAGTGTAACACTCATCACAGATATGAACGATCAGGACACTGCATCCTGGTGTCCCAACTCTTTCCACTTTGCCTTCCACACCCCTGCCATCTCATCTACTGGCCTACGGCTCAACGCGTCTGCTACTACGTTAGCCTTCCCCGGGTGATATTGGATATCAAACTGATAATCCTTCACAAACTCAAGCCACCTTCGCTGCCGCATATTCAACTCCTTCTGCGTGAATAGGTACTGTAGGGACTTGTGGTCCGTGAATAATCGAAACTTCTCTCCCAGGAGATAATGTCTCCAAATCCGAAGGGCAAACACCACTGCCGCTAACTCCAAGTCGTGGGTGGGGTAATTCTTCTCGTGAGGCTTAAGCTTACGGGAAGCATAAGCTATGGCCTGACTCTCCTGCTGCAATACACCTCCAAGTCCTTGCAAGGACGCATCGGTGTAAACTAGATACTCAACTCCCAATCTCGGTAATGCTAACACAGGTTCTGAGGTCAACTTATCCTTCAACTCATCGAATGCCAACTGACAGGCATCACTCCAGATGAATGGCACACCCTTACGAGTCAGATGTGTCAAAGGACCCGATATCTTGGAGAAAACCCGAATGAACCTCCTGTAGTATCCTACTAAGCCCAAGAAACTACGGATCTCAGTCGGTGTCGTGGGCTGTCCCCACTCCCTTACCGCGGATACCTTCCCCGGATCAACAGATATCCCCCGATCGGAAATAATATGCCCCAAAAACTGAACCTCCTTCAGCCAGAATCCGCACTTCTCATATTTTGCATACAACTCGTTCTGACGTAGCGTCTGCAAAACCTGCCTCAAATGCTCGGCGTGCTCCTCCTCTGTCTGGGAGTAAACCAGAATATCATCAATGAAGACAATAACGAACTGATCTAGGAACTCTCTGAACACCCTATTCATCAAGTCCATAAACACGGCTGGAGCATTCGTCAAACCAAAAGGCATAACCTGAAACTCGTAGGAACCATATCTCGTTAAGAAAGTAGTCTTCGAGACGTCCTCCTCCCTGATACGCAACTGATGGTATCCCGATCGCAAATCAATATTTGAGAAGAAAGAAGCTCCTCTCAGCTAGTCGAATAAGTCATCGATTCGGGGCAACGGATACTTATTCCGTATCGTGACCTTATTCAACTCCCGGTAATCTATACACAACCTCAACGATGCATCCCTCTTCTTTACGAACAACACAGGGGCACCCCACGGCGAAGTACTCCTCTGAATAAACCCCTGACCCAACAACTGATCAATCTGATCTCGTAACTCTCTCATTTCAGCTGGAGCCATACGGTAAGGTGCGCAGGCAATAGGCCGAGTGCCCGGCGTCAAATCGATCACAAACTCTATCTCCCTACTTGGAGGTAATCCAAGTATATCATGAAATACATCGGCAAACTCTCGAACAACCGGAATCGAATCAAGCGGTATCACCACTTCCTTAGAGGTCTCCTCCTCTATATAGTACAAATGAGTGGACGATCCTCCTTCAGGATGAGGCATCGCCACTAAAAATATCTCCTGCCCGGGAATGGAAAAGATAATACTCCTAATAAAATAGTCAATCATGTCTCGGTACGCAACTAGCCAATCCATACCAATAATGGCATCATACTCGGTCATCTCTAACACTAACATATCCGCGGGTAAAGTAAACCTCCCAATATCTATACCCACGCCTCTACATACAAGGGAAATCACGGAACCCCTACTCAATGGCGAATCTACATAAGTAACTGTACTCTCGGCGGTGTCTAACAACCCAATGGTGCATGCAAATCTCATAGCAATGAAACAATGTGTAGCCCCCATGTAAAATAAAATACGCCCCAGAGTCCCCTGAATAGAGAACATACCCTCAATGGCTGGTGGATCCTGTGGGGCTGCGACCTGCTGGAGCTCATACACTCTCCCATACTGAAGCTGTCCCTGCTGAACTGGGACTGATAGAATGGGTGGTAATGCTGCCATCTGTGGTGGTGCCGGGAGGGCGGCGGGAAACATAAGCCTCTGTGGCTCCTGTCGAGCACCCTACTGCTGCTGCTGCGGGGCCCTGCCCCTATCAGGACAATCCTGGCGTTTGTGTCCAGTCTTGTCACAAACATAACATTTCCCGGGAAGTTCCCCCCTCTCTGTCCCTGCTTCCCTCGACCCTGGTGGCCGTTACCATTCCTCCCCTAGCCCTGCTGGCCCTGCTGAAACTGTTGTTGACTATTCTGGCCCTGCTGGCCCTGATGGCCGTTCGAACCCTGATGGCCCTGCCTAAAACTTTCCTGTCCATGCCTGAAATTCCCCGATCTGAACCTCTTATGATCCCCCTGCTGGGAACCCTGGTCACCCTGCCTCTGCCCCTGAATAGATTGTGCCCCACTGGCATCGTTTCCCCCAGTCCTGCCCTGATGGCTGGACTCTCCTGACCTCTTACTCTCAACCATGTGAAAGCCGTGATCGTGGCAGTGTAACAGTGCAGCGTTAACCACGTCAGAATAAGTGTCCAACGAGAGGTTCCCTAACAAATGCTGACGGATCCTCCATGTCAATCCATCGGTGAACTTCTGGATCTTCTTCTCTTCTGTAGGTATCTCATCCGGAACAACATTCAGTAGATTTGTGAATTCGGCCTCATACTCGGCCACAGTCTTACCCTCCTGCCTGAGATTCATTAGCTTCCTCCTCATTTCCGTGTGAACTGCTGATGAAAAATACTTGCGGTCGAAACACACCCAAAACTCCTGTATCGTGAGAGTATCTCTCTCCTCCATGGTGGTAAAAGACTCCCACCACTGCAGTGCAGATCCCACTAGATTGAAAGTAGCTAGTACCTGCTTCTGAACATCGGTGCACTCATACATCCTCAAGTGCCTCTGAATGTCTTTCCTCCATTGACTTAAAACCACAACATCGGAGCTACCTGCGAACTCCGGCGGGTGCGCTTTCTGAAAAGCATCACGTACACGTTCCCAAGAAGACGGGAATGCATGTGCCTGAACTGGTGCGGCTACTGGCGCCTAGGGTGGTTCCTGCTATACCACTGCTAGAGCGGCATCTACTGCTTGGGCTACAATGTCTGCAACCTCAGCGGCATTCCTGGTGCCCTGTACTGGTGCTGGCTGGGGCTCTGGATGTGCATCCCTAGGAACCCGTGGTGCACGTCGTGGAGGCATCTGAAATAAGAGTAAGGTCTATAAGTTCGCAGTTATAAACCCAAAATAGCTAAAGAGCGAATCATACATAAAAGAATACAACAGTCCTAAAATATAGTGCTCTACATCAAAGAAAGTTCAGCGGAAACATAATAAGCCGTACAGATCCTAAAGGACACTAGAACCTGATGCTCTGATACCACCTGTGACACCCCGACTAATTAAATACCGGGTAGCTACTCCTTTATTAAATTAATACAAAATGTCAAGTTGGTCCAGTTAACAGCATCACTGTCGAAAACATTATTAATCATTACTAACCACCTAGTATTTAAAAAGAAAGATGTCAAATTTTTAATTAAGTCTGATTAACATACAATAAAAGAATTATGAAAGAATATCATAACCATACACCATGAAGTCTCAATAAGGTAACCAACAAATAATAATAAGTCCGGAGGAAACTCCTCACAACAATCCCACCACTGAAATAAATAAAACAGTATATCCTGAATTAATTACATGCCAACAATCTGAATAACTGAAATATGAAATGTCTCTAATAGAAATGGGCAACATGCCCTACAAACGATAAAAACGGAGTAGAGTCAAGACAAAAGAAGCGTCTACTAGCAAGGCCCTGTAACTTCCACAAACAATTACAACTCGTCACCTGAATGGAAATCCTATGCATGGTGTCCTTGTGGCTGGGTACTTAAAAGGTTTTTACAAAAATAGATTTGAAAGCAAACGGGTCAGAGCCCGAAAGTGGAGAGTATTTTAAAAATAGCAAGTGATTTAATAACATTAAAACAAATAATGCAAAATACATGTTAGGACGTGCTCTCACATGAAATACTCACCTCTCGTCTAATCGTGCACTCCTAACGTACAGTACCCATCTAAGTGGTATTTAAATCTAACTAAACCGACATAAGTTCTAACCCATCTACTCGAATCACAATATGAATTCCCAAAGTTATCACTTGAATAGATAGCTTTACTTAAACTCGGATTCTCAATTATTAGCATTACCATTTACTGGAGGTTATCCCCTTATTTATTTTCTCAAGGAGTTACAATAAATTATTCTCATAATTAAACATGACAAGTCTGTTCATTTAATCGTATATCATTCATAACATAAATATACAATACAAGCACCCCGAGACGAAGCTGTGGTGCACACATACTCTGCTATCCATCCCGGTACATCACGTATATAAGGATCACGCATTCCGAATCTCTCAGGAATCGTTCTCAGATAACAACAATCACAAACAATGGAGGCGAACACAGTCACATCACATGGGTCACGCAGATACCTACGCTCCAATGATCAGCAGACTTATTAACTTTCCAATAAGTCCTTCTCTGACCTATGTCCTCGTGGTACCAATCTATATCCCCCCGTAGGCACACAAAGAATAGATGGCCCTAAGCGAACGCAAACCTCCCGTGATAGCAAGTATGGTAGGTATGTCATACACATAAAATCATATACATATACTAAGCATACACACATATTAGTAATTACCATAAATTATTAGTGATATACTTCTCATTCTCATACCAACTTATAATGTTACACAATTCTCATATACCCGGTTAATAAAATTATTTAAGTCGTTAGTAATCCTCACATCGTATATAGTCACTAGCGTCCTAATCCACAAATATCATTTGGTTCACTCCTCATTATATCCCAATTCTCCCAATTATACCAAATAGTTAACAAGGGAAGGTTATCTCTACAATTAAATATGGTTACGGGACACTAGAAATCGAATCAGGCCAAAAAGGCCAATCTGTCAACTCGTTAGAAGTCTCGTTCGAACGAGGTCGTTCGAATAAGAGTTCGTTCGAATGAAAGGGGCATCTAACGAACATCCAACTCGTTAGAAGTCAAACTGTCACCTCGTTATAAGCTCGTTCGAATGACCTGGGCAGGTCTTCTAACGAGATGACAGTTTTGAGCCCAGAATTTCCTATCTCGTTTTTCCAAATTCTCTTGTTCTTAAAACTCATCCAAAAATCATCCCAACAGTGTTTTAATGTTCCTAATCATTCCTAAACATACTTAGGTCGTACCTCAACATATTTATAGCGTTAAATCTTCCTAAACAACATGAAATTATCATCAATCCCCAATTTTACCCAACCCTCATGAGTATGAACCCTAGAAATTTAAAGTCATCAATTTCCCTTAATAGATCCGTTTTTGTATTATCAAAGTCGTATTTCTATTAGAATAATCACCCAATAACAATTCTACATGCAATCCCTATATCACAACCTGAATTTACAACTCCAATTTCATGGGTTTTTATAAATCTCCCAATACAATGCAATTATATAAATTTCTAAGCATGGAAGAAACATTCGCTTGAAATTAATGTAATTAAACCACTTGCCTTGGATTATTCTCTGAATTTGATGTATAATGAAGAAGGTTGCTCTATCTCTTTCTCTCCCAAGGTTGAAGGTTGAAGATGGAGGTTAGGGTTTTCTCTTTTGGGAACCTCTCCTAACTTCTCATGAAACTCCCATTGCCCTCTAATCAGTTAATTGCTGGTAATGGGTTAGTGGGTCATTAAATTTACTATTTTAAACTCCCAAAATTCGTTGGTCAAAAATCCCCAATTCCAAAATTACCAAAATACCCTTTTAAGTTGCCGGTGTGGCCCAAAAATGCTCCGGGACCCAAACTAAACCCCCGGCTAGTGTTTTCTGACTATTTCGACCCTTACGGATGCCTTGGCGCACTTAAAATGACAATACGGTTGATAAAAATAAAATTCACTTTTTAATTAAAATAGTTATATTCCTGACGCGACTGTCACACGCGTCCCAGGAAAATTTCCAAATTGCCGTATTTCTATCTGGCGACAATTTCAATATTTTCAATATTCATATATTTCCATATATACACATTAAAATCAAATACCAGCTCGCATCTCGTTAGTATTTTATCTGGATTAATTCTCAATTAATTCACATTTAATTTAATTAATCCCATAAATAAATATCCATAAAAGTACGGGGTATTACAAAATGTGAAGATTTTGTGAGTCAATCCACTATTACACATACTACGGCATGGCTACACTCAGATCGCGGTAGATCTGTGATAAAGTCCATCATGATATGCTCCCACTTCCACTCTACTATAGGTAGAAGCTACAACAACCCTGCTGGCCTCCTCTGTCCTGCCTTCACATGGAAACAGGTGTATCACTTAGCTACATATGTCGCCACATCCCTATTCATACCGAACAACTAGAAATCTCTGCATGGGTCCTTATACTTATTTGTAGCTCTGGGATGTATGCTGAAGTCCGAGTGATGGGCCTCCAACACCACCTCGTACTGAAGCTCATTAATCATTAGGACAATCAACCTGCCATTGTGTACCACACCACCATCTTTATCCACAGTAAGAGTGTCAAACACTTCACCACTTTAAATACGATCACAGTAATATGTGAACTCTGGATCGCAAGACTAGGCGTCTGGAAATTTTCTGCTAAATGAGTGGCCTAGCCACCACACCCCAAAGGTACACTCTATCATAACCCCGTTGGACATGCAGATCCAATTTATGCAATTCACCAAACATTATTAATTGGTGACGCTTCATCGCTGTCAGAGTAAGGCTAGACTTTTGACTACAAGCATCGACCGTCACATTGACCTTGTCGGGATGATACACTAAGGAGAAGTCGCAGTCCTCCATCAATTCCATCCATCTTATCTAACGGAGATTGAGGCCACGTTGCAAGAAAATATGCTGAAAGCTCTTATGATTAGAAAACACCTCAAACCTTTCCCCATATAGGTAATACCTCCAGCACTTAAATGCGAACACCACAACAGCTAACTCTAAGTCATGGGTGGCATAATTCCTCTCATGCACCTTTAACTGTAGGGATGCATAAGCTACTACATAAACATTTTGTATTAATATTGAAAATCTGTTACAAAATCGGTTTAATATAAAATTAAACTATTTAAGTAACTCCGAACAGTTTTTTAAAGAAACTCTTTTCTTTAAAATCAAAACTAATTGAACACAAGATGTGTTTAACAAAAGTATGTACGAGATCTGTTCAATATTTGATCAACAGGTTTATTAAAACAGTTTAAAAACTTTAAACTCAGAACGACCAAGAATGACATGAGGATATGTAGAAAGATTAAGAACAAGAATTTTTTACGTGGTAAAACCTCACCCAAGTGAGGAAACATCCACGACTCCCTCTACGGAGTAAACCAAAAATTTCACTAAAACAAATTTTAACAGTTACAAACTATATAACAAACGTGCATACAACTTAGACCTATATAAGTTTAGGAATGTACCCTCTGGTGTCCTTATAACTTCTCTGCAGTTCTGATTGTTCATGTTGTTCTCCTAGTTTGCTAACTTCCAATTTGTTCCAGTTCTTTACGTCGACTCTTGTTCTCAAGATCTTATTACGAACACTTTTAGTGTGGTAGGGTGATAGTGTTTGTGGAGGTGCTCTCTAACACATGCATGCACACACACGTACACACACACACTTATTTTATACAACCAATCCTAACAAATTAGATATAAGAACTATATGCTGTGAATTTTCTTTTTCTCTCTTCTCACAAAACTTAAGCTTATTTGACCTTTACCATAATCCCAGAATCCACGGTTATCTTGCCTAGAAGACATATCAAGATCTTAATCAATCTAAAGTTTTGAAAATATTTTTGAGATTGAAAATCACCAAGTGCGATTCCAAACTAGATTAAAGGTCTTGTTTCAAGAGAACTAGAAACAGAAAACATTATTGTTGATTTCAAAGTTAAAAACATTTACAGAAATGAATCAACAATATATTTCTCAAGATGAGAAACAAAATATGTAAATCTAAGTGAAATGTAACATAAAGTACTTAGATCTGAAATTTCTATAAAGCAGAAACTTAGATCAAAGATAGATGTTTAAGTTGGACACAAGATCTAAGAACGAAGAGGTTACAACAAGAAACCAACTAAATAAACCAACTCTCAACCTCTCAAAACACTCAAACACTCAAGGTTGTGTTTGTTATGAACAGGACTTGAAAAGAGGTTTTGGTTTGACAAAGGTTTTGATGATTTAGGGTTAGGGTTTCTAACTCTTTCTCTATCTTTCTGGTTTCTCTCTTCTCTCTCTTTTATCTATTCTCTCTCTACTCTCTCTTTTCTCTCAAAAGGACGAAATAGAAAAAAGTCTCAGATGGCTGAGTAAAGGGGTCCTTTTATAGGAGGCTGAGAAGATTCGAGAATAAGGTTGAAAATCAATGGCTCAGATTGAGTCAAGGTCGATTGACTTTGATCCAAGGGTTCAGGATATGCGGTGATTAAAACTCTCCTGATTGGTTCATATGAGGTTCACAGGGATGAAGTAAGAGTGCATGCAGATCGTTGATAAAAACGATCCAAGGGTTGTAAACAATCGCTGTTTTACACTCTATAAAGAAACACAAAATCCACCAATCAGAAAGCAACAGATGTTGGGCAATTATAAGATACGAAATGCTCGTCTAAAATTAATTATAAACACACCCTGAAGTCTCTGCCGCTTTCGGATTCTACCCAAGGTAACTTCCAGCCAATATAACCATTAAATCTTACTTGCAGTTTCACCCCAAAAACTTTTTAAAATTTTTTTTTAATTAAATAAAGCTTATTTTAAAGGTTTATAAAATCCCAAAAAAATATTTAAAAAAAATTAGGGATTTAAACACACTAAACATATGTACACATAATAATATGCAATATGAAATTTATGAGATCAATTCTACTGTGTGTGAGTGTTGGTAATATGGTCTAGATCAATTAATCAAGAAAGATGAAATAGCAAACCAAGCTCTGGGGTTCTTTGGATTCTAGGATAGACACAATTTTGTCACAATTTCCAAACTAGATGAACACTTATACAATATAGACTCAAGTGAGTCAAGAGTATAAGGGCTTCAATCTCCCCCTTTGGAAATATGAGACAAAATCTCCTTTGAGTCATCTAGGACTCATAGGGCAACGAGAATAAGGAAACCTATTTAAAAAAAAATCTATCTACCCATTTCCTAGAAAGCAAAAGTACATAACTCAACTATTTACAATTGAATACCCTATTACAACTGTTGAGAATAACTGTACAGAAACCTGCAATAAATCACTAAGATCAAGCTGTTTAGCATATGTGAAATTCATTAGACTCAAATTTCTCCCCCATTTTGTCTCAAATAGACAAAGGGAAAAAATAGAGAGATCAAAGAGATTAATCAGCACACACCATTACTATAGATTTACGTAAAGAAATAAATCGATTATAATCTAAAGGTTTGGTAAACATATCTGTGAGTTGAAAATCAGTTGGAAGATAATTAATTTCTAATTTCTTAGTTTCAACCAATTCGCGTATAAAGTGATGTCTTATTTTTATGTGTTTTATTCGCAAGTGTTGAACAGGATTTTTAGAGATATTGATCGCGCTTTGATTATCACAATAGAGATGCAATTGGTTTTCTTGAATACCGTAGTCACTTAACATTTGTTTAAGCCAAAGTAATTGAGCACAACAGCTTCCAGCGGCTATGTATTCAGATTCAGCTGTTGAGAGTGATGTGCAACTTTGTTTCTTACTACTCCATCCTACCAAATTATTACCTATATAATAACATGCTCCTGATGTGCTTTTACTATCATCAGTACACTCAGCCCAGTCAGCATCAGTGTATCCAATTATAGTGCTTGGTGTGTCACTAGTGTACCAAAGTCCTAGGTTCAGAGTGCCTTTTACATATTTAACGACTCTTTTAATAGAAGATAGAGGACTCTCTTTAGGGTTATTTTAATAACGAGCACAAACACACGCAGCATACATTATATCAGGACGTGAGGCAGTAAGGTATAGCAAGGTTCCTATCATACTACGATATAGAGTTGGATCTATAGATTTTCCAGTTTCGTCTTTAGATAGTTTTACCGTAGTACTCATGGGTGTTTTAGCATCTTTAGCACTCTCAAGGCCAAATTTCTTTACAATCTCTAAAGCGTACTTAGATTGCGAGACAAATAATCCTTCTGAATTTTGTTTGACTTGATGACCTAAGAAAAATTGCAACTCCCCCATAAGAGACATTTGAAACTCTTTATGCATAATCTCAGAGAAGGATTTTACTTCTGAGGGAGAAGTTGATCCAAAGATAATATCGTCAACATAAACTTGAGCAATAATGATGTGTTTGCCAAAATGTTTGACAAATTGGGTTTGATCATTTCCACCTCTTTTAAAACCTTTATCTAAGAGGAAGCTGGAAAGACGCTCATACCAAGCTCTAGGCATTTGTTTAAGGCCATACAAAGCCTTTTTAAGACGAAATACATGATTTGGATATTGAGGGTCAATATACACTTTTGGTTCTTCTACATAGGTCTCTTCAGTCAATATTCCATTAAGGAATGCAGATTTGACATCCATTTGGTAAAGTGTAAAATGCAAGTAGCAAGCTATGGCAAAGAGAAGACGAACAGATTCTAAGCGAGTAACAGGAGCAAAGGTCTCGTTAAAATCTATTCCTTCAATTTGAGAGTATCGTTGAGCAACAAATCTAGCTTTGTTTCTAATGATTATCCCACTTTCATCAGACTTATTTTTAAAAATCCAACGTGTCCCAATAACCTTTTTGTGATTAGGCCTAGGTACAAGATACCAAACATCATGAATGACAAATTGAAGAAGTTCTTCCTGCATAGCAGAAATCCAGTGAGACTCATTCAATACCTCATTTACATTCTTTGGTTCCACTAGGGAAACAAAATGTGCATAATGTGTATAATTTCTTAATTGGGATCTTGTACGCACAGGCTCACTGGGATTACCAACAACGTTATTAATGGGATGGTCTTTAGAAACCCAGTTAGGTACTTTAGGTATCTCAATTAGTAATGAATCACCTATTTGTGGAGAGTCATTTTCTAAAACATTTGTAGGCTCTTCCTCAATAGTTGATTCACCAGTCTTACTCTCTACAGTAGTGTCACTTACAATTACATTTATGGATTCCATCAAGGTTTTAGTGCAAAGATTATAAACACGGTAAGCTATACTATTAGGTGAGTAACCTAGAAAAATAGCTTTATCTCCCCGGCTCTCAAATTTGGACAAGTGTTCCCTATCTTTGCATACATAACAAGTACTACCAAAAGTTCTAAGGTACTTAAGATTGGGCTTTTTCTTATACCAAAGTTCGTAAGGGGTTTGTTTGGAATTCTTTCTAAGATAGACCCTATTGATAATGTGACATGCAGTACGAATAGATTCTACCCAAAAATATTTAAGCAAATTCTTGGCATGTAACATAACACGTGCCATCTCTTGAAGGGTACGATTCTTTCTCTTGGCGATTCCATTTTTTTAGGAGTCTTAGGAGAACTAAACTCGTGTTTGTAACCATTATAGTCACAGTACTCTATTATACCAGTGTCTTTGAATTCTCCACCTCTATCACTATGAATTCTATTTACTTGAGTGTCCTTCTCATTTTCAATCTGAAGAAGTATTTTTAAGAAAGTTTGAAAAGTCTCAGACTTATGTTTTAAGAAGGCTACCCACGTAAATCTAGTGAAGTCATCAACCATAACCATAATGTAATTGTGACCACAGAGACTAACAGTCTGGGAGGGACCCATTAGGTCCATATGGATGAACTCCAGAGGATTAGAGGTAAGGATATCATTAACTTTTTATGAGCTGCCTTAACAATTTTACCTTCCTGACAGGAACCACAGATAATGTTAGAAATGGATTTGATTTTTGGAACCCCTTTAACTATTTCTTGAGAGGTCAATCTACTAAGATTATCGTAATTTATGTGACCCACCCTGTTATGCCATATCTCATTATCATCCATTCTGGCAACATTACAGACTTCAAAATTATTCAAGACAGTATAACAATTGTCAGGGGTCCTGAATCCTGTAATTATGCATTCACCTTTTTCATTTAAAATTTTGCAATTGTTCTTTGAAAAGGTAACAGTATGATCTGAGTCACAAAATTGCGAGATACTTAGTAGGTTCTCCTTAAGACCTTTAACTAGAAGAACATTTTCAAGAACAGGAAGTCCATCTTCTTGGAGAGTTCCTTTGCCTATGATTTGAGATGATACTCCATCACCAAAAATAACTTTTCCTCCAGCAAATCTCGTTTTGTTAAAGAGTTTTGTATCATCCCCAGTCATGTGCTTAGAACATCCAGAGTCTAAATACCAACCAGACGATGTGTGTTTAGCTTTTAAAGCAGTAATAACAATGTTACACTTCATCTGGGATAATAGATCATCTTTTCTAACCCAAATTGCTCTAGTTTTCATTTTGCTCTTATAAGCTCGCAATTGATAAAATTTGCGAGCATTCGATTTTTGTTGAAAAATGTTTTGCGCATGATTTTAAGTTTTATGAAAGACATGAGCATTTGGTTTAGGAAAGTGTTTAGGAATCCTTCTAGGGAATGTTCTTTTAGGTTTGGTCTTTCTCTTCCTATAGTTAGAGTTTTTGTCTGGTTGTCTAGGCAGTACATAATTGTTACAGCTTCTCATAGAATAGTTAAAATTCTGATAGATAGGAGGATTACAGGCATGTTTAACTAGTCTTCTAGCATAGCAACCATCAAAAGAGTGACCGTAGATATCGCAGTAGGAGCAATAAAGATTGCTCAAAGTTGGGGTCTCTTTAGGAAAGTCTCTAAACATAGGTTTCAAGGGATTTTAAGGTTGAACTCTATTCCTAGATAATACAGTTTTGAATGTAGATTCACTCTTCCTAATTAAGGGGCAGACGTATTTAGCCTTAGGTGAACCTTCATGTTTAGAGCAACTTGATTCCCCAATGTTAAAATTTTAATATTTTGAGTCAAACTCAATTTTTAAAGAATGAAAGTCTGGGCAGGTTTCAATAGGTCTTTTACCTCCTGACACAAACTTGATAGGTTCAAAACATTTTGTTTGTGTCTTCAAATTGGGGCAAAACCCTATTACAGTTCGATCATCAGAATTAGTTTTTGATTCAGCAATAATTCCATCAAAACAGTTTGAGTTATTTTCAAATTTTATAAATTTTTTGAAAACAGTTGCTGTCTTTTCTTTTGTTTGTTCCAATTCTAACAATGTCCCTTTGTATTTTTTCTCCAGAGTTTCATTTGTTTCAGTCAAATTTCTCAGTTTTTGATCAAACATTTTGATTTCACTTTCATGAGTTAGACATTGGGTAGTATACTCTTCAGCATTAAGTTTGACCATCAAGCTTAGATCTTCTAACTTCTTGGTGAGATCTTTCACAATCTTTTCTAGTCTAGTGCTTTTCTTGAGATTTTTAGCATAAAGTGTGTGAATATCTGGGAGATCTTCATTATTCGAGTCACTAAGTGAAGTTTGTGAAGTGACCCCTAAGGCTTTATTTCTTGGACTCACACACCCATTGAAATCGTCATTATCGCTTTCCCTTTTACTCACACACCCCGAGGTAGAAATAGCAATGTTCTCAGTAATTAAAGCATATAAACTAGTTACAACATGATTCGAAACAACAGAAGTAGAATTACTAGATTCATCCTCACTAACAAACACAGGCATATCATCATTATAGATAATCTTGGCAAAAAAGGACATGCAGGGGTCAAAAACATCAGATGACTCAGGTTCCTCATTTTCAGAGTCACTTGAATCATCCCATGTCTTGAAAATGTTGACTGTAGAGTGTTTATTTTGAGTGTTCAAGTTAACTCTACAGTCTTGTGCAATGTGTCCTAGTTTACAACATCTGAAGCATTCAGTCTTCTTAAGGTCTCTACTAGGTTTAGTGTGAGAGTCCTTGTGATGTTTATCATGACTTTTCTCATGAGGTTTATGATTAGAGTGAGTTGGATAATTGGACTTGCCTTGTTTGTTTGCCATGTTGTTTCTAAACTTAATGATATTCTTAAACTGTTTTGACATTAAGGCAATTTGATTGTCCAAACTCTCTATATCGCATTCCTCATTAGAATCATCATTGGGAATGTTAAACTCAGGTTTAATCATTTTAGAAGAAAAGTGTAATACCCCGAAATTTTATTGATATTTATTTAAGGGATTAATTAAATTAAATGTGAATTAATTGAAAATTAATCCAGATATAAATAATAGCGAGATGTGAGTTGGTATTTGATTATGATGTTAAAATTATTATTTCCGAGTATGTATGGTAATACATGAGTATTGTTAAATATTAAAATTATCGTGAGACTGAAATACGATAATTTGGGAAATTTAGTTGGGACGCGCGTGTCAGTCGCGTCAGGAATGTAATTATTTGAATTAAAAAGTGAATTTTATTTTATCAATCGAATGGTCATTTTGAGTGCGCCAACGAGTCCGGAAGGGTCGAAATAGTCAGAAAACACTAGTCGGGGGTTTAGTTTGGGTCCCGGGGCATTTTTGGGCCATACCGGCAACTTAAAAGGGTATTTTGGTAATTTTGAAATTTTGGGGATTAAAGCCTACGAATTTTAGGAGTTAATTATACATTATTTAGGAACCCACTAATCCCATCATCAACATTTGGCAAGATAGAGGGCTACGGGAGTTATAGGAAGAGTTGGAAAAGGTTCCCAAAAGAAAACCCATAACCACCATCTTCAACCTTGGGAGAAAATCTGTAGAGAAAGGGGAGAGATCAACCTTCAATCTTCAACATCAAATTCTGAAGAACAATCTAAGGCAAGTGATTTGATATTTTTTAATGCATTGAATATGTCTTCCATGTTTAGTGTAGGAATTATCTTATATTGAAACTTTTGAAGAAAACCCATGAAATATTTGGAGAAACTTTGAATTTGGGTTACGATTTGCATGTAGTATGATACGGGACTGATTTAATATTTGAAGAGTAATATATGATGATTTAAAAACGGATTTTGATGAGTAATTGGGCATAAGAAAATTAGGAGTTCATGTTCATAGGGTTTGGGGGAAATAATTGGAGATTTACATTAATTCCATGATGGTTAGTAAGAATTGACCCCTAAAATATGTTAAGAAATGATCTAGGGTGATTAGAAATGATTTATAAACGTTAAAACTTAATTTGGATGGTCTTAGGGTGGATTTAGAGGAGAGAAGAATTGAGAAAATCGAATTTGGGAATTTTTAGGCTGAAACTACCATCTCGTTAGAAGACCTGCACAGGTCGTTCGAACGACCTCGTTCAAATGAACTTCTAACGAGATGACAGTATGACTTCTAACGAGTTGGTATTTAGTTTGAAGCCCTTCATTCGAACTACCTCATTCGAACGAGACTTCTAACGAGTTGACAGAATGGTCTTTTTGGCCTGATTTGATTTCTAGTATCCCGTAGACTTATTTAAATGGTGAGATAACTTTCCCTTATTAATTAGTGGGTATAGTTGGGAGATTGGGGTACATTGAGGAGTAAAATTTAAAATAGTTCCTTGAACCGGATTACACTTGTGGATTAGGACGGGAGTGACTAATCACGAAGTGAGGATAATTGATAACTTAAATACATATAAACCGGGGACTTGTGACTTGTATAACACTAAGTGTTGGTATAAGAACGAGAAGTATACCACTAATAAAATATTGTAATATCTAAGATGTGAGAATGCTTAGTATATGTAATTATCTGTGTATGACATATCTACCGTACTTGCTATCATGGGAGGTTGGCGATCGTTTAGGGCCATCTAATCTTTGTGTGCCTACGGGGGGGATTTAGATTGGTACCTCGAGGACATAGGTCAGAGAAGGGCTTATTAAGAAGTTAATAAGACTGCTGATCATGGGAGCGTAGGTATGTTCGTGACCCATGTGAAGTGAACTATGTTCGCCTCCATTATTTGTGATTGTTGTTAATGAAATGTTTCCTGAGAGATTCGGAATACGTGGTCCTCATGTATGTGATGTACCGGGATTTGATAGCAGAGTATGTGAGCACCGCAGCTTAGTCTCGGGGTGCTAGTATTGTATATTTATGATGAGAAGAATATACTGTTAATTGAAATGAATTGTCGTGTATAAATGTGAGGATAAATAATAGTAATAGTTTGTAAAGTAAAAATGGAAGATCCCTAGTAATTAGTGGAACTAACATGGGAAAACTGTGTGGCAAGTTATAACACTCGGTTAAATAAAAGTTGTGGGAATTGAATTAGATATCATATTGAAATGTTAGATTTTAGTATCAGACTAGTTAAATATGGGAACAACTAGAATGGGTACGGGTGCGATAGGAGTGCACAATTAGTTGAGAGGTGAGGAAGTCATGTGAGTGCACACACTATCATGTACTTTATATTCACTATTTAATGATATTAAACACTTGCATATTTTTAAATTATTTTCACAATCAGGATCTGACCCATTTTCTTTCAAATCTATTTTTGTAAAAACCTTTTAGGTGCCCAGTCACAAGGACACCATGCATAGGAGTTCTATTCAGGTGACGTGTTGTAGCTGCTGCGGAAGTTACAGGACCTCGACAGTAGACGCCTCCATCTTCGATCTTGACTCCATTATCAGTTTTTATCATTTATTGGGCATGTCACACATTCCTTTTAGAGACATCTTACTTATTCAATTATTTCAGACTTTGGGTTGTAATTAATTTTGGTGATGCAGACTTTGTATTTAGTTATTTCGGAATTCGATTTGTTGTGAGGAGTTTTCCTCCAGGCTCATTACTATTGGATGGTTATTCTATTATGACTATATTGTGTTGGTTATATTAACTTTTCATAATTCATTTATTTCATGTTAATCGGATTTAATTAAAATGGACAACTCACTTTTAAATACTAGGTGGATAATAAATAGTAAAATGTTTTCGACAGTGATGCTATTAACTGAACCAACTTGGCATTTTGTATTAATTTAATAAAGGAGTAGCTACCTGGTATTTAATTAGTCGGGGTGTCACAAAAAGCTCAGATTGGAACTAGTCTGTTTCCTATGGGACTGGGTTAATTGTTTCTTAAATTCTAGTTCCATTTCCACAGTTCTTAATTTACTACTGAGTAATTCAGGAGTGAGATTTATATCACACATTTCCTCAATAGCGTATCTTTTATTGTCAAATTTTGGTGGTAATGATTTCAGAATTTTAGATACAATTTCATGTCTGTCATGTGTTATCCCATTAACATGCAGTTTTGTCACAATATCAGTCAAATTCATGTAGAAGTCATCAAATGACTCAGATTCAGACATAATTAAAGAGTTATACTGTTGAATAAGCATTTGTGTTTTAGCAGCCTTAACTCTAGTGTCACCCTTATGAGCAGTAACCAAAGTGTCCCAAGCTTCCTTAGAAGTGGTACAGGATGAGATTCTTTTGAACTCATGTTCATTTATGGACATAAATATGGCATTCTTTCCTTTGTTATTGTTGCGAGAAACTTATTTCTCTTCTTGTGTGAACTCACTTAATACTTTCTTAACCCTCTCATTACTTCATTCAGTGGCTGGTTTAGTAGGAAAAATGTATCCGTTTTCAACAATGTCCCAGACATCATCTCCCAAAGTTCCTTGAATGAAAGCAATCATCCTTACTTTCCAGTAAGCAAAATTGGTTCCATCGAAGATAGGAGGTCTGGTCAAGTTACCAAATCTTTCATTTTTCTCGTCCATTTTTTATTTTCAGAAAACAATTTCAGAAACACAGGATCTCTTTAAAAGGATTTTACAAAGCTCTGATACCAATTGAAAATCTATTACTAATGCCGTTTAATATAAAATTAAACTATTTAAGTAACTCCGAACAGTTTTTTGAAGAAACTCTTTTCTTTAAAGTCAAAACTAATTGAACACAAGATGTGTTTAACAAAAGTATGTACGAGATCTATTCAAGATTTGATTAACAGGTTTATTAAAACAGTTTAAAAACTTTAAACTCAGCACAACCAAGAATGAGATGAGGATATGTAGAAAGATTAAGAACAAGGATTTTTTACATGGTAAAACCTCACCCAACTAAGGAAACATCCACGACTCCCTCTACGGAGTAAACCAAAAATTTCACTAAAACAAATTTTAACAGTTACAAACTATATAACAAACACGCATACAACTCAGACCTATATAAGTTTAGGAATGTACTCTCTGATGTCCTTATAACTTCTCTGCAGTTCTGATTGTTGATGTTGTTCTCCCAGTTTGCTAACTTCCAATTTGTTCCAGTTCTTTACGTAGACTCTTGTTCTCAAGATCTTATTACCAACACTTTTAGTGTGGTAGGGTGATAGTGTTTGTGGAGGTGCTCTCTAACACATGCATGCACACACACACACACACACACACACACACACACTTATTTTATACACCCAATCCTAACAAATTACATATAAGAACTATATGCTGTGATTTTTCTTTTTCTCTCTTCTCACAAAACTTAACCTTATTTGACTTTTACAATAATCCCAGACTCTACGGCTATCTTGCTCCGAAGATGTATCAAGATCTTAATCAATCTTAGGTTTTGAAAAGATTTTTGAGATTAAAAATCACCAAGTGAGATTCTAAACTAGGTCAAAGGTCTTGTTTCAAGAGAACTAGAAACATAAAATATTATTGTTGATTTCAAAGTTAAAAACATTTACAGAAACGAATCAACAATATATTTCTCAAGATGAGAAACAAAATATGTAAATCTAAGTGAAATGTAACATAAAGTACTTAGATCTGAAATTTCTATAAAGAAGAAACTTAGATCAAAGATAGATGTTTAAGTTGGACACAAGATCTAAGAAAGAAGAGGTTATAGCAACAAACCAACTCTCAACCTCTCAAAACACTCAAACACTCAAGGTTGTGTTTGGTATGACAGGACTTGAAAAGGGGTTTTGGTTTGAAAAAGGTTTTGACGATTTAGGGTTAGGGTTAGGGTTTCTAACTCTTTCTCTCTTCTCTCTCTTTTCTCTCTTCTCTCTCTTTTATCTCTTTTCTCTCAAAAGGATGAAATAGCGAAAAGTCTCAGATGGCTGAGTGAAGGGGTCCTTTTATAGGAGGCTGGGAAGATTCGAGAATAAGGTTCAAAATCAATGGCTCAGATTGAGTCAAGGTCGATTGACTTTGATCCAACGGTTCATGATATGCGGTGATTAAAACTCTCCTGATTGGTTCATATGAGGTTCACGGGGATGAAGTAAGAGCGCATGCAGATCGTTGATAAAAACGATCCAAGGGTTGTAAACAATCGCTGTTTTACACTCTATAGAGAAACAAAAAATCCACCAATCAGAAAGCAACAAATGTTGGGAAATTATAAGATATGAAACGCGCGTCTAAAATTAATTATAAACACACCCTGAAGTCTCTGCCGCTTTCGGATTCTACCTAAGGTAACTTCCAGCCAATATAACCATTAAATCTTAATTGCAGTTTCACCCCAAAAAGTTTTTAAAAACAAATTTTAATTAAATAAAACTTATTTTAAAGGTTTATAAATCCCAAAAAAATATTAAATTTTTTTTAGGGATTTAAACACACTCAACATATGTACACATAATAATATGCAATATGAAATGTATGAGATCAATTCTACTGTGTGTGAGTGTTGGTAATATGGTCTAGATTAATTAATCAAGAAAGATGAAATAGAAAACCAAGCTCTGGGGTTCTTTGGATTCTAGGATAGACACAATTTTGTCATAATTTCCAAACTAGATGAACACTTATCCAATATAGACTCAAGTGAGTCAAGAGTATATGGGCTTCAAATACCGTAATGAGTCATGAACCAAAAGCATTATAATATATGGTGAAAGAACTTCCACACTCTAAGAGGATAATAACGGGAATAATGTAAACCTAACCTTCAACTATTGAAGGGCCGACTCATAATTCTTGGACCACTCAAAGTTCACATCTTTTCGAGTTAACATGGTGAGGGGGAAATGTAACCCTTGAGAATTATTGAACGAATCTGTAATAGTAACCAGCCAAACCTAAGAAATTGTGCGCCTCCATGACTATCTTTGGATTATCCCAATTCTAAACATCCTCGACCACAGAAAGGTCAATGAAAATTCCCTCGTCGAAAACCATATGGCCAAGGAATCTGACCTCATCTATCCAAAATTCACATTTGCTAAATTTAGCATATAGCTTATTCCCCATGAGCACCTGCAACGTCATGCAAAGGTGCTTCTAGTTTTCCATATACAATGTCGAGTAGACCAGTATATCATCCACAAAGACCATTGTAAATTGATCTAAGAAAGAGCGATAGATGTGGTTCATCAAATCCATGAATGTCAATGGGGCATTAGTCAAACCACAGGGAATTACTAGAAACTCATAGTTCCCGCCATAACATTGTCTTCGGAATGTCCTCCTCTAAAACACGCAACTGATGGTAACCGAACTGTAGCTCAATCTTCGAAAACTTGCTCGACCCACGCAATTGGTCAAATAAATTATCAATACGGGGAATATGGTATTTATTCTTCACTACTACCCCATTCAAATGCCTGTAATTGATGCAAATCCATAGGTAATTATCATTATTCTTATCAAAGAGGACTGGGGATCCCTAAGGAGACAAACTAGGGAAAATAAAAACCTTGATGGTCAACTCCTCCAACTAAACCCTTAGCTCCTGCTATTCCACTTGAGCCACCCTGTGAGGTGGTATAGAGATAAGCAAGATGCCCAGATGCAACTCTATGGCGGAATCTACCTTTAGGTGTGGGGATAAACTATATAGATCAGCCAGGAACACATTGGGAGACTCCAACACCACTGGATATTTTAACAGCATACCATCCGACTCATCCTAAGCCACCAAACTACTCAACAACCAAAGTATCGTTACTGCTCATACATAAATTGCAAGGATAACCCACGTCCTGCTGACTACTAAAATGATGGCGAGACCCGTCTGGAAGAGATACTGAGACACTATGTCGATGGCATTCGATGGTAATATTAAAACAAGATAGTCAATCCATACCGAGGATCACCTTAAACCCATCCATCTCCATGAGAATCAATTCATACTCTAGAACATAGTCTTCAACCATAACCACGCAACTACAAGAAACCCTATTGAGAACTATACCACCATTAATCGAAAGTCCTATGAAGATAGAAGGGTAAAACTGATCTACCTCTAACCCCAAACTAAATGTTAACGAGCTTGGGATAAATGAATGAGATGTACCTAAATAAAAAAGTTCCTTTACCCATGTGTTGAACAAAATAATCATACCTTCCATAATGGAAGGGTCACCAAAAAGTGCTATGAACTATGACATCGCATATGCGTGTTCGAGCTAAACTGCTGCTCTGGCCACTAGGCACCTGACCTGGCCCGCGACTACTCTGTCCCTGATTAGGACGTGAATCGTCCTCTATATGCCTCATCGATTAATGATAGCCTAAGGAAAATTATTATTGTTGCTATTGGGTAGGACCCGTATAGCTAGAACTCCTACCCAGTACATAGTTGACCATCTGCTGACTGTCTTGTTGATTACTCAAAGATCTCTATGGGTAGTCTGTTTTAAAGTGACTGGGGGACCCACATGCAAAACAAGTTCTCTCAGTAGGGGCCATGGGACACTAGTCGCTAGTACACTGGGTGGATGATGAACCCACCCCCATAGTGGCCTTCAACTTCACAAAGAAACCTTGAGCCCCGCCCCTGGACTTTTTGTGATTGTGGACCTAGAACCCATGGGGCTCCCTTAATTTTCCCTGATGGACTTACCATCCTTTGCCTCTAATGCTAGCTTAGTGGCCTTATTCACCACAGTTCTCAAATTCAGCATATTCAAACCTTCCATGATCTGTTGAATACTGAGCTTAAGGCCCTTGATAAATACCCTTGTATTTTCTTCTTCATCCTTTCGTACAACATCCATATACTTACACAAACACCGAAATCTGACCTGATACTCATTCAAGGATGTCTTCCCCTGAATTAGATGAAGTAACTCATCCTTTTTTACGTCTTTAAATTCTTGGAGAAAGTACCAATCCAAGAATGTGATCCTTAAGATTTCTTTGTCTATATCCTATGTCGCACTAGAGGAGCAGGCACTCTACCAGTGTTGTGGCTTCTCCATAAGCTAGAAGGTTTCTATCTTGACTGTGTGCCCAGCTGGCACGTCAAGAACCTCCATGACCCGAGTGACCTTATCAAGCCACTCTTTTGCAACTTTGGAGCATGTTTCCCCGTTAAAGGTGGGTGGGTACAGCCTCTTGAACTCCTTCAGAATGGAGGCCGAAGTAGTGTTCTCCACCGCTACAGTTGGACCTTTGTTTCAATGAGAATGAGTGTACAAGTTGACGTACATCCTGTTCAATGCGTCCAAGTTCACTATTCCCTGAGCCACTAGCCCCACCACGGTGTGTAGTCATTTGCTCAAGAAAGGAGAGTTCAACACACAAATACAAAATGAAAGTGATAGAGGAAAAGATTAAATTAAATAGTAACTAAAGTGGTAACTAAAATGGAAACTTATAAAGAAAGCTTACTTAGAAAGCGTAAACACCCCGTCACACCCAAGAATCCTATTGCTCTGATATAATTTGTAACGCCGCGACCCGGATTTGGTTCACCGTTGGGTTAACTCGCACTGAGTTAAGGAGTTAAAAAGGGGAAAATCCAATTCTATTATCTACGAAAAATACTTTAACTGTGCCATTTTATAAGGGTTAAATTATCAGTTTTAATTTGATAAACAAGTGGTCACTTTAAGTTATTAAGTTGATGAACAAGGTTTATTTATAAAAATTGATTTAATTCATCAAACATTAATAAATAATAAATAAACCATAGTTGTCCCTATATTATTACATTACATGTCCAAAGGCCCATATAAAATGATTTAAATATTCCATATCTAATGTTTTAAAAGGCAGTTTAAATAAATATGATAGAGCTTCTAATGACTATTTTTACCCTCAGGGCCCTAACCGACGTCCTCGCGAATGTCCCTACTCGATGTACCTGGGGTGGGGGTGGGGGTGGAGGTTTTAACATAAAAATAAGGGGTCAGAAAACACTCAGTAGGGTTGAAAATACTAAGCTATGCGTTTTCTATAAAATTACTATACATATAACATGTATATTAACTAATTTAAAAAATGTTTAACAATTTAGCTAATATTAAGCGATGTGCTCATACTCCCACTTAACCATTCCATACCACCTTTTGCCAGGTCTAGAGACTATTTAATCATATTTTATTCCTTAGTCTCCATTTTTGTCCCTTTCATTAGGTTGTCTTATCGACATTCCTTAAGCACAAAGACGTTCATTTTCATTTCCAATATCTCTTCTTGGAATCCTCTAATTATCTGCATACTTTAACGGGCTCTACACCGTCGATTATGCGACCATATTCTCTGGCCATTGATTTTGAATCTTTCACCTTAGGGCTTCGGGCCCTTCTTAATTATTTTTTGATCTCATCTGAGTCCATGTTAATGTGTTTTATTATTTTTACCAATGTCCACATTATTCCTTTACTTTCACCATTTTCATGACATTTCATTCATTTATTCATTTTTCAAAAAATCGAGCGATAAGGTCAAATGAGGAAGTCACACCACCAGGACCCTCTAATTTCATCAAAATTACCCTTTTTTCCTTCATTCACCGAAATCTTATGAAAAACACATTTCTTTCATCATGGCGTCATAAATCATCATTTTTACATTCAAACCCACCTTTTATGATTTTATGTCCAAAAATCAAACATTAACCCTTTTTCTCCAAGAAACTCCCATTTCTCCATATTTCTTTTCAATAAACATATTTAATGTCACAAAGACCATTTTACAAAATAATTAATTTTTCCCATATACCCAGTCTTGGGTTAAATATTGTTTCTTCTTCATTTCTACAACATAAGTAGGGTTAGTATTCCCAACTTCCTTATTTCATCAAGAAGCCCATTTTATCTCCACATATTATGCCCATAAATCCTTATTTAACATATCACAACATTTTAAGCATTTTTGGGAGGATTTCAAGCCTAGAAACCTTTAAATATGAAACTAAAAATGATATTAACATGAAAATTTATTTTCATGCCTATTTACTAATTTTCCAAGATTAAAATACCATTTATTCATCAAAAGAAATTTTGAACTGAGTTTTCATCAAAAATCTTATTTTGCAAGAAAACATTTAAATAAATATGCTAGAAATATTTTTGCAAAATAAACCCTTCTAGCATGCATCCTAATAGCTTTTAATCTTGAAAACACATGAATGAAAACCCTACCTTAAATTTGACGAGGAGAAACTTAGTGACATTACTTGAAAGCTCCTAAAATCTCCTATGCTCCAAGAAAGCTCTAACTCTTCAAGAGCTCCAATAATGGCTTATTGAACCTAATTTCTTACTCAATTAGGATTGAAATGGGTTTTCTAGCCGTAGAATATCTTGGGAAATTCTTGGGGTGGAAAGGGGAAAACCTTAGAGATAGTGGAAATGGGTTGAAGATGGTGGAGGGTGGCTTAAAGAGAAAGAAAGCTCCAAAAATCTGATGAGAAATGCCTCTCTCACCCCTCTTACTTCGATATAAACCCACAAAACTTAACCCTTTAACCAATAGTTAAACCCACATTTTGATTTGAGACATTGGGAGCTTGATAACTCAGTAAATCCAATGATCCATGTCGTGGCAGCTTATTAAAATGTGCAAATTTTTAAATTCCTTCTCCCCTAGTTCGAACGACTTGGATCTCATTCGAACGAGATCCCCTCTCATTCGAACGAGAGTTTTAATGAGGTATTAATGAGGTAAAATCATAAGGTTAAAAGGGCCAAGATATCTAATTCGTTCAAATTGGAAATTACCCCTCATTCGAATCACGGTGCACCTCGTTCGAATGTGATATTTCCAACGAGATTCCAGAGAGAGGGAAATCATCTTGAATCTAGTTGTTGGAAGGTCAACCCCTTTCTTATTCGAACAATAAATACATTCATTTGAATGATGGCCAAATATTCCTATATCAACTTTAAACCCTAAAAACTCCAATTTAAATTTCACAAAAGCTACAAGGATAGCTCAAATTTGCCATCCACTCATAATACACAGTTCATGGCCCAAGGGCGTACAAATTACGAGGACCGAAGTACCAATATCGAGCAAGGGTGTTACAGAAAGGGATTGATTATGAGGAAACCTTATCACAGGTAGCCATGCTAAAGTCTATTTACATTCTTCAATGGTGTTCTTGATGAGTTCATATATATAGTGCGACCTAAGGGATTCATAGTAAGAAGTACATAAAGTTACGTGTGTTAGTTAATCTATCAATTTATGGATTGAATCATCTAACATGAAGGTCTTGGAACATTCATTTTGATCAGTCAATTAAAATTTTAATTTTGATCTAAATCTTGACTTATTTGTGTAAAAAGAATAACTAAAATGGTGGTATTTTTTGTACATCATGTGGATGATATTCTCCTAATCGAGAACGAGATGGGTATATTATTTTTCATAAGAGTGTGGTTGTCTAGGTAGCTTGATATGAATAATTTAGGACAAGATAGTCATATCCTTAGGATCAAGCTTTCTCTATATCGGATAAATACGATATTGATCTTATCCCAAGCTACTTATATCGATGGTGTAATAACAACATTAACATACCGGATTCCAAAATAAGATTTGTTCTTTTCAGGCATGAAATCTCTTTATCTAAGTATCAATGCCCTAAAACCCTTGATCAGATAGAGAGGATGAGGAATATATATTATTCTTTGGTGGCGGGCCGCACCATGTATGCTATGTTGTCCACTAGAACATACATATGTTTTGTCATTGGCATGGTCAATAGATCTTATTACAATCCATGTGAGTAACACCGGACTATAGTAAAGAACATTCGCAAGTAACTTAAAAGGTATAGATATTATGTGTTGGTTTACTCAGTGGTAAGTCTTGTACATTTAAGGTATAAAGACTAGGTTTTCAGTCAAATAAGGATTATAGTATTTCTACCTTGGGGTATTTGTTTACTCTAAGAAATAGAGTTGTTTGTTGGATAAGAGTGAAGAAATCATGTATTTATAACTTCACCATGAAGGTCCAAGTTTCTTCCACTTTGGAGGCAACTAAAGAGTCTATATGGCTCATGAGATTCTTAAGTGTCTTAAGTAAGGTTCCTTTAGTGCAATCAACTATTACATTTTATTTTATTAATAGCTAAATGGTTACAAGTTCAAAGAGAACTCATAATCTATAAAGTATCTAATCATACTGATCATAGGTTTCACCTAGTTTAAAGGATCGAATAAGTGAGGTGATAAGTTTGTAATGAAAATTGCATCAAATAACAATTGGTTAATACTTCTACAACTAGGGCTATTGTCTATTATATAGATGGATTGGTGTTAGATAAATAAGCACTTGGATTGAAGACTAGGTGGGAGATTGTGGGCGATTTATTCCTAAAAACCATGGTTTATGACATTTATTATTTATTAACAAAGAAATATCAAAGCTTATTTGAAGTGTGAATTATGTTTATGGGAAAGCCTTATACTTGTTTAAAGATATATTGTATATGCCAGTCAATTATAAATAGAAGGAATTCTAGTGAGTTGGTCTTTGCTCAATCACAGAAGATTAAAATTTTGATTCTAATATAATTGAACAGTTCACAACCTAGATAAAGAGTTGACATCCTATCAAAAAAGTTATTTGTATAATATTAGTAGTCTATCTTAATAATGAGATCTTGTATGATGGTTTAGAAACTTGTCTGATAGTTCACAAAGGATTGTATCATTACATGATGAACTTATTGAATAGGACCAAGGGTGAGATCTGAGCTTAGGTTTTGACTAGATTAGACTTGTACAATCTCACAAGTTTGCAAAGGGTGTATAAGTTCTTAATACCTAGGGGTTTGATGATTGGAATATTCACATAATTATTTCTTTTACTTGGTATAAGTGAGATTCAATTTATTGGGTCAATAATCTTTCTAGATTGGGAAATCATTATGTGAATATATTTGAGATCACATTCCGGAGGAATCCACATCCAGGAGATATTCTCGATTGTGATATCCCCTGATAAACTTATAATTTTTTATTCAACCATTTTGGTGAATTTAATAATTGGTAAAGCATAAAATAAGTTAAGTTTGAGATTAAAGAATTGATAAAACGTTGGGGAAAATATATTTACAGGAAATTAAATTTCACCAAGCCAATGTTGAATGTTAAATATTGAAAATCATATTATGTACTATCATACTTTGCAAACAAGGCCTCGCTATACGAGTAATTTTAAGATAATTAAAATGGAGTGTAACTGTTTAATGGAATTTAATTATAATTAAACAAAAGAAAATAATTATGGGCCATAATTTGGGATTTATATATTTTTGTTTGGAAGCCAATTTTATTATTTTCTTTAGATCCATAGTATAGTCCATATACTAAGTAGAAAGACCTAAACTCTCTACAACCCCTAGGGAAGGGGTTTAATTTGATGGAATAATACTATAGGTTATAGAGGGAGAAAGAAAACACTATTTTAAGGACAAATTTGCAATTGAGTCATTTTATAAGTGTTGACTTAATTCCGAACAAAACTATTTGAGTCACGGAAAGAAGTTTGTGACCTTTCAAGCCTATGACTTTGAGTTGAAGACGTAGCAGTAAAGTTTAATGAAGGTCACATCATATGACGCATTTCGTGTCTTGTTTAGAGTCATCAACTTTTCATCTTTTCAAGGTCTCTCGGGTATGAATGCACATGTTATATAGAGATTTGAAATTTTTACTGGGTGTCATATTTTTTAGTAAACAAAGTTTAATTTTTTTTTTCTAAAAATTCGTTTGATAAGGTCGTTTTAATGACTTCGTTCGAATGAGATTCTCAGGTCATTCGAACGAGGTATCTAACAAGACTGCACTGATATCTTGTTTAAATTGTCGTTTGATTTTTCGTTCGAACGAACTTTTGTTCTTGGAGCCACTGTCTTCTCGTTCGATTTGTCCTTTGAAGGACACAATTTTCTTGTTCAAACGATAAGGTAGTTTCGGAAGTTTTTTCACTAGTTTTTTTTTAACTTTCCATTACTTATTTTCTTACCTATTTTAGTAATGCATGAGCAACCAATTTTGAGAGGACTTTCAGAACCCATTCTTAACTTTTGAGAGAGAAATATTTTATCTAAAAATCCTTTTGTGTTTGTGAATCAAAATGAATTAATTTCAACACATAAACAAGTTTACACCCATGTAGTTTACATGATCCTAGTTTCGACATAACATATTCTTTGAGATCATTTTTTGGCAACGAGTTTCATACTCTACACTAAAAGAGAGAGTTTCTTGCAGAGGATTCCGTGTTCGTGATTTTACATATGATGGACTCCGTGTGATTGAGGGTTGCTTTGGCCCATCGGTGAATTTTGAGACGTAGGTGAACTCCAACATTGTCATTAGACTGAGATGGAAGGAACGAAGAGCGTCAAGGCTTAAGAGGGCATCGGGTCATTGAGTAAGTCTTCTTGTCGTGTCCTTGTATTAAATTCGTACTTAGTGGACTTGTGGCCGAGCCGTCCGAGGTTTTTCCCATTATGGGTTTTCCTTGTACATCGCGGCATAGTAGTTATGTTTATTTTTATCTTAAAAATATCATGTATGCATGCTTAGTGTTAACAAGATAAAAATTGGTTTAACTATAACAATTATAAATTAGTGCTAATTTAATTGGGTAATTTTTAGTTTATTTAATTCAAGTAATTTGCCTAATTTCATGTTTGTATAAATTTGAACTTGAATTGAAATTGTGCTTATTTTTTTCTTTAAAAGAGAAATTTAAATATTTGTTAATTTTAATTTAATTTGGAAAGAATTTATAAAATTCGAAATATTTCGGTGAACTATCTCATTTGAAATTTATAATTTGTATTTTTCGGGAACCTCTCAAAAATCACCTATCAACTATTCACATTTTTGTAAGGGGTGAGTCGATAGAAAATATTTCACCAAGTTTTCATCTCAAGAAGTGCCCACAAGAATGGCTTGTTTTGGGTGTATAATATGCTAGAATATCTAAGGTGGCTTACACGTCGAAGGAAGGATTAAAGGTTAGTTGAAGTTGCAGGATATACGGAATGGTCTAAACAAAAGTCAATTTTTATTTTTTTCAAATTAAATATTAAACTTAAACATAACCCTAAACACCAATTTAAACGAAAGTTGTGTAAACCGATTTTAGCCAATTTTATTTAACATAAAACATGCTTCTAGATGATAGTAGGATAAAATAAAATAAAATAAACAATTACACAACGTCTGATGTACGATAAAAAACAAATGGAAAAAAACTCGAATAGCCTGGCCACGCAAAATTCACTAAGTATGGAATTACAAAGGACACGATAGAGGACTTACAACACAGACTCGATGCCCTTGAAAATCCTTGATGCTCTTCATTCCTCACCCTCTACCTAGTGTCATGGAAGAGTTCACTCATGGACTTCCACAACATATGATTCTTCACACGCCTCAACATCCACCGATAAGGCTCAACTAGCGTCTATGAATATGAAATACAGACCCACCGCTTCTTCATCCCAAACACGGAGTCCACCGTCTATAAACATTAAACGGTAAGGAGTCCACCATATGAAACGTACTCAACAAAGATGATGATAATGAGTAAAACCTTGGTGTCAAATGAGATCTCAAAGAATATAAAGATTGAATCTTGGATCTCAAAGATTTTAGGTGGAACTAGGATGTGGAAGCTTTTGGTTTTTAATAAAAAAGTGATTTTCTCCAAAATTCTCAACTTAAAAACAACACACCCATTTATAGAAAACACGATTTTTGAGGTGGCAAAATCTCGTTTGAACAAAAATAGTGGTTCGTTCAAAACGAACTACAAAATTTTGTTTGAACAAAATTGAACCTCGTTCGAACAAACATGCTTATCTCGTGCAAATGTTCTTCTAACGAGTTTTGAACAAATTTTTCACTGTTGACAAAACTTCCTCGTCGAATGTCATTCCAATGACATAGCCATCTCATTCTAACAAACATAAAATCTCATTCGAACGAACTGCATGAATTCATTAGAATAACTTTAAAAACTTTTATGGACGACTTTGTTCAAATATTTTTTTTTCTAATAAATATACCTTGTGAAAAATAGCCTCAAACAAATAAAATAAACATTCAATAATATCCAAGAATCAAAGTAAAATGCATCCATACCTTTTTAAGACTCCTTAGATGTTGAATACAAATCATGGCACTAAACACATCACGATGATGTAAACGTTCTAACTTAGCCACTATAGTATCCAATCAAACACTTCATATGCTTGAAAGGTCAACACACTCAAGTCCTAATCTATGACTCAAATGGTTTTATCCAAATACGGAATAAGACAAAACATACAAATTGACTCTATTAAAAAATTTGTGCTTATAAATCTACCCATTTGGATATTTCGGGACAAAACCAAAACTAAATCACACTTATGGGCCATCAATACCATCTAAGACTCAATCCCTAACCCAAAAAGGAAAAAGTACAATGTGACTGACTCATAAGCCTTGAGTAGCTTTGCTCGATTGTAACTTTACCTCATGTTGCAAACTTGAACACTTAAACACACCTTCAAATACAAAGGGAATATAACAAACCTAAATACTACACAAGAATAAAACTCCACCTATGTCTAATGATCCCACCTAGGTAGGACATCTCCTCCTAAGGTAATTATATCCTCCTAAAACTAAAGTAAAGATACCATTTCTCCCTTTTTTTATTCAGGAATATACAAAGAAAAAATACATAATAAACCATTTCTCCCCTAAGATATGAGAACATGTGATACCAAATGAAAATATAGAGGAATGAATAATATCATGTAACGGTGTTAAGTGCGACAAACAAAATATGGAAACACAAACATAAATAATCCACACAATGATCAATAAATACCAATTTTAATGCAAAAATGATACCAACTTGAATACAAAATTAAGAATGAGATACCGATGTAAACAAGAATAAAAGATACCAATATGATCATAAAGCATGCCAATTGGTTCAAAGATAAAACACATGGAAAATATGAACGCAAAGACTCAGAGTAAACGATACGATATATATATATATAACAAGGAGTAAAACTTATGTATGTCATAAGGTATATAAGATGATGTCATATGATAATTTTTTTCCTGTAATGCCTACTTTGCCCATGAAAATTTTGAGTTCCCCCTCTTTCACTTTAATTCAAACATAAGGGCTAATTTGGTACACACACCAAAATTGACTCATTTATAACCACATTCTCTCATACACTCACCAAACCCCCCAGGATCTCTCTGAGCTCTCTTCTCTCACTACCGTACCATTCATCCTCACAATCTAGGCCTCTCTCTCTCTCTCTCTCTCTCTCTCTCTCTCTCCATGTCCTATTGTTGGGTGTGACTCACATATCTAACAGGTCTTATGAGGTTTGATTTTACACTTTATGTTTTACAGTGCCAAATTATTGTTTGGGTTCAAAATCGTCACCAAGTTCTGCATAAATTAGTCTGACGGTAAAATTTCTCAAAAATACCATTTTGGGCATATAACTTCTTTTGATTTTTAGCCGTTATTTTGCAAAAATCAGCTTTTATTAGGTTTGATTTTCTAGCAGTGATGTTTCATTTGTTCTTTATTTTTTTTAGGAGAGGGTGATACTCTTTAAGAAGAAAACCCAACAATGTCTTTTAGTACTAATGGGGTAAGTGAGATTATTTATTTATGTCTTGTTTTGAAGATATGTATACGCATTGTTCATGAAATGTGTATTTACTTATAAATTATTTGTTTATGAAAATATATACCTTTTTCCTGATGTTTGTTCCTATCTGTCTTAGACAAAAAAAATGTCAAATAGTGAGTGACCTTCACATGTTTGATAAAATGTCAATTAGTCAGGTGCAACAACCATCCTCCAAATTTGATTAATCTATGGACTTTGTTGCTTAGAGAACACTTTTTCAACGTTATACTAGATCCCACTATATAGATTGTAGGAATATCAATGTTTAGCATCTCACAATCCCGAATGTTGCTGCAAACACCCCATCGATGGACTCCCGTAAACCGAGCATGTAGAGCCTTCTACACATATTACCGGTTTAATTGATTAATAGTTTATCTTCCATGCACGTCGACCACTAATGATAACAGATTGCGAGAACAAAGGAAAAGCATACATCAAGAGTAACATCATATTTGTCCACGAACCTACTGGTTTTCTACTCACTTGGTTCATCACCCTTGAACAAATAAGTGAAATAGAGACTCTATAGTAATCGCTCACACATCGTCAATAGTTTCACATATTCATGAACATTTTGTATATTGAATACCAATTCCTCTCAAATTGAGTCGTTTTGACTAAATATTCATATTTAAAACTGTGTTCATCACGTGTGACTATATTTAAAATTGTTTATATTTGTGAAAAATTATTTGTTTAAGACTTTTAGTTTTGTTCTACTATTATTGAGGCTTAGTTGATCATCATTCTATTTATATCATGTTGGAGTAGTTAAGTATCAATTCTGAAATTTTGTTTTACATGCATTGTGGATGTCGAGCTAATTTTCATTCTCTATGGATGTCATCCTTTAGTGGGAGTTAAAATTCTTGGAAGTCTTGGATGGTATATCTTCTTTATCAACAAGAATCGTACCATTGTGAGTGAGGTGATCTGGGATTTGTCTCATTAAATCTTAAAATAAGTGTGGAATAGGCACTATTATGATATACATACTTTAACTATTTTATTCTACATTTTTGCCTCCAGAATTTCTCTTACAATAGGAGTGCTGCTATATGATGAGAAGCAACCAACATTTCTTTAATAAGCTGATCTTTTGAGGCGTTCGAGTCAGAGTCATGAAGTGCACGAAAAATACTAGAACAAAATTTTAATCCTTCCATCGTGTTTGAGGTACTCTCTCTCTCTCTCTCTCTCTCTCTTTATTCAAAATATCTCTTTCTCTTCCACTTGGAATTTGTAGAAATGGCGATGACCATTGAAGTTCTTATGGGGCTTACTTTTATGTCTTCATCCAACATTCTCTTATAGATCATGCCTTATGAAACATATAGTGGATAATGTTATCTGCTCTGATGTATGTTTTGGTTCCCATGACATGTTTGTTCTTTAGTGGAGGATCCATGAAATTCGTAACCAGTCGGGAAGGTGGGATTGTGTAGGTGCTCCGAAGTTCTTAATAGGGGCATCCGTGGTAAGGAGCATAATCATTCCTATTATCCTCACGCATGAACATTGGATTGGGATATGAGCTATATTAATTGAATTTAAATCCTTCATCATATTTTTTTACATCGTGGACTTCAATAAGCAATTCAAGTTGGGCAGAGAAAACCCTCAGCTTGGAAGCACTACGAGATTCCATTTTCTTACTCTTTATTTCATATGTAATAACAATTTAATCTCTTCTCATGACATTTATTTCTTACAAATTAACAAACCTTTATATATATTAATATTTTTAACAACATTTAATGAATCTATAATACTACATGTTCAAGGGTATTTACTTTCTCTGTTCAATAGTATTCAATTTGTATCCCTAACAATATATGTTAGATCAAAGTTTAAAGTAACATATAAGTATACCCACCACCACGCTGCCACATTTTCACCCTCATCCCACCCCAATCTTCATTAATTCCTAACCAAACATCCTCCAAACCCCTCCATCTATCTTTGCAAAAACCAACCCCCATGTTGAGATCATCGCCCCCCCTATAGCCTTCATCGACATCACCCCCACGACTGCCGATCTGAACTACCATACCCAAATCTAATTAAAAATATGGTATAACTCTTTTGTAGATCTAATTTTATGTTTAGGTTCTTCGTTTGATATTTAGGTTTTTCATTTGTGTTGGATGAATTTGAAAGAACTTTTGGTGTTTCAATTCAAATCTATACGATTGGGTAATTTTGTATTTTTCATTTTAACTTATATTTTTTTCACAATTTTCATGTTAGTATATTCGCGCAATTCATTGTACTCAAGTTACTAATTGATTCTCATTTTTTTGACAAACAGGTACATGAAAACAAGTGAACTATTGTATTCTCAAGAGGAGACAGCTTTCGGCGCAACGGCGTAACTCAACGATGGTGGTTGATTTATGAGGAGTGGGAAAAGGTTATATTGTTTTATATGGTTGTTTTTTATGGGTTTGAGATTTAATTTAGTATGAGATATAATTTTTTTCTGCTGTCTTTTATCTTCTAAGATTTTTAACACAAATCATAATTTTTTTTTATTTTGGTCTTTTCTACATCTTATGATTCTGACTATATTTTATTCTAATACCCACCATTGTATGCTCTCTCTCTCACAATCATATAAGTATGGTTTTTCACATTTTGGTGGTTAAATCATGTTAAGGACTAGACTTATTTTTCAATTCGAATTACAGTAAATGTTTATTTTTTATTTTTGAGATCACTCATAATGCCATAGGTTGCTCATATATATAATTGTTCAGAAAGAATTGAAGATGACCACATTATGTTATAGAGACAAAATGAAAAGTATAGATGATTAGTCACATATTCTTCACATTTATCCCCTTAATTTTGGTATTTTTATGATCCCGTGCAATGTAAATAGCTTGGATTTGTCTCGTATTTATGCTACTAACCTCTTTTGTCAAGTATTTCGTGTTTTGTGAATTTCTTATGTGTTTTACAGGTATTTCATGCAAGTTAGTACGAAAGAGAACTCAAAACAGTGAAAGAAAGCAAGAAATGTGAAGTTCAAGGGCATTTTCATAATTTTGCAGCCTTAGTCCGGAGGTGGATCCAATTGGAAAGTTGAAGATATTCCAATGGAAAAAACGGCACCTCAATCCGAGCTACGGTGAAGAAGTTACGAGGTTTTGAAGTTGCGAGATAATGAAGAGTCATTTTCAGAACTGAAGAGTCAAAACTCTTGAAAATTCTTGTTTAATTCATTTTTATTAGTTGTAAAACGTGGGGAGGCAAGGAAAGAGTCATATTTAGGTATTATAAAAGGGAAAACCCTATTAGGAAGTGGGGGGAGTTATTTTTCTCAAGTTGTAGGAGGCTAGTAGTTAATTTTTAGAGGATTCTTGTAACCAAGAACCCTAGTTTTGAAGTTTGGCTACTATTCAATATTCAAAGATCTATTCAAGATAAATCATTCATCCATTGCAAGTAATTTTAATTTATTATTTTTACTTCTTTCATAGTTAGTTTAATTAATTGTTGCTCTCTAGTTTTTCAATCCCAATTCAAGTCATGTTCTCAATTCTCTAGGTTTAGTTATGGATTCCTGCACTTTCAGTTTTAAGTTTTCTTTTATTTTAATCATGTCTAGCTAAGTTTTGAAGGGTTGGAGTACATGAACTCATTCCGAGGTAAATTATTCATGTAGAAAATAGAGGGTAAATTAAATATTGACCGAATTGTGTATGGAAATTATACGAACATAGCCGATCTTTTAATCTCTCTTGCCCTAAATACTTGGGATGTTTAAGAACACTATGCAAGTGTAATTGTCCATTCACCACTTTGTATTTACCTTTGATTTCATATAATGTGGGCTAGTTCCCTTATATATGTAATGCTTAGGATCTATAAAGACTAGATTTAGTCAAAATTTCAATTTGTAATTCTAGTATTCTATACGATAATTTACTAAGGTTTGAGTGATTGTTCTCCAACCTATGTTCTCTCATATTCATACAATTCTTGGTGTTTTGTGCACGTAGTTTATTTTTTTTCATCACAAATTGGAAAAAATCATCCCATCAATCATCTTTTCTTTTCTTATCTTTATTATTCATCTTTTTCTTTTGTTTTTTTTAATATCAAATTTAGGATTAAACTACCTTACCTTTGTCGTCATGCTCACACGCCCTAACTCCCTGTGGATTCGATACCCAGACTCACCACTATACTCCTTAAGAGTGTAGTTTCAAGTTTAGTTTTTTTTGTATTGAGGTTGGAAGCCGATAAGAACGACTAGCGTATTACACGGACGCTCGGTTTACACCTCGATCAAAATGGCGTCGTTGCCGGGGATCTAGGTTGACTTTAGGTTAGGTTGGTTAATCTCGAAATTGACCTTAAAAATAATAATAATAATAATAATAATAATAATAATAATAATAATAATAATAATAATAATAATAATAATAATAATAATAATTCAGAAAAATATGTGTCACGATTTTGAATTTCCCACTTTGAAATATCTTATTTTAACTCTTTTGGTGGCTTTAATTGTTATGCTAATAGTGAGGAGGAGAATGAACTCACGATTTATGAACATTGGATCAATATCACTAAAAATGAGTCTCATAAATACAAGCCCAGTGCTAAGGCCATCCAAATTTATGAAAATGAAAGGCTTGAAGAAGAAAGGCGTGAAAAAGAATGTAGGGAAAAAAATCATTTTGAGGAGCAAGAGTTGGATGCATTATTCGAATCCAATGACGATTTTTCTTTCGATATTTTTTAGACTAATGAATGTTTTCAACCAAATGAGGAATCCAATGAAGAATCACTTGAGCTTGAATTTATGTCCTCACCATTCTCATTCACTATTATCGAACCATTAAATCCATAACAAGAACTGGATGAATGTCTTGAGGATGTTGATCCGATTCTTGTATGGGAATGTTTTTTTGAGGTGCTTCATCTTACGGTCCATACACTTGGACGTGTCACTCCACCAGATCTAGTTGAAAATTTTGGGGAGAAGATTTTGAGGACAAGTAATCTTTGCTTAAATTATTTTCCAAGATGGACTCTTTCTGTTTGTGTGCTCCGCTTCCCATACTACTTGAAAAATCTTTGGAACGTGATTCATTTTTTCTTGGATCTCAATGGTACTTGTCCCCCTGTGCACTCAAATCCCTCATTACCCCCCTAAAATTTTTAATTGGTGATCGTTCATTTTTTTTTGCCTTGCACATGCCTTCGTTGTTCAAACGGAATTCTTATTTTTCGGACGGCTTGCTTTTTAGTGGGGGCAAACCATTAATCCCTCAAAGTCAAATTGTATTTTGGGTGGACCCTCAAATTTTTTGACTTTTAGTGTATAACTTATTAGAGTTTCAAATCATAGGTTGTACATAATTAGCTTTTTCTTTTTTCCTTTTCTTTTTTTTATAGTTTAGATTAATTAGTTAAAGTTTTTGTTATTCTTTTTGCTATGCTTGGTTCTAACATGTTTTGTAAATTCAATTGGCTCGCACTCATCGGGATCGCTCCATTTGGGTAATATATTTCTTTTCCTCTCTTTATGTTGTGTTCTTGATTCTCATTGAGGACAATGCAACATTTAAGTTAGGGGGTGTGGGATATTCTTCCCTTTTATTGTTTAGATTCATTGATTCGATCACATGATCTTTCCAAGTGTTTTAAAAATTGGAATTTAAATTTTTCAAAAATATCACCTTTATTCTATTTAAAGTCTCAAATTGTTAACAATCAATTGCACTAAGCCGAAAATTGACCGAAGATGGAAATTGAAATAAAATTGACGACTTAACGAATAAGTGTGGAGATTGATCAAACCCGGTGAGATTTCGAGCCTTTCAATTTTTTATGAGTTTTTAAATCAATTCGAGTTTATGATTAACTCAAAGTTCTTTTCAGCGTTTTAATAAGTCATTGATGATCTCAATCCTTTGTTTTGATCGGTTATGGAAAATGTGCGAAATGTTGTCTCAAAATTCATGATAAATATATCTTTAAAGTTGATTAATCTCGAGATGCATATGGTAATGTGATTAGCAATTTGGACAATGAAGTAGGCCCTCTTTTAGTTAACCCGAAAAATATTAGCCATAATAAAGTTGTGAAAAAATTATCCCTTTGCAACCCACTATGAGCCTAATAAAATATTTTCCTTTCGTTTGATAATTCGAAAAACCCAAATAGCCCGGAATTGAGAAAAATTGGAAATTCGTCAAGTAAGTCCAAAGTGTGTAAAAAAATGGCAAGAAAAGAAAAATAGCAAGAAAAAAGAAGAAGAAAAAAATGAATATAGAAAAAGAAAGAGAAAAATGAGCAAATGCCCGAAAAAGCACTAATGGACGTCATAAGGATATTTTCCAATTCCGAACATTCCGTCCATTCTCATTTTTATCCTTTACACTTTTTAACCCGAAAAGTCCTAACCGAGTACGAATGGCGAAATTAATTATTGCATGGAGAGCTAAGACATGAAAAGATAATACAAGAGATTAAAATGGTGTGATTAAGAGATGATGTTTCCCGTTTTCTAATAACTGTATTCTGATGATGAGATCTTCTCACCATATATTTCCTTCTTTTCAATTTTGTATGCGTGAATTTGTGTCCATTATATTTACTCTTTATATCATGCATACCGAGAGAAAATAACCACAATCCGAGTGATTCGTTTGTGAGTGCATCCGTAAGAATTTGAATCAAAATGAATTTTCGGAAAGTAACGTAATGCTCAATCGGTGGAAATTTGAGGTCTAATTTCTGGCTTTGCACACACACACACACTATGGTTTGAGACATTTGAAAATGAATTTATGGTGATTATTTTTCGAAAAGTTTAAATTGTATAATTTTTAAGTATTTTGATATTTATTTGAGTCAATAAAGAATTTTGTGGGTATATTCACTGCAAACCCTCACGAGACAAAACTCGTCCTACTAGGGTAACCTAGGGGTTTAAAGGCTTATTGCATATGCTCAATGCAATCGCTTGCCTACGAAAGTGGAATTTTATTTTAATAAAGGATTTTTCAAGAGTGGAATTTTGGTTATATTCATTTACATTGCTTGGGACGCGCAAAGTTCTAAGTTAGGGGGTGTGATTAGTCACATATTCTTTACATTTATGCCCTTAATTTTGGTATTTTTATGATCCCGTGCAGTGTAAATAGCTTGGATTTGTCTTGTATTTATGCTACTAACCTCTTTTGGCCATTATTCCGTGTTTTGTGTATTTATTATGTGTTTTACAGGTATTTCATGCAAGTTAGTGCGAATGAGAACTCAAAACAGTGAAAGAAAGCAAGAAATGTGAAGTTCAAGGGCATTTTCATAATTTTGCAGCCTTAGTCCGGAGGTGGGTCCAATTGGAAAGTTGAAGATATTCCAATGGAAAAAACGGCACCTCAATCCGAGCTACGGTGAATAAGTTACGAGGTTTTGAAGTTGCGAGATAATGAAGAGTCATTTTCAGAACTGAAGAGTCAAAACTCTTAAAATTTCTTGTTTAATTCATTTTTATTAGTTGTAAAGCGTGGGGAGGCAAGGGAAGAGTCAAAATTAGGTATTATAAAAGGCAAACCCTATTAGGAAGTGGGGGGAGTTGTTTTTCTCAAGTTGTAGGAGGCTAGTAGTTAATTTTTAGAGGATTCTTGTAACCAAGAACCCTAGTTTTGAAGTTTGGATACTATTCAAGATTCAAAGATCTATTCAAGATTCATCATTCATCCATTGCAAGTAATTTTAATTTATTGTTTTTATTGCTTTCATAGTTAGTTTAATTAATTGTTGCTCTCTAGTTTTCCAATCCCAATTCAAGTCATGTTCTAAATTTTTTAGATTTAGCTATGGATTCGTGTACTTTCAGTTTTAAGTTTTCTTTTATTTTAATCATGTCTAGCTAAGTTTTCAAGGGTTGGGGTACATGAACTCATTCCGAGATAAATTACCCATGTAGAATATAGAGGGTAAATTAAATATTGACCGAATCGTGTATGGAAATTATACGAACATAGCCGATCTTTTAATCTCTCTTGCCCTAAGTACTTGGGATGTTTAAGAACACTATGCAAGTGTAATTGCCCATTCACCACTTTGTATTTAACTTTGATTTCATATGATGCGGGCTAGTTCCCTCATATATGTAATGCTTAGGATCTATAAAGATTGGATTTAGTCAAAATTTCAATTTGTAATTCTAGTATTCTATACGGTAATTTACTAAGGTTTGAGGGATTGTACTCCAACCTATGTTCTCTCATATTCATAAAATTCTTGGTGTTTTGTGCACGTAGTTTATTTTTTTTCATCACAAATTGGAAAAAATCAACCCATCAATCATCTTTTCTTTTCGTATCTTTATTATTCATCTTTTTCTTTTGTTTTCTTTTAATATCAAATTTAGGATTAAACTACCTTACCTTTGTCGTCACGTTCACACGCCCTAACTACTTGTGGATTTGATACCCAGACTCACCACTATACTCCTTAAGAGTGTAGTTTCAAGTTTAGGTTTTTTTGTATTGAGGTTGGAAGCCGATAACAACGACTAGCGTATTACATGGACGCTTGGTTTACACCTCGATCAATAGACTTGACTTTATTGCAACTTCCTTTTTGTGGTTGTGATTACTATTTTAATTATATGGTGAGGAACAAAATGATAGTTTTAATATCCCTCCTTAATTAAAAATTAAGTTAGTAAATAATTGAATTCCATTTTTCATTTTAATTGTATGATTATGAGTGTGTTGCTCATGATTTAGACATATGCTCTTAAGAGATTAATATGGTTGGTAGTTCAAATTCATTTCCTCTTTTGGTTTTATCATCCACGAACTGCTTTTAACAAACTTGATTTTTGTAAACTCATTTCCTCGTTGAAACTATAAATGAGCTTTACTGTGTGTTGTTTGCAACAAAAATAAACAATTTTATTAGAATTATTTATTTCATATTTTACTAGATTGAGAGCAGATCCTGAGAAGAACGTGAATGGAGCATTAAAATGAAAGCTATTTACCAGTCGACCAAACAAATGAACACTAAAATAGTAAAACAAATAATTGAGCTTTGGGTAGAGATTTTAAAGGGAGATTCTAATGAATCAAAGTTGGGCTTGGATTGCTCGAAGTTTGAGGAGGCAAAGAAAAGTCTTAAGGAAAGCAAATAGAGAATGAAAACATGCAGATTCAAATATGAGGAAGGAAGAAGAGCATAGAAAGGTTGTATGTTTCTTAGCTCATCAATTTAGGTCAATAGGTGCAAATATTCTTTTTGTTGGTTTTTCTTTTAGATTGGTCTAAGGATCCAATTCTAAAATAGGGGGTTTTTGTGAACTTGTTTATGGATTATTTTTATTTTATTTGTGATTTTTACTTTTGATTATAAGCTCGGCATTTTATAATGGGTTGTTGTTAGTTACTACAGCCTCATATACTTATTAAGGACAATATTTCATGTATCTCATTACTACAACATGTTAGAATGATTTATGCACTTAGGGATCCTGTTATTTCATTTTCATGAATTATAATAGTTCTCCTTTTTAATTAATTACTCATTAGTACTTCTTTTTGTATAGATTTTGAGTTTAACCTTTTTGTTGGACTGTTGGATTTTTTTAACAGGTCGTATTGTTTGTGGTGGGGAGGGGGGTGCTTTTAAAAGGTTATATTATAGCTCAATTGATTTGAGGCTTTTGTATCAGTTAATCATTCTAATTGATTTGAGGTTTGATGTTTTCTTTAACTTTCAGGTGTCTCGAACATAAGGTTATCACTAGCATGACACAAGGTTATCATTTCTTTCTTTTTCAAGTGTTTAAGCCCGGTATTTCTTATGTTTTTGGTTTCATATTAAGAGATAAATTATTGAAAAAAGTACATAATAAGTCATCTATTAATGTTTTATGGACTTTAAGTTGGTACAGAGAGAGTGGTCCAGGTTTGCTGATGATGGGGTCAGTGTGTTGGAGTAGCGGGGAACTATTTGACCGATGATAAGGTATAAGGTAATAAGGAATCGGATATTTTGGATTCAGATTCATTACCTTATTTTCTATTATATATTTTTTTGAAGTTGTATTACAAAATTTACTAAGAATTAATAACAAAACCATTTTATCGTGATGTATGTGACATTCAATTTCTAGGCATGTACATTTATTACCATAGTAACACTTTACATATATGCGTATGAAATTATCATTTGACGGTTGCTTGGTTGTGTCCCAATTGGAAAGAAATTGACATTTCATGAATGTAAAGTACTCAGAGGATATTAAATTAATCAAAGTACATTATGGGATAATTCTTAACAATTTTGGTCTTTTTGATTATTTATACATTGATGTTTTTTGTGGGTGTGCACGAGTTTATGAATTTGCAAAAGAGATAAATATGCAACAATTGTGTTTGAGTAAGAAGTTCGTCAATTGAAGTAAATGTCATAGGAATGTGGCGTAGAGACATGAGAATTAACGTGTGACACATGATGGTGTAGCAAAAGTTATTACACGACTTCCATCAGGACAAGTCTACTTTTTTGTTTCATTTTTATTATATGCTTTGGTGGTAAGATCCTACTTTTTTATTTTATTTTTATTATATGATTTGGTAGTAAGAAATGTCTAACGTTTGTATATAAAGTATATGGAAGCATATAATATTTTTGGATTTATTGTGGCTTTTGTTGTTTTGTACTGGTTCAATGAAGTGTTGGTATTGGAGTATCTTTCATTTCTTAAACATGGATGGTCTTATAAAGGAAATTATGTTCAAATTTTCGAAATTGTTTATACCTTTTCTGTTATAAAAATTATTTTGACTTAAATTATACATGATTCAATTCTTGAAAAAAAAATCTTGCCATTACAGGGGAGATCGTTTTATAAACAAGTAAAACTCAACCCAATTTTTTTAAATTATCAGATTTAGCATTAATAATACTATAATTGATATTTTGTTCTTAAATAGGGTGAATTGTCTCATAAAAAAGAAAATTTTACCGATTTTTTATACTAGTAGGTTCTCACCATAGGTTACTTAAAAAATTGTTTATCTGTTGCGAACTAAATACGACGTATGGTCCAATCAATGACGTACACTTTTAAAAATTTGCGTCGTGCCTTCAGGCATGGGCATACCCTAGTGTGTATATATATATATATATATATATGGTAGAAATGACTTTTCGGTGTATGTTTTCGTCGTTGCTTGAAAATTCCTTCTAATCAAAAACCTTATATACCTACAAAATAAAACAATCTCAAGTGCAGAGGTAAGTAAGGGTATAAATCCACTTTCAAGGTTGTAAAGCAAAGGGAACAGAATTGTAATTCACTTTTTATTTTCTTTTTGTGGTTTTTCACTTTTCTACTCTTTTTTAGCTTTTTCAAATATTAAAACAATTGGGTGAGGTGGTGTTTAAAATAAACTAAACTAAATATGATATGATAATAACTAAATAGAAAATCACTAAAATGGAAAATAAAGTCTAACACTAAAATAAGAGATAAAGTGAGGTAAATAATTGTGAGAACAATCAAGGAGTGGGATTACACCACAAATTTTAGTTATTCTAATTAATTAATTTAATTATTTGAATTCTCCCAAATTAATATCAAAATTACAAACCAACTCTCGTTGCAAGTGTAATTATAATAGTAACTAGTGGCGGAACCAGGATTTGACGCTGGGACGGGCTAACGTCGGGGGTTCGGGTTCGGGAGCCCCCGAGCCGAATTTTTTTGAGGTTATTTAAAAAATTTTGACGAAAATCATCAAAATTCCTATTAAGGGTGGGCTGAATTTAAATTTCGGGTGGGCTGAAGTTAAATTTTAACACTACTTTTTTTTTTTTAATAATTAACACTACTTTTTTTTTTTTTAGGGGCGGGCTGGAGCCCCTCCCCCCCCCCCCCCCCAGCCTACCTCTGGTTCCGCCCCTGATAGTAACCTTTTAAAAAATTAAGTTTAACACCCCACAACTCTAGAAAATAGATCCACACTCCTTTTAATTAATCACCCGCTAGGATCGATCAATTAAAATTTATGTCAATCTTACAAAATAAATTTAGAGTTGAAATTCAAGTTATAATACCCTACATAAGAAACCCCTATCTCTAGTTCGAATCTAAAATGGGTATTATAACTAGAATTTCGATTTTCTCTCGAAAATCATTTACCCTCTCTCGAGGCGTAAATTTAAGGGGAAGGATCAAAATTAACATTCAAAGGGACTTTTCAAGTAATTAAAGTAATAAAAATAAAATAACATCAAATAAGGGTTTTACCCCACCCCTTGAAAGGGGATTTAGCCTAACATAATATGAAATATGACAAGTTAATAATCAAAGGCATAAAATATATGAGATGAGAAAAGAACAATCAAACCCCAATCTCTTGATGCTTAATTGATCTTCAATCCATGAGTTGAAATTCATAATCCATCAACTTGAGTGATCCAAACAGTATTACATAAAAAATTCACTCAAATTAATCCTCATACATTTATCACTCAATAATCTCAAAAAATAAAAACTATTTACAAATATTTCTACCTAATTTATTCTAACATAACTCTCTACTTTTCTCTCTCTATTTCATGATCAAAAAGCCTCCTCTCAAATGGGGTCTTGAGTCTTCATTTATAGTAGATACATGGAGCATAAAAATGGGAGAACAAGACTGTATGAAATATGGAAGGTATGGGTGAGGGTTAATTTAGAAATTAATGGAGGGTACATGTGGTTTGGGTGTGAGGTCATGATAGTGGGGAGAATGAGGGTAATTTTGGAATTGAGTTAAGTGGATTAGTTTGGGGGTAATAAGGGAAAAAGGGTATAAGTGGGTTTAAGTGGCACATGGGGGTTTATTGAGTTTATTATTTGGTTTGTTTGGTTTTGGTTTGGCAGATCGTGGCTATATGGGTGATGTGGGTTTTATGGTTGAAGGGTGGTTTCGGATCCGGTTGGTTTCGCCGGAGTTTAAGGAAATCGGGTCGCCGAAAGGAGTGAGGCAGCGCGCCGTTAAAGCAGTCGCCGGCGACGGGGAGAGGTGCAAAGGGTCGTGACCGGTTTGCTATGGGTCGAAGCAGGTCGGAGGTTGTTCCGGGGGATGCCGCCGCTGGTGGGACGCCGGAAGTATGGGCGCGGACAAGGTCGTAGGGTCATAATCGGGCTGGGCTGGGGTAGGAACGCCGACGGAGGAGCAGCAGGTCGGCAGTGACAGCGGGTGTCTCCGGCGAGGTGTTTTCAGGTTATGATTGTTGAGGTTTTGAGGTTTGACTGGAAGTAGATGTGGGTATGTGGATATGGTGGTTTTGTTAATGGAGGTTAGTGGTTTTAGAAGAGAGATGGGAGAGAGGGTGAAAGATTGAAGATGATAGGGGGAGGGTTTGTGTGTGATGAGGGTGTATAGTGTTAGGGTGTGGGTAAGGAGGTGTTTGTGTGTATTAGGATGTAGGATATTAGGGTGTGAGTATGGGTTTAGTGTAGGTGTAAATGGTGTGTATGGGATTTAGGTGTTAGTGAGTGTGTTTAATTTGTGACCCCTAAAATAATAAAGATTCAACTAAAATAAAACGAAAAATAAATATAAAATCTAACTAAAAATAACACAAACTAAAAACAAAAAGTGTTAAAACTAAAAAAAAATAAAATCCTAAGATATAAAAAACTAAAATAATAAAACAAAAGAAATAAAAAAATGAAAACAAAAATCCTAAAATATAAAATCTAATAAACTAAAAATAAAATCCTATAACTAATCCTAATAAAATAAGACTACACTAAAAACTAATAAAAATCAAAATAAAATAAAATTATACTAATGACAATAAAATAGAAAAATAGAAAATAAAACCTAAAAAATACTAAATAAATGTACAATAAATCCTAAAAATAAAAATGACTCAAACTAAAAATCTAAAAAATATTAAAAAGAGACAAACAAAACACACACATGGTTTGGGGTACGTTTAGGGACGGTTTAGGGTACGGTAGGATAGTGGACAGGGGTATTTAGCACCATTTTTTGCACAATTTCCTTGATTTAAGCGTTCGAACTCTGAAATGCACAATTTGACCTACAAAATAAACATTTAAGAACATAAGACCCGTATTACCGAGAATTAGCAACTAAAGTACGTCTATTCGGGGTATAAAATGTACAGTTTTGGGTGCTTATCACTAAATAACAAAAACAATACACAAACCACAATTAGATTTATACACTAGTGTAATATCAATGTGTCCAAATATGTGAAATGGAGTGAATGGGTGTGAACTGGAAATAAATGAATTTTGACCCAATTATTCAAAAATATCCAAAGATTTCTAGTTGGCCGCAAAATCCATCAAACTAGGATTTAGCCTCAAGTTATGTAAAGTGGACTCAAAGAAGAAACGTGCATAATGCACACAAGCCTAGAATTTTGATGATTTTACTGATCAATAGTGTCATGACATGGTAAGCATAACTAGGATTCATTGTGCAACCTGTTGATCTTCAACTATAACAAACTCAAAAGCTAACCAAATATCATATTTTCACTCAATTTTTTTAAGATGCCATTTTTGAAAATCAACCAAATAAACATGTTGGACTTTAATCTTTTTTTCGCATCTCATTTTTTAAGGCTCTTGTCAATAATGGTTTTTTCGCAAAGGAGATTTGCTCCTTTCTTAGCTCTTTCTTGTGCACCCTCATACATTCAATAAAAATTCAACATACTCACATGCAACGGTTCTTTCATGCACAAATTTCCCTATAGTCGAAAGATATTTAGATGACATGATTGAAAGGAGAACATATCACAGCTCAAATATAACATGTGAAGTTAAAATCCAAAAGGGCTCATGTATGTGTGTGAAGAGGCATGTGTAAAGTGAATACATTAAGCAACTCATTTTTGAACTACTCCATACAAGCATGAATAAGAATAATCTAACCCTTGAAAATCATAATCAAATGTCTTAGACACATAAAAATATGGAAGAAGGTGGATTCAAGCACATCGATATTCCATACAAAATGTGTAAAACTAACCTAAACATAAACAAATATCTTTTTGAGTTTTGTAAACATTTTTTTCTTTTCGAAATGACTCATAAGAAAAACAAAATCTTTTTCTATTTTTTTCACAATAAGACCTAAAAAGGAAAATTAAAATATAAAATACTAAAACCACATACAACTAGAAAACATATATAACATGAACTACAAAATCTAGTGTATGCAAGTATGCAAACACAATCAACCATTAGATTTATCATAAGAAGTATCATGTGCAAGCATTCGAGAATCAACAAGTCTAGCATGTAAAGCCTCCAAATATGATGTTCTTGGGTTTTGGGAACCTCGGTGACTCTAGACTTAGACTTCCTAAGACCATCTCTAAGATCAAAGAAAAAATGCCTAAGGTGACCTTTTCTACCACAATCTGTGCACGTATAAACATGAGAAATGTTACCCTTGGGTGGAATTTTTCTATTGTTCCTAGCAACGGTTGACTCTCTCAAAAGCATGGTTTTGTCATTAGTAGTGGAAGCATTTGGAGTATCGAAACCTATACCACAATAGTTATCTTTGATTTGGACGGTGGAAAAAAATGTGTCGATATCGATTTAAATAAATTCGTAGATTCCAAATTCAAACTTAATTAATTAGAGTCAATTTTTAAACCAAGTTATTTCAGCCCGTAAACACACAACTATGTGTGTGTGTATGTGTGTGTGTGTGTGTGTGTGTGTCAAACCATCATAAACACAAATATGCTAACACACAGATTTCAGGAAAAATCCCTAAACGGCAAAACCTTTTATTTCACTATGAATTAAATCGCAATTTACAATCACAATGAAATCTGGAATAAGTTTACCTCAGCAAACCTACATAGACACGCAGCCTAGAGTCAGTAACGGATTCCATGCAATGAACCCTTATGAATCACAGTCCAATCTTCAGCAAAGGAACACCCTCAAGTAATCCTCAATGACACACAGTCAACAGCCCAGTACCATAAAAGGCACCCAAATCAACAGCATAAAATTTCAGCAACAATACGTCTTAGGTTCCACAAAACAATTCACATAAAAGTAATTGGGATTGTGAATTGAAAACAAACTTTGAACCCTTAAATGGGAGAAGAAAATGATTATGCTCGTAGCAGTTATCGAACCAAACAAATTATCTCTCTCTAAAAAAGTATTCTGATAAAACTAACTTCTCCAAATCCAAAATGTAAGATGAATGCCCTTTATATAGAAATGATTAAGGCGACAACTTATTTGAACCAGAAGGATCGTCGCTCGAACGATGTTGCATCTCGCCTGAACGATCATAGTTGTCATCCGAACGAAAAATCATCTCACTTGAACCATCCTGATCTCGTTCGAACGAGATCAGTGTCAATCCCTAGGCTCGTTACAGGACTTAGGAAAAAACTCTTAAACTTGAAAATCTTTCTGAACGAAAACTAATAGGTATGTTTTATAAAACCTTTTTCAAAGAAAACTTTATAAAAACATTTTTTTATTTTTAGAAAAACTTTTTAGCCCCTATAAAAAAAATTCCAACACTTTTAATATCAAATGCAAATAGACCTTAAAAATATTCTTAACAAAATCATCTCGTTGAGCTTGAATGTTGAAGATCACTTGATATTCAGATCCGTCTTTGGTAGATTTAAACTTGCCCAATTCTTCGATGACTTGTATCAGTATACGAAATATAAAATTGTAACGGGACTCACAAGATAATGTTCTTATATATCTCCCCCTGTGTCTATGCCGGTACAACATAAAAACATCCGAATAATCGAAAAATGACCTATACAAATCTACCCTCCCATAAACTCAAAAGTGGAAAGATAAAATGCAAAGTCTTCAAACTTTTCTTAAAAAAATCTTCTTTTCTCATCAGGGTGTGCAACATGATCTTCAATTTTGAACCTACACACATGATACAAAGCAAATACCTTCGTGACGCATCGATTTTGAAATTTTATAAGAATAAATCAATTAATATAATCAAATCTCTCCCATAATGCAAAAACTCCCCCATAATTCGCCCCCCCCCCCTTTTTATTTGTCAGAAATAGATAAGGAAATGAATAAACAAAAATAAACATGGAGTTATCATGACAAAGATTCATAGAAAATATGAATCAAACTACGTTCATGCAAAGGCAAACTCAAAAGCTTCCACAAACTATTTTTGATTTTTCAATTTTTCTCAAACAAAAAAATGCAAAAATAATTATACAAAAATCACAAACCATGAATTTACATTAAGACAACCAAATCATGGAAACAGGATGAATGGGGGGTGAACATATTCGATAGGCAAATCAATGCAATCAAACATAACATATGTGCACGATGAATACATGCACTCCTAATGAAAGAATCTCAAAATCGTTCTTAGGTGTCGAAAGTATTGAATTTAAATGATATCGACTCAATCCATCAACATATCAAAGTCAAGAATGATTCTCACACCAATAACATCTAAAACTATGTAATGCTTTTTCATAACGTTGTCAGGACGTTCAAACCCGTTTTTCATTTCTTTCCATCCAAACTCCCTCATAAATAATAATCATTATATTTTCATTTTTTTGGTGGCCCCTTTTTGGCATATTTATCTTTTTAGGTGGCCTCTTTTAAACGGTGGCTTTCACAATGAGTTAATTTTATACTCTCGCAACCCTTTCCCATGAATCACTCGTCATATTTTGTTGTAATCCTCACGGTAAACGGTTTTCACATGCACTACTTTCATTGTCAAGTTTTATCACATATGGTTCGTTTTAAAGACAGAATTGAGATGACAACACTCCGACCAATATGTGTTAAACAAGTACAATAATCGAACAAATTCGTGCAAATGTGCATTATAGGAACTCGTGAGTCAAACATGTAGGTAGTTACACTAAATTACATCTCAATGACTCCAAATAGTGTAAAGCACAAAATGAAATGATGATGTATATCAAAGCACTATCAAATCGTCACATGGATATGGAATGAAATTATGACTCGATCATCCTAAATGTCCATTCATATATGGTGTAAAAACAAAATACAAAACTCTTTTTGACTTTTTTCAAATATTTTATCAAAATAAAATCTTTCTGTATTTTTCAAAAGCAAAAATCTAATACAAAAAAGTACATACTAGCAATAGGAAAAATTATCATCATGCAAATCAACCTACACTAGCAAACAAGTCTAGACCTCAACCATTGGGTGCAGTGGAGTTTCCAATGGTGGTGAAATCCTATGAAAAACCTCAATCAAATCATGTGAAGTCTTGACTAAAAAAAATTTTTGCTCCCTAATATGTGCAAACTCTCTCATGTAATTCGGAGCATCAGGTGTGGGTGCGTGTGTGTGAACACGTGTAATAGCAAAACGTGACACATGATCCAACTTAAAACAAAACACCCTAAGGTGTCATCTTTTCTTGCAATGCGTGCAAACATGAACACGCCTAGTAACACCTCTCTCAAAACATCTCCTACACGCTCTCATATCAGGTACAGGATGCCTAAGTGGGTTGGGTTGAGAGTCATGTGAGTCTAACACTAAATTAGGAACCAACTTGGGTGCAACTTGTGATGTGGAAGCACCGTCGTGACTTATTCCTAAACTCTCACCTCTACCCAAAATGGGATTGAGAACCATCTTTCCAACCTTCTTAGATGCGTTCTCTAAATGGACTTTGACCTCCCAGGCACATTCAAGATCACTCTCGAGTTGGGATACACGTGTCGTCAAACTAGACTCCGTATTGGTCAAACTACTCTTTTTCTTACTAAAGTTATCAACTGTTCACTCAAAGAGACCTTCACCTTCTCGAGTTGACTCGCTTTCGCCTCAAACTCCCTAAAAATCTATAGTTCTCTCTCTCTCTCTCTCTCCAAATCTCTCACCCTAAGACTCAACTCCTTATTCAATTTTTTATTCTTTAAGGTCTCGACGTACAAATATCTCAATGCGATCTGGAGTTCAGTATCACCCTTACTAGCACATTCACTCTCTCCATCGCTAGAAACACTCAAATTATCCTCGAGATTTTCACGTGCACAAGTATCCTCATCATAGTGGTACAAACTGGGTGTGCTCACGTTACTAGTAAAAAAAGCAACAAACTTTCTTTATGAAGACTCATCCTCGAAATCATTCACATCATCCTCATACACTACTTATGCTCAGGTGGTGGATGTCTCAATATTGCTATGGCAAGAAGACCAATTATTAGAAGAAGTTGGGCAAGAGATAAGAGTCTAATGTACAAGGAGGTGAGAATAAGGGTCGAAATGACCAAGTTTGGAAGAGGCAGAGAACAAATCAAGGACAATAGGGTGAATACAACTGGGGATGAATTCAGGAACCATCAGGGGTGCATGTTTTGTCTGTGGAAAGATAGGGCATCGAGCGGCTCAATGTAATAAGAGGGAGGGTCAATAAGGCCAAGCGACACAAGCCCAATCAGGGAAGGTTGTGCAAGGGCAACAAGGTATAGACGTACAGGGACAGCAAGGACTGAGGCCAGTTCTCACAGCAGTTAGTGTTTAGAAAGCACCGGTAGCGTCAGGTGCGCAGGGGGTGGTCACTACACCAACCAATCTCAATTATGGGAGGGACTATGTACCTCAGGTTCATTCAGAGCAGGATAGATTGTGTGTCTAGTGGTGTATCGTGGTATGTAATACCTTCTTAGATACCTGTATATATATATATATTGTATTTTTGTTAAGGATTGCGTTCAGGGAGATTAGGTGTATGGGCGCCTTATTTCCTTTTTACAAGATTTACGCGTTGATGTGTATGCTTCGTCTAATTTCGAGGATGAAATTCTTTGCTAGTGGGGAAGTATGTAACACCCCGTGTTTTTATTATTTAATTTAATTAATTAATTAGGGAATATTCGAGAAAAATAAATTTTTGGATTTAAAAATTTTTATTGGTTAAATATGTTTGTTATGATTTTAGAAGAATAAAACTTCAAGCGGAATTAAAATCAGAGTTAAAACGGATTTTTAATAGATTTTTAAAGTTTATCCCTTATAAAAAATTTAAGCGGAACTGTCAGTTTTTCTGGGCGATCGATCGATTGACGCTAGAGGTCGATCGATCGACCCCGTTTATTAGAGTTTGTTTAGGATTAGGACTCTTAATCACTATATAACCTTAATAATCCGTATGGGGACTTCTCATAATCACTTTTTCTCAAGTTTTTCACCAGAGAACACTTCCAAATATTTTTTCTCTCAACTATAATCATCAACCTCCAACATAATCAAATTTTTGTCACAAGTTTTGGGAGGCTTAATTTGGGTTTAATCAAGTTTGTTCAAGAACACTCATTTGTTAATTTTTCGAGAGGAATCCAACCGTGCTACCAGTTTTTCTTCAACTTAATCTCAGGCATGAATACTCTATTCGTTTCCTTTAGTATTATGCGTTTTAAGTGTCGCCTAAACACTTAATTACATGTTTTCTTAAAAATAATCAGTAACTTAATTAGAGAAAGTGGACACTAACTATGGAGCTGTTTTTATAAAATTTTCTAATTTGAATAATATTCATAACCCTTTGGGTACGCATAATTGATGAGTGGATTTTGGGTTTTATGGGCATAGGTTGCATATAGAAAAACCCTAGTTTTGTAATAAATGAATTTGGGGGCGTATCACTCATGTAATTTGTGTTGAGGTAATTAAATTTGAATTATGATATTTTAAATGATGAAATAGCCGTATATCTAATTTAAAATAATTACATGAGATTAATTGGGTGTTTATGACGAGATGATAATTAAATTAAGATTTAATGGATTGAACTATCATGCGTAGTTTGGAACATTGATTTATTATGCATATTTGTGTGACTTGTTGGTATTATTAAATATCATTGTGACGACGGGTTGCTGGTATTATTTCTCTCCCTATATTTTAGAATTCCTTCTAGGAATGGGACTAGTAGGTAGGCCTTTTTATGATTTACGCCTTCTAAGTATGGGACTAGTGAGGGTAAATTATCACGGTTTTTTCATGTCAGGGGTGAGATGATTTTTATTACTTTGTCGTCGTTACGCTAGTCTAGTTATGAGACTAGGTTGAGATTTATGTTAGAAAATCCTCCTATACATAGGGTATGACGTATTGATAACTTGGGGACCCTTAGATATGGGACTAAGGAGTATTTTGAGGATCTCACATCGATAAAAAGGGTGGGGTAACTTGAAATTGTGAATTGAGAAAATTGAGAATTAATACCTAAGATAATAAGAGGGGTATTAAAATATATTAGCGACACAATCAGCGAGGTCCGACGGTTTAAACGGGCTAGTCGGCATTTTATATCGTGTCCTGTGTGGAACCTCGTCAATCAGCGGGGGCCGACAGTTTAAACGGGTCAGCTGGCATTTTGACTAGGGGATGTGTATTTTACTGGAGAAATCACCCGAGGCAGGAGGACCGCCCTAATAAACTGAGGAATAATAGAAGTTGGTTAATTTAATTAAATTAATATCCTCGGACTTGGGAATTTAAAATCATATTGGTGTGCCTTTTTAAATGGGAATTCCTTCGGGTAGTTAGTGATTATATTTATCACGTTTAATTATCTCATTTAATTTAAAATACTCTATTGTGATATTTATTGCGTATAATGCTACTCTCTGGATTCAAGGATCCTATTTAAGGGGAGTAGTGTGTATTCATGCTCGGGGCTCTGATCTCGCGCATTGACTAACTTTTCAGGATAAGATTTGGAGAAGCTGCATAGGATTATCGAAGTTATCATTTAAAGGTGCAACTTGTGTTGTCCATTTAACGGCATAGTTTAGTTAGACTTTTCTTTTCAGTCGTATTTAATTATGAGACTTCATTTGAGATTTATTAGGTCATTCAGTTCCAAAGTTGTTTAGAGGATTTCTGTTGGATTATTCAGATCTTTACTATTCAGATTTTATTTGATTATTATTGGAGATTGAATTTATTCAGAGTTAGCATGTGATGGATCTTTTATCGCTTAGTTGTTTATGATCATTTGATATTGATTCAAATATTTATATTATGGACTAATTTATTTATATCTCATATCTGTCTCATGCTAAGAATGTAATTTATTTAGTTCACGCCCGGCATAGTTCGGCGGCGGTTGCTGGCCACCCCGTCTGTTGGATTTTGAGGGGTGTGACATTATTTTTTGATAGTGATGCTGAGAATGAAACAACTGAATATTCTAATTTAATTTAATAAAGGACTGATCACCCGATATTTAATTAGGCGAGGTGTTACACTGACCCATGATGGCATAAAATTTACTCACAACTCGACCAATAGCGCCAAATTGTCTTGACCGAGCTCACAAAATGGTACTCGTTATGTTGGTTCTCCTTCTTTAAGAGCTAGACTACTACTACACCAAATCTGCCCATTTGTCAAGGTCATTGACCTTGACAAATCCACCTTGTCAAGGTCAATGACCGTGACATTTCGAGGCGAGACAACTTTTTTTGTCACGGTCGTGTCACTGTCATTGACCTTGACACAAAACTCGCGTTTTGTGTCACCGTCGTGTCAAGGTCAATGACCGTGACACGTTTGTCACGGTTTATAACCATGACAAAGCCGCGACCCTTTTTTAAAAAGTTGTCACGGTCTTGTCATGGTCAATGACCGTGACAATTCTGGGCAGAATTTAAAAAAAACTGCTGGGCAGTATGGCCACTGCCACTGCCCAGCAGTATATTTGTACCTGTTATAGCAACGTTGTACCTGTTCCAAACATCATATATCCGAACAAACTAAAGATAATGCAAATATATATTCAAATAAGAAACTATTTAAAAAGAAACAACATCACCATCATTTTATCTCAAATCTACAAACTATTTGCATGGAAAAGAGATTTTGTACCGCGACGCTCGGGAACACCTCCTTATCCTTCCTTTCTCGTCCGAATAGCCACATAAGTATAGAGCATATGTGGCCTACCCTTAGGGCCACTCCCTGTCCCCTGAATTGAAATAAAGTAAAATTAGTATCCGCCCCTCAAATATAGATAAATATAAATAGTAATTGAAATCGAAATCGAAATTGACATATAAATATAAATACATTACCTGTAGTGTCACTCAAACAGCTAACTTGAGCTCATATGGCACCTCCTTCCAACTAATGTACCCCGGGCAATCGTGTCAATTATAATTCTCTTCATATCTAAACACTAAGAAATACCATAATCCTATGGAGTTATGCGTTGCAAATTCCTTCCAACCGTTGTGTAGCCAAAAATCAACAGTTGAAGTTGTCAATTCCACCTTTCAATGGTCTCCCATGTTTTGCTAGAAGTTCCAAGTGGTGGGGTATGGAAAGTGGAATTGACAACTTCAACTGGTGATGTTTGGCTACATAACGGTTGGGAGGAATTTGCAGAGCATCGCTCCATAGGATTATGGCATTTCTTAGTGTTCAGATAGATGAAGAGATTCAGTCTCCTCTCCACAAATAGGACACCCCAAATAACTATGTACTAATCACCTATTAAAGGTAAGAAGCGTATATTCATGGATTAGTATAAACAAAACTTAGATGTAGTTGGAATATTTATGTATTAATATCCTCTCCACACACGCACACTACATAAGAGTGAAAATGATAAAGTGCAGATCAAGTAAAAGCATTAAAAATGGATGTTTCGGTACAAATTGAAATATTTATTACAAATTGAAAAATTGTTTCAAATTCGGGTTATCATCAAAAATGGATTGATATTCGGTAGGAGCAGCCAAGTCATCCACACTACTATTTAGACGCCTTGGCGCATGTTGGACAATTGACCACGGCTCGTTGTTGATATACTCCGAGTAAAACACTTGCTTAACCTTTTGAAATGCACAAACAAATGGCTCATCGCTCACGTGGTCGTTGCTCCTCAACTTGGATAAGTCAACCATGATCAAATTGGTGACAGGATCAACTTTACAAGCATTTTTATCCTCAACTCTTACCCATTCACAGTAAAATACAACCTCTTTGAAGCTTATATAATCCAATTCAAATATATTTTGGATTACACCATAGAAAGTCATTTCAGCTTCAACGAGGTTTTTATCTTCTGTGCTCGCTCGAAAGAAAGTAAGAGCTTTGTATGAAATTCCTGAGTTCTGTACATTTGTACTTTCCTCGTACACTTTAGCGCCGAAAATGTAACCGTTCAATCGATACTTTTTGTACTCTTGTGCCACGAACAAGGGTCCAGTGGCTAGACGAGCAAGCCTTGATGTCGCATCACCCATCTTTAGGAGCTGAGAATATAGATAAATTAATTATATTAGTGGTAAAATTTGAGTGTAATGTAACGTTATATAACGACTGTTTTCATTATAATTACCTCTTGTGTCAACCATAGCCTAAATTCGCTGTCTGATTGTACCATTGTTTTTCGTCTTTTATTGTTCTCACAGGCTTCATATTTACTGCATATTATAAAATTTATCATGTATAAAATAATCTAAAATAATGTTAAACATTATAATATTCGAAACTTACTTTTTCCATTCTTCGACATCTTCATGTGTGTCAAATAGATAATGAGCTACTTGTTCATGTTGCAAACTCGTTAATTTCACTCGTTTTCCCATCACATTACCACCATCATTGAGGAATTCATCAGTGTCATCAACGCTGGTCGAGTCAGGCATATATTCCCGAGTATATATTGATGACTCCACGGTGATGTATTCCTCTGCAATTGATCCTGCAATATATCGCGTATTCTTGACGTAATCTTTAAAAACTTTCATCAATCTTTCAAACGGATACATCCACCGATATCTAACTGGACCACAAAGAAGTGCCTCGTCGCATAGGTGTACCAACAAGTGAACACTTATGTCAAAGAATGCTGGGGGAATACACAAATCGCTTCGTTCACAGCCAATTTTGCGGCCACTATGTGTTCTCGATTCACTACCTTCTCACACAAGAGGGAGAAGGTAATACTAATTTGCATAATAGCCCTACGCAAATCCTTGTGCTTAGAGAAACAGTGCTTAAACAATAGAGGAACCAATTGCATGATCACATGCCAATCGTGGGACTTACACTTACGTAAATCATGAGTAACATAATTCACAATCCTTTGCAAGTTGGACGAAAAAGTAGATGGGCTCTTCAAATTATATATTGTGTCTAGAAGCACCTTCCTTTCCTCACTCGTCAAAGTAAACGCACCAGGGGGAATTATTGTCCTTCCCCTACTATATTCTTTCAACCATAGTTGTGGTTTAAGTTTTAACGTTTTAAGGTCTTTTCGTGCATTTTCTCCATCCTTCGAATGACTCCCCCCAAGGCAAGTACCCACAATATGTTCAGCGAAGTTCTTCTCTGCATGCATCAGATCCAATACATGGCGCACCGGGTTTTTCTTCCAATAAGGCAAGTCAAATAAAATTGACCTCCGAGACCATGCCTTTCTTATCTCAGTTTCATTCCCAGTTGGGGTCTTCTTATGCTTGACATTCTTAAATTTGGGATTCTTACCTGGCATATTTGGGCCACATTCAGAAGAATTACTTTCAATTTCTGAACCCGAAAGTTGTCTCGGCGGTAGCCTATGTTCAACTCCGCCCAATAAAAAATTAGAACCTTTCTCAAATCTGAAACTATGAGCTGGGGGTAAAAACCTCATGTGGCAATGCTATACATTTTTTTAAGCTAGAGGATAGACGAAGAGATTCAGTCTCCTCTCCACAAATAGGACACCCCAAATAACCATGTACTACACATCCGGATAATGTCCCATAAGCTGGAAAATCATAAATTGCCCACATAAACATAGCTTTCAGCGTAAACTCTTCTTTTCTAAAAGAGTCAAATGATTGTACACCCTCTTCCCACAACTCATTTAATTCTTCTACCAAAGGAGTCAGGTAGATATCAATGTCTTCACTTGGTGCCTTTGGCCCAGGTATCAATAAAGCCATCATCGAAAATTCAGGTCTCATACACTGTGAAGGAGGGAGGTTGAGTGGGGCTAGGATAACTGGCCATACACTCTGATTGGTGCTTAGATTTCCAAATGGATTGAAACCATCTGTTGATATAGCCAAACGAATGTTGCGTTGTTCTCGAGCAAAATCGGGATACTCATAATTCATCCTCCGCCAGGCAGTAGAATCAATAGGATGACGCATGATATTACCCCCTACTTCTCCCTAGCATGCCAAGTCATTGCCTCTGCAATCCATGGTACTGTGAAAAATCGCTTTAATCTAGGCCCAACGGGAAAATATTTCAATACTTTTTGAGGCACTTTTGAGCTTGTGACTTCCTTACTAGTAGATTGGACATATCTAGGTTCATCGCATACCAGACAACGATCGAGATTTTCATACTCCTTTCGGTATAGTATGCAGTCATACACACAAGCATGAATCGATTTATACTTCATTCCCAAACCTTTCAAACTGTTCTTCATAACAGGATAGCTATTTGGAAGTGTATTCACCTTGGGTAATAAGCCCTTCACCCATTTCAGAATTCCCGTCACGCTATTGCCAGACAAACCGTACTGCGTCTTCAAACTGTGCAAACCAGCCATGGCATGTAAAGTTGTTTGATCTTTCTCACAGCCAGAGTATAACGGTTGGGTCGCCTTAAATTTTAAGCTTTGGTAGTCATCGTCAAGTTTTATCGTGTTATCTTCACGAGCACTTGAATCTTCTACATCATCAGTAACCTCATTCTCCTCAGCTTCATAAACTCCGTACGCATCATCAACTAAATCCTCTAACATATTATGATCTATGTCGTCCCCTTCTTCATCTATTCTACTTGTTGAAGGTTGTTGTGAAGGTTGGTCGGGGACAAAAGGAACTTTCAATTCACCGTGAAAACTCCAAAATCGATAACTATCTTGCATACCCGATCTTAACAAATGTAGTTCAACTGTTTTCCACTCAAACACCTTACCATTCTTACACCTAGCACACGGACACGGAAACTCTTCATCATTATGACATCTCTTTGCATATTTCACAAATTCGTTAGCACCTCTGCGAAACACATCCCCCATTCTATTAGTCTCACCCATCCACTCTTTGTATTTCGGATATCCCATCACAGCTACCACAACTAAACACCTATTAAAGGTAAACAAAACTTAGATTTATAGTATGTTTTATTTAATTATCCCATCATTTAATTATCCTATTAAAGGGTAAGTGGTCCTATCCCATTCAAGAATGCATTTTTCTGTAATATACTTAACAGCTCATGCACATTGTTACGATTTGAAAAAAATTCGACAGCATATCCCCTTAGTTCTCCAAGTACACGACGTAGATTGACAGGTGTGAGTGTTATTTCAATTGGTCAATTAAAATAACAATCACACTTGTCAATCTAGTATGTACCCAGAGAACATTAAGATACGACTGCAGAACTTCCTCCAAAAGTAACAACTTTAAGCCAATAAGAATATTTTACAAAAATTATACAGTCTCAAACTGTCCAAACGGGACAATTCGAGAGATCTCATTACAGGGGTAATGACTCTCGAACGGGTCTAAGGCCTATTGAATGCGTACGCATAAGAACTATAATGCTAGTATCTATGCGCACTTTATTTAATTTCAAGTATGTTTCATATAATGGGTTAATTCAAATACAAAAATAAATTCATGGGTTAATTCAAATACAAAAATAAATTCATGGATTAATTCAAATACAAAAATAAATTCATGTATTGACCACATACACACACACACACACACACTATCTAAGCTATTCTATAGGAATAAAAACAACATTTTCAAAATATGAAGGGCTCACCACACATGCACACACACGCACATATATACACACATATATATACACACAAACATATATATAAATTATTATCAATTGAATTAATTTCATGAATAAAATTATTATCAATTTCAATGAAAATATCAATTATTATCCAATATATTTGAATGAATTATTTATTTTGAATGAAAATATCAACTATTATCCAATTATTATCCAAAAATATAAATGTAAATAATATTCAAAACCCCACCCACCCCCACCCCCTCCCGATGTTTATTATCTAATTATTATCCAACTATTATCAATTATTTATAAAATTGATGTCTACTTTTAGTGTTGTGTATATATGTTAGTTGATGCCATTATATTTTTAGCCTAATTAGATTCTAAGGTTATCTCAATTTATATTTTTCTTTTTCTATCTAATAATTTTCAACGTAAGAGCACAATACATAACGTATGTGTAAGTTCTGTCAATACCATTTCGTTTCAATTTTGTAATATTATGTTTTTTCCAAATATTTTAAAACTTATTAAATGGGTGCCCCACCCCACCCCCACCCCCACCCCCACCCCCACCCCCTGCCCCCTCCCCCCGCCACACACACCTACGCACCTACGCGAGCGCACACACACACACACACACCCCACCCCACCCCCTGCCCCCTCCACCACCCCCTCCCCCACCCTGCCCCCTACCCTGCCCCACCCCACCCCACCCCACCCCCACACACGCACACACATACACACATATACATATACACATACACACATAAATATACACACAAACATATATATAAATGGAAGAGAGAGAGAGAGAGAGAGAGAGAGAGAGAGAGAAAATCGACCTGAAAGTAGAGAGCGAGAGAGAGAGCAGCGTCGAGAGAGAGAGAGAGAGAGGGAGGGAACGGAGCGGGAGGAAAAAAAGAAGGGAGAAAGGGTTTTTGCTGTAAACATTGTCACGGTCGTGTCAAGGTCATTGACCATGACAAGTATTCAAAGAATTGTCACGGTCGTTGACCGTGACAAGTAAATTTGTCACGGTCTTGTCACGGTCATTGACCGTGACAATTAGTTATCACGGTCGTGTCAAGGTCAATGACCGTGACATAAAACGCGTGTTTTTTGTCACGGTCAATGAACTTGACAAGGCTGGCCGGCTGAGAGGTGACAATTTGCCCATTTTGGTGTAGTGTACGGTCCCCCACCACCTTTTATTTTATTTTCTCTATAAATGAAATCCTTGGGTGTAGATGCTGAATTCTTGTAATTAGGGGATCTTTATATTTCGATTATTTTCTTACAATGGCTCCCTCGAAAATTTTAGATTCTAAGCGTTTCTTGCCATGTGGTTTCTTCAAACTGGAGTGAGGGAAAGTTTCTTATTGATATTTAAAAAGAGAAGACATTGAAAGTGGTAATAAGGTTTCGAATAAGACTGAACATGCAATTGATGATGAACAAGATTAGATTTAGGAGGTATTTATACATTTATTGAAATATAGTCGTTAAAAATGGTTGTTAGTCCCATGGCAATCTATCTTTCGCGAGGGCCTTACCAGTATGGCAAAGGAACTGCCACGAGAAAGGTCACCTCTACTTCCAGCTTTGAACCAAAACTAATTTTTGAATAAGAAAAATGTTTTTGAGTAATTTAGAGTAGCATGTTTTTGAAAATGTTTAGGAGATGGTCTTATAACTGTACTATATTTATTAAAGAACCTAAGATTCATTTATATGCTAATTGAATCCATTTGCAAACTTATGTATATAATTATATGTAAATAGTAATTAACTTAGAATCGTAAAGATTCTCTTATCTTATAAAGACGTGTTGTAATAGTAATTAATTAACATGAAATAATGATGGTTTTCTTATTACACTTGATTGATCAAGATCTATTGTGCCATGCATTAACAATTACTTGATATTGCTTTTAATTTAATAAAATTTATATTGTATATATACTAAACTGTGTGTGTATATATATTGTGAATGAAATAATTAATTTAGGTCAAATCCTAGTGTTATATATGTTGGTATTTGCCTTGGTGGAAGCCTCATTTGTGACATTACATTTTGTGTCCTTTGACTTGCCGCTTTCAATTAATAACTAAACAAGTTGTTGTTTTGATTCGATTTTATAATCTTGGGAAAATAAATCAATCTTCTTCATCATAAATATTCAAGAGTACAAATTTTTTAACATAACTCAAAAGTGGATAATGATAACCCTTTTAGTGCATTTGTTAAAACATTAAAATTTATAGAACTTGGGGTAAATGCTTATTTAAGATTTTAATGTTTCAACCAATGTGGCGAACAAATTTGTACTCAATATCAAATGAATTTTAATATTACATCTGTGTATCAAACTATGGATTCCAACGAAGCAAATTTAATCATTAGTAAAGCCGAAGTCAACGAGGGTACTACCGTGAAGAAATTAAAACCTCAAGCTCGAGGACGTAGTTATGCGATAAAAAGACCTAGTTGCCATATAACTATTGCAGTGAAAGATATATCCTTAAGTGAATTTATAGAAACAAATTATTTTCTTGACTGCTCAAAAAAATGATAATTCCATTTTGAATTCCTTTTATTTATAGAGAATCCTAGGTGAGATGAAAATAAGAGAATTTGTATAAGAGCAATAGTTAGTTATACTAACTATAACTAAATCAAATGGAAATAGGATTGTCAACATATAGTTCATTTTTAGAACAACCCTTGATATAGTGTTTTAACTAGAAATGTATGGATGTTTATAAGGTCATACTTATATATCACATTGAACATTTAAATAATTAATGTGATAAAACTGTACTTAATTCTTACATCTAATATAATCATTTTAAAACGGTGGCTTTAGGTGCTATTGCGCCATTTGTAGAGTTCTCTATGGATGCCTTACTCCTTAATTTTCTCTATCCTCGAGTCTATTTCCCTTCCAACTCCAAACCCATATATATTGCTTCTCTTTACCTCCCCTCAATGACTACTATTACAAGAAATTAAAAAAAAATATTAAAAAATAACTAATTGATTTCACTCCAAGAAAATAGCCTCCAAAAAGAGGATGTTCATACCTTATTGTGCTTCATTAAGTTATGATGGGTATGCCATCCATCCTCTCATTACTTCTTATGCTTCCAGTTTATCTCCCACTGTTATAATTTATTTGATGTATTATTATACATTTAACCATTGCGATTCGTAGATATAAGTTTGTTTGTTTAATTGTGCCTGTTCAATTTTAAAGTTTGTTACTATCAGTTCTTACAGGCAGTGTTTGATTCTGAAGATCTACAAATTGCATTCAAATGAGGTTTTAATATTTATTTTTTTCTTTCTTTCTCTTTTTAATTTTCTTTTGTTGCATCAGTTTGTAATATTTTATTTTTAATAAGTTTCAAGTATGCACATGGTTGTTGGTGATGAATTACAGCATTATTGACTACTGGTTACTTGGATTAGATTCGACGAATCAGATGGCATCAGGATCTGTTGGCTTCATACTTCTAGGTTGAATTGATTTGGACAATTAAATGGATATCCGACAATCAACGCTAGCTCAATTAGTTGATGGTCACCCATTGTTGATGGGTTTACTGAATTTGATTTTGTGTATGTTCGGAGGCATTGAATATGATTTGGATACACACGTTTTTTTCTAAAAAAACATTTGTTGAATATTGAATAAATTCATTAGATTCGTCGTACTGGAACTCCGTAGTACCTTTTTTTTAACAGTTACAGGGCTTAGAGGCTCTCAGGTATGTTACATTATTCTTAGCCATTTAAAATATTTGTAATTTATTTTATTTTTGTAGAATTATTATACCGAATATGATCCAAGAGTCCATTCAAAGATAAATTTGCTTAAATTAGGGTAGTGGATATATGGTCTGTACATAATAGTTGATACTGCAAATCATAAATATAGTAAAAATAAATAGTCGACATAGTATATATATATATAGTCGAACATAAGTCTTTCACGCAGATCAACAAATGGAGTTAAAAGATAATCTTGCTCAATGGCGCATTAATGAATTGAAGATGGAAAATATTTCTCAATTACCCAAGTTTTTCTTTAATATTTTTATTCATTAATAGGTTGATTTCTCAAACTATTAATCTTTTAAATGATTTTCGTATTTAACATATATATATATATATATATATATATATATATATATATATATATATATATATATATATATATATATATATATAATCATGCCATACATATAATAGCTACGAATCAACATAGGCACGCAACATAGTGTAACGATGACAATTTAATGATTTTGTACCAATAACCCATTGATAAGTATGATAATCACAATCATTTGATTACCCTGAAGTCAAATTATGATTATTTTAATTATATCAAGGTACAATAATCCCTACAAAGTGTCCGCACATCTTGCGATGCTATAATTTAGTTTTAATATGATTTCAACCTTAAGAATTTGTAACTGCTAATGACTCGTCATACCAAATTATTGGCCAGTAGTAAATGATGCACTTATGTTTTGTCTAAAATAACCACATTCTAAACCCCTACCTATATATCACGTATTCATTCCCTAAGTTGATGTACACCAATTTTATTTTGGGAGTCTTATATTTATGTCCTTGATCAATAACTTTTTTGGCACTAGTCTCATTATATATTTTCTGGACATTAAGGTCCTTTACCTATAAATGTATCCCATATAAATTTGGGTATACACAAAGTTAACACGTGTATATTATAAAAATGCGTATACATAATAAAATTTCACGTATTAATTACGAAATTTTACAAACAAAAATAATATATATATATATATATATATTACAAAATTTCATGTATATATTAGTGAAAAATCGGGTATACACTAATGGTATTCTTGATACAAAAAATGACTACCAACCAAAGAGGTAAGTAAAAAAACAATTATTACTTTTATGCACACATCGTAGAAAAAAAAATTGGTTAAAATTGACTTTTTCTTTCTTTCTTTCAACAGTTCTTCCCATGCACTTGAAATGGAATGCACTCATGGTAGCAGTGTGCTAGTGACCACTAACTTCATACTCTCTCTCACAAACATAACAGATCTTGAATATTTAGGTTCCTTGGGCTAAAATTGTGCAGAATATAGCATTATCTTTCTCCACTGTTTCAGCATTTTAAAAGCTGCCACAATATCATTTTAGCTGATTTTACACTCATGGTATATATATGATTTTGTACTACCAAGTCTTTTTCCTCCTTTTAATATTTTCCGCAAACTCTCAAACCAAGTGTTTCCTTCACAAGCATTCACGTTCTTTAATTTCCCATAATTAAAATGTTGTGTGATTCACATCAGTAGTTGCCTAAAAGTTCTGGCTGTTCATGGTTATGGACCACTAAAAATTCTATATTTCAAACACAATTTTGCATAATAAACATATATACTTGTAGAAAATATTGGTCTAAAGTAAGAAACAAACAGCAAATCATCCATATAGGTCACAAGCTGGGTTGACAATTCAATTGTACCAAGGAGGTCTCCGATCGAAAATGGAATATCGTGGGGAAAATTTAGAGCTTATTTGGTTATCAATTGTTATTTTATCTTTTGTGTTTAAATACAATTTTAATAAGAATTTGTATTTCACACGTTTATTTTTAAATATTGAATTATAATATTTTTTTTATTATAATCAAACTTTTCAAAAAACAGCAAAAGAGTGTTTTTTTAAATTCTGTTGATTATTCAATTCATAATTATTCATTCTTAATATTTTTACGCATTTATAGTTTAATATACAGTATATATATATATAATACATCAACATGTGTGTAATTCTAATATATATACATATATATATATATATATCAAGGTTCTAAAAAATGCGTGGCGTGATCGGGGAGTGGAGGCTAAGCCTTAAGCCTTAGAAGCCTAGGCGGGCCTTAGGCATGAAAAGGTGTTTAGGCCTTTTTAATATTTTTTAACCATAACGTGACTATTAAAATACTAAAATTGTACATATCATAAAAATATGTTTGAATGTATACAAATTAAAATACTATTTGATTATTTTGGATGAGATAATGATTCGATTTGTAAAAAAATCTTTAAAATGTGATATCTTGTCACTAAAGCATTGTTTTTTTTAGAGAAAAAGTGCGCCTTAAGGGTTTTACTAGGCATAAAGGGTCAAAAGCTTAAGGGGGAGCATTTCTCCCAAGACTCAAGCCTAACCAGATTTTTTAGAACAGTGATATATATATATATATATATATATATATATATATACAGAAAATCTTCTGCAAGGACTCTTTATGGTGCAGACCCCGATACATACTATTTTTTTAAAATAGTGGAATAAATAAATTTTTTGATGAAACTTCATGGATATGATATCCATGGTGAAAAGATCATCTTCAATTCTTTTCATCAAAAAAGTTAATAAAAAATCCGTTGAGATGAGGTGATATGTCAAAAAATGGTATAAATATGCATTTTTCACCGTTGAAATTTTGGGTCGACGCCAACCACTTGATTGATTGAATTTTTTGATGAAACTTCCTGGATATGATCTTCTCACTCTCGAGATCATATCCATGCAGTTTCATCAAAAAATACAATAAAAAAGTGGGTGAGATAATCATCAAAATTTCAGCGGTCGAAAATGCATATTTATACCATTTTTTTTACATATCACCCCATCTCAACGGTTTTTTTATTAAATAATTAAAGATGATCTTATCACCCCGGAGATCATATCCATGAAGTTTCATCAAAAAATTCATTTTTTTACTATTTAAAAAAAAATTATGTACCGGAGTATGCACCATAAGGAGTCCTTACAGGAGGGGCCCTCTCTCTCTATATATACACACACACACACACACACACACACACACAATTACATATATATGTATATGCTATTAAATTATATAATATACTAAGATCCATATGTTTAAATAATATTATTAATACATAATGATACTTATATATAGTTTTATACATGTATTATTAATGCATGGAATGATATAAAATATGCATATAGTACAGACGTATTAAATAATATTATCAATTCATGTACATAATTTTATTATGAATTATACACACACACTAGGTATCCCGTGCCTGAAGGCACGCTGATAATCGCAAAACGACAAAAATTTCGTGCCTGAAGGCACAACGAAATTTCCAATGTACGTAATCGTAAAACGGCGAAAATTTCTAAAATACGTAATCGCAAAACGGTGAAAATTTCTAAAATACGTAATCGCAAAACGAAAAAAAAAATCGTTCCCCAACAAAACAAAGTATAATTAAAAAAATGGTCATAATTTTCAAAGTCGTTCGCATGCTGAAAAGCATGACGACAATCATTTTATTGAAACAATAATCCCTTTTATTTATATGACAATCCACTTGTTCAAGAATAATGCTAATAGCCCATCGCAAATAATTTGCCATTATTCAAAAACAGAATAATTATATAAGTACACATCAGGCCATTATTGGCAATTTAAGCAACATATCAAAGTTATCATACAAACATAAATTTTCTATATAACTAAAAAGGTTGATTCATCAAACCACTCGTGGCACAATTTTCATCTTCTATAGCACACCAACGCTTTCGCCACATTCCATGCATGTTGTCCTCAACTACAATTGTTGTCATACGAATAAATTACTTACTCCGAACTCACAAATTAAGCGTGCCCCAGTCTTATCTTCCGTTGTAACTACACTTTCTGCAACCAAATAAAAGTATAAAAAGTAAAAATAAAATACAATAGATATCCAAGAGTTAATTTTAATTGTTATAGAGTAGTTGAGAATTGTAAACACGAAAGGAAAAATCAGTACATTAATTCGAAATTGATATTTCAAAAGACATAGTTATGTCGGAATTTACTTATATGAACCTATTGTTGAGAACCTATTGTTGACGTGAGTACATGAGATTACCAATTTATCTAAGATTTAAGAAATTAAAAATAGCTACTTTTCTAAACTAAGAAAAAGAAAAGTCTCAAAACATGCTCCCGTTACCAACTCATCAAAGCACCAAAAAAATTACCAACTTATCAATCTCACATAAGCTCTCTCTACACCAAATAAAATAGGTACCTCTATTTACACACTGTGAAAAAAACAAACTCTTTTATTTAAATAAACCAAATAGCTCTAAGAGCTTATATGCCACAACCAACGTAACATCATTTTGTATAATTAATACAAGAAGAAGAAAAAAAAGGTGTGATGTTGAAGGGACAATAAAATGAAATATTCTAATTAAAACCCAAAAAACGAAACAAATAGGAAGAAAAAAAAAGGTTAATTAAATAAAGGGAACAAATAAGATGGATGTTCTTTTCTTTGCGTAAAAATCGATACAAAAGAAAGAACCATTAAATGACCCCCCTTCTACGTTATTAAAATCAATTAGCAGAAAATACATAAAAGAAAACACCTTTTGGTTGTGAACCTCTGGGACTACCAACTGGTGTTTGTTGTGAGACTTCTTTTTTTGTTCCTTTCTCTTTTTAGAAGATGACTTGTGACCAAACCAAAAAACTGAAAGGCAGAAAAAAAAAATATGCCACTAAACGTGGGCAAACTCATTTATTCTTTTGACTACAAAGTGACCACCATAAAACCATGAGTTTGAAGATAGAGAAAAAAAATGATACCGACGGCAGTGAAGGTTCATATGCAAACTCATTTCCTCTTCTGACTAAACAACACATTTATTGTTCTTCAACAACCTGTACTCCTAATATTATTTCAACAACTTAATAGCTTTGGTGGAGATGAATAATACCCGTAAATGTGATCTTATCAGGCACAATACAGGGCCCCTATCATTCATTTCTTCATCAGATCTCCTGATAGCGTCGACAGTCCCAGGTGGGTTCTCCACTGTTGATTCCATCTACAGAGTGTCCTAATCCAACGGAGATCGCCTGCAACATCATACTATGCAAAATCAGGCATGCAGTAAGAAATCAGGCACTCTACTTATAACATGAGCTGATGTTTGAGAGAATTAATGAATGTAACCAAGATTACCTTTTATAATTAATTATTTTCAAATAGTGCCATTTGTGAGTTGTAGTTGTTGGCAGAGAAATTTGTCAACGTAAGTAAAAAAAAAATAGTGCCATTTTTAATAGTAAAAAAAATATTTTTGGCCTGATTTTTTTTATGGTTTTTAAACATTTCAGTAGGACTATTAAAAAATATCAACTCAAAATGCATTTTTTTGTTATTTTAAAAAAATCGGTCAAACTTCGTCAGTTTTAAGTTGTTTTTAAGTTATTAAAAACTGACAAAGTTTGACCGATTTTTTTAAAATAGTAAGAAAATTCATTTTGAGGTGATATTTTTTTATGGTCCTACTGAAATGTTTAAAAACCATAAAAAAAAAATCAAGCCAAAAATATTTTTTTTACTATTTTATCAAAAATGGTTCTCAAACTAAGGACCTCACTTAATCCACTCTCTATATGTAGAATATAAATATGCATGTTTGTTAATTTTATCAAATTTTCAGAAAACTGTATTTAAAAATAAATTCAATAAGCATACATTAATATTTATAAACATGAAAAACTAAATTTTAAAATTATACTTAAAAATAATATTTAGATCGAATATTGTGAATACATAATCAAAATGATCCCAACTAATGTGTCAAATCTAAGAGCACAATATAGCGTCAGATTTCTCATAATCTTATATTTTTATGCTTTGTAGTGCAGTTTTACTAAAATCAAATGATCTAACGAAATAAAAATGGGAGATAAAAAACTGATATGCTAACTTTGGATCAATGTACGATGAGGGGTTTTACTTCATATAACATGATGTAAACATGTGGATCAATTCATTGGTGTCATATCAAGCTTATCATTTTTGTAAGGCGCTTTTCGTGATAAGGGTTTGTTTTATAAACAATGCAATAGTTTCGTTGTGGTTTAAAAGATACTGAGGGGGTGGGGCTTTAGCCCAATTTCCTGTTGTTCCTATTCAACTTATTTCGTCTATCTAGACTTACTTTTTATATCCAAGTTTTTGTCATCCTAAAATTAGTTTGATACATCTGATTTTTAAGTGAGATATCGGATCTCTAATAGAGTTTATATAAGTATATAAAACATGTCAAGTTCGCACTTTTAAAATGCGGACTAATTCGCACAAAAACAGTACTGTATATATATATTTCTCATTTATTATGAAAATGAGTTATACTTTTGTGGTACCATGTGGATCCTCTATACTCCCTATGTATTGTAATGCACTACATAGCCATTTATCTAGAACTGTGATCATGACTTCAAATTACTCTAGATGCAAATTACTCTCAATGTATCAAATCATTTCTTCTTTATCCTTAATTTATACCCATCCATTCCAGAAAATAAAAATAGATACCATGTAAGAAAAAAGTTAAAGGATTTAAATGTCAACTCTCAACTGTTTAAGGAGGAAGAAAACATTTCATATTGATTTGGACATTTCATAGACTGTTTTCTGCCTTTGGGACCCCTCCATTTGTGATTGAACTTTTTTGTCTTCTATAATTTATATATTTTTTAGTTGAAATTGTAAAGAAACAAAAAGCAAAAGACTAGCCGTTGGGAACATTCCCACAACTTTAATTTTTTTGTCCGGGTTAAAGACTCAAAGGGCCACATGAGGCACCAACTCAACATTCCTCCTGTCAAAGGCATGAGATTCAAAGCAATTCTAAGGGCACATGCCCATAAAAAAGACTGCCTTTCCTTTTACACAATAACTTACTTCCATTTTTTTGCCCTACCACCACCCACACCTTCTAATGAATATAATTGAGATGTTCATAACAATTTTTCTTTGAAAAAGTAGAAAAAAAGCAATTTGCCTGGAACCCCTTTGCATTTAGAGCTTTGTTCTATTCTTTACATATAAGTTTAATACTTTGTGGGTGATGATACGAGGATCCAGTTTGTTGACACATTTTGTAAACCCGGTGATGTGTCGGAGACGAATTGAGTGGATTTTTATATCACATGGGAAAACACACTCAATCCGTATCTGACATGTCACCGAGTTTCCAAAATATGTCTATGAAGTGGGTCCAGTATCATTATCCATACTTTATTCCTATTTAGGGAATGAAGGCACTTTTCTTGCACCCTAATAGTTGTCAGTTTAATCACGGTCATTGATGATCACTTTCACATACACCATTTGGAGTGTTCAATTGATTAGGACGTTGAAATACCTTCATTTGGCTTTATATTGTTTTTTTTATTATCACGCTTAACTATTATTCCTTTCCCTTTCACCGCGTATAAGAACTTTTTAAGAATTTGTTGAGAAGCATTAATAAAGGCTTGGATCTAAGGGAAGCGATGATGGGTGTGAAAAGTTGCAGAGATTCAACCAGGATCGATTTGCATTGTTGAATCCATTAGGCACGGTCACTCTAAGGGTTGGAAGTTAACTTACATTTTAATCGTTGCAAAGCTTAGCCAACACTCTAGCCAAAACAAATTGAATATGTTGTGCATGGAACTAAGCTACTTGAAGTGTATTTAAATAAAACTCGTTGAAAATTCATCTGTCAAATAAATGAGTTAAACTCATCAAACATATTTTTAACTTGGTTACCTTATTCAGCAATACTCATATTTAGCTCGATTTTTAATTAGCATACTAACATAGTAAACCATAAAAAAAAAAAGGCATGGAACTCATTTTATATAGTGTTCTATTGCCTTGAACCATGTTCAAGCTATTGATCATTTTTAAGTATGGTTAACATGACTCTAAAATATGATTGGATCATAAACAGTTTCTTAAAAATTATGTGATCCATTGCTATGCCATTCATCTTTCAACTAATCATGTTTAGGAATTATGTTAACTTGGATAAGGTTAACAAATTTGTACTGTTTTTCTTAAAGCAAATCGCAAATGACATAAGTTTCATGAGTGTTTCTAGTGTGACTTAATTTTTGACATAATTTTTTTAAACAAACTGACGTGTCAATTTATTATTGATTAATTTTTAGGTTTCATTGGCTTGAACTTCAAAAACCAACCAATAACAAACTGTCACGTCAATTTGTTCCAAAAAATTATGTCAAAAATTAAGTCATAATAGTATTTTTAAAGTTTCATCGTCCCATTGTACCTTGAGATTAGCATATAGAGCTAACAGAATATGATGTGAGGTCTTTTAGTCCTATTAAATTTCAATTGGCCACTAAGAGAATGTTAATGCTCTCTTTGTCACAAATTAAGAGTTCATATTTATTTTTAACATAAATTAAGGATAGATTCAATCAATGGTCCAAATCAATTTTTATTTATTATTGTGGAATTTGATTAGTTGATTATGTTCAAAAAGAAAAAATAAACTATTAATTTGGCACATTTTAAAATAGATTAGTGAACTCTTTTGAAACCAAAAGAGTGTAACTTTTGATTTACATATATTTTTTAAATATGAAAATTTTCCTATTTTTCTAATCATAATTCTGCTGCCTCCTTCCCTTCCTTGAGCTAAGTCGTGAAAAAAGAGGGAATATTTATTTGCCTTTTTATTTTAAATTTCACAATCTCAGAAATTATCTTTTTGATCGGCTGCTCACTGTACATCCCAAATGGGTTATGGTGAGAAAGAAAGGTGCGCTGAAGTAAAATCACAGTAAAGTAAGATCACAGTGTGTGGATTTTCATTTGTCAAATATCTAATTTATAATTAACTGGTTGACCGAATCCAGTCTATGATTTAGACGATGTGTTAATTATTATTTTTTATTTTAAATTAAGAATCAAATTTTCTTTTTAAAATGTATAAAATTAATAGACTTTTAAAGCAATATTTTTTTAATTAAAATTGACTTTTAACAAAGGATCAAAATTTGAAACGAAAAGAGCATATATCAACAGGAAAGATGTTTTTTTATGGTTTTATCTTATTTGTTTGCTATTTAACTAGTGTATTTAGTTATATATAACATGTTTATGTTCTCTATGGTAGAGTTTGAATCACTTGTTTGTGCCAACACATGTAATGAATTCACCCAATTTACGAATTTCTTCATCTCTAATTTTATCTTTTCAAGTTTCGTCGAAAATTCATCTTAGTATTCCTATTCCCGTCATGTTTTTTTCTTCACATTTTATTATTTGGTTGTTCAATGTTGCGTCTCATATAACATGACACGTCTAATGACGTTCTACAAAAATTTTCCTTTAACTTCAAAGGTATACGTCGATCACACAATACATCGGTAGCACTTCTACTTGACACAACTTGCTTTCATCCTGTGAGTAAGATCATCACTAATATCTCCATATTTTTAGATAATCGAACCAAAATAACAAAAATGATTATTTCTAGATTTCTCTTGACTTTTAAATTTCACCTCATCCTCGTTTGTACTCGTATTATAACTAAAATTGTACTCTAGATAATCTGTTTTAGTTCTACTTATTTTAAATCATCTTGTTTCTAGAGTTTGTCTCCACAATTCCATTCAAGTATTAATTATCATCTTAGTTTCATCCACTAAAATAATATTATCTACAAGTAACATACACCGCGACACTTCATCTTGTATTTGTCCAGTCAACTCATCTATAACAAGAGTAAGGAGATGATGACTTAGTGTTGAACCTTGTGCAGACTTACAGTAATTGGAAATTCATTACTTTCTCGAGTTGATATTCTTACAATATTTGTGGCTACATGATACATATCCTTAATCACATCTATATATCTACGAATCACTATTTTTGTGTAAAATTCACTATATTATATATCTTCGTATCATATCATACGCCTTATCCAAACCTATAAAATCATGTGAAGATCATTATTTTTCTCCCTATACATCTCCATTAATCTCCTCAAGAAATAAATAACTTTCATTGTTGACCTCCCAAGCATAAGCCCCAATTAATTCTCCGATACTATTATTTTAAATCCCAATCTATATTCAATCACTCTCTCCCAAAGTTTTATTATACACTTCATTAACTTAAAACCACGATAATTTGAACAACCTTTTATGTCTCCTTTACTTTATAAATAGGTAATAAAACACTTTTTCTCTATTCATTGGGCATCCTATTAGTCATTATAATTTTATTAAACAAATCTATAAGTCAAGACACACTTTCATCCCCTAAGAACTTTCAAACCTCAAAAGAGATACTAATTGGTCCCAAAGCTCTCCATATTTTAATCTGTTTTAGAGCAATCCTAACATATGTTGTCCTAATTATTAAAAAAAAATATATTTTCTCGAGTCTCTATAAGTTCTTTCCAATCTAATTTACTCTCATTATCTTCATTCAATAACTTCTTGAAGTAATTTTTCATATTTCTTTAATCTCATCATCCTTGACTAGAACTCTCGAATCATCACTTTTAATATACATAACATTATTAAAATCTTTTACTTTTCTATCGCTAAGGTTATCATCTCTTACTACTTTCTTAACTTTTTTTTAGCCTATTTATATTTCTCAATTTTTTCTTCATTTCTAGTTGTTTGTCATTTTTTAAAACACTCTCTTTTGATTTTTACTATATTTTATACTTCGTCATTTTACTACCAAGTTTCTTTCGATTGTGGCCCCGTACTTTTTGATTCTCCAAGAATTTCTTTCGATATTCTCATAATGCATGTAGCCATCTTATCTCACATTATGTCAGTCTCATCTTCGGTATTTTATGACGCTTCATTTAATATTTTATCTTTAAATAGTTCTAATTTATCTCCTTTTAAACTCCGCCACTTAATTCGTGGGTTAATTTTCTCTTTTCTCCATCGTGATTGATTTTTAATATTTATATCAATCACAATTATTCTATGTTGTGAGGTAAGGCTCTCTCCAAGGATAACCTTATAGTCTTTACATGTTAATCGGTCTTCTTTCCTAGTGATAAGAAAGTATATTTAGCACTTATCAATTCCATTATTATAAATTATCAAGTGTTCAAGCCTCTTTTTGAAATATGTAGTTACTATTACAAGATCATAAGTCATCACAAAATCTAAGATGGACTATCCACCATCATTACTATCCCCAAACCCATGTCCTCCATGAACCATCTCATGTCCTACATGATGTTCTCCTACATGACTATTAAAATCTCCCCTTATATAAATTTTCTCATTTTCGGATATATCTAGAACTACATGCCAAACAAAAAGTCTAGAACATTAGTTCTTAGCTCACAAAAGGACCCTGAAATCGTACATTTGTAGAAGAAGTTATGACCATTTTTCGTAAGAAGTGTTTTAGTTGATTACAAAAACCAAGAGTATATTTAAATTTGTCCATGTAACAATTAATAACTTTGCGTGTTTTTATTGGGATGTAAAGTGTTAACTCGTCATATTTATCCTTTCGTTTTGAAAAAAAAATCTCAAATAATAAATTCATTTCATTAACATAATAAAGATATTGATTGAAACAACGAAAGTTTCTAAAACACCACATTCACCTAGACATTCAATCTTATAAAAATTTTCTTCAATTCACCGAAGAACTCAAGCACATTCAACAGGTAAGGTTAAGTTTTCCATAATGGCAAAGATGACATATCTACTTGAGAAGATTGATCCATATTAATTTCCCTTACTAAAATGTATTTGACTTATGATTTTTATTGTCTTAATTTCAGTATCTCTCATATTTCTTCATTATACGATCACACACTTGTTTATGTGATTTCTTAATATTCTTAGTGAAACACCCTATATTTCTGGCTCACTTGAGTCTATACTAAATAGGCGCTTATCTAGTTTGGAAATAGTGACAAAATTAGAGTCATATCCCTTGCTACCAAAGAGCCTCACACACTACATCAAATATCCTCTAATGGTCTCAAAGGTAGTATACCAACACTGCACCTAGGTTTGCATATTTTATGTTACTTTTATATCATTTTAGGAGTGTGAGTGTTAATTCCCATCAAAATAATTTTCTAATATTTTTGGGGATTTTTTATACAAGTTTTAGAAAATTTTAAACATTTGAAATTAAGTTTTTAAAATATTTTGGGCTGATTTGTAATATCTTTTATTTCCTAAAAACTTGATTGGGTAGAAATCAAAACTGGTAAGAAAATGTCGGGTAGAAAATGGTTTTTTTAAGAATTCAAAAACATGCATTTTATATACGATTTCAGCCTTACACGTGTCTGCATTATACCGGCTAAGATTGTGTTTCTTCTTACTCACATAACTGAGAGACCTTATCAACTGTTGGATTATACTCATCGATGGTCTGCATGTTGCCTGACTCTATCCAAGTTTTACCACTTTGGACCAATCGTAATGCGTTTAAATGCGATGCATTTTTAGCCATTATATTTGCATTCGATTTGTAAGATTTAAACCAGGTCGTTGATTTGGTTAATTGTTCCAGACCCTTCCATCGTCTTGTATAAATAGAGACCCTTGGGTATACGATTACAATCTTTTGGTGAGCTCGAGTTTAAGAGAGTAAAGAGAGAGAGAGAGAGAGAGAGAGAGAGAGAGAGAGAGAGAAATTGAAAAACGTAGCCAAACTCTTGAAAAAAATTCCCAAAAAATTTATTGTGAGTTTGAGAGTGATTCTTGTTCGAAGATCATTTCCTCTCTGGTTTTAAATCTCTTTTCCAATCAATCATTGATTTAAATCTTGTTTCTTTTTTATAGAAAGTGTAGTTCTGATTCTGTTGTCATATAAATCACTTAGATCTGCTTAGTTTGATTTCTTTATTTATAAATCATTATTTGTTTGGGGTTTTGTACTCAAATATTTTCATTTAATGCTTTACCAACAAATACCTATTTCTGTTTCAAGTTTTGAGAAAAAGGGGCTTCAAAACATTTTCAGATCTTGAGACGTTTGCACTTTCCAATTCATATTTCACATTTTATGAAATATATTTGCAAATAAATAAGAGAAAGTATATAGGATCTTAGCTCTTTTTGAATAGCAAGATTGCCACTCGACCTATTGCAAAAAAAGGAAGTCTAGTTTTCAATAAATTGTGATTTAAAATCTTACATAACATTCTTAGTGGAAATCTGTAATTTATAGGACTATTAGTTTGTATATGTGTGTGTGTGTGTATGTGTGTGTGTGTGTGTGTGTGTGTGTGTGTGTGTGTTCATGCATGTTTTAGGCACAACATCACAATACACGTTTCATATTACAACACTAAAACATTGTTGGTTGAGAGATTTCTAACCTTAGAGTCGACGCAAAGCTAAAAGGAGAAGGAGGTGCAAAGCTTCTAAACAACTAGGATAAATTCAGAGCCTTCGGAGAAGTCAGATTTACCTAATAGATCTGGTATAAATTCTTGACTTAGTATAGGTTTGGTTGTGTGCTTAGTTTTTTAATAGTTTGTAACCTTATAACTCGTGTTTAGTGGATTTTTGTTTTGAGGTGTAGACACCTCTGTGGATGTTTCCCCAATTGGGTGGGATTTTACTACATTAAAATACCTCTGTACTTGCATATTTAATCTCACTCTCACCCCCTTCTGATTGTGTACTGATTTAGACTCTTTTAGTTCTGCTTTTCAAAACTTGGTCACCTATAACTGAAATATCTCGTTTACAATAATTTTCATACGCATCTTGTGTTGGTAATTTGTTTTGTAAAAAAGAGTTTCTCAAAAAAACTGTTCGGAGCCATTTAAACAGTTTTAAACCTTTTAAACAACTTAAGTGGCATTATTTTTTCAATTGGTATGAGAGCGTTGGTTTTATAAAATATTTTTAGATCCCGAGTTTCTGAAATTGTTTTATCAAAACAAACAATGGACGAGAAATTTGAGAGATTGGGTAACCTTTCCAGACCCCCACTCTTTGATGGAACCAACTTCCCTTACTGGAAAGTGACGATGGCTGCTTTAATCCAAGGTACGGTTGGGAGACGATATTTGGGATGCTATTGAAAACGGATACACTTTTCCTAGTAAACTAGCCGTGGAAGGAAGTACTGTGAGGATTAGGAAACTGCTAAGTGAATACACTAAAGAAGAGAAACAAACATCTCTTAATAATAATAAAGGCAAAAATTCCATATTCATGTCTATCAATGAACATGAATTCAAGAGGATATATGTATGTTCTACCTTTAAATAAGCATGGGACACTTTAGTGACTGCATATAAAGGAGACACATGTCTTAAAGCTGCTAAAACCCAAATGTTAATCCAGTATTACAATACTTTGGTCATGACTGAGACTGGGTCATTTAATGAATTCTATATTAGATTAACAGACATAGTGACTAAGCTACATGCTAATGGAATAATTTATGATAGAAAGGAAATTGTTTCTAAAATTCTAAGGTCACCTCCACAAAAATTTAATAATAAGCGGTATGCCATTGAGGAGATGGATGACCCGAATTTAACACCTGAACTCCTCAGTAGCAAGCTAAGAATAGTGGAAATGGAATTGGAGTTTAAGAAACAGTTAACTCAGTCCCAAAATAAATAGTTCAACTCCAATCTTGTCTTCTCCTCTAAGTTAAGACCCTGAGTTCAATTTTCCTAATATTGACTTAGATTCTAATTAGGACTATAATTTAGATAATTTGGATAATCACATTGGATTAATGTCTAGACAGTTTAAGAAAATATTAAAATTTTGAAATAAGATTGCAAATAGACAAGGCAAACTTGCTTATTTAAAGTTCTCTAATAATAGGACTCGTGAGAAAATACAGGACAAACACCGGACTGATAACCAAAATAAATCTGCAAATGACCTAAGAAATATTGACTGTTTTAGATGTGGAAAATTAGGACATATGGCCAATGATTGTAGAGTCAGTTTGAATAAGAATAACAAAAACAATAGGGCTAATTTTTGCAAGACCTGGGATGATTCAAGCGAATCGAAAACTGATGAGCCTGAGTCATCTAATTCTTTTGACTCTTGTATGTCATTCTTTACCAAAATTACTTGCACTGATGAGCCTATGACTAGTACTGAATCTGATAGTAGTATCTTTAATCATGTTATGATGAATGATACTGTTCCTAATGGATTATATGCCTTGTTAGTTGAGAATGCTACTAGTAGTTCTAATGATGTGTATGTGAGTCAAAGGGAATGTTCTATTGATGATGTAGACTTGTGTGTGAGTCCTAAAAATGAATCTCTAGGGGACACTACACATTGTACACTTAATGACTCCGACAATAAGGACCTCCTGGACATTCATACACTATACATGAAAACCCTCAAGAAGAGTACTAAACTTAAAAAATTAGTCAAGGACCTTACCCAGAAAATAAAAGTCCTAAGCCAAATGGTCAAACAGATTGCTGAAGAGTACACCTCTCAATGTCTAGATCATGAGAATGAGACTAAGACTTTTGTTCAAAAAAATCAAGGAATTATCTGAATCAAATGAAATTCTGGAAAATAAATATAAAGGGACGTTGTTAGAATTGGAACAAAACAAAGAAAAGACATCAACAGTCTTCAAAAAATTTGTTAAATTTAAAAATAACTCAAAATGTTTTGAAGACTTTGTTGCTGAAAGTAAAAACAATTCCGATGACAAAACTAGAATAGGATTTTATCCCAGTACTAACAAACAAACTAAAAATCTTGAAACTATTAAGTTTGCTTTCGGTGGTAAAAGGCCTATTGAAACTTGTCCAGACTTTCAAGCCTTGAAAATTGATTTTGATTTAAAATAACAAATGATAGACATTGGTGAGGCTAGTACTTCTCAGTCTAATATTGAACATAAGGCTAAATACGTTTATCCTCCCATAAGAAAATATGATCCGTATTTCCAACCCGTGCCCTGTAGAAATAAAGCTAGAGTCCAACCTTTAGGCAAATCCATGTTTAATAGATTTCCTAAGGATAAGCCTCCTACAAGGCATCTTTATTGCTAATATTGTGATGTCTATGGACATTCTGTTGATGGATGTTTTTCTAAACGTCTATCTAAACCTGTCTTTCGTTCACTTTTTTATCATAACTTTAACTACTCTAGGAAATGCAGAAATAACTATATTCTTCCTAGGCAACCAAATAAGAACTCTAACTATCGTAATACGAAGAAAAGATCTAGTACTAAAAGATCATCAACAAGAGGGAACCCTAGATTCATGACTAAACCAAATGCTCAGAGATTTGAGAAAACACAAAATTATGCACCAAAATCTTTTAAAGAAAAGTCTAATGCTTGTAAATTTTACCATATTCGAGCTAATCAATGCAAAGGTTTAAAAATCGGAGTAATTTGGGTTAGAAAGGATGAATTAATACCCCAGATGAGATGTAATATCGTGATCAGTGCTTTGAAAGCTGAGCACACAACATCTGGTTGATATTTAAATTCAGCATGTTCTACACACATGACTAGGGATGATACCAAACTTTTAAATAAAACTAGATTCTCGGGAGGTAAAGTTTTCTTTAGCGATGGGGTATCAGCCCAAATCATTGGTAAAGGAACCCTCCATAAAAAAGGGTTACCTACTTTAGAATATATACTTCTAGTAAAAGGTCTAAAAGAAAATTTACTTAGTATATCACAATTTTACGACTTTAACCATACTGTCACATTTTTAAAGAATAATTACAAAATTTTAAATGAAAATGATGACTGCATTATTACAGGCCTTCATACTACAGATAACTGTTACACAGTTAATATAAGTAATGAGGTTTGTAACATTACCAGAATGGATGACAATGAGATTTGGCATAATAGGTTGGGTCACATAAATTTTGATAGCCTTGGTAAATTGTATTCTCAACAAATAGTTAGAGGTCTTCCTAAGATAAAGCATATATCAAACATTATTTGTGGGCCTTGCCAAGAAGGAAAATTGGTTAAGTTTGCACATAGTAAAGTCGAAGATGTATTGACTACTAAACCTCTAGAACTCATCTATATGGACCTAATGGGTCCTTCCAGAATGGTTAGCCTATGTGGCAACAACTACATCTTAGTGATGGTCGATGTTTTTACCCATTTTACTTGGATAGATTTCCTTAAACAAAAGTTCGACACGTTTCAAGAATTTCTAAAAATTATTCTATGAATTGAGAATGAAAAGGATAGTCAAGATAATTGTATTTGTAGTGATCGAGGTGGAGAGTTTAAAGACTTAGGAGTAACTGACTATTGTACCTACAATGGATATCAACACGAATTTAGCGCTCCTAAAACCCCTTAGCAAAACGGTATAGCTGAAAAAAATAATAGGACTATTCAAGAAATGACAGGAGTAATGATTCAGCTAAAAGCCTTCTTAAGTATTTTTCGGTTGAAGCTGTTAGGACTGCCTATCATATTATAAATCGAGTCTACCTTAGAAAAGATACCAAACAAACACCTTACAAACTTTAGTACGGTAAGAAACCCAACCTAAAATATTTTAAAACCTTTAGCAGTTCTTTCTATGTGTGTAAGGATAGAGAACAATTGTCCAAATTCAAAACCATAGGTGATAAAGCCATCTTCTTAGGCTACTCTCCCAATAGTAGAGCCTATCGTGTCTATAATCTTCATACCAAAACCTTAATGGAATCCATTAATGTGATTATTAATGACACTAATGTTAAGAGTAAACCCACAGGACCAACTATCGTGGATGAGTCTGAAAATATTTTAAACTATGACTCTACAGAGATAGATGATCCTTTACCACCTGAGACCCCAAGGTGCCTAACTGGGTTTCGAAAGATCATCCCTTAGACAGCGTGGTTGGTGACCTTACAAAGCATGTACGTACAAGATCCCAACTACGTAATTTTTCTCATTATGCATGCTTTGTGTGTCTCATAGAACCAATGAATGTAAATGAAGCCCTAAGTGACTCCTTGTGGATAAGTGCTATGCAGGAGGAACTTCTTCAATTTGTCACTCATGACGTATGGTATCTTGTACCCACGCCAGAAAATAAAAAGGTTATTTGCACACGTTGGGTTTTTAAAATCAAAACAGATGAGAATGGTATGGTCATTAGAAATAAGGCTAGATTAGTTGCCCATGAATATTCTCAGATTGAAGGAATAGATTTCGAGGAAACATTTGCACCAGTAAATCGCATTGAGTCTGTTTGCTTACTCTTAGTAATAGCTTGTCATTTTTACTTCACTCTCTGTCAAATGGATGTATACATTCCTTAATGGTATTTTAACCGAGGAAATATATGTAGAACAACCCAAAGGGTTCATTTACCTTTACCATCCGAATCACGTCTTTCGATTGAAAAGGGCCTTATATGGTCTAAAAATAAGCACCTCGTGCTTGGTATGAACGGTTGTTTACATTTTTATTAAATAACGGCTTTAGGAGAGGTGGTAATGATCCAACTCTATTTATCAAACATTTTGACAAAACTATAGTTATAGGCCAAGTCTACGTAGATGGTATAATCTTTGGATGTACATCCTTAACCGAAGTTGAAAATTTCTCCAATGTTATGCATGGAGGATTTCAAATATCTCTTATGGGGGAGTTACAATTCTTTCTAGGACTTTAGGTCAAACAAAATTCAGAAGTATTATTCATCTCGCAATCCAAATATGCTTTACAGATTGTTGAGAAGTTTGGCCTAGAAAATGTAAAAGATGCTAGGACACCCATGAGTACTTTGGTCAATATGTCTAAGGATGAATATGGGAAATCCATTGATCCCACTCTTTATAATAGCATGATAGGAAGCTTACTATACCTAACTGACTCACGCCCTGACATTATGTATGTTGTTTGTGTATGCGCTAGATATCAGAATGCACCTAAAGAGAGTCATTTATCGTGCGTTAAGCGAATCATAAAATATGTTAAAAGAGCTCTTAACTTAGGTCTTTGGTACACAGAAGATACATCCACATCTGTAATTAGTTACACCGATGCTAATTAGGTTGGGTGTTCCGATGACAGTAAGAGTACATCAGGAGCCTGCTATTATATAGGAAATAATTTGGTAAGATGGTTTAGTAAGGCACAAAATTGTACATCATTATCCACCACTGAATCAGAATATATTGATGCAGGAAGTTGTTATTCGCAGTTACTTTGGATAAAAACGGGTGTTAAAAGATTATGGCATAATTGAAGATAAGTTGAATATCTACTGTGATAATTAAAGTGCAATTAATATTTTCAAAAATCATGTACAACACTCTAGCACAAAACACATTAAGATTCGATATTACTTTATTCGTGAATTAGTAGAATCTAAGGAATTGGAAATTATGTATTTGCCCATAGATCTTCAATTAGCTGATTTGTTCACAAAGCCTCTAGATAATTTAAGATTTGAATCTCTTCGAAAATCTATTGGAATGATATATATTGAATAAATATTTGATGTGACTCATTGATGTTTATGCATTATATTTCTCCTTATTTTCTTATGAATATTTGTGCCTACCCTTTGCCTATTTGAGATAAAATGGGGGAGAAATTTGAGTCCACTTGGACATATTTTTGTTCACTTCAACTAAAATACTTGATCTTAGTTATCTTATTTTTAGGAATCAGTACCTCATTCATATCAGAATATTATTAGGGTATTGGTATGTATTTAGTTGAGTTATACAATTTTTCTTTTCTAGGATATGGGGTAGATAGAATTTTTGCATAGGAATAGGATTTTTTTTTTTGTATCCCTACGAGTCATTGATGACTCAAAGGAGATTTTGTCTCATATTTCTAAAGGGAGATATTAAAGCACCCTATATTTTTTACTCACTTGAGTCTATACTAATTAGGCGCTTATCTAGTTTAAAAATAGTGACAAAATTAGAGTCATATCCCTTGCTACCAAAGAGCCTCAGACACTACATTAATTATCCTCTAATGGTCTCAAAGGTAGTATACCAACACCGCACCTACACTTGCATATTTTATGTTGCATTTATATCATTTTAGGAGTGTGAGTGTTAATTGCCATCAAAATAATTTTCTAATATTTTTGGGGATTTTTTATACAAGTTTTAGAAAATTTTAAACATTTAAAATTAAGGTTTTAAAATATTTTGGGCTGATTGGTAATATCTTTTAATTCCTAAAAACTTGATTGGGTAGAAACCAAAACTGGTAAGAAAATGTCGGGTAGAAAATGGGATTTTTTAAGAATTCAAAAACACGCATTTTATATATGATTTCAGCCTTACACGTGTCTGCGTTATACCGGCTAAAATTGTGTTTCTTCTTACTCACATAACTGAGAGACCTTATCAACTGTTGGACTAAACTCATCGATGGTCTGCATGTTTCCTGACTCAATCCAAGTTTTACCACTTTGGACCAATCGTAATGCATTTAAATGCAATGCGTTTTTGGCCATTATATTTGCATTCGATTTGTAAGATTTAATCCAGGTCGTTGATTTGGTTAATTGTTCCAGTCCCTTCCATCGTCTTGTATAAATAAAGACCCTTGGGTATTCGATTACAATCTTTTGGTGAGCCTGAGTTTGAGAGAGAAAAGAGAGAGAGAGAGAGAGATTGAAAAACGTAGCCAAACTCTTGAAAAAAATTCCCAGAAAAATTCTTATAAGTTTGAGAGTGATTCTTGTTTGAAGATCATTTCCTCTCTGGTTTTAAATCTCTTTTCCAACTAGTCACTGAGTTATATCTCGTTTATTTTTTATAGAAAGTGTAGATTTGATTTTGTTGTGATATAAATCACTTTGATCTGCTTAGTTTGATTTCTTTCTTTAGAAATCATTATTTGTTGGTTTTTTTGTACTCAAATATATTCATTTTAACATTCTACCAACAAATACCTTTTTCTGCTTCAAGTTTTGAGAGAAAGAGTCTTCAAAACATGTTTAGATCTTGAGACTTTTGCACTTTCCAATTCGTATTTCACATTTTTGGAAATAGATTTGCAAATAAATAAGAGAAAGTGTATGGGATCTTGGCTCTTTTTGAATAGCAAGATTGTCACTCGATTTATTACTAAGAAAGAAACTCTAGTTTTCAATAACTTGTGATTTAGAATCTTGCATAACATTCTTAGTAGAAATATGTAATTTGTATGACTATTGGTCTATATAAGTGTGTGTGTGTTCATGCATGTGTTAGGGACAACATTATAATACACGTTTCATACTACAATATTAAAACAGTGTTGGTTAAGAGATTTCTGACCTTATTGTCAACGTAAAGCTAAAAGGAGGACGAGGTACAAATTTGCAGAACAACTAGGACAAATTTAGAGCCTTCAGAGAAGTTAGAATTACCTAATGGATCTGGTATAAATTCTTAACTTAGTATAGGTCTGGTTGTGTAGTTTGTAACCTTATAACTCGTTTTTAGTGGATTTTTGTTTTTGAGGTGTAGACACCTCCGTGGATATTTCCCCAATTGGGTGGGATTTTACCACGTTAAAATACTTGTGTACTTGCATGTTTAATCTTCCTCTCATCCCCTTCTAATTGTGTGCTGGTTTAGACTCTTTTAGTTTTGTTTTTCAAAACTTGGTCACGTATAACTGAAATATCTCGTTCATAACAATTTCCATGTACATCTTGTGTTGATAATTTGTTTTGTAAAAAAGCGTTTCCCAAACAAACTATTCAGAGCCATTTAAACTGTTTAAAACCTTTTAAACAACTTAAGTGGCATTATTTTTTCACTTAGCCCATTCTTGAATATCTCCACTGGATATTAAAACAAAAAGTTAAACAATTAAATATTGACGGCACTCGTTTGGTGTCTCTTAAAGTGTCAGAACTTCATGTCTCCATTAGAGCATCCACGATAATGGATGCTCGTGAATGGTAAAACTCGAGAACCAAAAACTTATTTTATCTTTTCTCATGGGTGAAGTCCAGAATGGTGGGGTGATATAAATTTGTAAAAAAAATCATACGAGCAAATGTTATTCGTATGAAAAAAAAATCTTATGAACAATACTTCTTCGTATGAACTGTTATGAACATCATTTAGTCATATTAACAAAAAAAAAATACATCCCCACGAACTACATTTCATTGTATGTTATTCGTACGAATATTTATAATTTTTATAAGCGTTCTCTAAATTTGAACAACCTTTATCGTTTCTCTAAACTATTTTACACTATTTATCCCCCCCCCCCCCCCTCTCTTGCAGCCTTGTCAACATTTAAAACTAGTGAATTTGTTGGTGTTTTCTTCTACTATTGGAATTGCTCTTACACAAGGATGCTTCCCTTAATTCGCTTGGTGAATGAAGTGGAAAGGATTTTTGTATAGATTAAGAGGTGAGTACGAAGGGATAATGGAAGACTAAAGAGCCCCAACTTATATCGTACGAAGAACTTGCCATTGATAACTTGTTTTTCTTCTAACATTCTAGACAATACATTATTCTCATTATGTTCTGGATTGTAATCTCTAAGAAAAAATTATTATCAACGGATATTTTTTCACGGATACATATATTTCCTTAACAAACTGAAATGGCTGCCATTACGGTGCCAAACTAATAGCGATTCATACAAGCTAAATCTTCTAATCAATATTTAATTCCAAAGAAAGAACTTTAATTTAATCAATTCATTTTTATCTCTATCAAGATGTTTACTTTCATCCAAAAATTGACCCCCACACTGCATTGTCAACATGTAAAACTAGAGAATTTGTTGGTGTTTTCTTCAACCATTGGAATTGCTCTTACACATGAAACTTGACACAAATAGTCCTTTAAAAGTCCCCAACATACCTCAACTGATATAATATCAACCTGTTGCCGAAAACAATACCCCAAGAACTTGATTAGTTATTTCTTTCTCTATTTTTTTATGTGTGTTTTCTTTCCCCCAACCCATAGAAGCCCAATACATCATCTAAACAATTTAGAATGCTCAATCTTTTAACAAGACAATAATTAATATTGCTCAATGTGAAAATTTTCAATAAACTTTTAATAATGTGATTGTTATTTTTCTCTTTCAAATTTGCATCAAATCCGATCCCATTTGTTACATCTCGACAAAATATTTTCAAAAACAAAAATTTCATGATAAATGACAATGTCTCTTATAATATATTGCTCTCATAAAAATATTATTTTCATTATAAAAAATTTGTACTAGAGTAGATTCTCATTGTTGAATTTCATACTCTACATTGTAAAAATTCATAAACTCCAGAATCCCTTGTCTTCATAGGCCTCTTTGGGTCTCGTTAAGAGATTTTCAAAAACAAAATGTACCAAGAGAACTTATATTTTGATATATTCAATTTAAAAGTTTGCACAAAAAAATAGAAGAAAATGGACAAATAAGTCTGCATTCGTTCACTTTGGACTTTTTACCCAAGTGTTTCATGGACAAGGTTGATTGCCTAAAGTGTTTCATACTGAGATTGTTTAACCTAAAAAACACTTTTATATAGTTTAGCCTAAAAAACTCTTTTATTAAATTTAAAGCAATTTATGTTGCATATTGACAAAATTAACGGACCACTAGATTTTAACCTCGCGCGATGCGCGAGTATTTTACAAATCTCGTGTAGAAAGACTAAAAGAAACATGTTATTCAAATATTATAGATATATGTATCCAAATATTTTTAATGAGCAAAATTTTCTCTTAGTTTACAATAACATAAAAATCTGAGTAAAATTTGCATAAAAAACTAATTGACATGAAATCCACTTATATCAAGTAAATATTATCTAACCTTTTATGGTATACTACTCTTTGTATAAAGGCTGTGCTGGAAATAAATTCGACAAAATTTTAATCAAATAGTTCCATGCACAATATTACAATTTAATGTTGAAAGTTATTTACTGATGAATATTTTGTAATTTCGATATAGCCTCAACAAACGTAATTCTTAATAGTGACGAAATGAGATATATCATAAAGTAATTGTTTTATCGCTAGATCTATTTATCCTTATTTCAAAATAAAATGATGAAATCAACAATTTAGTTAAGTAGCGTTGTTTTTTTATTTAAACAAAAAATACAAATACATTTCTTATTACAAAGTGATCAAACCTTGTAGTCAAACAAACACACAAATATAATTAACTTCTTGATATATATATATATATATATATATATATATATATAAACATTTCTGGGTACTCCTAAAAAAATCAAGCCAAAATAATTTATTTCGATATTTTAAAAAATTGGGTCAATATTTGATAGTTTTAAAGCATTTTGAGTCAATTGCTTAAACTTTCAAATATGGACCCATTTTTTTAAAATACTAAAATACATCATTTTGACCTGATTTTTTTAGGTGTACCCTGAAATGTTTAGACACCCCTCCCCCACCCCACACCACGCACACAAAAAAAAATCCCTAGGGGGCATAAGTGATGGTTGTATGGGAGCTCCACCTATATATATATCGAAAAAATCTCTCATACATACCACATATAAGGTCCACCAATGTGGTCCATTTTTTTAAATATGGTAAAAAAAATTGAGTTGATTTTTTTTGTGTTGTGTTTAAACATTTCAAGGGACTCCACAAAAAAATCAGTGCAAAATAATTTTTGTTATTTTAGAAAAAATGGTCAAACTATGCGAGTTCTTAAGCTATTAAAAACTAACATAGTTTCACCTATTTTTTTAAATAGTAAAAGAAATTGTTGCAAGTTGATTTATTTTTATGAGGTTCCCTGAAATGTTTAAATACCACACAGAAAAAAATGAATTCAAAAATATATATTTTTTTACTATTGAAAAAAATACTCCATGCAGTTGATATTTATATGTGGTATTTACGAGAGTCTCTCTCTCTCTCTCTCTCTCTCTCTCTCTCTATATATATATATATATATATATATATATATATATATATATATATATATATATATAATGTCTAATACTTAAATAATTAACAAATCCTTCGAATGAAAAACTAACTCTTCATCTCCTCTATTTTAAATAATATAATGAGCGAATAAATTAGATGAGACACGTGGCGAAATTACTTTAAGAGATAATACTTAAATGATTAACAAATCCTTCAAAGGAAAAAGTAACTCTTCATCTCCTCTCTTAAATTTCAAATAATATAATGAGAGAATATCTTCATATCCTCTCTTAAATTTTAAATATTATAACAAGAGAATAATTGAATGAGACACGTGGTGAAACTACTTTAAGAGACACCATTTTTATATTTATATATCAGATGTGCTTATCCTCAAGAGGACTTAATTGAGGATCTTTTATATTATAAATTGTATTTTAAAAATACATTTGTCTTATACTGGTCTTTAAAAAGTATTTATCTTAAAATAATTATTTATACATAATAAGGGCAGTTTTATAAAGGGTTCGTGCTAGTTTAGGCTTTTTGACACTTATATGATTCGTATCTCCAATATGAGATTCCATTGAAATCTCCTATCAACCATTAATTATCTTACATGTATTGTTTTCCATTAAAATCTTATTTATTGGGTGCAATTATATTACATTTTACCGTTAAATTAATTATGTAATAAGTTGTCGATTGTGTGAACAAATTCAAAATTGAAATATTTAAACTAAATATATCGAGTGAAACTGTAATTTTTATTAAAATAAATACAATATAATAATAAAATTATAGACTTACAGACTTAAAGTAACACCCAAAAATTCTAGAATCTTGATTGGAATGAGGTTACTGTTGGACAGTAGTTCCTTTAGACAATTATGTCCCCACTACGGTAGTGACGGATCTTTAGATGATTGTCTCCCAGGGTACAACGATCTTTCAATATTAAAGTGTTACTCTAATTAATGTTGCATGTGACCCAACCGTTTCTATGAAGAACTATTTTTGAAATTTCGACATAAACTTAATTTTAATGGTGGTAACAGACTCAATGTATGAGACTTTTCTAATTTTCAAAATGCAGGGACGATCAAGTGATGTAGGTGTTAAGATTTTGTGCTCGTTTTTATTACATTTGCTTTTCAGTATTTAGTGTCGGTTATTTGTATTAGTATTTATTTGCAGTGGATTATTTCACTTTTTATATTTTGGGTTGGATATTATACACTGAGACAGTTGTGGTATTCCAGTGATAGTATTATACTTGTTATGATATTTGTATCAGACTTTCATTTGGTTTATTCATATAATTAATGTTAGCTCTTTATTGTTATAATTTTATTTTATTTCAGTCATGCTTAGGATGATAGAAATCATTTTGACTCCAGTATTATTTATATTTAGAACTCATCAATCTAGTTATGAATTTTGTAGGTGTCATAATACTATACAGTAGTAGTTATGTCTTTGCGGAGCAGATGTAAGTCCGTTCAGAAAAGCCACTAAATGTAGTGACACAACCTTTAAAACGAAGTGGTGCAGCCTTTAAAAACAAAGTGACACAACAACAATTTAGACAAACAACTGCCAAAGAATAATTGTCTGAAAACTCCGCAAATAGCGAGGTCAAAACAGTGCGCTGGGTTGAAAATTAAGCCCCAATTATTTTTGAAAATTTTATTTCAAACGGGCACAATTTAATAGAATAAATGTAGACGAATATCCATAAAAAAGTACAATGCCCAAACCCACGATCCACGCCTTTAAGTCGTCCCATAAGTAGATATACTATTCACTTTTATTTTATTTTTTCTGTATGAAACTAACTTACTTTATCCAACTAAACACTAGTTCACTCACTTCAAATTGGATATTTTGCAATCAATTTCTCATTCACCTCTTAATGTTTTCGAATATTTGAATAAACCACATTTATATCCTTGAGGAGAGAAATGTGTTGGTACGTGAACCTGTCCCTAAAGGTGTGTCGGTCTCACTTATATTTGGATCAAAAGTTGACTCGTTTCATGTTTAAAAAATCATTATTTTCATCTATAAAAGCACTTGGTTTTTAAAATTATATTATTTGACAAATAGGTTTTAAGGTCTAATATTTTGACAAATATATTTTAAAATTGCTATTTAAAAGCCAAAAACTTCATAATTGAGTTCTGCTATACTAAGGATTAAAGTAAATAATTGACTAAAAAAGACACGACCCAAAGGATATTGCGAGGAAGTTAAAGCTACAAACTAAAATTTGGAGAATGAATATTTAAAGATTAATGAGGTCAAGTAGGTATTTAATTTCACGGCTATCCTAATGACAATTCCTTCATATAGATCTTACACAAGCAAATTGATTACAAGAAAAACATTACCGTCTTATCCAATTTTACATAATTAAGTTATGAAAATAAGATTTAAAATAACGTTTGAGAATCAAGCAAAAAAGATACAATCGAAAAAGTGATAGGTTCTGAAAGTATCAAATATTATACTAACCATTTTTTTCGAAAACCGAAGCTTTATTTAAAACAAAGGAATTTTGCACGTGATGCTGCTTGCTGATGATCGGACGACAGTAAACTAACTCTGATCATGACACAAGAATGGAAATAAAAAACTGAGGACATACGTAAAAATTGAAGAAAAAAAGGACTGGACACTGAAAAAGCAGCAAGTACATTTGCACACACATTCGCTTCTCAAAACACAAACACAAACACATGGCTATATGCTAGAACCTATAGAGGATGTCATGGATGGCCTGGCTCAAATTCCCGTGGGCTGGATAGTGAGTTATGTTCTTGGAAGTCATGTGGAATGCAGTTTGACAATCTGTTTCTTTTTCAATACATTTTATTCCTACATGACAAGCTAGTTCTAGTCCTGTTTTTAAGTCCCAAAGCTCGGCGATCAGAGACGACGCATATCCAATATTGCAGGAATATCCTAAGATAAAGTCTCCATGATAATTTCTAATAATCCCTCCAATGGACGCAATACTCGTAATGTGGGATTTCGCTCCATCAGTATTACACTATGACACCCCACCCATTAAAATACCAGGTGGCCAACCCGTGATCAAAATATAACTTTGGTCTCATATGGCTCATTCTTAGCATCACTGTCAAAAATATTTTTAAAAGTTACTAACCACCTAGTAATTTAATTATACCGGTGCCAAATTTTATCTTTCATTAATTAATAACATGCAAAAATAAATAATAATAAAATCATCCACACAACTTGGTAACTGAACACAACACATATGAATAATATAAATAAAGATGACCAAGTCAACAATCGGTTCAACAATAAAGTCTAACAATAAACTGAAATAATAACCTGGATACACAAGTTCTAATAAATAAACTGAATACTAGATTTGAGGGAGACATGCCCAAATGAGTATTGAAATAAAGTCCCTACATTAGGAATAAATGGTGTCTATAGCAAAGTCCTGTAACTTCCACATGAGCTGCAGCTGCGCAACCCTGGATAGAATCCTTAATCGGGTGTCCCTGTGACTTGACACCTAAAAGGTTTTGGAAAAGATTTTGACACGGGTCAGATCCCAAGTAAAATAGTTTGAAAATATTTAGCAAGCAGTGAAATTTCAATAATTAAATACGTATGCAAACTCTTCATATTTAAGCTAGTGTCACACTCTCTTGAGGTATAGCTTACCTCTCATCTAATGCGCACATCTAATGCTTGCATTATAACCATCCTAGTTATGCCACCCCACTTAATTAGCCGTATCACACCTCTTTCTACCACACTAATCCAACCTGAGTATTCTTACTTTGATTATTAAGTTATCTTCTCATTAACTTATTAACCGGTTCAGCTATATTAAATCACATAACGTTTGCACTAGTTAAATAGGGAACCCCTTTTTAAATCATATAACTTTCACACTAGTTATATAAGAAATACATTCACACTTATGTATTAATCCCGTATATAATTATCTACTCATATTATATACGTAATGTACTATAACATTCACACACATGTCACGTATAATAACCATCCATTCCCGAGTAATAACTCACCGGATGCTTTATCTAAAATGCTATCATGTTCTAGGTACACTCACTCTAACCCAGTTACCTCAAGTCGGACTCACTTTCGAGCTTGGGTAAAAATAATAAGCGTATTATAGGCGATCATAGTTCCCCGAGTGTGAGATCGAATCATATCTAAGAGATCTCACCTTGAAAAAAAATCACAACACATAAATACTGGACGCTATGACCTGGGAATTATACTTGCCCTGCTCCTCAAGCGAGGGGATTCACCCACATCGCGCAAGCTCCTATGATAGCACCAGAGGGGTATGTATTCCTATAAATATCATTCACACCGATATCTATAATTCACACACACACACACACACACACACACACACACACACACACACACACACACACACACATATATATATATATATATATATATATATATATATATATATATATATATATATATATATATATATATATATATATATATATATATATATCACACTAACCATTTACATATATTTAATAAAAGTCCGGCTAACCCGTGCCTAACACTCGTAGCACTAGCCCAAAATACCCAAGTCTATATCCCGACTTGTAATTTAGTTAATCACACATTAATTATTTGATTATTTAAGTTGTGTCACCCAACTACAATACTCAGACTTACTCATTCGATCCTTATCTTCACCCTTTAGAATGTATAACACCAAGTCCAACTATTAGGTTAAACTCTTTTATATAATTTAATATTTGATAATATATTATCTATATCTATAATAAATTAAACTGGTTACTTTGTGCCTAACTCCCGTAGCACTTAGTCTAACAATATCCGAGTCGAATCCCCGACCCTTAATTTAATGAATTTCAGCTCAATTAATTTTATCTAAGTGGTGTCACTTAACCAAAATGTCCGGACTCCCTAACTTGGTACGTATTGTAACCATTTGAATTTTTTACTCCATATTGTGTGAATATATCTCATACTTTTATCTTCCTTCACAATTATTGATATTCACCTCTTATGTCGCTGAGTATGAGAGAACAAAAATTGTGTCAAATTTATCTTTATAGTTCCCAACACCTCATAGCGAAATAAAAAAGGAACAAACTGGCCGGATCTTTTCAGCGTCGTTCGAACGACCTGATGGGTTTATGCTCCTTCGTCTTCCTGCTTCATTTTTTGCCATTGTTGGACCTTTATCCTTCCTAGTTTCTTAACAGCATGCCACCAAAGCTTTTCCAACATTTTTTATTCGTCAAAAACAAGTTAAAATCATCCCATTAACCTTTAAACCTCACTAAATTATCCCATCATCTTTTTATTCAATAATTTGATTTTTGTACGGTTTATTTAATCTTCTTCCTAGATTCAGTTCCAAAATCATCACACCAAGGAACCTAGCACCTGTATTTCTGATCTACACATGATTCAAACAATGATTTAAACCAATCAATTATCGATTTTATATTTAATCTACATAATGTCCTCAAATCCCCAAAACCCGTATCATATGATAACCCACTCCTAACATGAATTTCTTTATCACACCCACAATTATATGAATCAATATACTGTAATTAAATTGAAAGCAAGTTTAACTACTTACCTGAATAAATTTGTAGGGTCAGATTTCCTTTGATATAGACGAATATATGATGAAGAACACACCCTTCTTCTTGATTTGGCTCCTTGATTAGGCATAAATTCTTCGCATTTATCCCCTTAATTTCTGTATTTTTATGATCTCGTGCGGTGTAAATAGATTTTATTTGATTTATATTTAGCTACTAACTCTCTTTGGCAAGTATTTTGTATTTTTTGTTTCTCTTATGTGTTTTACAGGTATTTCATGCAAGTTAGTGCCAAAGAGAACTCAAAACACTGAAAGAAAACTAAGAAACGGGGAGTAAAGGTCATTTTCATAATTTGTATCCTTATTCGGGAGGTGAGGCCAACTGGAAAGTTGAATATCTTTCAACTATAAGAACATTGGAAAAAACGGCACCACAATCGGAGTCCCGGTGTGAAAGTTATGAGCAGTCAAAGATAGAAGAAAAAGTCAAATAAAGAGAGGACCGGTCCGACCAGAACTTAAAAGAACCGGTCCGCCCCGGACCGGTCCGCCAAGAAATTAAAAGAACCAGTCCGCATTCAAGACAAACCGGTCCATAGGAGGACAGGACCGGTCCGAATCAAGGCAAACCGGTCCGGAGGAGGAAGGGACCGACCCGGCTGTCACAATTTTTATTCTCTTATTTTACTCTAATGAAGAGTCCTAGTGCTGCAAAAAATCTTCGAGTCTTGTAGGGTATAAAAATCCGTTTTATTATCATTATTTGAACGGAGATTTAGGGAGAATTTTAGTCAATTTACTTTTTTTTTCAGAAACCCTAGTTTAGATGCAATTTCCAGTTTTAATCCAAATAGAGAAGATTATTCAGAAGTTCTTTGATTACAAGTTTTATTAATTGATATTGTTACTGCTTTGGTGAAATTAGTGAGTTATTTCTTTTCTTTAATTCTGTTCTACATCCATTCAAAAGTTCTCCTTAGATTTATCATGGTTTTCTGCAAATCAAACACTGTTTTCCTTACTTTGAGCATGCTAGGCTAGATTTTCTAAGGCCGGGATACATGAACCCAGCCTGATGTGTTAGTTGCATGTGTATAGCATTAATCCTCTGAATTTAGTGATTGATTACGACCGTATTGCGTAGGAACACAACAATTGTAGATCTTTATATCTCGTTTGCCTCTGGGTAACCGGGATGATTTAGAATGCAATTCGAGTGTCACTATCGCGATAACGATTTATTCGTCCTCAGATTAAGTATGACGCGGGCTTGAACCTCATATACGTAATGCTTGGGAGTACTAAATTTTGGGTTAAATTAATCAGTTAAATTCACGATTAGTATTTTACCGGAAATACACTAGGGTTGGGGGATTGTATTCCCATCCTGTTTTTCTCATATATAGTTTAAAGTTCAAACCAGTTTGCATTTATATTTTAGGTAACTTATTCTAATTGCATCATTTTATAATTTCATAATTGCATTTAGGATTCCTTCGTCTTTTCCCGTCGTCACAACTTCGTTGTCTTAGTTCCCTGAGGATCGATACCCGACTTACCGGTTTATTACTAACGCAACAGACTTACACTTGAGCCTAGAGAGAATACATTTCTGAGACACATTCTTAGTCGCGTCAAGTTTTTGGCCCCGTTTCCGGGGAACTAGGTAGACTTAGGATTAGATCGAGTCAATCTAAAACTTTGATAAAAAAAAATTTCAAAAAATCCAAAAACATAAAAAAATTCAAAAAGCACAAAAAGATTCACCACCATGTCTCACAAGCTATTAATGAAAAATTCTAAACTCACTCCCACACCTCATAATACTCCAACCAGCATTCATGAAAATCTAATAGTTGAGTACAACCCCGATAACCCCCACACGCCTAACGCCCCACAGTTCTGGTATCCACCTCCCACACCGTCACACTCAATCTCATATAACACTCCGTTTCTTTCTTAGGACACACTTCAGAGCACGCTTCGAGCACACCTAGTGAGGATACCGAGTCGTTAAGAGAAAGAGAGATGTCGTAACACGGTAGTGCAACCGCCAGTAAGGAAGAGGCCCCATACCGCCCACTGAGAGAAATCTTATATCCCGAGCGCACTGTCACTCCGGGATGCATTATACTCCCATATAATGCCGGGAAATTTCATTTTAAAAATGGTATGATCCTTATTTTACCCCATTACCATTGTATGGATTCTGAAAAGCCATATCTTCACATTAGTGAATTTGAGGATGTGTGTGGAACTCTCAATGATCAAACTTGCACACAAGAGGTGATTTGACTCAAACTCTCACTACACCAAAATGCTAATTTTGTGACTGCCTTATTGTGACTGCTAATGGTGGTGACAAACTTATCACTCCTGGGAGCAGTCACAACATTATTTGTAACTGCCATTAGGAGTGATAAAATCTTTGGGTAATAAAAAATTTGAGTCAAATTGTTTATCACTGCTAATGACAGTCACAAATCTTACCATATGAGCAGTCACAAATTTGTAACTACCACAAGCAGTCACAAATTTATTAGTAAGCTTAAGTTCTGACTCTTATGAGCAGTCACAAAATTATAACTGCTATGAACAGTCACAAATTTTAGCCTTAGACTTAATTTATGACTCCTATTAGCAGTCATAAATTTATGACTGCTCGTAAGAGTCACAAATTTTGACATAAGACTTAATTTATAAGTACTATCAGCAGCTATAAATTTGTGACTCCTCGTAGCAGTCACAAATTTTTCTCATACATAATTTGTGACCGCTACTAAGGGTCACAAAATTTTTGGTGAAACTTTAATTTCCATCTTCTCTCTCTTTTCCTCTTCTTCAAGCTCCCGCTCCCACTATTTCACTCTCCTCTCTTCGCACGCTCTCTCTCTTTACAACAATTTTGCCCTAGCTGTTGAAGGGTAAATTTCTTTGTTTAACCTATTTTCTTAATGTTGATTTTTTGACGTTTTGACAGTCACAATCTCTCTTTACAACAATTTTTCCCTAGCTCTTAATATATTCGTATATGTTTTGTCAGGTCGTTAATTCATTCTCGTTTCTTCATTTTGTTTAACCTATTTACAGTTTCGAGGTATGTTTAACAATGTTCATTTTGTGATTGTGATTGTTTTAATTCAATTAGGTTGGATTTTTGCAGATAATATGGATGGCTCCTGCTAAAGGTATGTTTTTGGAAATAATTTTTGTTGTTAATATATCTACAGGGGCACAATAATGGGTACATTCAAGTGTGTGTGTGTGTGTGTGTGTTTGTATATATGTGTGTGTTTAGATATTATTCCGTTCTTGTTACTCCATATATATTAGTTTGATTCAAATGTTTGTCACTTTGATTTTGTGTCTTGGTTGTGGGGAAATTAATGTGTTTTGGTTGAATTAGGTATAAAATGTCGTACTAATCAAGCTAGTGCCACAGAGATGAGTGCACTCTTGCCTATGGTATGTATGTACTATTTTTTTAAATTTTAACATTTATCGATCTTCCATATATCGTTAATTTTTGTATATATTATTTGTAGTGGAGATAGGTGGTTGAGGGTGAGCCAATTGAAAACCTGGACTGTCGATTGGTTGTTGTAATATATCTTTTAGATTAAGCTATAAGAATATTTTTTACTAGTTAGTGTAAATTTTAGTTAGAATTATTGATATTTGTTTACTAGTTTGTATGAATTTGTTTATCACTGTTACGCCCCAGGAAAAAATCAAGACTACAAAATCAAGAAATATTAGATTTTACCATAGTGAATTGTGATGAGTTTCATGTGATATCGTTTAAGGACTAAGTCCAAATAGGCCATTTACAAAGAAGATGGGAAAGGAGAAATTAGACATTGCCTAGTATGTTTCATAGATTCCATATATGTATCCATTTTGTTAACCGATAAATTTGATTTTTTAAATATGACATGGATACAACTGGTGATGTAAAGGATGCACTTGTGCATATAGGATACGGTTGGATTGTTTTCTAATTGTTCATCAAAGTGAGTTTGAGAGTAATTGTTAAAAGTTGTAAAACTTAATATAAATATAAAAGTTTTAAAAAGACAAAAAAAGAACTTAACATTTTTCTTGATTGATGACTTGCCTATTGAAAGCAATCATTAGCACACATGCTAATTTTTGTTGATGACTAGTTGTTTTGATGACCTTTTCAATTAAGTTCTAGGCTAATAGGGTGGTGTGTAGGACTATTCATGAGAGACCGCTGAATTGGTGGATATAGGGTTTGAATTTGACGAGGTAACTTTTTTTGTGGTAGAGGGGTGAAATAAGGAGAATTGGAGGCGTGGGGATCAGAGTTTTGAGCGGGAGTGGGGGCGGTGTCAGGATGGCTCATGGATGCGTTTAGTGGTGGAAAGTGGGAGTTAAAGGCATCCATTCGGGCTACGATGCGGTTGAAGACTTCTTCGAATCAATCGGTGCGAGGTTAAAGTGTCCTCATGCCACATTATTTAACCTCTAAAATTTTAGTAGCTTTTATTAGGTCTGCCAATGACTTTGAAAAATTGAAGAATTTTGTGATCAAGGACAGAGTTACCTTCTAAGAGAATGTATGCAGCTTGCAGAAGATGGAGTTTTACCATCGAAAATTACCTGATTTCTTGCTCTCCAAATAGTATCAATCACTCCCAAGAAAGAGGATAGCCGCAAGACATTAACTTGACGATTAAGTCTCCTCAAGAAAATATTTCCACCTTTCTTTGATAGTAGAATGAAAGATTTTAGTTTGAAACACCTCAAAGATTCAGTTCTAAATGTAATTAGAAAATACACAATCTATGAAAAGATAATTTAAAGATTCAGTATGGTTCTTAAAAAGCTCACATCTAGAACATAGCTTAAAACCTTTCAATTGCAGCATATCTTGGGCAGCAAATTTACCATGCAAGAGTATCCATAAAGAAATGGAATGAATGATTTTTCTATGTGGGATGAAGCCAGTTTGGTTTGGGGAAATTATTTTGGCAACCACAATTCCAATCATATTAGCAAGGATCTTAGTAATAACTTAGAAAGCAAAGTTAGCTAAAGTAATTGACCTTTACATGTCAATGGAATTAACATAATTTGATTTGGAAATAAGAGCCACGTGACTGGAATTAATTCCAGGAAGAATCGAATGATTGACAAAGAAACTAATCACAGCCTTTGAAAGGTCAGAACCTACAATATTCCAACATTTTTAAAGAATATCCCACTAAAACGATACGAATGATCCTGTGGTGACTCTATTTGTGCTCTTTTTTTTTTTTTACTAAAGTTCACACTTAAATCGATACGAATGATTCAACAATAATTGATGATACGGGAAATCGACCATAGGGCGTTCTCATATCAGCAGATCAAAAGCTATATGTGTGTGTTAAGCAAGTAAAGCAAGCAAACAGAGAGAAGACAAGGTATAGAGTGGTTCAGCCTCTAAAATAGGCCTACGTCCACTGCGTTGCTCCGTTCTCATTATGTGCGTTGCATTGTACAATATAATCGTGCCTATAGAGGCGTACAAGTATGAGAATAAAGGAGAGTACATGACAGTATTGGAGATTCCAGTGAGCCCGTGAGGAGGCTGTGATGCAGATTCTAGACCTCCAAAGCTTGTGTTGGTGTGATGTAGAGAGAATCAGTGTTGTAGCGCCTCAGGTGTGTCTGGAAAAACCTCCCTTTTCTTTTCCAGATGTGGTCCTCTATTTATGAGGAAGTGAGTTGAGTCACGTGCCCTGAGCATATGGCGTATACCAAGTCTGCAGTAGATGTGGATGAGGGCGTGCGACCCACAGAGTAGCAGCACTGAGCTGTTGGAGGGGGATCGCAGACCCTAAGCTGGGGTGCCTCGGCCTCTGATGGAGAGGGCCGCACCATATAGGAGTTCTGACCGTGCCCTATAGGTGTTCTAGAAGCGCCTTGAGTGAGGTACCGGCCGCGGCCTGTATGGCCTGAACACGATTGTAGAAGTACTGCCACGGCAGGGTGCTATACTTGTACTATCAATAAGCCCCCAAGCCGTAGTGCCAAGGGAGATATATTGGGACTGCGGCTAAGTAGCCTAGGTGCCGCGGTGCTTCCAAAGCGACGATTCGTCTTCCGCACTCCCTTACATAAATTGTTTCTGGCCGTGGACTTCATTACGTTTCTAAAACTTTTGAGAGCAAATTGAGGGAAAATCTTGTTCTTCCTTTCTCAAGAATTTTCCGGCAGCCTTCCAAGGTGGTTTGAAGCTGCGTGTGTTGTTTCCAAGGTGGTTTGAGGCTGAGCATCGCAGATTTCTTCATTTCCAGGTAATCTTTCGATCAATAGACTTCGTAGTTTGCATTTCTTTCCAGTTTTTTAATAATCGAACATCTGAATCGTACACCAGACCTATTTCTAATCTTCATGAACAAACTCTAGCTGTTTGATAGGAATCTAGGGCTTCAATTTAAAATCTGCTTATTCCCTCATAATTGAACACATGAATGTTGAGTACCTCAATAATGCTAGGATAAATCTTCATATGCTGAACTGAGACCTAAGTTTGATAATTGTTAGGATCCTCGAGATGCCATGAAAATCATATAACTGTTCTTACTGTTCTTGATGCTTTTCACCAAGTTCTTCATATTTTGCGAATTTTGATCTTTAAAATGATTAAACGTTATATACATCAACTGTTTTAAGAGTAAAGCCGCGGCATGATGCCCTAACTTTAATCTATTCCCATTTTGGTCCTTATGGCATACCGTGGTCATCGGCCGCGGTCTCTTAAAATCTGAGATTTCCCTTTTCAAAATAAGAGTAGATAACTGCAAACATCTTAAAAACGACTGTGGACATTTATTTATTGGAGGGAGAGGCCGCGGATTTATAAAAAATACCAGTAATGTTGAACCCCGTTCTGGAACCAAATCGCGGCGTTTAGTAGGCTGGCTTAGGACCTTTAGGTTGATTTATCCTCCTTGGTTAGATGAGGGCCGCGCCCTTTGATATGGAGGGTTAGATGGTCACCCTTTTAGGTTCAATCAATAGTTGGAAATTCATGTAAATAATCTTTTCGCGGCTTCTTGGTCTTTTCCTAACCATCATGGCTGCGGCGCCTAACTGCGGACTCTGCTTTTCAGGTACCGCTGTAGCCATATGAACTTTGACGCAGACGAGTTTTTAAGAGCCTTTTGGGCGAAGCATTTTGGGGCCTCTCCTCCTGAAATTTCTTTCGTGCATCCTCTAAGGTCAATAGGCCCTTGCAAATTAAAAGATTGCCCGAACTGCATCAGACTCGACTCAGACTCCGCGGACTCCGCATCTGGGAAGGCCTTCCAATCTCCGCTGATGGAAGAGGAAGCCAACTCAGGTACCCATCCCATGGGTGAAGGAGATATTGCCGCGGCTGCTATAAATAAGCCTGGAGGTACATCAGGGAGGGTTGAGAGACCCTTGGCCGCGCTTGGTATCCGCAGCTTAATGACCCAAAATTGGGTTGAGCAGGTGGCTGAGGCCTTCGAATTTCCAGAAGATTTGACGTGTTCAGCCCCTGCCGCGAACCAAAGACCGTGCACGGTTCTATCTGATGACGGAATTTTCTTCCCCCTGCACGCGTTCATTTACGGGCTGCGCCTACCTGTCCCAGTTCCTATCCGTCGTCTTTTCCAGACAATGAAACTTTCCCCAGCCCAGTTAGATACCAACGGTTGGAGAACAATTCTTGTCGCGGTCGTGCTTTGGGAGAACTTGTTCAAAAAGGACATTACTCCCGCGGAGTTCTTTCATTTCTACCGCCCAAAAGAAAACTCCGTAAAGTTCGTAGGATACTACTACTTTTCACTCCGCGACAGGAATGAAACCCTTTACACTGGGAGGCCGACCAGTGTAAAAAATTGGAAAGGAAAGTACTTCTACATTTCTGGAGAAGGGTGGGAGTTCCACCCTGAAGAGAATGAGAGGGAAAAGTCGTTTCAAATGCCGCGGCAATGGGGAACTCCCTCCGAACTAGGTAATTTTTAAATGTCCGTGTCCCTTCCGCATATTTTGTTAAATATCTGCTAACATTTGGATTTATTCTTCTTTAGTCCTTGATAACTTGACTTTAAACAAAAGGCAAGAAAAGAGGGTTGCTGAGGCATCGGCGGTACCTGCTGAACACAAGAAGTTCAGCACACTAGTTACATCAGCGAGCATATTCGAAGCAGGTTTCTTCCCCAATAAGTCAATTCCCCAGCAAATGGCCGCGGAAGGTAACACTAATATTCCGCGGAGTATAAAATGTTTCTCCAATTTTTGTTCAAATACTTGTGTTTACAGTTGCTTCTCTTTTTTAGGTGAGGAAGTTGATAGGGAGCTGCTGGCTGCGCAGCTGGCAGAGATGGATGAGGACGCGGTCGTCCTGAACAATACTGCGCAAAGCAGAAAGAGGAAGAGGTCCAAAGCCAAGGGATCTGCCGCGGCCCCCTCTGGAGATAAGGCCACTGATCCTGCCGCGGATCAGGTGGTTAATGATGAAAACCCTGCGCAGCATGAACACTTCGATGACGACATGGGGGAAAATATGGCCGCGGCTAGCCTGATGTCAGCTGAAGTCCCCCTTCGATCGTCCTCTCCTCCACCGCCAACTGTAGTGGAGGTTAACGCAAACTTGCCACCTCCCCAATTCCGCGGAGAGTCCGGGCCAGACGGTAGACCAAGGCCTCAATTAAGGTAGCCTGACCCTAATTCTTCCTGGGACACTACTGCGAAGGCTGCGCGGAGAATGAAGCGAGCCTTGGATGCCGCGAACCTTGACAGGCTGGTTGGAGAAGATCATGAAGATCTGGAGGACTGTGGCCTCCACAACCTTCTGAGGGTACATACTAGTCATTTAACTTTGCATCTCATATTTTTATGTACTTTTGCTAACGCCTTTTATTTCATACAGGCCGCTGATGTGATTGTGGTCCAGAAGAGGAAGTATGAGGCTTTGTACAGGCTGAAAGAGGCCGAGAAGAGTGCTCATGCCGCGGACTTGCAGTCTACACGGACCTCTTCTTTTGAGGCAGGTAAAGAGTCCGCTGCCGTGGCCTTCCAGGCAACCCATATGGACTTGGAGAAGGCCAACAAGGCCAGAGAGGAAGCGAAGGAGAATTTTAATCAAGTCGCGGAATCTCTAAAATCCTTACAGGCCCAGACAGCCGAAGCCGCCCGTGTTGCATAGATTGCAAATACCAAGCTCGCCCTCCTCCAGCAGAAATATCAAGAGTTAGAAGCCAAGTCTGCTCAAAAGGATGAAGCTCACGCCGCGGCAATACAAAAGTTGGAAGATGATCATGGCGACGCGCTCCAGCTAGCCATAGATCATGCCGTGGAGTCATTCAAAGGCTCCAAGGATTTCTTCCTCATTAACAATAGGGCATACCTCCGCGGCTACCGGGAGCTGCGGCAAAGGTTTATCAGGAGGTTCCCTGAGGCCAAGGAGGAGGTCCTTGCCTGGAAGTTAAGTGATGCCGAGCATCAAGAGAGCATTGCTGAGCTTAAGGCCGCGGCAGAAGAGAGAGAAAGGCTTAGGGCAGAGGCAGAGGCAGAGACTGAGGACGGAGAGACAGATACTATCGCGGGCGGAGAAGAGGTTGATGATGATGATGACGCATCCTCCTAAATTCTTAATTTCTATTGCATCAATATAGGGCTGCGTCCCTCCTTTTTGTAATCTTAAACTTCTGTTGTGGCTGCGGCCTCCATTCTGTAATCTTAAACTTATGTTGTGGCTGCGGCCTCCATTCTGTAATCTATGGCTATTAATACAAAGGCTGTAGCCATATTTTTTATCACTGATTGACTGCTTAATATTCCTTGCTTTTTTATATTACATGTTTTACATTGCCTGCTATAATGACTGGTTGCATGTTACTGCCTCATTATTGAAGATGCGCCCGCGTCTCGATGGACATCACATTTCAAGTCCGCCGAGAGGGATTGATTTCGTCTGATTTTCTGTCAATGTCTGCGCCCAAACAAATTGTGTTGAATCATCCAAGGCAGCTTCGTACAAGCCGCGGCCCTTCATTATGCCGCATCATGCAAATATCTTCACTTGATTGCCGCGGCCTTAATTTCAAGGCTGGGACTTCCTGATTGCATGAGGTCATGCTGCCTTCATCGCACCCGGTTGTCTGAACCGTTTATCTTTTGTTATCCCATAACCCACATGGAACATGTAGCGAGCTTCAAGATATTAGTGCCTTAGCACTTTCATGAATGAATGGCTCCTGGAGCTCTGCAACCGTATCGGTGGTCTGCGGCGCACTTCGGGTTCATCTGAACAAGGTACCTCCGTAGACATATGTTGGTGTTTCCAAGTCTTTTTGAGATGGGTCGTGTCACCAATCCCTAACATGTGAGATGCTATTAAGCCTCTCCAGGCTTGATGCGAGATGCTATCAAGCCTCTCCAGGCTGGGTTATGTTATTAAGCCACCCACAGCTAACATGCGAGACACTATCAACCCTCTCCAGGCTGGGTTATGTTATTAAGCCACACACTGCTAACATGCGAGACACTATCAAGCCTCTCCAGGCTGGGTTATGTTATTAAGCCACCCACAGCTAACATACGAGACACTATCAAGCCGCTCCAGGCTGGGTTATGTTATTAAGCCACCCACAACTAACATGCGACACACTATCAAGCCTCTCCAGGCTGGGTTATGTTATTAAGACACCCACAGCTAATGATATATATAAAGACATCCCTGGCTAGATATTGTAAGCCTCCCGGCTCGATGACGCATCCCAAAAGCTAAGAACGGGCATTATAAGCCCCCGTGGCTAATGTCGCACTCCGAGAGAAGAAAATTGGCATTATAGGCCCTTGTGGCTAATAAGAGCTCCTTGAATCCTTAAATGCTTTTGCGGATATGGTCATTATATGATAAGATGTAGTTGCACATTACGAGGGGAACTTCTGGGTTAATGAAGGTCGTAACCCATCCATAAGTGCATCCCGAAGTAGAATAATCCTTCGAGATAATTTCGTTATATTTCCTCTGAAATATGTTTGAGACAAAAGGTCTTTTTGTGAGATAGCAGGTTATGAAACCAAGAGAAATATCAGATATAGCTAAACTTGCTAGTTCATATATTTATATATGTATGCTGCAGCTAATGACTTCGTTAACAAAACATAAAGTCTTGAGTATTAAGGCTACAGTGAGCTTCATAAAACATAAACATAAATAGTTGAAATTAGAAGGACTAAGGATGAGATGCGGCATGTAGCCTCTGCCAGGTCTGGCTGAATCTCTTATGCATTCTTCAGGAATCGCTGCAGCATCCCCTGCCCAATTAGCCTTTCAACTTCATCCTTCAGAGCATAGCATTGCTCTGTGTCATGGCCATGGTCCTGATGGAATTTGCACCAGGTAGCTTTGTTCCTCTTGTGGGGTGGAGCTCTCAATTTTTCTGGCCACCTCAAAATCTTGTCCCCTTTGATGAATTCCAAGATCTCTTCAATCGGGAGGCTCAACTGAGTATAGACACCCGACTTTTTCTGCCTTTTTTAACCTTTGACGGTTGATTCCTCGGTTTCATTTACTACCGTGGCAGGCATGGCTGGCTTTGCTATTTCCTCCACTTCCGCGCCTATGCTTTTAGATGTCGCGGCCTCCAGCATTAGCACCCTCTGAGTGAGAAAATTGACCTGGGTCTGAAGTGAGGCGTGGCTGTCATAGAGGTGATTAAGGTGATTGTATAGTTGCACAATCTCATCCTTGACTTCTGTACTCCGGTTGGATTCTCCTTCCATCTCTGCTTTTGTTAGTCTTTACAAAGTATATATATAATCTGAGAACAAACTAACAGAAGTGAGCAATCTCAGAGATACTGAAGTAATCAAGTAGGAAATGGGGATGCAGCATTTTCACTGCTACGGGGCACCGCGGCCGCGGCCATAAGACACGTAGTAAGATGCACTGCCGCGACCTCATATGATACACCATGGCAGAGCTAGAGCCCAACTGATTATGCTCCTCAACGTTTGAAGCTTGTGTAACAGCTACCCTAGTGGAGGCCACGACCTAAGACATATTTACTGTCTGGCCGCATCCCATCCTAGGCAGCAAGGAGCAATCCCAAACCTGAAGCTCAGGAACTGAGTTTCTCTCCCGAAACTTATGGAGAGCACACCTACTAGGGTTTGTCCATGAGTAAATAACCTCTCGGTGCACAACACGACACAGTTTCAATGATAAACCCTAGATCATAGGCCAAGAACAACAAAAAAGGAGTAGATACAATCCCTCCCTAATCATTCATCTTTTTGAGGCAAAAGCCCGTCATGCTTTTCAATACTAGCTAGATAGAATGATATCACAAGGGTATGCAAAATAGATCTAAAGCCATAAGATGGAGTATATCTGGATATAAGAAATACCCACTTAAGGGTGTGAATGTAATGCGGAGTCCAATAACCAGTAACCGACCCGTGAGGAGATGATCCAAAGGACCCTCAGGGATCGAATAAGGTGTTTAAAGAACTCATACATGCAGAGAAACAAGATTGAAATATCTCATTCCCACAGACGGTGCCAAACTGATGATACGGGAAATCGACCATAGGGCGTTCTCATATCAGCAGATCAAAAGCTATATGTGTGTGTTAAGCAAGTAAAGCAAGCAAACAGAGAGAAGACAAGGTATAGAGTGGTTCAGCCTCTAAAATAGGCCTACGTCCACTGCGTTGCTCCGTTTTCATTATGTATGTTGCATTGTACAATATAATCGTGCCTATAGAGGCGTATAAGTATGAGAATAAAGGAGAGTACATGACAGTATTGGAGATTTTGGTGAGCCCGCGAGGAGGCTGTGATGCAGATTCTAGACCTCCAAAGCTTGTGTTGGTGTGATGTAGAGAGAATCTGTGTTGTAGCGCCTCATGTGTGTCTGGAAAAAACCCCATTTTCTTTTCCAGATGTGGTCCTCTATTTATGAGGAAGTGAGTTGAGTCACGTGCCCTGAGCACATGGCGTATACCAAGTCTGCAGTAGATGTGGATGAGGGCGTGCGACCCACAGAGTAGCAGCGCTGAGTTGTTGGAGGGGGACCGCGGACCCTAAGCTGGGGTGCCGCGACCTCTGATGGATAGGGCCGCACCCTATAGGAGTTCTGACCGCGCCCTATAGGTGTTCTGGCAGCGCCTTGAGTGAGGTACCGGCCATGGCCTGTATGGCCTGAACGCGATTGTAGAAGTACTGCCACGACAGGGTGCTATACTTGTACTATCAATAATCAATATCTCTGAAAGCATTATCTGGAAAGCATTTAGCCCCATAACTATTAACAGTGGGCGTGGTGCTGAATTTGAAGGTGTTATTATTGCACTATTCCACCTGCTGATAACTAGGACCAACAAAGTTTGCGCTCTCCGGGAAGCATTTTACTTACAGAATCTTCCAAATATTACGAAACTGATTGCTACCATCCTAATCTTCCTTATTGTAATCCACTTCCAAGGTTTTTGTGTAGTTTTAACTGTTAGATCGAAGAATGCCCGTAGACAACAGGGATCATACCCAATAAAGCTATTCTACACTCCAACATTCCCATCATTCTTCAGTTTGCACTCGTATCCAACCTTTACTTTATGTCTCAGTTTCTGCACAGGAGATATAGTTCACAATAGTTCCACATTTTCCTTGTCGGTGGTATATGTCAACACTGATTATATTTTTAAAACAAGACTTTGGGACGAGCTTCAATATTTACAGTCCTCTATTTACCTCCCATGGAGTTATATAGGGGTTGTAACTCAGTTCATGGAGCTCGTGAAAGATGAGGTATGAGAGCTCCTTGCAATATAGCTTATTCAGACTTTTAAAGCTTCATTGTTTTTAGTAGATTATATGAGTTGGAATGTGATGGGAATTTTTTTACTTGGACTAGATAATCCACAAGTTCTCAGCTTGATAGAGCATTATGTAATGATATATGGTTTGATTTCTGAGATTGATGAAGGGTGTCCAATAACTGTGCTTAAAGTAAAATTGAAGAGAGTCAATATAGCTCTAAAAGAATGGAACCTTAATGTGTTTGGAAATATTCATGAAAAAGTCTCTAATGCTACCAAAAACATTGCGTATATACAACAACTAATTTTTATTCCAGTGTGTCTATACCACAAAGAGGTATCACAACGTGTTCGCTCTTCATGAGTTTTATGTCCACTCTAGGTCCGGTGAGCATTTCTACTATATGTGTATATTCGTGAGTATATAAATAAGGAGTCATAGGGATAGGAGGTTGAGGAGGAGATTGACCTCTAGACGAACGGACATTTCTTCTTATATAAAGAAACACTTCGGGATAGTTGCCTTGGAAAAAATACTATATGCTTGCCGGTAAAATTAACATTTTGTGCTTTGATACATTCTTGCCCATAGGTTGTTGAATACGTAAATTGGTTGTTTTAAAATTCGTTACTAGTTGTCCATTCTGGTTGGGGTCTGTTTCAGCATGTATCAAACCACTGCGAACATGTTGAGTTGCTTTGTTTGGTAGCAAAGCATGTATCAAACCACTGCGGTTTGAGTTGTCAATCAGAGGTATGGACCACTCTAAAATGGAATTTCTAGAATTTCTGGACCACCCCATTAATCTGTCTGACATTTGGCGCCTCTCTAAGATCCGGAAGATGTACCGTAACCACAACATTTTGTAAATCAAACTTCGATGAAGCTTCATACTCGATGCTGGCATATGTTTCATTTCCAGAAATAGAAGGCCAGCAGTTAATTGTCAATGGTAAAACCGACTCGTCTACACTTTACATTCTCCACTTTAAAAGACCAACACCATCACCCGATTGACCTGTGGGAAATGGCCTATTAGGGTCTTTGAGGCCTAAAATGTTTTCGTTCGAGAACAACTCTTTATTGATGTTAGGATGTGTCTTGAAAATAATTTCTGGATTACGCCCCGTCTCAATCTAGACTTGGATAAGCCCGTCATCCTGGTTAAGAATTTGGAGAGACGAGGTTCCCTGAACATCAAAGTTGTTGAGCCCACCTTCATCTTTTAGTGAATCTAGAAATTAGTTGGTCCTTTGTTATTTACCTAGCTGCATACCAAGACGTTTTGGTGGAGTAGCAGCAGATGCAGGTGGACGACCTTTAGATTTTGTAGAAAAGGATTCCACATCAGTGCTTAACCCAAACCCAGAACCACTTCCAAAACCACCTACGCTGCTTGATATGTTCATATCACTACTAAAACCACTATCAATTCTACCATAACCCATCGACTGTAGAGACATAAACCCTCCTTTGTCACCTCTATTCTTTTCAATCCTGCTTTTGTCAATTTCACTAGCTTTACGCTTCATGACATCCTTAGTTTCATTGATCTTGCTCTGCATTACCAACTTGTGCAAATATATCTAAAGGTAGGCAGGGGACCAAAAAGACTAATAACAGTCGCAAGAGGCCACCCTCACCGACATATGACCACATTATAGCAGGAAAAAAAAAGCGTCGTGAAAAGCTAAGATAACAACTTGTATCTCTTTTCGCTATTGTTCTTGGCCTCGAGAAGGTATTTACTCCTTGCTCTCAATCTTCTTTCATAGATTTCGCCCAATTTTTTCCCAAGATATTTTAACTAATGGAGCACAAATTGAGTTGCCAACTGTTTTAGTACTATCATTGCACCTATGTTAGAGTTTATTTTGTAGTATCACAAGAATAGATGTCACACAACCTTCACAAAGTTAATCTATTCTTGGAGATGTAGCGCTTTCAGTATATATGTAAGATCCAATTGGAGATGTAGTAGCCAATGGTATTTATACACCTCTCTCCCAGCTCAACAAACTCACATCCATAGCTGGATACGTGACTTCTCTAACTAACTCACAATGTCTCTTTTATAAATTTATTTACTAAATGACACATATCACAAATGACTGAAAGTTGTATACTATACCGGAATATGAATTGTTGTTGGCTTATGAAGGGGATAAGATTTGGAGAAGGGACTAGTGTTGGTTCAGAAGCATTCCCATCTCCATCTTGTATTCATCACAATATCTTCTCTGCAAGTTCATGCCACAAGTCCATGTAATACCTCAAAGTCAAAATAATGGCTATCATGCTATATTGGGCAAGTAAATTCAAAACTCTTAATGAAACCAATTTTGTATTGTTGTATTGGGGCATAGGATGAATGCAACTCGACGTTACATGGGCTTTTATTATGGTAGGTTTTATAAATATAAATTTCTTTATCATTCATGGTGAAAATGTCTTTCTTGGACATCTATTATATGTGACTTCCAATCTGCTAGAGGATATTCAATCCATTTTGGGGACTTTTTCGTATCCAGCTAGTGACCAAACATTTACTAAGGCATGCCCATCTTCAATATCAATATGTGGCTCTTTCATAATTTATGTCATGGAAAACCCTCGATTCAGAAATTGGGATGCAGAGGTCAATTCCTTATGGGCTCGTGACCTGCTGAAAAATTATAACATCTATCTATTAATTGAGTGGGATTATACTTCTTCTTGCAGTTTCATATTAATGCAGGGATGGATTCTTATTATTGGTACTGTTATTAGAAGTTTTATTGGAGATATCGTAGATACAACAGTTGTTTTTATCCTCATCACACCTTAGGTACGTAACTAGATGAAAACGAGTTATATAACGTGAGTTATATAACTGTTATATAACTCATGTTATGTTATATAACAGTTATCATCATATTAACTACATCTACACATAGGTCTTCATTCCCCAATTCCTTATGCAAGTGCATTCATTTGTTTACTATGCTTCTATGATTTGTTGAATTATTGTGTAGGAATGTTCTGAAACGTGTTTTCATAATGTGGTTACTATGCAGATTACTATATATTGTTGGCGTATCATCACAAAGTGTTATACAAACAAGTGCTTCTGAATCGAGCATGAAGGTCAGTTAACTTTATAGTTGGTGTAGTTAGTAAATTTTAAAAAGTGAAATGTATATCGAGAGGCCGTCTAAAATAGAACTAATGATAATGAGTTAACATTTGCATAAGCCTAACGATTATTTTAGTGACATGGTATCAACACACGCATATGTCACCAAACAACTGATACACACATTAGTTAAAATTTTAAAATAGAAGGTTATTATTGTGAATGTCTCATATTTAATGTTCAATGATCTGAGTCAATTGTGAGGGTGCTGTAACCATCTCTCCAATGAGGACTAATAAATTTGAATTCTTTAGAAATATTATAGACCTAATAGCAGAGTAAATGTTCATTCTTAATAGTAACTTATCATTATAGTTATGATTAGGATGTTTATTATTAACATCTCAGTTGACGTTATTAGTAATATAGCCTAAAGGTGAGAATGTCTCTATTTCTTTGCAATAAGTCTCCTCTTTTTTGGCTCATCATGCTAAAGTGGGGTTGAAGTTTATTTTATGCATCGGTGGCGTCTAGCATTCGCTTATTATTTTTTTGACAATTACTAATATAGACATGACAAGTTAGTGTACCGCACAAAAAATTACTCGATTAAACTAGGCTAGTTCATGAAACCGTGTTTATTTTTAACTACACCTCTCTCTTAAAAGATGTTGATCACACCAATTCTCAATCTAATTATATTTTATTATTTGCAGGTATACACATGGTATACCCGGCATACATAGTATTCAAAGGCCTAAATTCATGTGTTTACACTTTGTGGCAAGTAACACAAGGACAAGTCAATGGATACCGAGGCGCCATATTCACAAAATTTGAGTTTATTGAACTAGCTCAGCAGGTGTACTCCGAGTACACGAGGGAGGTTGTCACTGCATAAATATCCCCCACGGTTGATATACCTAGACTTCATGAAGCTTATTCACTGCCTAGTGACCCCTAATTTAGGTTTAGAATGATTTGTTACATGTTCATGACATTTCATATCATCGAAGTGTTGTCGTTATTTTTTTAGTTTATTTTTTATTTTATGTTCATTTTGTACTTGGCGCCCAAGAAGGGGTTGTTTGATGTTACATTAAGTTTAAACAAGTTTTATGTGTACTGGATATTTGGAATATCATAAATATAAAGGAAATGTTGTCAAAATTTTTAGACTTGTTATCATGATATTTATTGTACTCTCATTATTTCACCATTTTATGAAAATATAAAGATATTTGTAACAACTCTTACCACATTTAACAAATTTAATTTTTGTAACTATAAATATAACATCTGTAACTGTTGACAGCAGTTATAAATATTATATTCGTAACCACTAATAGTAGTTACAAATATAATATTCGTAACTACTGACAGTAGTTATAAATATAACATTCGTAACTGCTGACGGCAGTTATAAATATTAGATTCGTAACTACTAATAGCAGTTACAAATATTATATTCATAACTTCTAACAGCAATTACAAATAACAGTTATAAATTGGGGTCACCAGTCATAACCCCATAGGGGTTATAAAAATTTGTGACTGCTATTAGGAGTAACAAATTTTTTTTGTCACCCCCTAAATTATGACGGTAAATAGCAGTTATAAAGGTCATTTGTGACTGCTAACAGCACTCACAAATCTCCTATTTTGGTGTAGTGTCTTCCACTTCTCGCTAAAAGATAAAGCTAAGACCTGGTTATGGCCTTTACCTCCAAGCTCGATTCCATCTTGGAATGAATTTCAATCGAGATTTCTCAAGAAATTCTTCCCACCAAATCGAACAATTTCCATAAAGGATCAAATTCAAGCGTTCAGACAATCTGAAAATGAGCCATTTCATCGATGTTACGAGTGTTTCAATGAGTTAGTTACTTCATGCCCCCATCATGGATTTAATTCAGCGCAAATCATCTCTTTTCTCCATAATGGGCTGAATCTTAACTCCAAGCAACTTGTTGAAACCATGGGAAGTGATCCCTTTATTGACTTAGACGCCCACGATGCTGAGCTTCACCTGAGGTATGTCGTCGAGACTACCCAGTCCTGGGATACATCTGACCTTAATGCTCAAAATCGAAATCGTCAAGTGACCACCACTCCATCGGCGTCCGGCCTGTTTCATGTAGAAAAGAGTTCTATAGTGGACAGTCAAATCGATATACTTGAGAAAGAAGTGCGAGACCTACGTGGGATATGTGGAAGAGGACCAATTGGATCCATACCAAAACCCATTGAAAAGGTGTGTGCGATTTGTGAGGCGGGTCATTCAACTGAGGAATGCCCGACTATTCCCGCCTACAAAGTCATGCTTCAGGAGGAAGTCAGTGGTATAAGAGGATTCAAGGTCAAGTTCGGTGCCCTGCACGGTAATTCTTACAACCCTTCATGGAAAAACCACCCTGGTTTTAGCTATGGGCAACAACATTCTACAATGAATCCTAATTCACATGTTTCCCTCCTTCACCACCACATTTTCAACAAGCTCCACACATGCAAGGACACGTGCAAGCACCACCACCTCAAGGAGAATACATCCCTCCACTGCGGAGAAGTCTCGAGGATACTATCAACCACTTTATCAATACCCAGACTGCAACTAATGCTAGGCATGAGCGCATGATGAATGACATAAATGCGAACATTTCATAGTTGTAATCATCATGGAGTATCCAAGACAAGGGCAAGTTTCCTGCCCAGGGCCAAAGACCTCTCCAAGGTCAAACTAGTATTAACTCGACACCCCATGACCATCCTGAGCAATGTAGCACAATTACCACTCTATGTAGTGGGAGAGTAGTTGACTTGTCACCTCCCCCATAAGACGTACCTAAAGATAAGGATATTTCGCCCGACACGAAAGAAGCCGAAGATGTCCCCTTGAATAAGAGTGATAAAGATGACACTAGTGAGCCCGAGGTAGTAATGAAACCACCCACCGCGGCACCGTTTCCTTAAAGGCTAATTCCTTCCCATAAAGGAAACCCACATGATGACGTGCTAGACGTGCTAAAGAAAGTAAAGCTGAACTTACCTTTCCTCGATGCCATTAAGCAAATTCCAGCTTATGCAAAAGTCATCAAAGACTTGTTGATAGTAAAGAGAAAGATGAAGGTAAATAAAAATGTCTTTCTAGCACAAAATGTGAGCTCCATCCTACTTAATGATCTCCCGCCAAAATTCAAAGATCCCGGTGCACCCACTATTTCCTACATCATTGAAGAAAATAAAATCGAAAAAGCCTTACTTGATTTGGGAGCAAGTGTCAATATCCTCCCTTACGCTATCTATAGGCAACTTGATTTGGGCGACCTCAAGCCCACAAAGGTCACTCTCCAATTAGTGGATCGAACCGTGAAGATCCCAAGAGGCATAGTTGAGGACGTGATCATCCAAGTTTACACTTTTTACTTCCCGGTAGACTTTGTCATTTGGGACACGGAGCCCTCCTTCACCTCAAGCAACCATGTTCCCATCATTCTTGGGAGACCTTTCTTAGCTACAGCTAATGCAATCATCAATACTCAGAATGGGTGAATGCAACTCACTTTTGGGAACATGACCTTAGAGACTAACATCTTCCATATATCCCAATATACGGGGGAAGAAGATGATCTTCACGCGGTGAGCCTAATTGATGAGATCGTAGAAGAGCACATTGAGGAAAATTTATATGGAGACGCCTTAAAATCTTGCTTAGTGTCTAGTCATGAGAGCGAGGGAACTTATACCGCAATGGAAAGAGAGAGAGAGAGGGGTTAGAAGAGAGAAAAATTGTGGAGTTAGAGATCAAGCAAGTAAGAGAGGACGTAGGCACTACTTGAGAGAGAGAGCTAGGGGACGTGAGCATGGAAGAATTTGAAAAAGAATTCGGTTCAGTGGATGAGAGCCTTAATGACGAAGTCCAAACTCTATTGGATTCATGGAGTCACATAGAAGAAAGCGAATGGAAAGATAAAATCTATGAATTCCTTCTTTGTGACCATTCACCCATACCACTACAGGTCCTGAAGGCAAGTGAGGAGAAAATTTGTGGTTCATCCGACTTAGAGCCCGACCCATGCATCTTAAAAATTGAAAGAAACCTAGGTGTTCCCTCCGATTCAACGCATGCAGACCATGCTTTGAGTCAGCATCACAAGGATCCCTTTTCAATAAGTCACGATGAGTCTCCCGGTCTATCCTTTATCTATGGGCGAGGTCCCAACTTGTTCCAATTGTTAGATTATAATCCTAGGACGAGAGAGACGAGGAGAGAATCAAACCCCGTGAGTGGGGTCGGGTGAATTTGTGGAGAGATGACAGGTCGTCGCACCCCCGACGCGTATGGGGTGATTTTTAGTGTATTATTGAGTCATGTGCTAGGGTCATTTAGTGTCTTTATGCATTTTAAATATTTGTTTGTTTTATTTTTCTGCACTTTTCATTCGCTTTGAGTTAGATTTTAGTCCTTTTTGCTTAAGGACAATGAAAAAGTCTAAGTTAGGGGGGGTCACAAGTGCGTATTTTTAAAACTTCACAAATTTTCCAAAATGCCGAGAAATTTCCAAAAAAATCATAAAATTTTGAAAACCCCAAAAAAAATTTATTCCAAATAAATAAAAATTAGAATTCAAAATTTTCAAAAATATCATTAAAAGTCAAATTGAAGTCTCAAGTTGTAAAATTCAACATACACAAAGCCAAAATTGACCAAAGATGAAAATTGAGCGAAAATTGACGACTTAATGAATAAGTTTGGAGATTAACAAACCCGGTGAGATTCGAGCCTATCACTTTTTGCGAGTTTTTAAATCAATCCGAGTTAATTATTAACTCAAAGTTATTTTCAGCGCCTAAAAAGTCGTCGAGGATCTCAATCCTTTCATTTTGATCGGTTATGAAAGACGTGTGTGATATTGCTTTGAAAAACGTTCCAATATTGATCTCTAAAGTTAAATTCATCTCGAAACGCATATGGTAACGCAATTGGTATTTTGGACAATGAAGTAGGCCCTCGTTTGTCAGCCAAAAATATTGGCCAGAAAAAGTAGCGAAAAATTACCTCTTTTGTAACCCAATTTGATCCAAACAAATTGTCCCTTTCGTTTGATAACCCAAATAGCCCGGAATTGCGAAAAATGGAAAAATTCAGAATTTAAGTCCAAAAAGTGCATACAAAGGGGCAAGAGAAAAAAAAAATATGCTCAACAAAAATAGTGAGAAAAGAAAAGAAGTGAAAAACAGGGAAAAACAGTGAAAAAAAAATGAGCAATAGCCAGGAAAAAGCACAAATGGACATCACAAATGACTTTTCCAATTCCAATCTCCCCTACCATTTTCATTTTACCCCATATACCATAAAACCCGAAGAAGTCCTAACTGAGTCTAAATTGCAAAGTTGGTTACCGCATGGAGAGCTAATACACCAAAAGATAATAAAAGAGATTGAATGCGCGAAAAAGAGTCAATGTTCCCGTTTTTAAAACCGTAATCCGTTGATGAGATCCTATTACTATAAAATTTCCGTCTTTCTACTTGTGTGCGTGACTTTGCATCCATTATATTTACTCTTTATATCACGCATACCGAGAGAATAGCCATAATCCGAGAGATTCATTTGTGAGAGTATTCCGTGAGAATTTTAAATCAAAATGAATTTTCGGGTAAGTAATGTAATGATCAATCGGTGGAAATTGACGGTTATATTTCTGGCTTCGCACACACACACTACGATTTGAGACTTGTATATATGACTTGATGATGACTATTTTCTGGGAAAGTTTGAATTGTACAATTTTTAAGCATATTGAATTTTTTTTGAATCGAATTTTGTGGGTATATTCTCTGCAAACCCTCACGAGACACAACTCGTCCTACTAGGGTGACTTAGGGGTTTAAAGGCTTGTTACATACGCTAAATGCAATCGCTTGCCCGCAAAAAAGGTAATCTATCCCAATAAAATTATTTTCAAGAGTTAAGCCTTGATAGGATTCTTTTACATTGCTCGGGACGCGCAAAGTTCTATGTTCGGGGGATTTGATTAGGCATAAATTCTTCACATTTATCCCCTTAATTTCAGTATTTTTATGATCTCGTGCGGTGTAAATAGATTGGATTTGGCTTATATTTATGCTACTGGCCCTTTTTGGTAAGTAATTCGTATTTTGTGTTTCTCTTATGTGTTTTACAGGTATTTCATGCAAGTTAGTGCCAAAGAGAACTCAAAACAGTGAAAGAACACCAAGAAATGGGGAGTAAAGGGAATTTTAGTAATTTTGTAGCCTTATTCCGGAGGTAGGGCCAACTGGAAAGTTGAAGAGCTTTCAACTACAAGAACACTGGAAAACATGGCACCTCAATCGGAGTCCCGGTGTGAAAGTTATGAGCAGTCAAAGATAGAAGAAAAAGTTAAATAAAGAGAGGGTCGGTCCGCACAGGGTCGGTCCGCACAGAAATTAAAAGAACCGGTCCGCACTGCCACATTCCAGAGAACCTCAGACTGAAGGCAAACCGAAGAAGCAAGAAAATAAAAAGAACCGATCCGCCAAGAAATTAAAAGAACCGGTCCGCATTCAAGGCAAACCGGTCCGGAGGAGGACAGGACCGATCCGGATCAAGGCGCACAGGACCGGTCCGCCCAGAAATTAAAAGAACCGGTCCGCACTGCCACATTCCAGAGAACCTCAGACCGAAGGCAAACCGAAGAAGAAAGAAAATAAAAAGAACCGATCCGCCAAGAAATTAAAAGAACCGGTCCGCATTCAAGGCAAACCGGTCCGGAGGAGGACAGGACCGATCCGGATCAAGGCAAACCGGTTCGGAGGAGGAGGGGATCGGTCCGTCTGTCGCAATTTTTATTCTCTTATTTTACTCTAATGGAGATCCCTAGTGCTACAAAAACTCTTGGAGTCTTGTAGGGTATAAAAACCCGTTTTATTATCATTATTTGAACGGAGATTTAGGGAGAATTTTAATCAATTTACTTTTTTTCCCAGAAACCCTAGTTTAGATGCAATTTCCAATTTTAATCCATATAGAGAAGATTATTCAGAAGTTCTTTGATTACAAGTTTTATTAATTGCTGTTGTTACTGCTTTGGTGAAATTAGTGAGTTATTTCTTCTCTTTAATTCTGTTCTACATCCATTCAAAAGTTCTCCTTAGATTAATCATGGTTTTCTGCAAATCAAACATTGTTTTCCTTACTTTCAGCATGCTAGGCTAGATTTTCTAAGGCCGGGATACATGAACCCAGGCTGATGTGTTAGTTGCATGTGTATAACATTAATCCTCTGAATTTAGTGATTGATTATGACCGTATTGCGTAGGAAAATAACAATTGTAGATCTTTATATCTCATTTGCCTCTGGGTAACCGGGATGATTTAGAATTCAATTCGAGTGTCACTATCGTGATACCGATTTACTCGTCCTCAGATTAAGTATGACACGGGCTTGAACCTCGTATACGTAATGCTTGGGAGTACTAAACTCTGGGTTAAATTAATTAGTTAAATTCACGATTAGTATTTTACCAGCAATACACTAGGGTTGGGGGATTGTATTCCCGTCCTGTTTTTTCTCATACATAGTTTAAAGTTCAAACCAGTTTTCATTTTTATTTTAGGTAACTTAGTCTAATTGCATCTTTTTATAATTTCATACTTGCATTTATTTGTAATCATTTACCAAAACCAAATCATTTTCCCTTTCTTTTTAGAGTCAAAGTTAGGATTCCTTCGTCTTTTCCCGTCGTCACAACTTTGTTGTCTTAGTTCCCTAAGGATCGATACTCGACTTACCGGGTTTATTACTAACGCGACAGGCTTGCACTTGAGCCTAGAGAGAACGCATTTCTGAGACACATTCTTAGTCGCGTCACTCCTAAAAGCTCTCCTAATGTTTCCCTCTTTTATTCTCTGCAAAACTAGGGTTTTCCTTTTGGGTTGTCACAAACTCCCTAATGTAGGTTTTATATTACTAATCTCAAAATTAAGCCTATGGACCAAGCCTAATTGACCCGAATACTTATGTGTGAGCTCGATTATGCCTAAAAATGTCTTGAGACTCAATTACTACCTCTGGGTACTCTTTTCCGACTATCTCGATCTATTCGAAACCAACCATGCACTCGAAATCATCATCTGAGTTATTTTACTAAATCTCCAAGCTCGACCTCAAATTACGACACATGTGAATTTTAAAATAACTCGAATTGATTAAACCTTAATTCACTAAATTAATTAAATCCTCCAGATTAATTAAATCATATATCACCAAATTAATTAAATTCTATATCCTTAGAAATATGGGGTATTACATACTTCCACCTTACAAAGAAATTTCGTTCTCGAAATCAGGATGAGTCTAGTAGTCCAAGCCTCAAATATTTCTCTATTCACATGCCCCTAAGATCGCTACACATATCTCTACCCCTTCTAATCGCGAATTAAATTTAAAATTATATTAATTATCCAAGGTGCCCATACCCCCTATATGCATGATCATTTGCATAAATGTTACCCGACTCCACTAGCCTTTGATCTTAATATAAATTTCAACTCACAGTTATAAACACATATATGTATAATAACTAAGGTATCAAACCCATGTCCTAATGACCACAAATCTCCCCCACTTACAACGTTTTCATAAGTTTCGTGCGTGGGACATCTCACAAGAAAAAATCCAAACAAGGAACCCCCTTGATACACTACTACCTAACATTGTCGGTCGTTGAGATCTGTTAGGCCCTCAGTCCATAACACGTACCCTTAAATTCCTGTTTCCTGACATAACAGTATACTCGTCCACCCTCATGTTACAAAAGACATCATACAATATGGTGCCCCTTATTATCACTAGTTTCTTAGTGCGAATCAATCACGATCTATATCTCCCCTCTTGATAAAAGCCTATCCACCCTAAATCCCATCAGAAAATGTCCATACTCCCTGGGATTAATTATAACAATACAAATACTTTCTTATAATTCTATTATGAAACACACGATAACATATATATACACGTATATATAGACTAGACCCTCTTTTTGGTGATAACTAGCACAAGTAAATCATTCCTTGGAACGACGAACACAAAGTCTTAGCATACTATATACTATAGCCCAAACATCCCAGCATAATTATCACTAACATCTCGTACGTGACATACTTATCTCAAGATCAGCTCCACAATCTCGGCGCTGCTATATCATGCAAATATTCTCGATTACCCCATAATTCGCAACATAATTCTTCTCGATACTTCCCCACCCATTAACTTGTGATACATAAGTTTTCTCGGTGTTTCCTTCACCGCACTCCTCGGCTCCCCTGGCTATATATCGTAATAGCTCTCAGCTTAAAGTGTTTATTCTACACGTTCAATAATTTAACATTTAAAACCGATGCACTAGCATCCACCAACATCTCACTACTTCCAACGTTTATTAAGGTCTATGCGTGTAACATCCCATAATGAAGATCAAAAGAACTTTCCCCAATGCACTATCCCCTAGCATCGTCGACCATCGAAATTCATGGGTCCAAAGCACATAACTAAGATATCATAAATTATGTCTCCTGACACATAAATCAAGTTGTCTATGCCCATGTCTCTCAAGGCATCACACAATACGATGCTCTCACTATCACTAAGTTCTTAGCACGTAAACAATATTGAGCTAAAAAAAATTCGCTCAACAGTGAACCCAATATACCCTGAATTGCATCATTAAAAGTCCCTATGCATCGAGATCCAATGTAACTCGACAACTGTACTCTCTGAAGTCTACTTCATTAAAATAGTGTCGCGATCTTTCAAATGAGACATCGCAAGAACAACGAGCACGATAGTCTTGCTGTAATTGCCCACCATCGCTTAACAGCCCGTAGCCAGGATAAAACCATACCTCGAATATCACCTCTCAAAATGAGCTATCCTCATAAAAATATATCCTCTTAGTGTCCACACATGATTCCATGCAAATGAAACTAAATAGATCCCCACTAAGTCAACGGTGAACATATACAACTATAGTAATATTAACGATACCTCTACTAAACTCGTTTCTCATACGAATCTAGTACTGATAAATTACTGTGACTCACTCGTGTCATTCAAAATAGACCCCAATCATCCCAAGATAAAACTCATACTTTCAATTGCCAATAGAACTCGCGGTTTAAATGGTTCCTGGACATAACAACCCTATCCCAACCGAACCAAAAACTTCTTATAATTATTTTCCCTACTTGGTGTCCCGTTCCTGTCCCCCAATTCACTCAGAACAATATCCGCACATGTGTTCCTACCATTTACACATAAGACACCTCCCTGTGTCATGCCCTTTTCTTTGGCCTCACTAGCCATATCGAGGTTGTCCTCTTCACGGACCTAGTGTACTTGACCTTGATTGCTACCCCCCATTGTTCCTTTGGCTCCGCATGCCCAATGGGACTCGTTGCTGGCCTTAACTGCCCTAACTGAATCCACCATCACCTAGTAGGAATTTTATTAATCTCAATCATTCCAATGGGTCCTCTACTGGGTATCCCCTCCTATGGTTCCTTACTAGAACCATTAATTCCATTATTGCCCTCCAGTTAGATTCTCCATCTCTCTTGTCTCCCTTGTCACAGAAAAGTTGATCTCCATTTGTAAACGTATAACATTGACGACAATGGTGCCAGTTGTTCTAGCAGGATTTCCCCATCTATGATTGTATATTCTACCCATGAGTCCATCATTAACTTACAAACCTTCTTGATTATCCGTATCCACCTCGTTGGGTACAAAGTGCGCTAAACACGTCAACTCTCCTTCATAAATGACCATTGTTCGGAATTTTTGAAACAAGTATTGAAACCACCTTTGCCCCTCTATTTAAACAGTTGATGAGAGGATTTGCGGTCAAACTGCACCCCAAATTTCTCGATATTCATGGTATCTCTCCATGGTTGTGGTGACTAAATCCTATCACTACAATGCCGGTCATATGAGCAAAATTTCGCCCAAAATTCAATCATGGGTGTCACTGCACTCCACCCTACACAATTTTGCCTTTGGATTATCTTCTTCCATTGACCCATCACACGCCCTCTCTTTCTCGAATCCTCAAGGATGGGTCTTCGAAAGAGTTCCTCCGACTCCCCCCCCCCCCTTTGCCGACTACGCTGGGTGAGCCTGAATTTGCACCACCGCTTTCTACGACGGTGCTTAGGGAAATAACTGCGCCCTAATGGTTATCCCAATGTCATCTGCCTCAATAGTAATCATGGTGACTTCTATCGCGGTCATCATTCCCAGAATATCCCATGGCTTCTACTAAGCCTCCCCCCCTGCAGCCATTCTAATGGCCCTCACTGATCGTCTAAAATTGTTCGATGTACGAAGCCTAATCGAACTCGTATATGAATCACATTAAATATACTTAAGAGCAGGAGAACGTAAGTCACATATGTAAAGGAATACAACAATCCTATAATAAGGTTCTATATCAAATAACGGTATGCTGAAACGTAAAAAAGCCCCACAGATCCTATAGACACTAGAACCTGATGCTCTGATACCATCTGTGACACCCCACCTACTAAAACACCGAGTGGCCAACCCGCGATCAAAATAAAATGTTGGTCTCATATGGCTCATTCTTAGCGTCACTGTCGAAAATATTTTTTAAAGTTACTAACCACCAAGTAATTTAATTAGACTGGTGCCAAATTTTATCTTTCATTAATTAACAACATGCAGAAATAAATAATAATAAAATCATCCACACAACTTGGTAACTGAACACAACACAAATGAATAATATAAATAAAGATGACCAAGTCAACTATCGATTCAATAATAAAATCCAATAAAAGACTGAAATAATAACCTGGATACACAAGGTCAAATAAATAATTTGAATACTAGATTTGAGGGCGACATGCCCAAATGAGTAATGAAATAAAATCCCTACACTAGGAATAAATGTTACGAGGGAAACCGAGTGTTCGTGTAGGGACACTGTCGTTGATTTCGGCTCCCGCTCTACATGCAAAAACCTAAGCTACTACTATACTTGTGAGGCAAGCACATTGGTAAGTCGGGTTTTTGCATGTAGAGCGGGACCCAAAATCAACGATAGTGTCCCTACACGACCACTCGGTTTCCCTCGCATCAAAGTGGGCAAAAATCCACAGGGAGTGATTGAATTTTAGATTTTAATTATTTTGCTACTTCAAAAATTAAAGCGTAAAAGGTGATAGGGTGTTATGGTTACAAAGGAAAAGAGAAAAGTTAAGTCTACACAAAAGTAAAGCGAGGATCGGGATCGCATCCTACCACACGGATCAAAACAACTACTAATCAGAATTCCGTCTTGAAAGCTATTTAACCGAGCATTTTAATTAAGCATAAACTTCACATAAGAAGGAATTTAACCCAAATTTGCTTGAATAAACATTTAATAAAAAATGGTCGCACGTGGATTAAATTAGGATTGTCACACTAAAGTTGCGTGATAAATAAATTTAAACGCATAACAATCCAACTTTAATACATGCAATTGCAATTATATGCAATTTTACACGAATCCTAATTTTTGGAGCTCGAGGCCCGTTAATGGTGGAACACAACCCCGACTCTATTTATCTAAGGGCTAAGCATGAATTAAACTAAAATAAACTACAAAATTATATTAAAATAATAAATAACTAAATTAAACTAAGTATCTAGGCAAGAATAAGGAAGAACATAACTATATTAATGGAGAGGATGATTAATAGTATAATTTGCAAATCCAAATGGATGTCACCCCAAAGAGAAATGAAGATGAGCTCTAAAAACCCAAACCCTAACCTAGAATATCTCTTAAAACTCATTATCTGATTTATTACAACAAATATCTCTTATATAGTAAGTTGGGGGAAAAGAAAAGAAGAAATAAATGAAAAGAAAAAAAGTGTTGTAGAAAATAGGGGATCGATCGATCGAACCCAAGGGTCGATCGATCGATGGTTCAGAAAAATGCACATTGCCTTCGAAGTAAGGCAAAATTTTAGTAGTCGATCGATCGACCCCTTTTGTTGATCGATCGATCCATCATGTTTTAGCCAAGCTGCATTCTCCCCTGCTTTGAATTCTTTGTAATTCTCTTCCACTCAAAGTCTCGTAACTTCTTCGTTAGGGATCGAATTCGCGTACCGTTTGCGAACATACGAAGCTTGATCAGAGGGATACAACTTCCGTGAAGATGTTGGGCAAAATGGCCAAACTGTGAAATGCCTAAATTGCCCTTGCGCATGCGGAGTTGTATGAAACTTCACCGGAATGCGTCCGAACTTCGTACTAAGAATCCAAATACATATAAATGCTCAATTAACCCCTACAAAACATATACCTGTACAAATTCGAGGTTTTCTGGTTAACGAGAATAAATATATGGATTAAGATACCCAAGTGGGCTAATAACGCGTAGGTTAACGGGCGATCTATGCAATATTTACGTCGTATCAATAAATGAATTAAGCGTCTATAGCAAAGTCCTGCAACTTCCACATGAGCTGTAGCTGCGCATCACTAGATAGAATAGTCAAGTTGGGCGTCCCTGTGGCTGGACACCTAAAAGGTTTTGGAAAAGATTTTGACAGGGGTCGGAGCCCAAGTAAGACATTTTGAAAATATTTAGCAAGCAGTTAAATTGCAATAATTAAATATGCATGCAAACTATTCATATTTAAGATAATGTCGCACTCTCTTAAGGTATAGCTCACCCCTCATCTAATGTGTACACATAGCGCTTGCCTTATAACCTTCCTAGTTATGCTACCCCACTTAACTAGTCATATCACACTCTTTCTACCACACTACTCTAACCTGAGTATTCTTACTTTGATTATTAAGTTATCTTCTCATTAACTTCTTAATCGGTTCAGCTATATTATATCATATAACTTTTACACTAGTTATATAGGAAACCTATTTTTAAATCAAATAGCTTTCACACTAGTTATATAAGAAATACAATCACACTTATGTATTAATCTCGTATATAATTATTTATTCATATTATATACGTACTAATATGCTACAACATTCACACACATGTCACGTATAATAACTCATACATTCCTAATTAATAACTCACTGGATGCTTTCTCTAAAATGCTATCATGTTCTAGGTATGCTCACTGTAACCCGGTTACCTAAAGTCAGACTCACTCTCGAGCTTGGGTAAAACTAATAATCTTAGTGGAGGCGATCATAGTTCCCCGAGTGTGAGATCGAATCATACATAAAACATCTCGCCCTGAAAAGAATCACAATACATAAATACTGGACGCTATGACCTGGGGATTATACTCTCCCTCCTCCTCAAGCCAGGGGATTCACCAACATCACTCAACCTCCTATGATAGAACTAGAGGGGTATGTATTCCTATAAATATCATTCACACCGATATCTATAATGCACACACACACACATATATATATATATACTATCACACTAATCGTATACATATACTTAATAAAAATCCGACTAACTCGTGTCTAACACCCGTAGCACTAGCCCAAAATACCCAAGTCTATATCCCAACCTGTAATTTAATTGATCACACTAATCGTATACATATACTTAATAAAAATCCGACTAACCCGTGTCTGACACCCGTAACACTAGCCCAAAATACCCAAGTCTATATCCCAACCTGTAATTTAATTGATCACACATTAATTATTTTGTTATTTAAGTAGTGACACCAAACTACAATACCCAGACTCACTCATTCGGTTCGTATTTTCACCCTTTAAAATGTATTACACCAAGTCCCACTATTAAGTAAAACTCTTTTATTAAATTTAATATTTGATAATTTATTTTATATATCTATAATAAATTAAACCGGATATCCCGTTCCTAACTCCCGTAGCACTTCGCCTCAAAATATCCGAGTCATATCCCCATCCCTTAATTTAACGAATTTCACCTTAATTAATTTTATGTAAGTGGTATCACTCAACCAAAATACCCGAACTCCCTAACTTGGTCTGTATTGTGACCTTTTGAATTTATTACTCCAAATTCCGTGAATAAATCTCATACTTTTATCTTCCTTCATAATTATTGGTATTCAGCCCTTAAGTCCCTAAGTATGAGAGAACAAAAATTGCATCACATTTATCTCTATAGTCCCAACACCTCAGACCGAAATAAAAATGAAACAAACTGGCCAGATCTTTGCAGAGTCGTTCGAATGACGCCCCAGGTCGTTCGAACGACCTGTTGGGTTTATGCTCCTTCGTCTTCCTACTTCGTGTTCCATCATTGTTGGACCTTTATCTGTCCTAGTTTCTTAATACCATGCCACTAAAGCTTTTACAACATATTTTATTCATAAAAAATAAGTTAAAATCATCCCATTAACCTTTAGACCTCACTGAATTATCCCATCATCTTTTTATTCAACAATTCGGGTTTTGTACGATTTATTCAATCTTCTTCCTAGATTTAGCTACAAAATCCTCACATGAACGAACCTAGCATCTGTATTTCTAATCTACACATGATTCAAATAATGATTTATCCCAATCAATCATCGATTTCATATTTAATCTACATAATGTCCTCAAATCGCCAAAACCAATATCATATGATAGCCCACTCCTAAAAATTAATTTCTTTATCACATCCACTATGATATGAATCAAAATACTAAAATTAAATTGAAAGAAAGTTTAACTATTTTCCTGAATAAATTCGTAGGGTGTTATTTCCCTTGATGTAGACGAAGATTTGACGAAGAACACACCCCTCTTCTTGATTTGGCTCCCAAAAGCTCTTCTAATTTCTCCCTATTTTCTCCCCTACAAAACTAGGGTTTTATTTTTGAGTTGTGTCTCCCACAAACTCCATAATGTAGGTTTTATATTGTTAATCCTGAAATTGAGCCTATGGGCCAAGTCCAAATGACCCGAACACTCCTGTGTGAGCCTGATTATGCTTAAAATCTCCCAAGACCCAATTACTACCCCGTGTACTCTTTTTCGACTATCTCGACCTATCCTGAACCAACCATGCACTCACAATTGCCATCTAAGTTACTGTATTAAATCCCCAACCTCGACCTCAAATTACGACACGTGTGAATTTTAAAATGACCCGAATTAATTAAATCTTAATTCATTAAATTAATTAAATCATATATCATCAAATTAATTAAATTGTATATCCTCAAAAATACGGGGTATTATATACACTTATAGAACGGTTTTACTCAAGGAGACCAGACAATCTGAAATTGCCTATTAGCCAACTATGACTGGGAAGCTCGTGGTCGGTGAGGGTGAATGAACTGCATTATCTGGTCTGATATTGAGTGGACGATCATAGATTTAACGATTGGTTTGTGTCCAAAAAGGTCTTCATTGCGAGCAAGCCACAGGCCCAGAGAGAGAAAAATAGTATAATAGCTTGATACATTTGATCGAAGGTACCGCAGAGCCCCGCAAGTTAGTATGACTATCGCTAAGAACTTAGTTTCTTTATACAGCATGCGAGCATGAGAAAACGTCAGACATTCAGTAAATATTGGGTGTTTAAGTCTAGTCGGTCGCATGAAGGGAATACAAAAGAGGGGATTTTATAGTAGTAGCATATTCAATCAGCCGTAGGTAAAGCCTGGTGGGTGAGGAACCACGAGAAGATTTTTGGTTTAGGAGAAATCCCACTCTGCCAGAGCCATAGCCATGGCAGGGTCAGGGTGTGTTGTTGGATGACTTTCGTTGTTAACCATCAGCAGGTGTCCTTCAAAAAGAAAGATCTCGCTTTGTTAGGACACCAATAAGGCTTGTCTTGTCCAGCTTTTAGCGAGATATATATGTCTTGGATATATAGAAAGAAACATCTGGTAGATATTGGGATGGCATTGGGTATATTTTACTAATGGTTATGGATAAATATAGATAACGAAGCATTAAGAATGGTCGGAGGTATGGAGGTAAATCTTCGCCACAAAGTATCATGCATAACCCAGATGTGCTGGCCAAAGGAGGTGTTCCTAGGACCAAATCTCCATTTAATTCCCTGTTAAAATAAGGGAATAAGCTTTGAAATCCGAGTCGAAAACCAGGATGCTTGGTTAGCCATATTTTCCTCCTCCAACGTGGAGTGCGGATAGTATTTATGCCTTATTACGCGGTCTCCCAGAGATTAGCGGGCTCGGTGAATAGCTTTTATAGGATTTTAATCATGAATGCGACTTATCTCGACGAGGGACAGTCTTTTATCCATGCAGGTGAACAAAATAGCGATAAGATGGGGCTGATGGAAATTAACAAAATGTAAAAATTCGAGCAGGAAATTTGGGTGCCCCGCACCCCTAGCATTCCATAGTAAAATCTTCATGAGGTGGATTTAAAGGTGTGATCATATCAAGATCAACTCCGGGAGAATGTATACATATTCATTTAGTATGAGAGGGTTGATCTTCAGTTGTGCTTCATTTGGAACCTGGTGGGCATGAAACGTGAAAATCGACTCAGGTTCTAGGTGAAATGGATCGCGGTGTTACGCGACCTCTATGTGGAAGCGGTGTCATTATAGTTAGTAGTGAAATATGTGTGGTATCGTGAAATTTTCCTGGATGATTAGGTCGTGTGGTCTTCATTGAATAATTCTGTGAGTGTCTAATGGTGACCTGGGATCGAGTTCTGGGGGGGGGGGGGGGGTTATGTGCTTGTGCTACCTGGATGTAGGGGCCGAAGGTGAGGTGGAAAGTTTTGGGGCTGCAAATTAAAAGCTGGGAGGTATAGAGGGTCACAAACGGGGGCATTCTCAGGTCGGGTTTCAGCGGGGGTCATCAGGAAAGGTATGAGATCGGTGACTCTGGTGGGTTATTCAAAAGGGTTGGATAGTCGGGACTGGGGCTCCGACATTCCATGTTGGTCGATTGTATTGGTTTCCTACTTAGTAGCGGTTTGAATCGCTTGGGTGTTGAAATCAGTATTGCTGGTATTTATAACCGGCTTGCATGGCTCATGTGCATGCAAGTGGTTTTGTAAATTCTTTACCGTGTTGCCACTTTGATTTTTAAGAGGCCACGTACTATTCGTATTATCTCCATCTAAGTCGGTAAAAACCGAATGAACATAAGGTTTGTCCTTATATTTGTTGTCTGCTCTATCAACCGTCTTGAAAGGCTCGGTTTTTAACTCTCGTGGGTCCCGATTGATGACAGGCACTTGACAACAAAGGTTGAATGGTAATCCATGCTCAAAATGACCGATTTGTCCCTCTCTTTTTTGTCTACCTGCGTTGTCATGCAACCCTAGGTTTTCGTTGTCTTTTTTTTCCCTGCATTTCTAGACTTCCGTCCATATGGTCGTGATGACTAGAGCTACCTTGCTCCATATGTGTTTTTCGGTGAGGGGGCGACATGTGACCACTTGCCATTGTTTCTCCTTCATATCTATTGCAATGTACGTGTTTGTTTTGTCAATGTGTGTGGTGATATTTTTTTTGCAATGTCTTTTTGTATGTTCCATAAGGCCACATGCGAAGAAAATATCCGTTTTTAATTCATACACAATATTACGTAAAATGCGACCAATTTTTATTTTGGGAGGTAGAGACTTTTCGACATAAAATTCCTCACAAAGTCACGCGTATCGTGCTCGACCCATAAACTCCGTATGAAGGTCGATATTTAGTGGCTTACCTAAAGAGGATACAAAGCATTGAAGAAAATCGCGATCATAATATTCTATGGGAAGTTCATGGATTTGGATCCACATACTCATTTTTTATATTTTTTTATGAAGGCCATCTCTGCACCGAGAGATAATGGTCTTCCAAGAACCATGGACCTCCCGCAATTACTGCTATATAATCGTCTGAAAAGGAGAGGAATACGAGATAAAAGTTATTTCCTAAATCTGTGATAAAAATACCTTCTTTGAGCTTCTTGAGTTGCGTTAGCCGTAGTGCTAGTCGTTGGAACGATAAAAATTTCCCTAATAGTTTGATGATTAAAAAGTTTCTCTTTTTTTGTCTTACTTTTTGGAGCTCTTGGCTTCCAAATTCCACTACATGAGTATTGATTGTTTGATCTTCCCCCTCACCTGATTCGTCCTTAGACTCATAATCTTCCTGGTTGAGTCCCATTTCCCAGGACAAAAAAAATGTACGGGTTGTTGTTGCTATTTCGATTACCTGGTGTATTTGCATGTCATCCATACCTCGATGCAGGTTGTCAGATGGTTTGCAGGGCAACTTATCATTATAAGATGTCCCGCCTGTCGTTTGCATGGCACTTTTATTTTTCCCTTTGTCAATTGTACTGTTTTTCATGGTTATCTTTGATTTTTCTATTTTTTGATTTTTTCGAAATAAATCGGATCTAAAATCGGAAGTAATTCTTAATTTTTGATTTTTTCGATCCGATTTTTTCGATTTTTTTAATTATTTTCAATTTTTTCAGAATTATTTTCCGAGTTTCAATTTTTTCGATTTTTTTGCGATTTTTTGAAAGTTTCTCGTATTTCATATTGGTTGGGAGGGGGAGAAGGATTCACAATGTTCTCTATAAAAGGAGAGTATCCTCCTAACTTCTACACAATTGAAAAAATGGGTTAAATCCTCATGTATTTACGTTCGAAAATTCATAATTTATTTTTTGAAAATTTGGAATTTCTGAGATTTCTGAATTTTTAATATATTTTGTGAATTTCCGATTTTTTTCGATTTTTCCAATTTTTCCGAATTCGGATTTTTTTGAAAAAATTGGATCAAAAATCGAAATAATTATTTTATTTTCGAAAAAATTGAATTTTTTTCAAAGAGGCATGTTCGATTCGATCCTACCGAAACACAGTCTTAATCTTGTGAAATAGTTCATCGGATAAGTGTTACAACTTTCAATTATATAAAAAGCAATTCTGTGAAACAAAAGTTAATGGTGTATATGAGTTCTCAGCACAAATGTTATAACAGAAAAAAATTTGCCTTTTATTGTTGGAGGATTGCAAATCAATCCAAAATGTGCAAGAACTGCAATAATTTAAAAAATAATAAGAAAATATATTAATATAGAAATAATAAAGCACATATATTCGGCATTTTTTTAGACTTGTTGAAAAAAAAATAATAATATGTACTAACTACCTACATCGAAACATGGCCTAGAAAATTGGACAAAAAAGTGTAGTTTGATTTATAGATTAAGACAGGGCAGAGGTACTTAGTTACGATGGTGGGAACCAGCATTTTAATATATATATATATATATATTGTAACACCCCGCCTAATAAAATACACGGTGGCCAGTCCCATACCAAATTAAAACAGAATATACAGTTGGCTCATTCTTAGCATCACTCTCGAAGACATTTACAACTCACCCAATACCCAATTAAGCGGGTGTTAAAAACTTTCCAAATTTTGATTTCAACAAAATCCATTTTTAGTTTAAGAATAACACAACACATTTTATTCTACAACACTAATAACTGAACAGATGACACAAAATAATTTAAATGCAATTAGTATAAACATTCCCACAGAATAATCCAATACAATAATCCCAACAATATGAAATGTATTAAAATGACACGAAAACAAGAGTATGTGACTCAGATAGAAAAGATATAATTGAGTTCCTTTGGGCGACATGCCCTACATAAAAGAACACTGTGAATCAAATAAAGATAGGCATCTAAGAAATACTCCATAGCTTCATAGCTCGTTAAAATCCACTAAGGTTGGCGTCCCTGCTGCTGGACACCTGATATAGAAGGTACAATAGAAAAGAGAATATGCAAGGAAACGGTTCAGAGCCCGATGTGAAAATGATTTTGAAAACATCAAGTATTTAACAAGTGCAATAAATAATTTATTATGTACATGTTAGCATCCAGACTCTCACTTGCTATTCTCACCTCTCAACTAGAGTGCACACTTAACGTTTCCTATTAACCTCCTAGTTAATGGTTCCTCTTCAAAAATTTCGATAATATGATTCCATTCCCATATCATAACCCCGCATGTCCCATATCATACGTCGTATAATTATTCATATACGTTTCTCATTAACATGAATCGTTTCCCATTAATATGAATTAAGCTTTTCAATAAATATTCATTGATTTCTTTCAATTCTTCTTCTCAATTCACCATTCTACAATTATCACACAGTAGATGATTTAACCACAATATATCCATTCATTCATTTAATTCATTATATATACATACATAGATAATACGGCACCCCAAGTCACAGCTGCGGTGCAATGCATTACTCTGCTATCATGTCCCATCATCGTTGGTCGCCGAATAGGGGACTAAAGGTTCGGTAAGGATTCTCGACCACAAACATCAACATACAAATTGAAGGCGAACATAGTTCTCGTATCCATGGATCACACACATACCTATGTTCCCACAGTCAGCGGACTTATCAACTCCCCAATAATTCTTTCATAGACCTATGTTCTCGAGCGACAAATAAAAAATCCCATGGATTCATTAGGAAATAACTGCCCTTACGTGCAAACCTCCCACCTATAGCAAGTAAGTTAGGTATGCCATACACATAAATCATCAATCAATCAATCAAATAGGCATTATCATCCACCTATAGATATAATATCAACAAGGTAATCACGTTACCCTAAGATAATTCCCATACGTAGCATTATATCTCTCAAATCCTACGTATTAAAATATTACGACTTACGTCTCCCGAGTCTCACTCATTACTCAAGGTTTAAATAGGTTTTCCTCATTATTTTTATTCAGTAAAAAATCACTAATATCCTACTGGTCCATATCATCTTATCTCCCGAATTGCTACGAATTAAACTCTCCCTTAAATAAGGGTTATAACCGATTGTTTCTATTCTCTTATAAACACATCTTATATCAACTAGGATTGAATACCATTATCACATGGCTCATAGTCACACTATATGACTTATCAATGAAATCAACATCCTCACATCCTATAACATCTCTCCACTCCCGACGTTGTTAAGGTTTATGCCCGGGGCGTCTCGCAAAGCGAAATCCAAATAAGGAACCCCTCCAATACACTACTACTTAACTTTGTCGGTTGTGGAGGTCCGTTAACTTCAAATATGCAACCGGGATAACCTCATACCCTCTTTCAACCAAATGTGGTCTGAACTCCCATCTCTATCCAGGAGCCATACCACTAAGTGCTTGTACTACACTCAGTCCTTGCGCAATCAATAATGAGCTTAGACTCAGTCCTTGCGCTATCAATAATGAGCTTAAACTCACACCTTGATGTTAAAATTATAACCCTAAGGCTACCCAGGTGTTATATTAAATCTCCCCTACTAGACCTATCCTTGATACTCATGCATACAAATTAGAATCCAACACATGAATCTAGCAACCAAAATTTCTTTCAATTTAATTATCATAATTCTAATCAATTAAATCCTAATCAAATCAATTCGATTCTTAACTAGGGCTTACTGAACCTTTCTAAGTCCCATTATATCCAATTAATAATCACCAAATATTTACAAAAGGTTCGCGATAAGAACAAGAATTAAAAAGAAACAACTTCACGAATTCTGGGGAGGTCGATCGATCGAAGGCAGGGGGTCGATCGATCGATCTCCCAAGTAACAACCCAGTTTTTCTGCATTTCTTCTACTACGGGTTTAACCATTTTTGATTAATTAAACCTTCATTTTAACAACGAAAATGACTTATAATCCTTACTACATGATATATCAACATATATAAATGATTTCTAATGCTCTAAACATCTTAGAATCATTAAGAGATTGAATTAAAAACATGCTTATGTCTTCTTTTTCTAGAAAATTTTCAACATAATATCTTCAAGAACACATCAATGATTTTCAGAATTTCTTCAACAGATTTATGATTATTTCGTGGATCACTAACTACCTACAACATGAGTTTGATTCCTATATATGTTCATATTTCGAGAAATCCATTACAACTCCATCTTTATCTTCCAAACATGAAAAATCATCTCTTTTTATAACTATTCTAACATGGACAATATACAAACTTAGATTGCCATTATCAAACACTTGCCTCTAATGAAGGTCTGATCCTTTGGTGTAGTATATCACAGGTGGTTCTCCCTTCTTCGGCCAACTTCCAGTGGTGGTTGGTGGTGGTGACCTTTGGTTCTCCTCCTTCCAAGAAAGCTTTTATCTTCCCAAATAACCTTTCACTCTCTCTAGGAAGATGACTTCTCTATTTTGTGTAGAAGAGATGAATAACCCATGTACACTTAATCTCCAAATACTTATAATAGGACAAAATCCGAAATCACTATTCATGCCCCCTATAAAAATGACCAAAATGCCCTTTTGGGTTGTCTTTTCATTTTCAAATGACCCGAGACCCAAATCCAACATCTAAATAGACTTTTCTGACTATTTCAAACCTTCCGGACGCAATGACGCAGTCAAAATGACTATAAGGTCGATAGAAAATAAATTTTCTTTTTAATTAAACAAATTAGTCCCGACATGTCCCATACCGCGTCCGACTAAAAATTCAAATAACTGAATTTATATCACACGGACATTTCAATAGCATCATATTCATATATTACCTAAATACCTTTAAGTAATATTCAGAATCATCCATTTTAATATCCACAATTCGGATAGAACCCAAATGAATTAATTAATAATAAAATCAAATTAATCCATTAAATTAAAATATAACCCATTTTAAAAGTCATAAAAATCACGGGGTATTACGTACTTCCCCCTTATAATAGAATTTCGTCCCGAAATTCGTAAAGTTAAATCATACTAGTAAGGTAAACTCCAAGTATAAATCTCACATCGCAAATAATCCAAGTAGTACCGCCCATACAGTACATTATCACAAATCCCCATTGCTGTTATACGCCTAGCCTCACCATATAGTTCCAACTGAATCGAATTTAAAATTCACCCAATCTTCCCTATACCATCCTCATGACAATGTTCGGGAAAGAATGATCCTCACTTATTAAACAAATAAATCCTGAAGTCACAACTACTAACTGTTTCACAATTATGAAAACTACTACAATCCAACCATCCGGGCGCCCATACACCCTATCGTACAACTTTCAGTATAAAATGGATATTTATCGCAAAGGTTATAAACTCATATCCTAAATACCTAACTTATTTAGACTCCCAACATTTCTTAGTTTCATGCGTGGGGTGTCTCGCAAGCGAAATCCATACACGGAACCCCCCCAATACACTACTAACTAAAGTAGTCGGTCATCGAAACTCCTCAGGTTCTTAGTCAATAGTATATAACCTCTCCATAGATTTTTATCGATCGCAATTTAAAAAGTCTACTCATCTACTCTCTTATTACAGATAAGATGTTGGCTAGTAGTAGTAAATACGCTCTCATATAACACAAGTCAATCCACGCCGATAGTCACATCATGCTCGGACATGCCCAAAGTAAGTATCCGATGATAAAAATCAGACCCACGTGATGACATAAAAAAAATAGGTGTCCCCAACCCCTCGGTGAGTCTACGTAAATAACAGTGCTATAGGCTAAGTTTAACAACCCTCTTACCCGCACAATAGTAATCGCTCAAAAATCAATATGTGCCTCATAACTCCTTAGATTGAAAACATACCCTCATTCGTGGGCGGTGGTTGTTGACTCCCACTATAATAACTTTGCTTCAATGGGTCAAGAAAACTTTACCCCAAAATTTCAGTTCTAGTTCACCACACTCCACTATATGCCCAAGCCTTGGAATATATTGCCTTCATTAGGTAACACACACAATTTCCGCATTTCAAGAACTTCTATGATGACACTCCTCAATTTTCAATAATAGGGGTGACCTTGACTACTGTCATCATACTCGAACATACTTCATAACCTCCTAAGTACGATCTCCGCTATCCGCCCAATGGTACTCATCTGGCATACTTCTTGTACGAACCCGTCCGAATGCAAACAATATTCACTAATATATATGGAATCTTACCAAAGAAATCAACATCCTAAACATAGGGCTCTACATCAAAGAACGCTAAGCTGAAAACACAATAAGCCGTACAGACCCTAAAGGACACTAGAACCTGATGCTCTGATACCACCTGTAACACCCCGCCTAATTAAATACCGAGTGGCCAGTCCCATACCAAATTAAAACAGAATATACAATTAGCTCATTCTTAGCATCACTGTCGAAAACATTTACAACTCACCCAATACCTAATTAAGCGGGTGTTAAAAACTTTCCAAATTTTAATTTCAACAAAATACATTTTTAGTTTAAGAATAACACAACACATTTTATTCTAAAACACTAATAACTGAACAAATGACATAAAATAATTTAAATGCAATTGGAATAAACATTACCACATAATAATCCAATACAATAATCCCAACAATATGAAATGTATTAAAATGACACGAAAATAAGAGTATTTGACTCAGATAGAAAAGAGATAGTTGAGTTCATTTGGGCGACATGCCCTACATAAAAGAATATTGTGAATCAAATGAAGATAGGCGTCTAAGCAATACTCCATAGCTCCATAGCTCGTCAAAATCCACTAAGGTTGGCGTCCCTGCTGCTGGACACCTGATATAGAAGGTACAATAGAAAAGAGAATATGCAAGGAAACGGGTCAGAGCCCGATGTGAAAATGATTTTGAAAACATCAAGTATTTAACAAGTGCAATAAATCATTTATTATGTACATGTTAGCATCCAGATTCTCACTTGCTATTCTCACCTCTCAACAAGAGTGCACACTTAACGTTTCTCATTAACCTCCTAGTTAATGGTTCCTCTTCACAAATTTCCATAATATGATTCCATTCCCATATCATAACCCCGTATGTCCCATACCATATGTCGTATAATTATTCATATACATTTCTCATTAACATGAATCTTTTCTCATGAATATGAATTAAGCTTTTCAATAAATATTCATTGATTTCTTTAAATTCTTCTTCTCAATTCACCGTTCTACAATTATCACACAGTAGATGATTTAACCACAATATATCCATTCATTCATTTAATTCATTATATATACATACATATATAATACGGCACCTCGAGTCACAGTTGCGGTGCAATGCATTACTCTGCTATCATGTCCCATCATCGCTGGTCGTCGAATAAGGGACTAAAGGTTCGATAAGGATTCTCGAACCACAAACATCAACATACAAATTGGAGGCGAACATAGTTCTCGTATCCATGGATCACGCACATACCTACATTCCCACAGTTAGCGGACTAATCAACTCCCCGATAAGTCTTTCATAGACCTATGTTTTCGAGCGAAAAATCAAAAATCTCATGGATTCATCACGATATTACTGCCCTCACGCACAAACCTCCCACTGATAGCAAGTAAGCTAGGTATGTCATACACAAATCATAAATCAATCAATCAATCAAATAGGAATTATCATCCTCCTATAGATATAATATCCGCAAGGTAATCACGTTACCCTAAGATAATTCTCATACGTAGCATTATATCTCTCAATTCCTACGTATTAAAATATTACGACTTTACTTCTCCCGAGTCTCACTCATTACTCAAGGTTTAAATAGGTTTTCCTCATTATTTTTATTCAGTAAGAAATCACTAATATCCTACTGGTCCATATCATCTTATCTCCCGAATTACTACGAATTAAACTCTCCCTTAAATAAGGGTTATAACCGATTGTTTCTAATCTCTTATAAACACATCTTATATCAACTAGGATTGAATACCATCATCACATGGAAATTTGAGAGTGTAGCTACAGCGGAAATATTGCGACTTCTCAAATAAAATCCAGTTTTTAATTAAACCCAAATTTTAGTTAAACCCTAAGACATGCATCTAGAAGATTTATCAAATAAAATATAGCATGCAGGATAAAAACAAACAGTTTCAGGAAAAATCCCCCAAAGGGGCAAAACCTTTTATTTCCACTATAATTTGTAAGAAAACGGCTTACAATAAAAATACAAGTTGACTAAGAATTACCCTCAGGTATCGGATTCTGTAGTCGCGGCTGGAAATATCCCTTTCCAGTGGGGCTGGCGGCTGGAATTTTCCCTTTCCAGGAGGGCTGCAATGAAGAAGAGAACGACTTCTCCATAAGGGTTGAACAATAGCAAAGCTTGTGTTCTAGGGTTCCAAAAGATTCACAAAAGTAATTGGGATTTTTTGGTGTGAATCAAAAAGAGTCTTGGGACTCAAAAAGGTGAAGACTTAGAGTATTTAGGACTTTGAAAATCGTCTTTAAAAGTATTAGAAATAACTCCCCGAAGTTGGCTTTAAATAGGAAAACTTTGAGCCTAAAAAATCTCGAACAGATCTGGCCAAATTTATCCCAGGCGGACCGGTCCGGCTTGGGGGCGGATCGGTCCGACCTCGGATCGGTTCTTTTAAATTTTGGCTTCTTCGGTTCGCAATCGGTCCGGGGTATACTGGGTCTGCAGCAAGCGGATCGGTCCGGTTGAGGGGCAGACCGGTCCGGTTGCGGATCGATCCGGTAGGGGGCGGACCGGTCCGGTTTTCCCAGAAAAATAAAATCCTTTTAAAAGCCTCATTTTGCTTTAAAAAACTTACTTCTTATTTTTATAAAAATTTCCCAATACTAAATATGAACTTTAAGGAACGTAAAAACAGAATTTTACCAAGTTCATTCTTGCAGAGGCTATGATGTTGAAGACGCTTTGATATTCGGATCCGTTGATGTAGATGCGATCTTGAGTTTCTTCAACGGTGTAACGGCGTACGACATACAAATTGATAATGGACAAAAATGTCCTTACAAATCTCCCCTATGTCTATGCCGGTACATACATAAAAAATATTCGAATTATCAACTAATGACCTATATAAATTTACCCTCCCATGAACCCTAAAGATGGAAAGATACAAAGGTATAAATCTTCATCGTTTGTTCTTCAATCTTCAACAATCATCAAATTCAAAGCTTTTCTCATCAGGGTGTGCAACATATTGATCTTCAATCTTCATACCTACACACATGAGACAAAGCAAATACCACGTGACATATCGAGTTGGAAATGAGATAAATATGGATACCAATATATGATAAGCATAAGTCAAATCTCAAAACTCCCCAAAATTCAAACTCCCCCATAATATGATAATTCTTTCTCCCCCTTTTTATGATGTCACCAAATAGACAAATGAGAAGAATGAATCAAATAAGCACAATCGGGGTGCCACGGTACACAAAAAAAAACAGAAACTATTTTTTATTTTTCAAATATTTCATACAAAGATAGGATACCAATATGAACAAATATGATAGAAAAATCACACCATGGATTTAGACTCAAACAACCAAGTCATGGAAACGGAATGAATGGGTGTGAACACATTCGATAGGTAAATCAACTCAATCAATCATATGTGCACGATGCATATGTGTACCCCTAACGAATGAACATCAAAAGTATCCTTAGGTGAAAAAATTGTTGAATTTAGATGACATCGTCTTATGCAAATCAACAAATCAAAGTCAAAGTGATTTCCACACCAATAACGTCCAAAACTATGTAGCGCATTTTTAAGCAATTCAAGGACGTGCAAACCCGTTTTAAATTCTCCAACCAAACTCCCTCATATATATATTCTATTAGAGGTGATCTAAATTCTCAAACTTTGGAGAATTGGTGCAAAAACCTAAATGGCCCCCTTTTGGCATGAATATCTTTTTATTGCCTTTAAATTTTTTCGGGCTCTTTAACCTCTTTGGACCTCGGATAATAAAATTCCTCAATTTTTTTAGGTCCAATTTAACGGTGGCTTTTGCGCAAAGGATAGATAAATACCTTTCGCAGCCCCTCCCCGTTATAAAATAAAGCACACAAACTCACAAAACGGTTTTTATATGCACAATTTCCTTATCAAAATTTATCGCGCTTGGTTCGTTTTAAGGACAGGATTGAAGTGAAAACACCCAACCAACATGTGATAAGACAAGCACAATAATCAAACAAATCCGTGCATGTGTGCATTAAAGGAAACACGAGTAAAAAATGTAGGAAGTAACACTTAATTACATCTTAATGACTCCAAACATTATAAAGAACATGGATGAATTGACCTATTGTCTCAAAACACTATCAAATAGTCACATGAAAATAATGGAATGATGTTGTGACTCGATCATCCAAAGTGTTCATCCATAAACGGTGTAAACAAAAAAACAAAAATCTTTTTGGATTTTTCAAAAATTTTATCAAAATAAAATCTTTTTGTATTTTTCAAAAACAAAATTCAAAAACAAGAATTTATACAAAAAGTACAAGTCATCACACTAGTAAAAATATAACATGAAACCACAACTAGTGTATGACAAACATGCAATCACAATCAACCAAAAGATTTCACATGGGGTGAATCACGTGCAAGCAAACGGGAATTGTGGACAAATAAACCATAAGCCTCTAAATCCGATTTTCTAACCCAAATAGATTTGTAACGAAGTGTGGGGGTTTTAGGAATCGAATTTATTCTTTCATTAACCTTCCTAGGTCCATTTAAAAGCTTGTAACAAAATCGCCTAAGATGACCTTGCCTACCGAAATGTGTGCAAGTGTAAATCGGGCGGTGTGTGTTACCTAAAGGTGGCCCTCTCTTCAAATTTATCGGTTGCTCTTTCCGAATTTTCCTAGGTGGGTCTCTCCTAATGATCCTAGAAGGTTCTCTCACAATGTTCTTAAGGGGTGCTTTCCTAACAACTTTAGGTGCCTCTTTCTTAACAAACCTAGGAGGCTCTCTCACACGTGTGGGAATGGGTGCAACATATTTTTCAAGACCAATCCCACCCCTATCCGTTTTGATCTCGACTGTGCCTAAAATCTTATCAAGTTTTTCAGACCTAGACTCCAAATCAAATTTCACTTTACTTGAATCTTTCAATTTCACCTCAAGTTCACCTATCCTAGATTCAAGTACTCGTTTAGAATCCTCAAACTCTAAAAGCTCCTTTTTCATAGTCTCCATCAACCCTCTAAGACTATCTCTCTCACCCTCGACATACTCAAGCTTCTCTTTCAAAATTTTCACATGAGCCCTAAGTTCTTCAACTAAAAAATCATTATTTTTTATGGCACACTCTTTCAATTGAGCTTTCAATTTCAAATTTTCTTTCTTTGTTTTCAAAGTTTCAGCATAAAGTTCATTGAAAGCAGTTTGCAAATCATGCTCATCTACACTTTCCTCCTCACTTTCATCCACACTCCCATCACCTTCACTATCACTAATCACATGGATGGGAAACTCTCGCCTAGAAGCATAAAAAACTTCTTCTTCCGAATCACAATCACTAAGGGTAGAAACATGAGAAATCGGTTTATTCAATTTCTTCTTTACATTTGTGGTACACTCATGTAACGTGTGACCAACACCCTCACAACAAGGACACTTCTCAGATTTGTTTTCAACAGAAGATTTAAAACAAGAGTTCGTGTGAATTTTCCAATTAATTTTTTCAAAAATTTGACATCGAAGATCATCAAAACCATCAAAAGCCATTTTTGTGCAAACTCATAATCAAATCACAATAACTTAGTGCAACAGGCTCTGATACCAATTTGAAAACGTGAGTAGACAAATTGTATCAGAAAGTAAATCCTCGAAAAATCAGGATCACGCGATAAATTAGCGTAACCCGCTCTGATACCAATTTGAGAGTGCAGCTACAGCGGAAATATTGCGACTTCTCAAATAAAATCCAGTTTTTAATTAAACCCTAAGACATGCATCTAGAAGATTTATCAAATAAAATATAGCATGCAGGATAAAAACAAACAGTTTCAGGAAAAATCCCCCAAAGGGGCAAAACCTTTTATTTACACTATAATTTGTTAGAAAACGGCTTACAATCGGATTACAATGAAAATACAAGTTGACTAAGAATTACCCTCAGGTATCGGATTCTGTAGTCGCGGCTGGAAATATCCCTTTCCAGTGGGGCTGACGGCTGGAATTTTCCCTTTCCAGGAGGGCTGTAATGAAGAAGAGAACGGCTTCTCCACAAGGGTTGAACAATAGCAAAGCTTGTGTTCTAGGGTTCCAAAAGATTCACAAAAGTAATTGGGATTTTTTGGTGTGAATCAAAAAGAGTCTTGGGACTCAAAAAGGTGAAGACTTAGAGTATTTAGGACTCTGAAATCCGTCTTTAAAAGTCTTAGAAATAACTCCCCGAAGTTGGCTTTAAATAGGAAAACTTTGATCCTAAAAATCTCGAACAGATCTGGCCGAATTTATCCCAGGGGAACCGGTCCGGCTTGGGGGCGAATCGGTCCGACCTCGGATCGGTTCTTTTAAATTTTGGCTTCTTCGGTTCGCAATCGGTCCGGGGTATACTGGATCTGCAGCAAGCGGATCGGTCCGGTTGAGGGGCAGACCGGTCCGATTGCGGATCGGTCCGGTAGGGGGCGGACCGGTCCGGTTTTCCCAGAAAAATAAAATCCTTTTAAAAGCCTCATTTTGCTTTAAAAAACTTACTTCTTATTTTTATAAAAATTTCCCAATACTAAATATGAACTTTAAGGAACGTAAAAATATAATTTTACCAAGTTCATTCTTGCAGAGGCTATGATGTTGAAGACGCTTTGATATTCGGATCCGTTGATGTAGATGCGATCTTGAGTTTCTTCAACGGTGTAACGGCGTACGACATACAAATTGATAATGGACAAAAATGTCCTTACACTCATAGTCACACTATATGACTAATCAACGAAATCAACATCCTCGCATCCTATAACATCTCTCCATTCCCAGCGTCGTTAAGGTTCATGCGCGGAGCGTCTCGCAAAGCGAAATCCTATTTAATTATCGTAATTCTAATCAATTAAATCCCAATCAAATCAATTCGATTCTTAACTAGGGCTTACTGAACCTTCCTAAGTCCCATTATATCTAATTAACAATCACCAAATATTTACAAAAGGTTCGGGATAAGAACAAGCATTAAAAAGAAACAACTTCACAAATTCTGGGTAGGTCGATCGATCGATCTTCCAAGTAACAACACAGTTTTTCTGCATTTCTTCTACTACGGGTTTAACCATTTTTGATTAATCAAACCTTCATTTTAACAACCCAAATGACTTATAATCCTTACTACATGATATATTAACATATATAAATGATTTGTAATGCTCTAAACATCCTAGAATCATCAAGAGATTGAATTAAAAACATGTTTATATCTTCTTTTTCCAAAAAAAATTCAACATAATATCTTCAAGAACACATCAATGGTTTTCAGAATTTCTTCAATAGATTTATGATTATTTTGTGTATCACTAACTACCTACAACATGAGTTTGATTCCTATATATGTTCATATTTCGAGAAATCCATTACAACTCCATCTTTATCTTCCAAACATGAAAAATAATCTCTTTTTATAACTATTCTAACATGGACAATATACAAACTTAGATTGCCATTATCAAATACTTGCCTCTAATGAAGGTCTGATCCTTTGGTGTAGTATATCACAGGTGGTTCTCCCTTCTTCGGCCAACTTCCGGTGGTGGTTGGTGGTGGTGACCTTTGGTTCTCCTCCTTCCAAGAAAGCTTTTATCTTCCCAAGCAACCTTTCCCTCTCTCTAGGAAGATGACTTCTCTATTTTGTGTAGAAGAGATGAATAACCCACGTACACTTAATCTCCAAATACTTATAATAGGACAAAATTCGAAATCACTATGCATGCCCCCTATAAAAATAACCAAAATGCCCTTTTGGGTTATCTTTTCATTTTCAAATGACCCGAGACCCGAATCCAACATCCAAATAGACTTTCCTGACTATTTCAAACCTTCCGGACGCAATGACGCAATCAAAATGACTATAAGGTCGATAGAAAATAAATTTTCTTTCTAATTTAACAAATTAGTCCCGACACATCCCATACCGCGTCCGACTAAAAATTCAAATTACTGAATTTATATCACATAGCCATATCAATAGCATCATATTCATATATTACCTAAATATCTTTAAGTAATATTCAGAATCATCCATTTTAATATCCACAATTCGGATAGAACCCAAATGAATTAATTAATAATAAAATCCAATTAATCCATTAATTTAAAATATAACCCATTTTAAAAGTCATTAAAAATCACGGGATATTACATATATATATAATAAAATAATAAAGGAGCATGATTTGTGACAAAATATCTTCACTTTTATGCATGACATTTCATGCATGATATTTTCTCTCTTTCATGCCTATGCATGAAATGTAATGCTAAAGTTTTTTTTTTTAATAAAAAGTTTTTTTAAAAGGAAGTAATTATTTTTAAAAAGGAGAATAATTTTAAATAATTTAATTTATATTTTTTTATAAATATATATATTTTTTAATTCATATTTTTAAAATATTTTTTTTATTTTATTTATTTATATATATATATATTTTTATCACGGGGACAAATTTATCATCGTGCCCTCGGCACGGGCATCAGCTAGTATATATATATATACAGTATTGCTTTTGTGCATACCAATCCACATTTTAAGAGTACGGACCGAACATGTGTCATCTGGCGGTGAGCTTAGAAATTATAGGCACTCTCTCTCTTTTTTGCACTCACCGCCAGGTGACACATGTCCGGTCTGCACTCTTAAAATCCGGACTGGTATCCACAAGAGCAGTATTATATATATATATATATATATATATATATATATAGAGAGAGAGAGAGAGAGAGAGAGAGAGAGACTCATGTGCATACTAAGTTTGTACATGTGCTAGCGCACACCAATTTTTTTTAAAATATTAAAAAAAAATTAAGTTGATTTTTTATATGATATTTAAACATTTAAACGGTCCCGCATAAAAAAATTCAGCTAAAAAAACTTTTATTGCTATTTTTAAAAAATTGGTCAAACTTTCACAGCTTTTAAAGTGCTTAAAATCGTTAAAAATTTGACCGAATTTTTAAAAATAACAAAAAAACATTTTTTTTACGCTGAATTTTTTTATAGGTGTTCCTTGAAATGTTTAAATATCACACAAAAAAATCAACTCAAATTTTTTTTTTACTATTTAAAAAAATTGATGTGCACAGGAACTTCTCTCTCTCTCTCTCTCTCTCTATATATATATATATATATATATATATATATATATATAAGTAAATATGTTTAGTTTTTAAGTTGGGAATAAAATTATGTAATTTTTACTTTAAATTTTCATAACACCCGCACATTTTACACTTTCACCCACTTGACAATTTCACTTTTTATTTTCCTCTTTCATAATTTTAACGATTTTTGTTTTGTTTCAGTCAAATATAATATCTCAAATATAAGACGGAGTTTTGAATTTGTGCTATTACATTTCATATGTTTTTTTATGTGAATTATAATTGTCTAAAATACAAATTATCAATTAAATATTTATAAAAGCGTAAAAATAATTCTAAAAAAAATTGAGGGGGCGGACCCGACAAGGGTTTGTGCCCCACCTCAAATAAATCCCTGCCTCTTCCACTGCATTAAGATATCCGGGCTTCACGGAATGGAAGAAGAGTGCAATTAAAAGTGTGAGATTGTGTTTGATTATGCATGGCTTTTTATTTTATGTTGCGTTACGATATGAAATAAATGATAAAATTACAGTATTCTGTTATGTTATAAAGAAGATTGAAAAGCGGCATTCGCGTGATCCGAGGAGAGAGAGTGAGACGCATGCTATGTAACCTACATGTATGCTTTTGGAAAAGCCCGCATGGGTATTGGCTCAGAGAGAAGCTTTTTATTTTACTCTTTATGTAATTTTCTAAGGCACCCATCTCCATCTTCTATTGGATTTATCAACTCTCTCCACTTTCCCTCTTTTGGGATGAATACAAGTTGTGCTTTGACTTTATTACAGGGAATTCCTTGTATTTTGGAAAATTACCAAAACCATGCTTCACATTTGACAAAATTGATTTAAAAAAAAAAGTCATTTGGCCTTTTATCATTTGCTAACATTTCCATTTTAACACTCGCTATTTTTATTTATACAAGTTTAACACTCATTTTAGAAAGAAACTATTAAATTTCATGTTTGACCCTTAGTTGATCGGCATCCTCAAGCAAAAAAAAAAAAAAATTAATGTCCTTGATTTCTTGTAACAAATCTCTACAAAGTTTTTTTCAATATAACCTTCTTTATGCAAGTTGTTATTTGATATTTTTATTTTATTAGAAAATATTTAAAAATCTATAAAATATATTTTTTAATCTTGGGGTAATAGAACAAGAACAATTTTTTGACATTTTTTAATAGAGTTTTTTTAACATTAATATATAGAGAGAACGTGTTATTACGTTTTAACTGCTTTCTATGAAAAAAAATTGTTTTCTTATAAATAAAAACACTTAAAAACAATTCATTGTTAAAAACAGTTTTAAATTTAAAACAAGTGTTATTAGTAAAAATTATGTTTAAAAAGAGTTTTAATGTTAATATAACAACTTCTATAATTAAAAAAATAACATTTTATAATAAAAAAAATAAAACACTATTTATTACAAAAAATAGTGTATTGTTATAAAAAACATTTTTTTAACATTTTTATCAACAATAACATTTTTTTTTAAACGGTTTCATGACTTGATGTTAAAAACGGTTTTTATAAAGAATTTTTTTGTATATATAAATAATATTTTATAGTGAAAAATAGTTTTTATTATTAAAAAAAGTTTTAATATAAAAAATAATATTTTATCATAAATAAAAAATTATTTTTATCGTTTTTATCTACCATAACATCTTTAAAAAATTAAATGTTAATCAACGTTAAAATTGTTTTTTAAAATAATTTTATCATAAATTTTTTTTTATTAAAAATAACTGTTGATGCAAAAAACTAGACTAAGCCTAATTAATTGATCACAGATAAATTAAGTAAAACAAACAAGACACAAGAGAACTTTTTAAAGTAGTTTGGTTCAATGGAATAGCCTACATCCACTGTTATGTATTGACTGCCTTGATTTGTTTTTCAATCCCTTGCAACGATGGTGATTCAATGGATTTATAGCCTAAGTGGGGCTCTTGATCGTGTCATGTGAAAGGACGGAATGCCTTTATTTGTTAGGCATTTACATCAATACATAATGAGGATTAATTATACGAATGCTGTCACTTCACAGGCAATACAGGCTGTAAGATTACTGGCGCTTGGCTGACTAATGAAGATGACTTTTCGGCTGTTGGTTGGGCCTTCCAGTTGGTCAGGCTTCCTTGTTGGTCGGGTCGCTATGTTGGTCGAGCTTTTCTATCATGCTGACTTGGACTTGTGCTACATAGGATGACATTTGCTAGCTTGTAATTGGTCCATGTAGGATGATAAATTTTGGTATCAACAGAAGCCCCCAATATTTCATACTTGAAGTTTAAGCACAAGTGTGGAACATTATGCTTTGGCAGTAACTCGGGCTGTTTTATTGGCTGCAGAGCTTCCAGACTTGTGAAATTTATTCACTTGACAGTTTTTTAGCGCGACTGGCAATTTTGTAAATATTTCAAATTTTAGCGAACACTTTTTAGGGTATCTTTGTCTTTTCGTCTGTTTAGCCGTCGTAAATCCAACCGTCGTTTGCTTTAATCATTACTTGGCCCAGTTTTCGATGCGTCTTATAAAAATGGCGATAAAAATATCGATCATTTTTTGCTTCTTACTTCTGATTCTGCTGCTGTGTTCTTTGCTTTCATGCGATTGTTTTCTTTTCTATCTTCAGTTCTTGTTAAATCCTTAAATCTTTGTAAGAATCTTTCTTCTCTTCTTCTTTGTTTTCTTCATCATGGTTTACTCAATCGAGTCACTTGATAAGTTTAGAGCTGATTTTAACATTCCATCTTGGGTGGTATAAGAAAATCCCACATTTCCTTCTAATTTTTTCTCTCTTGCTGAGGAGCATTGGTTCCCTTCTATCTTTGTTGCTGAATGTGGCTTCACATTTCCTCCCAATCCTTTATGTTTGGAGTTTTGTCAATATTTTTATATTGTACCTGTAAGGGTAGCTCCTAACACATGGAGAGTTGTTAATGGAGTTTATAAGTTAAATCAAACTTATGGAACCCATCTAGGGATTTCAGAAATTATGTTTTGTTATAAGTGGGTAACTAGTGATACCACATTTTATTTGAAAACTAGGACTGTTAGTAAAGCTTTGGTAGTAAATCTCTCTGATTCTAATAGGGATTATTTTGATCGTGGGGTAGTTGTAAAAAATTGGTAACACGCCCCTTTAGTTGGCAATGCTAAATACTAAGGACCTAGATGTCCTCTCTTTGGCAATGGAATAGGTTATTTTATGTTTTAATAAACTTGCCCTGTTTATATTTGATAAAATGTCATACTGACTGTTGATTTATAAATTGTGTTGCAGTTGAGCAAAAAAGAAAGTGCCCCAAAGAGAGCGAAGTAAACTTGGAGGAGTTGAAGTTTATCTGGAATCTTCATAAGGTAGTTGCTGAGGAACACGCGAGGTCTGCCTCCTATCTGCTCCAGTATAAGAACATTATTTCCTCTTTTATTTCCAGACCAGCTACTTCTCCTTCTTTGGTAATTGATCTTGATGCAAAAATTGCTGTTGATTCTGATATTCCTCTGTCTGAAATTATGAAGAATAGGAAGTTCCCTGATCTCTACAGTGGTGTTGCCTCTGGATCCCAATCATCTGCTGAGGGAGCTAAGAACAAAACTAGGGATGTTATGAAGCCCCCAACTCCCAAGAGTCCAGTCCCCAAAGATCCTGCTCCCAAAGATCCAACTCCCAAAGACTTGGTTCCTCGGGAGGTAGCTCCTAAAGAGGTTGAGGTTCCTCTGAGGAGACTTAGGAGAGGGCTTTCAGAGAAGCAAGTCGATCAAGTGCCCGACCAACAGGCCTTGGTCAATTTTCCCTCATCTGATGTTATTCTTATCACTCCTGGTTTGGCTAAGAAGTTGATCAGGTCTAGTACTCTTCTAGACCATACGGGGGTGGATTCCAAGCTTCCCAGAATAAAGGTCTCTGAATTTGCTGCTCAGAACCTTGCATCAGTAAGTAATTTCCATTATCTTAATTTGGTTATTATTTACATTCTTAATTTGCTCACTTTAATCTTTATTTTCTGCAGTTCTTGGTACACTTTAATAATATGCTGGAGAAGGATGATGCAATCAAGGATTATTCTTCTTCAAATGAGGGGGGGGGGGGGGGGAGCTTTGTCTGGTTTGAAGAAGTCTCTGCTCAAATATCAGCAAGCCTTGGAGACTAAGAAGAGCATTTGGGCAGAGAAACTGAAGACATTTGAATTTGCTCATCAAACCTCTTATACAAATGCCCTTGAAGCTGAGTGCAGGGCTAAGGAGGCTGGGTTCCAAAAGGATGAAGATGTGTGCGAGAAAGAGGAAGCTGAGCATAGGGATAAGGCTACTGAAGATCTTGTGTCCTCTGTCCGAGCTGAAAGAAATCTGCTGTAAAGGTTTCCTTCAGCACTGGTTGGGATAAGGGTTGGAATAAGGCCATTTTTGTTGCTTCTTCTAAGATTGAGTATGTGAAGTAAAAATGTTTTAGATATGGTTGGCTTACTTCCCTTAAGTAGTTGAACACAAATGGATACTCAGAACTTTTTCAGAGGTATATTCATGGTCCTCCTGCAGCCGTAGAGGATGAGGTAGAAGTTGTAGTTGCTTCTGATGAGTCTTCAGTTGTGGTTGAATCTGCTACCAAATAACCTAAAATTCATGAGTCTTCTATTCCTCCAGCTGAGCAATCCGAGAAACTTCAGCCTGTTGCCCCTTATTCTGAGCAGAACAAGAAGGTTGAGAGTGATAGGGAGAAGGTGTAATTTTGTTTGGCATTTTTCTTTTTTTCTTTTGTTGTTTCTTTTTCCTTTGTTTTGATTGTACCTGAACTCTTCATTATCAATAAAAGAACTTTTTTCTCCTTTCACTTATCTTCTGTTGATTGAATCTGTTATCCATACTTGTTGTTGATTGGTGGTTATCTCTTCTTGGTAGTTTATTGCGAAAATGGAATAACTATCTTCCCATGACACCGAGCTACTGAGGAAATGCAATGCTTTTTTCAAAGCTGGTCATATGGACTTGTCCAATGAAGAAGTTACCCAGTTGTTTGGTGATGATGCTTCAGAGAAAGTCAGGGAATCTTACAAATATTTGAAGTACTTACTTGATCAGGCGGTAGAAAATAATGTTGCCTATTATGATATGATAGAAAAACTTTAAGAATAGTATAAGGAATCCACTACGTTGCTACATCAGAGCTATGAGCAAAAGTATCAAAGTTTGAGTGAAGGTCGGGGCTTTAATAAGTTTGTTTCCGTGTATAATAAGATGGAAGCTTTACTTAAGCTTAAAATTAATGAAATTAGGACCATCGCCAAACTCCTGGAAGAGGAGTATAGTAATTTGAGGAATGAGTTGAATCTTCTGAAGTCTTCCTCTAGAGTTATTATTGCTATTACCGATGAAGGTCATTCCTCTTTAGAATTTAAGAACGCCACCTTAAGAGATGAATTGGAGGCCTTAAAAAAGATTAAGTTTTCCACTTCTTCTCTAGCTAGAAATAGGGTTGGCCGATGAACTACAAAAGAGCTTAGGACCCAACAGGCCCTTGCTAACCAAGCTGCACAGTTAAAAGTGAAGGATCGAGCTATTGCTGAGATGTCTCAAAAGCTACAGACTTTATCCGAGTAATTATCTACTCAATCTTCTCAATTGGAAGCTAAGAATGGGGTGCTGAAGAAACTGCAATCGCAAGTTGATAGATTAACCTTCCAATTCCATAAGCAGACTAGAGAATTTTGGATTGGTGGTTATAATGAAGATTTGGGACATTATGATGATAGACTCCAACGGGACCAAAATGAATCTTACAATTGAGGTTGGATTAACGCTTTAACTGTGCTGAGGGTGGATGAAAATGATACTATCTGGGATTGGTATGATCCAGGCTTGCTGCATCTTGACAATCCTCCATTTAAGTTGGATGTCAATTGGGTACCTGTTCACCGTGTTCCCCGATGTCTGATTTCCAAATACTTGGGGGATTATGAACTACATGATGAGCTTGATATCATTTTTCCTCCTTATTTGCTTGACCGTCCTAGTAGCAGAAATACTGGGATTCTTCGGGATCTTAAATTCATCAACTCTCCTTTTACTTTGGATGATCCTCCAGCTGGCATGAATCCTGTTTCTAAAGTTGAAGGAAAGCGTCCTGTAGAATAATTTTTTCTATTCTGTTTCTCCATTTTTCAGCAACAATATGTAATCATTTAGGTTTAATGAAAAGCTTATTTTTTGAGTTGATCAACTTTTAGTTAATCTTTGAATGTCTGTGAATGTTTGACTGTGAATGGATCAACTATTTTAGTTAATGTATATTTTTTTCACTAGTTCTATTGATATTCTTAGGATTATTCTAAGTTTTATACCAATTACCGATGCTTCACCATGGTTCTATTAATGTACCTGAATTTTATGGTAATTGCACTAGTTACCTTGGTTCCCAGGCGTAAGTGGAACATTTGTCCATCTTTTAGCTCAGTTTAGATGGACATTTATCATTCTGGTCTTCACTAATCAAGCATTTGGGACTTACGATTTTGCCTTGCACGATTTTATAAGTTTGATACCGACTAACTTTGTTGGTGGTTTTATTGATGCCGACCAACTTTGTTGGTGGCCTTGATAAATACCGACCAACTTTGTTGGTGGTTTTATTGATGCCGACTAACTTTGTTGGTGGGCTTTGATAGATATCGACCAACTTTATTGGTGGTTTTATTGATGCCGACCAACTTTGTTGGTGTCTTTGATAGATACCGACCAATTTTATTGGTGGTTTTATTAATGCTGACCAACTTTGTTAGTATCTTTATAGTTGGTGTAATCATCTTTGACTTCATTGTTGATTGAGATATAATATTTTGTTTATTTACTAAAAATTTATCCACTAATGGCCTTGGATTCATCTGATACGGTATCCTAATTCGCATTATTAAATCCTTCAAGGATAGTGGAAAACTTTTGATAGTTTAATCTGAAGACCATCATCCTTTTAGGTTCCACATGGCACTCTCAATAGCATGTTGATTCTCCATAATATTTAGAAAATCTATATAATACTATCACAACATAAGTTATGTAAGGCCTAGTGAAATCAATGGCATAATGAAGGCTACTAATTATGCTCGCAAACTCGATTTGTCTAACACTGCACCAACGTTCTTGAACAACTTTATGTTAGGATCAAATTGAGTACTTTTAGGTATATATTTGTGGGTACCCTGAATTTAGCATTATAGGCCTGGACGAGTATCCCCGCCTTAGCGGCCCAAAGCCTAGGCCCATCACCTTTTGTATTGATCTGATTACTCCACGATCCCATGAAGAGAAGTTGTGGGGGAGCGCGATCCCATGTAGGAAAGTTATAGGGGAGATGGCTAATAAGGAGGAACCCATCACCCCCACTAACCAACATATACATGTATAAATTAAACCCTAAGTCCGGGGCAAAGGACAAGTTGTATTCTCTGTACTTATTCTTCAGAATATAGAGAAATAACACTGACTGCACCACCGTGGACGTAGGCACATCTTTGCTGAACCACGTACACCTGTTGTTGTGTGATTGGCATTTTATTTATCTTTTCTTGGTTATTACCTCTTTCACATTTATTTGTGTTGCATAATTATTGTCTCCACAATATTAAACTCTTTGTACTTCTTGTAACAACCCAAGACTTTCGGAAGAGTAATTATTTTATTTTGGGAGAAATAAATAATATTTTATTGGAGAATAATTAAAATTGGCAATTGAGGTCAAAATTTAGAGTTGTTAGAAAGTGTCTCGAATGGAAATTATGAGGGTGCCATCGTGTCCGGTAGGGTCGAGAAAGTCGAAATGACTGTACTTGGGGTCTATTTGGGTTCCGAAATAAATTAGGACCGTTTGACTCGATTTAAAGTCACCGAGTCATTTAAAGTGTGTATTATCATTTAAAGATGTGTACTATGGGAGAAAAGGCTTAAAAAGCCTACGGGAGATTTATTCTCCAAAGAGATAAAGAGAGAAAGAAAGAAGAAGAGAAAGAAGAAGAAAAGGAAGGAGAAAAGAGGGAGAAAGAGGATTTTTCCGGCGGATTCAGACCCTACGAACCCGAGGCAAGTGATTAAACTTGCTAAATAATTGTTGTGTACATTTAGTTCATGATTTGTGGATTGATATTTTGGGTTTTAGGTTAAATTTGTCAAAACCTAACTTTTGGGTATAATCTTAGATTTAATAGGTAGATCTTTGATTTGAGGATAGAAACTAGTTTATATGTATTCTAGGATAATTATTGAGGTTATATTTGTGATTGGGTTGAAGAAAAATGGAGAGAAAACCATTAAAATGAATTTTAGGTATTTTGGCTTACTCAAAAGTAGCCATTTTCGAGGTTCAGTAGGGCCGAATCGATTCGGCCCCCTAGCCGAATCGATTCGGAAATATGCAGGTGCCCAGGTCTGAGTGACCGAATCGATTCGGACTCCAGCCGAATCGATTCGGCCTGAGACAGAGTCCCAGATCTGATGACCCGAATCGATTCGCCTTCCTGGCCGAATCGATTCGCTGGGCCGAATCGATTAGGAATAGGCCCGAATCGATTCGGAAACAGGGCTTTTGAGGGACAGTTTTTCTATAGAAGAATTTCACCCCGTTTTGTTCGAGGTTATCGATTGGGGATCTCTATAGGAGATATTTGGAGAATGTTTTGGAGACTTTTAGCGAGTTTCCCCTAAAAGAAATTTTGGAGTCATATTGACTAATTTGAGGAATACCGATTAGAGACTTTGGTATTTTTCTAAGTGGGGAAGCCCACTTTTATTTGAGGTTTGTTTGGTGATGATAACAACTTCACGACTTGTAGATGAGGTTGACTTAGAGGTGCCGGATCTTAGGATCCAATCCCATTTGGGATAACTTTAATGGTTCGTAAAATAAAATTGAACCCTATAATGAATGGAGAATTATGAATGCTATTTGATGTGCATATGGATATAGAAATATCCTTATTGGTGATTGATTTGGGAGATATCTCATAAAATGAGAAATGCTAATTGAGGTGTAATAGGATATAGAATATCCTTAACTTAAAAGAATTGAAAGACAATTCATACTATAAGCGACATGAGAGCTTCAAGCGAGAATTAGTATAGCATATACTAAGCGGGATTAATGTGTGAGGTTGGGCGTTTATATATCTTGAGAGAAATATACTAAACAAATGATGTTAATCAAATTTCGCCTAAGGGTGTATTATAAACATGAATATATTGTTGCAGGTATACCTTATATAATGGTATATCTTTATTATGTGGGATGTTTGTATACCTTATATGATGGTGTATATACATGTTACGCATACCCTCTCCTTGCTATCATTGGGAAGTTTCGTGCGTAGGGGGTGAGCATCCTGACTCGAAAAGAAGGATGTGGATATTCCCCAGGTCATAGTCGTCCATGGTGGTCATCATATGACATATATATATATATATATATATATATATATATATATATATTATTTTGGGGGTGAGAGGTCGTGGGCATGTGTCACTCTCACCTGCCGGTTAGGTGCTATGACCGCTTCCCGGACGTCGTGTGTGTGAGTAGATCACGAGGTGGGTGTCGTTGAACCCCACCAGGTGGCCCCAGTTTGCTACGTGTATGGGCTGCTGAAAGATGATAGCATGTGAGCCTGCGTCCTTCGAGTTATAGCTCGGTTGGATGGTTATTATTACTTGTGCTTTTACTTTGGGTGTCAAGGGCATAATGGACCTCAATGACCTACATTGCCAGGATTAGTGTATCGGGGGGGTTCCTTGTTTGGATTTCGCCTCGACGAGACGTCCCACGCACGAACCGCAGTGTAATGTTGGAACTTGGGGATAAGTTTAGTCCTTAATGCTCATAATTATATATATATATATATATATATATATATATATATATATATATCACCTATCCCGACAATCGACAGTGCCAGGAGTAGTGTAACGGGGGGGTTCCTTGTTTGGATTTCGCCTCGGCGAGACGTTCCACGCATAAAACACCGTGTACTGTTAAGAATTGGGAATATTAATTAATTAAAATTGGATAATAATCATTTGGGTTACATGCATCTTGCATTGAGGGCATAATGAGCCCCGAGGATCGATACGGTCAGGAGTAGTGTAACGGGGGGGTTCCTTGTTTGGATTTCGCCTCGGCGAGACGTCCCACGCATGAAACGCAGTACCGTGTTGAGAATCGGGAGGAGTTTAGTCCTTAACTCTTGATGCTAATAACTCATCTAAAATAATTATATATATGGTTTCATGCCTTATGGGCATCACTAGAATATAAATTCTAGTAAATAAGATTGTGGATGTATTGTGATGATGTGGACATGATTGGATCATGTAACTTTATATGTTCGACAAATGAACATTATAAAGATAACTATAACAATTACATTAAAGATAATGTATATAACTTAAAGTATAGAAATAGTGTAGAAGTGGGGGATAGGTTAGATGGTTTCACTTAAATACTTTATTTGGGTTTAAGTTAGAATCCTCTTACCTAATTATAATCGGACATCCTTTTGGAGACACGTGCATACGCTTAGTGCGCGCTTTAGATGAGAGGTGAGTTGAATTTTTGATGGAGTGTTCGATTCCAACTAAATCATGTAATAATGCATTTATAATTATTATGCATTTTAATACACTTGCTATAAACTGTTTTTCAAACTCGGGTTCTGACCCGTTTATATTTTCCTCCTCCATGTATATATATTGTATTACTTCAGATGTTCCTCCGCAAGGACGCCTTTGATATTCCTCCATTCAGGATTTGTGGAGCTGTGGCAGTAGCGGACTGTTGCGGCACTTTGCTTTAGTCGATTCCTATCTATTGTACATCTAGATTAGGATTCAGTTGTATTGAGTTAGTATTCAAGTGTTGTAGGTTAACACTTTCACATTTTATTTATCAGATTATTGTATTGTCTGTTCCCCAACAGCATATTCGGGTATTTCATTGTTGAGATTTTTGTTGTACAATGTATTGTACTCTTTTATTATTGGAGCATGCACATTTCACATCATAGTTAGATGTATATTGTTGGTTCTGTGCATTATTGGATTTGTTTTTGTTGTTAAAAATAAAAGTTTTAAATCTTTTTTGGCAATTCGCACTTTATGATTTCGGGTAGTTAGCCTTATATTATAGTGTTTAGTTGTTGATGTTGAGACTGTACCATATGAGTTACCTGATTTATGTAGTATAGGGCTGGCCACCCGTTATTATTTGGAGCGGGTTGTCACAGATGGTATCAGAGCATCAGGTTCTAGTGTCTTTAGGATCTATGTGCGTTACTACGATCTTCCGTAAGCGTTCTTGATATAGAGCATTATTGCTAGGACGGTTACATTCTTACGTCCATATCTTTCTGTGATTCGAAAATATTTGAAAGGCATTTTGATACAATTGTTCTTGTTTCAGATGCCACCGAAGGGAGGTCATTCAGTCAGGGCAAACAAAGGGCAACCCCAAATGCCTCAAAGGAACATGACTACGGATGATGTTGCCAATATTGTGGCACAAGCGGTCACTGCTGCCGTTTCTACGATGGCTCAGTAATCTGCCGCTCGAGAAGCCCCACCCCATTTAGGATTGTCTTTATGGGAGAGAGTGAAAGAAGATTTTAGTAAAGGGCATCCTCCCGAGTTTGCAGGGGGAGTTGATGCAATGGCTGCAAGTCAATGGAAAAATATTATACAGAGGCATCTTCGTATGGTTGAGTGTAGTGAGGTGCAGAAACAATTTTTAGCCACCTTTAGGTTGTCGGGTGCCGCTCTCCATTGGTGGGAGTCTGTCACCACATCTAAACAGAGAGATACTTTACCTATAGAAGAATTTTGGGAACTTTTTAATCAAAGGTATTTGCCTTCCCCTACTTAGGATATGGGGATTTTTCAAGGAAATAGGACGGTGGCAGAATATGAAGAAGACTTCTCTAGTTGGGCGAGATTAGTACCTAATGAGGTAAATACAGAAGAGAAACGTATATCAAAGTTTGTTCGAGGTTTGGATTGGAAAATCCGACAACATTTGTTAGGGAGTCCTAGGTTAGTGACTTTCGTCGAGGTCGTGAATGCGGCACTATTAAAGTGTCATGAATATCGCTTTCGTTCGCAAGAGGGTAAGAACTTTGATGATTCGAGTTCATCGAGAAATTTTGGCAAAGAGAGTGACAGTAATGAGAATACGCAGAAAGAATTTGCGGGTAAGTGTTTCTTTTGTAAAGAAATAGGTCATAAAAAGAGAGATTGTACTCATAGAGGTAAAGGACCACAGTTTGATGAAATTTTGGAAGTGCAACCCCTACAGCAGATGCGAGGTCGCTTTAGACTGGGGGACTGTGTTTGGGAACCCATTGATGAGGATGGGCAATCGGACTAGAGATGGGTAATGTAAGTTAACTTTACTTTATAAATAGGATAATTAATATGTAAAGTTTTGGAATATCGTATGGGAGATATATATGAATCGGGTAGTGCTTTAGCCCTTTTTGTTTATGTATGGTATGTAATGACCCTAAGGGGAAATTTGGAGCAAGATAGGCTCTTATTCTATTATTTTGTAAAAGGATTGATGATTTTGCAAGGTGCTCATAAAGAGATTTAAACCTTGTAGTAAATGTAAGAATGGTTACGGTGATAAGTAGTTTTGATAAAAGCTACTTCTTTTTATATAGTCATGATAGACTATTATGATTGTTGTATTCCAGATATGGATTTGCCTTATAAAAATGCTATATATTAAAATGATATGAGATGTTGTTTATGTTTGAAAGTTATGTTGTGGATTGATGGGACGCAGGTAAAATTTTAGCCCAGGAGTATGATAATATTTCTGAGCTACATGTTATATAAATGATGATCTATAAAGACCTTGTGTTGGACATAAGGCATTTTATATTATATTATAGTTTATAAACCGTTCTCAAAATAAACTATTTTCAAAAATAAAACCTTTATTGGCCTTCGGGCCCTTTCAAACTAAAATTTTTCACTAAAATATTTTTTAAACCCTAGTCCGGATTTAACAAACTCTCAATCCCCGACGTCGTCACACAGTAGTGTATTGGGAGGGTTCCTTGTTTGGATTTCGTTTTTGCGAGACGTCCCCCACACGAAAGTGGCGATTGTCAGGAATTGAGAGGAGTTATTTCTTTGGACCATTCAATTTTTTGTTCTATTAAATTTTTAGTATTATTTATATTGTTGGAAATGTGGAACTTTGGAGGCAAATAAAGCCTCATTATGATTGCTATGAGCACAAAGCTCAAATTTAAAGGGTGTATGGGCGCCCTTGTTGTGGAAATTGGTTTTATTTAATGCATAATTGTCTTAAAAATAAAATAAATTAAATTAATTCGTCGTGGGAGGTTAGAAGTTTGGAGATAAGATTAGTTGATGGGTAGATTAGAAATAGTTGAGCTTTGGGAGAATTAGTTGAGGACGAAATTCTTGTAAGTGGGGAAGTTTGTAACAACCCAAGACTTTCGGAACAGTAATTATTTTATTTTGGGAGAAATAAATAATATTTTATTGGAGAATAATTAAAATTGGCAATTGAGGTCAAAATTTAGAGTTGTTAGAATGTGTCTCGAATGGAAATTCTGAGGGTGCCATCGTGTCTGGTAGGGTCGAGAAAGTCGAAATGACTGTACTTGGGGTCTATTTGGGTTCCGAAATAAATTAGGACCGTTTGACTCGATTTAAAGTCACCGAGTCATTTAAAGTGTGTATTATCATTTAAAGATGTGTACTTTGGGAGAAAAGGCTTAAAAAGCCTACGGGAGATTCATTCTCCAAAGAGAGAACGAGAGAAAGAAAGAAGAAGAGAAAGAAGAAGAAAAGGAAGGAGAAAAGAGGGAGAAAGAGGATTTTTCCGGCGGATTCATACCCTACGAACCCGAGGCAAGTGATTAAATTTGCTAAATAATTATTGTGTACATTTATTTCATGATTTGTGGATTGATATTTTGGGTTTTAGGTTAAATTTGTCAAAACCTAACTTTTGGGTATAATTTTAGATTTAATAGGTAGATCTTTGATTTGAGGATAGAAACTAGTTTATATGTATTCTAGGATAATTATTGAGGTTATATTTGTGATTGGGTTGAAGAAAAATGGAGAGAAAACCATTAAAATGAATTTGAGGTATTTTGGCTTACTCAAAAGTAGCCATTTTCGAGGTTCAGTAGGGCCGAATCGATTCGGCCCCCTAGCCGAATCGATTCGAAAATATGCAGGTGCCCAAGTCTGAGTGACCGAATCGATTCGGACTCCAGCCGAATCGATTCGGCCTGAGACAGAGTCCCAGATCTGATGACCCGAATCGATTCGCCTTCCTGGCCAAATCGATTCGCTGGGCCGAATCGATTCGGAATAGGCCCGAATCGATTCGGAAACAGGGCTTTTGAGGGACTGTTTTTCTGTAGAAGAATTTCATCCCGTTTTGTTCGAGGTTATCGATTGGGGATCTCTATAGGAGATATTTGGAGCATGTTTTGGAGACTTTTAGCGAGTTTCCCCTAAAATAAATTTTGCAGTCATATTGACTAATTTGAGGAATACCGATTAGAGACTTTGGTATTTTTCTAAGTGGGGAAGCCCACTTTTATTTGAGGTTTGTTTGGTGATGATAACAACTTCACGACTTGTAGATGAGGTTGACTTAGAGGTGCCGGATCTTAGGATCCAATCCCATTTGGGATAACTTTAATGGTTCGTAAAATAAAATTGAACCCTATAATGAATGGAGAATTATGAATGCTATTTGATGTGCATATGGATATAGAAATATCCTTATTGGTGATTGATTTGGGAGATATCTCATACAATGAGAAATGCTAATTGAGGTGTAATAGGATATAGAATATCCTTAACTTAAAAGAATTGAAAGACAATTCATACTATAAGCGACATGAGAGCTTCAAGCGAGAATTAGTATAGCATATACTAAGCGGGATTAATGTGTGAGGTTGGGCGTTTGTATATCTTGAGAGAAATATACTAAACAAATGATGTTAATCAAATTTCGCCTAAGGGCGTATTATAAACATGAATATATTGTTGCAGGTATACCTTATATAATGGTATATCTTTATTATGTGGGATGTATGTATACCTTATATGATGGTGTATATACATGTTAGGCATACCCTCTCCTTGCTATCATTGGGAATTTTCGTGCGTAGTGGGTGAGCATCCTGACTCGAAAAGCAGGATGTGGATATTCCCCAGGTCATAGTCGTCCATGGTGGTCAACATATGACATATATATATATTTATTTATTATTTTGGGGGTGAGAGGTCGTGGGTATGTGTCGCTCTCACCTGCCGGTTAGGAGCTATGACCGCTTCCCGGACGTCGTGTGCGTGAGTAGATCACGAGATGGGTGTCGTTGAACCCCACCAGGTGGCCCCAGTTTGCTACGTGTATGGGCTGCTGGAAGATGATAGCATGTGAGCCTGCGTCCTTCGAGTTATAGCTCGGTTGGATGGTTATTATTACTTGTGCTTTTACTTTGGGTGTCAAGGTCATAATGGACCTCAATGACCTACATTGCCAGGATTAGTGTATCGGGGGGGTTCCTTGTTTGGATTTCGCCTCGGCGAGACGTCCCACGCACGAACCGCAGTGTAATGTTGGAACTTGGGGATAAGTTTAGTCCTTAATGCTCATAATTATATATATATATATATATATATATATATATATATCACCTATCCCGACAATCGACAGTGCCAGGAGTAGTGTAACGGGGGGGTTCCTTGTTTGGATTTCGCCTCGGCGAGACGTCCCACGCATGAAACGCCGTGTACTGTTAAGAATTGGGAATATTAATTAATTAAAATTGGATAATAATCATTTGGGTTACATGCATCTTGCATTGAGGGCATAATGAGCCCCGAGGATCGATACGGTCAGGAGTAGTGTAACGGGGGGGTTCCTTGTTTGGATTTCGCCTCGGCGAGATGTCCCACGCATGAAACGCAGTACCGTGTTGAGAATCGGGAGGAGTTTAGTCCTTAACTCTTGATGCTAATAACTCATCTAAAATAATTATATATATGGTTTCATGCCTTATGGGCATCACTAGAATATAAATTCTAGTAAATAAGATTGTGGATGTATTGTGATGATGTGGACATGATTGGATCATGTAACTTTATATGTTCGACAAATGAACATTATAAAGATAACTATAACAATTACATTAAAGATAATGTATATAACTTAAAGTATAGAAATAGTGTAGAAGTGGGGGATAGGTTAGATGGTTTCACTTAAATACTTTATTTGGGTTTAAGTTAGAATCCTTTTACCTAATTAGAATCGGACATCCTTTTGGAGATACGTGCATACGCTTAGTGCGCGCTTTAGATGAGAGGTGAGTTGAATTTTTGATGGAGTGTTCGATTCCAACTAAATCATGTAATAATGCATTTATAATTATTATGCATTTTAATACACTTGCTATAAACTGTTTTTCAAACTCGGGTTCTGACCCGTTTATATTTTCCTCCTCCATGTATATATATTGTATTACTTCAGGTGTTCCTCCGCAAGGACGCCTTTGATATTCCTCCATTCAGGATTTGTGGAGCTGTGGCAGTAACGAACTGTTGCGGCACTTTGCTTTAGTCGATTCCTATCTATTGTACATCTAGATTAGGATTCAGTTGTATTGAGTTAGTATTCAAGTGTTGTAGATTAACACTTTCACATTTTATTTATCAGATTATTGTATTGTCTGTTCCCCGACAGCATATTCGATCATTTCATTGTTGAGATTTTTGTTGTACAATGTATTGTACTCTTTTATTATTGGAGCATGCACATTTCACATCATAGTTAGATGTATATTGTTGGTTGTGTGCATTATTGGTTTTGTTGTTGTTGTTAAAAATAAAAGTTTTAAATTTTTTTTGGCAATTCGCACTTTATGATTTCGGGTAGTTAGCCTTATATTATATTGTTTAGTTGTTGATGTTGAGACTGTACCATCTGAGATACCTGATTTATGTAGTATAGGGTTAGCCACCCGTTATTATTTGGAGCGGGTTGTCACACTTCTTAGGATTCTGCCTAATATAATAATATTTTTTCAATGAAAGTGCATTTTTATACCTTGTTATTTTCATTCCCAACTTACAATAGCTTCACCCAAATATGTCATAACAAAGTTGGCATAAAATAAGGACTTAACATCATCTAAGACATAAATATTAGACAAAAAATAAGCAAGGCATCCATATAGATATTTGATAATGCAAGTGTTATTTTCATATTGATAACAAATATATTTGTAACTTTATTAATATAAGCCTGTTAGATATTACTAAATTATGAAATTTATCATGTCATTGTTTAGCTTCTTATTTTAATCCACGAAGAGATTTATCTAATTTAAATATTTTATTTTCTTAATTACTAATGATGAAAATTTTAGGTCAGCCCATATAAATTTCTTATCTTAATTTACCATTTAAAGAAATTTTTATCATCCACTTGGTGCACATTATTTAGTGAAGCTAAAGAAAACAAAACATGTATAGATGTTATTTTAGTCCGGCGTGAAAAAGCATCAAAGAAGTCTACATTTTCACTTTATCTATAACCTTTGAACCCAATATGGGCCTTATATTTTCAATGGAACCATCAAATTTTAATTTCTTTGTACGAATCAATTTATAACCAATTATTTTACACTCGTGTGCAAGGTCTACTATATGTCAAGTTTTTGTAATATCCCATAATTTGGATTAAATAATGAAATGATTAATATTTTAAGTAAAAATAGAGATTGGGATAATTTATGATTGAAAAAATTAAGTTAAGCAAATAAAGTTTAATTTACATTAATTTTGAGACTTTTGTACAAATTAATTGGATAAAATGGCCAATTATTTAATTACGATACAATGTGGGAATTAGGTGGAAAACATGGGGCATGAGGGTCTCTTGGTTTTTCTTAGGAAACAAGTTAGGGTCTCGAAGCATGGTGTTTTCGCATGTAGTGTTGTGTGGATTTAAGTTATGTTTAACAAATAAAATAAAGGATAAAATAGAAGAGAAAAGTGGCAAATAGAGACAGAGGAGAGGGAGCCGTTATAACAGACCCATTTGAGCCACTATAGTTGGTACATAGCCTCTATAGCAGGTATACTTGGTCATTATACTTGTAGTCTGCAATGGGAGCCTTTTTGGTTAGGTCTTTTAAATAAACCAGTGGTGTGGCTCTTCAATCTGATGCCCATATTTTTATAATGCATTAAGGTAGCCTAAACCAAATCCTTAAACCTTCATTAACATCCCATTCAAACCTCCATTTGAGGGACTTACATGTGAAATTTAAGAGTTCTCAAGAACATAAATTTTAGGATTTTCAAAGAGGAATGAGGAACTTCAGAGCATAAGATTGGTGCAACTTGTATAACTTGGTGTGATTTTCCTATAATTGGATTATGTGGTTAAAATATGAAAATAATTGAGAAACCGACAATATAGTACGATAATTGTTTAAAGAATATTTAAAATTCTATATAGACAATGGGGATTTAAAAAGAGTAAATTATGTACCCTGAATATAAATTGTCCCCTAAAATTTCGATACTAGCTCTTAAGTTTATCTTATAATATGCTTCCAATTATTGGAAGTTCCATATGGATCCCACTAGTAAACTTGTATAAATTAACGTATTATGAACTTATGAATTAAATTATAGAATTTTGAGAATATTCTATTAATTGGTAATAATGAACATAATAAAATAAAAGAGGATGAAGCTGGAGGAATTAGCTATGGGTTGTTGTCGATAGAACTTATGTTGTTTATGAGATGGGTGTTGATTAGTTAATGGTTGTTGTTATCGATGGAATTTATGTTGTTGACTATTTTATTATTACCAAGGATATTTAGGCTATTGATTAATTTTTGTTGACTATGGGATTTATTTCTAGTTAATTATAGTTGTTCTCGATAAGATTTAGGTTAATAATTAATTATTGTTGAAAGGATTTAGATGATTGGTTATTTGTTTTTGTTCCAAGGATTTATGTCGATTGATTAACCCTTGTTATTGGTGAGACTCATGTTGTTGATTTTTCCTTGTTATTTAAGGAGTTTAGATTGTTTATTATATGTTATTATTGAGAGGTTTGCATTTTTGACCATATAAGGTTACCATTGGAACTTATGATATTGGGTATGTGTATTTTATGGCGTTGGGATCACGTTGTTAGGTTTTATATTTGTTCAGATTGAAATATATAAATTGTAACAACCTATATATTATAACACTAGGGTTGATCAAGTCCTAGTATTAAAATATACAAATTTCTGAAAATAATTTAAATATCATTCTTAGTATATACATATGTAAGCGCGAGAACACTCGCAAAGGGTGATTTTAACAAAAAAAATTGTAACACCAATTTTAAATATACGAAAGTGACTTTTAAACCGATTTTATCTTGTTCTCCTAAGAATGTAACTATGTGATACAACAGATAAATCAAACCATACAAATAACTAAGGCCAAGATTCAGGAAAAAAAATCCCAAAGGGAAAAAATTTTATTCACTTATAAATTTACAAGAGAGTCGACTTAGAGACCACTTGATCCACCATAAGAATAACATGTTATTCTTTAAAAATCTCTAAGCAACAACTATGACGCTCGCAAGAGTCACATGATCGCAGTCCTCTGAATTAGCCTCAGCCTTCGTCTTCAGCGATGAATCCTTGCAGGTATCACAAGTCAGTAATGGAGTTCCTCTCCACCAAGGTGTATGCAAAAGATACAAAAAATTCTAGGGGTTCTAAACTAATTTACAAGAATAATATTCAAGGACGCTTTTTGTGAATTAAAACAGTGTTTTTAAACATAAAAACTTGAAGAACTTTTGTTTCTGCTATGAAAAAATGTCTTTTGCAAAAGTCTTAAAAAAATGATTCACGAAACAAGTACTTATAATAAACTTGAGTCGGCGTGTCGTTCGAACGAGATTTTGATTTCATTTGATCGACATAAGATGTCATTTGAACGACCTCTTCTCGCGAAATTAGATGTCAATTGATAAATTCTTCGCGTGACATTAAATGTCGTTTGAGCGACATAAAAAAATCATGTTTTTAAAATGCATTCCAACAACATGTCAATTGTATAAACGAGCTTCAAGCAACATAAACAATTTTGACACAAGAATTCTTTTTGAAAAAAAATCCCGTTTGTATGGGTTTTAAGATGATTCATATAAAAAGATATGATATATAATGGCTAATATGAGAATTGATGTAATATTCAATTAGAATTAAGAAGTGAATGGTTCTTGATAAACTATGTTGAATCCCATGAATTTATATGTTTTCGAATGAATTCAAATGTAAAAATGAGTACTATTAGGTTAAGGATCGATACAAAGATTTTATTTTAGGTTTGATTGAGGTTGGGGATGCATATGGTTGATGGGAGGAAGAAGAAACCCATCAATAATTAGGCTCACTGCTCAGGGGAACCAAACTGGTTTGTTGGTCTGGGGGAGAATCGATTCGCCCATCGAAACGGTTAGAGCAACCACTACACCCAAAAAAGGTTTTTGTCACTTTTCACCCGCAAAGAGTAGTCATGGCAAAAAATCTTGACGAAAAAACACAAAGCCATTGTCACGATCTTTGATTGTGACACGATCGTGATAACTTGTCACGGTCGTGTCATGGTCAAAGACCGTGAAAAGACTTTTGTCACAGTCGGGTCATGCTCAAAGACTGTGACAATGTTTTTTTGTTTTCAATATCTTTAACCATGACATGGCCGCGACAACAAACATAAATTAAAACCCTAACAGTTTCTTCTGAATCGCTTCTTTCAGCATTTCTTTCTCTCTCTCTCTCTTAAATGATTAGTCGTTTCTCTCTCTCTTGCACCACCACCCCCAGCCTTAGATCCAATTCTCTTTCTATCATAAGGATCCAGTTCTCTCTTTCTCTCTCTCTCTCTCACACACACACACACACACACACACACACAAACATTTTTCTTTAGGTAATTTAAAATTATATTGTTTTTTAATTGATTGAGTTTATGGATTTTCCCTCAGATCATTGTTAGATTGTGTAAATCATCAATTTATGTTTATAGTTGTTTACCCTTAAGATATATGCTAATTTGGGTTCTTGGAGGATTATTTATGAACTGGTTGATGAATTTTTGTATATTTATATGTATTGACATATGTTTTTAATTAACATGTTTTTTAAACAAATAAAATTTGAAATTAGTTATAAACTTCATACTAGGTCCAAAAAAAAACTTCAGATTTATTAGTTTACTCAAATAAAAATCCCTGAGCAACATGGTTGGTTTAATCAATAATTAATACTTGGTTAAGCCCCCTCCCCATTATTTTTAGAGTTAATAAACTAAAGTTGGTGAAATTTGAATTATCTTAAAATAAAAATAATCATTTGACTTTTAAATTTAATTTATATATTAAATAAGAATAGAGTTTATGGTTAATTGAGTTTATGTGCGAGGTGCAAGTCTAGTTGTGGTAGAACACACCATTTTAATTTGTTGAACAATGGTGTGCAAGTACAATAGTGTTTCTCCTAAGCTTTATTTTAATTTGCTACAGATTTGGAGGAAGCAGAGTTTCTCCTATGTTTTATTTCTTCTGCTTTGATAAACCCCAATTTATATCTTCTTTGATAAAGTCCAATATATTTCTTTAGCTATAGATTTAAAGGAAGTAGGGTTTCAGAAGGAGTTATCGGCATCTCACTAGGGGAGAAGTTTTGCATTTCATTCTAGAGGATCACTGACATAGCTAGTGTGGTTGATTTTCTGCAATTTTTTTCAGGTTATACTTTTTGGTTGTGATTTTGTTGAATAGTGATTATATTATTGTTTGGAGTTCTTGAATTATTGTTGACTGCTGATTTGAACATTTAGGTGGCCATTGAGTTGGTTGGCCCTAGGCATTTATAACATTTTGGTTTGTGATTCTGTCGAATAGTGACATGTGATGTGGGTTGGCCCTAGGCACATATTTAAACATGTGATGTGGGTCTGTATTTTTCCAAAATTTAGGATACTTACTGTTGATGTAAAAAATTAGATAGCTCTAATTATTCAATCACAGATAAATAAAATGAGACAAAGATTTTAAAGTGGTTCAGCCTTATATGAATGGCCTACGTCCACTGTTATGTTATTGCTGAATGTTTGGGAATTCTCGAGTACAAATTCTCTCAAGAGATTCCGATCCCTTTGAATGAGGGTGATACAAGGTATTTATAGACCTTAGGCTGTACATAAAAGGGTTGATACATTAAATGATATACATATGAAATGGTAATACATTTAATGCAACGTGTGTGTCAAGATGATAAACATTCAATGAATAATTGAACTGTTGATTATCTGGCAATTAATGTTACGGCCGAGGTGCAGATCGGACCGCCTTAGTTGCTCGTTGCTCAGGAGTTCCTCGGAGCGCTAGAGTACCTCGGAGTGCTGAAGTTCCTTGGTGTATCCTCGTTGCTCGGGAGTTCATGAGTTGGTCGGGGAAACGAACTTCCTCGTTGCTATTGTGCCAAGTAGATTGACACGTGTCTTCATATCATTCGTCCATATCAGCATATTAATTTTGGTATCAACAGAAGCCCCCAATGTTTCATATTTCGAACTTTGAGGAGTATGGAACATTCTTTCTCGGTATAAGGCGATATTAAATGACTTTTCTGGGTTTTAGGAGCCTTTTCTTCATATTTGAATTTCTTTCAAATTCACAGAATCCGCCTTTTTCGAATTTTTATGAGTGCTTCGATCTTCGTGCATTTTTGTCCTTTTAGCCGCCGGTGGCGTATTAGTTTCTTTTGTGTAATCATTTCCTTCGCAGCTTCCCAAGGTAAAGTATTTAAACTTCTTAGGTAACCATACCGTCTTCTACCTTTTCCAATTTTCTGCATTCAAGCTTTCTGTTCTCTCTCTCCCTTGTGCGTTCATCTTTTCCTTCGCTAGTTGTCAGCTATTCCTTTTTCCTGTAAGATTCTCTGATTTTCTTCTGTATTTCTTTTATTCACTATGGTTTATATTGTGGAGTCTGTTGAAAAATTTCGTTCTGATTTTTCCATTCCTTCCTGGGTAACTCTGGAGGTTCTTTCTGAGCCTTTAGATTATTTTCGATTGGCTGAGGGACATTGGTTCCCCAGTCTATTCATTGCTGAATGTGGATTTTCTTTTCCGCCAAACCCCTTATGCTTAGAGTTCTGTCAGTACTTTGACGTTGTTCTTATCTGGGGTTTGCATAAGAACGTTGCAGACGAGCACATTAGGTCTGCATCATATTTGCTGTAGTATAGGAGTTACACGACTTCTTATACTGCTCGTCCTGTGATTAGATCTGTTGAGCCAGCCTCAACTCCAGAGGATTCTTCTTCAGATTCTCACATCCCTTTAAGTCGAAGAATGGGAAAGAAAAGAGCTCCCCCTGCTCTATTTGATGACACTACTTCTGCTGCTGAAGCGAAGAAAAGCAAAATTGATGTCCCAGAGGGGACTAAGAAGGTGGATGTTGCGCCTTCCAAAGCTACCGAGAAGCCCCCAGTGGCTCCGAGCAAGAAGGTTGCTCCTGTGGAGATGACTGCTATCTCTCCGACCAAGATCTCTTCCTTGGTTGAAATTGCTGAAGTTCCTTTGAGGAGATTGAGGAAATCGTCCTCAGTCAATTTGGCTGAAACTGCCAATCTGATTGAAACCATCTCTTCTCTACCAGTTGGTGGTGTTGGTGTTCCAACCATCATTCCTCCGAGCTCTGCCATGAGCTCGGTAAAAACTTGGATCATACCCGAGGTCCAAGGAATTGATGAAAAGATTTCTAGGGATATGCTGACATCCCTAGCTACCCGTCACCTTGCTTCAGTAAATTTCTCACACTCTGAATTTCCTTTCTTTCTTTGAATACTTGTATTTTTGTATTGACCTGTCACTTTTTCCTTTGTTTAGCTGGTGAATTGTTTTAACAACATCGTGAAGAAAGATGAAGCAATTAAAGCTTCCAGCTCCTCGTCGGGGGTAGAGGATGCTCTGCTGGGTTTGACCCAATCCTTGAAAGATTCTCGTCAGCAGTATAGTGAGGACAAAGCTGTCTGGGAGAAAAAGTTGTCTATAGTTGAAGCTGAGAAGGTGAAGTTGGCTGAGACCTCCAAGAGTTTGGAGAATAAGGTGAAAAGTTTAGAGATTGAGCATAAAAAATATGACGACAAGCTCAAGAACTTTGGAGAGCTTGAAGATAAGCTGAAAAAGGCAGAGGAAGAGTTGTCCGTCCTGCGAGATGTAAAGCACCAAAAAGAAGAATTGGATGTGAAGTTAAAGACTGCCGAGGATCTTCTATCCGAGAAGCTCTCCTCGGAGAAACTGAAAAGAAAACTCGCAGTTAAAAAATCCTTCAGCGCTGGATGGGATAAAGGATGGGACAAAGGGATTGCTGCGATGACATCCCAAGTACAATACGGGAAGTTGAAATACTTCCGAGATGGCTGGGTAGCTGCCCTGCAGGAATTGAAGATCAAAGATGACTCTGAGCTATTTCAGCTACACCTCCCTGGTCTTCCCCCACCAATTGTAGAAGAAGAAGAAGATGAGCCTATCTCTGATGAATCTTCCATGGCCATAGGTGATCAAGTCCCTGCCTTTCTACCTTCTGCCAACGAGGACATTTCTTCCATGCCTCCTCCTCCGGAGAAACTTTCAACTCCTGCTGATCAACCTGCTGTTACCACCGAGCAACCAAGCTCCTCGTCCCAGCCTCCCGAGAAAGTCTTGGGAGACAAGGAAAAGGTGTGAAGTTGTTCGGTATCATTTCTATCTTTCGTTATCATTTGTAATCAAACAATGTAACCTTTTTATGATCTAATAAAATACATCTTTGTTCTTCTCTGTTGTTCATGATTTGTTTTTGTTGATTGTTGTCTTCTTTTCATTATTAGTTTGTGGCTAGAATGGAACTGATATCTGTACATGATACAAAGCTGATGCAGCAATGCCATGAATATTATAAAGCTGGTCATACAAATTTGAGTGTATCAGAAATTGCTGACATCCTTGGCCATGATGCCTCAGAACAAGCAATTGAGGCTTATCAGTACTTGAAGGATTTACTTGACCGAGCTGTGGCCAACAACGTGGCCTACTATGATTTGATTGAGGAGCTTCATTATTCCTTAGAAGATCTTCAGAGTCAGCACAATGAATCAATTGCTTTGTTGCACAAGGAATATGAGAATAGGTATCAACAGCTTTCCTCTGAGACAGGTCACAAAAAGATCATCGCTGGGTACGATGTTTGGGAGAGAACCCTAAAAGGTGAAGTTGAGGCCTACAGACTGGTCGCCGAGCTACTGGAACATGAGAACAACAATTTGCAGAAGAAGTTGGCACAATATGTGTCTGCAGCTTCATCCTCTACTGCCTTGGTACCGGTCACTGATGAAGGATTCTCATTCTTAGAGGTTAAAAACGCCAGATTAAGGCAAGAATTGGATACTCTGAGAAGGTCTTGTATCTCTACTACTGCTCGAGGACGAGGAAGAGGGTCTCGTGGGCGAGGAAGATCTGTTCACAATGTTGTCGAGGAGCAAAATTATCCACCTGCTCGTAGTCGATCAAGAGTTCTCAGCCGTAATGTTGAAGAATCTCGTACTCTGTCAACATTGGAAACCCAAGTGTACCAACTGAAAGCCAAAGATCGGGCTTTGTCTGAAATGTCCAAGAAAAACCTATCTTTGGAAGATCAACTTACTGCGATGAAGTCTGCTTTGAATGATAAAGATGTTTTTGCCAGGAGCCTTCACGAGCAACTAGAGAGAATAACTTTCCAATTCCACAAACAACCTCGGGAGTTTTAGATGGAAGGATACAATGAAGCCCTTTGTCACTTGGATGCTCGTCTTGAAAATGCCCATAACGAAGGTTATAAATAAGGATGGTTGAACGCCCTGGGTGTGTTAAAGCTAGAGCAGGGCCATTTTCTATGGGATTATCATGCTCCTGGGCTACTAGACTTGCCTGTACCGCCTTATAAACTAGACATGGAATGGATCCCAGCTCGTGCCATTCCTCGTAGCTTAATTTCAAAATACCTTGGTGACTATAGTCTTCATTCTCAGATTGAATTATCTCGTCCCGAGCATCTCCTGGATACACCTTCTGTGATGAACGTCAGAATGCTCAGAGATGTTAATTTCATTAATTCTCCTCTTTGCCTGGAGGATCCTCTTGCTGGTGAGGAGCCTGTTTCAAAAGCTAAAGGAAAGAAACCAATAGAATAGGTTTTTCAATGTAACAGTTAACACATATATGTAGCTTGTAATTTATTTTGATTTTAATGAAAGACTTTCATTTTCTGTTTGCAAATCTGTATTGCTATTGTTTTGTGTTTATCAAACATTTTTACATTTGTGCACATGTATTTGTTAAAAAGATAACAATATGGTGCTGTTCATCAACCAACTTAGTAATCAAAATTACAAGTATCAATGTTGCACAATCACTTAATAATAAAGTAATGAGTATAAAATGTTTAAAATATTTCCAACCAACCAAGGTTGTTAAATTGTGCTTGTCGACCAACTACAGTTGATGGGTTTTTATCTCCAATCAGCCATACTTGGTAAATTTTTTTTTTCATAAAATGTGTCCGACCAACCAAGGTTGATAATTTATCCTCGTCGACCAATTACAGTTTTGATCACCGACCAACTATACTTGGTTCAGTTTGGAATTCTTGTATTTTCTGGAATGATTTTACTCTCCGACCAACATAAATTGGCATATTTTGTTTCTTAACCAGCCAAAATTGGCATTTTTAAGAATGTTGTTCTTGCCCTCTTACCAACCGGAGTAGGTCATGAGTTTGAACTATCGGGTTCTTTCGAACTATCTTGTCCACAAGCTCTTTTACCAACCGAAGTTGATCACGCAAGTGTACGCCTCCTAACCAAAGGGGTATAATTTGTTCTCGCTATTTTACCAACCGAAGTTGATCACGCTCGAACTATCAGGTTCTTTCGAACTATCTTGTCCACAAGCTCTTTTATCAACCGAAGTTGATCACGCAAGTGTACGCCTCCTAACCAAATGAGTATATCAGGTTCTTTCGAACTATCTTGTCCACAAGCTTTTTTACCAACCGAAGTTGATCACGCAAGTGTACGCCTCCTAACCAAAGGAGTATATCAGGTTCTTTCGAACTATCTTGTCCACAAGCTCTTTTACCAACCGAAGTTGATCACGCAAGTGTACGCCTCCTAACCAAAGGAGTATATCAGGTTCTTTCGAACTATCTTGTCCAAAAGCTCTTTTACCAACCGAAGTTGATCACGCAAGTGTACGCCTCCTAACCAAAGGAGTATATCATTTGTTCTCGCCCTTTTACCAACCGGAGTTGGTCGTGGGTCTGAACTATCGTCTTCTTTTTGCTGTCGAGCAGCGTAGTGTACAACACTAGTATTCCCCAAAAAACTTTCAAACAAAGGAGAGAAAAATGGTGAAAACATCATCGTTTTATTCATATTGATGGAACTGTTGTACATTTTACATCATTGATAATACTTGCGAAGGTGTTCAGCATTCCAAGCATTCTTGAATTCCTCTCCTTCTAGAGTTGCTATTCGGTAAGTTCCGGGTCGGACAACTTCTGTAACTCGGTAAGGTCCATGCCAATTTGGTTCCAATTTATTGTTCTTCTGAATGACCTTCTTTAGAACACAATCCCCTTCTTTTAAGTCGCATTTCTTCACCCTTTTGTTGTAGAACAGAGCTGTGCGTTGATGGTAAGCAGCATTCCTAATGGCTGCCTCTTCTCTAACCTCCTCGAGCATGTCCAAATCTAATCTTCTCATCAAGTCATTGACCGGGGAATTAAAATTTAGCACTCTGTGTGTTGGGAGACCCAACTCAGCAGGTATTACATCCTCACTTCCAAATGCCAGCATGTATGGTGATTCTCTAGTCGCTGCTCGGGGAGTTGTTCGGTAAGCCCACAATACTGATTGTAGCTCATTAATCCAATCATCTTTAGCTTCACTTAGCCTCTTCTTCAAACCATTTAGTAGTGTTCTGCTTGTCACCTCAGTCTGCCCATTGCTTTGAGGATGACCTGGTGTTGAATGGGTCTTCAGGATGTTTGATTGTTGACAATAGGCAGCAAACTCCTCGTTGTCAAATTGTGTTCCATGATCTGTGATGAAGACATGAGGGAGACCATATCGACAGATGATATTCTTCTAAACAAACTGGTATACCTTCTCGTATGTCATATCGATAAGCGGCTCAGCTTCTACCCACTTAGTAAAATAGTCCACTGCAACGACGAGGTACTTGAATCTTCCTCGGGTGGTCGGCAGTGGTCCAACCAAATCAATTCCCCACATGGAAAATGGCCAAGGGGAAGTTATTGGTGTCAACAATGCTTGTGGAGTTCGTCGGATGGAGGAAAAACGTTGGCACTTGTCACATTTCTTAGCATAGGCTATACAATCATCCCTCATCGTCGGCCAGTAGTATCCTTGCGTCATTACCCTTTGCAAAAGTGTTCGACCTGCTACATGAACTCCACAAGACCCTTCATGGATCTCTTCAATCAATTATTTCACTTCGGAGGGGTGTACACATCTCTGCAAACCTGCCATAATTCCTCGTCTATACAAAATACCATTAGTTAATACATACCGAGCAGCTTTATACTTCAATTTCTTGGCAGGGAGCTTATCCTCTGGAAATTCTCCCTCTTCAATATATACCCTGATGGGATCCATCCAAGATGGTCCTAAATCAAGGGTAATAACATTCATCGTCAGGTTTTCATCTATGCTCCGACTTTCCAATACTTCAATTGGTATTGTTCTTCGCAGCTCGGTACGAGTAGCTGATGCTAGTCGAGCCAGTGCGTCTGCTTGTGCATTTTTTATTCTGGGTATTCTGATCAAATGAATGGCATCAAATTCTGCCAATAATTCCATCATCTTTGCATGATACTTGACCATTAGTTCTGCTTTAACCGCATATATTCCCATCATCTGATTCACAATCAATTGAGAATCACTGAATACCATCACTTGTTGCGCTTCCATAATCTTTGATAAATTAAGACCTGCTATCATGGCCTCATACTCAACCTCATTATTGGAGGCTTTGAATTGGAATCGCAAAGCATATTCCATGTCAATCTCGCCTGGGGTGTTCAAAACAACTCCTGCCCCGCAACCTGCTGTGCAAGATGAGCCATCTACATATAATCTCCATATGGGCAACCCGTCTTCAAATTTCTTATCTGATAGAGTTCCTCGGTGAAATATTTGTTGCTTCTTTTCATCCTCCCCTGACACTTTTCGCTCCTCGTCGACCATCTCTTCTCGCTCTTTTACCAACCGGAGCTAGTCTGAGCTCGAAGTTGATGATCTTTCTTCATCCATAAGCCCTTTTACCAACCGGAGTTGGTCTGGATTTATGTCTGTTGATCCTGTAACATCCACAGGTTGGTCAGCGAGCAATTTTTGTTCCTCGGGGGTATCAGGATATGTAAACTCTGCTATAAAATCTGCTACAACTTGCCCTTTCAATGATGATCTGGGCTCATACACAATATCATATTCACCGAGCTCTATTGCCCAGTACATCAATCTCCCTGACTTTTCTGGCTTATGAAGGGCTTGCCTCAGTGGCATGTCGGTATAAACGACGATGGTATGGGCCTGGAAATATGGCCTCATTCTTCTACTTGCTTCAATTAATGCCAATGCCAATTTCTCCAGCTTTGGGTACCTGATTTCTGCACCTCGAAAAGCCTTACTTGTGTAATAGGTTCGTTTCTGGACTCCATTCTCCAATCTGATCAATACTGAACTGACTGCATTCTCTGATACTGCCAGATACAAGTACAACTTCTCTCCTGTTATTAGACTGGACAACAATGGAGGTGCTCCCAAATACTTTTTCAAGTCTTGAAAGGCCTTCTCACATTCATCAGTCCACTCAAAAGTTTTTCGAAGTGTTTTGAAGAATGGGAGGCATTTATCAGTTGCTCGGGACACAAATCTGTTGAGCGCTGCAACTCGTCCTGTAAGACTCTGCACTTCTTTCTTTGTTGTTGGAGATCGCAACCCTAAAAGAGCTTTGATCTTATCTGGATTTTCTTCAATGCCTCGCTGGTTGACAATGTACCCGAGAAACATTCCTTCTCGTACTCCAAATGTGCACTTCGTCGGGTTGAGCTTCATCTAGTATTTATCCAGTTGATCAAATGTCTGACCTAAGTCAACTAGATGATCTGCAACTTTCTTGCTTTTTGTTAGCATATCATCGACATAGACTTCCATGTTGCAACTGATTTGTTCGGTGAAAACCTTGTTCATCAGCCGCTGGTATGTCGCTCCTGCATTTTTCAAACCAAAAGGCATAACATTATAGCAATAAGTTCCCCTAGGGGTAATAAAAGAAGTACTTTCCCTGTCTTCAGGTTTCATTTTGATCTGGTTGTAGCCAGAGTAAGCATCCATGAAGCTGAGCAGCTCATGTCCCGAGGTAGCATCCACTAGTTGATCAATTCTGGGCAATGGAAAATGATCCTTTGGGCATGCCTTGTTAAGATCGGTGAAATCAACACACATTCTACATTTATTGTTTTTCTTTTTTACCATCACCATGTTTTCCAACCAGTCTGGATACTTTACGTCTTCAATGAATTGGGCTTTCTGGAGCTTCTCGACCTCGTCTTGTATAGGCTGATTCTTCTCGGGGCTAAATACCCTTCTTCTCTGCTTTACAGGCTTGATTTACTTATTCACATTGAGCTCATGACATAAGAAGTTTGTATCTATTCCTGGCATGTCTTCATGACTCCACGCAAAAGTTTTCTTCCTGTTTCTCAAGAAAGTTATCAACTCCTGTTTTATTGAAGCATCCAACGTAGAACCTATCTGGGTTACTCGTTCAGGGTGCTCGTCGTCCAGAATAATATTTTCTGTAGATTCCACCACCTGTCCTTTTACAAGTTGGGATTCATCTCGAGGATCCAGTGTTTCAATTTTTGTACCTTCATCCACCTGGTAGGTAGTAGTCTTTTTTCTTGAATCTTCAAGTTCCTCTTGCTCGGAAGACGAATAATAGCATTCCCAAGCTACTTTCTAATCACCTTTCACAACTCCTACTCCAAAATTTGTTGGGAATTTTAAGCACTGATGCACTGTAGATGTAACTGCTTCGAACTTCTTCAAACCAACTCTTCCCATGATGATGTTGTAGGCTGACTGCACATTCTTATCCATCACAAAGAAGCATATTCTCTCTGTTCGATAAGAAGGCCAAGTTCCAATGAATATGTCCAACTTGATCGTCCCAAGTGGAAAAACTTTTTCGCCAGCAAAACCCAAGAGGGGTCTTTGATACGGTTCCAATTGAGATAATTTTAGATTCAAACTGTCAAAGCATGAATAGTACATGATGTCTGCCGAACTTCCATTGTCTACCAACACCCTTGAAATCACTACTTCCTTCATCCTCATTTTGATCACCAGAGGATCATCGTGAGGATAAAGAACACCTGCTAGGTCATTTTTTGAAAAGCCAATGACCAGCTTTTCTTTATTTACCTTCCTCGGACGATCGTCCTCGGCCAGATTTATTCGCTGAATATATGATCAAGCTTGAGCCTCTCCAAGGTAAGCCTTTCTTTCTACAGTAAGGTCTCCTCCTCCTGCGTCTCCTCCTGTAATGACATTACAGTCAAATGACCCAAAATGTATAGAAAATACCTCTCGTTCTGGCTGTCTTGGTTTCTTGGGAAGGTCGGGGTCATCATCTGGATCATCTTCATGGTTTCTCTTCTTTTTCTCCTCTGCTCGACGAGGAGATCTAGACCTCTCTCTAGCTCGGTCATTATTTTTTCTTTCACCTCCCCGATCAACATATTTTGATAGCTTTCCTCTTCGGATGAGTGTTTCAATCTCGTTCTGAAGAGCTATGCAATTTTTGGTCATGTGACCATGATCTTTATGAAACTCGCAATATTTATCCTTACTCCTCGAATCAGGGTCTAACCTCAGTTTCTTTGGCCATTTTACCTCCTCGTTGTTCTTGATTTCTTCCAAGACATGATGAATACCCATTTTCAAAGGAGTATAATTGTCATATTTCTTCAAGACTTCCCATGATGATTTATTATTTCTGGAGCGTTTATCACCACCATTGCCCTTATGCTCTTTATTCTTAGACTTGTCGACTTCCACCTTGGTGTCTTTATCTATATTCTTCTTTGCAGCCATAGCTTCCTCGGCATTCATGATTTTGGCCGCTTTTGCCATCAGTTCTGACATAGTTTTAGGTGGATCTTTCGCCAAAGTATAATACAACTTATTAGGCAACAACCCACTCATCAAAGCGGTGATTGCTGTCTTCTCTTCGTAATCTATGACCTCCAGCTTCTCGTTATTGAAACGAGTTATGTAATCTCTAGTACTCTCACCAGATTTTTGTCTAACACTTAACAAGTGTGCTACTCGTTTTACTGGCTTTGCTCCAAAACAGAAATTGCCAATAAACAACTCGGCCAACTGAAAGAAAGTTGAAATCTTACCCCTAGGAAGATTGTTGTACCATATCTGGGCAGCTCCAGTAAGAGTTCTTGAGAACGCTCTGCATCTCATCTCGTCGGGGACGACATAAATGTCGGCAGCAGCTTGATATTGCTCTATGTGAAGAACAGGATCTGTCTTTCCATCATATTTGGGGGTCACTACAGGTGCTTTGAACTTGGACGGTGTAGGAAAATTCACAATGGCCTGTACAAAAGGTATTCCTCGAACAAAAGTTCGTTGTAGGGGGTTCTTTGCTTTGGCCATTTCTCCCAATTTATCCTCCAACCGTTGGAGAGATCCTTTCCACGCTTCATTTCCTTCCTCGGGCCTATTGGTTCGAGTAATTGATCGTTCTAAGGTAGCTTCTTGAGATCTATCTTGACGAGCAGCCGGTCGTGTTTGTGCTGATCCTTCTCTTAGATCTGATGGTTGTCGAAAACTTCTCGACATGGTCTTAGGTGGACTCCTATTCCTCCTAGGGCCTAATCGATTGAAAGGAGACATCCTACTCAGTCTTTCTAAAGCACTGGGTCTTTCTGGAGAGAGAGTGATATGTTTATCAGTATCTGTAGCCCTTATTGTCGAAGTTCGCCCAGGTTGATAAGAGAAATCATCAGACTCCTCATTACGACGTGACTCAGTACGCCTGGATCGTGAAGAAAGTAAATAAGTTTGCCTCTGACCACTTTGCTGTCCTGAACGTGCAGGTGCACCACCATGAAGGGTTTGTATGAGTTGCCTCATTATTTCTTGCATGGCGGTTTGTCCTTGGGCCAGATTCGTCATAATCCCGGCTAGATCTGGAGGTGCAGAGGGATTCTGAGGATTTCCAGTATTTCCAGCGTTTCGATTGCTAGATTCTGGATTATCCGCCATTGATGATGGACGATTTTTGGTGAAAAACGATAGTAACAATCGTTCCCACAGACGGCGCCAATCTGTTGATGTAAAAAATTAGATAGCTCTAATTATTCAATCACAGATAAATAAAATGAGACAAAGATTTTAAAGTGGTTTAGCCTTATATGAATGGCCTACGTCCATTGTTATGTTATTGCTGAATGTTTGGGAATTCTCGAGTACAAATTCTCTCAAGAGATTCCGATCCCTTTGAATGAGGGTGATACAAGGTATTTATAGCCCTTAGGCTGTACATGAAAGGGTTGATACATTAAATGATATACATATGAAATGGTAATACATTTAATGTAGCGTGTGTGTCAAGATGATAAACATTCAATGAATAATTGAACTGTTGATTATCTGGCAATTAATGTTACGGTCGAGGTGCAGATCGGACCGCCTTAGTTGCTCGTTGCTCAGGAGTTCCTCGGAGCGCTAGAGTACCTCGGAGTGCTGAAGTTCCTCGGTGTATCCTCATTGCTCGGGAGTTCATGAGTTGGTCGGGGAAACGAACTTCCTCGTTGCTATTGTGCCAAGTAGATTGACACGTGTCTTCATATCATTCGTCCATATCAGCATATTAATTTTCGTATCAACACTTACCATGGAAATATAAAGTTCATGGCATAACTCACATTTTAAACAATTATTAGATTTGTAATAAGTATTCCGATTATTTGAAATAATGCTTCGTTTGGTTTATGATATGGATTTGTATTCTTCTAATTTCATTAATTTTCATTCTTTTAGCGCTTTGTTATTATCGGATGATAGTTTAATGCTTTTATTTGTTTGGATTTGATCTATTTTTGGGGATTTGAATCAATCTTAGTTGGTTAGTTAGTTAATATGTGAATATAGATTTGTATTCTTCTAATGTCGTTAGTTTGGTTTAGTAAATATGTCAAACTAAATCATTTTCTCATATATATGTTTCTACTAATAACAATTTTTATAGGAAATGTCTACATCAAGGCGTTATGGAAGTGAGGGGGAGGAAGGCTCATCTAGCACAAGGCACCCAAAGTGGGGCAAGTTAGGGACTATAGTGGAGAATAAGAAGGCCTTACAAGCTAGGTCCTTGGAATTGCTAAATACGATTAATGTCCCCAGGTACACGGATTAGAGGAGGGTGCCTTATGAGCTTAAGATTGCCATTTGGACGGCATTACAGGTACTTGCTCACTTTCTTTTTGTTTTGTATTCACACACACACACACACACACACACACACACACACACACACACACACACACACACACACACACACATATATATATATATATATATATATATATATATATATATATATATATATACACATTATAATTTATATACTACTATCTCACCTTCTTTTTGTTTTGTATTTGTTTGACAGGAACAATTCATCTTGCCCCCACAAGCACGTGACTCCATGTTGTAACAATCAAGAGATGAATATAAAATGTGGAAGAAAAATATGCGTGCATGATAATTTGGTCAGGATCGGGAGTCCACCTTACGGCGTAGGGACACGGTACCCGAGAAGGAGCCAATCGCATTGGCAAGCTGGCAATAGTTTGTCGATATGGAGATCTCGGAGGGGCAATTGTCCTCTGGAGAATCGAGGAGGGTAAATTGGACAAAGAAGGTTGACATGCACTACTCCGGGCATACCTTTTATGCCGAGGTGGAGCATAGAATGACAAATTTTGAATGTTCTTTCATTTTAGTTTTATCTTATTCTATTAAGTGATTATTACATACTAACTCACTAATTTTGCATTATTTTATTTCAGGAGGAGAGGAGTGGTCCTAGGGATAAGCCACATAAGATCGATGCCTATGTGGTAATTCTAACGAAGAAAGGGAGGCAAAATGAGGTGGATCTGACCATGGCCGGCATTATTGTAAGTTATAATTTTTATTACGTTATAAAAAAAATTTATAATCACATAATTTTTTCTTAATTTTTCTAATCGTAAACTTTTTTATTGTTTCAGGAAAATCTTAAAGAAGTGCAGAACTCGTACAGTGATGCCGACAAGGCATCTTTGGATATGGACACAATAAGTCAAGTGCTCGAGCAGGATCACAAGGGTCGTACTCGAGGGGTGAGCTCTCGAGTGGGGAATTTAAGGCTCATCGAGATTCTATTGAGCAACACTGGTCTTGCATGCAAGATGAACGAGTTACAAACTAACAATTATGAGAAGTTTGAGAACCTGTAGAAATTATTAAATAAAATATTTTCGCTTGTCGCTTGTCAAGAATTCTCTTCAATGCCGAGATGGGTCCAACTCATGGAAGGGCAAGAAAGAAGTGGTGGATGAGCGGACCACTTCTCTGTCTTTATCACCCTTACCCTTACCAATGCCCTCGTCGTCTTCATGTGACATATTCTCCACCCACCCATACCCCCTCGTTCCAAGGTCATTCACAACAATTGGTTGGGATGAAGAGTATATATTAGACACACGGAGTGGCGATAGAATAGCTAAGAGGTTGAGGGACCCAGATACACACCCAGGTACCTTGGTGCATGACCGTCCATTGCAACCACACAAGGCACGAGTTAGCATCACGAAAGTGTTTATAGGAAAAGAGAATGAACCTATGTGGTTGAACGAACAATGTGGCGTTTGAACTATTGAGGGTTGTGTCAATTCTGAAGTAGTATGGCCTATCTTTCTCCTTCAAGATAAGAAGGAATGAAAAATAATATTAATTTGATTATTATTTGTTTAGTGATTGATTATCATGAATATTGAATGTTTGTTAGTGTTTGATAATGAATGAATGAATGTTGTATGGATTAGTTTCTCATTTATATTTATTTAGTGTTTGATTATTAATGTTTTTGAATGTTGGTTGCTATTTTTTATTGAGAAAAAATGTCACATACTTGCTGCAACAGGTGATAATATACTGTTGGGCAGTGGCAGTGGCCATATTGCTCAGTAGTTTTTTTTACTTTTGCCAAGGTTTGTCATCGAATTTGACTGTGAAAAGTACGTCACAAGGAAAATTATCAAGAACTTTGGCCGTGTCACATCTGTGACAATTATTAACTTGTCACGACGTGTCACAGTCAAAGTCTATGACAACTTTGCTTTATCACAGATTTATCACGGTCAAAGTTCATGGAATGTTCGTGACAATTATTATTTTATCAAAAAATTGATCATGAGACATTCGTGACGAAAAACTTTGTCACCCCCTTATATTTCACGATCTTTGATCGTGACAAGTTTGACTTGTCAAGGTTTTTGACCATGACAAGTTGCCCGTTTTGGTGTAATAAGCCCATGGGAACCAACTCGCTGGGTAGTGCTATTCCACTTTTTATTTGGTGGTTTTTCATTTCATTTAGGGTTCGACTTGGTTTATGAAGTGCGATAGGTGATTTAGGACTTCTGGGATCTATAGGAGAAACTATAACCTACCTAGGGTTAGACGAGAATAAAATCTGAGTATGGGATTATGAGTGTTTTAGGGTGAATGACACTTGGTATATAATTTATGAAATTGAGTTGGAATTTTGGAAAGAGTGGGCTACGGGTTGTAGTAGAAGATATTAGTTGCCAGAATGATGATATTTATGAGTTTAAGTAAGTGAATACTTGTATATTTGAGAGTCGGGGGTAGACTCAGGAATAGTGGATGGTGCTATAAGTGATTTATGCACGTTTAACATATTATATATATATATATATATATATATATATATATATATATATATATATATATATATATATATATATATATATATATATATATATATATATATATATATATGTGTGTGTGTGTGTGTGTGTGTGTGTGTGTGTGTGTGTGATTGATATATGTGAACATACCTACTCTCTTGATGCTAACGTTGGAGGTTGCGAGTAGTGGGAAGTCCACCCTTGTGTGACCATCAGGTGTTGGGTGGGTTCCCTATGCCATAAGATTGTTGCATGACCACTGTATGTGACTTTATAGTCTAATGGGGTAATGTAGTATGGTTATTACCTATGGATGTATGTATATGACGGCCTCCAATTATGTATTTACGATTTGGGTTCGGTGGTGAGATTTCGACCCGGTGGCCCGGGAGTAGTACGTGATTTACCTGAATCCTGATAGCATTCCAGGGAATGCATCCGCAAGGTCTCATCTCTGGGGATGTAGTTATATATATATATATATATATATATATATATATATATATATATATATATATATATATATATATATATATATATATATATATATATATATATATATATATATATATATATATATAATGAGATGTGTGAATTAAGCGAATGCGTGAACATTGAAATTATAACTAGTGTAAAGATATGTGAATCGGTTAATGATAATATTATAATCGAAAATTATAATAATAAAGCTTATGTGAAAGCTAAATGAGAAACGAAGCAAAGTAAAATACGTGTAGCACTGTTGTGCTAGAGGATTAGTGTGGGGGGCTAAGTTAGGTGATTATACTATTTTGGCAGGGTAGCATAACTAGGGAATTAAAATGAATGCATTAGGTGTGCACTATAGACGAGTGACGATGATTATTTCATGTGAGTGAAACACCAGTTTAAATATGAACGATAATACTGCATTTGCGTTATTGCATTTTAAACACTTGCAAAATATTTTCAGATGGTTTTGAGCTCTGACCTGTATGAAAATATTTTTCAAAACCTTTCAAGTGCTTAGCCACAAGGATGCCAGGCATATCAATCCTTCAAGTCAGACGATGCTGCAGCTATTGTGGATAACTGCAGGCCTTGACGAGACGTTTGTATCTTTGTCATCTAGATATAATTTCATTTTAATTATTTATTTGGGCCTATCGCCCACCGTTGGATAGTCTTTACAATATTCATACTTTATTTTATTTCATTATGAGTTTGATTATTTGTGTTTGGATTTATCGAGAGTATTTTGATTAATTTATTTATTCCATCACATCAGTATTTATTTCATTAGTGTGGTGAATGTGGATTTAAATTATTGGAATGATTTGTTGTATAGTTGTAAGTTTTATTAAGGCAAATTCATAAGTTCTTAAAATTTGACACTAGGCTGTAACACCCCGTATTTTAATGCATTAAACATTTAATTAATTCGGGAATTGAAAATTTCTTGTGAGTCATAATTTTTAATTGAAATAATTAGGAAAAGTTTATTTAAACATTAATCGGGAAGTGAATGATTAATATTTAAGGAAAACTTATTTACTAAGTGAATAGCAATATTGTAATTATGTCATTTCGAGTATTAATGACAAGGTATGCACTTATCTCAACCGGGAGTCGGTGTAGACTAAAAAGGGGTGGGGGGATAAGTATTTTTACAAATTAATTCGGATGCCAATTCTGAGTGTACAGTTGAGTCCGGATGGGCCGAGATAGTCGAAAAAGTGTAACATGGGGTACTAAACGGATCACGGGTCATTTTTAAACATAGTCGGGCCCACACGGGGGCATTTGGGTAGCATGGGCTTGGCCCATTAAGCAAAAAATGGGATTTAGGTAAATTAATGAATTAGAAGAAATAAGAAAACGGCTGATGTGAGGTTAGGAAAAGATTTAGTGTATTAAGGAACCCTAACAGCAGTTAAAGGCAGATTTGGGGATCACAAGAGAGCCAACAAGGGCCATTTTTAACCTTGGAACTCATCTCCAAATTCAGACTCTACGAACCATAAGGCAAGTGTTAACTTGCTGTAGCATGTAAAAATGTATTTCGATTCATATTCATGTGATGTGTGTATTTAAGGAAATTCGTTTTGGGTGTTAATGGCATAATCTGATTTTGAAGATAATAATCTGATTTACAAAATTTGGGTAAGGGTTTATGTAAAAATATGAAATTTGTATGTTAATATATATCTGGTAGGATGATATCTGAATAATTAGAAACGAATTTGATGATGGAACTCGGGTTGTAAATGGATAAAGGGTTAAAGATGAAATTTTTCCTTAAATACAGAAATTGTAGTTAATGGACGAAAAAATAATGTTGGGGGACATTCTGGAGGTCCCTAATAAGGTTTCTAACATGTACTAATGTTAAGAGGGCTTAAGGTTGCTGGTAGAGAAAACTAGGGTTTGGAAAAATTCGTCCATGGCTGAATCTGTCTTCGCGAAGAAGACGAAGACATGCTCGATCGATCGATCGAAGGTCTGGGGTCGATCGATCGATGGTCAGCAGATTCTGGCAGTTCGCCCAGTTTTCCTTTATATGGAGATAAATTTAATTTAATATTTTTCCATGTCTTAAATTTGATGAGTACTTAATACATGGATTTAAAATCTAATTAATAGTGAATAAAATTAATTAGGATTTGAAGACGGCTTAGTGTGACATCATAATTTAGAAATGTTTTGGATAAATTAGGTGTGACACACTAAGATTGAATTATGAGAAGTTTGTTCGAAAGGATTAATTATAGACATAGGGAACAACTCCGGGCGTAACGGTTGAGCAATACCGAGATATAAATTTTATTTAGGCATCGACTAAATAATTTAGAGTCGGGGATTGAGACTCGGGTAATGCTAATTCGGGCCACGAAAGTAAGTCCTGATATATTGGTTAGGGTGACACCAAAAGAAATTTATGTGAAAATTAATTAATATTTCGAGTTGGGCCACAAACTCATTATAAAATGGAATAGGCTTGTGTCACGGACATTACACGGTATAGCCGGGATATTTTTATATTTATATATATATACGGTGTGCGATAGTATATGTATATATATGGGTGTTCTATAATATCAGTGATAAATAATATCGTTATTATTATATTCTCTAATGCTATAGGGGGAGGTTGCGCGTAGTGGATGAATCCCCTAGCTTGAGGAGTAGGGCGAGTATAATCCCAGGTCATAGCGTCCGTTATATGGGTTAGGGGTATCTCACTTTCAGGGAAGGAATATGACCGCCTCCAATATTTATGTAATAACCAAGTTAGGGAGAAATTCCGACTTGGGGTAACTAGGTCAGGTGAACATACCTAGTGGAATAACACTTTAGAGAATTTATATTTTGTGAGTATTTCTACTCGGCTAGATGTTAGTATTAAAAGTTATTTCAGTATGTTTGTGAATACTGCAGTTTGATTAAATATATAATTAGGTAAATAATTATATATGGGATAATTAATACATAGTGAAAAATGTATTATGAGCATAACAGGTGTGAGTGTTATATGAAATTAAAAAGGGTAATGATTAAATTAAGTTGATGTTTATAATAACTTAAAAATCATGATTTAAGGCATACTCAGTTAGAGTAGGTTAATTGCAAGGGTTAACATAAGTATTGGGTCAGGAGCGTAGGACCTAGTAAATTAAATGGAATCGTTAGTAGTGCACATTAGAGGAGGGGTAAGGAAGTCCTTAAGAGAGTGTGACACTAACTAAAATATGAAGAGCATGCATATTTATTTATTACTGCAAGTTAATCATTTGTTAAATGTTTTCAAATATTTTTGGGTACTAACCCTTGCTATAAATTTTTTAAAAAAACCTTTTAGGTGTCCAGCCACAGGGACGCCAGGATTGACTTTATTCCAGGTATCCGTTGCTGCAGCACATGTGGATGTTGCGTGGTTTTTGATAGACGCCTCCTTCTTTCATTCGTGTAGAGACTCTCTAGTAGTTATTTGAGCATGTCGCTCATAGTTCATTTACTAGCATTAGACTTGTTGAGATTTTCTTCTTGTCCTTACTTGTATTGGATATTTGGACCGATGGTTTATTCGGTTAGGTATTTTATTTGTGGATGGTTAATTCAGTTAACTGTGATTGTGTATTATTGTATGTTCCGCATGAGTTTCATTTAATTAATTGAAAGAAAAAAATTGGCACCAGTCTATTTTCTCACTTAGGTAGTTAGTAATTAAAAAGACGACAGTGATGCTAAGAATGGACCAACTGAGAAACCTGTTCTAACTTGATTTAGGACTGATCACCCGGGATTAATTAGGCGGGGTGTCACAGATGGTATCAGAGTATCAGGTTCTAATGTCCTTAGGATTTGTGTGGCTTTCTACGTTTCAGCGTAGCACTCGGTTGTTATAGAGCCCTATTATTAGGACTGTTGATTCATTTTCCGCTTGTGAGATATCATATTTCTGCTGTGAATATTTTTGTGTAAACTGTGTAGTTATGCGATTTAATCTATTATAGATGCCACCGAGGAGACTGAGAGCAGAGAGGGCTGTGGCTAGGGATGAGATCAGGGAGGCTCACCAGGAGCCACAAGTACCGCCACCACCACCCCCACTCGAGTTGATTTCCATTACTCAGGTGGTAGTGATAGTGGCCCAGGCGGTCGAAACAGCAATGAGAGCTATGGCTGCTCACTTTCCATAGCCCCAGGCACCGCCTCCAGTGGCACCAGTAGTTCAGGCTCCAGTGGGGCCACCATCTTGGCAGAGAGTTAGGGAGACCTTCCAGAAGGGTCACCCACCTGAGTTTCAGGGTAGCACAGATACAGTAGATGCTTGTGACTGGAAGAAGAACATTCAGCGCCATCTGCGCATGCTGGAGTGTACCGAGGTACAGAAACAGATGTTTGCTACCTTTCGTCCGTCGGGGGCAGCCTTACAATGGTGGGAGTCAGTTACCACCACCGAGGAGCGAGACTTGATGCCGATAGAAGAGTTCATACTTTCCACCAGCAGTAGAGACTGAGATGAGAAAGAAATTCAGTGATTTAGTTCAGGGTGACCGATCAATGGCAGAATACGAGGAAGAGTTCATCCGTTTGGCAAACTTTGTGCCAAATGAGGTGAGCGATGAGGAGCGGAAGAAATCGAGGTTTATGGACGGTTTAGACTGGTGGATCAGGCAACACTTAATTGGGAATCCGGCATTAGTGATGTATACAGACGTCGTTAATGCCGCACTTGTACACTTCCAGGATCATCGCTTCCATGTGAAGGGGAGCAAGAGAACAGGAGAGCCGAGCCAACAGGGCAAGGCAGTTACTAGTAGTGACACAAGTGGTGCTCAGCAGGAGGCGGGCAGTCAGCAAGGGAATCAGGCTAAGAAGTTTAAGCCTGGTGGGTTCCGACCGAGAGGACAAGGGTTCAGGCAGGGGCAGTCGGGCCCGAATCAGCAGCAGCAGGTTCCTCAGGGCCGTCAGGGCCAAGGGAACAATGGGGGAGGCCAACAGGGCCAGGGCCAGCCGCGTCAGGGCGAACAGGGCCAACGACAAGGGGATGGTCAGAGACATTGTTTTGTCTGTGGCCAGCCAGGAAATTTCACAGAGGGGCAGAGGTCAACATCAGGAGGCCCAACAGGGGCAACGAGGGAAATTACCGCCAGCAGCACCAGCCCCACCCGCCCCACCACAGCAGGGAAAAATGCACTACGAATGCGTATATAACGTCCGGGATGTTCCCAATCCTCCAGCGCAGGAAGCACCGCCAGCAGTTGAGGGTATGTTTCTCATTCATGGTTATGAGGGTAGTATTCTTTTTGATATGAGAGCATCACATTCTTTCAATAAATTAAATTTTGGTAAACGGGCCGGACTACTAGAGCCAGCGGGTAGTCTTCGGATGTGTGTAGAGTCGCCAGTAGGCAACGGGGCTACGATTCACTCGATTTGTCGAGGTGTGAACATTTTGATTGGGAGACTTAGTTTAGCAGCGGACCTCTTAGTGTTAGATATGGAGGGGTATGATGTCATCTTGGGTATGGATTGGTTGGCAGGTTATCGGGCGATGGTAGATTGCTACGAGAGGACCATCAAGTTCTTTATTCTAGGGCAAGAGATGTTCTTAATAGCAATGCCACTATCGGAGGGAGGGTCACGCACACACTTGTATTACATTGAGGAGAAAACCTCACAGGAGGTGACTATCCCATTGGATTCAATCTCAGTGGTGAGAGACTTCGAGGATGTGTTTCAGAAGATACCAGGGTTACCACCTAGTAGGGAAATCGAATTTGTAATCGATTTAGCACCGAGGACGAGGCCAATTGCTTGGGCCCCATACCGTATGGCCCCTTCAGAGATGTGTGAACTAAGGGAGCAAATTCAACAGCTTCTGGGCCAGGGTTTCATTCGAAGGAGTACATCACCGTGGGGTGCACCAGTGCTGTTTGTGAAAAAGTGAGATGGCTCACTACGATTATGCGTGGACTATAGAGAGCTGAATAAGGCCACGCTACGGAATAAGTATCCGTTGCCTAGGATTGATGATCTATTTGACCAGTTGAGAGCGGCGTCTTACTTCTCTAAGGTCGACTTGAGGTCAGGGTATCATCAATTACGTATCCGAGAGGAGGATGTTCCTAAGATCGCTTTCCTATCACGGTATGGATCTTATGAGTTCAGGGTGATGCCATTCGGGCTCACCAATGCACCAGCAGTGTTCATAGACCTCATGAATAGGGTTTTCAGGGAATTTCTCGATCAGTTTGTCATCGTGTTCATTGATGACATCCTGATCTACTCGCACACCAAGGAGGAGCACGTAGAGCACCTGCGTATAGTGTTACAGACATTGCGGGAGGACCAACTCTATGCCAAATTTGATAAGTGTGGATTTTGGCTACGGGAGGTTCAGTTTCTTGGCCACGTGGTGTCAGACCAGGGTATTGCGGTGGATCCGAGTAAAGTATCGGCGGTGAGGGAGTGGGGGATAGCCCATGACACTGACTGAAGTGAACAGTTTTCTGGGATTGGCGGGCCCTTTAACGAATCTGACCCGGAAAGGGGTACCTTTCACTTGGAATGATCATTGTCAATTAGCTTTCGATGATTTAAAGGATAAGTTGACATCTGCACCCGTGCTTGCATTGTCGAAAGGAGGATTAGAGTATCGGGTTTACACTGACACATCCTTATAGGGACTTGGGGGTGTGCTTCAGCAGGAGGAAAGGGCTATAGCTTATGCATCCCGGAAGCTAAAGCCCCATGAGAGAAATTACCCCACTCACGACTTGGAGTTGACATCAGTCATTTTTGCTTTGATGATATGGAGATATTATCTTTTGGGGGAGCAGTTCACATTATTCACGGATCACAAATCACTTTAATATCTCTTCACTCTGAAGGATCTGAATATGAGGCAGAGGCGATGGCTAGAATTCGTGAAAGACTACCAGTTAAATATTCAGTATAATCCTGGTAAGGCTAATGTTGTAGCAGATGCATTGAGTCAGAGACTGACTGGGGAAATATCAGAAGTTTGGAAAGCGAAGTGGAGAGAACTTTGATATGAGGATGACGTACCCAGGGCTTGTATGTCAGCACTATCCATCACACCTGAGATCATTATGCGGGTGGTGATGACTCAGGCAGAGGATAAGACCTGCCGGGATAGGGTGAGCCAGTTGCTAGCTGAGGGAGCAGAGGGTTACTCGATCACCTCGAAGGGAGGCTTTCGCCTTAATGGGAAGTTGATTGTGCCAGAAGATGAGGAGTTGAGGCACGCTATTATGACAGAGTCTCATGGGTCGAGATTCGCTATACATCCCGGTGGGGATAAAATGTATCAGGATATGAGGAGGCAGTATTGGTGGACAGGAATGAAACGAGACATAGCAGAGTTTGTCTCGAAATGTGCCACGTGTCAGCTTGTGAAAGTTGACCATCAGAGACCATCAGGGATGATACAACCACTTGAAATTCTCGTGTGGAAGTGGGAGAGCATCTCCATGGACTTCATTACAGGGTTTTCGACATCGCAGAAGGGTCACGATTCCATATGGGTCATTGTGGATCGGTTGACCAAAGTGGCCCACTTCTTGTCGGTTTGCACAGACTTTGAAACGATGCATTATGCCCAGATATTCATAGAAGATATTTTTAAGATGCACGGGTACCGATAAATATTATGTCGGATAGGGCCAAGATCTTTATGGCCCACTTTTGGCAGAGTTTTTAGGAGGCCATGGGAACAGAGTTACGTTTGAGTACAACTTATCACCTACAGACTGACGGACAGACCGAGAGAGTCAATCAAATGCTGGAAGATATGCTCAGAATGTGTATACTAGACTTTGGGGGAGGTTGGGAGAAATATCTTCCTCTGGTAGAGTTTGCGTATAACAAATCTTACCAATTCATGATCGGCATGGCACCATTCGAGGCACTATACGGGAGGCCTTATCGTTCACGCCGCTTGTTGGTTAGAGATGGGGGACAACAAAATATTGGGGCCAGAGATTGTTCAGGAGACATCTGTCAAGATAGAGCTAATCCGAGGGAGGATTCAGATAGCTCAGGATAGGCAAAAAAGTTACGCTGATGCTTCATGGAGACATGTGGAGTTAGAGGTTGGGGATCAGGTATTGGTCTGGGTGTCCCCTATGAAAGGGGTGATGAGGTTTGGCAAGAAGGGTAAGTTAGCACCGAGGTACGTGGGACCTTTCCCTATTATCGAGAGAGTGGGGCCTGTAGCCTACATGCTGGGATTACCAGAGCACCTTCAGCGGATACACGACGTGTTCCATGTGGCATCGCTGAAGAAATACCGCAGGAGCTAGAGGGCCTTCTGGCACATTCCACTCGAGGAAATTGGTTTACAGCCAAACATCTCATATGAGGAGAGACCAGTGGCTATTCTGGACCGGAGCGAGCAGAAGTTACGCTCCAAGGTTGTTCCACTAGTTAGAGTATAGTGGGGTCATCACAACATTGATGAGTCTACCTGGGAGCGGGAGGAGGATATGCGGGAACAATATCCAGATCTTTTCATCATAGGTATGACCTAATTTCGGGGACGAAATTCCTTTGTAAGGGGGAGAGTATGTAACACCCCGTATTTTCATGCATTAAATATTTAATGAATTCAGGAATTGAAAATTTCTTGTGAGTCGTAATTTTTAATTGAAATATTTAGGAAAAGTTTATTTAAACATTAATCGGGAAGTGAATGATTAATATTTAAGGAAAACTTATTTACTAAGTGAATAGTAATATTGTAATTATGTCATTTCGAGTATTAATGACAAGGTATGCACTTATGTCAACCGGGAGTCGGTGTAGACTAAAAAGGGGTGGGGGGATAAGTATTTTTATAAATTAATTCGGATGCCAATTTTGAGTGTACAGTTGAGTCTGGATGGGTCGAGATAGTCGAAAAAGTGTACCAAGGGGTAGTAAACGGGTCACGGGGCATTTTTAGACATAGCCGGGCCCACACGGGGGCATTTGGGTCACTTGGGCTTGGCCCATTAGGCAAAAAACGGGATTTAGGTAAATTAATGAATTATAAGAAATAAGAAAATGTCCGATGTGAGTTTAGGAAAAGAGTTAGTGTGTTAAGGAACCGTAACAGCACTTAAAGGCAGATTTGGGGATCACAAGAGAGCCAACAAGGGTCATCTTCAACCTTGGAACTCATCTCCAAATTCAGACTCTACGAACCTTAAGGAAAGTGTTAACTTACTGTAGCATGTAAAAATGTATTTCGATTCATATTCATGTGATGTGTGTATTTAAGGAAATTCTTTTTGGGTGTTAATGGCATAATCTGTTTTTGAAGATAATAATCTGACAGTACACGGTATAGCGGGGATATTTTTATATTTATATATATATACGGTGTGCGATAGTATATGTATATATATGGGTGTGCTATAATATCAGTGATAGATATTATTGTTATTATTATATTCTCTAGTGCTATAGGGGGAGGTTGCGCGTAGTGGATGAATTCCCTAGCTTGAGGAGTAGGGCGAGTATAATCCCATGTCATAGCGTCCGTTATATGGGTGAGGGGTATCTCACTTTCAGGGAAGGAATATGACCTCCTCCAATATTTATGTAATAACCAAGTTAGGGAGAAATTCTGACTTGGGGTAACTAGGTCAGGTGAACATACCTAGTGGAATAGCACTTTAGAGAATTTATATTTTGTGAGTATTTCTACTCGACTGGATGTTAGTATTAAAAGTTATTTCAGTATGTTTGTGAATACCGCAGTTTGATTAAATATATAATTAGGTAAATAATTATGTATGGGATAATTAATACATAGTGAAAAATGTATTATGAGCATAACAGGTGTGAGTGTTATATGAAATTAAAAAGGGTAATAATTAAATTAAGTTGATGTTTATAATAACTTAAAAATCATGATTTAAGGCATACTCGGTTAGAGTAGGTTAATTGCAAGGGTTAACATAAGTATTGGGTCAGGAGCGTAGGACCTAGTAAATTAAATGGAAGCATTAGTAGTGCACATTAGAGGAGGGGTAAGGAAGTCCTCAAGAGAGTGCGACACTAACTAAAATATGAAGAGCATGCATATTTATTTATTACTGCAAGTTAATAATTTGTTAAATGTTTTCAAATGTTTTTGGGTACTAACCCTTGCTATAAATTTTAAAAAAAAACCTTTTAGGTGTCCAGCCACAGGGACGCCAGGATTGACTCTATTCCAGGTATCCGTTGCTGCAGCACATGTGGATGTTGCGGGGTTTTTGATAGATGCCTCCTTCTTTCATTCGTGTAGAGACTCACTAGTAGTTATTTGAGCATGTCGCTCACAGTTCATTTACTAGCATTAGACTTGTTGAGATTTTATTCTTGTCCTTACTTGTATTGGATATTTGGACCGATGGTTTTTTCGGTTAGGTATTTTATTTGTGGATGGTTAATTCAGTTAACTGTGATTGTGTATTATTGTATGTTCCGCATGATTTTCATTTAATTAATTGAAAGATAAAAATTGACACCGGTCTATTTTCTCACTTAGGTGGTTAGTAATTAAAAAGACAACAGTGATGCTAAGAATGGACCAACTGAGAAACCTGTTCTAACTTGATTTAGGACTGATCACCTGGGATTAATTAGGCGGGGTGTCACACAGGCCTAATAGGATATTAGTAATTAATTTGATTTTCAATAGTGAAACTAATAATGAACCAGACTGAGATTCCTATTTTATTTTATTATATGACTAATCATCCATTATTATAATAGGCTGGGTGTCACAGATGCTATCAGAGCATCAGATTCTAGTGTCCTTAGAATTTGTGTAAACATACTACATTTTCAGCATTGTTTTTCTTTGAGATAGGGCCCTATTCTTAGGTTCGTTTATTTATATTATGCTTTTACGTTCTTATATTATTGTACACAATTGAAGTGAATCTTATACGAGTTTGATTTGGGTTCAGATTCCAAATAGGAGAGGATGACCATCTCGGGTTGCAAGGAGGGCCATAGGAGGAGAACCTCGGTTGGAGCCTCAAACTATTTAGGGGACGACGAACGTAGCAAAGGTCGCCACTATTGTTGCTCAGGCAGTAAATTCCATGATGACTGCCATGTCATAGAAATTTCCCTAAGTACCACCACAGTTGTCAGTGACGCCGATGTAAGCTTCCCTAGTACCTTCAGTGTGGTAAAGAGTAAGAAGGGCTTTTCAAAAGGGCCATCCGCCAAAGTTTTAGGGAAATTCGGATGTTATAGTAGCTAGACAATGGAAGAAGGACATCTAGAGTAACCTATATATGGTGAAGTGGAGTGACACTCATAAAATATTTAGCAAATTTAAAGCTCATAGGAGTGGAGTTGCATGGTAGGAGTCAGTCACCACGTTTGAGGAGAAGTACACCATGACTATCAAGGAATTTTGGGTGCAATTTGATCGCAAGTTCTTTCCATCTGCTGTTCAAACAGATATGAGTAGGAAGTTTTTAGACTTATCACATGCGGTCCAGAGAGTGGCCAATTATGAGGAATAATTCATTCATTCGGTGAATTCCATACCCAATGAGGTGGATAGAAAGAAGAAAAGGGTCCTTAATTTTGTTGATGGACTCACATGGAGAATTCTCCAGTGCTTACTGGAAAATATAACTTTAATGGCTTATGTCGATGTCGTTAATGATGTACTTCTACACTTTCAAGACCATCGCTTCCATAAAAAAAGAGTAAAGATATTTGAGGAGTCTAGCCAGCAGAGCAAGACTAGAGGTAACGGTGCTAGTGGAGCACCACAAGGGGTTGCCCATCAGGGGATTCGTTTAAGAGATTCAAATCAGGGGGATTCCGATTGGTTGACAGTGGATTCAGATTAGGCCTATAAATGGGTCGGGTTTGGATCTAGTCTACCTAGATCCATATCCGATCCGGGCATTTTTTTAGCCAATCGGGTCTTACTTGATTACCCGTTGGGTTTAAAAAATATGTCTAGACCCGGACCTGTTCAGAACCTGAGAACCCGACCCGATACCTGACCCAAATACTCGAATAGCTGAAATAAAAAATTGGTTAAAAAAATATAGTTTAAACATAAAATATGTATATAGATTTATATAAACATGCTAATATACACACACACACACACACACACACACACACACACACACACACACACATATATATATATATATATATATATATATATATATATATATATATATATATATATATATATATATATATATATATATATATATATATATGATCGAGTGGGAAAACCGAGCGTCCGTGTAATACACTAGTCGTTGTTATCGGCTTCCAACCTCAATACAAAAAACCTAAACTTGTAACTAACCTTTTAAGGAGTATAGTGATGAGTCTGGGTATCGAATCCACATGGAGTTAGGACGTGTGAACGTGACGACAAATGTAATGTAGTTTAATCCTAAAGTTGATGTTAAAAGAAAAGAAAAGAAAAAGATGAATGATTTTTGGATTTTATCTATGAATTAACTAAATTCAATTAAATTAACCTACGCATGAAAAATTAACTAACTAAGAAGGAATTAATATGAATGAAGAAATGGGTTAAGAATACACTCCCCCAAACCCTAGTGTGTATGCCAGTACAAAATTAGTCATAAATTAGATAATTGACCAGACCCAGTCTTTAGTACTCCAAAGCATTACATATATGAGATTCAAGCCCGCATCATACATAATCAAAGAATGAGTAAAGCAGTGTCGCAATAGTTTGCGTGCGTTGCATCCTTAAGTACCCCGGTTACCTAGGGCAAACGAGGTCAAAAGGTCTACAATGGTTGTGAAACTATACAACACGATCTAATCACTTATTTAATTTAGAGGACACATTTTATATCATCGGGTTAGGTTCATGCATCCCCACCCAAACTTGGGTTAACATGAATAAAATAAAAGAAAACGTAAAACTAAAAGTGCAGGAATTCATAACTAAATCTAGAAAATTGAGAACATGACTTGAATTGGGATTGGAAAAATAGAAAGCAACAATTAATTAAACTAACTATGAAAGTAGTAAAAATAATAAATTAAAATTACTTGCAATGGATGAAAGATGAATCTTGAATAGATCTTTGAATCTTGAATAGTATCCAAACTTCAAAACTAGGGTTCTTTGATATAAGAATCCTTGAAAAACTAACTACAAAGAAACCCTAACTACTAGCCTCCTATAACTTGAAGTAAAAAACCTTCCCCTCTTCCTACTAGGGTTTGCCCTTTTATATATCTCAAAAATGACTCTTCCCATGCCTCTATACGTTTTGCAACTAATAAAAAGGAATTATAAAAGAAATTTCAAGAGTTGAAACTCTTCAGCTTCCAGAATTAATTTCAACTTTTGACTTTCTATCTCCAACTTCAAATGGGCATAACTTTTTCACCGTAACTCGGATTGGGATGCCGTTTTTTCCAATGTTCTTGTAATGTAGAGATCTTCAACTTTATAGCTCTCCCCAACTTCTTAATATGGCTTTAAAATTACGAAAATGCCCTTGAACTCCCCATTTCTTGGTTTGTTTCATTGTTTTGCATTCTCTTTCGCACTAATTTGCATAAAATAGCTCTAAAATACATAAGAGATACACAAAATATGAAATAATTGCCAAATAGGGTTAGAAGAATAAATATAAGATAAATCCAAGCTATTTACAATGCACGGGATCATAAAAATACCGAAATTAAGGGGATAAATGTGAAGAATTTATGCCTAATCAAATCCCCCTAACTTAGAACTTTGCGCGTCCCGAGCAATGTAAGAAAAATGAGTTGACTTTTGAAATTACTTTTATTAAAATAAAATTCCACTTTCGCAGGTAAGCGATTGCATTGAGCATATGTAATAAGCCTTTAAATCCTTAGGTTACCCTAGTAGGACGAGTTTTGTCTCGTGAGGGTTTGCAGTGAATACACCCACAAAATTCTTTATTGACTCAAATAAATATCAAAATACTTAAAAATTGTATAGTTTAAACTTTTCAAAAAATAATCACCATAAATTCATATTGAAATATCTCAAACCATAGTGTGTATGTGCAAAGTTAGAAATTAAATCTCAAATTTCCACAAATTGAGCATTACGTTACTTTTCGAAAATTCATTTTGATTCAAATTCTTACGAATGTAATCACAAATGAATCACTCGGATTGTGGTTGTTTTCTCTCGGTATGCATGATATAAAGAGTAAATATAATGGACACAAATTCATGCATATAAAATTAAAAAGATTGAAATATATGATGAAAAGATCTCATCATCGGAATACAATTATTAGGAAATGGGAAACATCAACTCTTAATCACACTATTTTAATCTCTTTTATTATCTGTTCATGTCTTAGCTCTCTATGCAGTAATTAACTTTGCCATTTAGACTCAGTTAGGACTTTTCGGGTTAAAAAGTGTTAAGGGTAAAAATGGAAATGGTCGGAATGTTCAAAATTGGAAAATATCCTTATGATGTCCATTAGTGCGTTTTCTGGCATTTGCTCATCTTTCTCTTTCTTTTTGTCTTTTCATTTTTTTTTCACTTTTTTTTCTTGCTATTTTTCTTTTCTTTCCCCTTTTTTATTACACACTTTGGACTTACTTGATGAATTTCCAATTTTTCACAATTCTGAGCCAATTGGGTTTTTGGGTTATCAAACGAAAGGGAAATATTTTATTAGGCTCAAAGTGGGTTGCAAAGGTATAATTTTTCACAACTTTACCATATGCATCTCGAGATTAATTCAGTTTACAGATATATTTAGCACGAATCTCGAGACAACATTTCACATATTTCCTATAATCGATCAAAACAAAGAATTGAGATCATCAACGAATTATTAAAATGATGAAAAGAACTTTAAGTTAATCATAAACTCGGATTGATTTAAAAACCCATAAAAATTGAAAGGCTCGAAATCTCACCAGGTTTTATTAATCTCCACACTTATTCGTTAAGTCATCAATTTTCTTTCAATTTCCATCTTCGGTCAATTTCGGCTTAGTGCATTCTGATTGTTAACAATTTGAGACTTTAATTAGAATAAAGGTGACATTATTGATAAATTTAAATTCTAATTTTTATTCATTTTGAAGAAAAATATTTTTGGCTTTTTTCAAAAATTTATTTTTTTTTTTAAAATTTTTGAAATTTTCTAAAAAAAAACTCACTTGGAAAGAACATGTGATTGAATCAATGAATCTAAACAATAAATGGGAAGAATATCCCACCCCTAACTTAAATGTTGCATTGTCCTCAATGTGAATCAAGAACACAACATAAAGAGAGGAAAATAAAGATATTACCCAAATGGAGCGATCCCCGATGAGTGCGAGTCTATTGAATTTACAAAATATGTTAGAACCAAGCATAACAAAAAGAACAACAAAAACTTTAACTAATTACTCTAAACTAACAAAAAAAAATGGAAAACGAAAAAGCTAATTATGTACAACCTACGATTTGAACTTCTAATAAGTTATACACTAGAAGTCAAAAAATTTGAGGGTCCACCCAAAATAAAATTTGACTTTGAAGGGTAATCAGTGTACCCTCATTAGGATGCATGCCTCTCGAAAAATAAGAATTTCTTTTGAAAAATGGAAGGCATGTGCAACTCGGAAGAAATGAACCATCACCTATTAAAAAATTTAGGGGGATAATGAAGGATTTGGGTGCATAGGGGGACAAGTCCCACTGGGATCCAAGAAAAATAGAATCACCTCCCATAGATTTTTCAAGTAGTATGGGACGTAGGGCACACAAACATAAAGAGTCCATCTTGGAAAATAATTCAAGCATAGAGTTCTTGTCCAAAAATTTTCAACTGGAACTGGTGGAGTGACACGTCTAAGTGTATGGCCCGTAAGAACTAGGTTAACGTCATTAAGACTTTCATCCGACTCTTGTGATAACTCTAATTGTTCGATAACAGTGAATGAGAATCGTGAGTTCATAAATTCAATCTCAAGTGATTCGTTATTGGATTTCTCATTTTTTTGAAAACATTCTTTAGTCTCAAAAATATCGGAAGAAAAATCATTATTGGATTCGGATAATGCATCCAACTCTTGCTCCAAAAACGATGTTTTTCCCTATATTCTTTTTCACGCCTTTCTTCTTCAAGCCTTCCATTTTGATAAATTTGGATGGCCTTAGCACTAGGCTTGTATTTATGAGACTCATCTTTAGTGATATTGATCCAATGTTCATAAATTTGAGTTCATTCTCCTCCTCTTTATTAGCATAACAATGAAAGCCACCAATCTGTTTTGGGAGCAATACTTGGATGCATTATTCGAATCCAATGACGATTGTTCTTCCGATATTTTTTAGACTAAAGAATATTTTCAACCAAATGAGGAATCCAATAACAAACCACTTGAGATTGAATTTATGTCCTCACCATTATCATTCACTATTATCGAACAATTAGAGTTATCATAAGAGTCGGATGAAAGTCTTGATGACGTTGACCCAATTCTTATGGGCCATACACTTAGACGTGTCACTCCACCAGATCCAATAGAAAATTTTAGGGGAGAATATTTTGAGGACAAGGACTCAATGCTTGAATTGTTTTCCAATATGGAATCTTTTTGTTTGTGTGATCCGCTTCCCACACTACTTGAAAAATCTTTGGCACGTGATTCTATTTTTCTTGGATCCCAATGGTACTTGTCCCCCTGTGCACTCAAATCCCTCATTATCCCCCTAAAATTTTTAATTGGTGATGGTTCATTTCTTCCACTTTGCACATGCCTTCCGTTGTTCAATCGAAATTCTTATTTTCCAGACGACATGCTTTCTAGTGGGGGAAAACCATTAATCCCTCAAAGTCAAATTATATTTTGGGTGGACCCTCAAATTTTTTGACTTCTAGTATATGATTTATAAGCCGTTCAAATTTTAGGTTGTAAATAATTAATTTTTTTGTGATTACTTTTTTATTGTATTATAGTCTAGTTTCGATGGTAGAGTTTTAGTTATTCTCTTTCTTATGCTTGGTTCTAACATGTTTTGTAGATTCAATGGACTCTCACTCATCGGGGATCGTTCCATTTGGATAATGTCTTTCTTTTTCTCTCTTTATGTTGTGTTCTTGATTCACATTGAGGGCAATGCAACATTTAAGTTAGGGGGTGTGGGATATTCTTCCCGTTTATTGTTTAGATTCATTGATTCGATCACATGTTCTTTTCAAGTGAGTTTTTTTTAGAACATTTCAAAAATTTCAAAAAAATTGAAATTTTTTGAAAAAAACCAAAAATATTTTTCTTCAAAATAAATAAAAATTGGAATTTAAAAGCTTCAAAATATCACCTTTATTCTATTTAAAGTCTCAAATTATTAACAATCAAAAAGCAATAAACCAAAATTGACCGAAGATGGAAATTGAAAGAAAATTGACGACTTAACGAATAAGTGTGGAGATTGATCAAACTCGGTGAGATTTCGAGCCTTTCAATTTTTTATGAGTTTTTAAATCAATCCGAGCTTATGATTAACTGAAAGTTATTTTCAACGTTTTAATATGTCGTTGATGATCTCAATCCTTTGTTTTGATCGGTTATGAAAAATGTGTGAAATATTGTCTCGAAATTCGTGCTAAATATATCTCTAAACTTAATTAATCTCGAGATGCATTTCGTAATGTGATTAGAAATTTGGACAATGAAGTAGGCCCTTGTTTGTTTAACCCAAAAATATTAGCCATAATAAAGTTGTGAAAAAAATTATCCCTTTGCAACCCACTTTGAGCCTAATAAAATATTTCCCTTTCGTTTGATAACACGAAAAACCCAAATAGCCCGGAATTGTGAAAAATTGGAAATTCATCAAGTAAGTCCAAAGTGTGTAATAAAAAAAGGGGTAAGAAAAGAAAAATAGCAAGAAAAAAATGTGAAAAAAATGAAAATTGAAAAAGAAAGAGAAAAATGAGCAAATACCCGAAAAAGCACTAATGGACGTCATAAGGACATTCTCCAATTTTGAACATTCTGTCCAATCTCATTTTTATCCTTTACACTTTTTAACCCGAAAAGTCCCAACCGAGTCCGAATGGCGAAATTAATTACTGCATAGAGAGCTAAAATATGAAAAGATAATAAAAGAGATTAAAATCGTGTGATTAAGAGATGTTGTTTCCTATTTCCTAATAACTGTATTCCGATGATGAGATCCTTTCACCATATATTTCCTTATTTCTAATTTTGTATGCGTGAATTTATGTCCATTATATTTACTCATTATATCATGCATACCAAGTGAAAACAACCACAATCCGAGTGATTCGTTTGTGAGTGCATCCGTAAGAATTTGAATCAAAATGAATTTTCGAAAAGTAACGTAATGCTCAATCGGTGGAAATTTGAGGTTTAATTTCTGGCTTTACACACACAAACACACACTATGGTTTGAGACATTTGAATATGAATTTATGGTGATTATTTTTGAAAAAGTTTAAATTGAACAATTTTTAAGTATTTTGATATTTATTTGAGTCAATAAAGAATTATGTGGGTGTATTCACTGCAAACCCTCACGAGACAAAACTCGTCCTACTAGGGTAACCTAGGGGTTTAAAGGCTTATTGCATATGCTCAATGCAATCGCTTGCAAGCGAAAGTGGAATTTTACTTTAATAAAAGGAATTTCAAAAGTCAACTCATTTCTCTTACATTGCTCGGGATGCGCAAAGTTCTATGTTAGGGGAATTTGATTAGGCATAAATTCTTCACATTTATCCCCTTAATTTTGGTATTTTTATGATCCCGTGCATTATAAATAGCTTGAATTTGTCTTATATTTATGATACTAACCCTTTTTGGAAGTTTTTCGTATTTTGCATATCTCTTATGTATTTTACAGGTATTTCATGCAAATTAGTGCGAAAGAGAATGCAAAATAGTGAAAGAAAGTAAGAAATGGGGAGTTCAAGGGCATTTTCATAATTTTACAGCCATATTCCGGAGGTGGGGAAAACTAGAAAGTTGAAGATCTCTAAATTACAAGAACACTAGAAAAAACGGAAGTCAAATCAGAGCTCTGGATAAAAAGATATGGCAAGTCAAAGTTGGAGAAAGAAAGTCAAAGTTGAAATTAATTCTGGAAGGTGAAGAGTTTCAACTCTTGAAATTTCTTGTATAATTCCTTTTTATTAGTTGTAAAACGTGGAGAGGCATGGAAAAAGTCATATTTAGGTAATATAAAAAGCCAAGCCCTAGAGTAATGAAGAGAGAAAGAATAGGAGATTTTTTACTTCACGTTGTAGGAGGCTAGTAGTTAGGGTTTCTTTGTAGTTAGTTTTTAAAGGATTCTTGTATCCAAGAACCCTAGTTTTGAAATTTGGCTACTATTCAAGATTCAAAGATCTATTCAAGATTCATCATTCATCCATTGCAAGTAATTTTAATTTATTATTTTTACTGCTTTCATAGTTAGTTTAATTAATTACTGCTCTCTATTTTTCCAATCCCAATTCAAGTCATGTTCTCAATTTTCTAGATTTAGTTATGAATTCATGCACTTTCAGTTTTAAGTTTTCTTTTATTTTAATCATGTTAAGTTAAGTTTTTAAGGGTGGGGATGCATGAACCCAACCCGATGTGGTATGCATAGATATAAAAATTTCCCTCTAAATTAAATAAGTGATTAGGTCATGTTGTATAGTTTCACAACCATTATAGACCTTTTGACCTTGGTTACCCTAGGTAACCGGGGTGCTTAAGGATGCAACGCGCGTGAACTATTGCAACACTGCTTTACTCATTCTTTGATTATGTATGATGCGGGCTTGAACCTAATATATGTAATGCTTTGGAGTACTAAAGACTAGGTCTAATCAATTATCTAATTTATGACTAATTTTATACAGGCATACACACTAGGGTTTGGGGGAGTGTATCCTTAACCCATCTCTTCATTCATATTAATTCCTTCTTAGTTAGTTAATTTTTCATGCGTAGGTTAATTCAATTGAATTTAGTTAATTCATAGATAAAATCCAAAAATCAATCATATTTTTCTTTTCTTTTCTTTTCTTTTCTTTTAATATCAACTTTAGGATTAAACTACCTTCCCTTTGTCGTCACGTTCACTCATCCTAGTTCCCTGAGGATTCGATACCAAGACTAGCCACTATACTCTACAAGAGTGTAGTTAAAGTTTAGGTTTTTGTATTGCGGTTGGAAGTCGATAACAACGACTAACATATTTACACAGACGCTCGGTTACTAGCATATTCATTTTCCTCCTCACTGTCGCATTAGTAATAATCCGATAAGTCGGGATCGTCTCCACAGGGAATAGAAATTGGCAGTTTTGAATAACGTAGGAAAAGCTTATTTAATCTTCAATTGATTCCTCAAAAGAAAAGAAAAGATGATGGTTGATGGTTTGAAATTTCCAACTGGTGATGAAATAAAAATTTATAATGAACTACGTATACAAAACAACTAAGAATTGTAAAGAGAATATATATGAGTATGAGAGGAAATAGGTTTGGATACAATCCCCCAATCCCTAGTAGTTTACCGTATAGAATACTAGAATTGTAAATTAAAATCTTAACTGAATCCAGTTATTGATACCAAAATTAGTATGCTGATATAGACGAATAATAAGAAGACACGTGTCGATCTACGTGGCACAATAGCAACGAGGAAGTCTATTTCCCTGACCAAGTCATACTCACTCTGAGGAACACCAACACTCCGAGGAACTCCAACACTCCGAGGAACTAAAGCGGTCCGATCTGCATCTCGGCCACAACATTGATTGCGAGATAATCAACAGTTTAACTATTCATTGAATGCTAATCATACAGGCTTATACTCTTAAAGGGCATTAATTATTTACCCTTTTACATGTACAACCTAAGGGCTATAAATACATTGTATCACCCTCATTCAAGGGGACCGGAATTTCTTGATAGAACTACATATCGAGAATTCCAAAATGCTTGCCAATAACAGAAACAGTGGACGTGGGCCATTCTTATAAGGCTGAACCACTTTAAAATTCTTTGTCTCATTTATATTTATCTGTGATTAAAAAATTAGAAGCAATCTAATTTTTTACATCAACAGATTGGCGCCATCTGTGGGAAACGACTGTTGTTATCGTTTTTCACCAAAAATCATTCATCATCAATGGCAGATAATCCAGAATCCAGCAATCGAAACGCTGGAAATGCGGGAAATCCTCCAAATCCCTATGCACCTACAGATCTGGCTGGGATTATGACGAATCTGGCTCAAGGATAAATCGCCATGCAAGAAACAATGCGGCAACTCATACAGACCCTTCATGGCGGTGCACCCGCACGTTCGGGACAGCGAAGTGGTCAGAGGCAAACCTATTTACTTTCTTCACGATCCAGGCGTATAGATGCTTATCGTAATGAGGAGTCTGGTGATTTCTCTTATCAACCTGGGCAAACTTCATCAATACGGGCTACTGATACTGAGCAACGTATCACTCTCTCTCCAGAGAGACCTAGCGCCTTGGAAAGACTGAGTAGGGTATCTCCTTTCAGTCGATTAGGCCCTAGGAGGAATAGGAGTCCACCTAAGACCATGTCGAGGAGTTTTCGACAACCATCAGATCTAAGAGAAGGATCCGCACAATCACGACCAGTTGCTCGTCAAGATAGATCTCATGAGGCCACATCAGAGCAATCAATTGCTCGAACTAACAAGCCCGAGGAAGGAAATGATGCGTAGAAGGGTTCCATTCAGCGGTTGGAGGATAGATTGGGAGAAATGGCTAAGGCGAAGAATCCCTTACAACGAACTTTTGTTCAAGGGATACCTTTTGTCCAGGCCATTGTGGGTTTTCCTACTCCATCAAAGTTTAAAGCACCTGTGGTGACCCCCAAATATGATGGAAAGACAGATCCTATTATACACATAAAGCAATATCAAGCTGCTGCTGACATCTATGCCGTCCCCGACGAGATGATATGCAGAGCATTCTCAGGAACTCTTACTGGATCTGCCCAGATATGGTACAACAATCTTCCTCGGGGTAAGATTTCAACTTTCTTTCAGTTGGCCGAGTTATTCATCAGCAATTTCTATTTTGGAGCAAAGCCAGTGAAAAGAGTAGCACACTTGTTAAGTGTTAGACAAAAATCTGGTGAGAGTACTAAAGATTACATAACTCGTTTCAATAACGAGAAGATGGAAGTCATAGATTATGAAGAAAAGACATCAATCACCGCCTTGATGAGTGGGTTGTTGCCTAATAAGTTGTATTACACTTTGGCCAAAGATCCACCTACAACTATGTCAGAATTGGTGGAAAAAGCGGCCAAAATCATGAATGCCGAGGAGGCTATGGCTGCGAAGAAGAATATGGATAAAGAAACCAAGGTGGAAGACGATAAATCTAAGAAGAAAGAGCATAAGGGCAATGGTGGTGACAAGCATTCCAAGAATAATAAATCGTCATGGGAAGTCCTGAAGAAATTCGATAATTATACTCCTTTGAAAATGGGTATTAATCATGTCTTGGAAGAAATCAAGAATAACGAGGAAGTAAAGTGGCCAAAGAAACTGAGGTCAGACCCTGACATGAGGAATAGGGAGAAATATTGCGAGTTCCATAAGGATCACGACCATATGACCAAAAATTGCATAGCTCTTCAGAACGAGATTGAAACACTCATCCGAAGAGGGAAGCTAGCAAAGTATGTTGATCGGGGAGGCGAAAGAAGAAATAATGACCGAACTAGAGAAAGATCTAGATCTCCTCGTCGAGCAGAGGAGAAAAAGAAGAGAAACCATGAAGATGATCCAAATGATGACCCCGATCTTCCCAAGAAACCAAGGCAGCCAGAACGAGAGGTATTTTCAATACGCTTTGGGTCATTTGATTGTAATGTCATTACAGGAGGAGATGCAGGAGGAGGAGACCTTACTGCAGAAAGAAAAGCTTACCTCGGTGAGGCTCAGGCTTGCTCATACATTCAACGGATAAATTTGGCTGAAGAGGATCGCCCGAGGAAGGTAAACAAAGAGAAGTTGGTCATCGTTTTTTCAAAAAATGACCTTACAGGTGTTCTTTACCCTCACGACGACCCTTTGGTGATCAAAATGAGGATGAAAGAGGCAGTGATTTCAAGGGTTCTGGTAGATAATGGTAGTTCGGCAGATATCATGTTCTACTCATTCTTTGACAGTTTAAATTTAAAGTTATCTCAATTGGAGCCTTATCACATACCTCTCCTGGGTTTTGCTGGCGAGAAGGTTTTTCCACTTGGGACGATCAAGTTGGATATATTCATTGGAACTTGGCCTGCTTGTCGAACAGAAAGAATACGCTTCTTTGTGATGGATAAAAATGTGCAATCAGCTTATAACATCATCATGGGAAGAGTTGGTTTGAAGAAGTTCGAAGCAGTTCCATCTACAGTACATCAGTGTTTAAAATTCCCTACAAATTTTAGAGTAGGAGTTGTGAAAGGTGATCAGAAAGTAGCTCGGGAATGCTATTATTCGTCTGCCGAGCAAGAGGAGCTTGAAGAGTCAAGGAAACATACTACTACCTACCAGGTGGATGAAGGTACAAAAATTGAAACACTGGATCCCAGAGACGAATCCCAACTTGTAAAAGGACAGGTGGTGGAATCTACAGAAAATGTTATTCTGGACGATGAGCACCCTGAACGAATAACCCAGATAGGCTCGACGTTGGATGCTTCAATAAAACAGGAGTTGATAACTTTCTTGAGAAACAGAAAGAAAACTTTTGCATGGAGTCATGAAGACATGCCAGGAATAGATCCCAACTTCTTATGTCATGAGCTCAATGCGAATAAGAAGATCAAGCCTGTAAAGCGGAGAAGAAGAATGTTTAGTCCCGAGAAGAATCAAGCCATACAAGAGGAGGTCGAGAAGCTCCAGAAAGCCCAATTCATTGAAGATGTGAAATATCCAGACTGGTAAGCAAATGTGGTGATGGCAAAGAAGAAAAACAATAAATGGAGAATGTGTGTTGATTTCACCGATCTCAATAAGGCATGCCCAAAGGATCACTTTCCATTGCCCAGAATTGATCAACTGGTGGATGCTACCTCGAGACACGAGCTGTTCAGCTTCATGGATGCTTACTCTGGCTACAACCAGACCAAAATAAAACCTGAAGACAGGGAAAGTACTTCTTTTATTACCCCTAGGGGAACTTATTGTTATAATGTTATGCCTTTTGGTTTAAAAAATGCAGGAGCGACATACCAGCGGCTGATGAATAAGGTTTTTGCCGAACAAATCAGTTGCAATATGGAGGTCTATGTCGACGATATGCTGACAAAGAGCAAGAAAGCTGCTGATCATCTAGCTGACTTAGGTTAGACCTTTGATCAACTGGATAAATACCAAATGAAGCTCAACCCGATGAAGTGCACATTTGGAGTACGAGAAGGAATGTTCCTCGGGTACATTGTCAACCAGTGAGGTATTGAGGCGAATCTAGAAAAGATCAAAGCTCTTTTAGGGTTGCGATCTCCAACGACAAAGAAAGTGGTGCAGAGTCTTACAGGACGAGTTGCAGCGCTCAACAAATTTGTATCCTGAGCAACTGATAGATGCCTCCCATTCTTCAAAACACTTCGGAAAACTTTCGAGTGGAATGATGAATGTGAAAAGGCCTTTCAAGACTTGAAGAAATATTTGGGAATACCTCCACTGTTGTCCAGGCCGGTAATGGGAGAAAAGTTGTACTTGTACCTGGCAGTCTCGGAGAATGCAGTCAGCTCGGCATTGATCAGAAAGGAGAACGGATTCCAGAAGCCAATTTATTACACAAGTAAGGCTTTTCGAGGTGCAAAGATCAGATACCCAAAGCTGGAAAAATTGGCATTGGCATTAATTGAGGCAAGTAGAAGAATGAGGCCATATTTCCAGGCCCATACCATTGTTGTGTATACCGACATGCCATTGAGACAAGACCTTCATAAGCTAGAAAAATCAGGGAGACTGATGTATTGGGCAATAGAGCTCGGTGAATATGATATTGTGTATGAACCCAGATCATCACTAAAAGGGCAGGCTGTAGCAGACTTTATAAAAGAATTTACATATCCTGATACCCCCGAGGAACAAAAGTTGCTCGTTGATCAACCTGTGGATGTTACAGGATCGACAGACATAATCTCAGACCAACTCCGGTTGGTAAAAGGGCTTGTGGATGTAGAAGGATCATCAAATTCGAGCTCAGACCAACTCCGGTTGGTAAAAGGGTGAGAAGAGATGATCGACGAGGAGAAAGAAATATCAGGAGAGGATAAAAGGAAACAACAAATATTTCACCGAGGAACTCTATCCGATAAGAAATTTGAAGACGAGTTACTTACATGGAGATTATATGTAGATGGGTCATCTTGCACAACGGGTTGTGGAGCAGGGATTGTTTTGAACACCCCAGACGAGATTAACATGGAATATGCCTTACGATTCTAATTCAAAGCCTCCAATAATGAGGCTGAGTATGAAGCCTTGATAGCAGGTCTTAATTTAGCAAAGATTATGGAAGCACAACAAGTGATGGTATTCAGTGATTCTCAATTAATTGTGAATCAGATGATGGGAACATATGCAGTTAAAGGAGAATTAATGGTCAAGTATCATGCAAAGGCGATGGAGTTGTTGGCAGAATTTGACACCATTCAGTTGATCAGAATACCAAGAATGGAGAATGCACAAGAAGGCGCACTGGCCCGACTAGCATTAGCTACTCGTACGGAGCTGCGAAGAACGATACCAATTGAGGTGTTAGAAAGTCGAAGCATAGATGAAGACCTGACGATGAATATTATTACCCTTTATTTAGGACCATCTTGGATGGATCCCATCAGGGCATATGTTGAGGAAGGAGAATTACCGGAAGACAAGCTCGCTGCCAAGAAATTGAAGTTTAAAGCTGCTCGGTATGTACTAACTAATGGTGTTTTGTATAGACGAGGAATTATGGCAGGTTTGCAAAGATGTGTACATCCCTCCGAGGTGAAATAATTGATTGAGGAGATCCATGAAGGGTCCTGTGGAGCCCATGTAGCAGGTCGGACACTTTTGCAAAGGGTGATGACGCAGGGATACTACTGGCCAACGATGATGGCTGATTGTATAGCCTATGCTAAGAGATGTGATAAATGCCAACGTTTTTCCTCCATCCGACGAACTCCACAAGCATTGTTGACACCCATAACTTCCCCTTGGCCATTTGCCATGTGGGGAATAGATTTGGTTGGACCACTGCCAACGACCCGAGGAAGATTCAAGTACCTCGTCGTCGCAGTGGATTATTTTACTAAGTGGGTAGAAGTTGAGCCTCTTATTGATATGACATACGAGAAGGTGTACCAGTTCATTTGGAAGAACATCATCTGCCGATATAGTCTCCCTCATGCCTTCATCACAGGCCATGGAACACAATTTGATAACGAGGAGTTTGTCGCCTATTGCCATCAGTCAAACATTTTGAAGGTTCATTCAGCACCAGGCCATCCTCAAAGCAATGGACAGACTGAAGTGACGAACATAACATTACTAAATGGTTTGAAGAAGAGGCTAAGTGAGGCTAAAGCTAATTGGATTAACGAGCTACAGTCAGTATTGTGGGCTTACCGAACAACTCCCCGAGCAGCAACTGGAGAATCACCATATATGCTGGCATTTGGAAGTGAGGCCGTAATACCTGCCGAGTTAGGTCTTCCAACACATAGAGTGTTGAATTTCAATTCCCTAGTCAGCGACTTGATGAGGAGATTAGATTTGGACATTCTCGAGGAACTTAGAGAAGAGGCAGCCATTAGGAATGCTGCTTATCAAGAACGAACAACCCTGTTCTACAACAAGAGGGTGAAAAAATGAGACTTAAAAGAAGGAGATTACGTGCTAAAGAAGGTCATTCAGAAGCATAATAAGTGGGAAGCAAACTGGCATGGACCTTACCGAGTTACAGCAGTTGTCCGACCAGGAACTTATCGAATAGCGACTCTAGAAGGACAGGAATTTAAGAATGCATGGAATGCTGAACACCTACGCAAGTATTATCAGTGATGTAAATGTAAAGCAGTTCCATCAATATGAATAAAACGATGATATTTCGTCATCTTCTCTCCTTTTATTGAAATTTTTTCGGGAATACTAGTGTGTGTAACACTACGCTGCTCGGCAGTAAAAACAACACGATAGTTCAAGCTCATACCAACTCTGGTTGGTAAAAGGGCGAGAACACGATAGTTCGAACTCAGACCAACTCCGGTTGGTAAAAGAGCGAGAACAAACCATACTCCTTTGGTTAGGAGGCGTACACTAGCTCAGACTAACTCCGGTTGGTAAAAGGGCAAGTGGACATGATAGTTCTAACTCAGACCAATTCCGATTGGTAAAAGGGAAAGAACACGATAGTTCGAACTCAGACCAACTTCGGTTGGGTAAAAGGGCGAGAACAAACCATACTCCTTTGTTTAGGAGGCGTACACTGGCTCAGACCAACTCCGGTTGGTAAAAGGGCGAGTGGACATGATAGTTCTAACTCAGACCAATTCCGATTGGTAAAAGGGAAAGAACACGATAGTTCGAACTCATACCAACTCCGGTTGGTAAAAGGGCAAGAACAAACCATACTCCTTTGGTTAGGAGGCTGACACTGGCTCAGACCAATTTTGGTAAAAGGGCAAGTGGACATGATAGTTAGAACTCAGACCAACTCCGATTGGTAAAAGGGCGAGAACAACATCAACATTCCTAAAAATGCCAACGTGTTTGGTTAGGAAACAAGATATGCTCTCAAATGACAACTTATGTTGGTCGGGAGGTAAGTTTATTACATAAAAGTTCCTCGAAGAACAAAATATTCCAAACTGAATCAAGTATGGTTGGTCGGAGATAAAAATCCACTAACTGTAGTTGGTCGACGAGGAGAAAATATTTTAAACAGTACCAAGTATAGCTGGTCGGGGATAAAAACCCATTAACTATAATTGGTCGACGATCACAATTTAACAACCTTGGTTGGTTGGAAAAATTTTAAACATTTTTATACTCATTACTTTATTATTAAGTGATCGAGAAATATTACTAATACTTGTAATTTTTTATTACTAAGTTGGTCGATGAACCACACAATATTGTTATGCAAGCACAAATATAAAATGTTTGACAAATATAAGACAATAGCAATACAAATTTGCAAACAAAAATGGAATTCTTTCATTAAATTCAAAATGAATTACACAAACTTATTACATTGATAATTGTGTACTAATTATTACATCAGAATTTCCTATTCTACTGGTCTTTTCCCTTTTGCTTTCGATATAGGATCCTCGCCAGCAGGAGGATCTTCCAGGCAAAGGGGAGAATTAATGAAGTTAACATCTCGAAGCATTATGACGTTCATTACTGAAGGTGTGTCCAGTAGATGCTCGGGACGAGATACCTCGATCTGAGAATGAAGATTGTAGTCACCGAGGTATTTTGCAATTATGCTCCGAGGAATGGCACGAGCTGGGATCCATTCCATGTCCAATTTATACGGTGGCACAGGCAAGTCAAGTACCCCAGGATCATAATAGTCCCACAGGTAATGTCCTTGTTCGAGCTTCAGCACGCCCAAGGCATTTAGCCAACCTTGCTTGTAGCCCTCATTATTGGCATTCTGGATACGATCATCTAAATGGAATAGAGCTTCGTTGTATCCAGCCATCCAAAACTCCATGGGCTGTTTATTAAATTGAAAGGTCAACCTTGCAATCTTCTCGTTAAGACTCTGGATGAAAAGTTCATTAGTCGCCAACGCTGATGTCTTTGAGGAGAGTTGTTGTTCCAGTTCTCTAATTTTCTTTGACATGTCAGACAAGGCTTGGTTCTTAGCCATTAATTGGAATGCTTGATTTTCCAACGTTGATCGAGTACGAGCTTCTTCAACAGTACGACTAAGAGCTCTTAATCCTTCCCGAGCAGGTCGAGAACTTTGTTCCTCGATAACATTCTCAGCATCTCTTCCTCGTCCACGAGAACCTCTTCCTCGTCCCCGAGTAGCAGTAGAAGGTCCAGCTCTTCTCAAAGTCTCCAACTCTTCTCTCAACTTGGCATTTTCCACTTCTAAAAATGAGAATCCATCATCGGTGACCGGTACTAAGGCAATGGAAGATGAAGCAGCAGATCTCAGCTGAGCTAGTTCTTTTTGCAGATTGTTGTTTTCCTGCTCCAATAGCTCAGCGATTTTCCTATGCCCCTCGGCATCTGCTTTCAATGTTCTCTCTCTCACTTCATAACCAGCAAGCATTTTGTCGTAGCCTTTTTCACCAAGTTGTTTGAGTTACTTCTCATACCCTTCATGCAAAAGAGCTGAAGACTCTTTATACTGCTGCTGAAGATCATCGAGAGTACCTTGCAAGTCTTCAATCATTTCATAATAAGCCACATTATTGGCCACAGCTCGGTCAAGTAAGCATTTCAGATACTGATAAGCTTCGATTGCCTGCTCTGAAGCATCCTGACCAAGGATGTCGGCAACCTCTGATACACTCAGGTTTGTTTGTCCAGCATTATAATATTCATGACATTGCTACATCAGCTTTGTATCATTAGCAGAAAGCATATCCATCCTGACCAGAAACTAGCAGAGAAATAAAAAGTAATCATCAAAAAGAATATCAAGACAGAGTACAGAAGAGAAAAGAGACAATCATATGGAAGAAAAGAACTCAAATTTTATGAGATCATAGTGCAGAGTTACAAAGATCTTGATTACACTTGAAAAAGAAGAAAAATAGAAAGAGAATACCGAACAACTTCACACCTTTTCCTTGTCTCCCAAGACTTTCTCGGGAGGCTGGGATGAGGAGCTCGGTTGCTCGGTGGGAACAACGAGTTGGTCGGCTGGAACTGGAACTTGTTCAGGAGGAGCAGGCCGAGATGAAAGCTCCTCGTCAGCAGGCTGGGTAAGGATGAGATTACCCACTACCATTGAAGATTCTTCGGAGGCATCTTCATCCTCTTCTTCATCTTCAATAGGTGGGGGAGGACCAGGGAGATGTTGTTGAAATAGTTCTGAGTCCTCATTAACCTTCAACTCTTGCAGGGCAGCCACCCAACCATCTCGGAAGTATTTCAAACTCCCATACTGCACCTGAGTCATCATGGCTGCTACCCCCTTGTTCCACCCTTTGTCCCAACCTGTGTTGAAGGACTTCTTTATTTCCATTTTTCTTTTTATTTTCTCCGAGGAGAGCTTCTCGGATAGAAGATCCTCAGTGGCCTTCAACTTAGCATCTACCTCATCCTTCTGGCGATTTACTTCTCGCAGAAGGGTTAGCTCTTCCTCAGCCAATTTCAACTTATTTTCAAGCTCCCCAAAGTTCATGAGCTTTTCGGCGTACTTCTTTTTCTCTTCCTCCAAGTCTTTCACTTTATTTTCCAACTGCACCTTTTCTGCTTCAACTGCAGTCAACTTTTTCTCCCATTCAACCCTATCCTCGTCATACTTTTGACGAGAATCCTTCAAAGATTTGGTTAACCCCAACAAAGCATCCTCCACTCCAGACGAGGATCTAGAAGCCTTCATCGCTTCATCTTTATTCACAATGGTGTTGAAGCAACTCACCAGCTGAAAAAAGGAGATAATAATAAGTCAGAACAGAGATACATGTATTGATGGAAAGAAAGAAAATTCAGAATATGAGAAACTTACTGAAGCAATGTGACGAGTAGCCAGGGATGTAAGCATATCCCTAGACATACTCTCCTCGATTCCTTGGACTTCAGGAATAGTCCAAGTCTTTACCGAGCTCATTGCAGAGCTCGGGGGAATGATAGTTGGAACACCAGCTCCACTAACTTGGAGCTGGGAAAGGTTTTCAGCCAAATTGACCGAGGAGGATTTCTTCAGTCTCCTCGGTGGCATTTCAGCAGTTTCATCCAAAGAACTTTTGGTGGGAGAGATGGTGACCACTTCCACAGAAGCATTTTTCTTGCTCGGAGCCACTGGGGGCCTCTCGACAGCCTTCTGAGGAGCAACAGAAGGGGCAACATCTACTTTCTTTGTCCCCTTTGGGACATCAGTCTTATTTTTTTTCCCATCTCCAACAGAGGTAGTCTCCTCAAAGAGAGCAGGGACTCTTCTTTTGCCCATTTTTTGACTTAGAGGAATGTGAGATTCTGGAGAAGAGTCCTCAGGAATTGATGCTGGTTCACTGGTGCTGACCACAGGACGAGCAGTTAGGATGTTGTATAACTCCTATACTGCAACAAATATGAAGCAGACCTGATGTGCTCGTCTGCAACCTTTCGATGAAAATTCTAGATAAGTTTCAAATGTTTGGTGTTAATATCAGCTTCTTTTGGAGTTTTTCTCTTACTGTCAACTGCAAACAAATGCATAGTGAAATATCAATCACGCATTTATTCAAATATAATGAAATCATAATTTCAGAAATAAAATAAGATGAGAATAACCTATCCCATTGCCATATGGAGGGCATCTGGGACCTTGATATACTTCATCTCCAGTCAAAGGGGCATGTTGCCAATATTTGATAATTACCCCATGTTCAAAATAATCCCTATTGGCATCAGGGAGGTTAACTACTAAGGCCCTATTAAAAAATCTAGTTTTTAAATAAAAAATATTGTCTAAAACAGCCCATCTATAACAATACATAATCTCAGGAATTCCTATACGGGTTCCATGAGTTTGATTTAACCTATACACCCCATTAACTATCCTACATGTGTTGGGGGATATTTTTGTAGGGACAACATCGAAATACTGACAGAACTCTAAGCATAAAGGGTTTGGTGGAAAAGAAAATCCACATTCAGCAATAAAGAGGCTGGGGAACCAGTGTCCCTTAGCCAAACAAAAGTAATCTAAAGGCTCAGAAAGATCTTCCAGAATTACCCAAGATGGAATGGAAAAATCAGAACGGAATTTCTCGAGAGATTTGATAACATAAACCATGGTGAATAAAAGAAATGAAGAAGAAGGAAGAAGATCTTACAGGAAAAGGGAGATCTGTTGACAACGAACGAAGAAAAGGACGAACGCACAAGAGAGAGAAAGACTATGGAAAACTCAAAAGCAGAAATTGGAAAAGGTAGAAGACGATGGGATTGCCTATGAAGCTTAAATACTTTGCCTTGGGAAACGGCGAAAGAAATGATTACAAAATAGAAACTATTACGCTACCGGCTGCTAAAAGGACAAAAAGTGCGCGAAGATCGAAGCGCTTATAAAAATTCAAAAAGGCGGATTCTGCGAACCAGGAAGGTCATTTAATATTGCCATATACCGAGAAGGAATGTTCCATACTCCTCAAAGTTCAAAATATGAAACATTGGGGGCTTCTATTGATACCAAAATTAGTATGCTGATATAGACGAATAATAAGAAGACACGTATCGATCTACGTGGTACAATAGCAACGAGGAAGTCTATTTCCCTGACCAAGTCATACTCACTCCGAGGAACACCAACACTCTGAGGAACTCCAACACTCCGAGGAACTCTTGAACGACGAGCAACTAAAGCGGTCCGAGCTGCATCTCGGCCACAACATTGATTGCCAGATAATCAACAGTTCAACTATTCATTGAATGCTAATCATACAGATGTATACTCTTAAAGGGAATTAATTGTTTACCCTTTCACATGTACAGCCCAAGGGCTATAAATACATTGTATCACCCTCATTCAAGGGGACCGGAATTTCTTGATAGAACTACATATCGAGAATTCCAAAACACTTGGCAATAATAGAAACAGTGGACGTAGGCCATTCTTGTAAGGCTGAACCACTTTAAAATTCTTTGTCTCATTTATATTTATCTGTGATTAAAAAATTAGAAGCAATCTAATTTTTTACATCAACACCAGTATTTATAGATCCTAAGCATTACATATATGAAGGAACTAGCCTGCATCATATGAAATCAAAGGTAAATATAAAGCGGTGTCGAACAATTACACTTGCATAGTATTCTTAAACATCCTAAGTACCTAGGGCAAGAGAGATTAAAAGATCTACTATGTTCGTATAATTTCCCTACACGATTCGGTCAATTTTTAGTTTGAACTCTATTTTCTACATGGGTAATTTACCTCAGGATGGGTTCATGCATCCCAACCCTCGAAAATTTATCTAGACATAATTTTGTTAGATGAAAACAGAATTATAACAATGCATGGAATCATAGATCTAAGAAATATAGCTTCAAAAGAGAGTTGCAAAACAATTGAAAATAAAATAGAGAAACAAATAAGAGAATTGAGATTGATACTTGGATTGAATATTGAAATTTGTAACCACAACTTGGAAAGAGAATTGAACTTGAATCTTGAATACTACTTTTCTTCAAACTTACAAACTAAGGTTTCTAAAATATGAAATTGTCTGTCCAAAAAGAACTCTCCCACTTCCTCCTAGGGTTTGCCCTTTTATATATATCAAAAATGACTTTTCTCATGCCTCTCCACGTTTTACAACTAATAAAAAGGAATTATACGAGAAATTTCAAGAGTTGAAACTCTTCAGCTTCCAGAATTAATTTCAACTTTGACTTTCTTTCTCCAACTTTGACTTGTCATATCTTTTGATCCAGAGCTCCGATTTGACCGCCGTTTTGTCTAGTGTTCTTGTAATTTAGAGATCTTCAACTTTCTAGTTTTCCCCACCGCCGGAATATGGCTGTAAAATTATGAAAATGCCCTTAAACTCCCCATTTCTTGCTTTCTTTCACTATTTTGCATTCTCTTTCGCAGTAATTTGCATGAAATACCTGTAAAACACATAAGAGATACACAAAATATGAAATACTTGCCAAAAAGGGTTAGTAGCCTAAATAAAAGATAAATTAAAGCTATTTACAATGCACAGGATCATAAAAATATCAAAATTAAGGGGATAAATGTGAAGAATTTACGCCATTTTGATCGAGTGGAAAAATCGAGCGTCCGTGTAATACGCTAGTCATTGTTATCGGCTTCCAACCTCAATACAAAAAACCTAAGCTTGTAACTAAACTTTTAAGGAGTATAGTGATGAGTCTGGGTATCGAATCCACAGGGAGTTAGGACGTGTGAACGTGACGACAAAGGTAATGTAGTTTAATCCTAAAGTTGATGTTAAAAGAAAAGAAAAGAAAAAGATGAATGATTTTTGGATTTTATCTATGAATTAACTAAATTCAATTAAATTAACCTACGCATGAAAAATTAACTAACTAAGAAGGAATTAATATGAATGAAGAAATGGGTTAAGAATACACTCCCCCAAACCCTAGTGTGTATGCCAGTACAAAATTAGTCATAAATTAGATAATTGACCAGACCAAGTCTTTAGTACTCCAAAGCATTACATATATGAGGTTCAATACCGCATCATACATAATCAAAGAATGAGTAAAGCAGTGTTGCAATAGTGCATGCGCCTTGCATCCTTAATCACCCCTGTTACCTAGAGCAAACGAGGTCAAAAGGTCTACAATGGTTATGAAACTATACAGCACGATCTAATCACTTATTTAATTTAGAGGACAAATTTTATATCTATGCATACCACATCGGGTTGGGTTCATGTATCCACACCCTTAAAAACTTAGCTTAACATGATTAAAATAAAAGAAAACTTAAAACTGAAAGTGCAGGAATTCATAACTAAATCTATAAAATTGAGAACATGACTTTAATTGGGACTGAAAAACTAGAAAGCAGCAATTAATTAAACTAACTATGAAAGCAGTAAAAATAATAAATTAAAATTACATGCAATGGATGAATGATGAATCTTGAATAGATCTTTGAATCTTGAATAGTAGCCAAACTTCAAAACTAGGGTTCTTGGGTACAAAAATCCTTTGAAAACTAACTACAAAGAAACCCTAACTACTAGCCTCCTACAACTTGAAGTAAAAAACCTTCCCCTCTTCCTACTAGGTTTTGCCGTTTTATATATCTCAAAAATGACTCTTCGCATGCCTCTCCACATTTTACAACTAATAAAAAGGAATTATACAAGAAATTTCAAGAGTTGAAACTCTTCAGCTTCCAGAATTAATTTCAACTTTTGACTTTTTGTCTCCAGCTTCAAATGGGCATAACTTCTTCACCGTAGCTCGGATTGAGATCTTAAATTTTCTAGTTTTCCCCACCTCCGTAATATGGCTATAAAATTACGAAAATGCCCTTGAACTCTCCATTTCTTGCTTTCTTTCACTATTTTGCATTCTCTTTCACACTAATTTGCATGAAATACCTGTAAAATACATAAGAGATACAAAAAATATGAAATACTTGCCAAAAAGGGTTAGTAGCATAAATATAAGAAAAATCCAAGCTATTTACAATGCACGGGATCATAAAAATACTGAAATTAAGGGGATAAATGTGAAGAATTTATGCCTAATCAATATACATACATATATATATATATATATATATATATATATATATATATATATATAGAGAGAGAGAGAGAGAGAGAGAGAGAGAGAGAGAGACAGACTTCGGATCGGGTACTTAATAAATCGGGTCTACCTATATCCATATCCGATCCATTTAATTAGCGAGTAACCGAAAAATCGGGTTTCATAAAATTTCTCAGACCCGAGTTTAAGATCGGGTCCGGGTCCAAACCAGACCCATTGTCATTCCTAATTCAGATAGGGCCATCAAGGCTAGCATCATGTTCCTTTGGGATGGTAGGGCCAAGGGAACAATGGGGGTGGCCATTAGAGTCGAGGCCACCAGGTCCAAAGATCAGGGCAACCCCACATGGCCAACAAGGCCAAAGACAGGGGGATTTCTCAGGCAGGTGTTTTATACGTGGAGAGCAGGGCCACATGCGTAGAGCTTGTTCGCAGCGAGCTATGGGGAAGAAGCAGGGTGCCCAATAAGGGCAATAGTTAAATGAGTTTTTGGGGTAGTTCAGGCATGATTATTACGTTCATGAACCAGTTGAAAATCTAGTTCTATTGGTAATTGAGGGTAGGATTTTTATCCATGGGTAAATGGGGTAAGTTTTGTGTGACACAGGTGCGTCGCAGTATTTTGTTAGCACTAGATTCTCTCTTGAGAGGGCTTAATGGATGTAGTGTTAGTATTTCTATTATGAATAATATATATTTACCATTAGGTAGTAGGGATCTCTTTGGTTCCATCTGCAGGGGAGTGGGTGTGGACACCAGGAGGATGTATTTTAGTGGTTTACTTATTTTAGAGAGGTGCAAGTATGATGTTATCCTAGGTATGGAGTTATTAGTGACGGTTTGAGCGATGGTAGACTATTTCAAGTCTAGAGATAAGGTTGAGCCCGCATTTATATTATATTGTAAAGGAGACTTCAGAGAGTATAGTTGTCTTGTTATATTCAATCCATGTGCATAGGGACGTTACTGATGCGATTCAGGGAATATCGAGACTACCGCCAAGCTAAGGGATTGAGCTTGTCATTGATTTATCTCTCGGGACTTAGTGATAGTGTGAGCGCCATATCGTATGACTCCTTTAGAAATGTAGGAGTCCTGGATTAAACTTAGTATGCCAGTGGGTTCCTTGTTTGGATTTTTCTTATGAGATGTCCCACACATAAATCTTAGTAAGCATCAGGAGTTGGGAGACGTGTTTAGTCTTAGGAAATTGGTTTAGTGCATTAATCATTTTACGTGTGTAGATGACACTTTGAGCTAAGAGCTATTATACGATTCAATTCCAGCAGAGCCAAGTAGTTTTGTGTAGAAAGAATTGGGAAGCATTTGCACCGCTAGTTGATAAGTGGGGCAATCTCGAGAAGAATTGAGTTGCAATTAGTAGGGTAATCAAGTCTACCCTTAGTGAATGGTCATGCCGAGCATGCGGGGTCGAGTTTGATATATGTATGTCACATGTGTAATATTTGTGCAAATATGCACGGGGTCTAGGGTGTATGGGTGCCCTGGTTAATTCGATATTCAGTATCTTTCGAGATAAGGGAACATGGAAATAAATGTATGTAGATGTATGCCTATAGGGGTGTGAAAAGTAGAGTTGGGAAAGTAAGATGGAATGAACTTCATTAGAGGAAGGAGATAGTCATAACATATACAATAAGGAGAACTATCATACCTGGGATGGACTGTGAAGACATGGGCCAGGAATATCTCTTTCCAGGGGAAGATCCAATAGTTTTAGCAAGTGGAGAAGAGTCTTACTCAGTTAAGTTTTAAGGGTGGCTTGGTAATAAATAGGATGTTCATTTTACCAGACGAGAAGGACCTTGGAAGTTTGCAATTTTGTAGCAGATGCATGGGCCTAGATTTTTGGTATATCCAAGAGGGGATAAGATATACCACATGATATGGTATATAAGACATGTGGGTTGGTGTGGAGTGAGAAATAGTAAAGTTTGTCTCCAGGTTCACCACTCATTAGATGGAAAAGGTTGGTTATAGGCGATCAATTAGAGTATTGCAATGCTTGGTGATTCTAGTGATGAAATGAATGGGTAGATCGATGGAGTTCATTTTTGGGTTATCAACATCGCAAAAAGGTTAATATTTCCTTTGGATTTTTGAGATCGGTTGACCTAAGTGGATCAGTTATTACTAATCCGGATGAGTTCACAATCGGGCAGTGTGCCCATCATTTTATTATAAAGAGAGAAGGAGCCGATACGAGGTACCGCCCAATATTGTTGTGGATCAAGATAAGGTCCTTATGTCCCACCTCTTATAGGTCTATCAGGAGGCAATGGGTACAAAGTTTAGATTGAGCAAGCTATATTATCCATGGATCGATGGGTAGACGGGAGGGGTAACTAAGATGTTGGAGGATATGCTAGGGATGCGTATTTTGGATTTTTAACGTAATTGGGAGGAGTAATTACCATTGGTAAAGTTGCACATAATAACTCATACCAGTTTACTATTGGTGTGGAACCTTTTGAGGATTTTTATATGAGACCTTATCATCCACCCTCTGGTTATTTAGAAGTAGGGGACAATAAGCTTATCGGGCCGAACGTGATTCAGGGTATGTCGATGAGGATTGAGTTAATCCGAAGTTATTTTTTTGTAGTTTTAAAGCCTCGTAGGAGTTATGTCATCGTCATATACCCTGAGTTCGACCCGACTTATCAGGATTATTAGTTAAGAGATTGGCTTGCACTTGTGAGAACGTATGTGCGCTTGCGTTCAAATGATAAAATTATATATTAAACACCTTTTAACTCAAACAAACCCTAAACATGCAACAATATGTGATTGAATAAGATAATGAACTAAGAAAGAACATTCAAACACATTCTTGTGAGGAAAAATCCCCCAAAGGGGCAAAACCATTTATTTTCATTATAATATTGTAACTGTACAATTTCGGATTACAATGAAAATACAAGTGACTAAGAATTACCCTCGGGTGTCGAATTCTGTAGTCGGCGGCTGGAGTTATCCCTTTCCAGTAGGGCTGCAATGAAGAAGAAGAATGGTCTTCTCCATAATGATATGAACAGCAAAAGTACGTTCCTGGGTTGCAAAGTGATTCACAAGTGTTTGGAAATTTGTGTGAATAAAAAAACCTAGAGTCTTGGTACTCAATAGGTGAAGACTTAGAGTTTTTGTTGCTCTGAAAATCATGTATGTAAGTCTTGGAAAACCAATTCCCGTAGTGGGTTTATAAAGGAATAACATGGCCTAAAAAATGTCTGCACGATCTGTTTGAGATTATCCTAGGCGGACCGGTCCGGGTCTGAGGCGGATCGGTCCAGGTAGGCGGATCGGTTCTTTTTATTTTAGGCTTCTTCGGTTCGCTTGCGGTCCTGAGTGTACTGGCTTTCAGCAGGCAGACCGGTCCGGGTATGAGGCGGACCGGTCCGCAGGCGGATCGGTTCTTTTATTCTGGGCGGACCGATCCGGCCTGTCAGACTTTGATTCCTCTTCTTCTTTTGATATTCGGATCCGTTGATGACTGTATGAATCTTGAATTTCTTCAACGGTGTAACGGCGTGCGACATAACAAATTGATAATGGACAAAAAAGTCCTTACAAATCTCCCCTTATTTCTATGCCGGTACATACATAAAAACCAACATCGAATTATCAAACAACTAAAGATGCCTATACAAATCTACCCTTCCATGAACCCAAAACTGGAAAGATACAATGGAATAAGACTTCAACGTTTGCTCTTCAACTCTTCAGGAATCTCAACACTTTTCTCCTCAGGGTGTGCAATCTAATGATAATCCATGTAGTACCTACACACATGAGAAAGGACAAAATACCAAGTGACGTATCGAGTTTGAAATGAGATATCAAATGAAGAAAGCATGTGAAGAAAGCATGTTGTATCAAATCTCAAAAACACAAAACTCCCCCAAAATATCTCCCCCTTTTTATGATGTCCCCAAATAGACAAATGAGCGAAACAAAGAAAAATAAGCAAGTGCGGGGTGCCACTAGGATAAAATCATACCATGAATGAACACAAAAACAACCAAGTCGATGATAGCGTAAATGAAGTGGTGTGATCAAATTCGATAGGAAAATCAATGCATACAAACATGACATATGTGCACGATGAATATTGGATACTCCTAGCGAATGAACTCAAATGCATCCTTTGGTGGAAAAGAATGACAATATAAGATATTGACTCAATCAAATCAACAAATCAAAGCTCAAAGTGATTTTCACACCAATAACGTCCAAAACGATTTATGCTTTTTCAGGATTTTCAAGGAAGTGCAAACCCGTTTAAAGATTCTCCAACCAAACTCCCTCAGATATATATTTTGAATAGAGGTATTCTAAATTCTCAAACTTTGGAGAATTGATGGTGAAACCTAAGTGGCCCATATTTGGCATGAAGTGATTGTTATTGCCTTTAAATTTTTTTCGGGCTCTTTTAACCTCTTTGGACCTCGGATATTAAAATTCCTCCATTTTTAGGTCCTTTTTAACAGTGGATTTTTCGCAAAGGATAGATGATTACCTTTCGCAACCCCTCCCCGTTATACAAAAACACACAGTCTCACCAAAATGGTTTTTACTAGCATTCCAATCTTGTCAAGTTTTATCGCATATTGTAAGTTGTATAGACAGAATTGAGATGGAAACACTCAAGCCAATATGAGATAGACAAGTACAATAATCAAATATAGCCGTGCATGTGTGCAATAAAGGATATAGGAGTCAAACATGTAGGAAGATATCACTAATTACATCTCAAAGACTCCAAACAATGTAAAGCACATGGATGAAATGATATAGCCTCTTAAATCTCTATCAAACAGTCACATGGATATATGGAATGAAGTTGTGACTTGGCTATCTTAAATTCTCATCCATAAAAGGAGCAAAAATAGAAATCTTTTTGGATTTTTCAAAAAGTTTATCAAAATAAAATCTTTTTGTGCTTTTCTTAAAATTTTTCTTAAAGGAAAATCTTTTTGGAATTTTTGTTTTAACGAAATAAAAAATGAACAAAAATAAAACAAACTAATGGTACATGCTAGCAATAGGCAAAAGAAACAGCATGAAAATCAACCTATGCTAGCAATCAAGACAAGATCTCAACCGGGAGTAACGGTGGAGTTTTCCAAAGATGGTGACATCTTTTGAACACACTCCACTAGATCATGTGTTGTCTTGATCAAAAACTTCACTTGCTCTCAAATATGTGCAAACTCTCTATCATAATGTGCAGGAAAAATGTCATGAGTGGGTGTATGTGCATGAATGTGTGAAGTGGCATGATATGGTACAAAACCCAACTTGGAACAAAACTCCCTAAGATGTCCTCGCTTCTTGCAGTGGGAGCAAACATAAACCGGTCTAGGAAGTAATTTGTCAACAATTTTGGGAAAAACATTCCTAGACGGGCTCCCATGGGACTCACTCACCAAGGTGGATATAGGCTCGGGTGCATTAAAAATAGTGAATGTACCGTCATTACCTTTTCCAACATCATTCAAAACGGGATAGGAAACCATCTTATCAAACTTCTCAGATGCATTCTCTAATGTGACTTGGACCTCTCGTGCTTGTTTGAAATCATCCTCGAGATGGGATACACGTGTCGTCAGACTAGACACCGTGTTGGTCAAGTCACCTTTTTCCCTTTTTAGCTCATCATTCTCTCCCTTCAACTCACGAATATGAAGACCTAGGATCCTATTTGACCTTTTTATTTCCATGGTCTCGATAAACAACTTTCTAAATGCTTTTCGGATCACACTTTCATCACCATCCTCATCCTCATTATCACTTAGAGAGATGGACATTGCATCTTTCTTACGCTCTCTCCTAAGTTTAGTGGGACACTCAAATTTCTTGTGCCCTACTCAAAACATCTTATCTTCTCAAGTTCTTTCTTTCTTTCTTTCTTTCTTTCTTTCTTTCTTTTCCACTCTCATCACAACTCTCTCTTTCTCCAAACACTCTTAAATCTCTCTCTAAAGCGGTGATCCTAAGAGCTAACGCTTTATAACGCTTCTTGGTTTCAAAAGACTCAGAATATAACTCGGCGTAAGCGTGTTGGATATCACACTCGCTCTTACTTGAGTCATCCTCCCCTTCACGCTCATCGCTCTCACTGTCGAGGTGTCCTTGTGACGTAGCATCCTCATCGCCGTGAGAAGCATTGGAGGTATTCACATGACTTTCCATGAGTGCGGTGATGTTATGCTCATGCGATGACTCATCTCCACAGTCCACTGACTCAACCTCACTGTCGTCACTAAGGGTAGCATTAAGGACATCTTTTCCTTTCTCTCTATTCAGACGAGTGGCACACTCAAAGGCTCTATGACCCCTACCATCGCATTCAAAGCATCTCTCACTGTCTGTCTCAGGAGGATCTTTAAAATCTTTTTCATTTTTCTTTTCAAACTTATTTTTCTCAAATTTCTTTTTATCTTTAAAATTGTCATTCTTCTTAAATTTGAGAATCCTCTTGAAATTTTTTGCAAAAAGAGCCAAATCATCTAAGTCGAAATCGCACTCAGAATCAGACGTGCCAGTCTCTTTCTTTCTAGATGACTCTACCATCTTTCTAGCCAACCCCTCACTCCTTATCTCTTGGGCATTAAGTGTAATTCCCTTATCTTTAGATTTAGCAGTTTTAGGGAACATATCAATTTCATATGTTTGCAAATCTCCTACAAGTTCTTCCAATTTTAGCGTATTTAAATTACCCCTAGAATTTAGCACAGTGAATTTAAGGATAAAACACTTAGGCAAAGAACGCAGAAGCTTTTTAACAACTCTAGCATTAGGAACATGTTCACCAAGATTAAAGCTAGTATTCACAATGTCAGAAAGTCTAGCATAAAATTCATCAAAGCATTCAGATTCATGCATGGTGATGGTTTTAAATTGAGTTGTTAAATTTTGCAATTTAGACTCTTTTACAGCATTGGTTCCTTCATGGGTGAGTTGTAAGACATCCCATGCCTCTTTTGACGTGGTGCACGTCATTATGCGTTTGAACTCATCAGGTGTGACAGACCCAGAAATAGCACTTAGATCCTTAGAATTAAAAGATGACCATTTAAATTCTTCTTCAGTCCAGGAAGTGATAGGTTTCAAGTTGATCACATTATCAACAGTCATGAAGGGAGGAGTCCACCCTCTTTCAACCAAAATCCAGACATGTTCATCAATGGATTTTAATGCAGATCTCATACGGGCTTTCCAATAGGCATAGTTTGTCCCGCCAAAAACTGGCATTTTATTATATAACTTCTCCATTTGAACACGCACTTTTTCAAAAATCAATTTTTTCAGAAAATTGATATCTTAGAAAAATTTTGCGGAAAATAGGACTACGCGATAGATTAGCGTAACCTGCTCTGATACCAATTTGAGAACGTGAGTAGACAAATTGTATCAGAAAGTAAATCCTCGAAAAATCAGGATTACGCGATAAATTAGCGTAACCCGCTCTGATACCAATTTGAGAACGTATGTGCGCTTGCGTTCAAATGATAAAATTATATATTAAACACCTTTTAACTCAAAAAAACCCTAAACATGCAACAATATGTGATTGAATAAGATAATGAACTAAGCAAGAACATTCAAACACATGCTTGTGAGTAAAAATCCCCCAAAGGGGCAAAACCATTTATTTTCATTATAATATTGTAACTGTACAATTTCAGATTACAATGAAAATACAAATGACTAAGAATTACCCTTAGGTGTCGGATTCTGTAGTCGGCGGCTGGAGTTATCCCTTTCCAGTAGGGTTGCAATGAAGAAGAAGAACGGTCTTCTCCACAATGATATGAACAACAAAAGTACGTTCCTGGGTTGCAAAGTGATTTACAAGTGTTTGGAAATTTGTGTGAATAAAAAAACCTAGAGTCTTGGTACTCAATAGGTGAAGACTTAGAGTTTTTGTTGCTCTGAAAATCGTGTATGTAAGTATTGGAAAACCACTTCCCGTAGTGGGTTTATAAAGGAATAACATGGCCTAAAAAATCTTTGCACGATCTGTTTGAGATTATCCCAGGCGGACCGGTCCAGGTCTGAGGCGGATCGGTCTGGGTAGGCGGATCGATTCTTTTTATTTTAGGCTTCTTCGGTTCGCTTGCGGTCCGGGGTGTACTGGCTTTCAGCAGGTGAACCGGTTCGGGTATGAGGCAGACCGGTCCGGCCTGTCAGACTTTTATTCCTCTTCTTCTTTTGATATTCGGATCCGTTGATGACTGTATGAATCTTGAATTTCTTCAACGGTGTAACGACGTGCGACATAACAAATTGATAATGGACAAAAATGTCTTTACAACTTGAACAGTAGGTACACGCACTGCACATAATTTTTTAGTCGCATCAAGTTTTTGGCGCCGTTGTCGAGGAGTAGGTAGACATAATAGGTTAGGTAAATTAATCTTAGAATTTGACTTTAATTTTTAAAAAGCCAAAAAATAATAAAACTGATTTTTTTTTCAAAAGATCTAAAAATTCAAAAAAAACTAGAATAGTAAATATATTCTCTCGTGCTTTATATGCAAAATACTCAGCTCAATCCCAATCCAAATCTCAATCCTCCTACGCTGCACAAAAATTCTACAATTGAACTCGCCCCTATTAGCCTTCACACTCCAAACTCTCCAAATTTTTGGGTACCACCTCCTACACCACGTAGTCATACCACAAGTCATACGTCTAGGAACTTCGATGAAGAAAGTGATTCTATAAGTGCAATGTATGATCATGCTAGTTTTGGAATGGCTTAATGAGCCTCGTATACCTAGAGTGAACCGTCACTTCAGGATACATTATATTTCCCTATAATGCGTGGCAATTTCACTTTAGGATTGGGATGATTCGGATTCTCTCAACATTTCACGGTACAGATTCGAAGAAGCCTTACCTCCACATCAGAGAGTTTGAGGAGGCTTACAAGACATTCAATGATCAAGCTTGCACTTAAGACATTGTGTGCCACAAAATTTTCCCATTTTCTTTTAAAGACAAGGCCAAGACTTGGCTTTGGTCACTAGAACCAAACTCGATAGCCACATGGAGAGACATCCAGGCTAAATTTCTTCAGAAGTTCTTTCTCGTACATCGAACCAACTCTATTCGGTCTCAAATTCAAAATTTTAAGCAAAACGGTAATGATTCTTTTGATAAATGTTATGAGAGGTTCAATGAGTTAGTTAATATGTGCTCACACCATGGCTTTGAGAAGCGGAGACTCATCTCTTACTTCTATCATGGGTTTAGCCTAAGCTCAAAATAACTCGTTGAAACCATGTGCCCGGGAGAGTTCTTCTAGTTATATGCAAATGATGTGGAGGCCCACTTTAAGTATGTCGTTGAGACTACTCAAGCTTGGGACACATCAGATCCGAACACCCAACCCAAACCTAGAATCACGCCCATAACTCCTTTCGCATATGGACTCTCTCACTTGGACAAGGAAGTCGAATTGAAACTCCAAATCAATTAATTATCCAAGCGTCTAGAAGACGTGGTCAAAGCTAGGAGGATAGATGTATCCGGATCCTATTAAGCAATTAATGAGGAGAGTTACGCCATTTGTGAGGTTGGAGATTTAACGAAGGAATATTCGATGATACCCGCATACAAAGTTATGCTTCAAGAGAAAGTTGAGGCAGTGGGAGCCTATAAGGCTAATTTTTACACCCCTATCGGGAATTTTTCTAATCCCTCATGGAGAAACTATCCCGATTTTAGCTATGGGTAACTGAATGCAGCGATGAACCCGAACCCACACGTTGTCCAATAACTGACACCACTCCCACCATATCAAAAAGCACCATCCATACAAGCACCTCCTCTTAAGCCTTTCATAATACCAGAGGGAAAGAGTCCCGAGGACAATCTTTCTCAATTCATGCAAACTTAGTCAGCAATCAATGCCCAAAAAGCCCAATATTTTGTTAACTTAAAGGCATCGCTTTCTAAGCTACAATCTTCCCTCGGTGTCAAAAATAAGGGAAATTTCCATCCCCCCCCCAAGGCCAAATACCTCCCCAAACAAAGAGCAATGTCAAGTGGCAAGTGGTAACCACTCTAGGTAGTGGGAGAGTTGTTAACTTGTCACCTCTTCCACAAAATGTGAAAAAAGACAAGGATGCTTCTCCCGACACGCAAGAATTCAAAGATGCCCCTTGGAAGAGAGTGGAAAAGAAGACACATTTAGTCCCGAAGCTATAGAGAGACACCCTATACCATACCCTCAACGGTTGGTCCTTCCTCGGAAATGGGCCACCCTCGATGACATTCTAGATGTGTTTAAGCAAGTGAAGCTTAATTTATCTTTTCTTGAGGCTATCAAGCAAATTCCCGAATATGCAAAGTTTATAGAGGACTTGATCAAGGTGAAACGTAAATTAAAGGTAAATAAGGTGTTCTTAGAAGAAAATACGAGTTTGGTACTTTTAAGCGACCTCCCACCCAAGTATAAAGATCTGGGTGCGCCCACAATTTTGTGCATTATTGGAGAGAATAGAATCGAGAGAGGTTTATTAGATTTAGGGGAGAGTGTAAATATTCTAGCTTATTCAATTTATAAAAATCTCAATTTGAGAGATTTAAAGACCACCAAACTTACTCTACAACTTGTGGATCATTCCGTGAAGATACCCCGTTGGGTAGCTGAGGACGTAATCGTCCAAGTCGACACTTTCTACTTCTTGGTAGATTTTATCATTTGGGTCACGGAGCCCTCCTCCCCATTGATTCATTATGTTCCTATTATTATTGTCTGCCCTTTCTTATCCAGTGTAATGGGCAAATATAAATCACATTTGAGAATATGACACTTGAAACAAATATCTTCAACATCACCAAACAAGTGGGTGATGAGGATGATTTAAACGAATCAGATCTTTTTGAGGAGGTAGTACATGAATGAATTGCGGGTAATAATTTTATGGATCCACATGAGGCATGTTAGTAATGGTTACTGAGAGAAAGATCGAGCACAAAGACGAGAGGGGGCGAGAGTATTCAAAGATTGAGCGAGAGAGGGAGTTAGGAGATATAATCCTAGAAAAATTTGAGAAAGAATTCGGGCCGATGGATAAAAATCTCACTATTGAAGTCCAATTGTTATTGGACTATTTTTATCACTTAGAGGAGAGCGATTGGATAGAAAATATAGACCAATTCCTTCTTTGTGAACGTCCACCCATGCCACTTGATTTCTTGGATGCAATCGAGGCCATGGTTAGAGTATCGTCTGATTTAAAGCCCGATTCATGCATTCTCGAGTTTAGGTGCAAACTAGGCCATTCAAAACTTCACTATGATAGTCCCTTTAAGTTGGCCCATTTATGCTACAAGGTGATTGGGAAACTGAATGATTTCACCGATCTCATCCATCATATGCCTCAAGGTGTCCATTTTTTCTATTGGGTCGATTCTTAATTGTTCCAACTTTTGATTATGATGTGAGAGAGATGGAGACAATTTTATCGAACCCCGCGCATGAGGTTGGGTAAGTTTTAGGGGGGAGAGAAGGCTGTCACACCCTTGACACATATGGGGTTATTTTTGTTGTATTTTTGAGTCGTATATTGGTGTTATATAGTGTCTTGTTGCATTTTAAACTTTAATTGTTTCTATTTCGCACTCTTTGTTTTTCTTATTTATAATTTAGTCCTTTTTTTTAGGACAATGCAAAACTCTAAGTTGAGTCATACACGTGCGTTTTTAAACTTCATAAATTTTAAAATGCCCCAAAAATTGAAAAATTCCAAAAAAATGAAAAATTTCGAAAAAGTAAAAAATATTTTTCTTCAAAATAAAAAAAAAATGGAATTTAAAATCTTCAAAAATATCACTATATTTTTGTTTCAAGTCTCAATTTATAAAAACCTTATGCATTAAGCCGAAATTGACCAAAAATGGAAATTGAGTAAAAATTGATGACTTAACGAATAAATGTGGAGTTTTTGACCTTGTGAGATTTTGAGTCTACCACTTTTTTCGAGTAATTAACTGTGACACCCCGACTAATTAAATACCGGGTAGCTACTCCTTTATTAAATCAATACAAAATGCCAAGTTGGTCCAGTTAATAGCATCACTGTCGAAAATATTTTTAATGATTACTAACCACCTAGTATTTAAAAAGTGAGTTGTCAAATTTTAAATTAAATTTGATTAACATGGAATAAATGAAATATAGAAATGTAACACAACCATTCACGATAAAGTCCAACTATAGTGAATCAACAAATAAAGATGAGTCTAGAGGAAATACTCTTCACAACAATCCCAATATGAAAAGAAATAAAACAAGTCTGCATCCCGAATTAATTACAAACCAAAAGTCTGAATAACTGAAAGAAGTGAAAAATCTATAATAGAAATGGGAGACATGCCCTACAAATGATGAAACTGAATATGGAGTCAAGACTGGAAAATGAGGCGTCTAATATCAAAGCCCTGTAACGTCCACAATAGCTACAGCTCGTCACCTGAATAGAGATCCTATGCATGGTGTCTTTGTGGCTGGGCACCTAAAAAGATTTTTACAAAAAAATAGATTTGAAAGCAAACGGGTCAGAGCCCGAAAGTGGAGAGTATTTTAAAAACAGCAAGTGCTTTAATAACATTTAAAACAATGAATGCAAAATACATGTTAGGACGTGCTCTCACATGAAATACTCACCTCTCGTCTAACTGTGCACTCCTAACGTTCCTGTACCCATTCATGTGTTAGTTATATCTAACTAAACCGTCATAAGTTCTAACCCAACTACTCGTTTCACAATATGAATTCTCAAAGTTTTCACTTAAATAAATAGCTTTACTTAAACTCGGATTCTCAATTATTAGCATTTCCATTTACTGGAGGTTATCCCCTTATTTATCTTCTCAAGGAGTTACTATAAATTATTCTCATAATTAAACATAACAATTCCTTTTCATTTAACCGTATATTATTCACATCATAAATATACAATATAAGCACCCCGAGGCTAAGCTGTGGTGCACACATACTCTGCTATCCATCCCGGTACATCACGTACATAAGGATTACAAATTCCGAATCTCTCAGGAATTGTTAGAATAAACACCACACACAAAAATGGAGGCGAACATAATTCAACATATCCATGGTCACGTACATACCTACGCTCCATAGTCAGCTGGCTTAATAACTCACAATTAAGTCATTCCCTTGAACTATGTCCTCTAGGTACCAAACTAAATCCGGGCACACAAGGATTAGAAGGCCCTAAGCGAACGTAAACCTCCCGTGATAGCAAGTATGGTAGCTATGCCATACACAAAAATCATATACTAAGCATTCACACATCTTAGATATCTCAACGTTAATAAAGGTACATTCTACATCCTTATACCATTATTCCAATTTTATACATTTTAAGTCTTCTAATAATATAAAATGTAGACTGTCGACACATCTCACGTCGTAGTTGCTTGTACTTAAAACCTATCTCAAAGGGACTATTAAGTTTCTTATTATTCCCACATATAGCATCATTATGCTTAAGGTCCTTACTTCTGCCCCAAACTTCATTTCACCAAATTATTCAAATTTACTCTTTTAACTCTAACATTATCTCACTCATCGGATTTCATTAAATTTTATAATAATTCCTCAATTTGAATCCTAATTAAGGTCGAAATTTTTATAACCATACCTACTGGTCTTCCTTAAGTCTAAGTATATCCATAAAGTCTCCAATAATAATTTCTAAGGTTTAACACCATTAAACTTTAACTAGGAAAATTTTACTCTTTCTGGGAAGGTCGATCGATCGACCTTGACCTTCGATCGATCGATGGTGGTCGATCGATCGACTGATGAGTGTCGATCGATCGATCACACCAGGTAGGCTACGGACTGCTTCGTTTTGCAGTCCTCAAAACGTCCCAAAACTCCATTAATAAGCATGAAACTCTAAGATAACGTTATAATATCATCATACAACCATCCTACAACATTGTTAACGTTCTACAACCAATAATTCATCATCCAAGGGCTTTGTTTGGATCAAAACTTCATCAAGAATCCCAGTTTTCTATTTCTTTCAAGAACATTAATAAACTTCTTCTTAAATCCGTTTTTAGATCATCAAGGGTTATATTTTGAATTCATAATTCATCCAGAATGTTTCTACATGCAATACCTAACATAGTTCATAGTTTTAATCTTCAAATTCATGGGTCTATATCAATCTTCCAAGATAAATTCGATAATTTCCCTAAACATGGAAAAGCACAACATTGAATCAATTGTAATTAAATCACTTGCCTCTAATCTTTCTCTGAATTTGATGTTGAATCTTGAATAGTTCTCTCTCTCTCTGCAGAATTCTCCTCTCTCTCTTTGCATAATTCTCCTCTCTCGCTCTCTCTCTCTCTAAGCTCTTCTCACAAGATGACAATGGAGGTGGGGGTTGGTTTTTGGCAAGTTAGAACTAGTTCCTTAACTTCTCCCATAGCCCATTAAGTCATTTAGTGTAGTTAGTGGGTTTAGTGGATAAAGAATAAGTCAAATGTTTATTTCTAATTTTCGTGGGTTTTAATTCCCAAATTTCCGAAATTACCAAAATGCCCTTTTAAGTTACCGGTATGGTCCAATAATGCCCCGGAACCCAAACTTAACCCCCGGCTAGTGTTTTCTGACTATTTCGACCCTTCCGGACTCGTTGGCGCACTCAAAATGACCATACGGTTAATGAAAATAAAATTCACTTTTAAATTAAATAATTACTTTCCTGACGCGACTATCACACGCGTCTCAACAAAATTTCCCAAATTGCCGTATATCAATCTTACGACTAATTCAATATTTCCAATATTCATATATTGCCATATATACACATTATAATCCAATACCAACTCACATCTCGTTAGTATTTTATCCGGATTAATTCTCAATTAATTCACATTTAATTTAATTAATTCCATAAATAGATATCGATAAAAATGCGGGGTATTACATTAACTCACTCCAACTTAAAGTTAACTCAAAGTTCATTTCGATGTTTAGAAAGTCGTTAATGATCTCTAAATTATTGTTTGATCGGTTACAAAAAACAAGTAAGATATTATTTTAAAAATGCGATAAAAATGTGAGATAATTAAAATTAATCTCGAAACACATATGGTAATATAATTAGTAATTTGGATAGATGAATTTAGGACATCAATCATTACCCAAAAATATTAGCCATAAAAGATCATAAAAATTTTCCTTTTGCAAGCTAATTTGAGCCGAATAATTTATACCCTTTTCATTTGTAACCCAAAAAATCTAATTGGCCCGGAGTTGTGAAAATTTAAAATTCATAAAATTAAGTCCAAATGGTGCATAAAAAGGGGCAAAGACAAATGCTCAACAAAAATAGCAAAAAAATGAAAAAAATAAAATAGAAAAATGAGAAAAATATTTTATAAAATAAAAGAAAAAGAAGAGAAAAAGCACCTATGGAGACCGCAAGAAAATTTTCCAACTCTGAAATTTCCCAAAAAATCCCCTTTTTACCCAAATCACTTTAACCAGAAAAATTCCTAACCAAGTCCGCATAAAAAATTAATTACCGCATGGAGAGTTATAACACGAAAATATATTAAAAGAGACAGAAATCAGTGTGAATAAAAGATGATGTTTTCAATTTTTTAATGACTGCAACTCGTTTATGAGATCTTTTCACCCTATATATTATGTCTTTCAATTTTTGTTTGTGAACTCTTGTTCCATTACATTTACTCTTAATATCACGCACACTGAGAGAAAATAGACACAATCCGAGTGATTCGTTTGAGAGAGTATTCCATGAGAAATTGAATCAAAGCAAATTTTTGAAAAGTAACGTAATGATCAATCAGTGGAAATTAGCAGTGTAATTTTCAGCTTCGCACATACACACACTATGAATTGAGATTATTGAATAAAATTCAAAGTGATTATTTTTCTAGAATTTAAATTGTATAATTTTTAATTATTTTTGTACTTTATTTGATTTGAAAAAATGAATTTTGTGGGTAAATTCACTGTAAATCCTCACGAGACTCCACTTGTTCTACTCGGGTAACCTAGGGTTTTAATGGCTTATTGCATATGGTAAATGAAATAGCTTGACAGTGAAAGAGGTACTCTATCCCAATAATTGTTTGCAAGTTCATTTGAATCATACTCATATTTTTTTACATTGCGCGGGACGCGAAATGTTCTAAGTTAAGGGCGTTTGATTCAGCGTAAATATTTTCTATGTATCCCTTTTAATTTGTTACTTTTACGGTCCTGTGCATTGTAATTAGATTGAATTTATATCACAATCATGTTACTAACCTTTTTGACAAGTATTTCTTATTCCGTGTATTTCTCTCTTATTTTAAAGGTATTTTATGCAAGTCGATGCGAGAGGAAAACCAAAACAGTGAAAAAGATGAAGAAAATGAGAGTTAAGGTCAATATCGTAATTTTTTAGCCAAACCCGGAGGTAGAGCCAAAAGGAAAGCTGAATAGCTTAAAGCATACTAGAAGAAATGACACATAGATCTGAGCTCCGATGAAGAAGTTACGGATGTTTGAAGATGAGAAGAAAATCAAGGGGAAAATATAATAAATTATCCCCAAGCAAACCAATTTGGCATGCAATAGAATAGAATCACTTGGGCGAACCTGTTCAGGGACAAGTCGAACCGATTTAATTTTCCAATTACGAGATTTTGACTTTAATCCTTATGTTTAGCTAGAGAGCTGTATGAATTTAAGACACTTCCAAAACGATCCAAGACTAATTTAACATCAGATTAGGGGTCGAAGACTTTAGTTTTACATAGTTTTGGAGAGGAGAAGAAGGCTAAGAAAGGAGAGAAAGAAGAAGACTCAATTATTGTCAATATTTGCACGACAATTAAATATAAGTATAGCTATCTTCCAATTTCCATTCAAGCTTTAATTTTTGTATGATCGTTCTCCTTTATTTCCTCTTTAATAGTTTTTATAGGTTAAATTGCAATAAATCAATCATCATGTATCCAAAATCACAGGTATAGTTAGAATTAACATGTTTGGCTAGGTTTTTAGAGGGTTGGGGTACATGAACCCAACCTAGGTTCTATGGATGGATATGAAATTGAATATTTAAATAAATAATTAGGTGTGACACCCCACCTAATAAAATACCGAGAGATCACTCCTATATCAAATTAAAACAAGAGTCTCATATGGTTCATTCTTAGCACCACTGTCGAAAAATAATTTTATTACTAATATCCTATTAGGCTGGCGTCAAATTTTTAATTAACTAATCTTTTTAACCAAACCATTCAAATAAAACAATTACAACAGTTTATATGCAATAACTGAAATGAAATAAAATAAAATAACCGAATACTCGGTACAATAATACAACCAAATCTAATGACGCACTAAAAGGCGATAAAAGAATAAATGAGTACAGTTGGACCATAAGCCCGAATGTTGCTACAATACCTCCTATCTAGATCTCAATGATAGAAGCGTCTAATATAAACCTGCTTACATCGAGAGCTGCTGCAGCAAATGTCTGACTCGAAAGAATCACCATCTAGGCGTCCTTGTGTCTGGACACCTATATATATATATATATATATATATATATATATATATATATATATATATATATATATAGATATAGATATAGCAAGAGGAGAAAATAGAGAAACGGGTCAGAGCCCGAGTTTTGAAAACATTTAAGGAAGTGCTTAAAATCCATATTTTAAAAATATGTTATTTCTCATATTTAAACTGATATCGCTCTCACATGAGATACACCTCACCCCTCTTCTAATAGAGCACAACTATCGCATATCTTTTTAAACAACCTAGTTAATCTACCCTGCCTAACTAATGTAATTACCCATCTTCTAATAATCCTCATCAATTCGAGTACTAAGGACTAAACTTCTACCCATTCCAAACATTATGTTACGTTCGTGCGTGGAGTGTCTCGCGAAGCGAAATCCAAACAAGGAACCCCCCGATACAGTACTACATGACAATGTTGATCATCGGAATCCATTAGACCTTCATTACATACCATATTTATACCATCCCGTATTTATTAATAGTTCTCATTAGAACCTATGATCCATATTCATATAAATCCGGATATAAATGTACCGGAAGGAGTATATCACTTTATTCATTCTTCTCCTTTTTATACAGGGTTAGGTTATATGATATCTCATCTCATATATATACAATATTCTATTCGCAACAAGTATATTAGTTATCCATATAGGACACAAAACAAGATTTCGGTATTCACACATTATTATCTTTATGCGTACACATCAATTTATATATCAATATATAACACTATTGCACCCTGGTTAAGAAACCCCTTGTACTGTTATAAAGTTATCGTAAACTTATAATAAAGTTGAAGCATTTATTTCTTACTTATCTACTTATACGCACAGTAGAATGTTCTCATATAAATATACGTATATATATTAGTCACACATATAATATATATACTAACCACAGCCCACATAAGATATATGGTGCTGACATACTCTGCTATCAATTCCCCGTATGACACAAACTAAGGGAAATACTAGTTCAGAATCACTCTCGAACTGTATTACCACAAAACACAAACAAATGTAGGCGAAACATAGTTCCAAGTCACTAAGAGGTCATCACATACCCTCACGTCTCTTAGGACCGTCTGACTATCAATCAGATTGCCTGTACCAAGGAGTCCTATGTTCTAGGGTTCAAGTCAATATCCCCCATAAAGGTCCCATCGAGATAAGACTGTCCATGCGCGGTAACCTCCGTGATAGCAAGTAGCGCGGGCATGATTTTTACACATATATAATATAAGGGCATACTCATAGCCCAAATAATACATCCCATACATAGTATATTTATATCTTGGATATGCTACGCATTTATCGATTTTACCAGTCCCCAATATTTTATTTTCTGAGCTTTTCTCACCGCACAATGATTATATCAACAACATCGATATATATTATTTATATCTCTTCTCAATCTTTTATGGCTATAATTTACAAACTCTTATAGCGATAGCCAATAGACTCGAATATTATCATTCACAATAATATAAGCCGTCACACAATTAAAAGACCCCAATACGTATTCCCTTATTTAATATTCAAATCACACCTAAATATCTCTTTAAGTATTATTCCTCGCGAACACCCCTATTTGGATAAATCTTGGATTTTACTTTCAACCAATCCAAAATACACGCCTTACTACAAAAATATTTAGAAGTCCCCACACTATTTTTAGGAACCCCAAAATATTTATCTCCAAACAATTTTACCCTTTTATTTTTCAAATTTCCGAGTTGGTGATTTCACCCCGGAACTGCCATCTTATAAAAATCATAACAATTCGAAGAAAAATCAAAACAATACGCGGTTGGTGCCTACGCGACCATATCGAAAAGATCGACAATGTTTATGTTTTGACCAAGAGCTGAATCGGCTGTCTTCCTATCCGAAACAGTTCGGAAGTGACACTGGTCACTATTCACCTTCTTATCCAAAAATCCAAACCTCCATTAAGACACCTCCAAGCTTTTTATCTCCTCTCTCATCATCATTCAACCTCATATAACCATAAATACACACATTCGAAGGGTTCTAATCATCCTAGAACTCAGATCCAACAATTAATTTCAAGTTTCTCAAATTGGGTATAAATCGAGTTATATCCGTTATAATCTTTCGAAAACCCGTTTGATCCACCAAATTTCAACCCAAAAATATTTAGTTTTATACCAACCACCATATGAGAAATTAAACACACTAAATCATAAAGAAAGTTAAACACTTGCCTTGTGGATTAAATTCGACGACCACGAGTCGAATCCCGCGAATTTTGGTCGGAAATTGCTTCTTTTCTTCTCTTTTCTTTCTTCTCTTATTTCTATCTTATCTCTCTCTCTCTTTAGGGATGATATTTGGGGGAAATGAGGGCTTCCACCTCTTTAAATCCGAAATTGGGTATATACCCAATTGTTAAATGACTCGTGTACTCATTTACATGTCCCTACTAGTCCAAAAATGTCCGGAACCCAAATACTACCCCCGGGTACTCTATTGTAACTATCTCGGCCATTCCGAGCCCAATGGCGGAGTCTAAATCTCCATCCGAGTCACTTAACTAAAATTCACTATTTTGACCCAACATGTTTAATACGCGTGTTTTCCAATTTTAATATTTTCCTTTGTCGCTTTACCTAACTGCGACATGTAATAAAAATAATCTACTCATATACTTAGTCTCGTAAGAAAATGTAATCCATGTAAATATTAATCAGACACTCGAAAATTAATATTTACTATTCACTTTATAATATTGAATTTATTTAATTTCACTTAGTAATCCCATAATTACTATTCATAATAATTCCTCAAATTACCAAATTAAATCCACAGTGTAATTTAAATACCTTTAAAACACCTTCAAAAGTGTGTGGTATTACATATTTCCCCCCTTACAATAGAATTTCGTCCTCGAAATTCAGATATAGCGTGTACCACTAGTCTAGGATCAGTATATACATTACATCCTAGCTTAACTAAATTTAGATAAAGCCTAACACAATGGTCTCCCACTATATTCCAGCCATCTCAAGGCGTATGCTCATATATATGTAGTCTCATCATCTCTATATATTTACACTAATCTTACACCCTTTTGTTAAGACCATTTAGCGCAATGTATTTATTATTAATACCATATCTACTAGTCTCACACAGTAGAAATATTCACAAATCCATATATATACATATAGGCATATCATCCCTATACATATATATATATATATATATATATATATACACACTAATCTTGCACTCCCGGGTTAACACCCATTAGTGCTCTTAATAATAATATCACATAATAGGCATACAGACATCCTATTAAGATTCATAGGCATATTCCTACCCTAATCATACACTTCTCATACGTATTTTATTCTCATCGCTACGTATTGTATAAATATTCAGATTACTATCTCTCTCGTAATCTCCAAGTTACATTCCCTATATCGAATAATTAAAGTACTAACTCTCATATACTCTTTCGAAATTTGGTACTACATACACTCCTTCTTTACTTGGAGTATGCTAACCATATAGTCATGCGCAAGCCACTCTTCAATACTCGTTTGAGTAAGACTCCGCTCTACTTTCTCACAATAAATTGGGTAACCTTTTCATTAAGAGGTACCTTTTTAAATGACTTTCCACAGCCTTTCAATCCCATCTCGTGTGTGTTAACTCTCGTTGAACATAAATATTTGCATTATCATCATTCTCGCACGATATTCAATACGCTATACCGTTTAACCTTATTTATAGCCGCCCTTAAGGCATATATTATACATATTTATTTTCACATCTTTTCATCTTGGACATCTTTGGGATTTACTAATCAGGGTACCCATACTCCCTATCATCCGTGCATATATGCACCACCAATGCAAACGTTTTGATACATCACACTCACTCTAAATAATGGGCCTCATTTCATTGGCCTAGTACTAACACCTGGGTATCCCTTAACCCAAATAATTTGAAATTTAATTCTCCCGATACCTGGAAATTTAATCCTTCTTAAGATTATCCCATCGATCTTCTTGTGGTTATCTCACAATAGTCTTCCTATATCAGTGCCTTATTGCCCTTACTTTGTGGTAGTCTTAAGCTTAAGGTGTTTCTAATACACGTAATATGAGTACTATTCTAATTATATCCATAGTGTCCAAGACCTCTCTCAACTTTCGACATTAGCTCGGTTTCATGCCTGTGATGTCTCGCAAAGCGAAATCCAAACAAGGAACCCTCCCGTTACACTACTCCCTCCCATCGTCGGTCATCGATATATAACGGTCTAAGGGACACCAACGGGACGTTCAAATTCCTGTTCATTAACCTACTAATGTACTTTTACCAAAAAAAAAATCCTTACATGTTGACCAAATGGAAAGCCCAACTAATCAGGGAGCCTACTCTCGACAAAAGCATTATTAACATCATACCCAAAATGTATTTCCTCTGAATTTCCCTTTTATTCAAGACCTGGATATACGTATCAAATCGATTTCCTTCACCTTAACTCACCCACATACTTGCGGTGAGAGGAAATTTTAGTGCTTCTTCATAGCACTTATATCTCTATATAGTTATACAGTCATCAAACGACTCTCACTCAATAGTGTTTCCTCTACACTAGGTGACTTCTCGTCTAAACCAACATCCTTGCATTCTATAACATCTCTCCACTCCCGACGTTATTAAGGTTCGTGCGCGGAGCATCTCACAAGCGAAATCCAAATAAGGAACCCCTCATCTACACTATTACTTAACTTTGTCGGCCATGGAGGTCCGCTAGTTCAAATATGTTACTCGGATAATCCCATCTCCCCTATCGACAAAAATGTAGTCAGAACTCTTAATTCTTTCCAGTAGCCACACCACTAAGCGCTTAAACTAATACTAAGTCCTTAGCGCAAACAACAATGAGCTTAAACTCACAGCTCAACAATAAATCATGCATACCTTAAATTATATCTATAAGGTCCCCATGCACTAAAATCATGGTAATGAAACATTTCCTCATCAAAGTTCCATCTAAGCATATGATAAAGGCGGGCTCATCCAGAATTTATCTTGCATTACATTCTTTAGTATATATATATATATATATATATATATATATATATATATATATATATATATATATATATATATTTCACATCTTATATAAATATATATACATTATACTAACGCATCAAGTATATCCATACTTATATATCACACACTATATAAGTATAATAACCATCCCTCAGAGCTATAACTCAATTGATGCAGTCTCTCAACGCTATCATCTTCCATGGAATTACTCACACATCATCCTGGGTACTAGCGGTCGGACTATCACACCGACTTGGTAAAAACCAAATCACAATGAATGGGAATCAATCATAGTTCCTCCGAGGATATGAGAACGAAACATACCCACCACGTCTCATTCCTGATAAAAATCACACAATATAAAATGGACACTATGACCTGGGGACTATATGCTCCCTGCTCCTCAAGCCAGGAGCCTCACCCAAAATGCATAACTTGCCATGATAGCACTTGAGGGGTATGTTTCATACAAATATACCAATCACATACAGATATATTTAAACATATCATATATATATATATATATATATATATATATATATACGTCTTAATATGCTCGTATATATATACAGTATAATCCGGCTAATCGTGTATATCTCTCGTAACATTAGCCCATATTTCGCGAATATAAATATTAGATTTAATCTCATAAGTATTCACTTACTTATAATATAAATAAATATTAAGCTTATCACAACTATCTCGTATCCCAATTACATCTGACATTCCAATTCAAATCCCAAGAGTCTTTATCCCATTAGACTCTTAAAAATCACGAAGTCTCACAACTTTAATTTTTATTATTGCAGATTTCACATCTTGCACTAAAACAACTATAACTCACTTTACATAAGTCCAACTACTAGTGAGTCTATCATTCCATTGGAGAAGTCTCTTTCTCCATTGTACCTACCTTACTCCGGTATTACATTCACTTAACCATGTCACTCTTTATTCATCGTCGATCTCTGTCCGATTCTTATGTGAATAACCTAGAAACTGCATTCACTTTATTCTTTCTAAATCAAGGGAATTTGTAGTTTAAAACATCTGTAAGATTAATTTATGAGCAAAATATCATGCTCCTCTAAATATTATGACCTTCGTTCCCACCATTTCACATTGCTCCAACAAGGGAAAAAAAATTTCCTCAAATTTTCACATATGGGTATTTCCATACCCAACTCTAATCCAAATCTTCCGAGCCTTTAATTTCCTAGAAGTGAAATTACACTATTTCCACCTAGCTCAACTTCAACGTACGGTCCTCATCAAAGACCTATTAATCTTTTTCCCCATCTAACTTCACTAGGTAATTCAAGTTTATCACCATTCTTTACTATAGCGGTGCATAGATAATTATAATTACTATTCTATAGTAGTCATTACATTAATCCAAGATAATGCCGCAAGGAAAATTTAAACTTTACCGCGGTCGTCATTTCCAACATCAACTTATAGCTCTAACTAAGCCCCGCCTACTCTTCCCTCACAATGGACTTCCATGGTCCCCCTTCGTCGATCAGCACACGAATCTCGAATGAGCGCGCAAAAGATTTACTATAATCTTACATAATGGCAGGAGAATGAAATCTCACAAGAGGATATCAACAATCCTAATCATCAGGCTCTATATCAAATCAAAAGCAACGCTGAAAGCATAGTACGTCCGCACAGATTCCTAAGGACACTAGAACCTGATGTTGTGATACCACCTGTGACACCCCGCCTAATAAAATACCGGACGATCACTCCTATATCAAATTAAAATAGGAGTCTCATATGGTTCATTCTTAGCATCACTGTCGACAAATAATTTTATTACTAATATCCTATTAGGCTAGCGTCAAATTTTTAATTAACTAATCTTTTTAACCAAACCATTCAAATAAAACAATTACAACAGTTTATATGCAGCAGCTGAAATGAAATAAAATAAAATAACCGAACACTCGGTACAATAATAAAACCAAATCTAATGCCGCACTAAAAGGCGATAAAAGAATAAATGAGTACAGTTGGGCCATAAGCCCGAATGTTGCTACAATACCTGCTATCTAGATCTCAATGATAGAAGCGTCTAATATAAACCTACTTGTATCCACAACTGCTGCAGCAAACGTCTGACTTGAAAGAATCATCATCCAGGCGTCCCTGTGTTTGGAAACCTATATATATATATATATATATATATAGATATATAGCAAGAGGGGAAAATAGAGAAACGGGCCAGAGTCCGAGTTTTGAAAATATTTTAGGAAGTGCTTAAAATCCATATTTTAAAAATATGTTATTTTTCATATTTAAACTGGTATCGCTCTCACATGAGATACACCTCACCCCTCTTCTAATAGTGCAGAACTATCGCATACCTTTTTAAACAACCTAGTTAAGCTACAAGGCCTAACTAATGTAATTACCCATCTTCTAATAATCCTCATCAATTCAAGTACTATGGACTAAACTTCTACCCATTCCAAACATTACGTTACGTTCGTGTGTGGGGTGTATCGCGAAGTGAAATCCAAATAAGGAACCCCCCGATACACTACTACGTGACAATGTTGATCATCGGGATCCATTAGGCCTTCAGTACACACCATATTTATACCATCCCGAATTTGTTAATGGTTCTCATTAGAACCTATGATCCATATTCATATAAATCCGGATATAAATCTACCAGAAGGAGTATATCACTTTATTCATTCTTCTCCTTTTTATACAGGGTTAGGTTATATGATATCTCATCTCATATATATACAATATACTATTCGCAACAAGTATATTAGTTATCCATATAGGACACCAAAAAAGATTTCGGTATACACACATTATTATCTTTATGCGTACACATCAATTTATATATCAATAAATAACACTATTGCACCCTGGTTAAGAAACCTCTTGTACCGTTATAAAGTTCCCGTACACTTATAATAAAGTTGAAGCATTTATTTCTTACTTATCTACTTATACGCACAGTAGAAAGTTCCCATATAAATATACGTATATATATTAGTCACACATATAATATATATACTAACGACACCCCACATAAGATCTATGGTGCTAGCATACTCTGCTATCAATTCCCCGTATCACACAAACTAAGGGAAATACTAGTTAGGAATCACTCTCAGACTCTATTAACACAAAACACATACAAATGGAGGCGAAACATAGTTCCAAGTCACTAAGAGGTCAGCACATACCCTCATGTCTCTTAGGACCGTATGACTATCAATCAGATAGCCTGTACCAAGGAGTCCTATGTTCTAGGGTACAAGTCAATATCCCCCATAAAGGTCCCATCGAGATAAGACTGTCCATGTGCGGTAACCTCCGTGATAGCAAGTAGCGCGGGCATGATTTTTACACACATATAATATAAGGGCTTACTCATAGCCCAAATAATACATCCCATACATAGTATATTTATATCTTGGATATGCTACGCATTTATCGATTTTACCAGTCCCCAATATTTTATTTTCTGAGCTTTTCTCACCGCACAATGATTATATCAACATCATCGATATATATTAATTATATCTCTTCTCAATCTTTTATGGCTATAATTTTTAAACTCTTGTAGCGATAGACAATAGCCTCGAATATTCTCATTTACAATAATATAAGCCGTCACACAATTAAAATACCCCAATATATATTCCCTTATTTAATTTTCAAATCACACCTAAATATCTCTTTAAGTATTATTCCTCACGAACACCCCTGTTTGGATAAATCTTGGATTTTACTTTCAACTAATCCAAAATACACGCCTTACTAAAAAAATATTTAGAATTCCCCACACTATTTTTAGGAACCCCAAAATATTTATCTCCAAACAATTTTAGCCTTTTATTTTTCCAATTTCCGAGTGCATTTCCGAGTTGGTGATTTCTCCCCGGAACTGCCATCTTATAAAAATTATAACAATTCGAAGAAAAATCATAAAAATACGTGGTCAGTGCCCACACGACCGTATCAAAAAGATATACAACGTTTGTGTTTTGACCGAGAGCTGAATCGGCTGTCTTCCTATCCGAAATAGTCCAGAAGTGACGGTTGTCACTATTGACCTTCTTCTCGAAAAATCCAAACCTCCATTAAAAAACCTCCATGCTTTTTATCTCCTCTCTCATCATCATTCAACCTCAAATAACCATAAATACACACATTCAAAGGGTTCTAATCATCCTAGAACCCAGATCCAACAATTAATTTCAATTAATTTCACGTTTCTCAAATTGGGTATAAATCGAGTTATATCCGTTTTAATCTTTCGAAAACCCGTTTGATCCACGAAATTTCAACTCAAAAATCTTTAGTTTTATACCAACTACCATATGAGAAATTAAACACACTAAATTATAAAGCAAGTTAAACACTTGCCTCGTGGATTAAATCCGACGACCACGAGTCGAATCCTGCGAATTTTGGCCGGAAATCTCTTCTTTTCTTCTCTTTTCTTTCTTCTTCTTTCTTCTCTTCTTTCTCTATTCTCTCTCTCTCTCATAGGGCTGACATTTGGGGTAAATGAGGGCTTCCACGTCTTTCAATCCGAAATTGGGTATATACCCAATTGTTAAATGACTCGTGTACTCATTTACGAGTCCATACTAGTCTAAAAATGTCCGGAACCCAAATACTACCCCCGAATACTCTATTTTGACTATCTCGGCCATTCCGAACCCAATGGCGGAGTCGAAATCTCCATCCGATTCACTTAACTAAAATTCACGATTTTGACCCAACACATTCAATACGCGTGTTTTCCAATTTAAAATATTTTTCTTTGTCGCTTTACCCAACTGCGACATGTAATAAAAATAATCTACTCATATACTTAGTCTCGTAAGAAAATATAATCCATGTAAATATTAATCCGACACTCAAAAATTAATATTTACAATTCACTTTATAATATTGAATTTATTTTTATTTCACTCATTAATCCCAGAATTACTATTCATAATAATTCCTCAAATTACCAAATTAAATCCACAGTGTAATTTAAATACCTTTAAAACCCCTTTAAAAGTGCGGGGTATTACATTAGGAAGTTTGACACTTTGTTGGAACAAGTATTATAGACCTTTTGACTTCATTTTCCCTAGGTAATCGGAGTATTTTAGGATATAATACGGGTGTTGATAATTTTGTCATTTGCATTAAATTTATTTTTGACTAGATATTATGCGGAGTAAAATCCTCATATGTTTAGTACCTTAAGAAATTTAAGGTTTTCTCTCAATTGTATATCTAGTCCTTTAAAATCTTGTATCGAACAGAATTACCAATGGTTGAAGAGAGTTTATCCCTGCCCCATTTTTCTCATATAGTTTATTTTAAAAATCAAAAGTTTAGTCTTGTGTTTATTTAGTTAGTTTGCATTAGTTCGTAGAAATTATCATAAATAGTTTCAACACCTTTTCTTATTTATTTTGTGAGTTGATGATTAGGTTTTAAATGCCTTTCCTTAGTATTCAACACGACCATCGTCCAATTCCCTGAGTTCGATACCCGACTTATCGAGATTATTACTTGAGAAATCGACATGCCCTTGAGCCATAGGTACAGGCTTTGCACACACGTTTTGAGCCATATCATTGGAATCTAGGGATTTGGGGCCTTTCCTCGTTACTGAGATGATAGAGCTAGTGTTGTATATGCTCGCCTTACTGGAACATTTACAGCGGGGCCACGTTTTGCTTCATGTGTTTTTGTTGAAGAAGTACCAGAGGAGTGAGATGTCATATCGGCACATTTCGTTGGACGATATTGATTTGCAGCCCAACATCTGCTATGAAAAGAGACCAGTTGCTATCTTGGATCATTACGAGCGTAAGTTACGGTAAATGGCAATGCCATTGGTTCGTGTTAAGTGAGGCATCATAATGCCGATGATTCGACGTGAGAGCAGGAGGATGGCATGCGAGAAAAATATTCAGAGTTCTTTATACTAGGTATGCCCAAATTTTGAGGACAAAATTGCATTTCAAGGGGAGAAGTATGTAACACCCCATATTTTTTAGTATTTATTTTTGGGCATTTTAAAATTACACGTGTGCACGTAATTTAATTTAATTGAGAAATAAAGTGAACTAAATAAATATTAATTAGGAGTAATAGGATTAATATTTATGTGATTATTATATTTACTTACGTGATAATTAAACAAAATTATATTAAATAATATTACGCCGTCAGTGAGAAAATCGACGGGTTTGATGGTATCTCATTCGGGATGCGCTTGTAGAGTCGTGTTGGGCATGAGGTGAAAAATTTATGTTAGGTGACTTGGATGGTGATTTGGAGATCCAGAATGGGTCAATATAGCAAAAATTAGGTATACGGGGGTTGTAATCGGGTTCCAGAGACTTTTTACGCTAAAGGGGACCCGTATAAGGGTGTGTGAGTCATTTTGAAGTTAACCTAATTTTGAAATTAATGAGTTTGGTAATTATATATAGGGAAGGTGGATGGACTGGGCATCCATTCCACCGTTACAAAAGACCTAGGGCTTGAGAGAGGAGAGAAAAGAGAAGTAAAATCCAAGAGAAAGTGAGGGGGATCAATCCGGGAAGAGAATTGGAGCAATTTCGAGCCTAGAACTATTGCTTAAAGAAGATCCATAGAGAAGAAATCAAAATTCGTAAATTCTAAACGCAAGTTTTTATTTTTATTTGATGATTTATGTAGTTTCGACATTTCATATCAAAATTTGGTGTAGAACCACGAATTTTGGGGTGGGATTCACATGTAAAAGGGGCTTTTTAGGAGTATAATTATCGAGAAATAATTTGATTGTAATCCCATAGTAAATATGATATGATTCATGTTAAAAATATGTGATATTTAATGGCTAATATGAGAATTTATTTAATCTTGAATTAGAATCAAGAAGTGAATGATTGTTTATAAACTATGTTGAATGCCATGAATTTATATGTTTTCGGATGAATTCGGATGTAAAAATCATTACTATTATGTTTAGGATCGATAGAAAGATTTTATTTTGGGTTTTATTGAGGTTGGGTATGCATATGGTTGATGGGAGGAATAAGAAGTCTGTCAACAATTAGGCTCACTGCTCATGGGAACCGAATCGGTTCGCTGGGTGGGGGTGAACCAGTTCGCCCACTGAAACGGCTTGGGCAGCCCAGGTGAATTAGTTCGCTGGGCAAGGCTATCCCACTTTTTGTTCATTGCTTTTTTGTATGCCTTTTAGGGTTCATATTAGTTTATGAAGCTCTATAGGTGATTTAGGACTTCATAGAATCCACAGGAGAGACCTTAACCTACCTAGGGCTAGACAAGAATGAAATCTGGGGACGTGATTATGGGTGTTTTAGGGTGAATCACACTAGGATATAATTTATGAAATCGGTTTGGGATCTCGAAAAGAGTGGGCTATAGACTAGAGTAGAATAGGTTAGTGGCCAGAATGATGATATTTATGAATTTAAGTAAGTGAATACATGTATATTCGTGAGTCGGGGGTAGACTTGGGAATGTTGAGCTAGTGCTATGAGTGATTTATACACGTTTAACTGATAGTGTGTGTGTGTGTGTGTGTGTGTGTGTGTGTGTGTGTGTGTACTGAGAGAGTATATATATGGATAATTCTATGTGATTGATATATGTCAACATACCTACTCTATGGATGCTATCGTTGGAGGTTGTGCATAGTGGGCAGTCCACCTTGGCATGACTGGTAGGTGTTTTGTCGGTCCCTAGGAAATAGGACTGTTGTATGACCATTATATGCGAGTTCATAGTCTAGTGGGGTAATGTGGTATGGTTATGACCCACGAATGTATGTCTATTACCACCTCCAGTTATGTGTTTATGATTTAGGTTTGGCGATGAGATTCTGACTCCGTGGCTCAGAAGTGGTAGGTTATGTACCTGGAGCTTGGTAGAAAGCCAGGGAATGAATTCGTGAGGTCTCAGCTTTGAGGATGTGGTTATACGTATATAGCGAGTCATATATATGTATGTGTATGAGATATAATATGTATATATGTATATAAGAGTGTTATATGTATATGTGTGAATTAAACGAATATGTAAACAAGCTAATGATAAGATTATAATTGAGAATTATAATAATAAAGCTAGTGATAACTAAATGAGAAATGAAGCAAAGTAAAATATGTGTAGCACTATTGGGCTAGAGGATTGGCGTATGCGGCTAAGTTAGGTGATTATACTTGTTAGACAGGGTAGTATAACTAAAGATTTAAAATGAATGCGTTAGGTGCGCACTATAGTTGAGGGGTGAGGATTATCTTATGTGAGTGAATCACTAGTTTAAATATGAATGATTATGCTACATTTGCATTATTACATTTTAAACACTTGCAAAATATTTTCAAATAGTTTTGGGCTTTGACCGTATCAAAATCTTTTTCAAAACCATTTAGGTGCTCAGCCATAGCGAGGTCATGCATAACTATCCTTCCAACCAGAAAATGTTGACAGTTGTGGAAGAATGCAGACCTTGCCTATATATTTATATCCTTTTCATCTAGATAGGATTTCATTTAAGTTATTTATTCAGTCATGTCGCCTATCATTGGATAGTCTTTACATTATTCAGACTTTATTTATGTTATTATCAGTTGGATTATTTGTATTTGGATTTACCAAGAGTTTTTCGATTAATTTATTTATTCTATCTCATTAGTATTTATTCCATTTGTGTGGTGAATGTGGATTTGAATTGTTGGAATGGTTGGTTGTATGGTTGTAAGTTTTATTAAGGCAAGTTAATAAGTTTTTAAAATTTGACATCGGGCCTAATAGGTTATTAGTAATTAATTTAATTTTCCACAGTGATGCTACTAATGAACCAGACTGAGATTCTTATTTTATTTTGGTAGAGGATTTATCACCCGTTATTAGAATAAGCGGGGTATCACACCTATGACCACCCTATCGCGGTTTGTAGGGTCGTGGACTTTATTTATGCCTTAAAAGGGGTCACGATTTTCGCCCGTGACCCCAAGGGTGACCAATACTAAATATGTTTTTGGGTCACGGTTAAAGACTGAAACCAACATAACGTGTCCATTTGAAATAGGCTTTGGGGTCACGATTAATAACCGTGACCAATGTTCACTGATTATTGTCATAGTCGGTTCTCGTTTGTCACCCGTGACCATTTTCGTGACCAAAATAGAAGGACTTTTTTGTGCCAAAATAACCTTGTTCACGGTAAGTGGTCATTAATGGGTCACAAGTCACGACCATTACCACTAGTGTGAACAAAAGTGCAGGACATTTGGCATCATCCTAGGTCACGAGTGAGTCACAATTGATGATCGTGATCTCGTTGGTCACGGCTTTAGACCGTGACCAGAAACTTAATAAAGTCTCCCTAAACCCTGGTCCTTATTTGGTTACAATAAATAGTTAGGGGTCATGAGTTTGGATTGTGACCCCATGGTCATGGGGTTGGACTGCGACCCATTTTTTTTTACCATTTCCAATTTTTGGTGTTGTGTTTAGCTAATTGGTAACGAATTACCTAGGGGCAAATGATCCTAATTTCTCATGTGGGGCCCATTTTTCTTCCCTGATCACTGAACAAGATTTGTTGGAAATAAAAAGGACATGTCAGATCTCTGAGTTCGTCACTCTGAAGTTTGCAAAACTTGAGGAGAGGTTATGATCCTTAGTTTCCAAGCATGTATGATTCAACGAGTGCTTTCTCCAATAGAGGGTCATATTTTCGCTGCATTTCTTGGAGGTGAGGATCTTGAAGGTTATCAAGATAGCCCATTCTCTGTTGGTTTCTAACTCCTGGAGATCTCTGATCAACATAGTCTTGGAGTTTAGGGTTCATATGGGGGGGGGGGGGTGTGGAATAATGACATCACCCAAACCCAAATTTTCAATCTATATGGGGTCCAGGAGAAAAGCAAGCCCAAAGGCAGGGGCTTGAAATATTTTCCCCTTAAGTCAGCAATGGTCTTTTCTAAGGACAAACATGATGCCCCCGAGAAATGAAAAGAGAGATTATTCTTTATTAGGGGACCTTGGACCCCAATCCCTATGGAGCTAATCAGTTGTCCTACCATCTTGTATACACTACAAGATATGGGTACGTTAATATTTTCTTCTGCTTTTTTTCTTGAGCTTATAAACTTGCCCCAAACTTGGGCTCTAATGATTTATATTCTTTAACATTGATTGTTGATCCTTCCAAAGGCAGAGAATAATCAGAGAGAAGAGTACCAGAAGTTGTCCTCTACCTTTTTCGAGGCCTTCGTCACCATAAGGAATCTTTTTAGGAGTGGACTGGGGTCTGAGATCAAACCCTTAATATAAAGAGGCTGTCATTAGATCCCCAAGATCATGGTTGGGGAGTTTCTAGGGTATGAGCCCTTTTCCCTAGTGCCCAGAAAGAGGAAAGTTGCAATTATTGTCTCTTCCAAAGTCCCTTAAGCCTTTGAAGGCGAGGACGACCATCTTAAGAGCAAGTTTGAGATTACCCTAAGATTGAATAGGTTCTCCCTATAGTCATAAGTTCAATAATGATAGCCTTTGATTTTTCTCCCATCAAGTAAATTCTAACTTCTAATTTTCTACCATTACCCTTAGCTTTAGTGAATGATGACTGACTTCTATCTTATTGACAATACAATATATGAACGGGATTAGAGAAGGATGGATAAGTTATTTGCCAAGAAACCCTCTATTGAGCCTATGGTCAACAATGGGAACATATACAAATCTACCAAGAATTTAAAGTTCGACACTATAGTGGATATCCTAATCCCTAGCATGAAGTAAATGGAAAAGGTGAAGCTGAAGTCTGGCTCTAGTGAAGGCCTATTATTGGGGTCTGATGTTAAAATCCTCCCCTTGGTGCAAGCATATTTCAGGGCAGTTGGGAATTCGGGGGAAACCCATAATGATACTTATATTCTAAGGAACTTATATCCCTTGGTCTAAAAGATTGATGAAGTGTTCATAATCCCCCTTTCAAATGGGAAATAGATAATGGTATCCCCTCAGAAAGAGGAGGCATAGTGGTAGATATTGAGCCTTTTTTTCTACTCAGGAGGTTGGTTACTAAGGAAAAGTAAGATATAATGACCCCCAAAGTGGAGGGATACTCAAAACCTTATTCAGAAGATGAGTGGAACTCCTATGCCTAAATCATGGAGGCGTTACATTCCCTGGTCAAGACTAACTTCTCCAACATCGTGGCCATGCTGAGGCATTATAGGTCCTCAACCAATTCTTAAGAACTAATACAACTTTTGGGTAGGTATCCTCATATATTTCTTTTACTTTCCCTTAGTAAATTTAATTTTGACTCACCTCGTTATCATACTCTTCTTCCCTTTTGCAGACTCAACACTTAACGGAGGACCTTATGTTTAATGACGTTATTAGTCAGAGAGGGTGGAATAAAGATCCAGAGATAGATTGCAAATATAAATTGACCTAGCTGAAGCTAAATCAAACAATCAACAACCTGTAGCTGGAGGTGGCTTATTTGGAGAAGGAGAGAGTTGGCCCGAGGTCACAAATCACTATACTATAGAAGGATTGACTTCTCAATGAGTATACCCTTAGAGATAGTGCTTCGTTTTTTGTTACTTATCGGGATTGGATTGAGGATAAAATCATTGGTAATTCCTTTAGTATTTTTGTGTCTTTATGTCTTGATAATCAATTTGAGCCAAGGATGAATGTCTTGAAACTCTTGTTAGTTTTTTCAAGACCTTCGGGACTTTGGGGGTAAAGGATTGAAGCCTTACAACTCCACGAGTCATTGGCATCCTAAGACCTGAGATTAAACCTGGATTCAAGGATTGAATCCTTGTAACTCATGTTAGGTCCTTAGACCTTATGTTTAACTTAGAGACAATGATTAAATCCTTATAACTCATATTGATCATGGTACAAAAATATCATAGGTAGAAAAATAGTTATTTTCATTACATTTAAATAGCTTAACATTGGTAGTACTTTTTGAGATGCTCTATGTTCCAAGGATGTGGAAATTCATACCCCTCCATGTTTTCAAGCTGATAACATAATTTCCTTGCTATTATGACCTCTATATTGGGGAATTCTCACTTAGGGCCTAGTTTTGCTTCATTCGGATTTTTGGTTGTAAGGGTGACCTCTCTTAAGACCATGTCCCCCACTTTGAACTCTCTGTAGTAAAACTCTTTTTTGAAGTAGGATGTTGTTATCTACTTATAAGCGGTGATCCTAATCAATGCGGATTCCCTTGTTCCTTCTGACTCATCCTAAGACCTTTTAAGACCTTCGTCATTAGCCCCTTATTCAAATTGATCAACCCTCTGTGTTGATACTTTGACCTTTGTTGGGATCACTGCATTGCAAAAAGTCAGGGTAAATGTAATTTCTCCTATTGGACCTTTAAAAGTGTTCATGTAGGCCCATAATATGCTTAGTATCTCCTCAGCCCACAGACCCGTGACTTTTTCTAACCTCTTCTTCAACTAGTGGAAGATGGTTCTATTGGTCACCTTGACTTGATCATTTATCTGATAATGGGGCGAAGATGAGTAGTGGTTACTTATATCGTAGTCTGAGTAAAACTCCCTGAAGGATGGGTTATTAAAATGTTTATCATTTTCATAAATGATGGCTCGTGCCAAACCTATAAATGATGTTCTTCTGGATAAAATTGGTGGTCTTCTTCACTATTGGAAGGACATTTTGGCTAACTTACATCTATAGTAAAGTTGTTTGCTAAGAGCTTCTTCACCTTATTTGAAGAAACTACATTCCTCTCTGGTCAAAAGAACTTCTTCTTCTAGCGGACAAGCATGTGATTTGGATCCATGTTGAGGGATGGATTATGACCTCAAAGTGTACTCTGACCATGTATGAATGGCTCCAGGTGAGCACATCCTTATTTTATTTTAGGAATAGGGTGATCTTCTATCTAAAGGTGGGTCTTAAGGAAGCCCCAATCTATACTTACTTATTGGGATCCTCTCCATCAATGCAGATAGTGTTCAAAGCCTATATTAGCTCACTTATTTTCTTTATCTCTTCATATAGTGTATCTAAGGTATCTATACTCATCAATTCTATGCTTAGGCTGTCTAATGGGAGCTTAAGAATTTTAAGATGTTGAGGTAAGACCTATGTTAAAGCTTTAGAGCTCCTTTATGAAGTTTTTGGGACCTCGGGCAAACTTTGGGAAACCCCCAGTGACTTGTTCCTTTCCTTTATAGAGGTGTTGTAACACTCCCCACCCTTCCTCTTATCTACGAACACCTATCCCACTCCTATGGAGGTTGGGAGAATCCATTGAGGTGGAGATGTTTAAATCATTGACTGATTGTCTATCCAAGATCATATTGTAGGTCGAGGGGAGGTCTAAAACTATGAATTTTTTTAAAATGGCGAAGTAATAATATTTAGACTTGATAATTAGGGGGAGAGTGATGTACCCCAAGGAATATGTAAATTCTCTACTAAACCCAATCAAAGTAATGGTCACAGGTTGCCTGTTCTTGGGGGCAAGGACCATGTCTTGGAAGGCATTCGAGGATAAGATATCATCCAAGCTCCCACTCTCAATCAAAACTCTCTTCATGTTGACACTACCCATAATCACCGTGACATAACATGGACACTTATAAGGTATGTTTTGGGGGAAAACATCATTAGAATTCCCTTTGTGGTTGAGCTATGAGGGAAATATTATTCAACTATACTCCTTCATGATCGATGGATGATTTTGAGGTAGGTTTTTTTTATCGTGGAGGAAAGTCCACCCACAACAAAACCTTGAAAATATTGTTAGCATCAATCAGAGGTACATCATCCTTATTTTTGTTGTTACTTTGACCTTTGCCTGCGTCTTTGGCTATAAATTATTTGAGGTATCCCCTCTTAATCATCCCTTTGATAGTGTCCTTAAGTTTTAAGTAGTCGTTGTGTTATGTATATGGTCTAGGTTGAACATTCAATACTTGGATTTTTACTTCAGATCATTTATGGCCCTTATGGGCTTGGGCGAAGGTTAGAGATCCTTAGCTTCTCCCACTCCAAAAACCTCTTCTATAGTGGTTGTCGACGGGGTGAAGTTCTTGGCTTTTGTAGGTCTGTTTTTTTACTCTTCTTCTTGGTATTAGCTTCTTCAAGAGACCCCTAAAGAAATGATAGGCATCTTTCCTTATTGGTAATGTCCATGGTATGCCTTATTGATATTGCATCCTTAGCATTTATATACTTTTGAGCTCTCTCGAGCAGCTCAGTCATGGATTTTGGAGGCTTCTTACTTAAAGGTCTCAGCAAATCTTCTGAGGTGAGGCCTGAGATAAAATTCACTACATGTATGATGTCATTCAAATCATCAACTTGGAGAGCTTCTTGGTTGAATCTCTTGGCCTACTCTTTGAGAGCCTCATCGATCTTGTATTTAAAGTGGAGTAGGCAGGTAGCAGGCTTACTCATCTTTTGAGATTCTATGAAATGGATAGCAAGATATCTTGCCAACTTCGTAAAAATCCAATGGCCCTTAGTTTAATCTTAGCTAACCATTGGCTTGCCATTCCTCTCAAAGTAAAAGGAAATACTCTGCACAAGACCTTATTTGGGGTGTCTGGGAGGAAAGAATGGGTCATATATAAGTCTCCAGATGGTCTTTAGTCTTGTAAAATGGTTTAATACTAGGCATCTTTCACTCCGGGGGAAGATTTTAATTCCGAACATCATTGGATAATGGATATGATGTATTTTGGAGAGCTAACTCAATGATGTTGGGAGTTTACATCTTGTACAGGTTGATGAATTCACCAACTGGTCTTATATCTTCTAAATCTCATTGTCCTAGGGCCTGGACATCCTAGAAACACCTTCATATTGATCTCCATGGAGTGAAAACTTATCCTTGATGGGGATGTAGGTCAATAGTCATTATGGGGACCTAAGTGTGCCCTCTATATCATTATTTCTTTTTAACTAGGGCTCCTAGTTCTCATTGGTTCTACTATGTTCTGACTTAGCTGGTTCCTCTACCACATACGGTAAAGGAAGTTTTTTGAGAATGTCAGTCAATTACTCTTGAAACTCCTTTTTTCAAGCTTCCATGTGCTTGAATAAATGAGTAAACTTGGCATTGGTCGAAATCATAAAAAGAACAAGGCTTGTATATATAGTATTTAGAATTTGTCATTCCCACATATAGCACCAAATTGATGAATATTAAAATCATGAGTTACCTAAGACCCAAAAAGTGATCCCTTTAGGACCTTAGACTAGTTGAGAGGAGAATTGTCAAAGTATAAGATAAGTATATAGAGTGGTTCACACCTCGGTTGAGGATCCTACGTCCATTATCAAAGGGTGTATCACTATTTATTAGATTATAAATGGCTATTATAATCTATAAAACATAATTGTCTTTGGCGAAGAGAGTTTGAGGTCCTTGCGGCCTATTTTACTAATCCAGTGGACCTTAGGAGTAATTGATTGACTTTTCTAAGGATCCCTAGGTTTCAGTTTAAGGCTCAACAAGGAATACGATGTGTAAGATAACTGGAACTGATCTAAGTTATGGTTTTAGACTCATAATACTTGATCGAGAGTGTCGAGAACAAGGAGGAAACACTTCTATAAAATAAAATCTTGGTTCTGTTGTTGTATAATGAATTTAACACGTCTTCAACCGCTCTCTACCTCCCCTTATATATGTTTTCTCTAGGAGAGAAAATAAATTGACTATCACAGCATGGCTATGGTGTCTCTATGGTCTGACGGCATCAATTGGGGGTGGAGTGTTGGTTAAAGGTTTTTACATGTGGTGTAAGGCAGTTGTTAAGTGCATTTAATACGGATGGGTGTCATTAATGCAAGTGGATTTGAGTGGTGTTAGTTGGTGGAATAATATTATACTTTTGACCCACCCTTTAGATGAATTTCAGGGATCTAACCGGACGTCTAGGACGACTAGAAAAATCAATGGCTGGCCATAGGATGGTTTGGAGGTATGTTGCAAGGATATCCCTCTAAGCTGAGGGTTTGATGTCCATTGGAGGCCTTTTCTTCATATTGAGGTATGTTATGTACGTTAGGCATTACGAGATGCTTGTGTTGAGGTCTCTGAGCTTGGTTATAGAGACATCTTAGAATGACTGAGTATTATAGGAGACTGAAGAGTATGTGGTACCGTTGGGTTTCTTTATTAAAGAAATAGATGTCTTAGGGTGTTAGCAGTGGTCAGGTAGAGGTCATGGGTTGACCATAAGACCTCCACCCTTTTATGAGTGAGTTATGGGTCTAAGAACTCTCAGGATACTTGAGGTAAGATATGTTATCATCATGTTACACATTTCTCATTTGACTTACTACTCACATACTCATTTTACCCAAACCTTTATACTATATCAAACTAAATTTCACTTATCACTTACATCAACTAATTATCTCGCAAGGGATTTGTATCAACTAGACGTGAATATAATTAGCGTGTCGGTTTCTAAACATTTAATACTTTTATTAAAAGAGAGAATCTAATTAAATGATTTCTATAATACCGACTTCTAACCTTCTCTATACTCTATGTATGGGACGTCTCATGTATCAAATCCAAACAAGGACCTCTCCTCCCCCCCCCCCCCCCCCCCCGATACACTTCTGTATAAATTAGGTATTCTTCGAGACATTAAAATTAGTTATATGGTTATTTATTAAAGTTTGACATATTAAATTTCAGTTACCAGGCCAACAACAATGTCTATAAACCCACTATGTAAAAATCATAGGAAAAATCATGGATCACCCGGTAAGAATGTGGAGAATAACCAAAATAGAATGGTTTCTCCTATCAAAACTAATAGGGGATGCCGCCTACTACTAAAATCTCGATTATTGCAATTCCTATCATATTATTTTGAGACAATCAATAGTATCCCCCTCAATGCGAGGTCATCCAAAAGAATTATTCTTTGTGTTAATCAACGATGATTAAAATATCGGGTAAATCCGCCATATATTTAATCCCGCCCAAATATGTTTGCAAGTCAGAAATCATATATTCCCATCTACCTTCTAAGGCAATATATACTATTAGAATTCTTGACATTTTATGAGAGATAGATTAACTGTTTCATTCAATTATATCCAAATAAAGTACATAATTCCAACTAATTAATCATGTAAAGGAATTCTATATAGAATAATAGTATGCAATCATGGGGTAATCATAAATTATATATAAACATACGAAATTAAGATTGAATTACTAATCATTATGCATTTGACAATATTATTTAGGTATTTTATCATGATAGTATAACTTATAATGCTATGAGTGCAACCCTACATAGCCTTAAAATAATTCAAATAATAACTTAATTGAATCATGGATTAATTATCAATTAACAAATATTATTTTGTAATAAGGCCAATTAATATTATCCAAAACCCTATTATGAAATCTAATACCAATCGGTTGAAACTCACTGGTTTGCATAAGTCTGATCTCGTCCAGATGACACCCACTACAACAACATGTCTCCCCATATATTCTCTCAAACACACCGTACCACTGGAGTTCTCATAAAAATTCTGTATTATATAGTTTCGGCTTCTGAGACCACCCTATCACATTACGACCTTCATTAATGACGAAGCACAGTACCGACCTCATAGAAATATGCACACGATGTCATCCTCAAAGTGTCGTCCTCATACAACCTCATTAAACCGAGACCTTCCCATTAAGTACATGAGTTAAATATGGAGCTAGCCTCATCTCGCCCCTATCCTCAACATCAGTGCTCTTCCAATCTCGGCCAACCGAGACCCATATCTTCAGATATAATGCACACGCATGGAAAACATGGCAAGGGTATTATTGGAACATCCAATCAATATTGTTATAACAAATTAACCAGCATGTGGAAGGAATATTTCTTCATCATGATTTATGCACTTCCCTCTACAAGTTATGTGCTCCTATTGGCTGTTGACGTCATTACATGTGAACTGTATACTAAGGGGTTGTATTGCGCACCCATAAGGATATAAAAGAGACTCATTGTCTACTTATATAAGTTGTAGAGATAGATAGATAGATAGATAGATAGAGAGAGCGAGAGAGAGAGAGAGAGAGAGAGAGAGAGAGAGAAACAAAGAAGAGCTTGTAATCATCTTCAATGTCTTTTATCCATCTTACATAGAGGAATCACTTCACACTTCGTATAGTGGATGTAGGCCAAGTCTAAATCACCTAAATCTCAGTGTCTCTTATTTGTCTCTCATTTCCTCTATCATCTTACTACATTATATTATATCCACCATTGTTATGAAAGCTTGGAAATCAAGATGAATTCCTTTGGATAATATTTGGTATTATCATTTTGGCATCATTTATGAGAAGATACTGAGTTTTGTTCTCCACCTTAGCTTGAAATATTTTCTCCTTGTCTCTGGTGGTGACCCAATTCCACCACTGCTGGGGCCAATTCACTATTGAAAGAGCTTACGTTGGGTATTTAATAAGCTTCTCTGGTTCAGCTTATTTTGGGGATTGATACTTTCTTCATATTCATTATATTTATTGTTTTGTTAAACCTCACTAGAAATGGATACTGATTTGCCTTGCAATGTCGGGGCTAGTTCCTGCCAATCACCTCAGCAGTCAGAAATGGCTGATGTGGCGGTGGAACTAAGGTCCCTCATAGACAATCAGCAGCAGATGCAACAAGAGTTCTTGACCTTTATCCAGGAGATCATTATTAGGATCCTAGATGATCCTACCATTAAATTAATAACTCCAACATCCAGAGAGGCCACACATACACTAGCAGATGGACCGCACCTAGCCCCAGTAAAGGAAGTTCATCACCACCTTTGGTGGAGGGATGTCACTGATCCACAACATCACCACCTTGGAAATAATTCCAGGAGTGTCCGGATGATTTAGTCTGTGACACATGATTGTTAAGAGAGGTACGAAATCTCTGACATATCATATCATCTAGGGGAAATTATAGCTCTAACTTACCAGGGATATAGTGTCCAACACACTCCTCAGAGTCGTGAGAAAGGCTCTGCATTTGACAGGCTAAGTAAGGGATCAACCGTTAACCATATCGGCCCAAAGGGTGATGGTAGATGAGACCGATGTTCTCGAAGCATGGATGGAACACATTCCACTGGTCATCATAGAAATAAAAGGTCGAGATGAGAACAAAAAAGAAGGGAACATCAAAAAAATTAAAAAGTAGATAGAGAACTGTAGGCAGAGAGCCGACTCCTGAGGTAGTTCATTAGTGGAAGGGGCTAGAAATTACATGGTGCATGAGGAAATGCCTTGGAATAGCTCAATTTAGAGGCGGTTGAAATAAATATTTGCTATCTCATTAAAAATAAAGACCCAATCCATAGGGGTTACCAAGAAGAGATCTCTAGTTATGTTAAGGATAGTCAGCTACCCAGATCTTTCCAAGTTTAAGACGTCGGGCATGACACCCCGATATAATGGGAGTATCAACCCCGTTCATCATATAGGGATGTATTAGTCAGCTGACATATACTTAACACCTGACGAGATGAGCTGTAGACATTTCTCTAGTACTCTCACAGGCGCGACTCATGTATGGTACACTAGCCTGCCAAGAGGATCCATAGAGAATTTTAAGCAGCCGGCTGAAAAGTTCATTCATAATTTCTATTTTGGCATGAAGCTGGATAAACGCGTAGCTCATTTATTGAACCTTAGATAGCGAAAAAATGAGCATCTGAGAGACTATGTTTCTTAGTTTAGCAAAGAAAATTTAGCGATTGATGACTACCAGGAAAGTATTGCTACGACAACCCTAATTAGTGATTTACAACCAAGGAAACTTTTATGCAACCTCTCTGAGGACTTTTAAAGTCCATGACAGAACTCCTGGTAACATCCGAGAGAATTATGAACACAAAGGAGGCTATGATAGCCAAGAGAGGTGACTTTAAAGTGGTTAATAATGAAAAATTCAATTAGGTCCGAGATAAAGAGAATGAAAGAAAAAATATATCCAAAAATTATAAATTCGCCAAATACACTCCACTAACATTTAGTCCTAACATGATACTAAAAGTGATAAAGGATGACATGGAGCTTATATGCCCCGAAAAGTTGATGTCCCCATCCCACAAGAGGGATAAAAACAGGTGGTGTGAGATTCACCAGGATCATGACCACGTAAGAGATCAACGTTTCACCCTGAAAGACGAGATTGAAAAATTACTGAAACATGGAAAGCTCTGAAATTATGTGGAAAAAAGTGGAGGACAAGAAGAAGAAAAAAAGGTTATATACAAGGAGGGATGTTGAGCTAAATAAGGAGGTTCAGTCAAATATGAGTGAATAAGAGTTAGAGGACAGTGGCTAAAACGACCCTGACCTTCCTGCCAAACCACTTGTAGTTAAACATAATCTATATATGATTTCTTTTGATGTAAAAATGATTTGAGGAGGATTAACAGGTGGAGGAACTAAGCCAGATGACAGGAAGACTCATGAAATTGAAGCAAAGGTATCACCTAAAAGGGACGAGGTTAATTCGATTGAGAACAAAGCTAAGCTCGATAAGTTGAGAAAAGTTTATATGGATAATCTCATAGTGGGATTTTCAAGGAAGGACTTCAAAGGAATTTTGGCCCCACATGGTGACCCTCTAGTCATCAATACATGTGTTCACAACTATAATATGGCTCATATGTTAGTTGACGGGGGATGATTGGCAAATGTGATGTCCTAGGATTATTTTGAGGATTTAAAGCTAAGCAATAAGAGACTTGTTCCCAACCATCAACCTCTGATTGAATTCAGTTCGGAGAAAGTTCACCCACTTATAGTTTATGAAATAGACGTATGCAATGGAACCTGGACGAGATGCCTAACCAGGAAGATCAGTTTTTTTTCGATGGATGAACATGTCTTTTCATTTTATAACATATTTATAGGGAGAGTAGCACTTAACGAATTTGAAGTTGTGCCTTCCACGGTACACCAGATGATTAAATTCCCGACTCCTTATGGAGTAGGGGAAGTAAATGGTGATTAGGTGGAAGCACGAGAATGCTACTTCACCTCGGCGAAAGAGGGAGAAGCTCACAAAAGGAAGACAACTTCATATAACATAGACACACTTGACCTAAGGAATGAGACAAAACTCAAAAAGGGACAGCATGCTGAGGAGGTAGAATACATCATCCTCAATGAGGATGAATGGGACAAACCATGCAATGTGTATTTTCATTGAGCCATAACGACAACCCATGGATAAACCTCAAATTTATTTATCACCACCTAAATATAAATGAGAATTCTAAGACAATGAAACAAAGATGAAAAACCTTGGACAAGTTTATATATGATGTCATACAAGATGAGGTCAAAAAGTTGCAAGCTGTAGATTTCATTAGAAAAGTGCAATACCCATAATCGTTATCTAATATCATCATCGTACCTCACCAAAATAGGAAGTGGAGAACGTGTGTGGACTTTATGGATCTCAACAAGGTTTGACCGAAAGATAGTTTTCCTCTACCACATATTGATCAGATGGTAGATGCGATAGAAAGTCATGAGCTCATAAGCTTTATGGATTCTGATTCTGGGTATAATAAGATTTTAATGCATAAGGGTGATGATGTGAAGAATTAAAATGAACTTACTGCTACAAGGTCATGCCACTCCGACTAAAGAATGCAAAGGTAACCTACCATAAGTTGGTTAATAAGATGTTTGAAGAAAAAATTAGGAAGACAATGGAGGTGTTTATGGACGATATGCTCACAAAACATTTGAAGGTCAAGACTCAGTTGGATGATATAAAAAGAACTTTTGATATAATGGATATGTATAGAATGAATCTAAATCCTATTAAGTGTGTATTCAACGTCAGGGCGGGGAATTTATTAGGCCTCATTGTCAATCAAAAATTTCTTAGGCTTCATTGTCAATCAAAAAGGAATTGAAGAAAATCCTGCTAAAATTAAAGCACTAATCGACGTGAAAATGTCGAAGACAATTAATGATATTTAGAGGTTAACCAGACAAGTCGGGGTTTATTTTCGGGGAAATGGGTAAGTGCTTAACATTCTTCAAATTCCTTATGAAAGTGTTCATATGGGATGAATAGTGTGAAAAGGCATTTCAAGAATTAAGGATAAATCTTGGCTCCCGTATGCTCTTCTTCCAATCGATACAGGAGGAAACTTGTATCTATATTTGGTCATCTCAAAGTTGGCCATTAGTGCAACTATTGTCTGAGACGATAATGGGGTTCAAAAGCCCATTTACTTCAAAAGTAAAGATCTTCAAGGAGTAGAGTTGAAGTATCTGAAGATGGAAAATCTTTCACATGCTTTAATCCATTCGTCGAGGAAGATGATACCCTACTTTCGAGTTCATATGATGTTTGTGCTCACTAACACTCCTCTCACACAAGTCATTCATAAAATTGAGAAATTGAGTAGGCTAATGGCTTGGGAGGTAGATTTGGTTGAGTTTGATATCATCTTAGCCAAGGAATGCAATAAAAGGCAGGCACTGGAAAATTTTGTTGTTGAGTTTACATGGGATATCGAGAATGACTCAGAAGCCACATATATAGCCGAGACTCCACCGATCATCTAGAAGGATACCGTAGTCAAGGGGATATCGGTCGACAATAACAAATGGTATAGCAGAAAAATATTTTCTAATAAAAATTGGAACTTTGGCCGAGGGCCCTTTCACTAAAGGGGGACCAGTTTCGAGCCTGTTTATTGACGGGTCTTCCTGTAAAAGTGGAAGTGGTGTAAGTATGATATTATTGGCCCTAATGGGACCAACATCGAATATGCCTTATGGTTTAACTTCAAATTATTGAGCAACGAGTAATAGTACAAAGCTCTGTTGGCAGGTCTCTCCCTTGTCAAAGCATTAAATGTTAGCCAGATGGTTGTTCATAGCAACTCTCAACATATTGTCAACCAAGTACTGGAGATATACGAGGCAAAATACCGAAAAATGGTTAAGTATTTAGCCAGAGGAAGAAGATGTTGTTAAACTTTGATGAGGTCAAGGTAAGGAGGATTCTATGATTAGAGAACAAAAGTGCAGATACGCTAGCAAGGCTAGCCTTGGCCAGCAGAACAAAAATTAGGCAATCAGTAATGGGGGAGATTTTTCTTAAGCTGAGTATTGAAGTGGAAGAGACCAAAATAAAAGTTTTCTTAAATTTGAATTTAGGAGCAAGCTGGATGGACCCGTATATAGACTATATCAGAGATGGAAAGATGCCAAAAACTAAGATCGAGAGAAGAAAAATCCGATATTGCGTAGCAAAGTTCACCATCATTGAAAATATACTCTATAAAAGGGGTTTCCTTCTCCCACTCATGCGGTGTTTGCATCCAATCGAGGTTGGCTATATAATCAGATATGTGCATAAAAAATTGTGCACGAGCCATATAAGTGGATGATCCTTAGCCAAAAGTATTATCACCCAGGGATATTATTAGTTAAGTCTCACAAAAGACTTGGCAGAGTGTGTTTTGAAGTGAGACAAATGCTTGCAGTTCACAGGCATCCCCCAACAACCTTACCAACTGCTCTCCCCAATATTGTCTCCTTGGACATTTGCAGTGTGGGGTATAATCCTGGTTGGCTCTCTTCCTAGAGCAAAGGGAAATTTTAGATTTTTATCATCACGATTGGTTACTTCTCCAAATGGGTGGAAGTTTAGGCCATGGTAATGATCCCTAAGGAAAAAAGTTCCTAGTTTATCTTGATAAATATGGTCTATTTCTACGGACGACCAAATACACTGATATTCAATAATAGAAAGAAGTTTAAGAATACATATTTAGAATCCTACTATATAAGGATCGGTATCAAACAGTCCTACTCTTCACATGTCCATCCACAGGCTAACGGGTAGACAGAGGTGACTAATAGGTTGATACTGGATGGAATTAAAAAGAAACTTGAAAATGCCAAAGGGAGATGGGTTGACGAGTTGGATAGTGTCCCGTGGGCACACAAGGCAATAAAAAGAACGCCGATAGGGGAGACATAATTCATGTTAGCTTATGGGTCCGAAGTTTTAATTCCAATGGAGATTGGGTCATCGAGTCATAGGTTCCAAACCTATGACCCTGAAGCTAGTCTAGAAGAAAGAAGACTAGACTTGGATTTAATAGAGGAAAGGCGAGAAGATACGGGATTCAAGAAGTCGACTTACCATTAAAATGTTGTCAAGTTTTACAATAAGAGATTCAAATCATTGCCCATAGCAATCGGAGACCTAGTACTAAAGAAGGTTATCCAAAAGGCCAACAAAATCCATCATAAATGGCATGGACGTTAAAGGATAATGGAAGAGGTAATTTTGGGAACCTATCGACTTGAAAACCTTGAGTGAGAGAAATTTTCTAACCCATGGAATGGGGATCAAGAGTGTGTATTGGTAGTTCATCCCTTTTTTGTTCATAAAAAAATCATAGCCAAAAGGTAATCTTGTTGATTGTATGTAAAGAAATGTGGTTTTATATGAAATACAATGAATTGTTATTTCATCCCTTCTTTATTGAATTTATGTTCCTATTAGGTAATAACCCAAACATAATTTAGTTATGGTGAATAATAAAAACTCTCTCTGTGGTATAAGAGTGCACAAAGAGCCCCAACTCCAACGCATCACTCTAAAAATCATAAGAGGAGGGAGGTCCTTTAACATCATCTTAGTGATGAGACAAAAAAACATCATTTGAGTATGGTGAACTTAAACGCCATTTAATTATGGTGAATAATAAAAACTCACCCTCGATGGTATAAGAGTGCCTAAAGAGCCTGGGCTCGAAGACATCACTCTAAAATTCCGGAGAGGAGGGAGGTCATTTAACATTATTTATTAGTGAGACAAAAAAAACATCATATGAGTATGGTGAACTTAAACATCATTGAATTATGGTGAATAATAAAAAAAATTCTCTCGGTGGTATGAGAGTGCCTAAAGCGTATCGTCTTTAAGGCATCACTCTAAAAATCTTGAGAAGAGGGAGGTCCTTTAACACTATTTTTGCATGGTGAAATTATTAAACGTAGCTTCATTTTATTATGGTGACATATCTTGTCGTGAAAACTATTAATGAAACACTACACTTCATTCAAACACTAAACTTATTCATTTAACGAAATAAATATATCATAGAAGCTATATTAAAGTAGTGATTCAAAGTAAAGAGGTGATTCAGAGTTAAAATTATAGACAAATGTTCGCAAATGTTTAGAAATAACAAGAGAAGAGTTGCAAAAATTAGGCTTCAAAGACCACAGATGATCGCCCATTAAGAGAATCAAACTCAGGAATCAACTACCATAGGCTTAGTGATAGTCGACCCAATCGAATTTTCATTCTGAATGGTCGCATTTCCATCCTCGTCTCCAGCCCTATCGGTTGTATCTTATTCCACCATAGTTATTTCAACCTCCATCGCACCAGTATTATCTATTCCAATTTGCTGAAGGGCTCCGATGCTTGCAGGATCAGCAAAGTTGAAGGAGTTAATAATTCGATCAATAAGGGGTCACTAGCCACCAGCTCAGAACGCTGGTTGGATATTCGGTGACAGACCGTCTTTGCCCCTTTATCCATGTATTATGTGGCATAACTAAATAATTCTTTTGACTTTTTAAAGTCATAAATAGATTTCTTGGCCACCCTCACCTACTTCTTGACTTTAGAGATTTATCTAACTCCTCAATCTTCATTAGGAGCTCCACCTTCATGTTCTGCATACACTCTTTATGGAGGGCCCTTATCTCCTGGGACTTTGTATCGTATTCAGACTTCAGGTTTTCAAGTTTCTCCTTCAAGATATTGACCTGGGCTTGTGCGTCCTCAACTATTTTTTTTCTTTTTAGCCTCAATCACCCAAAGCTGGATGTTGTGAAGGGCAATGACAAACTGCAGTAAAAAGACAATAAGTTAATATGAGACAATAAAATACTTGTTATAATTACCACTACAAAGAAAATATCTTTACCTGAGTTGCTCGATGAAATGCAAAATTGAAGACCTGAGTAGGGTCTTAGGCACCAAAATATCGATTATTCCAGTCTGGGACAATCGAAAGAAGGACGTCATGGTCTCTAAACTAACTCTTGAGCAGAGAGTCATCATTTATGCCCAGCTGGCCGAGGCGAGCTTCAGTCGAGATGTTATCTCGAATTGGGAGAAGGGGATATATTTCCTATTTTGAAAGGTCCTCCTTCCTCTTTTTTATTAAGGAGGGGGGTTGGATGGTAACCCAAGGCCATATTTTCATTTTTTGGACACCTTGTTAGTGTAGGGGCCAGTAGTTGTTGATTTATGTTGAGCGTGTGTCGAATGTCCAGACTTCCCTTATAGGTGGGCAAGCAAGTTGTTCGACATTGGGGAATCTATTTCCCCAAAGAATCAGGAACTCCTTTTGGGTGATCTGCAAAAATAGCACATGTTAAGTATCAACCTACTTAAAGATTAATACAAAAGTTAAATGATAGTAAAATTTGATACAAAGTTCAAAAGAATTGCTTACGAAGTGATACTAGGGGTCCACCCCCATGCCAGTATACTCTATGAGATGAGGGGATATTAAATCCTTAGAAAACTAAAAGACATTCCCCTATCAGTATATCAATGTCTATTCTCGTCTCGAGGTTAAGACCCGGATCCATTTTTGCTGAGACTGACATATGGTCCCACTATCGAGGAACTCTCAGCTCATTTTTAAAAGATGATACTCCTTTGTTGAACTCCCAGTCCCCCGAGAAGAAAAAATAGCGAGGCTTCTTGGCATGGCTGTAGGTTTTGTTAATATGAATAAGTTTGACATTAGGATAACGAGCTATGAAATGGTAATAGCATGGGGTAGCTCTCATAGTGCCCATAATATAACATTCACACAAAATGTCAACCGACATATCCTCCTTGAAATCAATCCTCCAAAGGTTGGAGGCCCCAAAAAGAGTCCTCTAAGGTGTCAGCTAGGCAGGGGCCACGCTGATGGAGGCAAGAATGTCTCAGACAGATGAGTGAATGGGAAGATGAAATCCTATCTAGGACATCTATTCAAAGATAGTAACATCTCTATTATTTTTTTTATCAAAGTCACACTCGTCTTCGAAGGGAACCCTCATGTTTATGGTTGACCTGACCCCAGAAAGGTGCCTCCAGACTATCAGATCAGTTTCACAAATGTCACTGGGTATAGTCGAGGTAACACCTGTGTCCAAGATGTATTGGTCCTCCTCCTCGTTCTCTTCAATAGTAAGAGCCTTGCCATGAGGGTCTCGAGTTTTGAACTCTACCTCAGTTATAGATGAGATGGGCACTACCATAGGAGACACTTTCCTAGAAACTATAATTTTTGGCTTATCATCAGAGATATCATAAATTTTGATCTCAGGTCCCTCCTTTTTTTAGCAGAAGCGGTGTCATGACCATGGTTACTGGACTCGACACTTTTCCCTCATCCACATGACCATCAGGGATCCTCATGGTCACCTCGAAGGAGTTTGATTTAGACCTCTCCCGTCTTGTACATGAGTCCACAAGATGAGAAGGGCTATAACCCTTGGAGGATGGAATGGATAAAGAGTCCTTAGAGGAAAAAGCAGGCATTGAATCACTACTAATGAAAATGATAACTATGGGTTTGTCTAAAGCTGGATAAGTGAGGAGTAATAATAGGTGTTCTATACTTGGCTTCGTCTCTACGTTTAGCCTCAACTTTGGCCCTACGAATCTTTCTTCTTATATTCTCATGAAGGTGAGGAAACTTTTCTCTAAGCTCATAAAGTCTACGGTACATGAAAAATAAAAGTGAAGATTTTTGTGTTTCTAAATGAAGATCAAACAAGGTGGTTTAGAAGGTTTTTGAAAAAACCAGCCAAAAATAGTAAGAACTCCTCTAGCGAGCTTCAACTTAAAAAGTCACCAAAAAACTCAACTTTTGTCCAGAAAACCCTGAAATCGCGTAATTTCAACCCTAAAGCGATATCTAAGCTCCCCACTCTTCTTCCTAAATCACCCTAATTTAAACCACAAATAAGCAGGAATGGTTGCCGAAAAAAACAGAGATGCCAAAAAATGAAACATATAATAAAAACTAGAATCAATGGAGGAAAACAAGCAGGAGGGGAACAAGAAAGTACTTAAAAAGGAGAAAAGGTCTGAAAGAGGAGGTGTAACGCCCTGACTCGGGTTTAAGGGTTACTCATGAGTCAACTCGATCCGACATGAGCGTTAGTTGTGAAGTGCAATGAAAGAACCTAAATAATGTTGTTAGTCCAGTTTTATTTTAATTAAAATTTCACTTGTTAACATGCGATTTCAAGTTTCACAATGAACTACGTGAAGGACCCTTGGGGAGCACCCCGGAGCCCAAGTAACCAGAGTTACTAACGTAGAACATAAATAAAATATACTTACCTCTATAGCGCTTTAAAAATACGAAGCCTCTCCTTACCTATCGTGATAAAGTGGGGATGTGAGCCTATGCCGAGTGGGATTTATGCAAGCAATATAGAAACGAATGGAAAAAACGAATACTCATACGCTAAAACTACATGCATGCGAAAATAAGTACGTATCTACATATTGATACCTTGAAAAATACATTTTTCAAAAAATTAATCAATTTATTTCCAAAAAACATACTTGCCCATATTAATTGACCTTAATCTTATTTAAGATTTTCTTTAATCATAGTTATCATTGTCACTTTGTTTAACACATCCCGTTCAACACTTTAAACCTTCCCACTTAATTTATTAAAATCATTCCTTTACTGGAATTTACCCTTTTATTCATTCCAATACCCTTTAGTATTTTCATTGGAAATCGCCATTTCAACACACGTAATTGCTGTGTTAGAAAATACTTATTTAATGTTTAAAAATCCTTTTCATGACATGTTCTTGTGTTAAGTATGGTTTAACCTTTTAGGTTGCTTAACTCCCATTTATTTACTCCCTTTTACTCTTCTTATTTCTTTACGGACATTAATAGATTTACGCATTTATTTGTCCATTTCACTTTTATCAGAACATTTATTATATTCATTCAAGTTAGGTCATATTAACTCATTTTACTAGACAAACTATTTCTATATATATTCCAAATTTCCTTTATCTTTTCTCAGAACCTTCCAATACCGCATACTTACAAGGGCTCCACACCGACGGCTATGCACACTATATGCTCTGGCCAGTGATTTAGGGATTTTCACCCAAGGGATCTGGGCCCTTCTTTCTTATTCCCGGTTGCATATGAGCCCATATTAATGTTTTTAACATTTTACACATGTCCACATTATTCCATTTCTTTACTTTTACCCGACCGAAGCCAAAACAAAAACTTAACCGTCCATTTTTTCATTAACACTTGAAAAATTATTCCTTTCTTCTTTAAGTCCCTTATCCACACATACGTGATTTATACTAAATCGTTCATGCTTTAGGACTTAACTTATTTTCATACTCATTAGTGTAAAACCATTCTTTAATATTTTTATTTTAGAAAAATGTTCCACTTTAAATAAATTACCTATTTACCCTTTGTTTACCAAACTTGCAATTTAATTCCTTAACAAGTGTTATTTCTCAAAAATGATTGTTAAGTTTCCAACTTAACATTTATATGTAATACCCCGTAATTTTGAGGGCTGTATTTATGAATATGGTATATAATTTTAATAATATTATTATTTTATTAATCGAGATATTGATATTATATTTATTTTTATTTGAAATGAATCAAACATTTAAATTTAAATTGTTTTTGGACATTTTATAATGGTTTAAATATGTAAAGTTGATAATTTTGAATTAAAGGGCAATATAGTAATATGCATTAGCTTAGGCTCCAAACTAGGGTTTAAGAGAGGGTTTATATAAGGAATATTAAGGGTGATTATAAGGAAAGAGAGACTTTTGGTTGTATTTAATTTGAAGAATTGAGATTAGTGGTTTCGTTTATATTGTGGGATTTATTAGATGCTCTATATACATTGTTATTGTGGAATTAGTTTAGTTTTACCGTAGTAGCACGCCGCTCGCTCTCCCCGGGCGCGCGGGGTGTTACATTAAAATACTTAGCCATTTTAACACTTGTTTAATACCACACTTTTGCCAACTTTCGTATTTGTTACTTTAATCATCCTTAACATATGAAATTACACCCTTTACACGAGACTACTTTTTATTTCTTAGAAATTTACATTACTTCCATTTAGCATTAGTAGTATCATACTATAACTTGTTCAATATTTTGTTCCACAAAATATCCATTTTTATTTCAATGTTCATTATTAATCTTACTAGAAAACACACCAAACAATATTATCAACATATTTGTTCCATAACATACTTTTATTTCCCTTTCACTAAAAGTATACTAAAATAACATTTCTCACATTTTTAGTCTATAAAAATGTTTATTATTCCTTTCTACTTAGAATAGACACAAATGCTATATCCTTTTTTTTTATTTCATAAAAATGTCCATTATTTTTTTTACTAGAAATACATGTAAATACCATTTTCTTAAATTTTTATTCCATAAAAATGTCCATTATTTCTTTTTACTAGAAATACACATAAATACCATTTTCTTACATTTTTATTCCATAAAAATGTCCATTATTTTTTTTCTAAAAATACACCATATGGTACTTTCTTACATTTTGTTTCATAAAATGTCCATGAATAGTATTCTGAATTTTATAACACTTGTAAAACACATTTAAACCTTCCTTTAAATGCCCATTTTTCTTTAAAACATCAAGGGTGAATTCAATAAACTCATAAATACATTATAGCCATTTTTCTACACACTCTTACACTCAAACGGTGGAAAATAGTAATCTGAATTTTTGTCTAATTCAAAACCCACTTTAAAATCTTTATTCGAAACCCATTTGTTCATGAAATCATAGACATCAACCAATAAGCTCCATGGATGCAACTATCACAAATCCTACACATATTAAGCCTAATATATGTAAATAATAATTCTAAAATTAAACTCATCAATAAACTTAAACTAAGATTAGTAAATTCCACTTTAAATGAGCTCTAACAATGGTGGAAATGGTGTAGAAGATGGAGGATCCCCCACCTCTAAAGGTGGCCTCAAGAGGATCTCTAAAATCCCTCTAAACTTGACTCTATTGTTTCTCCAAGATTTGCTCCACATATGGATTTATGAAATTGCTTCTCCATCCCCAAGGACACCCTCCTTTTAAACCCCCAACAAATATACCCATAAATAAAACATCATCTTCTTCCTCTAACAAGGTCACCTAGGATTTACTAAGATAACATAAGGTGGTTTGGGGCTTTCTAATGGTGTTTGTAGGTGGTGGAAGTGGTGGGAGTGTGTGTAGAAAGTCTGGGGAAGAAGTGTATTCTCCATGAAAGCTCAAACTAGAGAGAGAGAGAAGTTGAGAAATCTGATGGGTTTGGGTCTCCCAACACACATGATTTTGGTGTCTTATAACCCCAACAACTAAACTCATACCCAAAGAGGAAATCCCAACACTCCAACCATTACCATATCAGGTATAATGTTGTCCATGATCGACAACGCAAGTAATCCAAGGGTTGGGATCAAAATAACATAAAAAAGAGAGTTTCCGCCTTGGCCATATTTGAGACCCGCGGTCGACCGACCCGAGGACCCCGATCGATAGGGACCTATAGAAAAACCATGTTTATTATCTCATGACGTTATTATATATATATATTTGGTACCCTAAAAACTTGGACAAATTATTTTTATAGCCCAAGGAAAACCTTATAAAAATTGAGCAAAGTCATATCATGTTGCGTCGCATACCATCATAATATTACCTTATATTAACCATGTCCATGTCACGCCCGTTCCTCGACCAATTCATGTCGTACTCTACCAACATATCAAGTATAATCATTTCAACCTAAATATCCCTCCATGCGAACCATGCAACATGAGATTTTCCTTTTAATCACTACGTGCGACGTGTCACCTTTATGTATGATTCACCCCCTTTCCTTAAGCATTTGTTGCTCCAATATTTTCCCCGAATAAACTATTCAATTCATAATAAAAATATTTATTTCTAGGCGGGGTATTAGAAACTTACCTCCTTATGGAATTTTGTCCTCGAAATTCTTGGCTTATCCTAAATTATAATTATGTCATCTACTACCAGTTAGCAATCTTAGGGCCTTATCAACACTCTGGTCTAATCCTGGAGATTCAATATCATCAATCATCATTGGTAGTTCACTCACAAAGAACCGTAAGGTCCTTCTTTAAATTCTTGAGCATGCCCAACATGTCTATCTAACAAAACCTCGAGATGTTTTCTATTTACCAAGCATGGTACTATGACCTATGAACTCATCATCATAGATTGTTCTATACTAAGATTCATGACATAATTTTCCTTAAATAAATCGTGGTTCACGCCAAGCCTAGGATGGTATAACCTTAAATTTTTTGGGTAAACATGCCAATGATTGTTAAGTCAGTCACCTTATCACAAAGGTCTACCAGACCGACATATCCTATGAGATCCTTATGCTAACCTATAGTCATCCTAGGTATTACAACGTAAACACATACGAGCGATCACGTCCTCAATCCGTACAATTTCGAACCAAGTGCAACACAACCATCTAATGTCTTACCAAATTCCAATATTCATAATATTCCCAGGTCATAACCTCGGGACACATGACCCACTCGCACTAGTTATGCTGGCTAACTGACAATTATGTTAACCTAAGAAATCAAGTAGTGTATGAAACTATATGCAACTACATGAGAACACATGTACACACAAACAATTGTAGAATAAAAGTTCATCTAAAGAAGAGCACACTCATATGTCGTGACACATTAGACATAACCAGCCTAACCCGCATCACTACTGAGCTACGCAGTGCCACACCCTCATCAAAACTGAACTACAACTTCCTAATATGGGGATCAAAGAGGAAACCAGAAATGCAATGGAGATTGCTACGCCCAAAGAAAAGATATCAAATTCCGATAGTAAATCGAACCACTCGAAATGTGATCCCACAATGTATGCTTGAATTTTATAACTCTTTATCGATACTTGCTATGAACCATAGCCTTTCCATGTACCCTGGGTTGGCCTGCTAACCTTTATGCATCTTACTCAACAATCATCCGTTCATGTTGGGTGAACGAAACACAAATAAGTTTTCTTCGATAAGCTAAAACGCTAGGCTTTCGTCCTTAGGACTAATGCCACTTATCCATTTTCGATAAGCACAACTATTCTAATGAAGGACGAAGTTACTTATCTTGATACTTATCATTAGTTATCAACCTACCATATCTAGGCCTCCAAAATTTTAACACGCGATAGCTAACCTCAGTTTTCGAGATCACTCTTATTAAGTGCACATAGCTTTGGCACTGTTTCAAACATTCAATTCATGAACCATTACTATCACTCTTATCACTTTCTACGTGAGACTAAACCATAATCACCCTAATGAAATCTCATCTTTCAAACATCACTCATACCAAATGATTTCCTCCAACAGAGTCATTACTAACCGCACAGGTAGCACATGTAGTTTCTATAATTATGCCTAGCACTTCTCCCCATATGTTACTTTTAAAAGCCACAACGAACCTCATCGGGTTATAAGTCTCCCAGGTGAACCATATAGAATTGATCAACCTATTCTCGAAATTATCCTCGAAAATCATATCATGATACATGCTCACAAACAAAGACCATAGCATTATCTCCAAGTACTTCTATAAATCAATGAGACCCAAACCTTCTACAATCATCAATGATTTACCATCACTATGAAAACACCAATACGGTAATGATACCCAAATGCATTATGGATAATGACACCACACTCAGTTATCTCTCTAACAACCTGCATGTCTAATATGAGAAATCGCAAGTCATATCATGACCTATGCTACGCAACCTGGGGTCCACCAATACGAATGTGTATCACCACATAAACCTCTATGTAAAAATTATTTTCAAGGGTTTTAACGACAGACACTATTGTCATTGTAATACACGGTATGCAACCTTAAATTCATCATTACTAGGAAGTGTCTACCACCCGCATTAACATCTCACTAGATAAACCTTAGTATACATCTTTAAGGAATTTTTAACATGGCTTCCCGTGATTATTCGTGTTACTTACCCCGAAGTCCACCTCATAAGGAAACATTAATAAATGCACAACGAGTGTTCAACCACGACAACCAAAATTGCCTCATTGTGAAATCATCTCACTACATGTTAATCTACCAGCTAACACAACTATATATATATTGGTAGGATATGGGGCATTGAGCATTGCCTATGAATACTAAGGCCCATGCCTACGAACGCCATATGGGATCCTATCTCTTATTGCCAAACTAAAATCACCAAACTCTAAATTAAAATCATTTAGGTTCTAGTAGGACAAAGGACATTGGGTATTGCTCATGAGGAGCTTCACCCTACTAACACTGCAAGAGGTCATTTTCTAAAATGTCACAACTTAATTACTTAATACTAAGTCACCACAATTATCTAGGTTCACTCATAGGTTACCCCAATCATTAAGATCATCTAAATCCTCACTATAGTCAAGGCACATGAATCGGTACATACTAAACTCAACCCTATAACCAAGGAACCTAATACGTTCTAACCACGAGACTAACTCTTAATAAAACATTACCTAGGTGCATAATACAGACGTCACTAAAGATCCTATTCATCAAATGTTGTATTAATCCTTTAATTACTACTCTGAAGGGTTACCTAAGGTTTACTCCCTTACCACTACAACTCCTCATTGTCACTTACGTGACCCCATACCACAGATGGCCCGTACTTCTAGTCATGGATCATAAGATACATTCATCGGATAACAACCACTAAGGCGCTCACCCTTAAGGATAACATCATATCTTACCAAGACTGACTGTACCTATCCCTATGTGTTTCCTCACACAAATTTACGTATTTATCGAATTTACCATCTGATGATACCAACATTGGTATCACCAGGTCAAAGTGATAAATGATCTCACAACAGTACAACAATGATCGAAATTAGCAATATAACAGTAGGGAGAGAGAGATGAGGAAAAGAGCAAGAACACATGAGTTTACGTGGTTTGGACGGAGCCTACATCCACTGTGCAGTGTGAATGGTGGGTTTTCACTATAATAATGGCACTAATGGCCTGTAAATACAACACTCAATATTTTCTCTCTCACTAAGCAATTTGACAGAGTTCTATTAGGGCTATGAATAATCAATCCTTTACAATATAGAAGATGAAGTGTATTTATAGTTCTTTAGGGGTGTAATGTACCCCCAAGCATATAGTCAACATGTGCATGAGGGGGCTCCCAATAGCTCGTTGACAGATGTCCCTCAAACATGTAACTACTCATGATGCAATATTCCCCCACGTGAGGGGATAATCTTATTGTAATAGACTTTTCCACATGGGATTTGACATCTTGGAACTTTGTATTGCTCGTACTGTAGATGTCGTCTAGAAGGGTCTCGGCCCGGCCGAGTATGAGACTGCTGATGTAGTCTATGATTACATGCTGCAAAATGTCAAGCATGGTCTCGACTGAAGGCGTCAGGCTGAGACGTTCTATGCCAGTCACTACTAGGTGTCGACTGAGAAAGAGGACGAGATGTGTCTTTACTGATGAGATGATCTCCTGTGGTCTCATCTCATAAGATGGCCGAGGATGTGGATAATGAGGCTGACCCTAAAAATCGATTGTGGACGAGTCTTGGGTATGACCTGAGAAGGTTCCTACGGAAACTTGGTTGTGGACACTAATGTCCCTCGTCCTAGGACCAGGGCACACTTGGTCATATCAATCACCCTCTAGACCTTAGCCATCTATGAGAAGAGGTGGCTGAGGGGTATGAATAGAAGTAGTCTTGATGAGACATTTTTGAGGTGTCAAAGGTTTATTACTTATGGGATAGGAGAGTGACACGTGTCTCAGTTCTAATTGGGTAGCGTCTGATCCAAGTTTTTTCAAAGGCTGGGCACTTAGTGATGATACGAGAAATCGGCCATAAGACGTTCTCATACCAGCAGGTCAAGAGTGATGTGCGTGTTAAACAAATAAAGCAAGCAAATAGAAAGAAGACAAGGTATAGAGTGATTCAGCCTCTAAAATAGGCCTACGTCCACTGTGTTGCTCCGTTCTCATAATGTGCGTTGCATTGTACAATATAATCATGCCTATAGAGGCGTACGAGTATGAGAATAAAGGAGAGTACATGACAATATCAGAGATTTCGGTGAGCCCGTGAGGTGGCTGTGATGCAGATCCTTAGCCTCCAAAGCCTATGTTGGGGTGATGTAGAGAGGATCTGTGTTGTAGTGCCTCAGGTGTGTGTGGAATCCATCCCTCTCTTCTAGGTGAGGGTCCTCTATTTATGAGGAAATGTGTTGAGTCAGATGCCCTGAGTACGTGGCGTATACCGAGTTTGCGGCGGTTATGGATAAAGGGGGGTGTGGCCTGCAAGGCAAGCAGTGTTGCAAACTGGAGGGCCGCGCACCCTAAGGTGGGATGCCGCGGCCTATGATGGAGAGGGCCGCACCCTAAATGAGTTCTGGCCGCGCCTTGAGTGAGGTTAGGCCGCGCCCTCTATGAGAGAATACATCCGCGGCAGGGTGATATATTTGTACTATCAATAAGCCCCCAAGCCGTAGTGCCAAGGGAGATCAATTGGGACTGCGGCTAAGTAGTCTAGGTGTCGCGGCAATACCAAAGCGACGATTCATCTTCCGCGCTCCCTTATATAAATTGTTTCTGGCCGTGGACTTCATTACATTTCCAAAACTTTTGAGAGCACATCGAGAGTGAAACTCTGCACTTTCTTCCTTGCTCGTTCCGACGACTTTCCGAGGCGGCGTGTGGCGGTTCAAAGTGGTCTGTAGCTGATCTTTGCAACTTTCTTCATTTCCAGGTGATTTTCTTCATTTGCTAGAAATCTTTGCGACTTTCTTCATTTGCTAGAAATCTAGGGTTGTATTTGTTCATTTTGCTTTTTCCACGTATGCTGCATATGAAATACGTATAACTGTTCTTGATGTTCATGATCGAACACTCCGTATTCTGTGTGTTTGATTCTAAAAGTGATTAGATTTAGGTAATCAACTTGTTTAGGATAGAGGCCGCGGTATGGTAGGATTTCAATAATCATTTCCGTGAACTGGTACAATACTTCTGCGTAATACCGTGCCAAATGGCCGCGGTCCCTCAAGCTATCATCCGCGGCATCAAATCACCACCCTTGGTAGTCTCGGAGTAGCCTTAAAACTTTCATGAACCCAAGACGTTCATGTTAAATAACTATAGCTGTTGCTAGTGCATAAAGAGTGGACTGAAAATTTAGGAATGGCCGTGGCCAGGAACGCCCTAAAAGCAATTCTATCTTATTACCGTGACATTCTATGTTCCTCTGATATGGATGTGGTCGCGGCTTGTTGGGACAGTACGATCCCATTAGACATTTTTTGATTCAAAAATACCCTTCTGCGGCTTCTTGAAGTCTTACAAATCATACTGGCTGCGGTGCCTAACTTTGAACTCTGCTTTTCAGGTACCGCTACAGCCATATGAGCTTTGACCCAGACGAGTTCCTGAGAGGCTTTTGGGAAAAGCATTTTGGGACCTCTCCCCCCGAGCTTACTTTTGTGCCCCCTCTAAGATCAGTTGGGCCCTGCAAACTAAAAGATTGCCCGAACTGCATGATAATCGAATCAGACTCCACGAACTCTGCATCTGGGAAGGATTCCCAATCTCCGCCGATGGAAGAGGAAGCCAACTCAAGTACACATCCAATGGGTGTAGGAGAAAATGCCGCGACTGTTAGAAATAACCCAGGAGGAAAATCAGGGATGGCTGAGAGACCCCTTGCCGCGCTTGATATCCGTGGCTCGATGACCCAAGATTGGGTCGAGCAGGTTGCTGAGGCCTTCGAATTTCTAGAAAATTTGATGTGCTCGGTCCCGGCCGTGAACCAAAGACCGTGCACAGTTATATCCGATGATGGAATTTTCTTCCCGCTGCATGCCTTCATTTACGGGCTGCGGCTACCAGTCCCAGTTCCTATCCATCGCCTTTTTCAGGCAATGAACCTGGCCCCGGCACAGCTGGACCCTAATGGTTGGAGAGTCATTCTTGCTACAATTGTCCTCTGGGATAATTTGTTCAAAAAGGACATCACTCCCGCGGAGTTCTTTCACTTCTACCGTCCAAAGGAGAACACAGTGAAATTCGCGGGGTATTATTACCTCTCTAGCCGCGGCAGGGACGAGGCCCTTTATACTGGGAGACCAACCAGTGTGAAGAATTGGAAGGGGAAATATTTCTACGTCTCCGGTGAAGGCTGGGAGATGTATCCCAAGGAGAATGAAAGAGAGATAACATATAAAATGCCGCGGAAGTGGGGTTCACCCTCAAAATTAGGTATAAGATTATAGTCGCGTCCTTTTTATTTGACATGTAACTTCCACTAACCTGAATTGTCTTTTCTTTCTGCAGCCCTTGACAATCTGCAACTGAGAAAGCGACAGGAACAAAGGGTTACTGAGGCCGCGGAAGTTTCTGCTGAACACAAAAAGTTCAGCACACTTGTAACGTTAGCAACCATTTTTGAAGCAGGATTTTCCCCAAACAAATCCATTCCTCAACAAATGGGTGCGGAAGGTAACTAACTGCACCATAATTTTTACTCCGCGGTAATTTATTCTCTTGAACTCGAACTCATGCCATTCCTTTTCAGGCGAAGAAGTTGAGAGGGAGTTGCTAGCGGCGCAGCTAGCAGAGATGGACGAGGACGCAGTCGTCCTAAATAATACTGCGCGTAGCAGGAAGAGGAAAAGGTCCAAGGCCAAGGGACCTGCCGTGGCCCCCTCCGAAGAAAATAATGCTGCCCCAGCCGTGGTCGCTGCCGATAAGGCTACTGATCCTATCGCGGATCAGATGGTCAATGATGAAAACACTGCAAATCATTTTGATGACGATATAGGGGAAAAATTGGCCGCGGCTGGCCTAATGTCAACTGAAGTGCCCCTTCAATAATCCTCTCCTCCACCGCCAACTATAGTGGCGGTTAATGCGAACTTGCCGCCTCCTCAATTCCGCGGAGAGTCTGGGACAGATGGTAGACCAAGGCCTCAATTAAGGCAGCCTGACCCAAATTCTTCCTGGGACACTACCGCAAAGGCTGCGCGGAGAATGAAGCGAGCCTTGGATGTCGCGGACCTTGAAAGGCTGGTTGGAGAAGATCATAAAATCTGGAGGACTGTGGCCTACATAGCCTTCTTAGGGTACGTACTAGTTGTCATTTGACTTTGCATCTCATATTTTTCCATATTTTCTAACGTCGTTTCTTTCAGGCCGCGGATGTTATTGTGGTCCAGAAGAGAAAGTACGAGGCCTTATATAGGTTGAAAGAGGCCGAGAAGAGTGCACATACCGCGGACTTGCAAGTTGCACGGACTTCTGCTTTTAAGGTGGGGAAAAATTCTTCTGCCGCGGCCCTTCAAGCAACCCATGTAGACCTTGAGAAATCCGTCAAGGCGAGGGAGGAAGTGGAGGAGAATTTTAAATAGGCCGCGGAATCCCTGAAATCTTCGTAGGCCCAGACTGCGGAGGCCGCCCGTGTTACGGAAATTTCAAATGCCAAGCTTGCCTTTCTCCAGCAGAAATATGAGGAGCTAGAGGCCAAGTCCGCCCGGAAAGATGAAGATCATGCCGCGGAAGTGAAAAATTTGGAAGAAGATCATGGTGACGCCCTCCAGCTAGCAATAGATCATGCCGTGGAGTCATTCAAAGGATCCAAGGATTTCTTCCTTATCAATAACAGGGCATACCTCCGCGGCTAGTAGGAGCTGCGGTAAAGATTTATCAGGAGGTTCCCTGAGGCCAAGGAGGATGTCCTTTCCTGGAAGTTAAGTGACGCCGAACATCAAGAGTGCATCGCTGAACTAAAGGCCACGGCAGAAGAGAGGGCAAGGCTCAGGGTCGAGGCAGAGGCAGAAGCCGCAAAAGGAGAGACCGAGACTGCCGCGGGCGGTGAAGACGGTGATGATGATGATTATGCAGCCTCTTGAACTAATTTCTATTGCATCATCAATATAGGGCTGCGTCCCTCCCTTTTATAATCTTTGAACTTCTTTTGTGGCTGCGGCCTTCATTATGTAATCTATGGCTTATTAATACCAAGGTTGCGGCCATATTTTTACCATTACAATTGACTGCTTAATGTATTCCTTGCTCTTTTATATTGCATGACTTACATTACTTCCTATAATGAATTATTGTACGTTACTGCCTCATCTCTGAAAATGCATCCGCGTCCCGACAGACGTAACATTTTAAGTCCGCGGTCAGAGGTCGATTTCGTAGTTTGATTTTTTATCAGTGTCTACGTCCATACAAATGGTGTTAAATCCCTGACATCGACTGCTGCATCACGTCAGCTGTGTACAAGCCGCGGCTCGTTATTATGTCGCGTCATGTAAACATCTTTGCCTGATTATCGCTGATAGGATTTCAAGGCTGGCACTTGCTAATTGCATGGATCTCCACCTGCTTTCATTGCACCCGGTTGTCTGAACCGTTTATCTTTTATTATCCCATAATAACCAACATGGAATATGCGGAGAACTCTTTCCTTAGACTTGGTACAACTGATTCTCTTCTACCGTAGCATTCGACATTGTAGCTTTCTCATGCTTCAAGATGTTAGTGCCTTACCATTTTCATGAATGAGTGGCTCCTAGGGCTCTGTAACCGTACCGGTGGGATGCGACACATTTCTGGTTTATCTGAACATTGCGCCTCTGTAGACATATGTTGGAGTTTCCAAGTCTTATTGGGATGGGTCATGTCACCAAGCCCTAACATGCGAGACACTATCAAGCCTCTCCAGGATGGGTTATGTTATTAAACCACCCACAGCTAATATGCGAGACACTATCAAGCCTCTCCAGGCTGGGTTATTTTATTAAGCCACCCACAGCTAATACGCGAGACACTATCAAGCCTCTCCAGGATGGGTTATGTTATTAAGCCACCCACAGCTAATATGCGAGACACTATCAAGCCTCTCCAGGCTGGGTTATGTTATTAAGCCACCCACAGCTAATATGCGAGACACTATCAAGCCTCTCCAGGTTGGGTTACGTTATTAAGACACCCACAACTACTGATGTATAGAGAGTAATCCTTGGCTAGATAGTATAAGCCTCCCGGCCCGATGACGCATCCCAAAGCTAAGCACGGGCATTGTAAGGCCCCGTGACTAATGAAAGCTCCTTTAGTCTTCAGATGCTTTCATGAATATTATCATCATATGATAAGATGTAGTTGCACATATATAAAGGTCGTAATCCCTCCATATGCGCATCCCGAAATAATAATAATAATCTTCCGAGATAATTTGTTATCCTTCTTCTGGAATCTGTTTAAGACACAAAGTCTTTTTGTGAGATAGCAGGTTATGAAACCAAGAGAAATATCAGATATGGAAAAATTTGCTAATTCATATGTTTATATATGTCTGCTTCAGCTAATGACTTTGTTAATAAAACATAAGGTCTTAAGTATTAAAGCTACAATTGAGCTTCATAAAACATAAACATAAATAGTTGAAATTGGAAAGACTAAGGATGAGGTGCGGCATGCAGCCTTTGTCAGGTCCGGTTGGGTCCTTCATGCATTCTTTAGGAATCGCTGCAGCATCCCTTGCCAAATTAGCCTTTCAACTTTGTCTTTCAGAGCATAGAATTGCTTTGTGTCATGGCCATGGTCTTGATGGAATTTGCACCAGGTAGCTTTGTTCCTCTTGTGGGGTGGAGCTCTCAACTTTTTGGGCCACCTCAAAAGCTTATCCTCTTTGATGAACTCAAAGATCTCTTCAATCGAGAAAATCAACGGAGTATTGATACCCGACTTCTTTTCTGATTTCTCTGCCCTCCTTTTCTGACTCCTACTGGTTGATTCCGCGGCTTCTTTAACTGCCGCGGCAGACAAAGCTTTTTCCTCCGAAACTGCGCCTATATTTTGAGAGGCCGCGGCCTCTAACATTAGCACCCTATGTGTTAGGTAATTGACCTGGGTATGAAGTGAGGCATGGCTGTCATAGAGGTGATTAAGGTGATTGTACAGTTGCACAATCTCATCCTTGGCTTCTTCACTCTGGCCGTATCCTCCTTCCATTTCTGCTCTTGTTAGCCTTTATAAAGTATATAGAATCTGAGATGAAACTAACAGAAGTGAGTGATCACAGGAATATTGAGAAGGGGAGCTTGAACTGCTCCATGATATGCTGAGGAGGCCACGACAAGTATGGCACACAAGTGTACTGCCGTAGCCCTTTAATGTTATTCACCAAGGTCGAGCGTAAGGCAACTTAAGTCCTTCCCATGATGATTTTGAACTGTCGTAATAGATCCGCACCAGTGGGGGTCGCGGCCTGAGATATTGTTGATCTTACAGGCCGCACCCCTATCTAGGCAGGGGAAAAATCCAAACTGATGTCCAAGACAGGAACTAACATTTTCTCCCTCAATTACGCGAGGGAAACCTACTAGGGTCCATTGATGAGAGAATTCCCTTGCGGTGCGCAATATGGCACAACTTTAATGATAACCCCTAAATCATAGGTAGATGGCAATAAAAAATCGGAGTAAATATAGCCGTTCCCTAATCATCCACATTTTCAGGACTAAAGCCCACCATGCCTTTTAGCATTATCTAGATGGAGTGATATCACAGGGGTATGTAAAATAGATCCAAAGTTATCAAATGAGGATCCAAAGACAGATCTAGAAATATAAAATACACGTTGAAGGGGGCGAATGTAAAGCGGAGCCCAATAACCAGTAACCGACCCGTGAGAAGATGATCCATAGGACCCTCAGGGGTCGAATAAGGTGTTTAAGAACTCATATGTGTAGAGAAACAAGATTGAAATACCTGTTTTCCCACAGACGGCGCCAAACTGATGATCCGAGAAATCGGCCATAAGACGTTCTCATACCAGCAGGTCAAGAGTGATGTGCGTGTTAAACAAATAAAGCAAGCAAACAGAAAGAAGACAAGGTATAGAGTGGTTCAGCCTCTAAAATAGGCCTACGTCCACTGTGTTGCTCCGTTCTCATTATGTGCGTTGCATTGTACAATATAATCATGCCTATAGAGGCGTACGAGTATGAGAATAAAGGAGAGTACATGACAATATCGGAGATTCCGGTGAGCCCGTGAGGTGGCTGTGATGCAGATCCTTAGCCTCCAAAGCCTATGTTGGGGTAATGTAGAGAGGATCTGTGTTGTAGTTCCTCAGGTGTGTGTGGAATCCATCCCTCTATTCTAGGTGAGGGTCCTCTATTTATGAGGAAATGTGTTGAGTCAGATGCCCTAAGCACATGGCGTATACCGAGTTTGCGGTATTTTTGGATAAAGGGGGTTGCGGCCTGCAAGGCAAGCAGTGTTGCAAACTGGAGGGCCGCGCACCCTAAGGTGGGATGCCGTGGCCTATGATGGAGAGGGCCGCACCCTAAATGAGTTCTGGCCGCGCCCTGAGTGAGGTTAGGCCGCGCCCTATATAAGAGAATACATCCGCGGCAGGGTGCTATATTTGTACTATCACTTAGGATTTTGTGCCCTCAATGATGTGCCTTGGAACTCACACTTAATCATTACGAGGTTTAAAAACAGTTCAAACCTTATTTTTTCCACTTTCTTCATTTTGCACGTATTTTCTCTATCTCTCTCTCTCTCTAGAATATCCAACTTTCTAGAAACCGGTCCTCTCTCTCATTTTCAGGCATTCTTCAACCTTACTTAAGGTTTTTTTGATAAGATTACCTAATAACTAACCTCCTTTCTTTTCCTTGTGCATATTTCCATTGATCTTTCCTTTGATTTATGTTAGTTTTCTTCTTGTTTACTTTTTCCGACGATTTTTCATACCTCTGGCAACCCCCACTGGTGTCCATAGCCCTTTTGGGAGTGGTTTGTGCTAGGCTTGTAGTGGTCTTAGGGTCTCTCACCGTTTCACTGGTAGTTTCGCCTCTTAGGCACTTTTTTGGCATAGCTCCGGTCATCTTCTCCACCAGCCTTATTTCTTAGTATTGATTGTTCTTAAGCAAAATGATTAACCTTCCAACCTCAGATCTTTAAGTCAACAAAAGTCAAACTTGAATCTTGTTTGCCCCCATTTTCTATTTTTCAGCCAAGTTGAGTCTCATTTTGTTGATGTTATGGAAGTTATAAAAACTAGCCAAGGAATTTCCCCGCCTCACAGAGAGGTATTTTCAAGAAATTAGGAGGGTAGAGGTTGAGGAAGGCGAGAGGCGTAAAGCCGAGGCATTTCCTATTTTTTTTATTTATCCTCCCCCACTGGTTGTTATTCGTCCCTAAGTTATTGAGCTGAGTGACCTTATGTCTAAGTCATCTTCTTCTGCAGACGATAATATGTTTATATCTCAGCCGATCGAGAGTGTTAATTCTTATGAGGAAGCTACGACTTACACTGCATCCCAGGTTGAAGGGTCTGAGGTGGACGAGGCTTCTTCTTGTGCCTCGTCTTCTCAAAAGGCCGAGACATCAGATCAATCTAACTCCATACATATACTTAAGCCTACTGTCACCATTCCACATCCGATAGATGATATTCCTCTCTCAAACATGACGAGAGCTGAGTTTGTTCCAAAATTCCCAAGTGGTGATCCTAACAATCCCCAGGTCAAGACTCCAGAGTATAGTGGTGAGGAGAGTGAACTTGCCACCTCTATTTTTGAATCCTATGAGAGCACTGTCTTTGAGGTCGACCTTCTAGTTTGGAGATACCTTTATGGTATAGGGCCCTCCATTTCTATGAGGAAGCCCCTAAGATAAAAGAGCCTTTCATTGCCGACATGGTGAGGTTTGCGTCTATGACCAGATGTTCAAGGTTGGCTTCTGACTACCTATTCACCCGACTATCCGGGCCATCATATCCCATTTAGGACTTGCCCCCTCTCAGATTTCTCCTATGACAACTGCCTAATTAAATACCGGGTGATCAACCCTTTATTAAATAAATCAAAATATCCAGTTGCTTCAGAATATGCATCACTGTCGAAAACTTTAATTAAAATACTAACCACCTAATATTTAAAAAGGTTGATGTCAAAATTTTATATTGTAATTAATTTAAAACCAAATTCACGAATAATTAACATTCACCATCCAAACCAAACCCATATGAAAGGAAATTACTAAAATAATAAATGCAACTGGAGTAAACACATCCAGTCTAAGTATCAAGTATAATAATCCAATCGAAATAGTCCAACCACTGAACTGAGTAAAAAATAAATCCATAAACCTCCGACTGTCTAATAGAAAGGGGCAACATGCCCTAAAAGAAGTAAATAGCTCAAAATGAAGAAATGGTAAATATGGTGGCGTCTACTACCGAGGTCCTGTAACTTCCACAGCAACTACAGCATGACAAATGAATGGAACTCGTATGCTTGGTGTCCATGTGGCTGGGCACCTAAAATAATTTGACAAAAGAGAAGATATTTGCAAGAGACTGGTCAGAGCCCGAGTGTAAAACATTGAAATTTTTAGCAAGTATTGAAATGTTGTAGTAAAGGAAATAATCTGCTCATGTTAGCTTTTTGAACACTCACTTGAGATTCTCACCTCTCAACTAATGTGCACGCTTAACGCACCTCTAAACCCATTAATTATTCTATCATCTAGCTAGACTATAGACAAAAATCCTTCTAATCACTACCCACAAAACCAACCCGTATTTTCTATACAACACTATATCAAATTTTTTCACGAGTGTTATCGCAATTTGGGAAGTATTTATAAATCACTTTAAGTGCTCGCTCACTTAAGTTAATAAGATACTTACATCATTATATATTATATCCACATACTTTCACACATCAAGTATCATATATATATATATATATATACACATCATTATATATTATATATACTTAAAAGGCACCCCTAGACCTAGCTATTGTGTCCTCATACTCTGCTATCAAGTCCCAGTACATCTCGCACTGAATAAGGACAATTGGGTTCGGAATCTCCCACGAACCATAAATTTCAAAACACACATATTGGAGGCGAACATAGTTCGCCTATGGGCTACGCACATACCTACGCACCCATATGACCGTCATCACTATCTTTCTCAGATAGTCCGTACCTAAGTTCCATGCTCTGTGGTACCAGTCAAATATCCCCTCGAAGGCTCCTCAAGCTAGGACTATCCCCTTTTCACAACCTCTAGTGATAGAAAGTATGTTAGGTATGTCATACACAAAATCAATATCATTATAGGCATTCATGTAACCTATCAAGTCATTAGGTATACACACAACCCGGATAGTTAACTCATATATAGTATTTCTCTCATTACTACTTACATCACACATAATAGATTATGAATAATCTCTCGCTCGTAACTCTCAGGGATAGCTCATCGCTCCAATTATGATAAAGTATCATACCTATTATATTACCCACCGATTCTGTTCTAACACGATCTCAATTGTACTGCTAAACATCACTTTAGCTAAACATGCAACCCAGGGTGTGAAATAGAAGAAATTTCACAGAAACTGGAACTGTAATTCGAACCAGAAGCTATGTAGTTTGAACGAGATAGCATGTCGTTAGAACGACATATCATGCGACACTAGTTCTCGTTCGAACCAGACTCAATCTCGTTTGAACGAGATTGAGCAGTTCCATCCTAACTTGCACCTTCTACGTTCACCCATAAACAACCCTAAAATCTCTATAAATCAGTCCCAACCTTCCTACATTCAATTCCAATTCACTTTTCCACATAAAAGGATGATTTATAACATCTTAAACGCATCAATTCATGATTAATTAACCACTAAATCCCAAATCCCCAATTTCAGTTTCATAGAACCCTAATTCATAAAGTTTTAAATTAAACCTTCTAATCCCAGATTTAAATAATCAATTATCATCACACATTCGTGGTTATTCATTTAGTTACATGGAAAATCCATCTCTATGTCAATTCAACTCCAATATATCCCTTAATCATAAATTTCTCATCAATTTACATGCAATTCAAGGGGGTTTCATTATCTACATTATAATGAACACATTTAATAATGAAAGAACAATATTTAAACACTTACCTTACGAAATATGGTCTGATCCTTTGGTGTTGTTGGAATATTTTCAACCCTCATTCTTCGATCTACGCGATGGTTGTCACGGTGATGGAAAAGGTGCACTTGCGATGGCTTTTCCCTAGACTTTCCTTCCTCTTTCTCTCTTTTTGGTCTCTCTTTGTGTCTAATTTTTTTTCTCACGACAGATAACCTAACATAACCCACATAGGAGATCTTTTATTTCTCCAATTTTCATCCTTTAATTTAATTTAAAAATACGATTTTCCAAAATACCCTTTCGGGGTGCCGGTTCGGCCTAAAATGGTGCCGAAACCCAAACTAACCCCCCGGGTAGACTTTTCTAACTATCTAGACCCTTACAGACTCAACGACGCACTCAAAATGACCATATGAGCAACTTATAAATATTTTACTTTTTATTTCATTAATATAGTCCCAACACGACAGACGCGTGCATCCCGACGTAATTTCCATAACTGTCGTATTTTTCACTCACGACAACTTTAATATTTACAATAATCATATATTAATTTACTCAGTAAGTAATACTCATCATAATTCTCACCAATAAATACTATTTCTCGTCACGCTAGTAATCATTAACCTAAATCCGTATTAATTATAAATAAATTTCCCCATTTAAATTAATTAATCCTATTCCCATAATTAAAAGAAAATCTTTCAAAAATACAGGGTATTACATACTTTGCCCCTAATAACGAAATTTCTTTCTGAAATTTAGATACCACCGCTACTAAGACTGAGGATCTTATAACACCGTATCCTCTAGTACTCAAAACCACTTCAAAGTAAGGCTTGATCACTATAGTCCCAGCTTCATAGCAAGCTTGTTTAACTTTCTTGATACTAACATTCCTCATTAGTTATAAGGCCACACCTCAATAATGGCACCTCACATTGTGCTCCTACCAACTACATTTTAATAAGACGAGCCTATACATCATTGGCCCTATTATCTCAATATTATTGGAAGGTTGCACATCACTACGTGCCAACTTCCTGTATTCATCTAAACACAAAACTCCCATCCTAAGAGAAACGATATGAACATGTGAGAACTCTTGTCAGTCCTTCAAATCTTGGTTCCTGGAGACATAACTCTTATTATAGTAAAAAACCACCCAAGACCATTTGTGGTTATTCCACTTTAGTCATCGGACTCTAACTCACCAATCCAATTTTTTTTATTATTCGTTCACCTCTAAACCACCAGAGGGAGAATGGTTAAGGTTTTTCCACACAAAATCGAAATAAGCACCTGGTTTATAACAAATAGGCATGAGTGTTTACACACAACTCTACCATTCGGTAATATCTTCTCCTTATTACCGTACTATACTTCACTTACCATTTATATCAGCTCTGGGAATGAAATAATCACAGTGATTCCAAAATCACACTCATACCTTCACTAGTTGGCAATCACCTTTCGCTTACTCCTCGGGCTATAGGTGATATGACCTGCTCAAAACAAAACGTCATCTCCAATGCTTCTTAAAATCCCATATTTTAGGTGGGGTTCAAGGATCTCATCCTGGTTCACAACAATATTGGACAGGGCCACGAACCGGCGTGATCCTTCTTTTTAAAGAAAGACTGGGGTCACACTATCTGATAGTGTAACTCACCCTAAAGGAATAATAATTTCTTCGTTTTTGGTCAACTTGTTCCACACATTCGAAGGAAATCGTGACCTTATCTTGAGGTCGGCAACCCATCAACGAAAATTACCAGCTTGACTTCCCCCTTCCACTACTGGAATCATTACAAAGTTTTCTGGTTGATCATCTTGCTTCAATCGATTTCTATCTATGAATGGTGCACGTAAGGACTAATCACCGTGTCCCTCTCAACACTGAATTTGACTTATATCGTCTCACATTAAACGGTACTTAATACTCCCCTTCTTCCCTCGGGTATACCAAAAATTCTTACGCTCAAGTCACTCTCAACATTTGACTCGGTCGGATTTCACTCCAAATATTCATAATAGTTATGTTTTTCTCTTCTCAAGAGATATCCATTTTTAAATGGCTTCTCACAGCCTTTCAACCAAATTCGGGTGTGCTACTCTGATCGCACACTTGTGTACGAATTATCGTCCTTCCCACATGACACTTAATCCACTATACCACTTCCACTTCGTTATGTCAGCTCCACAGGCATATATTTCACACATCCATTCCCCCATACCTTTAACTCGGACGATTCTGACATCAGCTAACGAGGGTGCCCACATACCCTATAAATTGCGCGTACTTGCGTAAACATTACATATGCTTCACACCTAACACCCGATTCTTTATTGCCCCTGCATTCTCAACGTGGAACCACCCCAAAAATTAAAATTTTAAAATCTCCTTAACATCATTCCACTCTTCAAGTCGTGGTGATAAGCAAAATTTTTAATACTTCCTCACCGCACAACCGGCTCCACTGACCTTATATCGTAATATAACTTCCAACTTACAGATATGACTACATCCTTCTATAATGTCTGAGGTACCAGAATCATGGACTAATGACCAAACATCTCCTACTTCCAGACTTACGCTAAGTTTCATGAGCGGTAAGTCTCACAAAGCGAAATCCAAATAAAGAACCCCCCGGTACACTACTACCTAGCATTGTCTTTCATCGAAATCCGTTAGGGCCCTCTTTCCACAACATGTACCCCTAAATTTCTGTCTCTTGACATAAAAGCTATAAATCCTCCTGCAATTACATTTAAACAAGGGTATCCCCCCTCAAATGCACTATCACTCAACATTAACGCTCATCAAATTTCATAAATCTCGAACACAACTGGGACTCTAAAATTCTTGTCCTTAGACACATAAATATAAATCTCAACTCCCACGTCTCTAAATGAGTGATATAACAAAAATCTCCTCCTATCACTAAGTCTTGAGCGTTAAACATGATAATAAGCTAAATCTCTCCGCTCGACAGGAAGCCTAATACACCTTGAAACATATCAATAAAGTCCCTACACACCTGGATAAAACATTTAGATACAACTGCACTCTTCGAAGTCCCTATAACAAGATAATATAGATACCAGCTCGACCTTGTCGCAAATGAGGCATCACCAAAACAACACATCCTATCCTAGAGCAACAACCCCTGATAGCCTTTCAATAACTGCCCACTATCGTTCAAACCATTACTATAAAGCCTTATCCAGGATAATGCCATACTTGTATAACACGTCACTAAAATGAGTAATCTCAACAAAATACATACCACTATCAATACACTTGCTCGCCCGCGGGTGACACCAGATATAACCCCTCTTTACCGAGGAAAACATACACACAATAATAATGTTATCGATATATGCACTAACCTCATCTCACACGAAACTCTTGGGAAAATCAAAGTACCGTGACTAATTTACCGTGATTCATTTGAGTCACATAAAACATACCTCCTCCTCCAAGGATAAAATTCATATTTTCTACCTGACCAATAACCCTGGCTGCTCAAATGGTTCCCGATCACAACACGCTTGTCCGAACCAAAATAAAAACTACTTTAATCATTGCCCTTACTAGGCACCATACTCTTGTTCCTTTACTCGCCCCAGGAAAAACTAATGCATGTGGTCCTACTCTTCACAAAATACTTATATGTATAATTCACTTATTCCTAGCCATAATGACCATATTAAGGTTGCCCTTTTCTTGAACTCTGGGAGTCTGAAATCTAATGGCTACCCCCGTTGTTCCCTTAGTTCTGCTGGTCCTAAGGAATATACTATAGCCTCAACAACCCCACTAGAATTCACATCACTTGGTAAGAATTTTTCAATCTGAATCATTTAAATGGGTCCCCTGATGGGTCTCCCCCTCATGGTGCTTCACTAACACGGTTCCACCCAGTCTTACTCTCTGACTAAAATTTTCTATTCTTTTAGCTGTCCACACAAAGAAACTTTAACATCTCTATTAACAAAACGCAACATTATCACCATCTGCAGCGACCGTCCAAGCAGAATGCCCATTAAGTGTTGGCAACTCTTCTTATGAGTCAATTTCTCACTTAAAATCCTCTTTTCCATTGTACCTACTTCATCTAGTACCAAATTCTCTAAATAATTAATTCATTTTCACAAATGGACCTCTATCCATCCCACTTGTGATGAGTTTAGAACAACGTTCACATCTTATCCTAAACATGTGGTAAAGGAACTTTTGGTCAAACTGTACCTACGATCCTTCCATTGACATAACATTCCAATTCTAAATGTGGTGGTTGACTCCCACTATTTTTAACTTTTCTCCTACGAGGCAAGAAAAATTTTACCCTAAATTTTCACTTTCGATTAACCACTCTTCGCATTGATATTTAACTTTCGTTGGCTAATACACACAATCTCTACATTTCTAGAATTCCACTGATAGTCCTCTTCAAAGGCTAATCTGACTCTCTCCCATTCCAACCACGCTGGGTGAGTCTAATTTGGTGCCACTTCCTACTATAGCGGTACTTGAAAATTATATGTTGCACCCTAGTAGATTTTACGGTCCTAACCTTCCGTGCCATAATTGGGGTGACCTAAAGTACGGTCACCATCCTTGAAAATACTCCATAACCTCAACTAAACCATGCCTCATGATGTCCTCCCAACGTCCCTCGCCTGTGATACTTCATTATTTTGCAAACAAACACACCATAACATAAATAAGATTCACTAATATATATGTTATAGCAGGAGAATGAAATCTGACCTTAGGAATCAACAATCCTCAACATAGGGCACTATATCAAAGAAAGTTATGCTGGAAGAATAATAAGCCATATAGATCCTAAGGACTCTAGAACTCGATGCCCTGATACAACCTGGACACCCCTCCTAATTAAATACCGGGTGATCAATAATTTATTAAATTAAATCAGAATATCCAGTTGGTTCAGAATATGCATAACTATCGAAAACGTTTATTAAAATACTAACCACCTAATATTTAAAAAGGTTGATGTCAAAATTTTATATTTTAATTAATGTAAAACCAAATTAATGAATAATTAACATTCACCATCCAAACCAAACTCATATGAAAGGAAATGATAGAAAATATATATATGCAACTGGAGTAAACACATCCAGTCTAATTATCAAGTACAATAATCCAATCGAAATAATCCATCCACTGAACTGAGTAAAAAATAAATCCATAAACCTCTGAATGTCTTATGGAAAGGGGAAACATGCTCTAAAAGAAGTAAATAGATCGAAATGAAGAAATGGTAAATATGGAGGCGTTTACTACCGACATCTTGTAACTTTCATAACAACTACAACACGGAAAATGAATGGAACTCCTATGCTTGGTGTCCCTGTGGCTAGGCACCTAAAATAATTTGACAAAAGAGAAGAGATTTACAAGAGACTGGTTAGAGCCCGAGTGTAAAACATTTAAAAAATTTAGCAAGTATTTAAATGTTGTAGTAAAGAAAATAGCATGAGCAGGTTATCTTTTCGAACACTCACTTGAGATTCTCACCTCTCAACTAATGTGCATGCCTAACGCACCTCTAAACCTATTAATTATTTTGTCATCTAGCTAGACTATAGACAAAAATCCTTCTAATCACTACCCGCAAAACCAATCTGCATTTCCATACAACACTATATTAAATATTTTCACGAATGTTATCTCAATTTGGGAAGTATTTATAAATCACGTTAAGTGCTCGCTTACTTTATTTATTCAGAGATTTTCATCATTATATATTTTATCCACATACTTTCACACATCAAGTATCACTACATGTATATATATATATATATATATATATATATACACACTAAAAAGTCACCTCTAGACTCAGCTACTGTGCCCTAACACTCTTCTATCAAGTCCCGGTACATCTCGCACTGAATAAGGACAATAGGGTTCGAAATCTCCCACGAACCATAAATTTCAAAACACACATATTGGAGGCGAACATAGTTCCAAGCCTATGGGCTATGCTCTGAGGTACCAGTCAAATATTCCCTCGAAGGCTCCTTAAGATAGGACTGTCCCCCTTTCACAACCTCCCGTCATAGCAAGTACGGTAGTTATGTCATACACAAAATCAATATCATTATAGGCATTCACGCAACCTATCAATTCACTAAGTATACACACAACCCTAATAGTTAACTCATACGTTGTATATCTCTCATTGCTACTTACATCACACATACTAGATTACGAATACTCTCTTTCTCGTAATTCTCAAGGATAAATCCTCGCTCCAATTATCATAAAGCATCATACCTATTATATTACCCACTGATTATGTTCTAACCTAAATCTCAATTGCACTGCTAAACATCACTTTAGCTAAACATGATACCCAAGGTTTGAAACATAAGAAATTTCCCAGAAATTGAAATCTTCGTTCGAACCAGAAGCTACCTCATTTGAACAAGATATCATGTCGTTAGAAGGACATATCACACAACACTGGTTCTCTTTCGAATAGACTTAATCTCGTTATAACGAGATTGAGCAGTTTTGTCCTAACCTGCACCTGCTACGTTTTCACCCATAAACAGGCCTAAAACCTCTATAAATCAGTCCCAAACTTCATTCATTCAATTCCAATTCACTTTTCCACATAAAAGGATGATTTCTAACATCTTAAACACATCGATTCATGATTAATTAACCCTTAAATTCAAAATCCCCAATTTCAATTTCATAAAATTATAATTCATAAAGTTTCAAATTAAACATTCTAATCCCATATTTTAATAATCAATTATCATTATAATTTCGTGGTTATTCAGGTAATAACATGGACAATCCATCTCTGTGTTAATTCAACCCCAATATATCCCTTAATAATAAATTTCTCATCAATTTACATGCAATTCAAGGGGGTTTCTTTACCTACACTATCATGAACACATTTAATGATAAAAGAGAAAGTTTTAAACACTAGCCTTATGAAAGATGTTCTCATCCTTAGGTGTTGTTGGTATAGTTGTGACCCTCATTCTTCGATCTACGTGATGGTTGTCACAGTGGTTGAAAAGGTACACTCGCGGTGGCTCTTCCCTAGACTTTTCTTCCTCTTTCCCTCTTTTTGGTCTCTCTCTGTGTCTAATTTTTTTCTCACGGTAGATAACGTAATCTAACCCACGTGGGAGATCTTTTATTTCTCCAATTTTTCCCCTTTAATTTACTCCAAAAATATCATTTTCGAAAATACCGTTCTAGGGTGCCGGTTTGGCCTAAAACTGTCCCGGAACCCAAACTAAGCCCCTGGGTAGACTTTTCTGACTATATCGGCCCTTACGGACTCAACGACGCACTCAAAATGACCATATGAGAGACATTTGAGATTGCACCAACAATCAATATCAAACTTATTTAATTAAATTCCAATTTTTGTCCCAACAAGTTTTAACTCTTGCAAACAAACGCAATTGAATAAAAAAATAATTTAAGCATGCAAGACATTACAGTTAACGAAAAATCCCCCATAGGGGAAAAATCATATTATTTTCACTATAATTTATAAAGTACAGTTTACACGAATTACAATGAAAATACAAGCAGTGATATACGAAATACCCGTAGGCATCAGTTTCGATGTCGTCGGCTAGAGTTCCCGTAAGAGCTCCCGAAAGTCAACAATGGAAAAGCTTCGTCTTCTCCACAAGTGTACTCCAAATGAGTAGTATAATCTTCCTTGGGGTTAAGATGATTCACATAAAGGATTGGGAATTATTTGTGAATCAAAAAGGTATTAAAACCTGAAAAATATGAAATCTGGAAAGAGGTAATGTTTTATAAAAATAGAGGTATGCAGACTTGGGAAAACATGTAGAATCAGCATTGCTTAAATACAAATTTTGAGGCGGTGTGTCGTTAGAGCGACATACGAAGTCATTTGAATGAGATGGCATCTCGTTCGAACCACATACGATGTCGTTCGAACCACATCAATGACGTGTCTCAAAATGCCTCCTTAAATAGATCTTGCGTGTTTATCATCTCCTAGACTTCAAAATTTATTTAAAAAATATTCCCAACTATTTATGTAAATAAAAAAAATCTCCAATTAAAATTATTCTCCCATAAGTATGTGGAGTAGTGGGAACGGTTGAAGTGTAAGTTGCTTGAGCCATGATGCACGTACGAAGATGATAGATGCATGAATTCGGATCAATGCCGTCGTGGATGATCATGGAGACATGCCAAATGTAGAAGTATCAAATATACTTAATTGTGATCTAGAACCCTTGGAAAATTCCTAGATTCTACTCCGGACATTTATAAAATATGTCCTTATAAATCTCCCCCTATGTCTATACCGGTACATAACTGGAAATACTAAATGTGTGTCTTCACAAATTTGATCTTCTTCAAATATTTAACTCTTCAAACTTTCTTTGTCATCATTAGGGTGTGCAAAAATGATTTTTTGTTTTGATACCTACTCACATGAGACAAGACATAAATACCCGTGATGCGCAACAGTTTGAAATATAATGATAAGCAGAAACACATATCAATTATGTGCAAGCGAATCATTATAGAAACAAACGAGTAATTATCCCCCATAATTCGTTCTCCCCCTTTTTATGATGTCCCCAGATAGACAGATATGAAGAACATAAGCAATGCAAATGGAGAATGTCGCAAGGGAATAAACTTTATCCTTCTGAAAATTTCAAAATTATTTAAAGCAAAAAAATCACACCATGAAAGAACACCAAAACAACCAAGTTAGTGATAGCGAAAATGTAGGGATGTGAACAAATTTAATAGGAAGATCAATACATACAGCCCTAACATATGTGCACGATGAATGTTCGATATTCCTAACGAATGAACTCAACATCTTCCTTAGGTGTAAAAATTATGGAATTAAAAGAAATTGACTCAATCAAATCAGCAAATCAAAGCTCAACGTGATTTCCACACCAATAATGTCCAAAATGTTTGATTTGCTTTTTCATGACTTTCAAGGATGTGCAAACCCGTTTTCTATTTCTTTTCGTCCAAACTCCCTCATAAATAATTTATACATTATATTTTTTTCTTTTGAGGTGATGAAACTAAAACCTATTGGCATATTTGATTTGGCATATTTGTCTTTTTATTGCCATTTAATTTTTCAGGCTCTTTTTCAAATGGCGGCTTTCTTGACGAGTTAATTTTGAACTCTCGTAGCCCTTTCCCATAATTCACACATCACATTTTGTTGCAATTAATTCCTCACGGTAAACGGTTTTTACATGCACTACTATCTTGTCAAGTTTTAACTCATTTTGGTCGTTGTATAGACATAATTGAGATTAAAACACTCAAGCCAATATGTGATAGACAAGTACAATACTTAAATAATACCGTGCATATGTTAAATAAAGGAGATGCGAAGCCAAACATATAGAAGATATCACGAATCACATCTCAAAGACTCAAAATGATGTAAAGCACATGGATGAAATGATGTAGATCACTATCAAACAGTCACATGGAATATTGAAGTTATGACTATGGTTATCTTAAATGTTCATCCATAAATGGTGTAAACAAAATACAAAACTCTTTTTTTGTTTTCAAAAATTTTTATAAAAAGAAAATCTTTTGAATTTTTTGATTTTTCAAAAAAAAATCAAACAAATAAGTATACAAATGATACAATCTAGAGATAGGAATCAAATTATATGAACATGAAAAAATGCATCCTACTATAGAAATGGTGACCACCCCTGAGTCAACTGTGCAAATTCCTAAAGACTTCCTAAGACTCTATAATCTAAGGGCATCTAAAGGCTTCATGAATATATCATCTATCAGGAGGTCGGTAGATACAAAACTCAAGGATATGACCTTTTCCTCTACAAGCTCACGAATAAAGTGCTCGCATATCCTAATGTGTTTTGTGCGCGAATGCTGGACTGGATTATGGGATATGTGTATCTCTCTTGTGTTATCACAGGAAATAGTCATGGTGTCCCATGGTATCCCATAATCCTCCAACATCTGCTTCATCCACAGAAGTTGCCTGCAACAAGTCCCAATGACTATGTACTCAGCCTCTGCAGTGGATAAAGAGATGGAGTTTTGCTTCTTTCTCAACCAAGTGATAAGATAAGAATCAAAGAAGAAACCCCCACCAGAAGTGCTCCTACATCTATCTTCATCCCCGGCCCAATCAGCATCCGAATAGGCGGATAAACGGTCACGGGTATCAAATGAATACCATATGCCAAGTGAGACAGTCCCACTGACGTATTTGATAATACGTTTAAGAGAGAGTAAGTGTGACTCTTTTGGGGACACCTGATATTATGCACAGACTCCAACACAAAAGTCTATGTCGATACGAGTGTAAGTCAAGTAGAGATGACTACCTATCATACTTTGATACAAGGTTTTCTCTACGTCCTTGCTTGAAGTTTCCATGCTAATCTTAGTTGAGGTACCAATCGGTGTACTTGCATGATTTGCGGAGGCTAGACCAAATTTCTTCACAAGGTCTCTAGAATACTTGGATTGGGATATGAACATATTATCCTCTAGGTGACGAACCTGAGGACCAAGGAAGAAAGTAAGATCACCAACCATACTCGTCTTAAACTCACTCTTCATCTCCTCCTCAAAGTGCTGAGCATGCTGGGAGAATGTGGATCCAAAAACTATATCGTCCACATAGACTTGGGGAACCAAAATAGAACCGTAATCTTTCTTGATGAACAACATCATATCAACTCCCCCTCTCTTGAATCCATGGGCTAAGACATAGGAAGTAAGCCTCTCGTACCAAGCATGGGGTGCTTGCTTCAAACCATATAAGGCTTTCCTCAAATGGTAGACGTGATGAGGGTGCTTAGGGTCTTCAAACACTTTTAGTTGTTCCATGTAAACCTCCTCCTATAGAATTCCATTTACAAAAGCCCTATTGACATCCATCTGATATAACTTGAAGCGCAGATGACATGCGATGATGAGTAGTAAGGGAACAGACTCAAGCCTCACAACAGGAGCGAAGGTCTCGTCAAATTCTACACCCTCAATCTGTGTGTAGCCTTGAGAGACCAACCTAGCCTTATTTAGGATAATAGTACTAGTATCATCCACCTTATTCTTGACGATTAACTTGGTACCTAACACATTTGTCTCACTAGGTCGAGGGACCAGTTCCCATACATCATTCTTTATAAACTGAGGCAACTCATCCTGCATAACACATATCCAGTGTTCATCTTTGAGTGCTTCCTTATAGTTCTTGGGCTCGACTTTGAATGTGTAGCAAACATGGCTAACAACGTTCTCTAGCTGAGAACGTGTCTTAACCCCTAGGGTGGGATCTTCTACAATAGTAGAAAGATCATGACTCTTGCGAAACCAAGCATGAGTGTCCCCTAAGTCAGGAGTGGGATCCACTCTGGGTATGGGAGGCACAATGGGATCATCAGTAGAAAGGGAGTCACCCTCACCCAAATGGTTATAATCAATAAATGTCGATGGTTCGCCATCTTTTATGGTGACATTTATTGATTCTATAACCTTGATCTATTCAGGTTATACACCCAATAAGCTCTACTGGATGATGGATAACCTAAAAATATCCCCTCGTCACTCCAAGAGTTGAACTTTCCTAATTGCTCTCTATCCCGTAGGATGTAGCATTTTCTCCCAAAGACATGGAAATATAAAAGGTTGGGATTCTTTCCATTCCACAATTCATAGGGCGTCATAAGTGGGTGTGGATGAAGATATACCCTATTCACCATATGGCATGCGATAGACACCGCCTCTGCCTAAAATCTTTTTACAACTTTATGACCAAATAGCATAGATCTATCCATCTCCTGAATCATTCGATTCTTACTTTCAATAATGCCATTTTGCTGAGGAGTTTGTCTTCAGTTCTCACCCCTTGCAATAGAAGTTTACCAGCTTGATCATAAATGTGGCATTTATTCCGATCAAACTTTACTACAAAATCAGCGTCGCACAGCTGGCTAATGCTGAGTAAATTTTCTTTCAATCCCTTGATGTTTAACACATTCTCGAGATTAGGAAATCCTGGTAACTCTATTGCACCTCGTCCTACTATGCTAGACATGCTCCCATCTCCATAAGTGACTTTTCCTTCCCTACGATCCTCTAGGGAGGTAAACAGAGAGACGTCACTAGTCATGTGCCTAGAGCATCCACTATCGAAGTACCATTTTAGAGAATTATGTGCTTTAAGAGAAACATGAACAACAAGGGCTTTTGTGTTGTGTTTAGGAACCCAATATATACCTTCTATTTGCCCTTGTCATTGTTGACTCTAGTCAGGATTTTAGAAGTGTCCACTAACGGCATAGAAATCCATTGGAACTCTTCCCCTATACTCTAAGATGTGGTGACTAGAAACTCAACTCTCTCTCTAAGACTCTCAAAATCAGTAATGGCATGTGATGGAGAAATAGTACGTCATGTCCGACCCAAAGTATAGTAACATTCACGAAGATGGCCTTTTCTTTTGGAGTAAGAACAAAAATATGTGGACTTGGGCCGATTTTCGTTTGCTTTTCTTGATCGAACTCTCTTCTGATTTTAAGGTGGGTGGCCATATTGATTTTAAATAAACTCGAGAACCAGTTCTAATGTCGTATGGGATGTGGAAGATCCATCAAAACCTATTCCCAGCCTCTCACCTAAACCAAAAGTAGGGGCGAGGAGCATCTTTCCCATCTTACCAGATCGTTCCTCAATTGTTACCTTAACTTACTGAGCTCGCTCAAGGTCATGAGTGAGTTGGGCTATAAGGGCCTCTAGTTTCTTTTGAGTGTCCAGGGAGGAATGGACCTCACTCCTCAGATTAGCCACTTACTTAGTCAAGTCCCCTTTTTCTTTCTCAAAAATACTTTCTCTCTCTCAACATAGGTGGTCACTCTCTCTCTCTCTCTCTCTCAACGCAATGGACATGGAGGTCTCTCTCTCTCCCATCTCTCATAAATCCTTCTCTAGAGATGCTATCCTAAGAGTTAATGCTTTGTTATGTTTTTTGGTCTTGAAAGTATCAACATATAAATCAACGTATGCGCATCAGAGATCACTCTTGCTCTCACTTGCTTCTTCCTCCTCCTCGTTCACACTGCTATCACTATCGAGGTGTCACTGTGAGCTTGCATTCTTATCATCATGAGGAGCACTGTAAGTACTCACGTGACTAGCCATGAATGCGGTGAAGTTACATTCATGCGATTTCTCGTCTCTAGAGTCCACCAACTCGACCTCGCTATCGTCACTAAGGGTGGTGTTTAGCTCAGCTTTGGATTGTTCTAGACGTTTCAACCTAGTTACACAATCAAACCCCTTATGACCTCTACCACCGCACTCAAAACATCTCTCACTTTCTTTCTTAGGGTTGTCTTTTTTATCTTTCTCAAATTTCTTTTCAGATTTATTTTTCTCAAAATTCTTTTTATCTTTAAAATTCCAATTTTTTTTTACTTTGAGAATTTTTTTTAGTAAATTGGAGCAAATTATCAAAGTTGAAATCAGAATCGGAATCATACATCTCTTCCTCTATTTTCTTAAGCTACTCACCTCTCTTTGGCCCCTCACTCTTTCTGGCCTGGGCTTTAAGTGCTACCCCTTTGTCTTTTGATTTTATCGTGTTTGGGAACATGTCAATTTCATAGGTCTGTAGGTCTCCAACTAACTCTTCTAATTTGAGCCTACTCAAATTACCTAATGAATTTAACACAGTGACTTTGGGGATTAATCTCTTAGGCAGTGATCTCAAAATTTTCTTAACTACTCTAGCGTTAGGAATGTGTTCACCTAAGTTGAAACTAGTGTTTATGATATCAGATAGGCGTGTATAAAGTTCTTCGAAACACTCATTTTCATGCATGGAGATAGTTTCAAACTGTGTAGTTAAGTTTTGCAATTTAGATTCTTTCACTACATTTGTGCCTTCATGGGTAAGTTGTAGAACATCCTAAGCCTTTCTAGACGTGGTACACATCATGATGCATCAAAACTCGTCACGTGTGACGGCTCCAGAAATGGCATTAAGCCCATGTGAGTTATTTGTGCACCATTTAAATTCATCCTCAGTCCATGCCGTCACAGATTTTATGATAGTTACGTTATCTATAGTGATAGTGGGAGGCATCCATCCTCTTTCACACACAACCCAAACATGTTCGTTTATGGCCTTTAAGTGAGATTTCATATGGGCTTTCCAATATGCATAATTAGACCTGTCAAAAATAAGGACTCTATTATATACGTTTTCCATTGAAATTGCACTTTTTCAAATAACAATTTTTAGAACAAAATTGATATCCATGAAAAATTTGCTAAAAAAATTGCACGATAGAACTGTGTAAATGGCTCTGATACCAATTTGAGAGTACACCAGCAATCAACGTCAAACTTATTTAATTAAATTCCAATTTTAGTCCTAACAATCCTTAACTCTTGCAAATAAACGCGATTGAATAAAGAAATAATCTAAGCACGCAAGACAATCACAGTTAAGGAAAAATCCCCCACAGGAGTAAAACCATCTTATTTTCACTATAATTTGTAAAGTACGGTTTACACGGATTACAATGAAAATATAAGAAGTGACATAAGAAATACCCGCAGGCATCAGTTTTGTTATCATCGTCTAGGGTTCTCGTAAGAGCTCTAGAAGGTCAACAATAGAAAAGCTTCATCTTCTCCACAAGTGTACTCTAGATGATTAGTATACTCTTCCTTAGGGTTTAGAGGATTCGCATAAAGGATTGGGAATTATTTATGAATCAAAAAGGTAGTAAGATCTTAAAATATGAAGTCTGGAAAGATGTACGTATTTACAGAAATAGAGGTATGCATAATTGGGAAAACGTGCAGAATCAATGTTGCTTAAATACACATTTTGAGGCGGTGCATTGTTTGAGCGACATACGATGTCATTTCAAATAGATGGCATCTCATTTGAACCACATACGATGTCGTTAGAACCACATTAGTGATGTGTCTCAAAATGTCTCCTTAAATGGATCTTGCATGCTTATCATCTCCCAGACTTCAAAATTTATTTAAAAAATATTCCCACCTATTTATATAAATAAATAAAAACTACAATTAAAATTATTTTACCATAATTACGTGGAGTAGTGGGAACGGTTGAAGTGTACGTTGCTTGATCCATGATGCACATACGAAGATGATGGATGCATGAATTCGGATCAAGGCCGTCGTGGATGATCATGGAGACGTGTCAAATGTAGCGGTATCAGACATACTTAATTGTGATCTAAGACACTTGGAAAATTTCCCGATTCTACCCTAAAAATTTATAAAACATGTCCTTACAACTTCTAAACATTTTACTTTTTATTTGATTAATTTAGTCCCGACACGACTGACACGCGCGTCTCGACTTAATTTCCATAACTGTCATATTTTTCACTCACGACAACTTTAATATTTACAATAATCATGTATTACTTTACTCACTAAGTAATAGTAATCATAATTCTCACCAATAAATACTAACTTTCGTCATGCTAGTAATCATTTACTTAAATCCGGATTAGTTATAAATAAATTTCCCCATTTAAATTAATTAATCCCATTCCCATAATTAGAAGAAAATATTTAAAAAATACGGGGTATTATATCTCCTAATGTCTGGAGAGTTATTCTCGGCTTATTCTCCATCTGGAAGATCGCTCACCAAACCGACCTTCCATTTAACATTTTTATGGCCTGCTATACTCCTTCATCTTCCAAGACTCAACCTAGCTACTATCACCTCATAGCTAGGAAGTCTGAGAAAAAAGTTTTTTTGGTTACTCAGAACTCAAATCACAACTGGAAACCCCGATATTTTTTCATCTCTGGGGCTTGGGAATTTGGTCCCAATTAAGCTTGTGGAACCTATGAGCCCAAGACTCCTCTGAGATGGGCTAAAGTATCTATATCGAACAAATGGATTTTGGGTTGAGCCCTGTGGCCACTGAGAAGGTTAAGAAACTTCGTGAATAAGGTGATAGTGGTTGTCTTGTTAATTTTGAGCATCTAATGTCCCCAATCTACTTGGCTCAGATAGGACTTGGGGTTGACTCCCTAGTCGAGTTGCGTAAGTAATTTTCATATTGAATTGTTGTCTCGTACCTTATTGATATTCAAACTGACTTCGTTTATTTTTTGCAAAATGTACAGAAAACTTACCAGACTTCCTTTGGGAAATTGTGGCCCTAAATTTGAGCAAACTTATCTGCAATAACAATAAGAAATTTGATGCTTTTATTTCCCCCGTCAAAAAATCTATTATGGGCGGCACTAGCCGAGCCGATGATGATTGGAAGAAGAGAAAGGGACGAGCCAAAGACACTACTATCCATCATCCATCAAAGTAAAGTCGACCTGAGCAGACAATCCCCAATTCTACAGATGAGGCTCTTGAGGCTCATCTCTCTTAGTTGAAGCCTGATGACGAGAGTGTCATCGAAAATGTTAAAAAGGTCCTGGATGGTGTCGGCTATCTCATCTCTGAGGGTGACAAACGATTCCTCTAGTCCTTGTTTATCTCTCTGCTTACTAAATTTTCTATCCACAAGGCCATTCAGGTATTTTGATAGACTTTCTAACTGTAGTCTTTTACCAATTCGATCTCTTACTGACATATTTGTCCGCATTTTTTTTATAGAGCGTAGTCTCCCTCTAATGGATGGGAATTTGGATCAACAAGAAATTTCCCTTTATTAAAAAGGTAAGGGATATTGTGATAATTGAGAACAATCTAAGGGACGAGCTTCGGAATGTCAAGACATCCCTACATAAGTCAGTGGATGAGGTTACCAACCTTAAAGATGATCACGCTAGCACTCTGAAGACGATGGCCAAGAGGACACAGGCCGAGATTGATGTTGATGTCAAGGCTTCCCTAGAAGAGGCTAAGGAACAAGCCATAGCTGAGTATAAGGAGTTTGATGAGTTTGGACGTTATGCTTTCCAATATCTTGAAAGAAGCATCAAGATTATCGGCCAATGGGCTTCCCTCAAGCATGCAAAGGTTGGAAACTTATCCCCCGATGACTTTGTAGGTCTCAACTTCAGCGAACCCCTTCTTGAGACTTCCTTAAGCGATATTGAAAATCCATCTGACCCTTTAGAGGTTAACCCCATTGAGGTTACTGAGAACAATAAAACTGTAGTCGAGACAAGCATCAATGATGATGGGATCGAGACTATCAATGTTGGGGCTAATGGGATGGATCGAGTAGAAATTGGTGGGTCAGCTCAGGCTGGTGCCGATAGTAGCTTACAACTTTAAGCTTTTGTAATATTCTGTTTCTATTGGGACGACCATTTGTGGCCTTGTACAACATTTTTGTATGTGCAACTGATACGATGCAAACATTTTTGTATGTGCACTAGACAACCTCTGTTTATATTGTTAACATGCTATATGAAGTATAATTGGGCTTTTGTAGGTATTTAGGTACTAAGTATGAAGTTTGGACTCATTTCGCACAAGTTCTATACGCAATCGCACGTTCAAGGGAAATTTAGTCATTTCACAATTTGGGCACCTAGCCCAACATTTTCATGGAAGTTATAGCCCTCCTCGTAACCTTTGCATGGACGTAAACGGTGCACGATTCTGAGCCAGAATGAAGAAGTTACGGGAGTTTAGCGGAAGGGAAAACCAAACTAACCAAAACAGGAGGAATAAGTGCAGACCTGTAGCCATCGATCGATCGATAAAAAGTATCGAGCGATTGATCCTTTTGTTTTTTCCCTCAATGTGAGACAGTGGGCTATGATTTTTACCATCGATCGATCAATCCTTTTTATCGATCAATCGATCCCCTGTTTTCAGCTGATATTTTGGCTTTTCTTTTGTTTTTCCTTTTCCTTTCTAATTTTATTCCACATAATATATAATGTAATTTTGTTGTAAATATCAGATATCTTGTAATACAATTCATTTTAGATAGTTTAGGTTAGGGTTTTGAAGGTTTGAGAGCTCATTTCTTCATTTCTTCTTGGATTGACACCCAATTGGGTTTGTAATTTGCACTTTCATCTTCCATCTCCATTGATATAGTTTGTATTTCCTTAATTCTTGCTTTCATAATTATGTTTCCATGCTTTATTTACATGCCTTGATTTAGTTTTTTTCTGGTGTATATTTACCGCGTTTATTTACCGCGTTTTTAATATGCTTTCTAGCTAATTTAGTCTAGGTTGTGCTGGATTGAACTTATTTCGGGTTGTCATGTTTCTTTGCTTTGGTGATGGAGTTTATGGGTTTATTTTGGCTACGCTGTCCTAGTTATTATGCCTAAGGGATTTGACGGGACATATCATGTATGTTCCGTGCTTACGACCTTGCGTGAGTAATTTTTGGGGTATTTGTTGACGCTAAAATCGTATTAGGCTTTTATGCGAATTTAGGGGCGTGACAACCCTTGATTCAGTTAACTGTCAAAACGAGACGCATTTGTAATAACTCGCCGACCCATGTAACCATTTTATAATAATTAACTCGGATAAGGGATATTCGATGCAACCTATAGTTTTTACTCACTTTCTTAATCTAGCTTTATTTTCCCGCGCCTAGATTAATATTTCCCTTTTTATGCATCTTTTCCCTTTTTATGTATAATCATGTTTTACATTTTTATTGTTGAAGTATTAAATCCTATAAATTCTAGCAACTCCTCTCTGTGGATTTTCGATACCTGACTTACCGCTATACTCACCCGTTGAGTGCAGTCATAACTTAGGTTTTTGTATTGAGGCGGTGAACAGAGAACAACGATCGGTGCTTTACGCGCGTCGCTTTTCACCCTTGATCAAAATGGCACCATTGTCGGGGATGAGTTTGTTTTAGAATTTATTTGATTTAGTATTTCATAATATTTTCTATCTATTTGTATTTTTTGGCTAATCTTTTTGCAGGACTTCTACATTTGAGCACTTAAAAATGCTTGAATTTCTCGCGCACGCATATCTTTGTGGAATTCATCATTTCGAGCTTTTTTTGGGGTAGGCATTCCTTATTCCAATTATTTCGGTAATCATCGTTATAATTCTCAAAATTCTCATAATCCGTTGACTTTCGGTCAATACTTGGAGTCCCAAAAAATTACAAATTCAAAAATGACTTTGGGCGAGTATAACGTAAGTCAAAACTTGGGTTATTAGTATTTTGAGGAGGATGATAATGACTTTGGGCCTTTACCTCCTTGTAATAGGAATTTTGAAACAAATTGCATTAGTTTTCAAAATTCCTATAATAATGAGTTTAAGTTTAATTCCGATAGTAATTTTCAAAGTTCTCATTTTCAAGTGTTCGCACCTCAGTCTATGACTTTTGGCGAGGGCTTGCGTATGATTGAAAATGAGAAAATTGAAAATAGTTATCAGGAAGAAAATCGTTTGTGGGAACATAAATTGGATTTATTATTTGAATCCGATGACGATTTTTCTTCCGAGACTTTTTGAAGTCGAGGAATGTTTTGAACCAAATGAGGACTTTGCGCCTACTTTGGAACAAATCATTCTCGACTTTTCCCATTGCGTAATAGATATTGAAAGTGAGGATGAAAATGACATAATATCTATTTGCAATGAAATGATTTCTTCTTTGACCCCCAAAGAATAACTTTTCATTTAAAATGATCTTATTTCTTTCGAAACTCAATCTTCAAGCGATGATGATTCATTTCTTGAGTTTGAATTTCTTTCCTCCCTATTTTCATTTTCTGTTATCACACCGTCACAAGTACCCGATGATTCGGTTTTAAACTTTAATGTTTTAAACCTTTTCGTCGATGAGGAGTACTTTCTCGAGTCGCCTTCCACGATCGCATCTTTTCCTTCATGTGCGCCACTTCCTATTCCAATTTCAAAATCCTTGGGAGGATATTCGGCTTTTCTCGGTCCCCACTATTTTGTCACCCGTTCAATCCAAATCCCCCATCGTCCCTCCAAAGCTTTTAATTGATGATGGTTCCTTTCTTCCACCTTACACATGCCTTCCGTTGTTCTAACGGAATTCATATTTTTCGTAGGGCATGCTTGAGAGTGAGGGTACACCGGTTATCCTCGAAAGTCAAATCGTTTTTGCGGTGGACCCTCAACTATTTAGACTTCTAGTGTACAGTTAGTGTGAAGCTTAAATAGTAGGTTTTATATAGTTAGCTTTTTATTATTTCTTTCTTTAGTTTTTCTTTCCTTTTTAATTTAGTCTAATGTAATTAGTTAACTTTTTGTTATTTGTTTTTGCTATGCTCGGTACTAACTTGTTTTGTAGATTCTTTGGACTTGTTCTTATGAGGATCGCTCCAGTTTTGGGAAATATCACTCTTTTCCTCTCTTTAACTTGGTTCTTAATTAACATTGAGGACAATGTCAGGTTTTAAGTTAGGGGGTGTGGGATATTCTATCCATTCATTGGTAGTGTCCATGTTTTTTGCTCACATATTAGTTACTTAGTATGCTTTTCTTAGAAAAATTTAAAATTTCAAAAAGATTTTCTTTCTTTTTTCTCCTTTGTTGGGCATTTTGCCTTTGTTTTCGATGATAAATTTCAATAATTGCCCGATCCAATAGACAAGCCAATGATGCATGTTCTCGATTTTAGAAGTTATTAGACTTTAGTCCTAGATTATTGATATTATGAATAACTTCATGAATTAAACTTTAATCCCATTAGCACATGCACTTTTATCGTTCTATTGATTTGGTTTAAGATTTTTATAACTCAATAATATTTTTTTGCATTGTATATACTTACACCGAGTAAACTTTCTACCTTTCGTCATTTGTGAGTGTTATACACTATTCTTTCCTCTTTGAAAATGTTGAATTCATCGGTAATCTCCCTATTCTTTCATTGACCGTTCATTAATTGAGTTCATATTTGAAATGTGTTGCTTGAGCATGATTTTCAAAGTTTGTTTTGACTCGAGAATTGTGTAAACTTTGTGAAATGATCACATGACATCTTTATTATATCACCCATATGACCTTGACCTCACATTATATGTTTCCTTTCGTCAACCCCTTTGAGCCTAAATATTAGCCTTTCGTTTCATAACCCCAATCCCATAAACAACTCCAAATTGGAGTTTTAAAGCATACATACTACCTTCCATGCCTTTGTTTGGAATGTTACATCGGATTGAATGTTGTTGTGTATTGTGGTTGCAATTTGAGCATGAAAAGAGTGAGAAAAGAATGATGAAAGAAAAGAGAGAAAAAAAAAGAGAAAAGGAAAAGCAAAAGAAAACATGAGAAAAAGAAGAAAAGAAAAGAAAGAGAAAGTTATAAATATTGTGTACATAGTTCAATAAGCTTTGATTGCTCTCCAAATGATATATGTAATGCCTTGTTTTCCCGTACCTTCCCATTATTCCAAGTTTTCATTTTGAACACTTTGAATCCGTACATACATTCCTTTCATTTTGTACCCTAGCCAAACCTACTTTATAACCCTATTAAAGTCCTATGAGATCTTAAGTAGATGTAATTCAGAGGTTTAAATAGTTTTGATAATCTGTGAAAATACATTTCGCCTCTTTTCATGAGCGGTATCTTTCATTGAGATTATAGTTTTTAATTTCATATATAGCGTTCTTCATTTGTGACACGTGTGCGGCTTAGTTTCCATTTGCATTTACTCTTTATGCCCTCATGTTTCGTGTGTTAACTCCCTATTTTGAGTGAATTCACTTGATGAGTGTAATGCCCGTGAGGATTGACTATATGCTTGCTTTAATGGTTATCCGGTTTATTTAAGTTTTTACCAAATCACACTTTGCATGTTCTCTCTCCCCTCCCACATTTTAAGGTTTCAATTCTATGAGGTTCATTCTATAATGTCATTGATTCAGACTTTTATTTGAATTCGTTCAATGTGCTAATAATGCGTATGAAATCTTGTTCGCTATTATTGGGCTTGTCGCATGTTAGTTTGGGCTTATTTTGAGGAAACCATGTGATATTTGTGGGTATCATCCCTGAAAACCCTCACGAGATGACACTCATCCACTAGGGTGACCTGGGGGTTTAACGGCTTATTACATACGCAAAATGCAATCGAATCGCCCGTGAAAGTGGCCTTATGCTTTTATACCATACTTTTGTACTATCTCCTGCTTTTGGTTTGCTTGTAGTTCTTGTTGCATCCTATTTCATTGCTAGGGACTAGCAATCTGTAAGTTATAGGGTGTGATACGACGCAAATATTGCATATTTCATCCCTCGAACCTACGCATTTTAGCCCCCTCAGGTGCCTTAATCTCTATATTTAAGCCTGTTAACCAGACAACCTCAATTTATATTGTTAACATGTTATATGAGGTATAATTGGGATTTTGTAGGTATTTAGGTACTAAGTATGAAGTTTGGACGCATTCCGCTCAAGTTCCGTATGCAATCGCACGTTCAAGGGCAATTTAGTCATTTTAAAGTTTGTGCACCTGGCCCAACATCTTCACGGAAGTTTTATCCCTCCTCACAAGCTTTGCGTGTCCGCGAACGGTGCGCGATTCTGAGTTAGAATGAAGATGTTACAGGAGTTTTAGAGGAAGGGAAAATCAAACCAACCAAAACAGGAGGAATAAGTGTAAACTTGTAGCCATCTATAGATCGATCAAAAGGATCGATTGATCGATCTTTCATTTTTTTCCCTTGAGCTGAGGCAGTGGGCTATGATTTTTACCATCGATCGATAGATCCTTTTGATCGATCGATCGATCCCCTGTTTTTAGCTGATATTTTGGCTTTTCTTTTCTAATTTTATTCCACTTACTATATAATGGAATTTTGTTGTAAATATCAGATATCTTGTAATATAATTCATATTAGATAGTTTAGGTTAGGGTTTTGGAGGTTTGAGATCTCATTTCTTCATTTTTCTTGGATTGACACCGAATTGGGTTTGTAATTTGTACTTTCATCATCCATCTCCATTAATATAGTTTGTATTTCCTTAATTCTTTCTTTCATAATTAGGTTTCCATGCTTTATTTACATTCCCTGATTTAGTTACTTTCTAGTGTAGATTTACCGCGTTTGTTTATCGCTTTTTTAATATGCTTTCTAGCTAATTTAGTCTAGGTTATGACGGATTGAACTCATTCCGGGTTGACATGTTGCTTTGCTTTGGTGATGGAGTTTATGGGTCTATTTCGGGTGCGTTGTCCTAGGTTTTAACCCTAGGGGATTTGATGGGGCATATCATGTATGTTTCGTGCTTAAGACCTTGCGTGCATAATTTTCAAGGTATTTTTTGACGCCAAAATTGTATTAGGCTTTTATGCGAATTTAGGGGCGTGACAATCCTTGATTCAATTAACTGTCGAAACGAGATGCATTTGTAATAACTCGTCGACCCATGTAACCATTTTATACTAATTAACAGTGATGAGGGATATTCGACGCAACCTATAGTTTTTACTCGCTTTCTTAATCTAGCTTTATTTTCCCATGCCTAGATTAATATTTCCCTTTTTATGCATCTTTTCCCTTTTTGTGTATAATCATCTTGTACACTTTTATTTATGAAGTATTAAATCCTATAAATTCTTGCAACTCGTCTCTGTGGATTTTTGATACCCGACTTACTGCTATACTCACCCATTGAGTGCAGTCGTAATATAGGTTTTTGTATTAAGGAGGTGAAACGAAAACAATGATCGGCGCTTGACGCGCGTCGCTTTTCACCCTGATTAGCAACCCTTGTATTTGAACTAATTTGCAATCACGTTATAATTAAATGAACCTCTTTATTTTTTTGTCTTCTTTTGGTGTTATTCTAATATGTCTGCCCTAATTTTTCATTAGTAGCATGATAGCAAAATTTGAGTCCACTAGAAATGTGTTATGATAATAAGTCCCCTCTCCTCGTTTTGAGAGTGCGTGGATGAGTGTCAACTCGACCATGCATTTCCGCCTCGGCCAAGAGAGAATTTCCACCAAGTTAATGATATCTGAATAAATTAACCACAACAAAGTGATTTTAAAGTTCGAATCGACCAAATTATGGTGTTAGATCATAACCCTTTTGTCATTTTGAGAGTGTATGGATGAGTGTCATCTCGTCCATGCACTGTCATCTCGGCCGAGGGAGAATTTCCACCAAGTTAATGATGTTTTAATAAATGAACCACAACCAGGTGATTTTAAAATTCGAATCAACCAAATTATTGTGTTAGATCATAAGTACCCTCCTATCATTTTGAGAGTGTATGGATGAGTGTCATCTCGTCTATGCATTGTCGTCTCAGCCGAGAGAGAATTTCCACCAAGTTAATGATATTTTAATAAATTAACCACAACCAAGTGATATTAAAATTTGAATCCACCAAATTATGGTGTTAGATCATAATTCCCCTTTCACCATTTTGAGACTGTATGGATGAGTGTCATCTCGTCCATGCATTATAGTCTCACCCGAGAGAGAATTTTCACCAAGTTAATGATGTTTTAATAAATTAACCACAACCAAGTGATTTTAAAATTCGAATCTCCCAAATTATGGTGTTCGATCATAAGTCCCCTTTCGTCGTTTTGAGAGTGTATGGATGATTGTCTTCTCATCCACGCACTATCATCTCGACCGAGAGAGAATTTTCGCCAAGTTAGTGATGTTTTAACAAATGAACCACAACTAAGTGATTTTAAAATTTGAATCCACCAAATTATGGTGTTAGATCATAAGTCCCCTCTCGTCGTTTTGAGAGTGTATGGTTTAGTGTCATCTCATCTATGCACTGTCATCTCAGCCGAGAGAGAATTTCCACCAAGTTAATGATATATTAATAAATGAACCACAACCAAGTGATTTTAAAATTTTAATCCACCAAATATGGTCTTAGATCATAATCCCCTTTCGTCATTTTGAGAGTGTATGGATGAGTGTCATCTCATTCGTGCACTGTCGTCGCGATCGAGAGAGAATTTTCACCATGTTAATGATGTTATAATAAATGAACCACAACCAAGTGATTTTAAATTTGAGTCCACCAAATTATGGTGTTAAATCATAAGTTCCCTCTCGTCGTTTTGAGAGTGTATGGATGAGTGTCATCTCGGCCATGCACCGTCGTCTCGACTGAGAGAGAATTTCCACCAAGTTAACGATGTTTTAATAAATGAACCACGACCAAGTGATTTTAACCCCTCTCGATGTTACTGAGGGTCCAAGGATGAGGTCAACCTCATCTAGACTGTCATGTCATCGAGAACAACTTAAAGATATTTCACCACGAATGGTGTTTTATAGCTTAAGATGAGTTGAGACATACAATCAATAAATATACAAACAACTAGGCGATGTATGAGGGAACACTTGGAAATTTTCATTAATATATCATTCATTATCTGAATCTCATATATGTACTATAATGGAATTTGAAAGGAAATATTAAAAACCAAGGTTCTAAAAAATGTGGGGCATGGTCAAGGCGTGAAGGTCAAGCCTTAAGCCTTAGAAGCCTATGCTGGCCTTAGGCGTAAAAAGGCGTTTAGGCATTCTTAATATTTTTTTAACCATAACAAAGCTATTAAAATACTAAAATTGTACTTATCATAAAAATATGTCTGAAAATTTGCAAATTAAAATACTATTTGATTATTTTGGACGAGATAATGGTCCGGTTAGTTAAAAAAATCTTCAAAAGGCAATATCGTTTCACTAAAGCATTGTTGTCTTTAGAAAAAAGTGCACCTTAAGGGTTTTACCAAGAATGAGGCATAAAAAGCTTAAGGCAGGGCATTTCTACCAAGCCTCAAGACTAGGCGGAGCCTAGGCGGGTTTTTTAGAATACTGGTAAAAACTGAAATCTTACTGATAGTATTTTTTGAGATAGTTGATGTTCCACGAGCTGGAAAATGTCTCTCCTTCCAAGTTTTCCAACCGATACGTCCCTGGAACCACCTCTTCAATCACTCTTTACAAACCATGCTAGTTCGGGTGAAGCTTGTTAAGTTTTTGCCATGTCCTCTTCAGGACAAGGTCTCCCACCTTCAGTGGCCGAGACTTCACCCTTTTATTGTAGGACTTCTTTGTCCTTTGCTGATAGGCAGATTGCATAACCTCATCATCTTCTCTTCTTTTTTCCACAAGGTCCAAATCAAGTCTTAGTTATGCAATGTTCTCTTCCGGATATATGTCTGAACCATGTGGGTTGGGAGACCTACCTTTGTCGATACCACTGCCTCTGAGCCATAAGCTAACATGAATGGAGTTTCCCCAGTTGGAGTACTCACTATCGTCCTTTAAGCCTATAGGATAACATACACCTCTTCAATCCATATCCCCTTAGCATCCTCCAATATTTTCTTGATTCCATCAAGGATCGTTGTGTTCGCTACTTATATCTACCCATTGGCTTGGGGTCGGCCAGGAGTGGAGAAGAAATTATTGATACTAACTTATTTATTGTATTTCTATAGGGATATGTTCTTGAACTGCATCCCATTATCAGAAATCAGGGTATAAGGTAGGTCGTATCTACAAATGATGTTTTTCTAGATAAGCTAGAAAGCTTTCTTCTCTATGATTGTAACCATCAGCTCAACCTCTACCCACTTTGAAAAATAATCAAAATCCATAATCAAATAATGATTATTATTCATGGCTCTTGACAATGGCCCAACCAAATCAATCCCCCAGACTGCAAATGGTTAAGGATAAGTAATAGAGGTAAGCGGCTGATGAGGCTTATGAGGTATGGTGGAATACCTATGGCACTTATCACACTTCATAACATATGCAGTTGCATATGTGGCCAACGCCATCCACCAGTAACCTTGAGTGATGATCCTCTTAGCTAATGACCTCCATTTAATATGAATGGAGTAGGACCCTTTGCGCATGTCCCTTAAAATATACTCTACCTCAGATGGATGGACACATCTGAGTAGAGGAAGCAAGCATCCTTTCTTCTTTAAGATGTCTCCTATGAGAGAGAACTTGGTTGCTTTATACCTCACCTTCTTTCTCTCGGCCCTGGACTCTGGTTATTCCCCCTCTTTAACATATTGTATGATAGGATCCATCTAGGAAGCTCCCATACTCAAATTGAAGAAAAATTCCACAGTATTTTCTTCTCATTCAATCTTCGATCGATGTATAATCTCTGCAGGGACCATGCTTCTTATTTTAGTTTTAGTGGTTGAGGCTAACCTTGCCAGAGCATTGGCTCGCCCATTGTCCAGCTGGGGCATCCTCTTCAGCTTCACTTTGCTAAATGCTTTAATGTTATCGTCACCCTTTCTAAGTACTGGACCATTCTGACATCTTTGGCCTCATACACCCCCAAAATTTTGTTAACAACCAACCTGGAATCACTATGGATAAGGAGTTGGCCAATATTCAATGCTCTAGAAAGGGAGAGACCTTCTAGGAGAGCCTCATACTCCGACACATTATTGGAGGCTTGCTGAACCTCAGTGCATATTCAATATCGGTCCCATATGGGGCCAACATAATTAATCTTGCCCCACTTTCGTTCTCACATGAAGAACCATCAATAAAGAGGCTCCACGCAGTACCATTTTGAGAAAAATTACCCTCTTCCAGGGTTCCATTCTTGAAGAGGTACTACTCCTCCTCATTCTCAGACACTTTATTTCTTGCTCACCTCATCTCTGCCTCGGTCGGGCGAAGACACACCCTGCTATTTTTATCAAAAGATGTAGCTTCAATTTCTTCAGTATCGGCCTCGTCCCAGGTGAACTTACTACGAAGTCAAATAGGTCCGTCCCCTTAATGTACGATCTTTATTGATAGACGATGAATTCTCCCAACTCAATTGCCCAGGCCATCAGCCTTCCTGACTTCTCAAGATGATGAATGACCTGTCTAAGGGGTGAGTCTGTGAGGACCACCATGGTATGTGCTTAGGGCTTCATCTTTCTCGAGGCATAAATCAGAGCATAGGCCAGCTTCTCCATTTTGGGTTATCTTTGCTCGACCCCTTGGAAGGCCTTTCTATTAAACTACACTTGTTTCTGAACTCCATCCTCTTCTCTACGAATAGCGGCACTAATGACCGACTCTAAAATTATTAGATAAAGATATAACTTCTCTCCCTGGATTGGTCCCTAGACTGGTCTAGACAATAAGAGTGGAGAGCCGAGATAGGAATTTAAATCTTGGAAGGCCTTATCATACTCATCATTCCATTGAAAAGGTTTTCTTAACATTTTAAAGAAAGGAAAACATTTATCAGTAGCTCTAGACATAAACCTATTTAATTAGGCCACTCATCCAGATAGTCTTTACACGTCCTTTATTGTTGTGAGAGTCTTTATCTCCAATAAATCTTTGATCTTTTTGTAATTGGCTTCAATCCCCCTCTGATTCACAATGAAATCTAGAACTTATCTTCTCCTAAGCCGAAGACATACTTTGCAGGGTTAAGTTTCATTCTATACTCATCCATCATGTCAAAATTGCACTCAAGGTCGGCCACATGAGTGTCGTCCTTGAGGATCTTCATTAATATGTCGTCGACGTACACTTCCATTGATTTCGCAATCTAGTCCTCAAACATTTTATTTATCAGCCTTTGATATGTTGTCCCGGTATTTTTATAATCCGAAGGGCATGAACTTATAGTAATAGGTTCCCTTGTTACTTATGAAGGATGTCTTCTCTGCATCGGTCGAATCCATGAATATTTTATTATAGCTTTAGTAGGCATCCATAAAGCTCATTAATTCACGATCGGTAGTAACATCAACCATCTGATCTATCCTTAGCAATGAGAAGCTATCTTTGGGGCAGGTTTTGTTCAGATTTGTAAAATCAACACACACGCTCCATTTTTCATTAACTTTGGGGACAATGACAACATTCGTAAGCCATTTAGGGTAAATGACCTCCCTAATGAAGTCGACCTTCTCCAGCTTCTTCACCTCTTCCTGGATGATATCATACTTCTTTTTAGAGTAGACTCTCCTTCTCTGCCTGATTGGCCTTGCATCCCCATCCACATTAAGCTTGTGGAAAAGGACCTTCGATACAATGCCTGGCATAACCTGATGGCTCCAAGAGAACATGCTATGTCTCTTTTGTAACAGCTTGATCATCTCCTCTTTGACCTCTTTCTTTAGGGCTTTTTCGATTTGGATGGTTTTTTTTGACTCGTTCTCATCGAGGATGATGGATTTTACCTCCTCAAAGGCCTCTCCATTCTTTAGCTTCTTTTCATCTCTAGGGTCCAAGGTATCAATGTTCTAGGTCGTAGTGGCCCTTTTGTACTCTTCTCTTTCCTCGGCTCAGTTGATGTAAAATTCGCGTGCCTCAACTTGGTCCCCCTTAACTTCCCCTACCCCATATGGGGTCGAGAATTTAATCATTTGGTGGAATATAGAGGGAACGACCTCAAATTCCTTAAGGGACACCCTTCCGAGAATTATATTGTAGGCCGAGTAGACATTTTCATCCATGATGAAGAAGCTGATCTTCCTTGTAAGACATTTCGACCAACTATTTCCCATTATCACTTCCATTTCATATATATTCATGGGTTGCACCTTTTAACCACTAAAGCCGATGAGTGGTTGGTGATAAGGAATCAACCTCTTCTTGCTCAGATCTAGACCTTCTTAACAATCCCAAAACATCACGTCAGCTGAGTTGCCATCATCTACCAGAATCCTTAGGACCTCGTACCCATGTACCAAAGTAGTGATGACCAAAGGGTCATCATATGGAGCCAAAATTCTCTTAAAATATAATCTCAAAAAACCAATAACCAAAGTATTCATATCAACCTTAGTTCTCTTACCTTTGGCAGGCTTAGTCTTTGGTGGAAGAGCATTTGCCTCGGCCACATGAGCCTTCCTATCTGCAATCTCCTCTCCTCCCCTAGTAAGACCCCGACATATCAACTTGACCTAATGCGAGATCATATTGAGACGACCCTTTGGATCAACAAACTTAGAAAGGAGGCCAGGGTCAAGGTCATCTTCATCACAGTCATCCGACTCCTCGTTGTCTCGCTGGCTTGACCATCCTGTTTAAACTTTTCATTTTTCTTCTTCTTCTGGGAGTCGTCCTGACCCCCCTTGAATTGAGATTGTCTACGTACTTTCTTAATTTCCAAGCTTTCAATATCTTCTCAATTTCATCCATAATGGACAAAACACTTGTCGCTCAGCTGCCCATGGTCTTGGTGGAATTCACACTAGCAATGTCATATAGCTTCCACAATAGCTACAACTCGGCAAGTGAATGGAATATCCTAAGTCTAGTGTCCCTGTGGCAGAGCACATAAAAATAAGAAAATAAGAAAATGAGGTTTGTAGAAAAATGGGTCAGATCCCGAGTAGAAAATATTTTAAATATAACAAGTGCTTAAATTGATTAATTAGCCCAATATTATTCATGTTAACATAGCGTACTCACCATGAATGCTCACCTCTCATCTAATTTGCACACCTAGCGAGCCTAGCTACCCAAACTCATCACGATACTCTACCTTACTATACGTGGTATAATCACCTTGACGGATATAATATTTAAATACCCCGAAGACAATATATCTCTATTATTTAAGAATAGGTTTAAAGATACTATAACTCATTCGCATAGCATTCTTAATTCTCAACTGGTAACCCAATAAGTATAAACTTTAATAATGTATCCAATATGCAACACAGAATAGTAACTCGGTATACATATAAAAATCTCACTACGTATACATACATATATATATATATATATATATATATATATATATATATATATATATATCAATACTGCACCCATGGTTAAGAAACCCCTGGCGCTCGGCATACTCGGCTATCTAGTCCCGTTGCAAACGCTCACACATGAAGGACAATAGGTTCAATCTCTCAAGACCCAATAAGACATATACACATATTAGAGGCGAACATAGTTCCAACCCGATGGGCCACGTACATACCTACGCACCCATATGACCGTCATCACTATCATTCTCACAGATAGCCCGTACCTAGTTTCCATGCTCTAGTGGTACGACTCAAAATCCCCCGAAGGCACACAAGATATGGCCGTCCACAATGCGTTAACCTCCGTTCTATATCCAATAGCTAGGTATGTCATGCACATAATATTCCAAGTAATAAGCATGCACACACCTTATACAACTTAATAGGTATTCACGTAACCCAATTACTATAATACGTAATTAATATTAACGCCATTACTCTCCACGATATCCATATATATATAACCTCTCTAGGACTTCCATTCTATCCTACGTTTCTATACAAGATCAATACCTCGAGGATTATTACACCTTTAATTCCCTAAAACTTTGGATTTTAAGTCACCTGTTACTCACATAGTTTAATACACTCTCTTGGATAAACCTAGGATGATTTTTAACTTGACCATACCCTAAAAACCCATTCTGGAATCTCGTTAGAAGTTCCAGGATTCTCGTTCGAACGAGCATGTTCGAACTAAGTTCGCACTTCGAACGAACTGAGCAACTCGTTAGAAAGGTCATTGGAAATCTCGTTAGAAGGCTCGTTCGAATGACTTGGGGAGGTCTTAGAATGAGATATCCGAACTGGCCCTGTTCTTCCCTAAACTTTTTTTATTCCTAATATCATTCCAAAATAAACCCAATCCTAATGTAATTGTTTCTAAACGATTCTAAATTACCATCGGACACTTCCTAAAACAAATTAGAGATTAAATCCTCATGGAATCGAGGGAATCAAACCAATTACTCAATTCCTTATAAATCTCTTTGATATGAACCCAACAATTTTTAATCCTTCAACCCCCCCCCCCAATATATTTCGTGATTTCAACATTTAATTACTAACATTAACAGTTCTAAGAAGGGAATTCCTTTTACATGCCCAACTATCTCCAATTCATGGGATTTCTTTACAAATTAATCTAATTAAACCCTAGTTTTCATTACCACAATCTCATATCATTTAATCTAAATCAACAGGAATAATATATGCTAAAAGAGGAGAAAGATAAACACTTGCCTTAGAATGGATTTCTGATTCTTGGACTAAAATTTGTATAGGGAAAATCCTCTTGACACGATCTACGCGCTGGTGTAATTCTTAGTGTGAAAGTTTGAGTTCTTGGCTTAGTTCTCCAATGGAGTTCTTCTTCCTCTTTGGTTCTCTCTCTCTCTCTCTCTCTCTCTCTCTCTCGTAGGTTGAAACTGGCAGTAACCTTTAACCCACGTACAACCTTTAATTCCTATTTTTTGTCCATTTAAATTCCCAAAAATATTAAAAGACCTAAATACCCCTCTGAGGTGTCGTTTTGGGCTAAAATGCCCTGGACTATAAATAAAACACCCGTGTAGTGTTTTCTGACTATGTTGACCTTCCGGACACACTGGTACACTCAAAATAGTCGTTCGAGTTATATAAAAATAATTTACCTTTTTAACCCCCAAATATATGATAGTGATGCGACTCATGCGCGCGTCCCGAATAATTATATTTTAATTTTCATATATCTCGTCCTTGGCCATAACATTATTTCTGAAACCATCTATTACGTTACTCACTACATAATGTTCAACATATTTATTACTCGACATGATTTTAACATAATTATTTTCGATAACTACTAACTCTTGTCACTCTAGTAATTATTACCATATAGTCGGATTAATTATAATTAAATTTTATCTCTTAAATTAATAAACAAAAATTTCGATAATTTCATAAATGAAAGTATACCTGACAAGAATAATTATAGATAACATTCACACATGTCATCCTCGCGCTCCCATGTAGATTCCTCAACATTATGGTGTCGCCACTGAACACGGACTAGTGGTACTATCTTTAACCTTAACTTCCTCTTGCTACGGTCTAGGATATCTACCGGCCCCTCCTCGTAGGAGCTATCAGGCTGTAAGTTGATCTCCTCCAATGCAATGTGAGTGTGGGCCAAATCATCTTGAAGAAATATCCTGAATGAAGAGATATGGAACACGTCATGGACTCTATGCAAGTGCTCCGGTGACCCAAGTCTATAAGCAACTGGCTCAATCCTCTCGATAATAAGGAATGGCCCTACATACCTAGGCGCCAACTTTTCCTTCTTAACAAAATGCAAAACTCCCTTCATAGGAGACACCCGAAGTAACACCTAGTCCCCAATGTTGAACTCTCGAAAATACCACTTGGCGTCGGTGTAGCACTTCTGCCGATCCTGAACAACTCGGATTCGGCTCCGTATTACTCTATCCTCACCAAAGTATCCTGAATCACCAATGGACTAAGTAATTTGTTGTCCCCCACCTCTAACCAACATGATGGGGAATGACAAGGTCTGTCATATAGTGCTTCGAATGGAGCCATATCGATAGTAAACTGGTAGGAATTCTTATAAGAAAGCTCCACCAGCGAAAGGTACTGCTCCCAGCCTCTGCCAAAATCAATGATGCACATATGCAACATGTCCTCTAACATCTAATTTGTCCGCTCGGTCTGTCCATCTGTCTGTGGGTGATAGGTTGTACTCAGTCACAACTCTGTACCCATTGTCTCCTGGAAACTCTCCCAAAACTGAGACACAAATACCTTATCTCTATCAGACACGATATTGAGAGGCACCCCGTGAAGTCTCACTATCTCTGCTATAAATATATGGGCATAATGTCCTGTGGAGTAATTCGTCCGGGCTAGCAGAAAGTGGTTGACCTTGGTCAGTCGATCCACTATTACCCATATCGAATCGTGACCTCTCTGCGATGTAGGTAATCCCGTGATGAAGTACATGGAAATGCTCTCCCATTTCCACATAGGAACCTCTAATGGTTGTAGAAATTCCGTCGGTCTCTGATGGTCCACCTTTACTAGCTGACAAGTGGCACATTTCGAGATGAACTCGAAAATATCCTCATCATCCCGCTCCACCAGTATTGTCTTTGCATAGCCGGGTACATCTTATCCCCACTGGGATGTACTGTAAATCGTGAACCGTGCGACTTGTAATACCCCGTAATTTTATGGCTTTTTATGAGATTAATTAAATGAAATTACTTTTAATTATTGGATTAATTAAATTAATTTGGGATAATTAATTGGAAATTAATTCGGATTTAAATAATTAGCGAGGCGAGAGTTAGTATTTGATTATGATGATAATGTTGAATATTACTGAGTGATTATGGTAATATGTGATTATTGAATTTATTAAAATTGTCGTGAGTTAAAAATACGACAGTTTCGGTAATTAAGTTGGGACGCACGTGTCAGTCGTGTCAAGACCCAATTTAATGGATTTAAAAGTAATTTATTTTTATGTCATCCATATGATCATTTTGAGTGCACCAACATGTCCATAAGGGTCGAAATAGTCAGAAAACACTAGACGGGGGATTAGTTTGGGTCCCGAGACATTTTTAGGCCTAACCGGCAACCCGGGAGGGTATTTTAGTCATTTTAAATTTTAATGAATAGTAACCTACGAAAATTAGGTGTTATTTATCATCCAACCTTAGGGCCACTAGGTCCATTATCTACCAAAACCAAAGAGTGGGCAATGTGAATAGAGAGGAGAAGTTCCAAGGGTTTCCAAGGCCATAACCACCACACACCTCCACTATCACCGGAATTGTGATCGAAAAAAGAAAGAGAACCAACCTTTATCTCCTTCAAAGGATCCGAATATTCATTCCCAGGAAATTCATTTAACTTGTTATGATTCAGCAAATATATATTATCCCTGTACTTTAGAATTGGATACTAGACTTGGAAAATCGAGAATTTTATAAATTAGGAGAATTAAACATTGAATATGGGTAGGTTGTGCATGTAGATGAACTTCTGGTATATAGAGACAACGTAATCATAATCCATGTGTACAACTTTACGAATTAATGTTGAGAAATTCGATGTTCTTGAACAAATTTTAAAGAACTAGGTTTAGAGGAATATTTATGACTTTTGATCCAAGAAACTATTAATTCATGGTGGTTTAATAGTTCTAAAATGTTAGAGATTGTGGAAACACGTTGGTGTAATGAGTAGTATACTTGGTTGGGAGTTTGGGACGTTGTAATGTAAGATTTGGGGTGTAAATTTGGAGAACCCGTAACTGTGTAAAGAATTTCTGGGAAAACACTTGCTTGATCGATCGATCGACTCAAGAATGTCGATCGATCGACGGTTTCGATCGATCGACCCTTTGCCTTCGATCGATCGACCCCTCTTGATTTTTAAAATTTTTTCCCTTTAAAGTTTAATATAAATCCCAAACCTATAATGATTCTTGGGGTGATTAATATAGTATTATGGGACTTAGTTAAGGAAGTAGGGTCTTATTTGATGCCGGAAGAATGGTTTACCTTATGGAATCGAATATTATCACTTACGAGGGTCTACCGAGTGAGGTACGGTTAGAAATCATTCGAATTGAGACTATAATGGGAATAAATGATGATGTGAGGATAGGAACATTAACATAGGGACTTTAAGTTACTCATATGACATTAGAAACTTATAGTAGACCCAGTAACCTTTTGGAATAGGTTTAGGTACTCGGATTGATACGACGAGAGAGTTATCAAGTTAAATATATATTATGTAGAATGATCGGGATAAACTTACTATGTATGAGACTTATAAGATGGAATGTGTGAATACCTATATTGACATATGATTACTTAGGTTGTGTGAATGCCTAGTGTATGGATTCCTTATGTGTATGACATACCTACCATACTTGCTATCACGGGAGGTTGGCTTTTGAAAAAGGACCATCTGATCTTTGTGTGCCCACGGGGAGATTTAGATTGGTACCTTAAGGTTATAGGACTATGAATGACTTATTTTTGAGTTGATAAGTCAACTGACCATGGGAGCATAGGTATGTGCATGACCCATGGGTATGTGAACTATGTTCGCCTCCAATATGTGTGATTTGTATTAAGACGATCCCTGAGTGATTCGAAATGCGTGATCCTTACATACGTGATGTACATGGATTTGATAGCAGAGTATGTGTGCACCGCAACTTAGCCTAGGGGTGACATAGATGTATATATGTATTGATAGTGATTTATATATATACTTGTGACTGATTCACTGTTGCTTAGTAGATGTGTATAGCTAAGATATTTGAATGGGCTACGTATATAAGAATTTAAATAACACTTGTGATAAGTAATTTAATGAATATGAATGTGAGATATAAATATAACTTGTTTGTGTAATACGAGTAGACACCTTATATTAGAATATGATAGCAGGGGTTAGTACGGACTAGTAAGATAGTGGAATAACTAGGATGGGTTAAGGGTATACGTTAAGCGTGCATGTTAGTTGAGAGGTGAGAAACTCAGGTGAGAGTACCCAACTAACATGTATATAATATTTACTTTTTAATGCAATTAAAAACTTGATATATTTTTAAACTATTTTCACCCCGGGCTCTGACTCGTTTGGTTCCAAATCTATTTTTGTAAAAACCTTTTAGGTTCCTAGCCACAGGGACGCCAAGCATAGGAGTTCCATTACATTAACGTGTTGTAGTTGCTGTGAAAGTTACAGGATCTTGGTATTAGACGCCTCCACATTCTGCACTTGATTCTATTCAGGGTTACTCATCTGTTAGGTCATGTCGCCCATTTTCATTTAAAGATAGTATTCTCATACTTTTAGTTTTCTTTCAATTTTAGATTTATCTATTTATTCAGACTTTTGTATTGGGATTTATTCAATATTTGGATTATTCAGGGGAGTGTCACTCCAGACTCATTTTTATTTATTCCATTATTATTCTGTTGTGTTTATGATGTGGATGTTGTACGGTTAGCTTAGTTAATTGGGTGCATGTTAATGTAATTTAATAGAATTTGACAACTCGCTTTTTAAATATTAGGTGTCTAGTAATTGTTTAAAATGTTTTTGGCAGCGATGCTAGATCTTAACCAACTTGATATTTTATATTAATGAGATAAAGGAGTCACTACCCGGTATTTAATTAGTCGGGGTGTCATAGGACTCTTTCATCACTTCGTCTCACAAGTCTTCTCCCTCAGGAACAACCAACCTTCCATTGAAACATAGGCCCCCATCCGAATCCACGGTATAAGGCTCGGTCCCCTCTGCTAGAAGTTGCACAATCTGACTCTGGTAGAATGAATCAGTTGCCTGAGCATGTACTACTCTCGTAATAATCTGGGGCGTAACAATCATCACAGATATGAAAGATCGAGCCACCGCATCCTGGTATCCTAACTCCCTCCATTTCGCTTTCCACACCTCAGCCACCTCATTTACTGGCCTACGGCTCAACGTGTCTCCTACCACGTTAGCCTTCCCTGGGTGGTATTGGATATCAAATTGATAGTCCTTCACAAACTCAAGCCACCGACGCTGATGCATATTCAACTCCTTCTATGTGAAGACGTACTGTAGTGACTTATGGTCTGCGAAAAAGAGAAACTTATCCCCCAGGAGATAATGTCTCCAAATCCGAAGTGTAAACACAACCACTGATAACTCCAATTCGTGGGTGGGGTAATTCTTTTCGTGAGGCTTGAGCTTACGGGAGGCATAAACTATAGCTTGATTCTCCTGTTGAAGTGCATACCCAAGTCCTAATAAGGACGCATTAGTGTAGACTAGATACTCCACTCCCGACCTGGGAAATGCTAACACTAGTGCTGAGGTTAACATGTCTTTTAACTCATCAAAGGCCAATTGACAGGTGTCACTCCAGATAAATGACACCCCTTTACGAATAAGGTGTGTCAATGGACTTGCTATCTTCGAAAACCCTCGAATGAACCTCCTGTAGTATCCGACAAGGCCTAAGAAACTGCGTATCTCGATCAGTGTTGTGGTCTGCCCCCATTCCCTCACTACTGACACCTTCCCGAGATCCACGGATATCCCTCGGTCAAAGATTATATGCCCCAAAAACTATACCTCCTTCAGCCAAAACCCACATTTCTCCTATTTGGAGTACATCTCATGCTAATGCAGTGTCTACAAAACCTGCCTCAAGTGCTTGGCATGCTCATACTCGATCTGCGAGTAAACCAGAATGTTATATATAAAGACGATAACGAACTGGTCCAAGAACTATTTGAACACCCTGTTCATCAAGTCCATAAACACGGATGGGGCGTTGGTTAGCCCGAAAGGCATAACGAACTCATAGGAACCATATCTCATAAAGAAGGCAGTCTCCGACACATCCTGCTCCCTGATATGCAACGGATGCTATCCTGATCTCAAGTCAATCTTCGAGAAGAAAGCATCTCCCCTCAACTGGTCGAATAAGCCATCGATTCTAGGCAACGGATATTTGTTTCGTATCGTGACTTTATTCAACTCCTGATAATCGACACATAACCTTAACGATCCATCCTTCTTTTTAACGAATAGTACGGGGGCACCCCACAGTGAAGTACTCCTATGAATAAACCCCTGCCCCAATAACTGCTCAATCTGGTCACGTAACTCCCTCATATCTGCTGAAGACATACGGTAAGGTGCGTGGGCTATCAACCAAGTGTCCGACACTAAATCAATGACGAAGTCTATCTCTCTACTCGGTGGTAACCCCGAAATCTCCTGAAACACATCGACGAACTCTCAAACAATAGGAATCGAGTCAAGTGGTACCACCGCCTCCCTAGAGGTATCCTCCTCTATATAGTATAAATGTGTGGACGATCCTCCCTCAGAGCGAGGCATCGCCACCTGGAACATCTCCTGACCGGGTATGGAAAAAACTATGCTCCTACTAAAACAATCAATCATGGCCCTATACCTGACAAGCCAATCCATACCTACAATCACATCATACTCAGACATATCCAATACGAGAATGTCATTGGGTAGGATAAACCTCCCAATCTCTATACCCACTCCCTGACAAATAAAAGAAATAACGAAGCCTCTACTCAATGAAGAATCCACACAAGTAATCTTACTCTCTGCCGTATCTAATAATCCCGTTATACCTGCAAACCTCATGGAAATAAAATAGTGTGTGGCCCCCATGTCAAATAAAATGCTCCCTAAAGTCCCCTGGATAGAAAGCATGCCCTTAATCACAGGTGGGTCCTGCGGGACTGAGACCCAATGAAGATTGTATACTTATTCGTACTGAAGTTGTCCCTTCTAAACTGAGATGGCTGGAATGGGTGGCAGTGCTGGATCTGTGGCGGTGATGGGAGAGCTGTGGGAAATAACAGTCTCTGAGGCTCTTGATGAGCACCCTGCAGTTTTTGCTACTGGACTTTACCCTTCTAAAGGGTAGTCCTGACATTTGTAGCCATAAGTGAAACATCTCCCTCAAAAAGGTCCTCCCCTCTGTCCTTGCTGTCCCTGACCCTGATGGTCGTTACCACCCCTCCTCTGGCCATGCTGGTCATGCTGAACCTACTACTGGCCCTGATGGTCGTGCTGACACTGCTGGCCATATATAAAGCCTCCATGCCCATGTCTAAAACCTCCGGACCTGAACCTCTTAGGATCCCCCTACTGGTAACCCTGATCACTGTGTCTATGCTGACCCTGAACTGCTTGTGCCCCACTGGCACCATTTCCTCCTGTCCTGCCCTATTGGCTGGACTCTCCTACTCACTTAACCTCTGTCAGATGAAAATGGGGGTCCTGGCAGTGGAGTAGTGCTTTATTAACCACGTCTGAATAGGTAGACAAAGAAAGATTTCCTATCAAATGCTGATGGATCCTCCATGTTAACCCATCCATAAAACGTTGAATCTTCTTCTCCTCAGTCGGGATCTCATTTGTATAATGTTTAGAAGACTGATAAACTCTACCTCATATTCTGCCATGGTCTTTCCCTCCTACTTCAAGTTCACCAACTTTCGTCTCATCTCTTTATGAACGGCCGAGGGAAAATACTTGCAGTCGAACCGCACCCAAAAGTCTCAAATAGTGAGTGTGTCTCTCTCCTTTACGGTGGTAATAGACTAACGTTGTACCCCTTTGCACTCATGCATCCTTAATTTCTGATGGATGTCCTTCTTCCATTGGCTCGCTACCACCATATCGAATCTTCCTGTAAACTTCAGAGGATGCGCCTTCTGTAAGGCATCCCTAACACATTCCCAAGCAGACGAGAAAGCCTGGCCCTGAACTTGAACCACCACCAGTGCATGAGGTGGTACCTTCTGCACAACTGCCAATGCCGCATTTCTCACTTGAGCTACAATGGCGGCAACTTTAGTGGCATTCATCACACCCTGAGCTGGTGCAGGCTGAGGCTCGGGATGGCATCCCTGGGAACTCTCTATGCACATCGAGGAGGCATCTGAAAGGCGATAAAAGTTTCATAAGTCTACAATTATTATCTCAAAGTAGCTGAAGAACATAAAATGCATAAAGAGTACAACAATCCTAAAATGTAGGGCTCTATATCAAAGGACGCTACGTGGAAACATAATAAGCCTTATAGATCCTAAGGACACTAGAACCTGAGGCTTTGATACCACCTATGACACTTCGCCTAATTAATTACCGGGTGATTAGTCCTTAATTAATTAGTTTCAGAATATCAAGTTGGTTCAAATAATGCATCACCATCGAAAGACTTAAATTTTTAATTTAATAAAAACTAACCACCTAATATTTAAAAAGGTTGGTGTCATAATTTTATCTTGTTATTTACCATCATCAATAAATGGAAATATTTAATCATCACCATGCATCACAAGAGTAATAAGGAAAGAACTAACTGAATTTAAATAAATAACTAGAGTAAACCCTTCTAGTTAAGATCCCATACAATAATCGAATAACATGAAAACAATGTCGAATAATATAATAAAACAACTCTAAATCTCTGAATGTAAAATAAGAGGGAAGACATGTGCAACTGAAATAAACGACTGATAGATAAGGAGAATAGACTAAGAAGCGTCTACTAGCAATGTCCTGTAGCTTACACAACAGCTATAGCTCAACAGATTAATGGAATCTCCTAAGTCTGGTGTCCTTCTGGTTGAGCACCTAAAAATAATAAAATAAGAAAAGGAGGTTTGCAGAAAAATGGTTCAGAGCCTGAGTAGAAAACAGTTTAAATATAACAAGTTCTTAAATGATTAATTAGCACAATATTATTCATGTTAACTTAGCGTACTCACTTGGAATGCTCACCTCTCATCTAATGTGCACACCTAGCGAGCCTAGCTACCCAAACTAGTCACGATACTCTAACTGACAATACGTGGTATAATCACTATGCCGGATATAATATTTAAATAACCTGATGAAAATATATCTCTATTATTTAAAAATAGATTTAAAGATACTATAACTCATTCTGATAGCGTCCTAAATTCTCAACTGGTAACCCAATAAGTATAAACTTTAATAAAGTAGCCAATATGCAATACATAATAGTAACTCAGTACAAATATAAAAATCTCACGATGTACACACACACACACACACACACACACACACACACACACACACACACACACACACACACACACACACATATATATATATATATATATATATATATATATATACTGCACCCATGGTTAAGAAACCCCTGGCGCTAGGCATACTCGGCTATCTAGTCCCGTTGCAAACGTTCACGCATGAAGGACAACATGTTCAATCTCTCAATAACCAATAAGACATATACACATATTGGAGGTGAACATAGTTCCAAGCTGATGGGCTACGCACATCCCTACGCACCCATATGACCATCATCACTATCATTCTCACAGATAGCCCGTACCTAGGTTCCATGCTCTAGTGGTACGACTCAAAATCCCCCAAAGGCACACAAGATATGGCCATCCACAACGTGTTAACCTACGTTCGGTATCCAATAGCTAGGTATTTCATACACATAATATTCCAAGTAATAAGCATGCACACAACTTATACAACTTGATAGGTATTCACATATCCCAATTACTATAATCCATAAGTAATATTAACGCCATTACTCTCCATGATATCCTTATATATATAACCTCTCTATGACTTCCATTTTCTCATAGGTTTCTATACAAAATCAATACCTCGAGGATTATTACACCTTTAATTCCCTAAAACTTTGGATTTTAAGTCACCCGTTACCCACGTAAGTTAATACACTCGCTTGGATAAACCTAGGATGATTTTTAACTTGGACGGGCCCTAAAAACCCATTATGGAATCTCTTTAGAAGTTCCTGGATTCTCATTCGAATGAGGTCGTTCGAATGAAATTCCCACTTCGAACGGACTCAAAAACTCGTTAGAAGGGTCGTTGGAAATCTCATTATAAGGGTCGTTCGAATAACCTGGGCAGGTCTTCGAACGAGATATCCGAATTGTCCCTATTCTTCCCCAAACTCATTTTTTTCCCAATATTCATTCTTAAATATCATTCCAAACTCAACTCAATCCTAATGTAATTGTTTCTAAACTATTCTCAATTACCATAGGACACTTCCTAACACAAATTAGAGGTTAAATCCTCATGGAATCAAGGGAATTCAACAATTTACTTAATTCCTTATAAATCTCTTTGATACGAACCTAGCAATTTTTAATCCTTAAAAAAAAACCAATAAAATTCGTGATTTCAACATTTAATTAATAACATTAACAGTTCTAAGAAGGGAATTCCTTTTACTTGCCAAACTATCTCCAATTCATGGGATTTCTTTACAAATCAATCCAATTAAACCCCAGTTTTCATTACCACAATCTCATATCATTTAATCTAAATTAACAGGAATAATATATGCTAAAAGAGGAGCAAGATAAACACTTGCCATAGAATGGATTTTTGATTCTCGAACTAAAATTTGTATAGGGACAATCCTCTTGACACGACCTATGTGCCGGTGTAATTCTTGGTGTGAAAGTTTGAGTTCTTGGCTTTGTTCTCCAATGGAGTTCTTCTTCCTCTTTGGTCTCTCTCTCTCTCTCTCTCGTAGGTTGAAATTGCCAGTAACCTCCAACCCACGTACAACCTTTATTTTAATTCCTAATTTTCGTCCATTTAAATTCCCAAAAATATTAAAAGACCCAAATACCCCTTCGGGGTGTCGTTTTGAGCTAAAATGCCCTGGACTCCAAATAAGATGCCCGAGTAGTGTTTTCTAACTATTTTTACCCTTCCAGACACACTGGCGCATTCAAAATAGTCGTTCGAGTTATATAAAAATAATTTACCTTTTTAACCCCCAAATATGTGATAGTGACACGACTCATGCGTGCATTTCGAATAATTATATTTTAATTATCGTGTATCTCGTTTCCGGCCATAACATTATTTTCAAAACCATCTATTACGTTACTCACTACGTAATGTTCAACATATTTATTACTCAGCATGATTTCAACACATTTTTTCGATAACTACTAACTCTCATCATACTACTAATTATTACCATATAATCAGATTAATTATAATTAAATTTTCTCTCTTAAATTAATTAATCCCAAATTTCCATAATTTCATAATAAAATAAATATGCGTAAAAATGTGGGGTATTATAGTGTGTTATCTTCTTTTGGGGTCTCAACCCAAAGCAGAAGATGTGTATAAATCTCTCTGCAAGTTGTTTGAAATTATTAATTGAGTTCTTTGGGAGTGATGTAAACCAAACATGGGCCGCTCCAATCAATGTGCTTGAGAAGGCACGACATATCATCTTATCTGAGATTGAGTAAATGTCAACAGCCGACTAGTACATGTCCACGTGGTGGACTGGTTTAGTTCTCCAATCATACTTGGGAGTGACCACCGTCGGCTTGAATTTGATCGGGGTTGGATAATTGACGATCATAGACACGAAGGAAGAGCCCTCAGAGCATCCTCTTTGTATGGGATCTCAACTCTTTAAGATATCCCCTATTTTTTTCCTCCAACCTCTGAATAGAATCGTTCCACGGTCTCTTGGTCGTCAATATGACATTGTCTTGGGTTACATTATCTCCAGCTCCCTCTTTGACATTCGGATGCATGGAGTGCTCCCTAGGAGTTGGTCTTTGTCGGCTATTAACTTCTCTTTCTCCTCGTCTTGGCCTCTTAAAGGCCGACGATCATCAACTCTCTCATTTTTTTGGAGGCTACAATAATCTTGGACATGGAAAGGCCGTTCCTTAGATTGCTCGCTGTCGGGTCGAGCCTATCAAAGGTCGACCCCTGCTCAATCTATTAAATACTAATGCTTTGGGTTTGCATTTTTGGCTCAGCCTACCACACTCAACTCGACTGGGATGCATTGGTCTCACAGTGCCTCTAGAGATTTTATAAGGTTCCCAACATTATCTTTCATATTCATCATCATAATGGTCATCCTTATCATCAGGGCATTCTTGACCTATCCTCCCCAGATGTAAATGCCTACGGTCGGCCACATCCCTGCCCCTGTGTTAAGGAGGGAGATCCTTTTATGGAGCCTGGGGTGGTCCCCTAGTTGTTTGATCTGCAACAACATCTTTGAATGGTGGAGTTATCGGTTGATCTCCGACATCGATAGGCCTAACCACCACTTTTTGGCTGAAAAACAACAAGGGTTGCTTGCATCTCTCGTTGAATATCTACCAAGGAGCGTAGGGCTTCTTCTACCTCATCCATTTCTGATTGAGGAGGGGCCTGGATGGTACTGGGACCACCTATAATTGGAGGATTTATTGCCATTTGGAGAATCCCGGTGATCGATAAAATCAACTAGGGTACTGGTAATAAGATGGAAGAGCAGAAAATGAGTTAAAACCCGCCCATATCTCTTTCAATGGTGGTTCAAGCTCACCAGAGGATGATATTGGGCCACCACAAGAGAATTCGATAGAGTAACTATACAAAAAGGGAAAAGAATAGCTAACCACTTCCCATAGATGGTGCCAGATTGATGATACCATAATTGGTATCACCAGGTCAAAGTGATAAATGAGCTCACACCAGTACAACAGTGGTAGAAATATAGCAATATAATAATGGAGAGATAGATGAGGCAAAGAGTTAGAACACCTGAGTTTAAGTGGTTCAATTGGAGCCTACATCCACTGTGCAGTGTGAATGGTGGTCTTTCACTATAACAATGGCACTAATGGCCTGCAAATACAACACTTAAGCTTTTCTCTCTTACTAAGAAATTTTACAAATTTCTACTAGGGTTTTGAATAATTGAACCTTTACAATGTAGAAGATGAAGTGGGTTTATAGTGCCTTGGGGGTGGTATGTACCCCCAAGCATGTAATCAACATGTGCATGAGGGGGCTCCTAATAGTTAGTTGACACATGTCCCTCACACATGCAACTAATCATGATACAATATTCCTTCACTTGAGGGGATAATCTTGTTATAACAGAATTGTCCACGTGGGATTTACTATCTTGGAACTTTATACTGCTCGTATTATAGATATCGTCAGGAGGGGTCTCGGCTTGGCCGAGTACGAGACTACTGATGTAGTGCATGATACATGCTGGAAAGTGTCAAGTGTGGTCTTGGCTGAAGGCGTGAGGCCGAGACGTGATCTACTAATCATTACCAGGTGTCGGCTATGAAAGAGGAAGAGACATGTCTTTGCTGATGAGATGTTCTCCTTGCGTCTTGGCTTATAAGATGGCCGAGGTCGTGGATAATGAGGCCAACCCTAAAACTCGGTTGTGGATGAGTCTTGGGTATGACCTGAGAAGGGTCCTTCTAAAACTTAGTTGTGAACGCTAATGTCCCTCATCCTAGGACGAGGTCACACTTGTTCATATCACCATCAATCACGGTATTACCCTAAGGATCGAATTTAACTACTCATTTCATCTCATATGGTTCAAAAATCACGATTTTCCTTTACATAATTTTGACACTCTAACAGTCAATCCCTACCAATGATTATTCACACTTGGTGCCATTTGTCCAACGGACGATATCTCATTATATCAACATCTCCAAAGACTATACATCCACAAAGACTGGAGCACAAAACACATCACACTACGAACCTCGGTGTCACCACTTATTAGTTTTTATGGACACCCGCACATTATTAACACACTTATAAGAAATGCAGAAGCATTTTATAACCATAAATTTAATCCTGTACCGCTTGACACTAGTCTAACTTGTCGTGCTAATCTCCTATACTTCACCATCGTGGATATGAACTAAACCATCATCAAACTAGATTGACCGACCCAACCACAATGACGTCAAAAGATCCATTACCGACCTCACCACATCACTCCCGAAAAGAACCTTGAACCTAGAGCTTTGATATCATTTTTAACACCATGGCCCGAATTTAAGGGTTACCCATGAGTCAAACCAATCCAAACCGAGCGTTAGGTGTGAACTGTAATGAAACAACTTAAATAATGTTACTAGTCGATTTTTATTTTAACTAACATTTCACTTGTTAACATGCAACTTCAAGTTACAAAATGAACTACATGAGGGACCCATGGGGAGAGCCCAAGTAAACAGAGCTACTAACATAGAACATAAATAAAATATACCTACCTGTATAGTGATCTTAATATATTAATCCTCTCCTAACCTACCCTAACAAAGTGGGGATGTGAGCCTATCCCCAGTGGGATTTATACAAGCAGTATAGAAACGAACGAAAGAAAGGAATACTCACATGCTACAACCACATGCATGCAAAAATATGTATATATCTACGTACGTATACCTTTAAAAATACATATTCCAATGCATTAATCAATTTATTTTCGACCTTACTTGCCCAGATTAATTGACCTTAATCTTATTAAAGTTTTTCTTTAATCATAAATAGCATTCTCACTTTGTTTAACGCACCTGGTTCAACACTTGTAACCTTTCCACTTAATTTATTAAAACCATTCCTTTACTAGAATTTACCCTTTTTATTCATTCCAATACCCTTTACTATTTTCATTGAAAATCTCCATTTCAACACACGCAATCTCCCTTTTAGAAAATACTTATTTAATCTTTGAAAATCCTTTTCACTACACGTTCTTGTGTTAAGTATGGGCTTAACCTTTTATGTTGCTTAATTTCCCATTTATTTAATCCCTTTTACTCTCTTTTTTTTCTTTTCTTTATGGACATTAATAGATTTACGCATTTACTTGTCAATTTCACTTTTACCTGAACAGTTATTACATTCATTCAAGTTAGGTGGTTGTTGATACCAAATTTAGTCTGCTGACATGGCCCAATTGAGTGAAGATACGTGGCAATCTGCGTGGCAACAACAAACACTTTCGAACAACACCTTAACTCCGAGGAACCATACTGCAATGAGGAACTCTGCTTCCCCGATCAACTCAGACGCCCTGACCAACAAGAACTTTACGAGGAACTTTTGAGTACCGAGGAACTTAGGCGGTCCGAGATGCACCTCGAACAAAGCATTAATAGCAGGATAACCAACAGATTGACTGCGCATTAAATGCTTATTATTATCATACATATGTATATGCTTAAGGAGCATTGAATGTATTACCCTTTCACATTACAGCCTTAAGGCTATAAATACATTGTATTATCCTCATTGTGGGGGGACCGGAATTTCTTGAGAAAACTTGTAATCGAGAATTCCCAAATAGTCAACAATAACAGAAACAGTGGACCTAGGCCATTCTTATAAGGTTGAACCACTTTAAAATTTCTTTGTCTCATTTTATTTTATCTGTGATTAAATAATTAGATATAATCTAATTTTTTACATCAACAGATTGGCGCCGTCTGTGGGAAATGACTGGTAATATCGTTTTTCATCAAAAACAATTCATCACAAATGGCTGATATTCAAGAACCCAGCAATCGAAACGCTGGAAGCCCTCCAAATCCATCTGTTCCACCCAATATTCCAGATCTGGCTGGAATAATGACAAATCTGGCCCAGGGCCAGACAGTCATGCAAGAAACTATGTGATAACTCATACAAACCCTCCATGGCGGTGCACCAACCCATTCAGGACCGCGAAGTATTTAAAGAAATACCCGTTTACCTTCTTCACGTACTAGGCGTACCGATTCATATCGTACTGAGGAGTCTAAAGATTTTTCTTATCAACCTGGACGAACTTCGTCGGTACGAGCCACAAATACTGAACAACGTATCACTCTCTCTCCATAAAGGACTAGTGCGCTAGAAAGATTAAGCATAGTATCTCCTTTTGATCGATTAGGTCCTAGGAGGAGCAAAAGTCCTCCTAGAACCGCATCGAGGAGTTTTCGACGACCATCAGACTTAAGGGAAGGATATGCCCAGTCGCGACCAGCTGCTCGTCAAGATAGATCCCAGGAAGCCACATCAACGCGATCAGTTGCTCGAACCAACAGGACCGAGGAAGGAAATGATGCGTAGAAAGGCTCTATTCAGAGGCTGGAGGATAGATTAGGGGAAATGGCTAAAGCCAAGAACCCTATACAACAAACTTTTGTTCAAGGAACACCTTTTGTCCAGGACATTGTAGATTTTCCAACACCATCAAAGTTTAAAGCACCTGTTGTGACTCCTAAATATGATGGAAAGTTCGACCCTGTCCTTCATATAGAACAATACCAAGCTGCAGTAGACATCTATGATGTTCCCGATCAGATGAGATGCAGAGCATTATCAGGAACTCTTACCGTATCTGCTCAAATATGGTATAATAATCTTCCTCGGGGTAAGATCTCAACTTTTTTTCAACTGGCCGAGTTATTCATTGGGAATTTCTATTTTGGGGCAAAGCCATTTAAACTAGTAGCGCATTTGTTAAGTGTTAGACAAAAAGCTGGTGAAAGTACCAGAGATTATATAACTCGTTTTAATAACGAGAAACTCGAAGTCATTGATTATGAGGAAAAGACAGCGATTACCGCCTTAATGAGTGGACTACTGCCCAATAAGTTGTACTACACTTTGGCCAAAGATCCACCTAGAACCATGTCAGATCTGATGGGAAAAGCGGCCAAGATTATGAATGTCGAGGAGGCTATGGCTGCGAAGAAGAATATGGATGCCGAAGAACCAAGGTGGAAGGTGATAAAGCTAAGAAGAAAGAGCATAAGAACAATGGTAGTGACAAACATTAAAAAACAAAGTCGTCATGGGAAGTATTGAAGAAATTTGATAATTATACTCCTTTGAAGAAAGACATCAACCATGTTCTAGAAGAAATAAAGAACAACGAGGAATTAAACTGGCCAGAGAAAATGAAGGCAGACCCTGATAGGAGAAATAAGGCAAAATATTGCGAGTTTCACAAAGATCATGGCCATATGACCAAAAATTACATAGCTCTTCAGAATGAGATTGAAACACTCATCAGACGAGGAAAACTGGCAAAGTATGTTGATCGAAGGAATGAAAGAAGAAACAACGATCGAACAAGAGAGAGGCCTAGATCTCCTCATCGAGCAGAGGAGAACAAGAAAAGAGACCCTGAAGTTGATCCAGAAGATGACCCCGATCTTCCCAAGAGACCAAGGCAGCCAGAACGTGAGGTATTTTTGATATGCTTTGGGACATTTGAGTGTAATGTTATTACAGGTGGAGATGAAGGAAGAGGAGACCTTACTGCAGAGAGAAAAGCTTACCTCTGTGAGGCTCAAGCTTACTCATACATTCAACGAATAAATCTAGCTGAGGAGGATCGCCCTAGAAAAGTAAACAAAGAGAAATTGGTCATTGGTTTCTCAAAGAACGACCTTGCAGGTGTTCTATATCCTCATGATGACCCATTGGCGATCAAAATGAGGATGAAGAAAGTGATGATTTCAAGAGTACTGGTAGATAATGGTAGCTCAACAGACATCATGTTCTACTCGTGCTTCGACAGTTTAAATCTAAAACTATCTCAACTGGAGCCTTATCACAGACCCCTCCTGGGTTTTTCTGGTGAGAAAGTTTTTCCACTTGGGACGATCAAGTTGGATATATTCATTGGTACATGGCCTGCTTGTCGAACAGAAAGAATACGCTTCTTCGTAATGGATAAGAATGTTCAATCAGCATACAATATCATCATGGGAACAGTAGGATTGAAGAAGTTTGAGGTTGTACCATCTACGGTACATCAATGCCTAAAATTTCCAATAAATTTTGGAGTAGGAGTTGTGAAAGGTGATCAGAAAGTAGCTCGAGAATGCTATTATTCATCCGTCGAGCAAGAGGAACTGGAGGAATCAAGGAAAAAGACTACTACCTATCAAGTGGATTGTTGATACCAAAATTAATCTGCTGACATGGACCAATCATATGAAGACACGTGGCTATCTACATGGCAACAACAAACACTTCCGAGGAACCCACTCGCTCCGAGGAACAAGACTACAACGAGGAAGACTAGTTCCCCGAGGAACTCACAAGCTCTGAGGAATAATGCCTCTCTGAGGAACTCTTAAATACCGAGAAGCTTAGGCGGTCCGAGCAACTCATGGAGGTCCGAGCTGCACCTCGAAGCATGATACCAACAGTTTAACTGCTCATTAAATGCTTATCATTTGGACGCGCACGCAAAGAGGGCATTAAATGTATTACCCTTTCATATGTACATCATTTAATGTATTACCCTTTCACATTACAGCCTCAGGGCTATAAATACATTGTACAATCCTCATTGTAAGGGGACACCCCAGACCGGAATTTCTTGAGATAACTTGTAATCGAGCATTTCCATACAAACAGCAATACCAAAACAGTGGACGTAGGTCATTCTTATAAGGCCGAACCACTTTAAAATTCTTTGTCTCACTTATTTATCTGTGATTGAATAATTAGAGTGATCTAATTTTTTACATCAACAGATTAGCGTCGTCTGTGGGAAACGACTAATAATATCGTTTTTCATCAAAAATAATCCATTACCAATGGCGTATATTCCTGAATCCAGCAATCGAAACGCTGGAACCCCTCCAAATCCATCTGCTCCACCAATTATTCCAGATCTGACTGGAATAATGGCAAATTTGGCTCAGGGCCAGATCGTCATGCAAGAAATAATGCGACAACTCATCCAAACCCTCCATGGCGGTGCATCAGCCCATTCCAGACCACGAAGCATTCAAAGAAATATCCGTGCACCTTCTTCGCGTACTAGGCGTACTAACTCACATCGCAATGAGGAATCTGATGATTTCTCTTATCAACCTGGGCGAACTTCGTCTGTGCGAGCCACGGATACTGAACAACGTGTCACCCTCTCCCCAAAAAAGACCAGTGCATTGGAAAGATTAAGTATGGTTTCTCCTTTCGACCGATTAGGCCCTAGGAGGAACAAAAGTCCTCATAATTCAGCGTCGAGGAGCTTTCGACGACCATCAGATTTAAGGGAAGGATCTGCCCAGTCGCGACCAGCTTCTCATCAAGATAGATCCTATGACTGACCAGTTACTCGTCAGGATAAATCCCAGGAAGCCACTTCAACGCGATCAGTTGCTCGAACCAATAGTCCCGAGGAAGGAAATGATGCATGGAAAGGATCTATTCAAAGGCTAGAGGATAGATTAGGGGAAATGGCTAAGGCCAAGAACCCTCTACAATGAACCTTTGTTCGAGGAACGCCTTTTGTCCAAGACATTGTTGATTTTCCAACACCATCAAAGTTCAAATCACCTATTGTGACTCCCAAATATGATGGGAAAACTGACCCTATCCTTTATATAGAACAATACCAAGTTGCAGCCGACATCTATGCTGTCCCAGATGAGATGAGATGCAGAGCATTCTCGGGAACACTTACCGGATCTGCTCAAATATGGTATAATAATCTACCTCGGGGTAAGATTTCAACTTTTCTTCAACTGGCCGAGCTATTCATTGGGAATTTTTTCTTTGGAGCAAAGTCAGTGAAACGAGTAGCTCATTTGTTAAGTGTTAGACAAAAAGCTGGTGAAATTACCAGAGATTATATAACTCGCTTTAATAACGAGAAACTCAAATTCGTTGATTATGAGGAGAAGACAGCGATTACCGCTTTGATGAGTGGACTACTGCCAAACAAGTTATACTACACTTTGGCCAAAGATCCACCTCGAACCATGTCGAATCTGATGGGAAAAGCGTCCAAGATTATGAATGCCGAGGAGGCCATGTCTGCGAAGAAGAATATGGAGGCCAAAGAAACCAAGGTGGAAGGTGATAAAGCTAAGAAGAAGGAACATAAGAACAATGGTGGTGACAAACAACCCAAAAATAGGTCGTCATGGGAGGTCTTGAGTAAATTTGATAATTACAAACCTTTGAAGGTAAATATCAACCACGTCCTAGAAGAACTTAAGAACAACAAGGAGTTAAACTGACCAAAGAAAATGAAGGCAGACCCTGACACGAGGAATAGGGAAAAATATTGCGAATTCCACAAGGATCATGGCCATATGACCAAAAATTATATAGCTCTTCAGAATGAAATTGAAACACTCATCCGACGAGGAAAGTTAGCAAAGTATGTTGATCGGGGAGGCGAAAGAAGAAACAACGACCGAACTAAAGAGAGGTCAAGATCTCCTCGTCGCGCAGAGGATAACAAGAAGAGAAACCATGAAGTTGATCCAGAGGATGACCCTGACCTTCCAAAGAAGTCAAGGCAGCCAGAACGAGAGGTATTTTCAATACGCTTTAGGTCATTTGATTGTAATGTTATTACAGGAGGAGATGCAGGAGGAGACCTTACTACAGAAAGAAAAGTTTACCTCAGTGAGGCTAAAGCTTGCTCGTACATTCAGCGAATAAATCTAGCTGAGGAAGATCGCCCGAGAAAGGTGAACAAGGAGAAATTGGTTATCGGTTTTTCAAAAAATGATCTTGCAGGTGTTTTATATCCTCATGATGGCCCGTTGGTGATGAAAATGAGAATGAAAGAAGTCATGATTTCAAGAGTACTGGTCGGCAATGGTAGCTCGACAGACATCATGTTCTACTCGTGCTTTGATAGTTTAAATCTAAAGATATCTCAACTGGAGCCTTACCACAGACCCCTCATTAGTTTTGCTGGAGAGAAAGTATTTCCACTTGGGACGATCAAGTTGGATATATTCATTGGTACGTGGCCTGCTTGTCGGACAGAAAGAATACGTTTCTTCGTAATGGATAAAAATGTCCAGTCATCATACAATATCATCATGGGAAGAGTAGGATTGAAGAAGTTCGAAGCTGTACCATCTACAGTGCCTCAGTGCCTAAAATTTCCAACAAACTTTGGAGTAGGAGTTATGAAAGGTGATCAGAAAGTAGCTCGGGAATGCTATTATTCATCCACCGAGCAAGAAGAACTAGAAGAATCAGAGAAAAAGACTACTACCTATCAAGTGGATGAAGGTGCAGAAATTAAAACATTGGATCCTCGAGATGAGTCGCAACTCATGAAGGGTCAAGTGGTGGAAGCTACTAAAAACATCATTCTGAACGACGAGCACCCTGAGCAAACTATTCAAATAGGTTCATCATTGGAAGCCTCATTAAAACAGGAATTGATAACTTTCCTTAGAAATAGAAGACAAACTTTTGCGTGGAGTCATGAAGATATGCCTGGGATAGACCTAAACATCTTATGTCACGAGCTCAATGTGAATAAGGAGATCAAGCATGTGAAACAGAGAAGAAGATTATTCAGTCCCGAGAAGAATCAAGCTATATAGGAGGAAGTCGAGAAGCTCGAGAAAGCTTGTTTCATTGAAGATGTTAAATATCCAGATTGGTTAGCCAATGTGGTAATGGTAAAGAAGAAGAACAACAAGTGGAGGATGTGTGTGGACTTCACCGACCTCAACAAAGCATGCCCAAAGGATCATTTTCCATTTCCCCGAATTGATCAACTGGTGGATGCTACTCGGGACACGAGTTGCTGAGCTTCATGGATGCTTATTCGGGCTACAATCAAATTAAAATGAAACCTGAAGACAGGGAAAGTACTTCTTTCATTACCCCTCGGGGAACTTATTGTTATAATGTTATTCCTTTTGGTTTGAAAAATGAAGGTGCGACATATCAGAGGCTGATGAACAAGGTATTTTCTAAACAAATCAGTGACAACATGGAAGTTTATGTTGACGATATGCTGACGAAAAGCAAGAAAGTTATCGATCATCTAGTTGACTTAAGTCAAACTTTTGATCAACTAGATAAATATCAAATGAAGCTGAACTCGACGAAGTGCATCTTTGGAGTACGAGAAGGCATGTTTATCGGGTACATTGTCAATCAACGAGGCATTGAAGCAAATCATGAAAAGATCAAAGCTCCATTAGGGCTGCGATCTCCAACGACGAAGAAGGAAGGAAGTACAGAGTCTCACAGGACGAGTAGCGGCACTCAACAGATTTGTGTCACGAGCAACTGATAGATGTCTCCCATTCTTCAAAACACTCAGAAAGACTTTTGAGTGGAATGACGAATGCGAGAAGGCTTTTCAAGAATTGAAGAGATGCTTGGGAACACCTCCACTGTTGTCCAGGCCAGTGATGGGAGAAAAATTGTACTTGTACCTTGCAGTATCCGAGAATGCAGTTAGCTCAGCGTTGATGAGAGTGGAGAATGGAGTACAAAAGCTAATTTACTACACAAGTAAGGCCTTTCGAGGAGAAGAGATTAAATATCCAAGGCTGGAGAAATTGGCACTGGCGCTGATTGAGGCGAGTAGGAGAATGAGGCCATATTTCCAGGCTCATACCATAGTAGTATATACTAATATGCCATTGAGACAAGCCCTGCATAAGCCAGAAAAATCAGGAAGATTGATGTACTGGGCAATAGAGCTCGGTGAATATGATATAGTCTATGAACCCAGATCATCTCTTAAAGGGCAGGCTGTAGCAGATTTTATAGCGGAGTTCACCTATACTGATAGCTCCGAGGAACAAAAGTTACTCGCTGATCAACCTGTGGATGTTACAGGATTAACAAACACAAGCTCAGACCAATTCCAATTGGTAAAATGTTGTGTGGATGTTACAGGATGTGACGCAGAGATAGTTGTGAGGACTCCGGACGAGAAACAAAAATTGCTCGATGATCAACCTGTGGATGTTACAGGATCAACAAACACTAGCTCAGACCAACTCCGGTTGGTAAAAGGGCAAGTGGATGTTACAAGATCATTGACTTCGGGCTCAGACCAACTCCGATTGGTAAAAGGGCAAGAAGAAATTATCGACGAAGAGCAAGAAAAATCCGAGGAGGAAAGGAAGGAACAAATATTCCATCGAGGAACTCTAACTGATCAGAAATTTGAAGACGAGTTACCTATATGGAGACTATATGTAGATGGCTCATCTTGCACTGGAAGATGCGATGCGGGGATAGTTTTGAGCACTCCGGATGAGGTCGATATGGAATACGCCTTACGTTTCCAATTCAAAGCTTCTAACAATGAGGCTGAATATGAGGCCATGATTGCAGGACTTGGTTTAGCAAAAATTATGGAGGCACAACAGGTCATTGTTTTCAGTGATTCTCAATTGATCATAAACCAAATGATGGGAGTATATGAAGTTAGAGGAGAATTAATGATCAGATATCATGCAAAGGCAAAGGAGCAGGTGTCAGAATTTTCCACTATTCAGCTGGTCAGAATACCAAGAATGGAGAATGCGAGAGCAGACGCCCTAGCTCGACTAGCATCAGCTACTCGCACCGAGCTACGACGAATAATTCCAATTGAAGTGTTAGATGTTTGGAGCATAGATGAAGATCTGATGATGAACTTTATCACCCTTGATTTAGGACCATCTTGGATGGATTCCATCAGGGCGTATATCGAGGAGGGAGAATTGCCAAACGACAAGCTCGCTGCAAAGAAATTGAAGTTTGAAGATGCTCGGTATGTATTAAATAATGGTGTTTTATATAGAAGAGGAATTATGGCAGGTTTGCAGAGATGTGTACACCCCTCCGAGGTGAAAGAATTAATTGAAGAGGTCCACGAAGGGTCTTGGGGAGCACATGTAGCAGGTCGGACGCTTTTACAAAGGGTAATGACGTAAGGATACTACTGGCCGACGATGAGGGCTGATTGTATAGCCTACGCCAAGAAGTGCGACAAGTGCCAGTGCTTTTCCTCCATCCGAAGAACTCCACAAGCATTGTTGACACCCATAACTTCCCCTTGGCCATTTTCCATGTGGAGAATTGACTTGGTTGGGCCACTGCCAACGACCCGAGGAAAGTTTAAGTACCTCGTCGTTACAGTGGATTATTTTACTAAATGGGTAGAAGCTGAGCCACTCATTGACATGACGTACGAGAAGGTGTACCAATATGTTTGGAACAACATCATTTGTCGATATGGTCTACCTCATGCCTTCATCACAGACCATGGAACACAATTTGATAACGAGGAGTTTGCTGCCTATTGTCATCAATCAAATATTTTGACGGTCCACTCAGCACCAGGCCATCCTCAAAGCAATGGACAAACTGAAGTGACAAACAGGATGTTGCTAAATGGCTTGAAGAAAAGATTGAATGATGCAAAAGCGAACTGGATCAACGAGTTACAATCAGTACTTTGGGCTTACCGAACTACACCCCGAGTAGCAACTGGAGAATCACCGTACATACTGGCGTTTGGAAGTGAAGCTGTCATACCTGCCGAGTTGGGCCTTCCAACACACAGGGTACTAAATTTCAATTCCCCTGTCAGTGACTTAATGAGAAGACTGGATTTAGACATGCTCGAGGAAGTTAGAGAAGAAGCAGCCATTAGAAATGCTTCTTACCACCAGCGAATAACTTTGTTCTACAACAAAAGGGTGAAGAGGTGCGACTTGAAAGAAGGAGACTATGTGCTGAAGAAAGTAATTCAAAAGAACAATAAGCTGGAAGCAAATGGGCATGGACCATACCGAGTTACAGAAGTTGTTCGACTCGGAACTTATCGAATAGTAACTCTAGAGGGGGAGGAGTTCAAGAATGCATGGAACACAGAGCACCTACGCAAGTATTATCAGTGATGTATATGTAACACAGTTCCATCATTATGAATAAAATGAAGATATTCTGCTAAATTCTCTCCTTTTATTGAGAATTTTTCGGGGATTACTAGTGCTACACACTACTCAGCAGCAAAATATTCCTAAAAATGCCAACCTCGGTTGGTTAGGAAACAAAATATTCCTAAAAATTCCAACTTCGGTTGGTTAGGAAACAAAATATTCCTAAAAATGCCAACCTCGGCTGGTTAGGAAACAAAATATTCCTAAAAATGCCAACCTCGGTTGGTTAGGAAACAAAATATTCCTAAAAATGCCAACCTGTTTGGCTAGGAAACAAAATATTCTCGCAAATGCCAACTTATATTAGTCGGGAGGTAAGATTATTCAAGAAAAGTGCAAAAGTTGCTAACTATGGCTGGTCGGGGATAAAAACCCACCAACTGTAGTTGATCGACAAAGAACATTTACCGACCTTGGTTGGTCGGAAACATTTAAGTTAAAAGTCTACTAATTATAGCTGGTCGAAGATAAAAACCCACCATCTGTAGTTAGTCGACAAGCAAAATTTACCAATCTTGGTTGGTCGGAAACATTTTATAGGTAAAATTATTTCAAAAAGACTAACTATAGCTGGTCGGGGATAAAAACCCACTAACTGTAGTTGGACGACATGGAGAATCTAACAACCTTGGTTGATTGGAAACATTTTAAACAACATTTTTATACTCATTACTTTATTATTAAGTGATCGAGCAACAGTATTGATACTTATAATTTTTTAATTGTTAATGAGTTGGTCGATAAACAACACAATATTGTTATCCTTTTTAACAAATATGCATAAATATAAAGTGTTTGATAATTACAAGACAGTAGCAATCAAGATTTGCAAACAAAAATGAAAGTTTTTCATTGAATTCAAAATAAATTACAGTTACATTGACATGTATACTAACTATTACATCAAAAATTCCTATTCTACTGGTCTCTTCCCCTCTGCTTTTGACACAGGTTCTTCGCCAGCAGGCGGATCATTTAAAGACAGAGGAGAATTGATGAAGTTGAGGTCCTTCAACATCCTGACATTCATCGCGGATGGTCGGTCTAAGAGATGCTCGGGATGAGATACCTCGATTTGAGAATGTAAATTGTAGTCACCGAGATACTTTGAAATTAAGCTCCGAGGAATGGCCCGAGCAGGGATCCAATCCATCTCCAGATTGTATGGTGGCACAGGCAAGTCGAGCAACCCGGGATCATGGTAGTCCCACAGATAATGACCTTGTTCGAGCTTCAGCACACCTAAGGCATTCAGCCAGCCTTGCTTGTAGCCCTCGTTGTTGGAATTCTGGATACGATCATCCAAGTTGAATAATGATTCGTTGTATCCAGCCATCCAGAACTCCCTGGGCTGTTTTTGGAATTGATATGTTAGCCTTTCTAGCTGCTCATGGAGATTCTTGATGAAAAGCTCCTTATTCTCCAAGACTGACTTCTGCGCAGAGAGTTGTTTTTCCAGGTCCCTAATCTTCTTTGACATATCAGACAAAGCCTGGTTCTTCGCCATTAATTGGAAAGCCTGGTTCTCTAACGCAGATTGAGTTCTCTGTTCCTCGATAAGAACCCGAGCTACTCTTGCTCATCCCCGAGGAGCTCTTGCTCGACCACGAGAAGATGTAGAGGTGCCTAAACTTTTCAAAGTCTCCAACTCGTCCCTCAACTTGGCATTATCAACCTCTAAGAACGAGAATCCCTCGTCGGTCACTGGGATCAAGGCACTGGAAGTGGAGGCTGCAGACTTCAATTGTGATAGCTCTTTTTGCAAGTTGTTGTTCTCTTGCTCCAGCAACTTGGCAATCTGTTTGCATTCCTCTACCTCACCCTTCAATGTTCTCTCCCTCAGATCATACCCAGCAAAAAGCTTCTCGTAGCCCTTGTCAGCCATGATCAGCTTGTACTTCTTTTCGTACCCCTCATGCAACAAGGCAGTTAATTCCTTGTATTGATTCTGAAGGTCTTCGAGGGTACACTGGAGATCCTCGATCATGTCATAGTAAGCCACATTATTGGCCACTGCTCGGTCAAGTAGACACTTCAGGTACTGATATGCTTCAACTGCCTGTTCTGAAGCATCCTGTCCAAGGATGTCGGTAACTTGTGCAGCACTCAAGTCTGTGTGACCAGCCTTAAAGTATTCATTACATTGCTGCAATAACTTTGTATCATGGGCAAATAGCAGTTCCATCCTGGCCAGAAACTAGCAGAGAAGAGAAAGAACAATCATCAATAAGAAGAATAAGCAGAGTATGAATGAAAGATAGACAACAGTATACGAAAAGTTCAAATTTTATTATATCATAATTCAGAGTTACATCTTCTGAGTTACATTTGAAAAAGAGAAACAAAATAAAGAGAAACCCGAACAACACTAAACCTTTTCCTTATCTCCCAAAACCTTCTCGGGAGGCTGGGATGAAGAGGTAGGTTGCTCGGAGGGAAGAGATAGTTGCTCGGGGAGAGTAGGCGATTGCTCGGAGGAGGAAATGACTTGCTAATTTTCCTCAGCAGCAGGCTGGATGGCTAGAGCATGATCTCCCATCACCATCGAAAACTCTTCAGAGGTAGCTTCGTCCTCTTCTAATTATTCTGGAGTTGGAGGGGGACCAGGGATATGTTTCTGGAAGAGCTCGGAGGACTCGTCGACCTTCATTTCCTGAAGGGTAGAGACCCATCCATCCCTAAAGTACTTTAGACTGCCATAGTCCACTTGAGATACCATGGCAGCCAACCCCTTATTCCACCCCTTGTCCCAGCCAGAGCTGAAGGATTTCTTCACGGCGGATTTCCTCTTCAGTTTCTCCGAGGAGAGCTTCTCGGACAGCAGGTTCTCAGCAGCCTTCAACTTATTTTCTACCTCCTCCTTCTGCGACCTACTTCCTGAAGTTTATCCAACTCCTCCTCGGCAACTTTGAGTTTATTTTCCAGCTCTCCAGCAGCTTTGAGCTTCTCTTCGAGCTCTTTATTTGACTTCTCCAAGGCATTATTTTTCTTCTCCAACTCTTTGGAGGCTTCAACAGCTCGAGCTTTATCCTGCTCGGTGGAGGCAAGCTTCTTCTCCCAGACAGCCTTATCAGTGGCATATGTCTGGCAAGAATTTGCCAAAGATTTTTTAGCTTCCTCCAAAGCTCCCTCCACGTTGGACGAGGAGCATGAAGCTTTAATTGCCTCATCCATCTTCAGGATTATTTTAAAGTAGCTCGTCAACTGTGAACGGAAACAGAAAGCAAGTTAGAAACAGAAATGACAAAGGAAATATGAAAAATTGAAAGTAAGAAGACTTACAGAAGCAAGATGACGAGCAGCTAGTGAGGTGACCATATCCCGAGTAAGGATTTCTTCAGTACCTTGTACCTCGGGAATGGTCGAGGACTTTATCGAGCTCATGGCAGAGCTCGGGGGAACAAAGGATGGAACCTCAGTTCCAGCAACTGGGGGCTGAGAAATGGTATCAGCCAAATTTATCGAGGATCTTTTCTTAAGCCTCCTCGGGGGAACAGGTACAGATTCAACCAAGGAAGAATCCTTAGTCGGTGATATCACAATCACCTCTCCAAGAGCAGCAGACCTGCTCGGAGCCACTGCGGGCTTCTCAACAACCTTCACAACTGCAGTAGCTGAGGAAGGTGCATCATTCTTCTTCGTCCCCTCTCTTGGGACATCAATCCTACTCCTCTTTGCCTCCCCATAACCAGAAGTAGTCTTCTCAAATAGGGTAGGAGGTCTTCTCTTCTTCATCCTTTCACTTAAAGGAATATGGGATTCAGGCGATGAGCTTGTGGAAGCTGGAACTGGCTCTGATTCACTTATCACTGGACGAGCAGTGAAGGAAGTGGTGTAGCTCTTGTACTGGAGCAGATACGAGGCCGACCTAATGTGCTCATCGGCAACACTCTGATGCAGACTCCAGATAAGTTTCATATGTCTTACATTAACATCTACTTCCTTTGGGCACTTTCTTTTGTTATCAACTGCAAATAAATAAACATTGTTATCAGTGGCACATTTTATCAAACACAAAAGAAACATGATTTCAAAATAAAGTAAAATAAAAATAACCTATCCCGTTGCCAAAAGGAGGGCATCTGGGACCTTGGTAAACCTCATTTCCAGCTAATTGAGGGTGTTGCCAATTTTTTATGACAACCCCATGTTCAAAATAATCCCTATTGGCATCAGGGAGATTGACTACTAAGGCTCTATTTAAAAATCTAGTTTTTAAGTAAAAAATATTATCATTAACTGCCCATCTATAGCAGTACATGATTTTTGGAATTCCTATGCGGGTTCCATGGACTTGATTTAATTTATTAACCCCATTAACTATTCTCCATGTGTTGGGGGCTATTCTCGCAGGAACGACGTTAAAATAATGACAGAATTCCAGACACAAGGGATTTGGTGGAAAAGAAAATCCACACTCAGCAATAAAAAGGCTGGGGAACCAATGTCCCTCAGCCAAATTGAAATAATCAGAAGGCTCAGAAAGCTCTTCCAAGACAACCCAAGAGGGAATGGAAAAATCAGAGCGAAACTTTTCAAGAGACTCAATAGAGTAAACCATGATGATGAATAAAATAAATGAAGAAGAAAGATGAATATCTTACAGAAAAAGAGTAGAGTTGTTGACAACGAACGACGGAAAAGATGAACGCACAAGAGAGTAGGAGGAGACGACGTAAAACTCGAAGATAAAAATTTGAAAGGTAGAAGACAATGGGAGCGTCTGCGAAGTTTAAATACCTTGCCTTGGGAAATGATGAAGTAATGATTACAAAAAAGGATGATTACGTTACCGGCAGCTAAAAAGATGAAAAGTAGCGCGGGAATCAAAGCGGACAACAGCGGCTAAAAAGATGAAAAGTGGCGCGGGAATCAAAGCGGACAACAGCGGCTAAGGAGACAAAAAGTGATGCGAGAATCGAAGCACGCAAAAAAGTCCAAAAAAGCATGATTCTACGAATTGGGAAGGAGAAATAAATACAAGGGAAATGCTCCTAAAAATCAGGAAGACTATTTAAAGCTACCATATTCCGAGAAAGAATGTTCCATACTTCTCAAATTTCGAACTATGAAACATTGGGGGCTTCTGTTGATACCAAAATTAATCTGCTGACATGGACCAATCATATGAAGACACGTGGCTATCTACATGGCAACAACAAACACTTCCGAGGAACCCACTCGCTCCGAGGAACAAGACTACAACGAGGAAGACTAGTTCCCCGAGGAACTCACAAGCTCCGAGGAACAATGCCTCTTTGAGGAACTCTTAAATACCGAGAAGCTTAGGCAGTCCGAGTAACCCATGGCGGTCCGATCTTCACCTCGAAGCATGATACCAATAGTTTAACTGCTCATTAAATGCTTATCATTTGGACGCGCACGCAAAGAGGGCATTAAATGTATTACCCTTTCATATGTACATCATTTAATGTATTACCCTTTCACATTACAGCCTCAGGGCTATAAATACATTGTACAATCCTCATTGTAAGGGGACACCCCAGACCGAAATTTCTTGAGATAACTTGTAATCGAGAATTTCCATACAAACAGCAATATCAAAATAGTGGACGTAGGCCATTCTTATAAGGCTGAACCACTTTAAAATTCTTTGTCTCACTTATTTATCTGTGATTGAATAATTAGAGTGATCTAATTTTTTACATCAACACGGATGAAGGTGCAGAAATTGAAACATTGGATCTTAGAGATGAGTCGCAACTCGTGAAGGATCAAGTGGTGGAAGCTACTGAAAACTTCATTCTGGACGACGAGCACCCTGATCGAACTACTCAAGTAGGTTCGTCGTTGGAAGCCTCACTAAAGCAGAAATTGATAACTTTCTTAAGAAGCAAAAAGTAAACTTTTGCATGGAGTCATGAGGATATGCCCGGGATAGACCCGAATTTCTTATGTCACGAGCTCAATGTGGATAAGGAGATCAAGCCTGTAAAGCAGAGAAGAAGAGTATCCAGTCCCGAAAAGAATCAAGCTATACAGGAGGAAGTCGAGAAGCTCCAGAAAGCTTGCTTTATTGAAGATGTTAAATATCCAGACTGGTTAGCAAATGTGGTGATGATGAAAAAGAAGAACAACAAATGGAGGATGTGTGTATACTTCACCGACCTCAACAAAGCATGCCCAAAGGATCACTTTTCGCTGCCCCGAATTGATCAACTAGTGGATGCTACCTCGGGACACGAGCTACTGAGATTCATGGATGCTTATTCTGGTTACAATCAGATTAAAATGAAACCTGAAGACAGGAAGAGTACTTCTTTCATTACCCCTAGGGGAACTTATTGTTATAATGTTATGCGTTTTGGTTTGAAAAATGCAGGTGTAACTATTAGCGGCTGATGAACAAAGTATTTGCAGAAAAAATCAGTTACAATATGGAAGTCTATGTTGACGATATGCTGACAAAGATCAAGAAAGCTGCTGATCATCTAGTTGACTTAGGCCAGACCTTTGATCAACTAGATAAATATCAAATGAAGTTGAACCCAATGAAGTGCATATTTGGAGTCCGAGAAGGCATGTTTCTTGGGTACATCGTCAATCATCGAGGCATTGAAGCTAACCCTGAAAGGATCAAAGATCTATTAGGGCTGCGATCCCCAACGACGAAGAAAGAGGTGCAAAGTCTTACAGGACGAGTAGCAGCACTCAACAGATTTGTATCGCGAGCAACTGATCGATGTCTCCCATTCTTCAAGACGCTCCGAAAAACTTTTGAGTGGAATTATGAATGTGAGAAGGATTTCCAAGACTTGAAGAAATATTTAGGAGTACCCCCACTATTATCCAGGCCAGTGATGGGAGAAAAATTATACTTGTATCTAGCAGTGTCCGAGAATGCAGTTAGTTCGGCATTAATAAGAATGGAGAATGGAGTACAAAAACCAATATACTACACAAGTAAGGCCTTTCGAGGAGCAGAGATCAGATATCCAAGGCTAGAAAAATTAGCACTAGTATTGATCGAGGTAAGTAGAAGAATAAAGCCATACTTCCAGGCTCATACTATAGTAGTATATACTGATATGACATTGAGGCAAGCCTTTCATAAACCAGAAAAATCAGGAAGATTGATGTGCTGGGCAATAGAACTTGGTGAATATGATATAGTTTATGAACCCAGATCATCGCTAAAAGGGCAAGCGGTAGAAGATTTTATAGCAGAGTTCACTTATCCTGATACCCCCGAGGAGCAAAAGTTGCTCATTGATCAACCTGTGGATGTTACAGGATCATCAAATACAAGCCCAGACCAACTTAGTTTGGTAAAAAGGCAAGTAGATGTTACAGAACCATCAAATTCAAGCCCAGACCAGCTTAGGTTGGTAAAAGGGCAAGAAAAGATGATCGACGAACAACAAGAAATATCAGGAGATGGTGAAATGAAGCAACAAATTTTCCACCAAGGAACTCTGTTAGATCAGAAATTTGAAGACGAGTTACCTATATGGAGTCTGTATGTGGATGGTTCATCCTACACTACAGGATGTAGCGCAGGGATAGTTTTGAATAGTCTGAACGAGGTCGACATGGAATACGCCTTACGTTTCCAATTCAAAGCTTCGAATAATGAGGCTGAATATGAAGCCATGATTGCAGGTCTTAGTTTTGGCAAAAACCGTGGGGGCAGAACAAGTTATTGTTTTCAGTGACTCGAAATTGGTCATAAATCAAATGATGGGAGTATATGCAGCCAAAGGTGAATTAATGATCAAATATCATGCAAAGGCAAAGGAATTGGTGTCGGAATTTTCTGCTATTCAGCTGGTTAGAATACCAAGGATGGAGAATGCAAGAGCAGACGCCTTAGCTCGATTAGCATCAGCTACTCATACCGAGCTACGAAGAATAATCCCAATTGAAGTTTTAGCTGGTCGGAGTATAGATGAAGATCTGACGATAAACTTTAATACCCTCGATTTAGGGTCATCATGGATGGATCCCATCAGGGCATATATTGATAAAGGCGAATTACCAACTGACAAACTTGCAGCCAAGAAAGTGAAGTTTAAGGCTGCTCGTTATGTACTGACTAATGGTATTCTATACAGACGAGGAATTATAGCAGGTTTTCAAAGATGTGTGCATCCCACCGAGGTGAAAGATTTGATTAAAGAGGTCCATAAAGGGTCCTGTGGAGCCCATGTAGCAGGTCGGACACTTTTGTAAAGAATGATGACTCAAGGATACTACTGGCCGATGATGAGAGCTGATTGTATAGCCTATGCCAAAAAATGTGACAGGTGTCAGCGCTTCTCCTCCATCCGAAGAACTCCCCAAGCATTATTGACACCCATTACTTCCCCTTGGCCATTTGCCATATGGGGAATAGATTTGGTCGGGCCACTGCCGACGACAAGGGGAAGATTTATTTATCTCATGGTCGCTATGGATTATTTTACTAAATGGGCTGAGGCTGAGCCTCTCATTAATATGACGTACGATAAGGTGCACCAATTTATTTGTAAGAACATCGTTTGTCAATATGGTCTTCCTCATGCCTTCATCACAGACCATCGAACACAATTTGATAACGAGGAGTTTGCTGCCTATTGTCATCAGTCAAATATCTTGAAGATCCACTCGGTACCAGGCCATCCTCAAAGTAATGGACAAACTGAAGTGACAAACAGAACGCTGCTGAATGGTTTGAAAAAAAGACTGAATGATGCGAAAGCAAACTGGATCAACGAGCTATAATCAGTGCTATGGGCTTATCGAACCACTCCCCGAGCAGCAATAGGGGAATCTCCATATATGCTAGCATTTGGAAGTGAAGCTGTTATACCCGCCGAATTGGGTCTCCCAACACACAGAATACTGAATTTCAATTCCCCTATCAGTGATGTAATGAGAAGGTTAGACTTGGACATGCTCGAGGAGGTTAGGGAAGAAGCAACCATTATAAATGCTGCTTACCAGCAATGAACAACTTTGTTCTACAACAAGAGAGTGAAGAAGTGCGACTTGAAAGAAGGAGAATATATGCTAAAGAAGGTGATTCAAAAGCACAACAAACTGGCATGGACCCTACCGAGTTAAGGAAGTTGTTCGACCAGGGACATACAAGATAGAAACTTTAGAGGGGGAGGAGTTTAAGAATGCACGGAATGCAGAACACCTGCGCAAATATTATCAGTAATGTAAACTCACATGTAATGCTGTTTCATCAGTATGAATAAAGTGACAATGTTCTGCCCAGTTCTTTCCTTTTATTGGAATTTTTTTCCGGAATACTAGTGCTACACACTACTCAGTAAAAATCAGACTACTCAAATCTATTCCTACTAAGGTTGGTCGGGAAGTAAATCTATTCCTAAAAATGCCAACTTGGTTGGTTAGGAAGTAAATTTATTCCTAAAAATGCCAACTTGGTTGGTTAGGAAGTAAATCTATTCCTAAAAATGCCAACTAAGGTTGGTTAGGAAGTAAATCTATTCCTAAAAATGCCAACTTGGTTGGTTAGGAAGTAAATCTATTCCTAAAAATGCCAACTAAGGTTGGTTAGGAAGAAAAACTATTCCAAAAAGTGCCAAAGATTGGTCGGTAAGAAAAATCCATTAACTATGGTTGATCGGGTATAAAAACCCACTAACTGTAGTTGGTCGAGAAGAAAAATTTACCGACCTTGGTTGGTCGGAAACATTTTATGAGTACGAGAAAGTGATCGAGCAAAATTTTTTAATAGTCGTGACTTTTTAAGTTACTACCAAGTTAGGTCGAGAAACAAAGTATCATCAATTTTGGTTAGTCATCAATTCAAGATAGTCGACAATAAGTTTTAACAAACTCTAGTTCATCAACAAATAACATAATGTTGTTATCTTTTTAACAGATATACATTAACAGATGTAAAGTGTTTTATGATTACAAGACAATGGCAGTCAAGATTTGTAAATAAAATTATTTCATTAAATGTAGAACAAAATACATCAAGAATGAAATACAAATTTATTACATCAAGATTCCTATTCTATTGGTTTATTACCCTATGCTTTTGAAACAGGTTCCTCGCCAGCAGGCGGATCATTTAAAGCATAAGGGGAATTTATGAAGTTAAGATCTTTAAGCATCCTGATGTTCATCATAGATGGTCGATCGAGTAGGTGCTCGGGATGAGATATCTCAATATTGTAATGGAGATTGTAATCGCCAAGGTATATGGAAATCAAACACCGAGGGATGGCCCTAGTAGGGATCCAACTCATATCATGCTTGAATGGTGGCACTGGTAGGTCGAGAAGCCTAGGATTATTGTAATCCCACAGGTAATGACCCTGTTCCAGTTGCAGTACACCTAAGGCATTCAACCATCCCAGTTTGTAACCCTCATTATTTGCATTTTGGATACGATCATCCAAATGGTAGAGAGCCTCGTTGTATCCAGCCATCCAGAATTCTCTGGGCTGCTTATGTAATTGAAATGTTAATCTTTCCAGCTGCTCATGGAGATTTTTTATAAAGAGTTCTTTATTTTCCAAGACAGACTTCTGTACAGAAAGCTGCTCGTCCAGACTCCTGATCTTCTTAGACATCTCAGTTAATGCCTGGTTCTTTGCCATCAGTTGGAAGGCCTGGTTCTCTAGAGCAGATTGAGTTCTCTATTCCTCGACAGAAATTCGAGCAGCTCTTGCTCGTCCTCGATGAGCTCTTTCTCGTCGTTGAGTAGATGTAGAAGGGCCAGACCTCTTCAAGGTTTTTAACTCATCCCTCAGGTTGGCATTTTCGACCTCCAATAAAGAGACCCCATCGTCGTTCATAGGGACCAAAGCATTTGAGGTGGCAGCTGCAGACTTCAACTGAGACACCTCTCTTTGCAGGTTATTATTTTCTTGCTCCAACAACTCAGCTATCTGTCTGTGCTCTTCAACCTCAGCCTTCAAAGTTCTCTCCCTCACATCGTAAGCAGAAAACTGTTTATCGTATCCCTTATTGGCACTGATTTGCTGATACTTCTTCTCGTACCCCTCGTGCAAAAGGGTAGTAGATTCCTTATATTGTTGCTGAAGTTCTTCAAGAGTTCCTTGGAGATCTTCAATCATATCATAGTATGCTACGTTGTTAGCCACTACACGGTCGAGCAGGCACTTCAAATACTGATAGGCTTCAATTGCTTGCTCTGAAGCACCTTGACTAAGGATGTCAATGATTTGAGCTGCACTCATGCCTGTATGACCAGCTTTGAAATACTCATTGCATTGCCTTAACAGTTTTGAATCATGAGCAGACAATAATTCCATCCTGGACAGAAACTAGTAAAGGAAGAAAAATCAATAATCAATAAGAGTACAAACAGAGCATGAAGAAGAGAATCAACAGTATGCATAAGCAAAAGTTCAAATTTTATTACATCATAAAGGAGAAGTACAAAGTTCAGAATTACATTTGACAAAGAAAAATGAAATAGAGAGAAATCCGAACAACACTATACCTTTTCGTTGTCTCCCAAAACTTTATCGGGAGGCTGGGACGAGGAGGTAGGTTGCTCGGATGGAACAGAGGATTGCTCGAGAAGTGTTGGAGGTTGCTCGGATGAAGTAACGGGTAGCTGAAGTTCCTCGCCAGTTGGATGGATAGTTGGGGGATGATAAATTTGATCTCCCATCACCATAGAAGATTCCTCAGAGGCAGCTTCGTCCTCTTCTTCTTCTTCTTCTTCAGGAGTTGGAGGGGGCCCGGGATGTGTCGCTGAAATAGTTCAGAATTTTCATCAACTTTCATCTCTTGCAGAGCAGCGACCCATCCATCTCTAAAGTATTTGAGGCTTCCATATTTAGGGGTGTGCAAAAAAACCGACCGAATCGAAAACCGAACCGAACCGGCCCGAACCGAACCGAAACCGGCTGTTTTTTTTAGCCCGGTTCGATTTTCGGTTTAAGGATTTAAAAAACTGACAGTATCGATTCGGTTGTCGGTTTAGACAAAGAAAAAACCGATTCGAACCGAACCGAACCGACATCAATATTATATATTAAAAAACCCTTAAATATCTTTTATTTTTATATCCAAACACCATTAACCAACCTCAAAAACCGACCAAAACTGAAAACCGACCTACAAAAAACACACCAAAACTGAAAATCGGTTAAAACCGAACTAAAACCGAACCGAACCGAACCGAAACCGATGTGAACCGAAATCGACGGTTTTTTTCATTGTCGGTTCGGTTTCGGTCTGATTTTTTCCAAAACCGAACCGATCGGTTCGGTCTGAATTGCGGTCCAAAACCGAACCGAACCGACCCGTGCACACCCCCCCTAGCCATATTCCACTTGCGACATCATGGCAGCCAAACCTTTATTCCACCCTTTATCCCAGCCGGCGCTGAAAGATTTTTTGACAGCCAATTTCCTCTTTGTATTCTCTGAGGAAAGCTTCTCGGAAAGAAGATCATCAACAGCTTTCAACTTATTCTCAACTTCTTCCTTCTGACGACTTACTTCCCGAAGTTGACCCAACTCCTCCTCAGCAGTCTTGAGCTTATTTTCAAGCTCCCCAGCATTTTTGAGCTTCCATTCGAGCTCTTTATTCTTCTCCTCCAAATTATTTATTTTTTTCTCCAACCCCTTGGAGACCTCAATAACTTAAGCTTTCTCCTGATCGGTCGAGATAAGCCTCTTCTCCCAAATCGCCTTATCATCATCATCATATTTCTGACGAGAATCTTTCAGTGACTGCGCCAGACCCATCAAAGCTTCCTCTAAACCAAACGAGGAGCTTGAAGCTTTAATAGCATCATCTTTCTTCAGAATTGTATTAAAACATCTCACCAACTGTGAAAAGAAAATGAAAGCAAGTCAGTGCACAGATACAAAAAGGAAAGAATGAAAATTTAAGACTATAGGACTTACAGAAGCAATATGACGAGCTGCTAATGTGGTAACCATGTCTCGAGAAAGGTTTTCTTCAATACCTTGGATCTCGGGAATGATCCAAGTCTTCACCAAGTTCATAGCAGAGCTCGGGGGAACAAAAGTGGGAACACCACTAGTCGGGGGCTGAGAGATGGATTCAGCCAAATTGATAGAGGAGCTTTTCTTCAGCCTCCTCAAAGGAGCATCAACTTTCTCGACTATTGATGTAGTCTTAGTCGGAGAAATGACAATCACCTCGCTTGGAGCAGCAACCTTGCTCGGGGCCACTGGGGGCTTCTCGACAACCTTCACTGGAGCAACCGAAGGAGGTGCATAAATTTTCTTTGTCCCCTCTCCTGGAACATCAAGCTTACTTCTTTTTGCCTCTCCAACACCAGAGGTAGATTTCTCAAAAAGGGTAGGAGGTCTTCTTTTCTTCATCCTTTCACACAAAGGAATATGTGACTCAGGTGAAGAATTTGTAGAGGCTGGTATTGGTTCTACGTCGCTTATCACCGGACGAGCAGTAAAAGAGGAGGTGTAAGTCTTGTACTGCAGCAAATATGCAGCTGACCTAATATGCTCATCGGCAACAGTCTGATGCAAACTCCAGATAAGTTTTAAATGCCTTATGTTAACGTCTGCCTTTTTTAGAGATTTTCTTTTGCTGTCAACTGCAAATAAATCAAAATTAAAATATCAGTGGCACATTTTATCAAACACAAAGGAAGTATAATTTTGAAAATAAAATAAAAACAACTTATCCCATTGCTATAAGGAGGACATCTGGGACCCTAGTAAACATCATCTCCAGTTAATGGAGGGTGTTGCCAATTTTTCATAACAACCTCATGCTCAAAGTAGTCCCTATTGGCATCTGGGAGATTGACCACTAAAGCTCTATTTAAAAACCTAGTTTTTAAATAAAATGTATTATCGCCCACAGCCCATCTATAACAAAACATAATTTCAGGAATTCCTATACGAGTTCCATGAATTTGATTTAATCTATAAACACCATTAACTATTCTCCACGTATTGGGGGCTATTCTTGCAGGAACCACGTCAAAGTATTGATAGAATTACAGACATAGAGGGTTTAGGGGAAAAGAAAAGCCACACTCAGCGACAAAGAGACTGGAGAACCAATGTCCCTCAGTCAAACAAAAATAATCTGAAGGCTCCGAAAGCTCTTCCAAAATAACCCATGAGGGAATAGAGAAATCAAAGCGAAACTTATCAATCGATTCTACAGGATAAACCATGATGAAAGAAGGAAATCAAAGAGAAAGAAGAAAATCTTACAGGAAAGGGATGAGTCTGTTGACAACAAATGATGAAAGAGATGAACGCACAGGAGAGAGAGACGATGGAAAACTCAAGGAGACGAATTTGAAAAAGTAGAAGACGATGGGATTTTCTGCAACGTTTAAATACTTCTCCTTGGGAAAGGGTAAAAGTAATGATTACAAAAAGAGACGATTACGTTACCAGCGACTAAAAAGACAAAAAGGGCGCGGGAATCGAAGAGGTTAGAAAAATTCAAAAAAGACCGATTCTACGAATTTGGAAGGAGAAATAAATACAAAAGAAAATACTCCTAAATTTTTGGATAACCATTTAAAACTACCATATTTCGAGAAAGAATGTTCCACACTCCTCAAATTTCGAACTATGAAACATTGGGGGCTTCTGTTGATACCAAATTTAGTCTGCTGACATGGCTCAATTGAGTGAAGATACGTGGCAATCTGCGTGGCAACAACAAACACTTCTGAATAACACCTTGACTCCGAGGAACCATACTACAACGAGGAACTCTGCTTCCCCGATCAACTCAGACCCCCCCACCAACAAGAACTTTACGAGGAACTTTTGAGTACCGAGGAACTTACACGGTCCGAACAGCTTAGGCGGTCTGAGCTACACCTCGAACAAAGCATTAATAGCAGGATAACCAACAGATTGATTGCGCATTAAATGCTTATTATTATCATACAGATGTATACGCTTAAGGAGCATTAAATGTATTACCCTTTCACATTACAGCCTTAAGGCTATAAATACATTGTATTATCCTCATTGTGGGGGGACCGAAATTTCTTGAGAAAACTTGTAATCGAGAATTCCCAAACAGTCAACAATAACAGAAACAGTGGACGTAGGCCATTCTTATAAGGCTGAACCACTTTAAAATTTCTTTGTCTCATTTTATTTTATCTGTGATTAAATAATTAAATATAATCTAATTTTTTACATCAACAGTGGTATTAACTCATTTTACCACACAATTAATTTCTTGATATGTTCCAAATTCCCTTTATGTTTTCTCGAAACCTTCCAATACCGCATACTTACACGGGCTCCACACCGATGAATTTTTACCCAAGGGCTCCGGGACCTTCTTACATATTCCCGATTGCATATGATTCCTTATTAATGTGTTTAACATTTTACAAATAACATTATTCTATTTCTTTACTTTTATCCAACTGATGCCAAAACCCGGACTTAACCGTCTGTTTTTCCATTAACACTTTGGAAATGGTTCATTTCTTCTTTAAGTCCCTTATCCACACACACGTGATTTATACTAAATCATTCATGCTTTAGGACTTAACTTATTTTCACACTCATTAGTGTAAACACATTATTTAACATTTTTATTCCATAAAAATTTTCCACTTTAAATAAATTACCTATTTACCCTTTGTTTAACAAACTTGAAATTTACTTCCTTAACAAGTGTTTATTCTAAAAGTGATTGTTAAGTTTACAAGTTAATATTTAAAACACGTAGCCATTTTAACAGTTGTTTACTACCACACTTTTGCCAACTTTCACATTTGTTACTTTAAACGTCCTTAACACATGAAATTTCACCCTTTACACGAGACTACTTTTTATTTCTTATAAATTAACATTACTTCCATTTAGTGTTAGTAGTCTCATATTATACCTTGTTCAATATTTTGTTCCACAAAATATCCATTTTTATTTGAAAGTTGTTAATTGTTAGTCTTATTAGAAAACACACTGAACAATGTTATCAACATTTTTGTTCCATAACATACTTTTATTTTCCTTTCACTAGAAATATACTAAAATAACATTTCTCACATTTTTTGCTCTATAAAAATGTTTAATTCCTTTCTACTAAGAATACATGCAAATGTTATTTCCTTACATTTTAATTTAATAAAAATATCCATTATTTATTTTTACTAGAAATACACATATATACCATTTTCTTACATTTTTATTCCATAAAAATGTCCATTATTTATTTTTACTAGAAATACATATAAATGTTATTTTCTTACATTTTTATTCCATAAAAATGTCTATTATTTCCTTTTGCTAGAAATACACCAAATGGCACTTTCTTACATTTTATTTCAGAAAATGTCTATAAACAGTATTCTGAATTTAATAGCACGTCTAAAACTCATTTAAACCTTCCTTTAATTGACCAATATTCTCTAAAATGTCAAAGGTGTATTCAATAAACTAATAAATACATTATAGCCATTTTTTACACACTTTTACACTAAAATGGTGGAAAATAGTAATCTGAATTTTTGTCTAATTCAAAACCCACTTTAAAATCTTTATTTGAAACCCATTTGTTCATGAAATCATAGACATCAACAATAAGCTCCATGGATGCAAACTATCACAAATCCTACATATATTAAGCCTAATATACGTAAATAATAATTTCTAAAATACACTTATCAATAAACTTAAACTAAGATTAGTAAATCCCACCTTAAATGAGCTCTAACAATGGTGGAAATGGTGTAGAAGATGGAGGATCCTCCACCTCCAAAGGTGGCCTCAAGGGGATCTCTAAAAGACCTATAAACTTGACTCTATTGTCACTCCAAGATTTTATCCACATAAGGCTTCATGAAATTTCTTCTTCATCCCCAAGGACACCCTCCTTTTAAACCCCCGACAAACGTACCCATAAATAAAATATCATCATCTTCCTTTTTTTTAAAGGAACCATATATAAAATAAGGTGATGATAACATAAGGTGGTTTAGGGATTTATAATGGTTGTGGGAGTGTGTAGAGAAAGTCTGGGGAAGAAGGGTAATCTCCATGGAAGCTCAAACTAGAGCGAGAGAGAGAAGTTGGGAAATCTGATGGGTTTTGGGTCAACCAACACACACGATTTGGGTGTCTTATAACCCCAACAACTAAATTCATACCCAAAGAGGAAATCCCACCACTCCAACCATTACCATATCAGGTATAAAGTTTTCCATGATCGACAACTCAAGTGATCCAAGGGTTGGGATCAAAACAACATAAAAAAATAGAGTTCCCGCCTTGGTCATATCTGAGACCCGCGGTCGAACGACAGGGGACCCCAATTGACCGGGCCCCTGCAGAAAAACTAATTTTTTATCCCATGACATTATTATATATATATTTTTGGTACGCTAAAAACTTGTTCAAATTATTTTTATCCCAAGGGAAACCTTATAAAAATTGCACAAAGTCATATGTTATTGCGTCATGTACCATCACAATATTACCTTATATTAACTGTGTCTGTGTCGCGTTTGTTCCCCGACCAATTCACGTAGTACTCAACCAATATATCAAGTATAATCATTTTAACCTAAATATCCCTCCATATGGACAATGCAACATTAGATTTTCCTTTTAATCACTACGTGTCACCTTTATGTATAGTTAGCCCCTTTTCCTTATGCATTTCTTTCTCCAATATTTTCCCCGGATAAACTATTCATATCATAATAAAAATATTTATTTCTAGGTTGGGGTATTATAGGAGGAATATATACTAAAAAAAAGAGTAACTACTCACTAAAAAGAGGAGAGCTTTAGAGAGAAAAAAGAAGAAATTTTGTGCTCAGGAGAAAACGGTGAAGAAATGAGAGAGAGAGAGAGAGAGAGAGAGAGGAAAACTTAAGCAGTTTTTCTGCCTAAACATGCACATAATTCCCAATTCACCCATCATTAGGGTGCATCATTTGAAGCAACCCTTAAATATACACCACCTTGGGCCACATGCCAGACCATTGGGCAACTGACAGTTGTCCACTTTAGAAGGCTGAAATGACACCTTTGTACAGACGCTTGCCCACTACTATCATATGACTACGCAGACATTGAGGTGACACCCAACCATATAGAATCAAGACAAACTTACACCTCAACATCCCATTAACATTGGTGACTAAGGTTTATGGGGTGATTGATACGCATAAGTTTGGTCTCTTCCAAATGACACCCACTACGGTAGCATGTCTCCCCATATATTCTCTCAAACTCTCCATACCCCTAGAGTTTTCATAAATAGTCTCATATCATATAGTCTCGACTTTTGAGACCACCCTATCACATTATTTCCTTCATTAATGATGAAGCACAGTATCGTCCTCATAGTAATAAACACAGGATGCCAACATCAAAGTATTAGCCTCATGAGGTTAAGACTTTCCCATAAAAAACACATGTTAAATATGGATCCAGCCTCATCTCGATCCCACCTCAGGTTCTTTTTCCAGTCTTTGACAGTCAAGACCCATATCTTCAAATATAGTGCACGCGCGTGGAAAACATGACAAGGCTACTATTGTCTCATCCAATTAATACCGTTATAACCAATCAACCAGCATGTGGAAGGAATATTTCTTCATCATGATTTATACACTTCCATCTACAAGTGTCATGCTCCTATTGGCTGTTGATGTCATTACATGTGAACTGTATGCCTGGGGGTGGTACTGGGCACCCCTAAGGCTATAAAATTGACTCATGGTCTCAATCTACAAGGATTAAATTCGAAAAACCCTATCACTACACTGTGTAGAGAGAGAGAGAGAGGTAATATCTTGTAATCATCTTCAATGGATTTCAGCCATCTTATATAGAGGAATCACTTTATACTTTGCACAATGGACATAAGACAAGGCCGAGCCACTTAAATCTCAGTGTCTCTTCTTTGTCTCTTATTTCATCTATCACTTTACTGCATTATATTATCTCCACCATTGTTATCCAAGCTTAGAACTCAGGTGGGATCCCTTTCAATGATATTTGGTATCATCACTCACCAATTATTATCTCGATAAAACCTTAAGCATAGATTAAATCATGTGAATACTATCTCAATTTCATTGTAAGAAGAAAGTACATCGAGGTATTATAAAAACCCAATTGTTCCTACTTTATTTTAGCCATAATAATTAGATTTTAGGTGATATTAACATTCATATATATAAAACTAGGAGAGTAGATTAGTAACTTTCCTCTAAATGCCTAGCAAGTGGGATTGGTTTATGGCTTATTGAACGCTTGAAAAATATTTTTCAATTACTTTGAAAACCTACATTGAAGTTGCTTTCGTTGATTTGTATTTCCATCATGAATCCTATCTTGAATCTTATATTTAGAAATATTATTATTTGAAAATGTATTTGATTGTTTGGGTAAGAGGTTCTGGATAAAATAATGTTTTCTTACAGGGGAGTGTATTCTAAGAGAGGCTAGTGTGAATAATAAAAAATTAGTGTAAAACAAGTCATAAAACAAAATCCCACCATAGGTTCTCACAACCTAGCCATGAGGGAGATACGACCCAACACACCCGCAATCTCAGTAAGCAATCCCGCGGTTGTGGCCCAGTGATGTTGTGGTCAAGATGTACCCCTAGAGTCCAGTTAATACAACCTCTAAATTTTCCCTCGCAAATGCAATACTAAAACCCTAATCTTGTTCTTAATTAATGCACTTAAAACTATTTTAACCATAGGGTTTCTTCCTAATACCAATCAAGTCCACTCTAGATTTTTCTAACCCAGTTAGGAAATCCCAAGTTTATTTTACAAATTACTAATTGAGTGTCTTAACTTTTATGTCCCCCAACCCATTTGAATGAAGAGCATTCCCCAACGCGGTGGTAAGGCAACGACATTCCTGCACGAGTTTGAGTAATGGGCTAAAAATACATAAACGGTCGACGACGGCGATGTGAGGTGTGTGAATATGTAGAGATCAGAGTCGCTATCCTATTTTACTCAAAATAAACAAAATAAATATCCACCTCCAATGAGATATCATAAAATGCAACTAGTGCATGCAAAACCAAATCAGACATGGGCTCATTTACTATGTTATGGAGTATGAAGGTATTAGGAACCCTCACTACCCTTTTGATCTGTCATGGTCTGTAAAATACTTTCCTTCTCCTAAATGCGTGAACATGTTTATATGTGTATCATGTGTGCAAAGTGAATAATAATGAATATATGCATTAAGGTGTAAGAGTGTGCGAGTGTTTGAGGACTAGAGTCACCATATTTATATCATGGGAATGATGGCAATGAATCCTCCAAAGGATAAAAACTAACTAAATATAATCAAAAATCCTAAAAGAAATACAAAATAATGAATAATATTTGAAGGTTACCTAATTGAAATAACTAAGGGGGCTTGAATCCGAAAATGGCTTCAGGATGGGCACGTAGCCAAAAACGGAATCAAAGTCCATGTAGTTTGTGATAAGAATAAGGTTGAGGTACGTCCCATAATCTGATTTTAGACTGTCTTTATTGATTTACTAAAGATAAGTGAAATATGGTGAAAGTGTAGAAAAATGTGAGGAAACTTTAAATTAGGAATTATTGTATACCCCTGTTATGGGCTTTGTAGTTCATTATATATATGTATCAGCGCGTGTCACTACACATCCCAAAGTCCCCCATATATTAAAATCCCCATCGTAATTCCCTCATAATGGTATGGATTCTTGATCAACTTCTTGTCAATTATCCTCCCACTACATGAAAACGGGAAGATGGTTACGATTTTGGCCCATGACCAAGGTCAATAGGTCATAGTTTTAGATCGTGACCATATTGAGGGTGATAAAATCGTGGGTCACGACCCACAACTATGACCCCATATTGAGATCTTGGTATAGTGGGTAACATCAATGTTGTATTGCTAGTCACAACCCAAAATCGTGACCCACAGTGTGACCATTCAAAGTCTTATTAGTGTTGTTCACAGTCTAAAACCATGACCCCTAGTGTGACAATTTAAAACTGTAAAATATTTAGTCATGGTCCGTGACTAAATATTTTACAGTTTTATATTGTCACACTAAGGAGTCACGGTTGTTTACCGTGACCAAAACTAACACTGAATTACAAAAATATTATATTTCGTCATGGTTCTTAACCGTAACTAAATATTATCATTTATAATTTTTTCACAATTTGGGTCACATTTTCGGACCGCGACCAAATTAAAAATAAATAAATTTTAATGTTAAACATCCCAAAATAACGTGTATATTTTAAAACCTATTTACATCTACAGAAATAAATATTTAGTCACTACACCATCCATAAATAAAAAATAATAATACAACATAAATTAACAATCAACACAAATAATTATACAATGCATGCTTGCATGAATATGATAATAACCTCGCAATATCCTAAACGAAATCCAATGCACTGATTGTTTCCTTCCACGAGACAAGACTTTAAAAGTTTCCTTCTCCAACTAGTCCTGCAAAAAGGACTTAAAAATGTTCCAAATGGCAAGTAGTAAAGGACTTGAATCCTTCAGTAACTTCGGGACGCCTACATTTCCAAAAAAAAAAGGGCATCAAAGTCCACATAATTCATAAGATGAACAAGATTGAGGTGTAACCCATAATCCTAATATAGGGTGTCTCTTTTGATTTATGAACATATATGAGACATGTGTTGAAAGTGTAGAAAATTGTGAGAACACTCTAAATTGGGAATTGTGGTATAAGCTACCTTTTTGGATTTTTATTTATGAAAATTTATGTGAATGTATATATGATAATAAAAATAGTGGGATTAGTGATAAAAGATAAAAACGGAAAATAACACGAAGCAAATTAGGATTATTGATTGAAGAATATAAAAAATGGAATTAGTGTTACCAATAAGAGACTTTGATGCCTCGTGTCTCGGTAAAAATCACATAACACAAACCACCAAACGAGGCAACTACCCATATATTGAACATCAATAGATTTCACAACCATTTGTGTGGTTACCTCAGATTGGCTATTTTTTATCAGTGTCGCATTCAAATTTAAGAATATTTACATAACGATATTTTCCAAAATGTGATGGATGGAGAAGCAAGCGTAACAAAACTAGATATATAAGAAGAAGATACATAAAATTAATTAAATACGAGGGTTTTTGCAATAAATACGATACAAATAGGGTTGTCAAATAAGAGTTAACTAAATGACAATAATATAATATTTCAAAATTCAATCTTCATCTAAATCAATTATAATAACGGTTAACTTAGGATTGTATACAGGAGCAGACTGCAACTCTGTACATGAATTCAATACGTCTGATTGAATTGTCAAACCCTTTTGTGCATGCTTAAGAATAGACCAATTATCATAGTTTATGCACTTAGATTAGAATACCATCTTATCATTTTAAAGGGAACAAATAAAAGCCTTGTCGATCAAGCGATCTTTACTTTTCATCTTGGATTAATCTACCATTACAAGTTTTAAGGGAGTGTCAACTATACAAGCATTTGTAGTGTCCTCCACCTTCACTTAGTCACAATAGAAGACGATTTTTTTAAAGTCCAAGTAATCTAGTTTCAGGATTTGTTGGACAATCCCATAATAGGTCAACACCATACCCTTTGGTTTTTTATCGATTTCTCTACGTACACAAGAATCCTAGGCATAAATTAATATTCTGCAATTTTGCGTTAATAGTTTTTACTTACATAGGTATGAGGTGAAATTGGAACCATTGACGTAGAATTTTTTAAACTCCTTCGCACAAAAAGTAGGACTTTTAGCGATGCATAAAAGCTTTTAAGACACATTATCTTTTTTTAAAAACTGCCTTTTTGAATCGATTTGTATTAGACCATGGTTTACAACACATACATAAATAATCGCAATGGAAGAGTCTAGAATTACCTCTTTTGATACCCATGCCCTAAAATCACTTCTCTTCTGATTTCTGACCATTTCGCTCATACTTTCTAAACGTGTTCGTGAAATTATAAAGTTTATATGGTAATATAAATAATACAAGTAATCAAACAAAAATAAGTTATATATCTAGTTACTTACCAAATGGTACATACCGACGGTGCATATCGTTGGCACGGACCCATTTTATAAATGATTTTTAGTTAAGTTTTTTTATATGATGTTTAAATATTTCAATAGACCCATATAAAAAAATCAACTCAAAATAATATCTTTTGATATTTTAAAAAAATCGGTCAAACTTTTGCAGCTTTTAAAGTGTTTTAAAAGTTGCTGAAGTTTGATCATTTTTTTTAAAATAGCAAAAAAAGTTATTTTGAGTTGATTTTTTTAAATGGGTCTATTTAAACTCTTAAACATCATATAAAAAAATTTAGCAAAAAAGAATTTTTTTTACTATTTTTAAAAATTGGTATGCACCATTGGTATGTACCGTTTGGTATGTAGAGGAGTGTACCGTTTGGTATGTAGAGGAGACTCTAACTATATATATATAAACTAGGGTATGCCCGTGCCTGAAGACACACTGATAATCACAAAACAACAAAAATTTTCAAAGTACGTAATTGCAAAAAAGGTAAAAATTTCGTTCCCCCAACAAAACAAAATGTAATTTAAAAAAATGGGCATAATATCCTTTATTTATAAGACTATCCCCCTGCTTAACCCATAACAAATAGTTCAACAACATTCAAATAGTCTAATTTCATCAAATAAACTCACCTATAGCATGAAATATACAATATTCATTAATCGAATTCACATTGTAAATCAAATTAACAAAGTGTCAATTTTAAAAAAATGGACATAATATCCTTTGTTTATTGGACTATCCACTCCGCTTAAGGGGTAACAACTAATCGTACAATATTCAAAAAATCCAAATCCATCAAACAAATACCTCAACAAACATAATTCTTTAAAAAATCACACACACACACGCGCGCACACACACACACACACACACATATATATATATATATATATATATATATATATATATATATCAATTCAAGTTGTCCCACGTGTTCCACTCTAATGATTGTCCATAGTTTTCAAAATTTGACCTAATACAAAACAAAAAAATAGTTAGTCAATTGAAATAGCCTTCGATACTCTCACGATTATGATACAAATCTCAAGACATGCTGACACACCTAAAATAACATTAAAAAAAATGAGTTATATATTATCAACATCTGAAATAACATATCAATTTATATTTTATCCACGTCTAAAATAACATATTAATGCAAAATGAGTTTTTAACCACTCATAAAAAAGGCAAAATAACATGAGAATGGAAGGATACAACTTATATGGTGTTATATGGCTCTCCAAAACTAATAACTACAATTTTATTCACTCGAGAATGACGTACATACATTTTTGGTGTGTCAATGCATCACCCTAAATCTAATCATATATGCTATTGAACGATAATACGCTTAGTTTTTTTAGAATTGAAAAATCACATAGATAAAACCTACTTAAGTTTAGAGAAACTGGAGCACGTTCTTGAGCTGATTAGTAGATTGAAATAGAACTCAATTATCAAAGAGTTCACCTGTCAGAGGCCAAAATACTATGTCAAAGGCGAATTGTTACGGCCAAAAATACCCAAGGCAACATGTAGAGGCAATTATGATTAAATTAGCTAATAGTAAAAACTTACTGTGCTTAGTTCAATGACCGAACTTATCCTACCACAGAGCCTTATGCTTGTTCAAGCGAAGGTCGACAAATACCTCGATGGAGCCAACACCTTTGTGGAGTATAATTATTGCAAGGCTAAACGCTTAACTTACTTGTGTTGGACAACAACTTCATCTGAAGACCATATCAAATGAAATTAAGTGAAGCAAAGTAAATGAAATGAAATAAAGTGCAGACACATTCAGTAATCAACCACATAAATCATTTAGTTCTTATTACACATTCAATAATTAAGTACAACACTATGAGAAAGTACTTTTAGGAGCAACTTGGAACAAATGAAAGTGAGGAACAGTTAATACAATGAAAAAGAATAGGTGATAGACTTTAATGTATAGACCAACTAACAATGCTATTATTATTCTATGAATGAGAATGAGATTGAGATATATTGAAACCCCACTTCTATTATACCATTCCTGACCCCGGCCAGACTAAATCTTACCCTCAGACCCAACAGTCAAATGATGAGTAGACTACTCCGTGAATGGTATGTATATATAAGGGTCGATGGATTAGACAGTCCAAACATAAATAGAAAAATATGTTGAAGTATATTAATGCATTTGAGCCAGTGCCAAAAATAACTATAAAAATTCAGCCTTCTGGTAAATCAATGCTCAAACATAAATCAATGCTGGCTTCTCATATATTAAGGTAGCCTTATACTAAAGCTTAATTAAAACACATGTAAACCATTTAGGGTAAAAGACAATTAGTTAAATTCTTATACTAAAGCTTTGACAAAACTGGACAAAAGACAATGTTAGTGTCACAACTAAGTATGAAAAAAGTCTATTCTATTGTAGGTACTTACCTTTCAATCAAATTTCATCCAAATGTATTAGCTTGCAACTATTGTGGAATTACTCATGCCTACACCATGGCTCAACCTACATCAACCTCAAACACCACTAAAAAAATCCAATGAATTTCTGTTAGTATGAAAAGTATTTCTATGGGGGAGGGACTCAGATTGCATCACTACATTTTAAAATTTGTAGGCATATTTAAAAATTGATTGCAGTAGTGGCATTCCTTGTAAAATATAGTGATTGTTATATTCATCGCAGTATCATTCTTTTTATTCCATAGAGCATTACAAAAAATGTATGTGTGTGCATTACAACCTTGGTGTTTCCATAAAGAGCAAGCTAAGATTCAAAGTTTGAATCAATACTTAAATTCTTGAAAGAAATGAAAAAATAGGATTTGCTCTTATGGTTTGGAAGTAAATAATAGTAAGTTGCAAACAAAAAAAATGCCAAAGAAAACAAAGATGAACATGTATATTAAGATAATTTGAGATACTATATGCACTCTACTATGAATTTTATATACATAGTTGAAAGTACTACTTACTGAATTCGGGAGCTAGAAATGGATCTTTTGATCCATATGCTTGATGAACTTCGTCGGAGTGAGAAAATTAGGTCGATCTATCCTTTTACCGTTAGGTCCATCTTATCTTTGATAAAGTATACAGTCCACATGTTTTCCCAGCTGATGATGATTTAACTTAGCCCACTACATTCAGTTGCAACCACGATCATCCACACAGTTAGATAGCAAGCCACGACTATCATAACTCCCATAACAGTTATCTAGCAACTGTTGTATCAATTGTTTGCATTACCACGTACCTGTTTGTATTACCACATAATAATCCAGTACATGTTTGTATTACCACGTATGAATAATTGTCGGTTGGTTTTACCACGTTCACCTCAAGTCAGTTATTGGACAGGAAGTTATACTGTCTTAATAATGAGAAATACAATTCCTACCTTGTAAGTTGTACTATCTTAATAATCTCTATATTATATTTCAATACTCTTGTGGAGACAAAAGTCAAGGTTTGTTAGTTTGGGGTGAAAAAGCATAAAAAAACATACAAAAATCCTAAAGGATTCTCTCTCAAAGAAGATACTCCATTGTATACGATTTTCCAATTATCAACATACTCCAAAATTTGATGATATATGTTAAGCAAACGAATTGAGCTCCAGTTCGTTTGAAAAATCAAGCTCGATTAGGCTCGATTTGAACTCGGGTCATTTAGCCTCCTAAAGCATAAATGAACTGATTTTATTTCCTGAGTAAAGATTCGACTCATTCATTAAGCAAATAACCCGAGCTCGAACTTGATTTGTTGTTCATTTAAGGATGGAGCTCGATTAGCTCGGGTCTTCCTGGTACCTGGGAGATTCCTACCACAAATAGAACAATAATTAAATAGGTAGGAAATATTGCAATATATAATAGTAAGGATACATGCTAATTACTGATCCAAGAACATTGGGTTAATGCATCCGTTGATATAAGATGCCGATAATCTTCCACAGTAGGAGCTGCAGCTTTTGAAGATGTCTTTCTAGCTATCCTAAGAGTTGTTCTCCCATCCAATTGTTGGATGTGAGAAGGTTAATTGTTTTATACTTTTCCTCCTCCCAATAATCCAACCCCTGCAAAACAAAATATAACACGGTATGTATATTGGGACAAATTTTATTTGAATAAAAACATGTTCAACATTACGGTTCAACTTGCAAAGTAACCACACATTGAATTTGATTCATGATTAAACAAAAAAAGTCAAGCATAACTAAATGTCAAACATAAGGAGATTTTAATTTGCTAGCAATTTCATAATCATATTTCCATTGAAAGTCTAAAGCTTATATTTGACGGAAAAGTTGTCTCTACTCACTACAGCCATCATCACCTCCCTCCACCCACTCCCACCTCCACCCAATTAAACAACGCACTGTACCGCCATCACCACCCCCATCACTTAAAAATAATTTTAAATACAAAACCAAAATTTCAGATTAAAAACAGTACTGGAGATTGGGACATAAAAACCTCGCTTACATTCGATGGTTCATAACTCAACCATCTAAGTTCATAAATTTACAAAATAAAATTAACAGTCATAATGGAATTACGACAAACAGTGTTTGTGCAACTGTGGAAAATGTGAAATTTTCAACCTATCTCGGGAGAAAGAGATTCGTTAAATGTTCTCATTCCATGTTTTGAAACTAAAATATAAAGTATGTTTAAAAAAAGTGAGTAACAAAGTAATCACAAAAATAACATTATCAACACCTAGCATCATCATTATATAGGTTGCATCGGTCCCCTAAACATGACCAATTTTTAGTAAAACTTCTCAACATTCGGAAGCTCCCCTCAAAAACTTCATTTGAGGCATTGTAGGACTATTGCTATGTAAAGATGTCACTGATAAGGAACTGAAGAGAAACTTGCATAATATAACTCATAATATAACTTATGATGGTTGTCACTGAAGAGAAACTTGCATACTATCAGAGCCTTCTACTATTCATAAGATTAGGAAAAATATTATGTAAAACGAATATATTAAGTAAAGAGTATAAATCTACAGTGAACATAAAGAACAATTGTGCGTTGGTATGTGCCATCAAAAGAGGATGAAATTAAAAATGATGATCCTAATGTGTGTAGAGATTTAACTGATAATGGAGGCAATGATAAGGCAGTTAGTATAAGTGTTAGGGGTGGTAATGGGGAAAGAGTTCAACAACAAATCCTACTATGAATCTCCCTTGCTCATTTCGAATAACACCTCCTATACCACTAATCTTTGGGTTTCCTTGAGATGCTCCATCCACATTCAGTTTGATAAAGTTTGGGGCTGGTCTTATCCATCTTAATATCAACATCCTAGGCTTATTGTTGATTTTGATTTTGAACTATTGAATTAAAGCCAATTCCCCTTTATTAGGCCTGCTCATAAAAGTATAATTTCCTACAATGTCTCTACTTAAGGATATAATTTTTGAGAAAAGGTTTTGAACGTATATTTCCACACCTTCAAAGACAGCTTTATTTCTTGATTTACAAATCTTCCAAACAGTGATAAGATGGACTATGTTGTTGATGCATCTGATAAAATTTTTGTTGGAGTTCTTCATCCACCATGCCTTCATCATAGCTTTAATGGAGTTCTTCATCCACCATGCCATCATCATACTTTTAACATATTTTGAAATGACGTGAGGATAAAATTTATAATCACCCAATTAGAACTGAAACCAAATTCTAGAATAGGATAAAACACCTTAGTGAGAATCAACAAATAGCAAGTTTTTTAAAGACTGCCTAAAGTTCAAAAACTTGATATGAAAATAGGGAATTACCTCAAGAACAGGTGTCAGGCTTGGATACAACCTGCATAGACCATGAAAATAGGGGAGACAAACACGATACGACTTCTTATTTTATTACATAGAACATATACAACCTGTATAGACCATGATATATGACATTCTTGAGGATGTTTAATACGCATGACCTGTTCAGTCAAATTTTAAATTTTGAGTTGCTAACTGTTTTCCTATCTTCTTATATATAGATTGAATCACTTCACAAATTTTTAGGGGTGGAAAACACGATACGACTTCATCTAGTTTTTATCTAACATGTATACGATATGTATAAATAATTGTATATGACAATGTAGAGGATTTTTAATACGCTGGACCTGTTTAGTCAAATTTTGAATTTGGAGCTTGAGCTGTTTTGAAATTATGAGGACTTTGATTAAAATTACTTTACTATTTGGCACAGTATTAACAAACCTCCGAAAAGTCTCCTTTAACCGTACCTCAAATCTCCAAATGCCTCTTTAATCGAATCCCGACTTAGATCAGCATCGAATGGGGGAATACTGATACTTTACGGGGATTTTTTTTACTATTTCCCACTCACTTCATATCATAGCACTACAACAAAAACTCATCGACGCACAATCAAACACTGATATTCTAGGATCTATTCTATAACCAACTAATAAAACGAATATCATAACATTGGTAATTGTATTTAGGAAAAAATGAATTGTAAAGTTACATATCCATTCGATAACAGATGAGAAAGATAATGTTACATCAATAGCAGAGGAGAAAGACAACAACCTTACTTGTCTAACTAAATCAATAACAGTTGGGCACTTTTTACATGAAAAAAATCAGGATTCAAATATGCACTACAACTATCTTGGAGAACTACCAACTTTGATAAAACTCCATTACAACTCAAGATGTCATCCTAGGCAATCAAACAATAATAAAAGAATTAGAAGTCTAGTAAATAAAAAAAGAATATGTAAACAAATGTGCACGACGTAATCTTTTATCTATGACCCATTAAACAGAAAACCACTAAACACCGAGTAAAATGCCATTCCGCAGAAAAACCCAAAATAACAGAAAAAGAAAATTAGGCTGACAACGTTTATTCATTCAATGGCATTGGGGTCATAATCCATTCAATGAAACACTTTAAAAGTGGTACTAGTCCACTATTAATTAGTTTAATTCAAGTGAATTAGGCCTAAAACTTACTAATTTTACACCCAACTTGGTACCTATTTTCACATAACTCACACCGATGAATCAAGATCTGTACATTGTGTATGCATCTTTTATTTTTGCCTTTGCACATTTAAATTTTACGTAAGCACTCCATTTGCATGTTTACGAAAGAAACTAACATGTAACTGAAAGGAAATGGATACTGTTGTAAAGATCAAGGAATATTGGTAACAAACATGCAGTAAAAACTAACATAATCTAGCTTAGGCATTCTTTAGAACACATGGTATAGGCGTAAATCAAAACCTAACAAAGGACATAATCTAGCCTACCAAAGATAATTTTTGGTTTGTACTTGAGAGTTAATTGCTAGATTGAATAATAAATTTGTGCCATAACATTATTAAACCACGCAATGTCAAATATGATAATGTAAATAACACAAACGAAAAATAATAACTTTAGGAACCAAATGAAAGCAATTTAAAAAACTACCCACATGATCGAAATTTTCTAAATAAACTAATTTCTACTAAAATATTCTCTTATTCTCTTAGATAGAAAATAATACCTTCAGAAAGAACCCATATTCTCTTAGATCCTTGGATGTAAATTGTTCTTGGCTCTGAAAAAGGCAAAAAAAATAGTAACGAAGCACAAATATAAACTAAAGCCTATTTAAAGAGAGTGATGGCCATTGAAGTGGTGAGAAGAAAAAGAGGGAGTCAGGCGGAGGTGGAGGCGGATTAGTGAGTGAGTGAGAGAGAGTTGGACAATGAGAATTTGGGTTTTAGGGGTAGGGCTGGAGAGGGAGAGAAAGAGGGCACCGGATGAGATTGAGAATGAGGGGTAGACTTTGAAGTTGGTTTGGTGTGTAATTTACTATAATAGCCTTGTGTTTAAATTAAAGTGAGAGAGGGGGAATTAATTACTGAGAAAGAAAAGAGGGGGAAATAAAAAATGTAAGGGATAAAATAGGGAGTGCAAAAAAAATTCATATTGATGACATCATCTTTCCATCTTATGACATACATAAGTTTTCTACTATATATATATATATATATATATATATATATATATATATATATATGTTAAGTGTATCAATAAGGATTTTTATATTTTAAAATTTTGATGTTTAACCGTGTATATATAAAAAAAATTAACGAACTTGAGGGCTTCTTAAAATTATTTTTCGTGCATTTCAAACTTCGACTCAATTTGAGTTTATTTTATTTGATGAAATATTTTAAAAATATTTTGAACTCTAAACAATTTCGTGCATTTCAAACAATTCGTGAATTTTAATTCCGCCACTATATATATAAACTCACTGAAACATAAACATTGCAATACATATACACACACGCATACTGAAACATACACACACACACTGAAATGTATACAGAGAGAGATATGTACCCTTATATGCCCATGGAAAAAGAGGTATTGGTAGTGGTCTCCGATGGAGAAAGGTAGAGGTTGTCGCTTGAGAGAGGAAGAGAGGTTGAGATCGTTGGTGGAGAGAGGGAGAGAGTTTTAGTAATAGTTTGAGAGAGAAATGTAATCGATGGGTGAATCTAATACCAATTTATAGATTGAAACTGATCACGGTTCAATATTGTGACCCATTATGTGACCAATGGAACACTAAAACTTAGTCATGGTTCTAGACCATGACCCTTACTGTGACAAATTAACTATCAAAAACTAGTCCTGGTTGTGGATTGTGACCAACTAAAGTTGACCATTTTGAACTAAGGTTGGGGCTCACGGTTCAAAACCATGACCATAATTCACTATTATTATCATAGATGAGTCACGATCCAAAATCGTGACCATCATGGCAGTAATTTTAGATGTAAATTTTGTGCTTAAAGGGTCATGAATTAGTCATGGTCTGGAACCATGACTACAGTTATCATTGTCGAGAACTGCGACCAATCACCTTTTGGTGCCCCTCTTTGATTTGGTCACATGGTTTATTATAAATTTTGGTTGTGGTTCATGATTTTAGACCAAGACCACCTAGTCAAGGGGAGACCCATGACAAATTAACTGTGACAATCTACCTAGTTTAGTGTAGTTTCCTAACAGTCCATGGCAAAAAAAATGATCATAATCACATGTCATGATTGGTTACTCCACTCATCATCGTACCATAATGGATTAAAAAATCATAACAATATGGCTTTACATACCATGGGATCATGGCTTGGCTGATAAGATAAACGATAAGAAAATATCCCAAAATCACACCCCCTCTAACGGGTGGTTTGTCTAAAGGACGCCTATGTATCCTCTAACAACAATAACAATGTCAATCTCTCAATATAACATTTTTCAAGATTAAATTTTCACAAATTAGGTGTTATCTTTTTACCTAATTTATACAACCCAACATATGACATAAATTCATGTAGTTAGATTTACCCCAACTACTCTGCATGAAAAAAATATCACATAAATATGTGTGGAACAAGGATGATATTTACATACAACTATAACATATAAAAAAGAAACACACATCATGGATTATATATATACAAACAAGGTTCAACATGTATGATACATAAAATAACCACTAGAGGTTGAACTTCTACCATATATGAATCAACATCCACCAAGCCAAAAGAATATGAAATTCTAAAATTTTGACCTTGATGTTTTGGTCTTGAGTCCATGTTCTCCTAGAAAATATTATGTGTTTACCCTCTAAACCAATCCTAAATTGCAATTGCAAGTCCCTTTATTTAAGGGTTAAAGATGCTCTCGAATGGAGGTGTAGGGATGAAATCTAATGTGTGTATTATGTAGGTTGAATTGAGAAACATCATGTAATATGTGAGAGAATTCGTTCAACATTTAATATTTATAATAAAAATCAATCCCCAAAACAAAAACCATGAGCGAAGGATAAATCACCTTAAGGTAGTGACTACTCCCAAAACTCACATGATCGCGGGTTTTTGGTCGCTATAGCGGATGAGAAAACCTATTATCGTGTCTCTCCCTCAAGAGACTATTAAAATAATTAAAAATGCACGCAATTCAAAATATTTTTTCAAAACCATATAAGGCTGTCCTATGATTAAATAAACATTTGCTAAAGAATAAAATGAATAAAAATACATTTTATTCTCATTGATCTCAAAATCTCTTTTACAAATGTTTTTACAATAAAAAAGGTACAATGCTTTGAAAATAGAGTACACAGCCCTCAACTCGTCGTTGTATCCTAAATTCGAATTACAATAAATAAAAAATAAACAGCTACTCGTATGAACCTGTAATGTATATAATCTTTGAAGGTATGGGTGGGAAACTTAATAGCTTCATATGAATACTCCAAGTGAACTATACATACTCGTGTGTGTGTGTTTGTGTGAGTGTGTGTGTGTGTGTATATATATATATATAAGAGTGTATGAATATGAACAATCAACTAACATCCCAAGATATATAGCATTATCTAGGATCTCATCGTGTGTCACTACACATTCCAAAGTCTCATATATAAGAAAATATTTGATGCACTTCCCTTATTATGGTGTGGACTCTTGATCACCCTCTCATCAATTACCCCCTTGTTAGTTTTTTAAAACCATACAATGATGTTTATATCCAATAATGGTTGTCAAGTTCATATAAAATGAGAATCATGTTTGTGAAAATGCCTTATATTTATTATTTAAATATATTGTATTCTATATTAGTCAATTGGACTCAGTAGGACTTCCAGTGAGTTGGGTTTGGATTGATTACAGGGGATCAGAATTTCGATTCTAATACAATTGAACCCTTCACAACTTAAATAGGAAGTTGTCATCCTATTAGTATAGTTGTGAGTGCAATTGTAGTAGTTTATCTCATACTACAATAACCTATCCGATGGTTCAAGAACTTATTTAATAGTTCAAAAGAGAATTTTGATCGGTACATTTAAGAATGAATTGAGTAGGACCACCCATAATATTCAAGTTTACATATCGACTAGAATAGACTTGGGTAATCCTACAATGTTTGTAAAGGGTGCGTAGGTTCTTAATCTAGGAGGTTATGAGGTTTGGAGTGCTTGTAAAATTATTTCTTTGATTGTTATGGTTGTGATTGAATTCCATATTGGATCAATATATCCCCTCAAGTTTGTCCCTCATTGTGTTAGTGTGTATATGATCATAATTTAGAGGTATTTGTGTCCAACAAAATATCTCCAATTGTGATACCCCCTTCATACACTTATCAATATTTTTTCCACCAGTAAACCTGATAAGTGGATTATTTTATAATTCGGTGGAGTAAAAAAATAAGTTAAGTCTGAGAATCAAGGAATTAAATAAGATGTTGGTTAAAATCGATTAGCGATGAATTGATTTGACCAAGCATGTATTGTATACTTAACACGAAAAATCATATTATGTACCATATCAACTTTGAAAATAAGACCTCATTACTCCAAGTGATTTGTGATAATTAAGTTGGAAAGTAGTCGCAATTATTTAGTGGAATTAATTATGATTAAATAAGGAAAGAAAATAAATTATGTGGTTATAATTTTGGATATCTGAGTATTTATTTGGAAGACAATTTAATTTTTTAGTCTTAGCTCTCTAGTATACTTCATATGCCCAACTAGAAAGCCCACACTATCTCAAATTCCAGTTTATCCCAACTCGTGACCTATACCTATATATATAAATAAGCTGTGGTTTTAAGTTACTTACTCATTATTAAGGGTTAAAAGGGGAGAGGAAAATAATACTCACATTTTTATGGAGAGGCTTGGGGAGATAGGTACATATCTCACTCAAAACTTAAGGTATTCATCTCCAAGAGAGCCCACATACATTCCCTACTTTAGGAGGATTATATACTAGAATATCCGAGACTTTTGGCATGTCCTAGCATGATTTTGTAGGGCAACCCCTTCATTTTCTTCAAAGACAATTTATCCTCATTCGGATGAGAAACAAGATCTGCTAAGGTATTGTGGTTTGAAATCCTATTTTTATGCTTTAAACCTATTTTTATTATTCATTTTATATTTCATGATTAATAAAAGTTTAGGGGCAAAAAATTTTCTGCGTACATCAATCCCAACAATCCTGACGCTCCAAGACCCAATATAAACACGATCGCAATCACACGGTAGGGTACTCCCCTCATCGTCCTATCATAATGGCTTAACAACCCATAAAAACGAATCAGAATCCTATGAGACCATGGCATGGCTCACGAGATAAAAGACAAGAAGATCACCCAAAAGCACACCCTATCCAAAGGGTGGTTCATTTAAGGGATGCCTACACGTCCTCCAAGAACAATAACAATATAAGTCTCTTAATATAACATTTTCCAAGATTATTTTTTCACAAATTAGTTTTTTTCAATATACCCAATTTCAACAACCCACCCTATGGTGTAAATTCATCTAATTATGATTTTCCCCAAATACTTGGCATGAAAACGAGGTCACATAAATACGTGTGCGACAAAGTTGATATTTAAGTATAACATATAAATATGCAATAGATAAGATGAAAAATATGTATACAAATAAGGGTTAATATGTATAGAACAAAAAATAACCATGTAAGGATTCACACTTACCGCAAACGAATTAAAATCCCCTAAGTTATAATAATATTAAATTAAAAAATCTTCCATCTTCAAATTTTGGCCTTAAATCCACTTTCTCCACGAAAATATGATTAGTTTACCCTATTGAACAAATGCAAAATTCTAAGTGCAAGTTCCTTTTTTAAGATTTAAATATGTACTCTAATGGAGTTTAGGATTTTAAAGATTATGGATGAAGTCTAAGGTGTATCTATAGGTTGGATATATAAAGAGTGTGTAAACTATGAGAGAAGTCGTCCAATACTTTATCTTTATAATAAAAATCAATCCCCACAACAAAAATTGCTAGCGGAGGATCCACGCCCTAAGATTGTGATTGCAGGTGTGTGGCCATTACAACGGTTGAGAAATCCCACTATCATGGTTCTCCCCCGTGAGATCCTCTCCCTTTTTATATTCTATTAGAGTACTATAAATATTCTATTATAAAAAAATGTCAAGATAATTACAACTCTCACATGTTGCAATAGAAATGTGATAAACTTCCTTCCAAAAAATATCTTGCTTCTCAGGCTTAACCAAATTACCAAACTACCCTTAGCCTTCCATCATTATTCCAAATTAGGATAAATCCAAATAAAATCTAATAAATTTCATAATTTTACAATAAATTCTTTTCAAATCCACAAAATAAAAATATTACATTCCCCCCTATAAACATATTTTCGTCCTTAAAATTTGCCAAACTTATTATCCCCAAACCGAACTGGAAAAGTAAAACATCCCACAACAGATAATGTAACGAATTAATTATCCCAAGCCCAAGAAATCGTGTAACCTAGAGCTCTTATTCCACTTTGTAACACATTTATATGTGCTACAAAAAATGTGTTAAATCTAAAATATATTTTTCAAAACCATATAATAATGCTCAATGGATAAACAAATATTTCAAGGTAACATAAAATTAATAAAAAAAAATTATTCTCGTTAATCTCAAAGTCATTTTGCAAATGATTTTACTCCCTGCATTATAAATCTAAATTATACAGCATTAATAATAAACCACTGTTGTAATAAACCTGTAATGCATATAAATTGAGAGGAGTGAGTGGAAAACTCAGTAAGCTCGTATAAATGCTTCAAGTGAACTACACATACTAGTCTATGCACATATATAAGAGTGTATGCACGTGAACATTCATCTGGCTTCCTAAAATAAACATCACATTCTATGATCTCATTGTGTGTCACTACACATCCAAAAGTCCCTTGTATAAAAATATCCTCACCACACTTCCCTCAGTACAATGTTAACTTTCGATCACCCTCTTGTCATTTATCATCCTAGCACTCCATGTCCAAAAACAAATATTATCGCAATGATAAGGAACAATAAGGTAATCTCTTCATCATCCTGCCATAATAACTAAACTACCCATAATAAAATGGCTTAAAAGCCTACCATACCATGGCATGGATCATGAGATAAAAGGCGAGAAAATAGCCCAGAAGCACACACCATTTAGTGGATGGTTTGGCTAAGGGATGCCTATACATCCTCTAACAACAAGAACAATATATATATATATATATATATATATATATATATATATAACATTTTTCAAGGTTAAACTTTCATAAATTAGTTAGTATCATTCTACAAATTTCTATAACCTAACATATGGCATAAATTCCTTTAATTATGATTTTCCCCAACTACTTGACATAAAATGAAGGTCAGATAAACATATGTGCAACAAGGATGATATTTATATACAAGTATAACATATAAATATGCAACACATAGAATGGAATGTATGTATATGTGACACCCCCCTAATAAAATACCAGGCGATCACTCCTATATCAAATTATAACAGGAGTCTCATATGGATCATTCTTAGCATCACTGTCGAAAATCCATTTAATTACTAATAACCTATTAGGCCGGTGTCAAAATTTAACTTAACTACTCTTTTTAAATAACTAAAATTAAAACATCCACACAGTTTGCGTAAATGAAACTGAAATAAAAGAAAATAACCGAACATTCGGTCAAAATATACAACCATATCAAATGATGATAATAAATAAATGCAATTGGACCATTGGCCCGAATATTTATACAGTACCTCCTATTTAGAGTACAAGAATGGAAGCGGCTATCAAAAACCTGCACGCATCCATAGCTGCGGCAGCTGACGTCTGACTTGAAATAAATGTCATCCAGGCGTCCCATTGTCTGGACACCTATATATATATATAGCAAGAAAAGAAAAGTAGATAAACGGGCCAGAGCCCGAGTTTTGAAAATATTTAGCAAGTGCATAAATGCCTTATTTTTAGAAAAAGGTTTTATCTCATATTTAAGTTTTGTATCGCACTCCCATGAGATACCCCTCACCTGTCCACTAATAGTGTACTCCTAACGCATCCCTCTAACATCCTAGTCAAGCTACCCTGCTAAACTAGTCTATCACCCAACTACTATCAACCCTAGATAGTCCAAGTAATGTACTAAGGGATAAAATTCACCCTAGTCTCAACGCTATGCCATGTTCGTGCGTGGGGTGTCTCGCAGAGAAAAATCCAAACAAGGAACCCCCCGATACACTACTATGCGGCAAGGTCGATCGTCGAGATCCACCAGTCCCTCAGTAAAGAATATATATAAATATATATACACATATAATAAATCTTAATATTAGAGCACTAAGGATTAAACTTCTCCCCAATCTCATCACATTGCCATATTCATGCGTGGGGTGTCTCGCAAAGCAAAATCCAAAAAAGGAACCCCCCGATACACTACTATGCGACAAGGTCGATCATCGGGATCCATTAGACCATCGGTACTCGATTTATCCATATATATATATATATATATATACATATTACAATATACATCCGGATCTATCTCCCGGAATGAGAATTCATATACCAAGTATTTATCAATACTTTTCATTTTTATCTCAAAACTTTCCATTTCCCTTCTCATATCCAGGAAATGTATTTAAAAAGCTAATTCGTTATCATGAATTGATTTAACAAATCATATAACTTTTGAAAGCCAGTTTTATTACCATAAAAATGCTTTTCCGTTTCAAAATATCCCATTTCCCTTTTATATTCAGGAAATGTATTTAAAAGCCATTTTTATTATCATAAAAATGCTTTTTACCATATCATATGCTTCCACTGCCCTTCTTACATTCGGGAAGTGTTACTGAAGCCAAAACCTTTATCCTATTTCCATTATTCCATCCAGGAAATGTAAATTAAAGCCAATTTATTATCATAAATTGCTTTAATACCAATAATGTCGAACATTATTGAAACCAGTTATATATATCATATAACGCGTTCTAAGATCGCCCGTACGGAGCGCCCCTAAATGACCATCATCTTCCAGTGCCTATCAATTACGACACTTGGGAACCTATACGTACAGCAGCGGGAAGTAGCCATATACCTGCGGGCTAGTCATAACCACACCCTAAGTTACCTAACCATCGCAGAAAACATAACATAACATAAACGCTCATATAGCGTAGAGGACTATATCCACCCTGCATTCTCTAGCCAGGGGGCTTCACCTCAGCGCGCGAACTTCCCTTATGATGTCATTTAGAGAGGGTGTTGACTATAAATCAGTAATTATGAAAATCATTTCCTTTTCCATTTTGAAAACATTCATATTTTATTTTCAAAATATTTTATCTCAAATTATATATATACTTGAATCACATAGTATACATATACCATATATTCCTCCTCGAATATATACAAATGGCCATATTTGCCAAACCATCTAACGATGACTAATAATCCCAAAGATTCTCTCGAAGAATCATAATCAAGCATTCATATATGCATGATACTAAACTCAAAGTATTTCCTTACTTTAATAAGTAATACATACCTAAATCCCATCTAAGGATTTATTGGATATCTCCAATTATACCATTTCTCATTTAGCAAATATATAACTATACTCCCCAAATTTATTCTAATCCACTCATAGGATTCACCCAACCATAACCAATATAATTATACTTTCCTATATGCATAAATCATATAGGCCAAAAAGCCCAAAACAGTAACTTAGGAATTTATCTTTCCTGAACAACCTTACATTTAGTGGGACATGGATTTGATTTCCATGAACCCAAAGACTACATCTAGTCCAAGTAATCATTCAAAGGTCCCCACCATAATTTAGGAACCCTAAACCATCAATTTCTACAATTATTCTTTTTCCCTCGAAAATATAGTTTAAGGGTTATACATTTAAAACCCTCACTTAAGCCTCCTAATTTCCCTTAATTAGAGGACCATATAGTCCTAAAAGGTCCCTTATGTTATCACATAATTAACCTCGAAGCAAGATGAATTGGAATCTATCCCATCCAAATCACCCTAGAAAATTTTGCCAACTTTCAGCAGGGGTCGATCGATCGACCCATGGCTGTCGATCGATCGAACCCCCATGATCAATAGATCGATCGATCATGGTGGGTAGCTTCTTCTTTGAGAAGCTGTTTCAGCCATGAAAGCTTCCCCCAAGCTTCCATCTCCTCACCCAACGACCTACAACTCCAACCAACAACAAATACACTTATATACGGGTTTTAAACATCCTAGAACCCGAAATCACCAAATAATTTAGGTTAAAACCTAAGTTTCTTGTAATAACCCTCGCTTATGAGACCGTATTTTATAGTAATTACTTAGTATAGTAATTAGATACCAGTGTTGGGTTATGATTTGAATGCTAATTCAATGTAGAAAAGTTGGTATTTATTATGAGTTTGCATACATATCATATCTATGGGTAAATATTGCTATGTCATGCTTATTAATATCATCTGAACTTAAAATGATATTTGGATTAATAATGAGACCGGAACCTAAATTGAATTTTAAAATGTCCAAATGATAATTTGGAGGTTGCAGTTGATTCCGGAATGTGCGAAATAGTCAAATAATGTACCATATTGTATTTTGAAGTTTTGGGCATTTTTGACTGATTTTGTGCCTAAATTATGCAGTTGCGTATTATTTTATCGCACTATTAGTTAATTTAGTGGGATAATTGTCTTAGGTCACGACTTAAGCTTTCTAAGTCTTCCAATTTCCCTAATTTCCTTCCTAAACCAAAGAGAGAAAGAAAAGAGTAGAGAGAAAGATTAGAGCTTTGGAGATTTTGAGAGATTCTTGCTCCTACAACCAAGAGACCTGTAATTTGCTGAATCAAGGCAAGTTTCTACTTGCTATTTGTGACTTAAGATAGATGATTTGTGATGATAATGATTTATTGATCTTGATTTATCTAGTTTAGGGTTTTCTTATGTATTTGTGGGTTTTGATTCATTCAAAGAGGATTGGGATGATTCATAAGGTTTAAGATGGTCAAAAGTATCATTGATGTTATCTTGTTATTGGTATATAAGTTTGGGTTGAAGAAATTTGAGTTGGGGTAGAAAATGGAGTCCAAGACTCCATAGCCAAATCTTGGCAAAATCGCAGGCCCGAATCGATTCGGCCTCCTGGGCGAATCGATTCGGTTAGGTCCAGTGCTCAGGTCTTGTGAACCGAATCGATTCAAAATTGGTCCGAATCGATTCGACGGTTATGCAGAAACCCAAACCTCCTAACCGAATCGATTCGGTTTCCATCCGAATCGATTCGACAACTTTGCAGAAACTCAAATTTTCTGGACGAATCGATTCGGTAGCCCTGAAATTTTCCAACTTTTTCTTTTTCATTTTTACCCTTTTCTTTAGGATTAGTGATTAGGGACCTTCTTAAATGAAGTAAACATAGGGTTTTAGAGTACTAGTTGAGTTGGGTCGACACCCTAGACTCGAAAGGGTTCATCTAGGGTTCTTTCAAGGGGGAATTTAAAGTAATGTTTAGGCATTACTTTTTTCTTGTAGTTTATAAGGGTCTAGAATATATTAAGGTCAATTTGGAGACTTTAGAATTTAACTTGAGTTAGAATTTGACTTGGTGGTTTATATTAAAGCCTAAAAGAGGTTTTGGGAATAACTTTGGAGTCTGAATTCCTTATTGAGGATGTTATGACGGTACGAAATACGTATAGTCCCGATTAAGCTTATACATTGTTAAAACGTGAAGTTGATAAGATAACCGACAATTTTACTAAATTCACATAATGGAAATTAATAAAATGGATGTTACACACCTCTCTAAATACCATCTTAAGGGAAGTCCGTACGATAGGTGAAGCCCCCTGGCTAATGAATGCAGGGTGGATATAGTCCTAGGCCATATGAGCGCTTGTTTTATTTTCTGCGATGGGTAGGAGATTTTGGGTGTGGTCTTGACTACCCCGCAGGCATATGGCCGCTTCCCGACGATTTTGATAGGATCCCAGGTTGTCTGATGTTAGGCCCTGGAAGATGAAGGTTATTTAGGGACGCGCACAGTGGGGAAACTCGGACGGGCGGTCTTAGAATCGTTATACTTATATTTATGACTATTCTAATTATCGAGTTGGACTCGATGGAACTTTAATGCCATAAAGAGAAAATTGATGCCACAAGAGCATGCTATTGAGATTAGTGCCATAAAGAGCACATGATGATAGTTGTATTCCTGATAAGGAATGTCAAAGAAGATTGAAATTGAAATATGATGAAAGATGCAAAAGGCTCATAAGTAAATTAAATTCTTGTTTAAGTGAATCCCATGTTACATAGTTATTTATCAGCCTTAGTTCCTTATTTGATGTCACCATGATAGACTACCATCCATGCTTACTTGCGCATCTTTATCATACCTGTCATTTATCTATTGATCACATATATCCGGCCCTGATCGATTTTCACTTCTTGTTGTGTATGTATATATATATAATCCGTTCAGGTGTTCTGCCGCACGGTCGCCCGTAATGATCTTTCCTTCCATATGTTTTGAGGAGTCGTGACATCGTGCGGGTCTCACGGGTTGTTTTGTGTAGACGCCTCCATTTATGTTTTCTAGTTATGATCAGTTTATTCGGGCATGTGGCCTAAACCGTCGTAATTGTATAATGGATCTATTATGTAACACCTGGAACTTATTGTATGTTGTATGGTTATTTTTTACCGACGTTCCTTTCGGTCCTTTTGTATCCTTTTAGTTTCTTTTGCGCTTGTGGGGGTTCCCACCTTCTATTTCTATCATGGGTTGTTGAAAATGCTTTCTTATTATTTCAAAAACCAAAATTTTTGATAACCCGTTTTCTGGAATATAGTGTGGTTATTCCTTATACTTTGTATATTGTTGTGATGCTGAGAATGACATTTATCCATGATTTCCTATTTTATCGAGGTATAGGGCTGGCCACCCTTTATTTCGGATAGCGGGTTGTCACATTTCTCCAATTATTAAATTTTAGGGTTTATTCATTTTAACTCTTGAAAACCCGATTTATCCACGAATACCCAACCCAAAATCTTTAGGGTTTAATTATACCAAACTACGGTATGAGATATTTATGCAAAAATTAAATAAAGCAAGTAAACACTTGCCTCGTGGATAAAATCTGAGGATCTCGAGTCGCGTCCGACGGAGTTTGGCCAAAATCTCCATTTTTTCCTCCTCTTTCTTCTTACTCTCTATCTTCTCTCTCTTTCTTTCCCTCTCTTATCTTTTCTTTCCCTTCCTCCTTCTTTAAATAAGAAGAAAAGGATTATACCCCTTAAAACCCAAAAATGACTCGTTTACTCAATTACGAGCCCGTTTAACTCTAAAATTCCTTGAAACTCAAATTCAACAATCGAACACTCTTTTCGGACTATCTCGTCCATTCCGAGACTCACGGCGCGGTAGAAATTCCCATTCGAGGTACTTGACCACAAATCACTATTCTAACCCATATAACATAATGCGGGTTTTCTAATCAAATCTTACCTCTTTTGTCGCTTTACTCCACGGCGATATATAATTAAAATATTTCGACCTATATAGTCCCAAAAATAATTACAACACCCATCAAAAATCATCTAATCCTCAAAATCCCAAAAATTACTATTTCGAGAAATTCTCCAAATTCCCAATTTATATTTAATTATGGAATTTAATTGTCTCCAAAAGGACGGGTTGTTACATACTCCCCCCTTACAACGGAATTTCGTCCTCGAAATTAGAATACAACCTACACCACCAATCCTAAAATCGCTCCAAATCCTAATATCTCAAAGGGAACGATACTAACCCAATGGTTCCCAACCATATACCGTACTACTACCACGGTTGTAGAGTGACTCCAATAGCGTCACATTGCACTCATTATGTCGAGTGCATCACGGTATAAACTTCAAATTTATATACTACTCCCCTTCTATTTCAGGCGGTATATAAAGATACTCACTAAGGTGCCCATACACCTTCTTAACCCGTGCATATCTGCACAACTCTTAGTGAACGTCTGACACGTAACACTCTCTCCCAATAAGAGTCTCCTTTCCTTAGTGTAATACTCACCTATGGGTCCTCCTAAACCCATGAAATTCAATTCTCCTAACCTCGGCGCCACTAACTCTACTAAACATACATCCTAATAATACTAAGGTTTATGCTATGTCCTACCTATGCGAAACGAGTGTAATCCTAAGTGTCCCTAATGCCCAAGGCCTCTCTCAACTCCCGACATTTGCTCGGTTTCATGCATGGGACGTCTCGCCGAAGCGAAATCCAAACAAGGAACCCTCCCGTTACACTACTCCCTCGCATTGTCGGTCATCGAGATATAGTGACCTAAGGCACACTAGCGGGACGTCCTAAATCCTACCTCGCTAACCTAAGAACGTATCCCTACCATTCTATCCTTCCGCCCATACAAAAGGAAACCTAACTAATCAAAGTGCCTACTTTATGTAAAAGCACTACGTACATCATACCCATAACATAATTCATCAAAGTTTACCTTTTCATTAAGGCCTGACCGTTATCCTCAAATCAATTTCTCTAAGTCCAACTCCACCCACCCACTTGTGGCGAGAGGACCACTTTAGTGCTTTTCCATAGCAAAATATTTCCATAAGCATACCATCATCAGATGGCTCATAGTTCATAGCGGTTCATCCACACTATAAGAATCGTCTGCAAAACCAACATCCTTGCATCCCATAACATCTCTCCACTCCCAACGCCGCTAAGATTCATGTGTGGGGCGTCCCGCAAAGCGAAATCCAAACAAGGAACCCCTCCACACACTCCTACTTAACTTTGTCGATCATGGAGGACCGTTATTTCAACATGCAACCGGGATAATCCTATCCCCAATTCTAACAAAAAGGTGATCTGAACTCCTATCTCTAACTAAGAGTCACACCACCCAGCGCTCGCATTAATTTTAAGTCCTTGCGTAATCAATAATGAGCTTAATTTTGAAGCTCAACAATAATCCTGCGGCCTTAAATCATATCTATAAGGTCGCCATATACCCAAATCATGATAATGAACCTCTGATCATCGAAGTTCCATATCTACACATAATAATAAAGGTGAACTCGACCTATATCTAGGTGAGACACCACAACAACAACCCGTTCCACCCTGGAACAGCGGACACGATAGTCTTGTCATCATTAGCCTGCTACCGCTTCGAATATACACCATATTACCATACTCGTATAAACATATAGAACGAGTATCAAAAACCAGATATAAATATATGAATATATAGTCAAAATATTAACACCCGCCTCAATGGCGAATGAAGGAAATTAAAACTCCGCTAATGCGGAAGACACATAGGCACACATTAGATAATGTTATCGATATCGCCATAAAGCTTAAAGTACACACACGAGTCTAGGTCTAACAACCACCGCGACTTAATCTAGCCACGCCAATTATACTTCTTCCTTCTGAGGTGAAACTCATAACAACATTCTTCTCATTCCTACTAAATCGTGGGGACCCACGGTTAAGACTGTCCGTAGGATCCCCTTCCAACCCTTAGCTTCACTAAAAATTTAACTTTAGTACCACTCTCTACTATAGCGGTACTGCAATTCTCATAACTACTATACTTTAGTAGTCTTCACAAAAATCCTTAGCAATTACCACAAGGAGAGTGACCTCTACTAAGGTCCTCGTCCCCTACTTCTACTAGCTGCTCCAGCTAAGCCCCACTTCCTGCTGCCATTCAAGTCCCGCACACGAATCTTGAACGAGCGCGTAAAAGATCACTATAATTTTATCACATGGCAGGAGAACGAAGTCTCACAAGAGAAATAAACAATCCTAATCAAAAGGCTCTATAACAATTCGAGAGCAACGCTGAAAGCGTAGTACGTTCGCACAGATTCTTAAAGACACTAGAACCTGATGCTCTGATACCATCTGTGACACCCCGCCTAATAAAATACCTGGTGATCACTCCTATATCAAATTATAATAGGAGTCTCATATGGATCATTCTTAGCATCACGGTCGAAAATCCATTTAATTACTAATAACCTATTAGGCCGGTGTCAAAATTTTACTTAACAACTCTTTTTAAATAACTAAAATTAAAACATCCACATAGTTTACGTAAATGAAACTGAAATAAAATAAAATAACCGAACACTCCATCAAAATATACAACCATATCGAATGACGCTAATAAATAAATGCAATTGGACCATTGGACCGAATATTTATACAGTACCTCCTATCTAGAGTACAATAATGGAAGTGGCTACCAAAAACCTGCACGCATCCACAGCTACTGCAGCTGACGTCTGACTCGAAAGAAATGTCATCCAGGCATCCCTGTGTCTGGATACACACACACACACACACACACACACACACACACATATATATATATATATATATATATATATATATGGCATGGATTTTGAATTGGCAAAAATGTGAAAGCACATTAAGGGTCTTGATTTTGCCACATATCCACTTCACCAAATCAATGGTTGGGATTGACTCCCCCATTTTCATATCCCGCCCAAACGATTTTCATATCCCACCCAAACTAAATACATTCGTTTCTCTTTCCTCTATCAAACCCTCAATCATATGATTTCCTCTTTCTCTAAACCCACCACCATGAAACCGTATCACACCAATCCAAAATCATTCATCCACCACAATAAGAAAACTCCACTATTCATCTTCTCCTTCCACTCGGCTCATAGGTATACCCTTCGTTTTTAACAAGGTTTTTGGGGTTTAATTTGGGTTTTTGTCTAAATGTGTTTTTAACTTGAGAGAGAGAGGGTTTTTGTGTTTAATAGTTGGGTATTCATGTTTAGATATAGTGTTGCAGGTGTTCAAATCAATTTAGTTTAGTGCATTCTTTGGTTTTTACAGTGGTATCTCGGTTTTTTATTATTAGAGCTTCAAAATTGGATATGAACTTTTTCACAGTCATATTCGATTACAAGGTATAGTTTTTTGTCCCCCTCTATGATCTGTGTGCTTTTTTTTATTCTAATTTGTGTTATTTTGTTCTAATTTCTTGAATGATGTTGCGGTTACAATAGGTGGTAAGTGGATGGTTCTAAGTTTTTTCACTGATTAGATAAAAAATAAGGGTTTCACTAAAATGTTTTTGATTTTAGGTTAAAATACAACTTGAAAAATAAGGATATGCACTCTTTGTGTTTGATAAAATATTGAAGAGTGAGTGTTACTTTATTTTGAGACTCTTTGCCAATATTTTAAACTATAAATGTTGTGCTCCCAGTAAAAAAAGGTGTCATTTTAAGGTCTAATACCCACCGTATGAGTATTTTCGAAGCTACCTATTTGTAGTTTGGCTACTGTACCTTGGATCAATAATGTGACTTGATTTGGAAATTTACATTTGCATTTGGTTTGAAGTTTTATTTTTTGAATTATATATGACACGTATTGCAGTTTTCTTTGGAAACCAAGCCATTTTGGGGAGTTGTGTTCTCATAAAAGTTCTAAATTTGGTTTAAACCCACCATGGATCTGTTTTGTAAGTTCATTCAACTAATGTTTATATTCCTCAGTACCTAATATTCTCATGATCAAATGAAAGACCAAGGAAACAGGCTACTAAATTCAATAGCTGACCATGGCTCTGTTATACTCATGTTCAAATGAAGGACGCGTGTGTGAATTTTGAAATAGGAGCATGTTCAAATACTCATGTAAATAGGCTCATGTTCAAAATAGAATAATATACTGATGTTTGAATGCAGGACACGTGCATGAATTTTGATCAAACTCCACCACCATTCCAAGTTAGTAAGACACCTGACCATGGCTCTGTTATGGATGCTCTTTTGGAATGTAATGGTACTTGAGATGAAAATGATAAATTTTCATATTCTGAAGCATATTAGGATGGTCATGGGGTAGTAGGATCTAGAGTGTGGTGATCTTACATCAGTTGCGTAGCATCGAGCTTTGTGGATCATTGTCTGATTTGGTTTTTAAGAGTATATTTTTACGTCAGTTTTTAAGAGTAATTGATTTTTTGATTTGGTTCATGAATTTAAAAAGTGGTTTTTAATTAGGTAATCATGTCTTATGGTTAAATAATATTACGTAATGTTGTTCGGAAGTAAGTTTTTAAAAGTGGTTTTTAAGAGTAAGGTTTATGATAAGTTTACTTCACTCAAAGCTATATCTACTTCACTCATACCTATATGTCATCCTCATTCATAGGATTCTTTCATTTCATCCTCATTCATGGGATTCTTGCCCAGCCCTGCATTCGGAGCAGCAGATTCAGCAGTTGTATCATCAGGTGGAGGTTGTTGTTGTTGCATTTCATCAGAGATTATTGATGGATCGAATTTGGCCGCTGTAAAGAGGTAGATGTGATAGTGTTAAGACCAGATAATTGGACTCTAGCTCCCAACCCAACTTCAGGCGATCCAACTGAGCTTTAAAAATTGAACGGCTGCAAAAGTGGGTTATGTTTCTGTGTAGAGAACTGTTTATGAGTTCCTCCAATTCGTGTTCGGCTTCGAGAGGTAAGTATTGATGTTACAATCACAATTAAAGAATTAAACATCTCGCATTATGTAACTTTTATTATACAAACAGATTGATAGGGATGATGGTGGTGTACAAACAGATTGATGTTATAATTTTCGGTTGATGCACAACAGTTTATGATACAAACAGATTGATAGGGATGATGGTTTTTGAATCCAAAAAAATGTAGGAGCACATTAAAGGCCGTGATTCTTTTCTGAAAAATAAAGGTCCACGATTGCTTCCCTCGATTCAATATCCCGCCCAAATATTTTGCATCACATCTCACCTACTTTGGTAACCACACCCAGACACACCCGATCCCCCCCACTCTGATTATCCACTCCATTATCTCTTCAAAACCCACTTTGATCCATCGCCAAAACCCTCTTTCATCATCAATCTACCAGCATCCATAAGGCACGAAGAAGGTACAAGATCTAATTTTTTTTATGTTCAGTTTTGATCTCTGCCACTCCCACACAAAACACAAAATCTCACTCTTCATACACCCTCTCAAATCTCTCACAGGTCATCTTTCTATTTGTTACTTCTAGAAATGTGGACCTCTCATTGGAAACAAACTACTACTTCTGAAAACAAACTGCTCTGGTAAAGTATTCTTGATGGTGTTGTGTTATGTTTTATGCATTTGAAGAAGAAAATAAAGTATTGGTGATCTTTAAATCATTAAAAATATATGTTTTTTTCCTTTTATCTGTTGCGTTTCATTTTTTTAAGTTCGCAATTTTTTTATACAATGACATTATATAAAACCTCCGTTTTAGATTATATCCTCTGTTTTTATCATATATGCTTTAGTTATATATGGCTCTATTTCAGCTTACTACCCCCACAACCCCAACATTATCCCTTAAATTTGAAACCAGTAGCAACAAATCACCATGGGTTTGAACTATGTTATGGTAATTCTATTTACTCAGGCATATTATATCCTACATTGTTTTTTAGGATATCAGTTTATAGTTTGTTTAACTTTTAACATAGAATTTTCTCCAGAATTTTTACCTTTTTTGTGGAGTTTTCAAATGATTTAATTTTTACTTTTTGGGGGGGGGGGGGGTTTCAAACTACATCTTAAACCCATTCCTTCATTTATCCATCTAGAACCTTCTTCATTCATTTAGCATCTTTGTTAAAAAAATCTTTACTTTTCTATTGAGAAAAATCAGTTCTGTTGACAAGAATTTTCCTCCCTAAGTGTGTCTTGCTAAGTGCAATCTAAACATTACCATGTTGATACATTTCTTATACTTATACAAACATTCTGTTGATAAGAATTTTCCCTCCTAAGTGGAATCTAAACATTCTAATACTTACAGGTACCATGTTGATACCTTTTTCTTTATTTTATTTGTACTTACCTTCTTTTGAATTTAAAATGGATGTTAAGTGTGGTTTATGTTCTATGAATAAGGTTGTCATTACTTTTGGGACACTTGCATTTTGTTTGTTAAAATTACTCAATGAGCTATTATTAAATGTCAGTCATTTCACGCTTTTGTTTGAATAAATACAGGTTTCTATATATTGTAAAGTTTAATTATAGTTGTGAAGGAATCCAATTTAGGTGAGGTTTATTACATAATGTTAGTATGTTTTGATAAATGATTTAGGATTCAATGTTAGTATGTTTTGATAAATGATCAAGGAGTTTTAGAGAAGGAACTATTTTTATAAATGGTTTATGTCTGTAAGCTTTTATGTTTGTGTTTGATATCTTGATCCATTTCACGAATTCATGTTTTTTTAAATAAAGAGCATGTTGATGAAAGGGTTAGATATTCAAGTTTTTTGGACAGGTGATATTTTCCTCACAAGTGAATTTTTTTCATTCTTTTTTTATTGGTTTAGATCTTGAAGTTCTTTTCTTTTCCTCACAGGTAATATATGGTCGCTGACCTCTAAAAGGTGGTCTGGTCACTTCTGGCCCAAACGCAAATATAATTAGTGGTGACCGTCATCCTGACTCCGATGAAAAATAAACATTGCATCACTATGAACATTTTTCATTGATTGTATGTAGAAAGGATTTGATTGTAAATCATTCTTCGTTGATTTTTCAGTTAAGATTGAAGAAAAATTTGTGTCTAATGACAACAACTAATGGGAAGATTTTAAATGGTTTTCTGTGATTGTTCCAGAATTTTGGAGAGCATGGTGTGAATTGTTGTGTGGCGAAGGGAGACAATTGGAGAACAGGGCACTACCTTTGTTTGGGAACAGGTATATATATGTTAAGAACAGGGCACAAAACAGTGATGCATTTTATATACATGTTCGGACATATATTTTGGTTTTATATACCTGTTTTTACCATACATATATTAATTCATTTTAGGACTAAAAAAGATTTAAATTAATAAGCGTGATGAGAGTGTTTTTCAATCTTTGTTGCTTTTCTGCACTGTTTTTTGGACATGCTATCTGGACTTTTTTTTACATGCTTATTTGGACTTCAAAATCACATTTAGGATTAATATTTACTGCAATCACCATAGTCCACTGTTGGCTTCCGATCATAGGACAGAAAATGTCGCCAACTGATCTTTTACTTGATCTGGAGAGCATTCTTATTATGATATTTTTTTGACTTGATGATATTTTTTTGACTTGGTGAATGACATAGGACAGCAAATGTTGCCAATATTAATGGTTCTACTTTTTTTTTACAGAAGTGTTGTTCTTTCATTACAGAGTTAACATAGGCCTTCTGAAATTAACCAAGTTTTAAGGGCACCTGATTATATTTTTTTACTTACAAGTTCCTTATGGTGATGTGCAACATTAAAAATCAAAATCGGAGGAATATTATATCAAAACTCATCACAAAGCGATGAGTTTTGGCCAAGAGGAATCTATCTCAGTAAGTTTTTGAGCAACAGCCTCAAGTTAGTATTGTAATATTGTAATAATTATGTTTGAAAGAAGAGGCCTAAAGCAGCAGCCTCAAGTTTTGGCTTTAAAGAAGAGGCATAAAATTGACCTCTATTTGAAATTAAGGTTGCTTTGTTTTAATTTATGTTTCCCTCTCTAAATACATATCTCTTTAATATTTTTTTTTCACATCAGATTTTTAAATCATATTTAAATATGAGTTTTCAAAGTAGAGTTTTCAAACCTCATACTGGTTATATATACATTTTTAACCAATCTTTTTTATTATTAGTTGTTTCCTCTGCTCAAACTTGGGCTATTTTCAACGTCTGTTGTGTTAATCATCTGTTGTGTTAAACTCGAGTTCGGTTAACAATGTTTTATATTTTATTTATTTGTTTGTTTAGTTATTCATCCAATCTTATTAAAACTTTGAAGAAAAGTCAGATGCTGCTACTGATGATGTTGTAACCGAGGACACACAAGTTGCAGAAACAGAATCAGAACCAATTTCCATTGCATGATGATTTATGGTTCATTTATAATTATGTTAATCATTTCTTTTTATTTCTTTACCACACAATTTTCTAACCCCTCGGCTTACCATTTCTTTATGGAGAATAAGATCTTACCATTTCTGTGGAGAATAAGAGCAGTTTTGCTTTCATGCCATCACTGTCTGCAGCATGGACTCAGTGGCATATTGTAATTTCCCGCAACGCGAGGGTCCGTTAAGAGCTCAGTGGCCCTCTCAATGACCCGTTTCAGCCCAACAGAAGCTCCATCTCTAGCATAGCTTCCAATGGGTCGAAGGGGAGGATGCTCTGCAGAACAAACCACCGTCGCAAGACAGGAACTCAGTGATTTAAGATCCATGCTGCCAACACAATGTATTCTCTTTGACGAGCGATTTAAGATTGATTTCATCATCTTAAACTTAAACTAAGTGGTTTAAGATCGATTTCATCATCTGAAGCACTAGCGATTCGCAACAGGATCAGCAAACCGGTAGCGCTACTCCTTAAACTTCTATCCCTTGGCAAACATTCGTAGCAGCAAACCAGCAGCGCCCCTTATCTCTCTCGGGTATTATCAAGGTATTCTCTTTGACAAGGTTTCTCTTGGAAGTACATTTGATAGGGTATTGTGTTAATATACATTAAAATTTGACTTATTTAGAATCTCACCAAATGAAATCCCCATTTTGGAAACCCTGTAAGCATTTTTATAATTTTGTTTTATGAACGTTTGACTTATTATAGTCGGTTTGCAAGGAGAAAATGATCTATGAGCTCATCGGGTTCCATATTTTGGTAGATTTTGAACAAAAATGATTGTATTTCTTATTGGAGAATCCAAACAAATATAGATTATGTCATTCTTTGTGACTAGATTTTGAAAATGATGTATGATCTGTGAACACTAATGTCATTCCATGTCTCGATTCTTATGTTCATATGCTCAGGTACCAAAGAAGACTGCTGCTGCTGGAGGTATTGTTCCACCTGTTATACGTATTAGGTCCATCTGAATATAAAGATAGTGAAATGTCCTATTTTTTCAAGTTCATTTTGTGTAGTTACTATCATCTCTTATTTCTTACCTCCTGTATTGAATTCTTGATAGTTTTAAGTGATCATGTTTAGGCCTAAACATTTAGCATTGAGTAATGTTTAATATTACGTTTCAAGTTAAAATAATATGTTTTGGGAGAAATGCCATAACTTTTTAACCGTAAATCAGAATGACGTGATTCTCACGCCATTGGATTCGTATCGTCCATGCCAAGCTAATTATGTTTCGGGCTATTTTCGGCATTGTTCATGGGGTCAAAATTGACTTTAAAGTCGACAGTTCTATTTTTTCATTGTCGGATTTGGTTCGTGTAAATTTTTTTCGTCAATTGTTTACCTATTCTGATTTCGTCCTGTGGTAGTTGATTCAACTTTGTGTTTAAGTTGTATTATTTATTATTTGTCATTTTGAGATTACATTCTTTCGAAATTTTCATCGTTTCGTGATTACGTACTTTGAAAAATTTCACCGTGCCTTCAGGCACGGGTATTCGCTAGTATATATATATAGCAAGAAAGGAAAAGTAGATAAACGGGTCAGAGCCCAAGTTTTGAAAATATTTAGCAAGTGCATAAATGCCTTATTTTTAGAAAAAGGTTTTATCTCCGATTTAAGTTTGGTATCGCACTCCCATGAGATACCCCTCACCTCTCCACTAACAGTGCACTCCTAACGCATCCCTCTAACATCCTAGTCAAGCTACCCTGCTAAACTAGTCTATCACCCAACTACTATCAACCCTAGATGGTCCAAGTCATGTTATAAGGGCTAAACTTCACCCCAGTCTCAACGCTATGCCATGTTCGTGAGTGGGGTGTCTCGCAGAGAGAAATTCAAACAAGGAACCCCCTCCGATACACTACTATGCGGCAAGGTCAATCGTCTAGATCCGCCAGTCCCTCAGTACAGAATATATATAAATATATATACAAATATAATAAATCTTAATATTAGAGCACTAAGGATTAAACTTCTCCCCGGTCTCAACACATTGCCATATTCGTGCGTGGGGTGTCTCACAAAGCAAAATCCAAAGAAGGAACCCCCCCGATACACTACTATGCGGCAAGGTCGATCATCGGGATCCATTACACCCTCGGTACTTGTAAGGACATAAATTTCCAATTGAGTCCATGTATTGTTTTGAGTTAATTTCGTGAACAAAACTGTGTTTGTAATATGTCATAGGGAGTTGTTTATTTTGTCACGATCCCACTTGGTCTATGACGTATTGAATAAATTGAAGACGTCGCGGCAAAGCTTCAAATAAATAATCATGTCGATGTTTATTTGGTGCAAGTTTAATCGTCTTCAAAGTTAATTTCATTCCGAGATCACTCAGGTATGAATGCGTATAATTAATCGTGCTCGAAATTATTTTATAAAAGATAAGGATGCAATTTTTATATAGAAAAATGTTTTTAAATTTTTTAAAAGTGTTTAATTGTTTAAACTTCGTTTTATGATGATAAGCTCGAAATAGAGTTTGACTAATTTGTACCTCTTTGTTAAGAGACGTTTTTATCTAAAAGTCAAAGAAAGTCAAACTTCCGCGAGGTCGCTCAAGCGACATTGGATCTCGTTCGAACGAGATACAATGTCGCGCGAGCGACCTTGCGGAAGTTGTTCGAATGACAAGTTTTTCGAGGCAGCATTTAAATCCTATTTAAACAGTGTTTACATTATAATTTCGTAAGTGTGCTTTCTGGAAAACAATTTTAGAAACCAGAATGTTGTTTGCACATGTTTTCTAAGGTTTAAAAGTCTTAAACACATCCTTAGAGTTTTCAAAGATCCGAGTTATCATTCTTATATGTTTACATGATCTTGAGGCACCAAAGTTGTTTGTTATATACATTGAACACAAAGGGTTTTGCGGTGAAGAAGCGACGGACATCATGTTTGACATCGTAGACGTATCAAAGCCATATCGGAGGACACCGATACATACGTGGACGCGTGTGTTGTGGACAGAGATCTTGGAAGATGGAAATTCTGCGTGGGCACTATTGAAGAACGGTTGAAGAACAGAAGGAGCGTTAAGACCCGTGGGGATCGAGTCTTAGTGTAAGGCTAATCTGTCTTTGTAAAACCATTGTTCATAGTGATTGTCTGGCTTGGGCCGTCCGAGGTTGTTTTCCTGTCTTGGGTTTTTTCCTCGTACATCCGGCGTTGTGAGTATTCTTTACTTTGCTTTACTTGCTTTAATCACTAGATGCATGTTTAGGATTAATGAAGATAAAATTGGTTTGAAGTAAGAATTGGGATTCCACAACTTGGTTGGTGCATAATTAAAAGTTGGATCTTTTTCGTAGAAAAATTGGTTTGGTTTAAAACACACACTTTGGGCACTCTTAAAATTGGTATCAGAGCTAGAAAACATTTTTATTTGTTTTGTGATCCCGTGTGTTTGTTTATCTCTCCTGTGTTTGTTTTCTCTCGATGGATTCACTAAGCTTTGACGATTTACATCGTTTGAATTTAAAGTTTGCAAAACGTATTAAAGTTTTGGAAAAAGAAAATTTCGATTTTAAAAATAAGATTGAATATTTGTAAAGCTTTCAAATTCAAAGAGATATTTTTCGTGAGCACTTTAATTCCTTGTTTAAAGATTTTAATATATTAAAATTAGGGAAAAAGGAGAGTGATGATAGAGTCCTCATTTTAGAAAAAGAGTTAGAGGATTTGAGAAATTCTAGTGTTTGTGCCGTTGTGGAAAGTAATTCGATTAATGATTTTGTGGCACGAGAAAAGGCTCTTAGGGATAAGTTTGCTCACATTGAGGGTGAGCGATATAACCTTCTAGGGGCAATTGAAAATTTAAAGAAGGGGTCCCGAAAGTTTGAGGAGTCTAATCATTTGCTTGTGTCGAATGTTTTGAAGTTAAAAAATGATTTAAATGACTCGAGTAGTGATGGTAGCGGCTTATCTTGTTCTAGTGGTTCGATTGTAAAAGTCAAAACCATAGTTTGTTTTAGAGCGTCAACCACATCCGAGGGTATTAGAACAGGTCAACCTAAAGGTCCCGTTCCTCATCGTGTTTTCACATGTTCGCATTGTGGTAGGAAAGGTCACCTTAGGAGTTTTTGTTTTGATCTTAGAAAAGACCCTAGGAAGATTAAACGTAGTGTCCCATTGGTTCCCAAAACCCATTTTGTTAGGTATACACCTGTTGGGGTTAGGAAATCCGTTTTGGAGATGCTAAATGCTTCGTTAGTTGATTCTCACATGCATGCACATGATTCATCTCTTGCTATTTCTTATGGTTAGTAGCTTGCATGTTTTGTCATACGCTAGCCCTTGCATCATGACTTATTATTTTCTAGTGATATGACATGTTTATCTCTTTGTATTTTATTTCTCACTTGTTTGATTTTTAGTTGAAAAATACAAAAATATTTTGTTTTTTAGAAAAATCTTTTGAAAAGCCAAAAAGATTTTCAGTTTTTGTTTTTGAGTTTACATGTTTGATGTGGCATATTGGTGTGCTTGGACCCCCATCGTTTCATTATCCATGTGGGTAGGACATTTGGTCATTATTATCTATGCTTAGAATGATCTTAACCATTGTTTATAAGGGGTTGTTTCGAAATTGATATGCATCTTGATTCGACTTTGTATATATGCCAACATTGCACACATGCACGAGTTTATATGGATGTTTGAATTCTCTTGCATATTTGAATTTGGTGAGGCGTTCTTATCTCAATCTTGTCATCTATGCATAAGTAAACTTAAGGAGAAGTGTGCATGTAATAACCGTTTACCGTGAGGATTTAAATTTAAAAAAATGATGAGTGATTCACGGGAAAGGGATGCGAGAGTTCAAATTAACTCGTCGTGAAAGACACCGTTTAAAAGAGCCCAAAAGAGAATGCAATATGCTAAGAAAAAGGCCAATAAGATTTTCTCTAAGTTGAGAATGCTAGAAACCTCAAAATAACTTGAAAAAGTATGTTTATATGAGGGTTTTTGGTTGGAGAAAATTTTAAACGGGTTTGCACAACTAATCCTAATGTTGAAACAATGCAATTTGACGCTATTGTTTGTAGAATCGTCAAAATTATGGATTTGTGTGCATGAAGTATGTTTAGTTCATTAAGCTCACACTTTAATTGTCATTTGGCTATGATAAAGTTCGATGATTTATCGCTATCAATTAGAGGTTCTTGATCGTTTCGATGTGTTGGAATTGTGACTCATTTGTTGTAGTTTCACGCCCATTCATTCCATTTCCATGTTTGAGCACATCGGTACTATGTTTGCATGTAACTCGCATTTTAATTTTTTATGAGTTTTTGCGTTTTGTGCGAAAAGCTTACTATTTTGCATCTGTCAAGCCCTTCCTGGAATTTTTTTGTGAAATTTTTTTCACTGGGCAATACTTTATAATATTTCTGGGAAACTGGGAATTTTTGGTAGGTCGTGCAAAGCCGTTCTAATGACATTGCATCTCGTGCGAACGACTGTTGTACTTCGTTCGAGTGACTTCCTCATCTCATTTGAGCGAAGTCCCGTGCTCGTTCGAACAACAAGGTGAGAAATGGCTTCTGATTGGTTTGCAGTCCTCAGGTTCACATTGGTATATTTTTGGCACTGCGGGAAGATTTTCTAGTCTATTTGGTTTATATGCAAGTCCTTCTATGTTCCAATTTGGTATTTTGCCATATATAACCGTTTATCACACTTGATTTGATTGTTATACTCTTTGTGTGATTCCATGGTTTACTAGCTACTGATTTGCCATTACATGATCTTTTTTAGCTGGTTGTTTCATATTTATCTTTTCACCGGATTGTCTATTAGAGACAAAAAGGGGGAGAGATTTGGTATGTGATGTAGGATTTATTTGGTATGTGATGTAGGGGGAGATCTGTTGAGAGCGCTTATATTTGTTTCAAATTGGTAACAAATTGGTTTCAAATAATTTCTCACATGTTTCAAATGATATGTTCTTATTGAATATATAAATTGGTTTCATTTGTTCCTCCATACTTCGCTTGGTATTTGTTTGTCTGTTTTATGTGTGTAGGTATGCTTAGCAATTCGAGATTTCAAGACTACATCACATTCAGACAGTTCTTGCTTGTCGGTGCTTCATATACTAGTCTGTGTCCTGTACTTTTTGATTTTGGATTTATGGGATGGGCCTTAGGCGTCATACATCTTGACGGCCCGGTTAGGCATTTCACTGGTTTAGTTTTGTCCCGAAATAGTCAAAGGGGAGATTTGTAAGGACATAAATTTCCAATTAAGTCCATGTATTGTTTTGACTTAATTCCGTGAACAAAACTATGTTTGTTATATGTCATAGGGAGATGTTTATTTTGTCACGATCCCACTTGGTCTATGACGTATTGAATAAATTGAAGACATTGCAGTAAAGCTTCAAAGAAATAATCATGCAGATGTTTATTTGGTGCAAGTTTAATCGTGTTCAAAGTTAATTTCATTCTGAGATCACTCAGGTATGAATGCGTACAATTACTGGTGCTCAATATTATTTTATAAAAGATAAGGATGTAATTTTTATATAGAAAAATGTTTTTAAATTTTTTAAAAGTGTTTTAATGGTTTAAACTTCATTTTATGATGATAAGCTCGAAATAGAGTTTGACTAATTTGTACCTCTTTGTTAAGAGACATTTTTATCTGAAAGTCAAAGAAAGTCAAACTTTCGCGAGGTCGCTCGAGCGACTTTGGATCTCGTTCGAACGAGATACAATGTCGCGCGAATGTCATGCTTAAGTCATTCGAATGACACGTTTTTTAAGGCAGCGTTTAATTCCTATTTATACAGTGTTTGCATTATAATTTCTTAAGTGTGCTTTCTGGAAAACTATTTTACAGACCAGAACGTTGTTTGCACATGTTTTATAAGGTTTAAAAGTCTTAAACACATCCTTAGAGTTTGCAAAGATCCGAGTTATCATTCTTATATGTTTACGTGATCTTGCAGCACCAAAGTTGTTTGTTCTATACATTGAACACAAAGGGTTTTGCGGTGAAGAAGCGACGGACATCGTGTTTGACATCGTAGACGTATCAAAGCCATATCGGAGGACACCGAGACATACTTGGACGCTTGTGTTGTGGACAGAGATCGTGGAAGATGAAAATTCTGCGTGGGCACTATTGAATAACGGTTAAAGAACAGAAGGAGCGTCAAGACCCGTGGGGATCGAGTCTTAGTATAAGGCTAATCTGTCTTTGTAAAACCATTGTTCATAGTGATTGTCTGGCTTGGGCCGTCCGAGGTTGTTTTCCCGTCTTAGGTGTTTTCCTCGTACATCCGGCGTTGTGAGTATTCTTTACTTTTCTTTACTTGCTTTAATCACTAGATGCATGTTTAGGATTAATGAAGATAAAATTGGTTTGAAGTGAGAATTGGGATTTCACAACTTGGTTGGTGCATAATTCAAAGTTGGATCTTTTTCGTAGAAAAATTGGTTTTGTTTAAAACACACACTTTGGGCACTCTTCACCTCAGCGCGCGAACTTTCCTTATGATTTCATTTAGAGAGGGTGTTGACTATGAATCAGTAATTATGAAAATCATTTCTTTTTCCATTTTAAAAACATTCATATTTTATTTTCAAAATCTTTTATCTCAAATTATATATATACTTGAATCACATAGTATACATATGCCATATATTCCTCCTCGAATATATACAAATGGCCATATTTTCCAAACCATCTAATGATGACCAATAATCCCAAAGATTCTCTCGAAGAATCATAATCAAGCATTCATATATGCATGATACTAAACCCAAAGTATTTCCTTACTTTAATAAGTAATAAATACCTAAATCCCATCTAATGATTTATTGGATATCTCCAATTATACCATTTCTCATTTTGCGAATATATAACTATACTCCCCAAATTTATTCTAATCCACTCATAGGATTAACCCAACCATAACCAATATAATTATACTTTCCTATATGCATAAATCATATAGGCCTAAAAGCCCAAAACAGTAAGTTAGGGATTTATCTTTCCCAAACAAACTTACATTTAGTGGGACATGGATTTCATTTCCATGAACCCAAGGACTACATCTAGTCCAAATAATCATTCAAAGGTCCCCACCATAATTTAGGAACCCTAAACCATCAATTTCTACAATTATTCTATTTTTCTCGAAAATATAGTTTAAGGGTTATACATTCAAAACCCTCACTTAAGCCTCCTAATTTCCCTTAATTAGAGGACCATATAGTCCTAAAAGGTTCCTTATGTTATCACATAATTAACCTCGAAGCAAGATGAATTGGAATCTATCCCATCCAAATCACCCTAGAAAATTTTGCCAACTTTCAGCTGGGGTTGATCGATCGACCCATGGCTGTCGATCGATCAATGGCTTCAATCGATCGAACCCCCATGATCGATCGATCGATCATGGCGGGCAGATTCTTCTCTAAGACGTTGTTTCAACCATGAAAGCTTCCCCCAAGCTTCCATATCCTCACCCAACGGCCTACAACTCCATCCAACAACAAATACACTTATAATACGGGTTCTAAATATCCTAGAACCCGAAATCACCAAATAATTTAGGTTAAAACTTAAGTTTCTCCAATTATTAAATTTTAGGGGTTTATTCGTTTTAACTCTCGAAAACCCGATTTATCCACGAATACCCAACTCAAAATCTTTAGGGTTTAATTATAACAAACTACGGTATGAGATATTTATGCAAAAATGAAATAAAGCAAGTAAACACTTGCCTCGTGGATAAAATCCGACGATCTCGAGTCGCGTCCGACAGAGTTTGACCGAAATCTCCATTTTCTCCTCCTCTTTCTTCTTCCTCTCTCTCTTCTCTCTCTTTCTTTCCTTCTCTTCTCTTTTCTTTCCCTTCCTCCCTCTTTAAATAAGAAGAAAAGGGTTATATCCCTTAAAACCCAAAAATGACTCGTTTACTCAATTACGAGCCCGTTTAACTCTAAAATTCCCCGAAACTCAAATTCGACAATCGGACACTCTTTTCCGACTATCTCGGCCATTCCGAGACTCATGGCGCAGTCGAAATTCCCATTTGGGGTACTTGACCGCAAATCACTATTCTAACCCATATAACATAATGCGGGTTTTCTAATCAAATTTTATCTCTTTTGTCGCTTTACTCCACGGCGACATATAATTAAAATATTTCGACCTATATAGTCCCAAAAATAATTACAACATCCATCGAAAATCATATAATCCTCAAAATCCCAAAAATTACTATTTCGAGAAATTCTCCAAATTCCCAGTTTATATTTAATTATGGAATTTAATTGTCTCCGAAAAGACGGGTTGTTACATTATACAAACTAGGGTTAACAATATAACATAAAAAATAACCACAAGAGGATGCACACCTACCTCACACAAATAAAAATCCACAAAGCCGTGACAATCTCAAATTCTAAAATATTCCATCGTCAAGTTCTAGTCTCGAATCCATGTTCTCTTAGAAAGATTATCAATTTACCCTCTTGAAAAAATTCCAAGTGCAAGTACCTCTAATTAAGGTTTAAAGGTGTACTCCAATGGAGGTTAAGGATTTTACAGGTTAAGGGTGAAGTCTACGGCATATTATGTAGGTTAGATTCAGAAATAGTGTGTAAAGTGTGAGATTAGTTGCATAGAATTTTATATTTATAATAAAATCGATCCCCTCAACAAAAACCGTAAGGGGAGGATCGTGTTCCCTAAGGACGTGATCGAGCCCAAAACCCCTACGATCATGGGTGTTTAGACATTATAGTGACTAAGAAAGCCCACTGTCGTGGTTTTTCCAGTTAACACCGCTCCCAATTTTTCTTCTCTTAGAATATCATATAAATTAATTATAATACCCCAACTCAGTTATAACTCCACATAACTTGCAATAGAAAAGTAATTAACTTCCTTCAAAAACTCAGTCTTCTCCTCAAGTTTAACCAGATGAGAAAACTACCCTTGGACTTCCATCCTAATTTTATATTAGGATAAATCCAAATAAAATTTAATAAATTTTAGAATTTCACAATAAATCCTTAAAAAATCTGAAAATGCGGGATATTACATTTTCTGCATTAATAATAAATCTGGTTTTTTCTTAATTTTCTATGCATATCCCTCAACCAGTTTAATTATATAGTCAAGTCCAAATGTCCTTTTAGTTCTTTACATTTTACTCCTTATAGTTTCAAACTCATCCATTGATTCTAAAGGAGATATTAGTTGTAATGTTACATTAGAAGGTGAAGCACTTATAGTAGAATTATTATTTTCTAAAATTTTAATTTAAAGTACTTGACTTTATTATATGATCAAAGAATTGAAAACATGCCTGCTTTATAACTTCTTGAGTTTTAAGGTTCAAAAATATATAAGTTGTAAGATTATTAGAGTATCTCATTGAAACACATTTGTAATTTGTAATTCTTAATTCATGTATCTTGGGTTTGGATTTTCTTAAAGAATGATGACAACCTCAAACTTTAGAGGTTTAAAATTAGGCTAATGATTAAAATATAATTTATATTGTTTAATATCCTTGTTTTTAATCAAAATATATCTAAAATATATATTGATGATAAAATTGCTTCACCCCACATAGATGAAAGTAACCCGGACGTGATTAGCATTGCACCATTTCAACCAAACTCCTATTTTCCTTTTATGTGTTTCAATTTTATCGCAAAAAATATGATTCTGTAACTCAATGGATTATTCCATGAGTGTTACATAATCGAATAAAACCATTTTGGTGGCATTAATAACCTTTTATTGGATAGTAGGACTTTGATTTTTTTTGTTATGTTGAGTTTCAACTCCCACTTTAAAAATAATAATTACCTCTAATACTTTGTATTTAATTTAAATTAAATATGTACATTCATAGTTATACCAATCATCAATAAATTTACGAAATAAATAGTTTATCTATATATGAAGTTACATTTAGTATCACATATGCGACTATGTACAGGATCAAGTATGTTGCATGTCCTCTCAGCATATTTAAATGACTTTATAGTTATTTTTAATTTAGCAAAAATATCACATTTATAAAAATGATCAATTTTGCATTTCTAAATAAGGCCTAGATTAGTCATATTTTTAATACTACTAAAATTAGTATGACATAATCTATTATGCCATAGAGAAATATAATCAACCGTATAAGCATAACTGATGTAATTTATCATATTCAACATAATTATATCGTTACAAGAGTATCCTTTGTTAATGAATTGAACACTCTTGGATAAGACAAACTAATCCAACTCATACACTAGTTTGGAACATGTATTATTGATAAGGTCTCTGAATAAAAAGTTTGTACATATATCTGGTATACTCGGTACATCAACCAAGGTGAAAAAAAAGTTTTTATATGTCATCTACAATCTCATCGTACCCTTTACAACTACTTTATTCTGGGATTATTTTTCATTTTCACTTATTTTCCATCGATCTCTTAATATATTCTATAGAGAGAATGATATTTGTTGATATGAATGGATTTGTTGGTTTCCTATCACCATCCACTTTCATTATTAATATATTTTGCTTTGCTTGCCATTAAAATAAGACCTTCAACATCATTTTCTTCCTTTTTCACTTGTTTTCACTAAAATGGCTTCTTTATAAATTGACATTCTCAAGCAAAATGACTTACTTTTTCACATAAGTAATGTTTTCCCTTGTTCATGTTGTTTTCACTATTATTCTTGAATTTAGTATCATTTCTCACCTTAAGTTTTGAATCTTTAGCGTCGTTTGATTGCACAACCATATTTAGCTAGGAATAGTTTTCACATTGTTCTTACTTATTGTCCTATATGCAATAATCCTCTTCAATATGAAACGAAAGTGATACAAAAGGGATTCAATAACGTATTTATTATCATCATGATTGAAACCTACCCGACATATTAATATTGAAAGGCGTTATGAATAATAGCTTAGTCTGAAGCAAAGGGATTTGGTTCTCTAGGACTATTCTTTAGTTTTCACACTCATGTAGGGACATCCTAAGGAATGCAATATCCATATGAATAAATTCAATGGAACTTTACTCAAAATTTGTTGCACTACTCACCACATATGGAGCAACAAATTGGCTCACACCACTCTCACTAACCATAGCCATTTGTTTCTCGACATTGGCTAACTTGGTGGAGAGTTCCATGTTAATCCTTTCAAGGTCTATTGACTCCTCAAAAGCCTAAAATAATCTGCTTGAATATAATTTTCCTCTTCTTCCCCAATAGTACTCAAAGATGGATTAGGTATAATCATTTCTTCATTAGGATAAAAAGGAACATTAGTATCCTCTAAATCATCTAACTCGTCAAATTTTTATCTCTCCATAAATGCGGAATAATTGCATTCTTGAGAGTCATCTTCGGAGTTTGAGTCATCATCACTAAAAGTGGTTTGATATGAATCTTTGTCACTATTATGACTCATAATTAAGAGACATTTTTTCAACATATGATCTCGATCACCACATGTAAAACACGTGAGGGTCCTTAGATATTCATCTTTCATTTCTCGACTTCCATGACCAATCTCAAGTCTAGGATGATAGTTCATGGGTGTACCTCAAAACATGAATTATTTTGTACACTTCTTGGAAAACTTAGTAAAGAACATCATAGATTTCTCATTAACATCATCGAAACTAAAATCAAAAGATGACTTCCTAGTATTAAAATCTAGATTATTATTTTTTTCCTTAGGAGGCACTCCTTGGTGATAAGACAAGTTTGCCTCATAGGTTTAGAGATATCCAACCAATATTTCTACACGCATTGGCTTCAAAAGTAAGCCTTTAACCTCTTCAATGACATCCACTTTTCCACGAATCCTAGGTGGGAGAGGCGTAAGATTTTATCAACAATATCATTCTCTTTTATAGTATTTCCCAAAGGAAAAACATAGGTAACTATGTCATTCATCTTGACATAGAAGTCGTCAAATGTTTCTTTATCCTTCATTATAACAAGTTTGAAATGGGTGGTAAGTCATTGAATGTTGGAGTGCTTCATGGTGGCAATGCCTTGGTATGCCATTTATAATATATCCCACCTGCCCTTAGACATCTTACAAGTGGATATATGTCTAAATGCACTCGGGGAAACGTAACAAAAATTTTTCCTATAAGTCCCCTTAAGTGCCATTCACTCTCCTTTAAATAGTCATCATCCCAACAAGACAATGGTTTCTGTACAAGTCCATACCATAAGCACAGTATTCTAAATGTGATCATATATAAACATTAAATATGCTATCGAATGGGCTTTTCAATAGGAATAATTTCTATCATCAAATGGATGAGGTTGGGTGGTTGAACTTCCATCTATTGCACATAGAAAAGGATTTAAACCTTGGTTTTTTTAGCCTAACATTTGGAGAAATGCTCTGATACCAGTTGAGAGTGTGCTTCTGGACAGTGGCTATCCAAATAAAAATTAATTCCCCAAATTTGAGAAAAAGGTTTCTTAATTTTTTTATTATAAAAGGTCTTAACAATCCAATAGTCAATATGACAAAATATTTTTACTATATTTTAGAATCTTTTATATAATATATTCTTATTTAAAACATTGATTCTAAAATATATAAAAAGAGTAAAATAAGAACAAGCCTAGATATAAAAGGCAAAAACCCACTAACAAGTAAAACCTCAGACTGATAATAATGGAAAAATTCACTATGGTTTAGTTTTACAACTAGAATAAGTAGACATACAAAAACCCTCATGATGATATAACCAACTAAACACCCTTTCCTGCCATACTCTCTATAGAGTGTGCCAACAACTAGAGTATACTACACAACGGCAATAGGTTTTAGTCTGCAACCAATGCCTTTAAATTCTCTGGACAAAACATTCTTCTTTAAAGTAGAAGCAATTTTTGTTGTTCCTAGACATAACCCTCAAGCAACAAATATTCCACACTTATATTCTTTGAGGAAATCCTACATATATATATGTATTTGGGTGTTTTCAATGGTTTGGTACTTTAAATCTTAAAATGAGTTTTTCAACCTAAGAAAGATAAAATATTTTCTCACCAATGAAGTTTGGATTTATAGTACTGTATGAATAAATATACCTCTATTAAAAATAATGGCTTGAAATAAATAAAATAAGAGGCGTGAAAAATATGTTCTCATGTTTTAATCAGCAAATTTTTTTTCAAGGCTCTCACTCTTGGTTTGGATGAGTAAATAGTACACTAACTTATGGACTTTGATTTGAAAAGGTTTAAAGGCTCAAATGGTAGGTGTCACTCTCTTGAGGTGTAAAATAGTCGCATTATGGTCTAACTGACCCAAAAAGTTATACTTGACACACTAAACAAAAAGATATTTAAGAAAGATTTTATGAAAAAGTAGATTTCGGCGTTGTTAGATGTGTGTCATCACAGGGTTGCTGCAATGAGCTATTGCATCACTGTGGTGAACCTAAAGTCATCTAGGTCGTGTCAAAGCCTAGAACTTTTGCACAGGGACATAAGTAACTAGCGAGACAGTGTCGCTGCAGCGAGGAAGATCGTGATTGTGGTAGAACTTCTGCGAAGCAAGTCACCCATTGTCCATAGTTTTTTGTCATGGACAATAAAATTCCAGTGTTAATCTTTCGCTGTAGTGAGGCAATCCTTCGGTGCAACTGAGGCAAGGCAGGTCACAAATGTGTCTAGAAAATTTGTGCAAGTCTTCCTTAGATGATTTTTCAAAATATATTTTGAGGAAATCTCCAACTATGTTTGTTTCTTGCATGCACACATGCTTAAAATACATAAAAAGATACAATTATTTGTAAAATAGATTATTATATATGAAGAGTATATTGCATGTGTATATGACAAAAATACAAAGGCATGGTTAATTAAAAAGATTTTTTCAATTAAAATAATTAAATATCCAATATGAATATAAGTCCACGAAGTCTTATACCTTTCCTTGAGTGGTTTACTTAAAGTTAGGAATTGAATGAGTTTTATTAGATGATGAAGCTTTCTGTGACCTATTGGACAAAGATTCAAACATGTTTTGGTCAAAAAATTCAGACAATCTATTATATGGATATCATCGAGTATGCTATACTCTTACAATCTCCCATTTTGTCAAATTCCGAGACAAAACATAAAAGAATGAAAAATTACAACCAAATGAAATAAATATACCATTTTAAGACTCGTTGGCTAAGGGAAAATATATTATATTTGTTATAGAGGGTCACCCACTCAGTTTCCCACAAATAAACCCAATATGGAGGGGGTGCCAAACGAGTGGGTGCAAGGATAGATGAGGGGGTTGCCACACGAGTAGACCCAAAGGAAGTATCAACTAAATGAGTCCAAGAAGGAGAGTCGGGGCCATAGGAGTGTCCCTAAATGCAGACAAACCAAAATGACCACTTTGACAAGCGGGGATACAATGAGTGGGCCCAAGACAGAAGAAAGCCAAAATGGAATATTTGGCGACAGGGTGCCACAACGAGTGGGCCCAAGACTAAAGAAGACAAAAGTTATCCATAATAGATCATTTTTCGAGAGGGTGGTGTAACACCCCGCCTAATTAATTACCGGGTGATCAGTCCTTTATATAATTAAAAACCAAGTGAACGGTTGGTTCATTCTCAGCATCACTTTCGCAAAATAATATTTCAAATTTGAACACCCTAAATAATTAAGCTAAGTGTCAAAACCATTTAAAACCTCATTTTTCCTTTCTTAACTACCAATATAAACCATTTTAATACCCAACGGTTAAGAATCATATAAATACTAAGGATGGAAATTTACACACAGGAATTAAACCATCTATATAATCCCAACCAAGTATAAGAACCATAAATAAAATCATTCTAACAAGAGTTAACTCCCAAGGAACATTGAATACCGAAAATATAAATGAACATAAATCCTTGACAAGATCTAAACGGAATAGGAAATCGGGCGACACATGCCCTAACCATGAAGATCTAAAGTATGAACTGATTCAATGACGAAGTCGTCTAAAGCAAGGGACTGCAACTCCCACATAAGCTGTAGCATGTCCAATCCAAAGAACCTAAGCATGACGCCCCTGTGGCTGGGCAACTATAATACATACATATATGTACAAAAGAGAAAGAAATGACAGAAAATGGGTCAGAGCCCGAGTGTAAAACAGTTTTAAAAATAGTTTATCAGGTATTTAAAATGCTTACCGGCTAATATCACATCCATGTTAGTGTGCGACACTCTCTTGAGAATCTTCACCTCTTATCTAGTGTGCACCCCTAACATACCTCTAGGACATCCTAGTTATAGCCCCCACGCTAACTAGATTAACCACATGTATCCATTCTTTATAGCCCAAATTATTCCCACATATTAACCTTATAATACATATAATGATCTTATAAACATATATATATATATATATATATATATATATATATATATATCCATTTAGATTCAACGTGGATAACTCTCTTATTAATTCAATTCAATTCAACTAAGTGTTTTCATACATAACTATCTTACATTTCTACTTTAGCAACATAGTAGATATCATCACATGTATAATATATATTCACTATATTATATATATACTATACTGCACCCCGAGACACAACTGCGGTGCTGCATTACTCTGTTATCTAGCCCCAATACATCACGTCGTTGTATAGGAGACTATAGGTTTGGTAAAGATTCCTCTAACCACAAATATCAACAAAAAAATTGGAGGTGAACATAGTTCTCATACCCACGGGTCACGCACATACCTACGTTCCCATAGTCAGCGAACTTATCAACTTACAGATAAGTCTTTCATAGTCCTATGTTCTCGAGAGACAAATAAAAAATCCCATGGATTCATCAGGATATGACTGCCCTCACGCACAAACCTCCCGTCGATAACAAGTAAGCTAGGTATGTCATACACAGATACATAATATATGCACATTCATAAAGTCATACATATAAATATTCAAATTTTCCAAATTAGGTTCGCCCACGACCCCTTATTGTTATTATCCATTCTCAACACAAATTTTACTCAATTATTTCTCATAACGGATTCGTCTCTTTTATTCTTATTTATTATTTACTTCGTTCTTAATTCTCATCTCTCGAAGTATTCTTTCTCACTAAGTATAAATTTCAGTAGGAATACCCTCACTTACCTTCTAGTCTATATCTTTCATGAGTCTCAATCTTTTAGTAAACGTACGCATAATTTCCAATGTATGAATAACTCTCCGTTAACCCAAAATTTCATCTCATATTAATTTCACTCAACGAAGTCTACTTAGACCCTAATGGTACTTTTCATAACCCATTATATTCCATAAATAATAATCAAGGGTTCCTACTTATCTTAACCGAATTAAACAAAAAAGGAGAAAATATGCAGTTTTCCAGGAGGGGTCGATCGATCAAGGAAAGGGGGTCGATCGATCGATCTAACAGTTCTTGCCCAGTTTTCTCCAATATTCAACCTACGGGTTCAACCATTTTAACCCCTCCCAACCTCTATAATTTCATCCCAAACTCCCATAAAAGTAATCCAAGTGTATAAGCAATGTACATAAACAAGTTCTAACGTAACGACATCAATTAATCCTGAACGAATCAATCAAAAAGGGGTTTAATCTCAAATCTCTTTATAAAACCAAATTTTGCATGAATAATCACCACCCTCTATTTTAATCATGATTTTCTTCCCAAATATCATAATAATTTCATGGTTAATCCTCTTCATATGATCAAGATTTTAGACTACATGGGTTCTCCCTACAACACATATAAATTCTCTTCCAAAATATATAATTTTTCGATTAAAACATATGATTTTCCTTCCTAGGCTAACATGGAAGGTATATTAACTTGGAAATCAGTAAGATAGATACTTTCCTCGGATTCAAGGGTCTGATTTGTTGATAAAAAATATATGGTTGCATTCCTCGTCGTGCGATCAACGTTTTGGTGGTGGTGGCGATGAAATCGGGTGAGTTCTAGGCCTTGGATTGCTTGAAGACTTTTCACCTTCTTCTCAAATCTCTTCGTCTTCTTCTCTACTAACTTCACCTTCTTCTCTAATGGCTGGCTTAGGCTTTGTGTTTGTTAACCCCAAGAGACAACTCTAAATGGCTAATAAATACTAAGAAAATTCGTGGGTTTAATTACCCAAAAATACCAAATGTCTAAAATACCCTCTCGGGGTGTCAATTAGGCCTAAAAATGCCCCGAGACCCAAACTAAACCCCCGGGTACACTTTTCTGACTATCTCAATCCTTCCGGACACTTTGACACACTCAAAATGACTATACAAATGACTTATAATCTAATCACTTTAATAATAATAATTTAGTCCCAACACGACACAGGCGCGTCCCGAATTAAATTTCCATAATTTCCATTATATTCACTAGTGACAATTTTAATAAAATCAATCTCTTATATTACTCTTCTCATCCAGTAATATTCAACAAATTCCCAATAATTACTAACTCACATCATGCTAGTAAATATTAAAAAATAATTTCCGGATTAATATTAAATTAATACCTCAAATTAACTTTAATAAATCCCCAATTTTAAAAGCCATAAAAATACGGGGTATTACAGGTGCCACAGTGAATGGACCCATGACCAAAAAGGGTACAACTGATCAAATAGTCCTCAAGGCTGACGAGAGGGTTCTTAACGAGCAACTCCAAGACTAGAAGGAAAATATGCGAGCAAACCCAAGAGATTAAGGGGATGATATGTAAACAGTTAAGTAATTATAAACTTGTTTGTATATTTGAATAATTACTAGCATTATTAATTTTTTACATAGGTAGCCTTGATCAAGCGAGCAGGGTCAAGAAGGCCAGTTGGAATCTCTAGGGAGTTTTGGTTTTTTGAATGAGATGCAAGTTTTGTTGTCCAAGTTAAGGCCCAACCACTTCAATATCTTGGGAATGAGAGAATACTAACAGGAGGTACCTAAGAGATCAATCGCGCACTTACACAGTCCACACTTAGTGAAATAGGTGAGTAGACAAGGTACTGCTCAGCAGGTATTTTCAAAATTGTTATTAGGGAGTGACCCCTAAGGCCATTCTCAAGCTTTTAAAATATTGTTCACCAAATTACCATTTGAAAAGATATTTGCCAAATCATGTTTTTATATATATATGCTTTTTAACTTTAAATTGTGCCAGATGTCGTCTGTCAGAGTGGACAGATGATAGACAGTAAAATGAGGCAAAAAGTACATTTCAAATATTGTCTCAAAGGAATATCCTTTTGGCGCGCACATGATAGATCATCTCTAATATTTTCCTATAAATATAGCCCTTGGTCAAGGCCAAATCATATAACACAAGTGGCACTGTTACTCTGTCAAAATAGCACCAGAAAGTATTCTCTCCCCTACTCTCTCCTTGATATTTAAAGTGGTTGTATCTTCACTCCTAAGAACCATCACTTTCAACTGATCCCTTTTCTTTGTTATTATTATTGTTTAAAAGTTATAGCTAATCATTGTCTTCTTAGATAGCAAACTCCATTGTTACAGGAAATAGACAGTTTTATCTTCTGGATATTATTAAGAAATTAAACATCTTGAAGATAGCTTCTATTAAAGTGGGTCACACCTCACCAGATCCATGTATTCATAGACCCTAGTATAATCACCCTCTCATATTTGGCAACTATACTAGGGAGATATTCTTATTTCCATGGATAAAGAGGGATACAATGTTTCAAAAAAGGTAGTGTTTAAATATACTCCATATAGTAATGGGGTTTAAGACTGATTAAACCACCAGTGAGGAGGTCTTAGTGGCCAGAGTAAGGCAACCTGCCCCTCAAGGGAACAAACTAGCGCAACAGTGGCCATGCCACTAAGTGGGATGAATTTGATGAACATGGTCTTTGAATTTTTGAAGAAGCACAACGTTAATATGGCTAGTTTGAGCCAGACTTATGTAACTCTTGTGATGGTGGATGTGGAAGGAATAGAAGTAACAACACCAACAACGGTAGAGGTGGCACCACCACAAAAAGTTATGATGGAGAAAGTAGCGACGTCTGTAAGCTCACCAGCAGTGAAGAAAATTGGCATGGAGGAGTTACTCTCCAAGGTTTTTACTGTAGAGGAGGTGAATAAATTTCTTTCCTCTCAAAAGGAGTCCCCTCACATGTATGAGGAGCTACAGAACCTTTATCCAGAGAGCAACAATAAAAAACATACCCAAAAATGTATGTTCATCCTAAGTTCATAAAATTCAATGGGAAGGGATAAAACCCTCGAGCATACGTGAAACATTTCCTGGAATACTAAGGTATGCATGGAAGTAACAAAGAGTTGAAGCTATGAGAATTTTCAAAAACTCTCACTTGAAAGGTGTACACGTGGTACTCCCATTTGGCACCAAATAGCATTCCAACTTGGGAAGAGATTCACATGCAATTTTTATATAAGTTCTTTTTAGTAGAGGATGAATTTACTCTAAGGAATCTTGCATAGGAGGTAAAAATGTCGGATAAGGATTAATGCACTCTATTAATGCTTCAGAGAAAGAGAATTAGATGTTCAAGAAGATGTAACAAAGTCTAAATTGTTGTAAATTTGTGTTGAGGGGATGTTAGAGGAATACAATATCCACCTAGTCAATGGAACCTAGGATGGTACTTATAGGGAGTTTACTCGAGTGGCCAACATGTTGCCGTGATCATCAAACCCAGGCCCCAAGGGTGGAGAGCATAAGTTACTTTTGATAGAAGCAAGGTTTCAAGTTTTTAGACGATAAGATGTTAACCATGATGGGAGCTCCAAAGGTAAGAAAGAGGACCAAGGGTTCAAGAACAATTATGTTGTGGAAAAAATAAAGTTTGGATATGATGTCCCACCATCACTACTTTGCAGCGTAACAGAGGCCATGGATTGTAATCGCATATTGGTACGCGATGGGGCGATAAATCCTCCCCACTCTAGTGGAAAGTTACCAATAGCCGTAGAGATAGTGGATGCAAAGTTCAGCAAGTTGCAACAAAGATTCCAACATGATACTAAGGAATGATACTATTTGCGAAAAATAATTGGCGAGCAGGTGGCCAAGGGAACTTTGCAAATCCCACCAGTAAATGTCAATGAAAATCCTTTGACATCTCACCACTATGGTACGATGAATATGGTAGTGGCATATAATGAAGAAGGAGGCCATGAATTAAAAGAATGGTGGATCAATGAAAGAGCATGTGAAGAATGGTTAGTTGACTTGGCTAGAGAAGATTAATATATGAGCGGGGAGTCGGTAAGTCCCCTCAGGAGGAAGAGTGGATGTAATCCTCTCTCTAGATGAAGGGAGAACGTCAGAAGCAGAATATGTGTGCAATGCATAAACATATGAAGTTAAACTTGATTCCGATTACGCAACTCTTGTGAGGAGCCCAAAATTTAAATGGTTCTTCAACCAGATCAAAGTCAAGCATGATACCCGAACACTAATCACCAATAAGATCCTAGAAGCAATCCATATCCCACCCTACTTTTTGGTATGAATTAACAAGAAGAACACATAAAGCAATGAATTAAAGCTAAGGCATAATAACACATCTTTATTCATTATTAATAGGCTTACATAGTGTTGAACCACCGCAGGGGTGAGTTACATATTTTTAATACAAACGATAATATAGAAAACTGCAAAGCGGCACTCCTTACTCCCACCTAGTTCATTATCTTTCCATATGGTCACATATGCAACCAAGTGATTAGTTTCTGTCTCTAGTAGGGAAAAGATATTATCCTCCTTCTTCTAGCTCATCTGGAGAATGAAGTAATTAACACAAATATGCTAAGCAGTGTCTACTAATTCTATAACCAGTGTACCGATATATATGAGAGTTGAAGTGTGTATAGAATTGGTGTTTAGAAATGCTAACAATAATAAGCTCATAATCCCATACTTATCAGTTTATAAAAGAATATTGAAATTTTGGAACTAATAATCCCATACTTACTAGTGTGTTTACAAAATGAGGTTCATTACCAATTTATTTAGGATCATGTAAAGTAGGTCAAGGAGTTTTGAACTAATAATCCCATACTTACTAGTTCACTAAGGGGTACAAAAATAGTTAAGCCATTAGTTAAACCAAATAAAATCAACCTAAAACCTTTGGGTAAAAGTAACCTGTTATGCACATTATTAAATTGGCACCATACATATGTAGCAATAAAATCATGGCTCTCAATCAACTGAGACCATTAAGCCAAGTAGAAAGTTTCGTGGGATAACACTCTAGACTACTTCCTAGTTAATACTAATTCTTATAGTAAAAATAGCACAAAAGTCACTACACTAAAACATCCAACTTTTCACGGTAAAAGACAAGTTTTGGGGTGATAAATAACCTTGTCACGGTCAAAGACCATAACAAGTTCATTATATTTGTCACGAACTTGTCACGGTATTTTACCTTGGAAAGTTTGTCACGGTATTTTCTCGTGACATGTTCGTGATAACACTTAAACTTGTCACAATTTTAGATCGTGACAAATAAAAAATTGTCATGGACTTTGATCGTGACAAGTCCATGACAAGTTTTTTTGTCATGGTAAAAGTTCGTGACAATTTTGGGTAGAATTTAAAAAATACTGTTGGGCAGTATAGCCATTGCCACTGCCCAGTGGTATATTTGTACCTGTTATAGCAAACTTGTACCTGTCCAAAGAACATATATATAGAGCCACCAAAACAGTATATAAATACCCATAACCAACATGTAAATATCAATAACTAAATATAAATATCCATATCCAAGCCAACATGTACCAAATCATAAATATACAAATATAATGCAATATCCAAATAGAATAAATAGAAATAATGTCATGGCATCACGTCGAAGGAGGAAGGAAGGCAACACGACATATGCATCGACACACCCCTCAATTCGTTGAACGTTGCATTGTTCGCGCAACCAAAAAGGTGGGTTCTCATTTCCGGCCAAAATATGCGTGATGAGAAGCCTTGCCTCAATGTGTTGGAGGGGACGTCCATCAACCACCATACCCGAGTGGAAGTCCGGGTCCCTCAACCCCATCACTATAGGCTCCCTACCATATATGTCGAGTAAAAGCACGCTCAGCCAACTGATTATCAACATAGACCGTTTGACGGGGGTCAAGATGGGAAATGGTTCATATGGAGATGAGTTTGTGCGTATCGGTGATGAAACAGTGAAGTCCTCATCTACCTCTACCTCCTTATCTTTCTCATTCCCCTTCCCCTTCCCCTTCCCCTTCCCGTTGCCCTCATCAGAGGTGGACCCCTACTGACGCTTCATGAAGGAGAACATATCTAGGACCTTCACCTCCAACCTTGATAGCTTATCATCATAGGTGTCCAACTTATAAGCCAGCCCAGTGTTTCTCATCTCCATTCTGATGATCCTCAACTTCCCCACCCGCGAGCTCACCCCAATTCCTCCCCTTGCAATCTACCCCGAGCACTTGGCTGAATGCGTCTATAGGCAAAGATGCTTTGTCAGCATCAGACTGCGACTCATGCACTTCCTTAAGCTTTGTCTGAAATGACAAAAAGTCCACTATTAGTTAATTAAGTAAATTAAAAAATTATAACATAATTAAAAAATTAAACCTTTATAACTTTACAATCATGGTTGCGACGCTCGGGGACACCTCCTTGTCCTTACCCTTCTTCGTCTTAATTACCATATAGGCATCGAGCCTATGTGGCTTACCACCAGGGACACTCCCTGTCTCCTGAAATAAAATAATGAAGAACTAGTAAGTAATGCAAATTAATGCTAAATTAGAATAACATAAAATTAAACTTAAAGAAAAATAAAAATAAAACTTAACATCATGTGCTCCACCTTGGCCTAAGACGTCCGCCCATAGTAGTGGATGTCCAACTTTTTTGCCCGATTTTCCCTCCCCGATTGACGAGATGCTAATTACCACTCATCGATCTCATTGTCGACAAAATTTTGCCATTGTGCCAATGAGATCGACTCCTTCTAGGGGACGGTGTCACGTACTTTCAGCATGGACTCCCGGGTCTTCTCAAAGTATCGTGCCCACATATTTTTCTTCCACGTCTTATATTGATCCCTCAATTGTTCCAACGTGGAGTCGCGAACATGTGGGGGCAGGCCGAATTGATCCTGTCAAACAAATAAAAACCAAAAAGAAAGTAAGTGTTAGTTGCTTATGAATATAAATATAAATATAAATAAACTACCTATAGTGCCCCCCAGATGCCCATCTTGATCTCATTAAGCACGTCCCTCCAATCAGTGTACCCCAGGACGACGATCGCCTTCAGCAACTTTAGGTGTCTATACAATAATGACATCTTATTCTCGACAACGGACCCCAATTTGCCCTATTTTAGGGGCCAAGTGACCTGTAACACCCCGTAATTTCATTGATTTTTATATTGGAAATTAATTGGCATTAATTAAATTATATTTGGCAATTAATGCATAAGATAAATATTAATTACTCAGAGAAGGGTTAATATTTATTTATATTGAATATCACTAAGTGAATGAGTAATAATAGCGATAAGGAAATATTATAATTGTCGAAAGTGAAAAACAGGGCAGTTACGGTAAATTTAATCGGGACGCGCGTGTCAGCCGTGTCGAGACTTAATTTGGGAAAGAAAATATAATTTTACTTTAAATATTTCAAATGCTTATTTCGAGTGCGCCAATGTATCCGAAAGGTTCGAAATAGTCAGAAAAGTGTACTCGGGGGCTTAATTTGGGCCCCGGGGCAATTTTAGGCCAAACCGACACCCCAAGAGGATATTTCGGTCTTTTGTAATTTTGTGGAAGGAGGACCTACGATATTCATAGTCTTATATCATGAGAAGTTATATCTTTGAGGGTTAGAAGTTTCCCAGTTATAGAGAGTCCATAGGAGGAAGGAGAAAGGAGTTCCAAAGCTTGTTCTACACCTTTCTTGCACCAAAAACACCGTATTTGCGTATATCGGGAGGAGAGGATCACACCCATACAATTCTTCTATAGAGATTCAGAACTATGAAAAGAGGTAAGTGTTTATCTTGCTATAATTTGAGTATATATGTTATCCATTTTAGTGTAGGAATGATTTCATGGATAAATAAAGGAATTTGGTTTAAAATTGGAAGACTAAATCATGATTCTTGGGTAGAAATTGTGTTAGGTTTAATTAAATATGCATGTAGAACGAATTTGACATATTAGTGATGTAAATGTGACACCCCATCTAATTAAATATCGGGTCATCAGGACTTTATCAAATTAAAACAAGTTTCTCATATGATTCATTCTTAGCATCACTGTTGAAAATCAAATTAAATACTAACCACCTAAGTTAATTAAACCGGTGCCAATTTTTTTCTTTCAAATAAATAGGATAAATGAATAGTTTGAGATCTAAATCAACATTCACAATATACTAAAATCCAAACCATCATGATATGTAAATGCATCGAAGTCATGCCAAATAAATCGTCGGCTAAAACTACAACCAAGCAATAATCCACAATCCAACTACTAAGTAAAATTAATACAAAAGTGGAACTGCAATGTAGTCAACTGACAACATGTCTACACATGAGATACAAGAATGAGATCCAAAGCTAGATATGAATGAAAGAGTCAGCCACTCAATTATCCCGTTAGCATCTTCAATGCTACAACTACGAATCCTTGGAATGAAATCAAGTATGGTGCCCTTGTGGCTGGACACCTAAAAATGTTTTAAAACCCTTTTTATAGCAAGAGTTAGTACTCAAAACATTTTGAAAATATTTATCAAGTAATTTATCGCAATTAAATTCAGTTCTTGATTACACATGTTAGGTTCATGCACACTCCCTTGAGTTGCCGCACCTCTCATCTAATGTGCACACCTAACATTCTATACTTAGCCCACCTAGCTACCACCCCCAAGTTGTCTCGACTAAAGTATATAACCTATCTTATCAATAACATACTCTCCTATACCGCCCATTTATCAAGATTCATTATTAACATTTCTCTCAATGTCATTCATTACTTATGTCACATTCACATATGTTACATTTAATCATCATAATCAAGTCTCACTACTTAATTTATATAGCATTCCATATTTATCATTCAACTTCCATAATTAAGTTTCACTACTTACTTTACTATAGATTATTCCCAATCTATTTAACCTTGTAATTAATTTCCTCTCTACTTAATTTACAATTTAGATGTATATCCATATATCATATACAAGTCTAATTTCTCACAATAGTAGAATATCATAAAGTATATATTTCACAAGCAATATATAAACTATAGGATTATTGGTCCAGGCAATCATCGACCCCAATCATCCTATCATTTACATTGGTCTGGATATCCTTCGACCCCAAAGTAAATGTTATGCATATGTATATTGGTCCGGATACTCATCGACCCCAATATCATTCATCTTCGATTTGGTCCAGATAATCATCGACCCCAAATCGAGCTTTCATGTATTGGTTCGGATAATCATCGACCCCAATACAGAATTTCACATAATTTAGGTATTCACAAAGCCTAAGTATCAATATAATAGGTATTCATACAACCAAATTATTTATACTTGTACGCAATATTTTTCCCTCTAATATTCACCATACTTATCATTTATATACGAATTTAATTCACTTTCGAAACCATTTTACTGTTCACACAACTCTAAGTGTCCTAGTTACCCCTTGTTATATAATTCCAGTAGTTACCATCTTTAACCTACTGGTATACACATAGAATTGATGTTTACCCTCTCTTTGTAGCTCAATTCCCAAATTTTAGGATCCATCCATCAATCGTTTATCCTCGATAGTCCATACACCAAGCCCAACTCTCAATGACCTTAATGGACCTTTCTATACACCTACCAGTCTTTATCAAGTCCCTATATAGGTATAATATCACTCCTAATATTACCTCCCATCATTGGTAATCCCTGAAAATTTAACCAAGAAAAGAAACCAAATTGTTCTAGGGTCGATCGATCGAAGGATTTTGTCGATCGATCCACTCCATCGATTGATCGACATTCATGGGTCGATCGATCGATCGAACAGGTGCAGATTCGTCTTCTTCAATTTTCACCCTTTTTTATTTACTCAAACCCCATAATTCTTCACCAAATTCACATCCGATTATTCCTGACTATTCCTACATGAGTTAAGATGATTTCCAATGTTTCAAACACATTAAAACTTCACCAAAATTAATAAGAATGAAATCAAACCCTCTAAACTCTTTCATAAATCTAGTTTTGTGTTCATCCATTTCATTCAATTCAAAAACCAGATTTAAATCCATAGTAATAATCAAAACTCTTCTGATTTATAATTCTCTATAGATATAAACACTAACTACATGAAATTTTACCAAAACATGAAATCAATTGGTGCTTTTCATCAAATCAATCTATTCATGAAATCCCTACACATGGGCATTATAACATCAATTTGATTTGCAATAAACACTTTCCCTTGATTGATTGATCTGATTTCATTATTCTTGGTTGATGATAGATTGCTTCTCCTCCGCTCTTCCTTTCTAATTGCCTTGAGGTGAAAGAAACCCTTCACCACCTTCACAATTCTCTCCTTAGGCTTTGGAAAAATGGTTCTCTCTTTTTTCTAATGGCCTCTCTAATCTTTTATGTTATGATACCTAACCCCAATATCTATATATCAGATATATGGCTCTAAATTTCGTAGGTCCCTTAACCTTTTTTTGAAAAATGATTTAAACGCCCATAATATGTGCCGGTTTGGTCCGAAATTGGCCCGGGACCCAAACTTTACTTTCGGGTACACTATTCTGACTATTTCGATCCATCCGGAATCATTCGTGACCTCTAAATTACCATTCGAGTCACTTAAAATATATTTCTCATTCCTCACCTCAAAATAGTCTACACGCGATTCCAGCTGAGATAAAATAAAATGTGCACATATCCCTCGCTAATCCGTAACCATACTCATCACTGATTTATTAACTTCACTTAGTAAACAGTATAATGTTATATTAATCAGTATAAATCTCTCGATTAATATTTGATAAGCATATTTACCATATAATTGTATTAAATTACTTCACTCGCATAATTTAAATAAAGTGTATTTTCCCCAATTAATTCCCAAATTAATTAAATAAAAATACAGAGAAATACGGGGGATTACAGTAAACTTGTGAAGAAATCTGAATCTTGATTGAAGTTCTTGGACAAATATGGAAATCTATGGTTGTTTATATTTATTGTTGGAATTAATTTAATTCAAAGGTGTTTCATGTGGATTTAATGATTCTATGACGTTGGAATTCATTTATATATGTTACTGGGATGTTGGGTATACTTAGTTTGGAGTTTGGGAAGGTATATTTTTTATTTGGAGGTGTAAGAATGGAGGATTCCCGTAATAGAGTAAGTAAGAAGATGATAACTACTACGTTGAGTTGATTCGGTTTCTTAGCCGAATTGATTCGAAAGGTGAATCGATTTGAACTAAGGCTGAATCGATTCGATTTCCTAGAATTTCATAATTTCCCCCCTTATTTCTTATAACTCATGGGAAACAATTGGGTTAACCTTTGAAATAATTCTAAAACCTAATGAGAGATAATCTAATATGCAGCAGGCTAATGTTGAGGTTAATATTAGTTACACAAATCGAACTTGATGTTAGAACCGGTTTGGTAATGTATTAATAAAACCTAGTCCGGGGAAGTTCGTCGTGTCATAGACAATTTGAGAGAACGTATGACTAGACCAGTATGACATTAGTGAAATACCTACTGAATTTACTGATGGGACTATTGATAACCTTTTGGGAACAGGACGTGATTGGAACTATACAGTGAGAAGTATAATAGAAAAATAATGATACGCAGAATATTTGAGATTTACTATGCTACACATGGATGTATGAGATAGGTTACGTGTATACCTAAACTGAATGTATATATATATATAGAGAGAGAGAGGTGGTGGTGTGAATACCTATTATTTCATATTTGTATGAGCCCATAGGGAGGGATATTGACTTGTACCTCATGACATAGACCTTAGGGATTGAGCATCACTTATGTGAATTAGGGTGTGACCTATCATTTGGGTTCATTGAGCATGAGTGTATCCCAAAGGACGAGAGATATGGTCACATCCAATATGTGTGGTTTGATTTATGGTTCGAGGAAGATTATCCGAACTTATGTACTTACTTAGTATGTGATGTATCAGGGCTTGATAGCATAGTAGGCCCGCACCGTAGGTTCCACATAGGGGTGTTGTGTACGTATATATTATAATTGATATAAAAGTATATCTACGCGTTATTGATTCCACTACGAGTAAACTAGTAGGTAAGACAGATAGTGATATCTAAATTATTCTAAGAGTAAGAGAATTAAATTATAAACTAGTAACCCATAACGAATATAAAGTAATGGGATATGTAGTAGCATATAATAAGGGTAATACGAGTAGAAATAATTAATCATTAGACATGCAGAGATATGATTCAGACTAGTTAGGTGGGTAGCATAACTAGGTGGGTTAGCGTAGTGCGTTAGGCGTGCACAATAGTTTAGGGGTAAGGATCTCAAGTGAGAGCACACAGTTCTAACATGTATATAATATTTTCTATTAAGTATCTTTAAACACTTGCTACATTTTTAAAACTATTTTACTTGGGTTCTGACCCGTTTCAAATCCTTTTTAAAAAAATAATTTTAGGTGCCCAGCCACAGGGACACCAGGATTAGGAGTTCAGATCATTTGACGTGTTGCAGCTACTGTGGATGTTGCAGAACCTCGGTAGTAGATGCCTTTATGCTTATTATTTCTTCCTTATGAGATATCTATTTCAGTCGGACTTGTCGCCTACTCTTATTCAGAGACAATGGATTTCATCACTTTACTTTTTAGTTGTTGGACTAGTTTTCATTATGGAATATTGTATCAGAGTTTCTGGCTGGAGTATCTTTTCCAGTCCTATTTATTTAACTCAATCATTATAAATTTATTGTGTTTGTTGACGGTGATGATAATGATTCAATTATTTATTTAATTTATGTTGTCGCATATTAAAGATAAAAAGATTAAAATTTGACACACGCATAATTAACTAGTAGGTGGTTAGTAATTAATGAATTTCGACAGCGAACTTATCACCCGATATTTAATTGGGTAGGGTGTCACATGGCTGAAGATCCCTCGTCGCCTCCGCTACCGCGATGGGATGAAGACATTTTCTGCAAAAATTGTTATCATTAGTACAAACATGTATATGGACTTTGAATTAGTGCTCAAGTCCGATAATAACAAAGAACTAAAAGAATACAAGTTAACGAAATTATAAATTTAAATACTGTTTCAATATCGGGTCATGCCATGGACTTTGAATTAATGCTTAAATTGATTAAAATCCTAATTAACATATTCACTAACCAAACCAATTTCAATTCTAATTCGATAAGAACAAATCACTAGAATAATACAAGTTAACGACATTCTAAATCTAAATATTGTTTCAATATCGGGTCATGTCATGGACTTTGAATTGATGCTTAAATTGATTAAAATCCTAATTAACATATTCATTAACCATAAAACCAATTTCTATTCAAAGTCAATAATAACGAAGCACTAGAATAGTACACCCACTGGTTATTACAAGCATTAAACTGATCAAGTACAAATAAATAAAAAGAATTAAATTGTCGTCCGATAATAATAAAGCACTAGAATAATACAGCCACTGGTCGTTACAAATAATTGGAATACTTAGTACAAATCTATATAATGTTTCAAATTCGTGTTATCATAAAAAATGGATTGATATTTGGTAGGAGCAGCCAATTCATCCATACTACTTTTTAGACGCTTTGGCACATGTAGGACGATTGACCATGACTCATTGTTGATCTACTCCGAGTAAAACACTTGCTTGACCTTTTGAAAAGCACAAACAAATGGCTCATCGCTCACGTGTTCGTTGCTCTTCAACTTGGACAAGTCAACCATGATCAAATTGGTGCCAAGATCAACTTTACAAGCATTTTTATCCTCAACTCTTACCCAATCAAAGTAAAATACAACCTCTTTGAAACTTACATAGTCCAATTCAAATATATTTCGAATTACACCATAGTAAGTCATTTCAACTTCAATAAGGTTTTTATCTTCCGCGCTCGCACGAAAAAAAGTAAGATCCTTGTATGAAATGCCCGAGTTATGTACATTTGTATGAATTGATTTATACTTCATTTCCAAACCTTTAAATTATTTTTCATAGTAGGATAGTTGTTTGGAAGCGTATTCTGCTTGGGTAGCAGGCCCTTCACCCAATTCAAAATTCCTGCCACGCTATTGCCAGACAAACCATATTGGGTCTTCAAACTGTGCAAACCAACAATGGAATGTAAAGTTATTTGAACTTTCTCACAGCTAGAATATAATGACTGGGTCGCCATAAATTTTAAACTTTAGTAGTCATCACCAAGATTTATCCTGATATCTTCATGAGCACCTGAACCTTGTACATCGTTAGTGACCTCATTCTCTTCCACTTCATGAACTCCATACGCTTCATCAACTAAATCCTTTATCATATTATGATATACATTGCCATCCTCCCCTTGTACATCTATCCTACTTGTTGAAGGTTATTGTGAAGGTTGCTCGGGGATAAAAGGAACTTTTGATTTCCCGTAAAAAATCCAAAATCAATAACTATCTTGCATGCCACATCTTAACAAATGTATTTCAACTATTTTTTACCCAAACACCTTAGCATTATTACACGTATTACACGAACACGGGAACGCTTCATCATTATGATATCTCTTTGCATATTTCACAAATTTATTAACACCTCTGTGAAACACATCCCCTAATCTATTTGTCTCACCCATTTATTTAGGATATCCCATCACAGCTACTACAAACAATCACCTATTATGGGTAAGAAGCGTATATTCATGGATTGGTATAAATAAAAGTGTGAACATTCAGTTCCCATTAAATAATTTACTAAAAGATTGACATCTCATCTTTCGGTGTTATATTGTAAAAACAAGATAATTACGATTTCCTCCATCTCCTCTAAAGGGTGAGTGGTCCTATCCCATTCAAGGTCGCTTATTTTTGTAATATACTTAACCGCTCATGCATACTGTTCCAATTTGAGGAAACTTCGGCAGTATATCCCCATAGTTCTCCAAGTACATGACATAGATTCGCAAGTGTAGGTGTTATTTCAATTTATCAACTGAAACAACACTTAACATTGCATAATCTAGTACGTACCCAGAGAACATTAAGATATGTCATCATAAATTCCCCTAAAAGTAACAAGTTTAAACCACTAAGAATATTATTATACAGAAATTATGCAGTCCCAAACTGTCCAAACGGGATAATTCGAGAGATCTCATTATACGGGTAATGACTCTCGAACGGGTCTAGGTTCTATTGAATGCGTACGCATATAAACAAGAAGCCTAGTATCTATGCGCACTATATATAATTTAAATTAGTTATAAATGTTACATAACCATTATTTCATGCATTCAAATTAGAATACATGCAGGCATGCACCCCCGAAAGCAAGTGTTATAAAAGTTAGCTTAATCTAAATTTACACATGGGCTATCTATTGTGGTTCCCGTTATCACCTTTTACCCTCGTACTTATTATATAACACTTAATTTGCGGGCTACATGAATGCATGTATTCTCATTTGAATGCATGATTACTTATTACTTGTTGTATAAAATTTATAGTATGTTTCATTTAATTATGTCTTATTTATATTCGATTTTGACATTGTTATGTTTCATTTCATATCACAACCCTAGATATTAGAGAATGCCTAAGGCCAACCAACTCAATGGCCATCCAAGTGTTCAAATCCACCAATCAACAACAATTCAAGAATTCAAAACAACAATGAAAATAACAACATCTTTTATTAGAAATTCCTAGGGCCAACCAACTCAATGGCCATCAAAATGTTCAAATCAACTAGTCAACAACAATACAAGAATCCCAAATAATTCAACAATCTCTCTTTATGTGTGTGTGTGTGTGTGTGTATATATATATATATATATATATATATATATATATATATATAGAGAGAGAGAGAGAGAGAGAGAGAGAGACCAAAATGTGTGCAGAGAGAGAGAGAAAGATGGCGATCGATGCTGCAATTAAAGAGAGAAACCAAATTTCAATTTCAGAATTGAATACCAAAAATCAAATAGGCACTATACCAAATACCAAATACCAATTTCAATTACAATTTAATTTTTAATACAAATTTCAATTTCAAATTCAAATTTAATTTTAAATTGAAATTAAAATTAAAATTCAATTTGTATTACTAATTCCTATTTCCTCCATATCCTCTAAAGGGTGAGTGGTCCAATCCCATTCAAGACCGCATATTTTTGTAATATACTTAATAGCTCATGCACATTATTCCAATTTGAGGAAAATTCGACAGCATATCTCCATAGTTCTCCAAGTACACGATATAGATTCGCAAGTGTAAGTGTTATTTCAATTTATCAATTGAAATAACACTTAACATCGCATCATCTAGTATGTACCCAGAGAACATTCAGATACGAAAATATAACTTCCCCCCAAAGTAATAAGTTTGAGCCATTAAGAATATTATTATACAAAAACTATGCAGTCCCAAACTGTTCAAACGAGACAATTCGAGAGATCTCATTATAGGGGTAATGACTCTCGAATGGGTCTAATGGCTATGGAATGCGTGCGCATAAGAACTAGAAGGTTAGTATCTATGCGCACTTTATGTAAGGTTTGTAGTATGTTTCACTTGATTATGTCTTATTTATATTCGATAATAATGTTTATAATGATGATTTATACATAGTTATGTTTCATTTCGCATTACCCAATTTCAGATTTACACAACACTATGCTCAATTTATATTTTATATCCAATTTCGATTTTAATTTCACATTTACACAACAATGTGCCCAATTTCAATTTCACATTTACACAACAAAAGGGGTCCAATTTCATATTTACACACCATTATACCCAATTTATGTTTTATACACAATTTTAATTTTAATTTCACATTTACACAATAATATGCCCAATTTTAAAATTCCAACTAATTTTAAATTCATATTTACACAACAAAGGGGTCCAATTCACATACACACACACACACACACACACACACACACATATATATATATATATACACAAAAAGGAGAGAGAGAGAGAGAGAGAGGAAATGAAACGGGAAAAAGTGGTGGTAGGGTTTTTTAGTTAACATAGTTGTCACATACATGTCAAGGTCTTTGAACGTGATAACTTTCTAAAGTTGTCTCGTTCAAAGACCATGACAAATTCGTGACAACTCTACTTGTCATGGTCAATGACCGTGACAAAAAATGTGTATTTTTTTTATCATGGCCAATGATCGTGATAAGGCTGGCCGGTTCAAAGTTGATAATTTAGCCTCTTTTGTGTAGTGAGTGCTAGGGTAACTGAATCAATATATAACATGATACCAGTTATTAGATGAGATGGGTTAAAATTGATCCTTTCGTTAATAAGTTAAAATATTGGTGATAAATTCAATTATTGATGATGGTTAACAAAATATATAGTATGGGAGTATAATAACATGCACATACTAAGAGTAAATAGGGGATATTAAATAGTTATATAAATAACAGTATGTCAAATATGCAAAGAATACTATTAAAAGGAAGGAAAAACCTACTTGGTTAGTATTCGGTTTCACTAGGATATTTAAAAGAGCTAGGGCTTCATTTTTTGTATACAATGTGTGGGTATGTAATTATTTAGGGTTTGGTCAATCATTTTTGTACTAAAACTGTGTCTTTTAAAGTTTCAGGGATTTATTTATAATTATCTTAGGACTTTAAAATACTGAACTTAAGGTCATTATTAAACTTTGGTTTAAGAGAGTTTTTGTCTTAAATATTTTGAAGTATTTATAGACAAATTTTGGGGATCAAATTCATAAGTTGGGAAAGTTTATAAGGGTCAATTTATAAATTTGGAAATGTTTTCTTAAGTTAAAACCTTGTTTTTGCATAACTTAAGCTAGGAATATCCAAACATGGCCTTATCTTATACCATTTTGACCAGAAAAAATTAATAAAAATTTTTAGGAAAAAAAAAAGAAATTCCTGATTGGCCACGCGCCCTCACGCACATGGTCAATGTATGTTTAAAAAGTCTTCATCTTCAACCTCTCAATTTTGACTTTTTATGTTTTTAGTTTTTTACCAGGGTTTTCTCCTTCGTTGTTATACTATTCGAGATGACTCCTTAACCAACTTGACGTAGTTTTTCATGAGGAATCCGAATATGTAAGTTTTATGGATTGATATTCTCTCAACTCTCAGAACTATATTTTTCTTTGAAAATTTGACCTGGTCTTCATGGATTTCTAGAGTATGGCAGGGTTTCTTATGAACTTAGGTTGGTTTCTACTATATATGAGAGTAGTTTGGTTTTGGTTTCAAAGATTAAGATGGATTATACATAAAGAATTTTTTATTTTCTATTTTTGAGATTAAAATGCACTTTTGATCAATTTTGAGCTCTACATGAACATTCATGGCTTTTAACCATTATACTCGAGATCCTTCGGTTATAATGAAGTTTTAGGTAGATTCAAATAAAAGTTTAATGCATTATATCAAGATTCAACACTAAGGCTCAAGCTTTAATGGTGTTTCTTCCTGTTTTTTCTATCCTAAGGTATTCTACACGTAAAAGATTGCATATTATGATTGTTCTTACTATATTAACTACATAGAAAACTAATGGAATTAAAAGAACTGTCAATGAAGCATAAAATCATAAGGTACTTGATTTGGATGAATTTTTGAGATTTTGAAAAGGGTTGTAAGGTGAGTTTTTACTTGTTAGGTTCATGGGAGTATTTATACTACTTCATGAAAATATTTGATTGGAGCCCTTGGGTGGCGAATTTGGATCAGTTTAGATATAGTTTTTCTCATGGAAAGTGTAGTGCACTTGGGTTCATGGTGTGCTCATGTGAGTTTTAACCTCTAGTGATGAGGTGTAGCACTATATGGACAGGGGCTAAACTATAATTCAAAAAGTTTTTATGTTTGGTCCTTAATTGTTTGTATACTTACTTTTATAGCCTTAAAAGTATCCTTTTTGTTAAGTATAGGGCTATTTTGGTAATTTTATAAAGTTTTTAGGGTGAAATCATAATTTTATGTTAATTAAGATGTAAATGATTAATTTGATGTAAAGTTAGGGTTTAGGGGTTAAATATACCTCAAGTTATCTTACTTTGAAACATTTACGGGCTCTTTCGTAATGTACTGAAACTTCAAGGGGTCTAAGTTAATATAATAAAAATATAGTTTTTTAAGTGTAGCTTCTTTCTTATTAGATGGCTTTTGATTTTAAACATATTATGAGGGTTTAAAACATGATCGTAGGTAAATTAGGGTTGAAAAATTCCCAGTTCTTATAGTCTACCTACCTATTAAAAAATATTGTCCTCGAATTTTACCTTAAAATAAGTGGGGGTGCTGATTCTTCATTGCTTGTCATAGTTCCCATGTAGCTTCTTGCTGATTTTGAATCTCCCAAAGTACTTTAACTGAGAAAATTTCCTTATTTCTGAGATACTTCACTTGGCAATCCAAAATTTGAATATTACGTACTTCAAACTCATAGTTAGGTTCGATTGAAACATTTTGTCATGTAACGGTATGTGATAGATCTCAAATATACCGACGTAACTATGACAAATGAATACGTTATGGATATTGGATAATTCCACAGTTAATTCTAATTTATAAGCTACCGAGTCTCTGTAGATTTTATAAACCTAAATCATGTTATCCCGAAGGATGAATTCTCGTTGCCCAACATTGATAGCCTAGTAGATGATACAGCTAGCCATGAAATGTATAGATTCATGAACAGATACGTGGGATATAAATAGATTAGAATGGATTTGGTAAATGCGGAACATACCACTTTCAGAACGCCTTTGGAAAATTTCCATTATACGATCATTCCCTTTGGATTGAAAAATGCGAGTGCCGCCTACCAACGTACCATGATGGAAATATTTCATGACATATTGGAATTATATGTAGATAACTTGGTGTTGAAAACCAAGAAGGAGATAAAACATGTGCAGGATGTAAGAAGAGTGTTTGAGGGATGCCAAAAGTACAAGATGAGGATGAGCCCCTCCAAATGCGCTTTCGGTGTAGTTGCATGAAAATATCTAGGCTTTGTGGTAAACAGTCAAGGGGTGCAAGTTGACGTGGAGAAATAAAAATCCATTATACTGTTTCCACCGTCGAAGAGCCAATGGTAACTCAAGATCTTCTTGGAGAAATTTTCGTACTTGAGAAGGTTCATACTAGCTGTAGCAGAGGTCACTCACCCCTTTACCCCTCTCATAAAAGAAAAAGGCAAGTTAATTTGGGGAGAAGAACAGAAGAAGCGATTTCAGAGGATAAAGGAAATATTAACTTCCCCCTCGATAATGATACCACTAGAAGTAGGTGCGCCCTTACTGCTTTATCTAACTTTAACTAAGAGGTCAATAGTTACGTTGCTCTCCTAGGAGAGAGTAGGAATAGAGAGCCCTATGTACTATTTATCATGAGTAATTTCAATCACAGAATCCAGATACATGAGTGTAGAGAGGCATTGTTTGGCCCTGGTTTTCACTGCGCAGAAGATAAGACACTCTATGCTCACATTTACGGTGAACATTATTACCAAATACGATCCTATAAAATATCTGTTAGCACGGACCAACCTGGTAGGTAGAGCAACAAGGTGGTTTTTATATTGTCCGAATACGATTTGTAGTGTGACATCTTGAAGACATCAAGATCCATACAGTAGATAATTTATTGACCTACTTCCTAAGTCAAAATTTTAAGCCTCCTAGTGAAGAATTTCCTGGTGAAAATTTTCAAGACTATCTAATAGAAGAGAAGGAATAATAGAAGATGGAATTTGATGGCTCTTGTACACAAGGGACGGGTTAGGCTAGTATCACCCTCTCAAATGGTAAGGAAAAGATCACATTTTCCTTTAAGATGGATTTTAAATGCTCTAATAATGAGGCGGAGTATGAGGCTCTCATACTTGGCTTGTTGGAGGCCCTGAGGAGGGGAATTAAAGTGTTATGCATACAAGGGGACTCTAACTTGTTTGTTAAACAAGTTAATGGAGAGTTCGCACTCAAACATGCCAATGTAGACCTGTACAGATCAATTATTCGGAAGTTACTTGATCAGCTTCTGGAAGTAAAGATAGAAAGGCATGCGTGAATAGTGAACAGGCATCCAGACGCATTGGGGACGATAGCCTAAAAGTTGGAGATGGAGAGGCAGGAGGCCACCATTGCAGTTCGACAAAGAACAATTCCTTCAATAGTAAAGTCATTGTTCCCAAGTGAAGAGTTAGAAGATTAGAGATGCCCAATTATGAAATAGCTACAAACAAGAGAATGTAAATGAAGATGTCTGAGTTGTTTAACTACCACGTGCTCCAATGGGTCACTCTATTTCAAATCCCAAGGGGATTTCTCACGAGATCCTTAGGAGACAAAGGAGAAAAAGAAACATTAACAATAACGCTAGAAAGGCATTATGGGAATACTAATATTCCCTTTTATCAGCATTTGCTGCGAGGGGGCTATTATTATACCACTATGAGAACAAAGGTTACTCGTTTGCAGCAGGACTGCTCAAAATTCCAAACATAGTTGGATCAACCAACTAAAGCTAACTTTATAGAAAATTGTAAGGATTGGAGGTAGTCCTATATAGCGTACCTCAAAGATGGGAAATTTATAACTGAGAGAGAGGATGAGACATATATGAATAAAAGGGTTTCCCATTTCTACTTGATAGTGGGGGAGCTCTACAAGAAAGGATATAACAAGAATAAAATACGATGCATGGCTAAGGGATACGTGGAGAAGGTATTAAAGTAATCTTATGAACCTTCCCACATGGGTGGTGTTAAATTGTATGATCAGTTGATGGCACGAGGGTATTACTAGCCAATGATAGAAGTTGATTCTATCAGTTTTATGAACAAGTGCAGAGCATGCCAAGTTCATGGTAACATGGTCCATGCCCCTTAGTGATCTTACAGAGTTTAGCAGCCCCTACCCATTCCATACTTAAGCTTTCGATCTGGTAGGAAAGATTAGCCCAAATTCTCATGGAAAAGCCTTTATCATTATTTTCACAGAGTTGTACACTAAGTGGGCAGAAGTGATCCCTCTAAGGAGGGTCACTACTTAAGTAGTGATGAAATTCATCCAAGAATATAAAATCTGTAGGTTTGGCATCCTAAAAGTTATTCTCGCATACAATGGGAAATATTTAATGTGCAAGTAGATGGGGATCCTCACGGACAAGTACAAAATCATCCATAATAGTTCAACCATCTCCTACCCAAGGGGGAATGTCCAAGCATAGGCCAAGAACAAGATGCTGATCAATATCATGATGAAGATGGTGGAGGACTTATCAAGGGCATGGAATGATAATTTTGACAATGATTTTATGGGCTTACAGAACTTTGAAAATAAAGCCAACATGGTTTATCCCTTTCTCTCTAGTTTATGGGACATAAGTTATCTTAGTGATAGAATGGGTAGTACCTCCATCCATAGTGGCTCTAAGCTATAGTCTCATACCTAATCCTAGGAATGTGCAACTGAAAGCTGTGGATAAGCACTGGTAAAAGGCCAAATAAAACTTCAAAGTCAACACACAACAACTATCTACGGCTTAAGAAAATTTATTTAAGCTTAGAGAGTTATAAGTGGGAGATTTGGTCTTACGGGCATCCACGTTTCACCTAAGAAGCATGTCAGTGTCAAAGTTTAAGCCAAACTAGGAAGGACCCTTTATAGTAAGAGTAGAAAAGTCACGTTATTTCCATATCTCAAAGTCTGAGAGCGATTGTAATTGGTCCATCAACTGAAAGTGGCTGAAAAAGTACTATGCTTAACGTGTATCAATCTTTTTTAGTCATTTACTCTAGAACAGTTGGCCCTTTGTAGTAAATAAATTTTTGAGCAACAAACAATTGTAATAGCAAAGACAGATATTGCCTTAGAGAAATTAGAGAATATTGTTCCTTTTCACCAGTCGTACATAAGATTTCTTTTGATGATAATAGCTTGTGTTTATTTTCAATATCTCTTGTGCATTGACTCACTGACAATGCGAGCGGATGCACCCAAATTTTCTTGCCTAATAATTTTGGCTAGACTTATAAATTTTGTGTGAAGAATGGATTTGGACTCTTGAAGTGTCGACGAATTTTACTCATCATACTTAAGGGGATATATACATCCTAAAGATAAAGTATAATGAGCAAAGTCCCTTCACTTATAATAGTTCATATACCCAACAGAGTGAAGGGTACACAGTTTTTCTCCATTGATTAATTAAAGAAATCTTTGTTTTATTTTATCTTAAGAATAAATTTTAAAAAATTAAGACATTGCCTTTGCGATTCTATGAGTTATTAATTTAAATAACATAATTATTTGAAAATATTGAGGGGTTTACCCCCCCCCCCCCCCAAATTTAAATTTTTGTTCTAAATGAAATATAGAACAAGTACCCCAAAGATTATGGGGCAGTTACAACATATGACTTGCCAAGATTATGTGCAAGTACTCCAATAGAAAAGGGAGCAGTATCAGTCCATAGCAAATAGATAAACATATAGGTAAAGACAATGCAAAAAAGAGAACTCAAGATAGTCAAAAAGTTCTCATTCTCATTAACATAAAAGACTTGCTCGAAATTTAGCAGTCCTTGCAATTACAGACGAAATAAAATAGAGAAGTTTCTTTACTATATTTCAACTAGATAAAAGGAAAATGAGGTCTTCTCGAGATTTAAATTTTCCAAAAGAAGGACCAGCCTCTCGAACAAACTCCTCCTCCAGCCAAACCAGGAGATCATCATCCTCAGAGTCACCATCTAAGACCTTTGCCAGCTTGGCCTCGAGTAGCTAGATCTGCCCCCGAAGTCTAATAGTTTTTGTACGACGTCGCTCAGCCCTGGCTTGCTTAAACGACTGAGCCTTCACCAAATTCTTATAAGGAAGACCTATGAGGTGGCACACAAAATCATCAAGTCAATCAAACTTGAAGTTGTAACATCCCTCCAAGTCATCAATGGTTGCTAGGAAAAGGAAAGTGCCAACACTTGTGATATCAGTAGCAGCAGTGGATAAGAAATTATGCACATGACTAGAGAGATATTTGAGTTTAAGGATGGCGAGGCTATTAATGTTTACAATATTTTTGGGAGGTTAAGGTCTATGAGTAGTGCTCAAGAATCAATTCCATAACCTCCCACTCGTGTTCCCTAAATCTCTTTGTTTATTCCTAACCCCACAAGTTCCCCATGAAAATATAATGAGCCTCTACCTCAATCGCATCATAGCATGTGTTCATGGAACTAGGCTCAGAGGGAAGTAAATAGATCTCATCGCATAATCCTTCCCCTTCACCTCCATTAGATTGGGTGGCCTCGGAACTAGGATCATTATCACTAGATGCCTCCACAGGCTCACTTTCATTCTCCTAAAAAAAATATGAAGAAAGAATGAGGAGAAGAAAAAGAGAACTTAAACAATTTAAATTAAGGAATAAAGTAGGAAAAAAGCAAGTAATATGGGGGAAAGAACTTAATCCCAATCCCGGAGGGGTAAGCATGCTACCAGATAGTCTTTGGAGTCCTACCTGGATCACTGTGCTAACCTACCAAATGGAAAGCAATATAATGTTAGTAGAACACTTGCATAGAAAAGGTAAGACTCTAAAAAAGATATTAAAAAAGAAAAAGTAAATCATGAATGACAGTAAAATACTCGAGGAGTGCTCGCCATGGCACTCACATACTGTTCCAAAGATATATGAACACTTGTCTTACTAACTCAAGAACAATGAAATAGTGGAGTGTTAGTGACTTGCGCAGTAAAAGAAAGAATGAAAAGGGAGAAAATGGAAAAGAATTAATAAGGTATGACAATATAATACCTCACTCGCAGAAATGCTCCGAAGCTATTGCACAGTCATTGGAACACTTACCTCACTAACCTGAGAACAATGAAACAGGGGAGTGTTGGTGAGTACTTATGCAGTAAAAGAAAGAATGAAAAAGGGAGAAACAGAAAAGAGTGAATAAGGTATGACAGTACAATATCTCACTAACAGAAATGCTCCCAAGCTATTCCACGGTCATTGGAACACTAGTAGCGCTAACCTAAGAACAAGGAAACAAGGATGTGTTAGCGAGTACTTGTATAATAAAACCAAGTTAAAAGAAAAGATATATTAAAATGAGTACCTAATGAGTCACCTCAACAGTACTTACAGGATGTCCCACAGGCAAAAGGATTTCAAAAACACTAGTCTGAAAATAAAGAAACAAAGAATGAGTCACCAAAATATTTTGCACAATAAAGAAAGAAAGTAGGTTGAAGTACCAAGTATAATAGAATGAATACCTGAGAGGACTCTGATAAGGAGGTGCTCACAGGTAAACTCACAAGAGGGTCCACGGCGGTATGGACCTGCAAGGTGATTACCTAGAAAAAAAAGACAGTTATGATCCAAGATGTTCACAAATAAATATTTTTTTTAGAAGTATAGAAAGCTCAAGAGAAGAGAGTATATACCTCAGATGAAGTGGCGGGTGAACGGCTCGCTTGAGCACCAGCTACAGAAGTGGCTGAAAAGGAGGTGCTCATGCCAGACTAAAACATAGAAAAAATAAGGAATAAATCACAATTCAAGTAAAGTATAGAGCAACAAGCTATTAAAAACTAGAAATAAGAGAACCTAGGTACCTGAACCAAAGAAGGGGAGAGAGGCTCAAATAAACCACAAGGGTTGCTGGAATGCTTGTACCGACCTACCAACAGGAAATATTATTATAAAAACACCAAGTAAGAAAATAACAAGGCTACAGAGCTAAGTACCTGTTTTGAGGAAGGAATATGTGAGACAGCTCCACTCAAAACCACGATGTAAACAGGCTGAGTAGGAAGAGGCTAGACATGTGGTCGGTTGTCCATAGGGAAGAAAACTCTTGGAATAAATATCCTCCTAGAAGGGGATAACCCAGGAATGATCGATCCTATAGGTAGCAGTATTCCCCCACATTGGCCTGTCAATAGATCGAATTTTATCCGAATCCGAATTCAATCCGTTTAAGAAGATATGGATCATGCCTAAAATCTGATTATCCGATGACCTGAATATCCGATTACCCGTTTATTAAATGGAGCGGATTTGGATTCATATACTCTGATCCGTTAATAATTCGATCCGATTATATATATATATATATATATATATATATATATATATATATATATATATACACACACACACACACATTTTTAATTAATATATATTGTATTTAATAATATTTTAAATATATATTATAATAGTTCTTCATTTCATTATCTTTTATTTTTTTGGAACATTTGCAAAATAAATTTATGAAATAAGAGTTGAAAATAAAAATGTTGCAAATCAAGTTTAACATAAACGGATAATCGGATCGGATCTGAATCCGTTTAACATAAACTGGTATGGATTTGGATTTTCTTGATCCGATCTAGTTAATAAACGGATCGGATCTGAATCCGTTTATTAACATAAACGGATATGGATTTGGATTTGCCTGATCCGATCCAAATCCGATCCGTTTACAGGCCTACCCCCACAAGTGGAGGGGCTTCTCGAAGGATAGCCCTACAACATAAAGTTCAAATGTAACAAAGATAGAGTGTTGTTAGTCACAACTAAGAGCCAAAGATATAGACAAAGAAAAAATTATGAAAAAATACCTCTATAGAGATGGTGGTGGAGGACCCAGCTAAAGAATTGCTTGCCAAAAAAGAAGTAGAAGGTGTGGTAGAAGAACTAAGGGATATGATAACCTATCAAATAAGAAAACATATATACATGAGTCTACAGGAATAAGTTTAAAAGTTATAAGTAATAAGACTTGAGATGTTTGGAAAAGATTAATGAATACCTGATAAAGTGGGTAGACATAGGGGAGCCCCTCGTAGAAGTGGGGAACAAGGTGGCGAGCTGCAAAATAAACTAAGATAGGTAAAGAATCCTCAGAAAATGTTAAAAATTGAAAAATAATAAGAAAGATACAAGTTTTGGAGTTTTGCGGACAAACCTCTCTAGGAAAACTTAGAGAGGAGACAAGCATGGAATTTCTCTTAGGGAGGAAAATTTCTCGACAAATTAGGGAAGCAACAGATGAGGGTGTAGCCCTCACCTCCAAGGGGTAACTCATACCCATAATGGAAAATTGACCAAGAGAAAGACAAAAAGAGTTAAAAGTTAGTAAAAGAATGCAAGAATCCAAGCAAACCAAATGAAAAAAAGATAATAGAAACAAATATTATGATAAACTTAAAGTGCCTTGGCGAGGGGCTTTCACATAAAGAAAATTCTCAGTGGTGGGTCTGGTGGTAGATGGAGAGTAAATCATGGTGTCATCATGATCACCATCAGAGACTCTCTAAAGCTAACAATAAAGAACAAGTGTTAAGCGAGTGATTTTAGCTGATGTCAATAATACCAATGTCATTTTAAGAAGAACTATTGTAATTATAGGAAGGAGTGCTTCAATAATCAATAAGTTTCTCTTCTGATGAGCAGGGAAAGGAGCGAGTTGTAACACCCTGTCTAATTAAATATCGGGTGATCATTCCCATACCCAATTAAATTAGAATATACAGTTGGTTCATTCTTAGCATCATTGTCAAAAATATTTTCCTATCACCTAATACTCAATTAAGCTGGTGTTAAAAACTTTCCAATAAAAATTTCATTTTACCATTTCGAACAATTCTACACATTCCATTCCACAACAACAATAAACTGAATAGATATCACAATAGAATTTAAATGCAACTGGAATAAACTTTCCAGAAAATATCTCAATACGTAAATCCCAACAATAGTAAATGTAACACAACAACACGAGTATAAAATCCTGACTCAAGTAGAAAAGAAATAAAAAGATCACTACAGAGTATGAATCAAATAAATGAAGGCATCTAAACAATACTCCATAGCTCCATAGCTCGTCAACCATCGTAATCCTCTATGGAGGGTGTCCCTGCGGCTAGACACCTGATATAGAAGATACAAAAGAGAAAAGAGAATATGCAAGGAAACGGGTCAGAGCCTGATGGTAAAAATAGTTTTGAAAACAGCAAGTGAATAATTGCAATATTTATCACTTATAATATACATGTTAGATTATCGGACTCTCTCTTGAGATTCTCACCTCTCATCTAGAGTGCACACCTAACGTACGTCTAAATCATACTAGTTACTATTCTCCATTCTAACTAGTTCGTAACTGTAGCAACTAATCATAGCCCATACCTATCCCGCATAATTTACATATATCCAATAAGATTCAACATGGATAAGCCTTTTTATTTATTCAACATAATTAAGAATTATCATACTTAATTAATTACATACTATTATCTTTCAATTTTACTTAATTCACACAGAAGATAGATCTAACCAGTATATACATATTCATTCAATTAGTTATATATACATATATATAATACAATACGGCACCCCGAAACACAGCTGCGGTGCATGCATTACTCTGCCATCATGACCTAGTTTAGCTTGTCCCTGTATAGGGGACTATAGGTTCGGTAAAGATTCCTCGAACCACAAATTTCAAATCACAAATAATGGAGGCGAACATAGTCCTAAGCCTTTGGGCTACGCACCCAAATGGTCGTTCTACGCCATTGTTCTCACTAATGATAATCGACATAAGTCTTATGTTCTCGAGCGACAAGTCAAAAATCCCATGGATTCATCAGGATATGACTGCCCTCACGCGCAAACCTCCCGTCGATAGCAAGTAAGCTAGGTATGTCATACACATAAATTATCAATCAATCAAATAGGCATTATCATCTACCTATATAAAATTAGGTACTTGCACTACCTATATCATATTAGGAATTCATCCTATCACAAGTACCCGTCGAATTTATTGAATACTATCCACACTTGTAATCATGATTATCATCATTTATCACTGACATGATATTTTATCCTACCCAAGTACTTGTAACTATATCATCAATATTACCTTTACTTGATATAACGATTATTCTCCTCTAAATCGTAACATAATTATGTAGATATCTCTCACAAAAATTTAATCCTCAAATCCAAATAATTATTCAATGTTAATCCAAGTCCCTCGCTCCTTGTTAACGTACCAAAATTAATAAAATCTCACCATAGGCCAAATTACCATTTTCCAATTATTATTTTTTCCGATAAAGGTACATTCTGCCATAAATATAAAATTACAATTTTGGGGCTTTTATGCTCCGATTTTGAAAAAACTTAAAACTGCAAAGTTGTGCAGAACGTGATTTTATACAAAAAAACGCGTGCACACTGCCAATTTCCTCTTAAAACCGACCTAAAATTATCATATAATGTTCGTCCTTTTCAATAATTTTTTTCATGCGTTTTATCCATTTTCTTTCTCATCAAAACCAACACAAATCAATCCAAAAATTCTCCTAATTAATCTCAATTGATATAGCAAGACATATGATTAAATTATAATAATCAAACAAACTAAAATCATCAAATAGTTTGGACTAAATCCTATTATTCCCAGAATTCTCATAGGTTCTTATTTCTCCAAAAATCATAATAACTTAGACTTCTTCTATCATTTGAAACCCAAAATTCGTGGATTAAATCATTTAAATAGAAAGATATTTATTCTATCTAATTTTCATATCAATAACAAACTCCAAAAACTCTATAGTTCATCCTTAAATCATGTAAGTTCATACTTCTTACTTAACCTATCTAGCATGGATATTGTAAACAATAAAATAAAGCAAGAATTACACTTGCCTTAATTATATAGGTCTGAACCTTTTGTGATGATGGTTTAGAATCCTTTCCTTATTTTCTGGTGACTTTTCAGTGGTGGTGCTGGTGGTAGAAGGTGGTTAATCCCCTTTGGCTTGCCCCAATAGTCTTTCCTCATTCCTAAGCAACCTCTTCTCCTCCCAAGAAACTCTTCACTTTCTCTCACACAAATACCTCTCAAGTGTTTTGTGAGAAAATGAAATGAACCTACGTTCCTCTAATCCATCACCTTTATAATAAGACAAATACCGAAATTACTATTCATCTCCCAAATAAAATGACTAAAATACCCCTTCGGGGTGTCCTTTCATCTCCTAATTGACCCGAGACCCAAATCCAACACCCAAATAGACTTTTCTGACTATTTGACCCTTTCGAATGCAATGGCTCACTCGAAACGACCATAAGGTTGATATAGAATAATGTTTTCTTTTTACTTATTCTAATTAGTCCCGACACGTCCCATACCGCGTCGCGACTAAAGTTTCATAATTACCGTATTAGTAACTCACGGCAGTATAAATAACATCATATTCATATATTACTTTAATATCACTAAGTAATATTCAGAATCATATATTTCAATATCCACAAGTAATATAAAATTCAGATTAATCCAAATTAATTAATTTATAATTAATTCTAACTAATCCCATTAACTTTTAATTCAACTCATTTTAAAAGTTATTAAAATTACGTGGTATTACATACTTCCCCCCTTATAACAGAATTTCATCCCGAAATTCGAAAAAATAAAGCAAAACTAGTAAGGACAACTCTGGGTATTAATCTCACATCTCATGCAATCTCTGCCGTACCTCCCATATAGTACATTACCGAATACCCCATTGATGTTATACACTAAGCCTTACCATTTAGTTTCAACTGTCTCAATAAACTTTACCCAATCCTTCCTATACCATCCTCGTGGAAAATTTTGGAGAGTAGCGGTCCTAAATCATCAAACAACTAAATCCTAAAGTCACAACTTCTACTTTCCTTAACCTCAAGAATACTTACTGTGTCACAATTATGGAAAATACTACAATCCAACCATCCAGGGCGCCCATACACCCAATGTGTGTACATTCCATCATAAAATCTAAATGAATGTGATTCCTCTATAAGGTTGCCCTTAATTAACTGACTACTTATAATATAATCCGTATCACCATGATTTCCACATTCTCATTTGGCGATTCCATTAGCCTCAAATCATGCCACAACTCATAACTCTCTGATTAATATATATACATATAATATTAAAAGTTATAAACACATATCCTAAAGACCCAACTTACTTCGACTCAAAACGTTCATTAGTTCCATATGTGGGGTGTCTCGCAGAGAAAAATCCAAATAAGGAACCCCCCCCCCCACCCCACCGATACACTACTACCTAAAGTAGTCGGTCATCGAAACTCCTCAGGTCCTTAGTCTATAGTATATAAATTTCCCAACGGGTTTTGTTTATTTATATATAAGTCTACTTATTCACTCTCTTGCCAAAGATAATACGCTGACTATACCATCAATCTTGGCCTCATATACAACAAGTCAATCCATACTGATAATCTTCTTATACGAGGACATGTCTAAAACAAATAAATCCCTAAAATCTTTGTGTCTATAGTCTCATAGAAATGCAACAATCCTAATGATATGGCTCTACATCAAGGAACGCTAAGCTGAAAGCATAATAAGACGTACAAACCCTAAAGGACACTAGAACCTGATGCTCTGATACCACCTGTAACACCCCGCCTAATTAAATACCGGGTGATCAGTCCGATACCCAAGTAAATCAGAATATACAGTTGGTTCATTCTTAGCATCACTGACGAAAATATTTTCCTATCACCTAATACTCATTTAAGTTGGTGTTAAAAACTTCCCAATAAAAATTTCATTTTACCATTTCGAACAATTTTACACATTCCATTCCACAACAACAATAAACTAAATAGATATCACAATAGAATTTAAATGCAACTGGAATAAACTTTCCAGAAAATATCTCAATACATAAATCCCAACAATAGTAAATGTAACACAGCGACACGAGTATAATATCCTAAATCAAGTAGAAAAGAAATAGCTGAAAGCCTATGGGGTGACATGCCCTAAATGAAAGATCACTAAAGAGTATGAATCAAATAAATGAAGGCGTCTAAACAATACTCCATAGCTCCATATCTCGTCAACCATCATAATCCTCTATGGCACCTGATATAGAAGATACAAGAGAGAAAAGAGAATATGAAACGAAACGGGTCAGAGCCCGATGGTAAAAATAGTTTTGAAAACAGCAAGTGAATAATCGCAATATTTATCACTTATAATATACATGTTAGATTATAGGACTCTCTCTTGAGATTCTCACCTCTCATCTAGAGTGCACACCTAACGTACCACTAAATCATACTAGTTACTATTCTCTATTCTAACTAGTTTGTAACTGTATCAACTAATCATAGCCAATATATATCCCGCATAATTTACATATATCCAATAAGATTCAACATGGATAAGCCTTTTTATTTATTCAACATAATTAAGCATTATCATACTTAATTAATTACATACTATTATCTTTCAATTTTACTTAATTCACACAGAAGATAGATCTAACTAGTATATACATATTCCTTCAATTCATTATATATACATATATATAATACAATACGGCACCCCGAGAGATAATTGCGGTGCATGCATTACCCTGCTATCATGTTCCAGTATCTCTTGCCGCCTTATAGGGGACTATAGGTTCGATAAAGATTCCTCGAACCACAAATATCAAATCACAAATAATGGAGGCGAACATAGTCCTAAGCCTTTGGGCTACGCACACAAATGATCATTATATACCATTGTTCTCACTAATGGTAATCGATCTAAGTCCTATGTTCTCGAGCGACAAGTCAAAAATCACAGGGATTCATCAGGATATGACTGCGCTCACGCGTAAACCTCTCGTCGATAGCAAGTAAGCTAGGTATGTCATTCACATAAACTATCAATCAATCAAATAGGCATTTGTAATACCCCGTAATTCTGAATATTCTATTTAATTAAATTAGAGAATTAAATGAGAAAATACGGCTTAATTTAAATTACGTAAGAGAAGTAATTTAATGAGACTTATTAAAAAAATTGTAATTATGGAATATTAATCGAAAGATAGATACCGATTTATATTGCCTCATTATATTTACTTAGCGCGAGTGGTAAATAGTTACCTAACGCATGTAGACCGTGTTGGGGTGAGAACGAGTAATATTTTTAAGCGACTCAAATGATAATTTAGAGGTCACAGATGAGTCTGGAAGGGCCAAATTAGTCAAAATAGTATACCCGGGGGTACTAGTTGAGTCTCGGTGTAATTTTCGACCAAACCGAGACCGTTCGGGGGCGTTTTGGTCTATTAACATGAGAGGGTATGGAGACCTACGAATTTGAGAGCTTTTTATCAGCCGTATGAAAGAGGGGTTAGGGTTAGAACACCCATGAAAACACCAATACCATTAGAGAGAAGAGAGACACAATTTTCTAAGGCAAAAGAAAGAGGTGGGAAGGATTCAAATGAGATTTTCACTATCAACTTATTGGGGAAGAAGGATTGAAGGATGAAGATCATCAATCATCAACAACAACCACGAAATCAGACCCTACTGATCATAAGGCAAGTTGTTTATTGCAAAAAAATCATAAAATTATAATACCCATGTGTAGGTTTTTTGAGTAGTTTTGTTAAATCAAAATCTTGATAGGAGAATAATGAGATTTATATATGTTGGGATAGGAATCGTATGTAAAATGATTTAACATATGTAGAGGATTAATAATCAGAGTAGGCTTGATGATTATTTCAGAATAAATCTGGGTTTGAATGAATATATGGGAAGAACACCATAACTAGGGTTTTTAAGAAATTATGGGTTTAATTCAATATTTCTTTAAATGAATTGAGGTTTTGATGTATTTGAGATGTTAGAAATTGTCCTAGTATATGTGGAAATACATTAGGATCATTGGGTCAAAGTTTGGTGGACTATAATGGAGTTTGGAGATTTGTTAATGCAGGAAGAGGTTAACAAAGAAGACGAACTGCGTCTGTCCGTGTTCGATCGATCGACCTCGTCGATCGATCGAACCCAGTAGTCGATCGATCGACGTAAGCTATTTTTTTTTGAATTTTCTGCGTTTAAGGTTTCTTTAATTTTTGGGAATGAATGGGTATCCTAGGTTTTATAATATACTCATGGGAGTGAGAATAAAACCAGTAGGTATATTGTTGAGGTCCGATAAGGCCATTGGGTGTAGGTCTTTGATTATGGACCGACGAAAATAATCCAATTTAGTAGAGTATCGGGGAATTCGGAATTGAGTTACGAGGTGAGGTAAATTCAATTTAAGTAATGGACCAGTAGGGTAAGTAATAACTACTGAAATTATATGTGAGGGGTAACTAGGACCCTTAGAGTTGTGTGAATACTCAAATAAATGCGATTAATGAGATAAATCGTAAAGAGAATATTGTACGGTAAATATAAGCGATTAAAATATTACGTACGTATATAATTAATAGGCCGGGCGTGTACCTATAGAATTATATGATCTTTTAGGTCGAGAGATTTATACCTAAAGTAACTATGTTAGGGTCGATGTGATATTCCGAACTAACATAGGGTTATTATATGTTTGGGGTCGATGTAAAATGCCGAACCAAACCTTTGAACTGGTGGCATGATGAAAGAGTCCGAGCCAGGATTTGTGTATATATATAATTGGGGTCGATGTATCATTTCGAACCAATTCTACCTTGGGGTCGATGTATCATTCTGAACCAATTCTACCTTGGGGTCGATGAATCATTCCGAACTAAGAGTCCTTTACGTGTGTAAAAAGGGCAATATAGTAATTACTGATATTTAGTATATATTGTGTGTGAAATATATACTTAATGATATTCTACTTCTGTGTATTAGTAGATTGACATATATTATGTATTTCAAGATACATACTAAACGGCTAAGTAAAGTGGTGAAACTTAATTACGAAATGTAATGTTAGATAGAGAATATCTACTTAGTAATTTAAGTAGTGAAACTAAATTACAAAAGTTGGAAGATAGAAATTGGGATAATCGTAGGAATTTAGTAGTGAAACTAAATGAGAAGTTTTGAAACATAACATCGATGAAATGTTACTCGAGCATTAATTAACCTTCGTGAGATGTTAATGAAATAGATGTATTGTGTGGGCGATACGAGAACTTAAGTATAGATAAGTTCAGATGATTACTTAGTCCTAGTTAGCTTGGGAGATATGGCTAGGTAGGCTAAGTGTAGAACTTTAGGAGTGCACAAAAGATGAGGGGTTAGTAAACTCAAGAGAGTGTACGAGAACCTAACATGTGTAATCATTAATCGCATTTTACATTGTGATAAACGCTTGTTAAATATTTTCAAAATGTTTTGAATGTTAACTCTTGCTATAAAAGATTTTCAAAACCTTTTAGGTGTCCAGCCACAGGGACGCCATGTATGATGATTTCCTTCCAGGGACTCGAAGCTATAGCACAGTGGATGCTTACAGGATTTTGATTAGACGATATCTCTCATTCAGATCTAGTGCAGGATCTCACACCATTCTTTGTATGGACTTGTGGTCCGACATCAGTCTTAGATGTTTAGTTTCAGACTAATGGTTGTATAATATTATTTTGGAATTTTAGCCGATGATTTATTCGGTATTACTCTGATTCTTTTGTACTTACACTTTGTTGGTTGAGTTATAGTACATGGTTATTTTATTCTTTATTTCGCATAGTTGATTTATCTGTTTTAAGAAAGATAAAATTTGGCACCGGTCTAATTTTACTTAGGGGATTAGTAATTAAAAAGTTTTCGACAGTGATGCTAAGAATGAACCATTTGAGAAACCTGTTTTAATTTAATAAAGGCCTGATCACCCGATGTTTAATTAGGTGGGGTGTCAGAGATGGTATCAGAGCATCAGGTTCTAGTGTCCATGGGATCTGTACGGCTTACTACGTTTTCAGCGTATTGTTTGATTTATATAGAGCCCTATCTTAGGATTGTTGTACTCCTTTAAATACGTAGTTTATGTTCTCCTGATATTTAGTACATGTAGTTTTATATATACGAGTTCGATTGGGCATGGTACGTCGAACATGGCGGTAGAACTAGCATTGGCGTTGGAAGGACTCCAGGAGGGAGGAGCTCAGCATGAAGCCTGGAGTGTTCAAAGATGGTAATCATAGGAGAGATGACCGTTGTCGAGGTAACTCCTAATATGTAATGGAAGTAGATGCTACAAGGGTTGTTGAGGCATAGCAAGCATTTTCCAAGTGTCGCGACGGCAAGGGGGGATGCTAATCTAGACCCGCCCAACGCAGCTATAGTGGGAGGAGGTCTGAAGAAATTTTTTTGATGAGAACGAGCCATAAAATGTGATAAAATGGCGACTGTGCATGGTAACCAATGGAAGTAGAATGTGCAGAGGTTTTGGCATTTAGGGATAGAGTAGAAATACCCAGAAGTGAAAATTTGAGTAAAATTTTTTTGAGGCAATGTGGCGGGGATACCAGTAACCACATTCGGACCGAGGGTCCGTATAAAAATAGAGGGACCTTACATATAGTTTAACCATAAAGTTCTCCAATGGTGATTCAGAAGTGAGGTGAATGGAAATATCTGAACCCATCACGTGAAAGCCTGGTAGAGGCCAACCGTGAGAAAGAAATATATTTGTTGAAGTGAACTTATACCAATGAGATAAGTATAAAGGAAAAAGATCCCTTGAGAGAATAAAATCTCGAGTTGTCGTTCGCAAATTTGGTAAAAAAACTCTTCTTGGATGACTTATGTATATGAAGGCAGTATGATGCTTCGTATAAGGTTGAGGTAAATGCTCCTAGGTGGTTGGAGCTAAGAGAGTTTAAGTATTTAGTCAAATAGTAAGACTGAATGTAATGGGGCTTATGCAAGCCATAAGTGGAAACCCACTAGGGGATTTAATGATTTGATTCTAGGTCGGGACTGTTAAGTCCCATAGTGCGTTCCTCTTGGTCAGCAGAACTAAAGGAACCAGGATGGTAGTGTTCAAAATCGAGGCTACCAAGTCCGAGAGGAGAGATACCTAAACCTGTCAGTGTGGCCTGGAGTAAGGGGATTTTTGAAAAGATGTCTAATGTGGGTCGTAAGGCCACGCATTTTATTTTTTTAGCTTGAAGTTATTTCAGGAAATAATATCTCCGATAAGTTTTACATTCCAGAAAGGACAAGCGTGTTATGTCCGGAAACTATCTAAACCACCAGAGCGATGGACAAGGAAGTATATGAGTTTTAGCCTCGAGTGAATGGGGTATATGACGCTGCCTCACCTGAGAGAAGGTCGAGTTGTCATTATTCATCAATATGTGGGAGACTTCATAGATTATGGATGTCTCATAGTAATTGATTCCGGTGTGTAGGAACCTAAATGATGTGAGTCAAGGTATGTCGTATGACCACTGAGCAGAGAGATCGAGCTCGCTATTGTAATTAGTGCTAAGGACTTAGTGATAGTATAAGCGCAGTGCCACTTGACTCCTTTAGAAATATTGGAGTATGGTTGCACATATGGTCGAGGAATGGAATTAGAGTATCTCGACGATGTGTTGTTACGGCAATGCTCAGTAAGAATGCATGGGGGAGAAGTCCCTTGTTTAAATTCGGTTGCGAAAGGGGATACGACTGAAATTTTAATGCACGTCAGGAGAAGAGATGTTGTTAGATGCTAGGGCATTAGTGGAGCCGGTAATGTTGTGGAGAAACACTGAAAGGCTTACTTCACCACGAAGAGATAAGTAGGACTTTGTGGGAAAGGATTTAAATTTTTTGGTCTATAGGGGATTGAGAATACCCGCAAGATTGTAGTCACATCCTGTAGACTAGGCTAGAGTTGAGGAAAAGCATGTTACGGGTGTGACATTTGTAATGTTTTTGCAAATGTGCACGGAGAAAAGGGTGTGTGGGTGACCTAGTCAATTGGCTTTCTTAGACATCCGAGATAGAGGGATGCGGAAAATTATTTTTAAGTACGTCGATGGGGAAGTTATGAGGCAAGTCGTATCGACGAAATGGATTGAACGACGTGAGAGATAGACGATGATCCAAGCTTATGTGATGAGAGAGCCAGCACACCCTATGCGATAAGAATCAGTGGGAAGACTTTCAAAGGTTATCTCTTGATATGGGAGACCTAACTATTGTGAAGAAGTAACGCAAGGTGCTACTTGACTGAGTATTGAGAGTGACTTACACGTTACTAAATTGTTGATTCTTATAAAGTAACCAACTCCAAAAGTGCGCCAATTACGAAGAGTGCACGGATTATAAAGTATAATATACCCGGAGAGAAAGGGGAATAGAGTACCACTTGAGGAAAGATGATGTAAGTGGGAAGCGGTGTTGAGGAAGATACATAGTGAGACTGTCTCCAGATGCACCACTAGTTGATAGAGAAAGATAGACTCTAAATGAGCAACCGGAATGTGGTAGTGAACTTACGTTTCCAATGACGAAAGGAGGAGACAGACTCATAAAATATGATGGGTTGTGAACATCATAATTAAGCCAACATTTCATTGGGGTAGCGGAATGAGGTGACCGGGATGGATTAGTATGTAGTTAAAAAGGAAGAGTGCACAAGTGCACGGTGCCGCTCTACATGATTGTGAATCGGGATGAAATCCTAAAATTCCACCCTGTGAGTAATGGTCAGGGAGGAATAGATATAAAGTTTTATTTTGAGTATGTTGTGTTGCCTACGACTAAATGTTAGTGAGAAAGGATGATAATACGCCTTACGATAGTGGAATTTTGGAGAAGCCCACTGATCAATTCATAGAATGAATGTATACTTATATGAGCATATTTGTAGGTAGTGTGAGAGTTCCTATATGGACTGTACATAAGGTTTAGGTTCTTGGATACATATTAAGAACTTATGTGTACTTTGAGGTGTGGTTCGAGGAGACATTTTGAACTTTTAGTCCTTAACGTGTGATATGAGGACATTCTATTGGGGTATGACATTTTACAATATAAGAAGTGTGAAATATATGGCTCACAAATTGTCTACTCATGGGCGATGAGATATAGATACTTATATTGTGCTCGAAGTGTGATTCCGAGACAATATAACCAATCACTATTGGTGATCGAGGTGGGATTCCGAGCCAATAACCCCAAAATTGATATAAAGGGGGGTGATTATAAAATAAATGTTGATAGTATATGCTATGTGTAATATATATATATAAATATATATACCTTACGATTTCCTGCTTATGTGCGATAATAATTATGCTTAAATTCTGTATTGGGGTCGATGATGTTCCGGACCAATACGTGAAGGATCGATTTGGGGTCGATGATTTTTCTGAACCAAATCGATGATAAATTTGGTATCGACGGAAGGTCTGAACCAAAACATGCATTACATTTACCTTGGGGTCGAGGGATTTCCGGACCAAGGTAAATGATAGGATTATTGGGGTCGATGATTTTGCCGGACCAATTTCCGTTATAGTATATATTGTGTGTGAAATATATACCTTATAATATTCTACTTATGAGTGATAGCATACACATAGATGTTATATATAGAGATATACATCAAGAGGGTAAATTAAGTAGGGGGAAACTTAATTTCAAGAGTTAACGTTTGATTGGGAAAAATTTATGGAGAAATTAAGTAGTGAGAGTTAATTATGATATATGCGGCATGGATAACATGCGATAAGCGTTTATAATAAAGCAGCCGTTAGGATGATATGATTTGATTTTGGGTGTTAGAGGATGCAGTGATGTTTAAGGTCCTCAGTCTTAATACCAGCCTTATCCTAATTTCGAGGACGAAATTCCTTTGTAAGGGGGGAAGTATGTAATACCCCGTAATTCTGAACATTCTATTTAATTAAATTGGAGAATTAAACGAGAAAATACGGCTTAATTCAAATTATGTAAGAGAAGTAATTTGATGAGATTTATTTAAAAAAAATTGTAATTATGGAATATTAATCGAAAGATAGATACCGGTTTATATTGCCTCATTATATTTACTTAGCGCGGGTGGTAAATAGTTACTTAACGCACGTAGACCGTGTTGGGGTGAGAACGAGTAATATCTTTAAGTGGCTCAAATGATAATTTAGAGGTCGTAGATGAATCCGGAATGGACAAATTAGTCAAAATAGTATACCCGGGGGTACTAGTTGAGTCTCGGAGTAATTTTGGACCAAATCGAGACCATTCGGGGGCGTTTTGGTCTTTTAACATGAGAGGGTATGGAGACTTGCGAATATGAGAGATTTTTATCAGCCGTATGAAAGAGGGGTTAGGGTTAGAACACCCATGGCAACACCAATACCATTAGAGAGAAGAGAGACACAATTTTCTAAGGCAAAAGAAAGAAGTGGGAAGGATTCAAAGGAGATTTTCACTATCAACTTCTTGGGGAAGAAGGATTGAAGGATGAACATCATCAATCATCAACAACAACCATGAAATCAGACCCTACTGATCATAAGGCAAGTTGTTTATTGCAAAAAAATTAGAAAGTTATAATACCCATGTGTAGGGTTTTTGAGTAGTTTTGTTAAATCAAAATCTTGATAGGAGAATAATGAGATTTATACATGTTGGGATAGAAATCGCATGTAGAATGATTTAACATATGTAGAGGATTAATAATCAGAGTAGACTTGATGATTATTTTGGAATAAAATCTGGGTTTATATGAATATATGGGAAGAACACCATAACTAGGGTTTTTAAGAAATTCTGTGTTTAATTCAATATTTCTTTAAATGAACTGAGGTTTTGATGTATTTGAGACGTTAGAAATTGTTCTAGTATATGTGAAAACACATTAGGATCATTGGGTCGAGGTTTGGTGGACTATAATGGAGTTTGGAGATTTGTTAATGGAGGCAGTGGTTAACGAAGAAGACGAACTGCGTATGTCCCTGTTCGATCGATCGAACCCAGTAGTCGATCGATCGACGTAAGCTATTTTTTTTTCAAATTTTCCGCGTTTAAGGTTTATTTGATTTCTGGGAATGAATGGGTATCCTAGGATTTATAATATTTTTATGGGAGTGAGAATAAGACCATTAGGTATATTGTTGAGGTCCGATAAGGCCAATGGATGTAGGGCTTGGATTATGGACCGACGAAAATAATCCAATTTAGTAGAGTATCGGGGAATTCAGAATTGAGTTACGAGGTGAGGTAAATTCAATTTAAGTAATGGACCAGTATAGTAAGTAATAACTACTGAAATTATATGTGAGGGGTAACTAGGACCCTTAGAGTTGTGTAAATACTCAAATAAATGCGATTAATGAGATAAATCGTAAAGTAAATATTGTACGGTAAATATAAGAGATTAAAATATTACGTACGTATATAATTAATATGTCCGGCGTGTACCTACTGAATTATATGATCTTTTAGGTCGAGAGATTTATACCTAAAGTAACTATGTTAGGGTCGATGTGATATTCCGAACTAACATAAGGTTATTATATGTTTGGGGTCGATGTAAAATGTCGAACCAAACCTTTGAACTGTTGGCGTGATGAAAGAGTTCGAGCCAGGATTTGTGTATATAAATAATTGGGGTCGATGTATCATTCCAAACCAATTCTAACTTGGGGTCGATGAATCATTCCGAACCAAGAGTCCTTTACGTGTGTATATAAATAATTGGGGTTGATGTATCATTCCAAACCAATTCTTACTTGGGGTGGATGAATCATTCCAAACTAAGAGTCCTTTACGTATGTAAAAAGGGCAATATAGTAATTACTGATATTTAGTATATATTTTGTGTGAAATATATAATTGATGATATTCTACTTCTGTGTATTAGTAGATTGACATATATTATGTATTTGAAGATACATACTGAAAGGGTAAGTTAAGTAGTGAAACTTAATTACGAAACGTAATGTTAGATAGAGAATATCTACTTAGTAATTTAAGTAGTGAAACTAAATTACAAAAGTTGGAAGATAGAAATTGTGATAATCGTAGGAATTTAGTAGTGAAACTAAATGAGAAGTTTTGAAACATAACATCGATGAAATGTTACTCGAGTATTAATTAACCTCCGCGAGATGTTAATGAAATAGATGTACTATGTGGGCGATACGAGAACTTAAGTATAGATAAGTTCAGATGATTACTTAGTCCTAGTTAGCTTGGGAGATATGGCTAGGTAGGCTAAGTGTAGAACGTTAGGAGTGCACAAAAGATGAGGGCTGAGTAAACTCAAGACAGTGTACGAGAACCTAACATGTGTAATCAATAATTGCATTTTACATTGTGATAAACGCTTGTTAAATATTTTCAAAATGTTTTGAGTGCTAACTCTTGCTATAAAATATTTTCAAAACCTTTTAGGTGTCCAGCCATAGGGACGCCATGTATGATGATTTCCTTCCAGGGACTCGAAGCTGTAGCACAGTGGATGCTTACAAGATATTTGTTAGACGATATCTCTCATTCAGATCTAGTGCAGGATCTCACACCATTCTTTGTATGGACTTGTGGCCCGGCATCAGTCTCAGATGTTTAGTTTCAGACTAGTGGTTGTTCTAAAATTATTTTGGAATTTTAGCCGATGCTTTATTCGGTATTACTCTGATTCTTTTGTACTTACACTTTGTTGGTTGAGTTATAGTACATGGTTATTTTATTCTTTGTTCCTCATGGTTGATTTATCTGTTTTAAGAAAGATAAAATTTGGCACCGGTCTAAAATTACTTAGGGGATTAGTAATTAAAAAGTTTTCGACAGTGATGCTAAGAATGAACCATTTGAGAAACCTGTTTTAATTTAATAAAGGCCTGATCACCCGATGTTTAATTAGGCGGGGTGTCACAGCATTATCATCTACCTATATAAAATTAAGTGCTTACATTACCTATATCATATTAGGATTTCATCCTATCACAAGTACCCGTCGTATTTATTCAATACTATCCACACTTGTAATCATGATTATCATCATTTTTTTTGTAGTTATCACTCACATAATATTTTATCCGACCCAAGTACCCGTAAATATATCTTCAATATTACCCTTACTTGATATAACGATTATTCTCCTCTAAATCGTAATATACTTATATAGATATCTCTCACAAAACTTTAATCCTCAAATCCAAATAATTTTTCAACATTAAATCAAGTCCCTCACTCCTTGTTAACGTACCAAAATTAATAAAATCTCACTATAGACCAAACTACCATTTTCCAATTATTATTTTTTTTCCCGATAAAGGTGCATTCTGCGAGAAACATAAAATTACAATTTTGAGGCTTTTCTGCTCCGATTTTGGAAACACTTAAAACTGCAAAGTTGTGCAAAACGTGATTTTATATAAATACTCACTTGCACACTGCCAATTTCCTCATAAAACCGTCCTAAAATTATCATATAATGTTCGTCCTTTTCAATAATTTTTTTCATGCATTTCATCCATTTTATTTCTCATCAAAACCAACACAAATCAATCCAAAACTTCTCCTAATTAATCTCAATTGATATAGCAAGATATATGATCAGATTCTAATAATCAAACAAACTAAAATCTCAAATAGTTTGGATTAAATCCTATTATTCCCCAAATCTCATAGGTTCTTATTTCTCCAAAAATCATAATAAGGCAGACTTCTTCTATCATTTGAAACACAGAATTCGTGGATTAAATAATTTATACAGAAAGACATTTATTCTATGTAATTTTCACATCAAGAACAAATTCCAAAAACTCTATAGTTCATCCTTAAATCATGTAAGTTCATACTTCTTACTTAACCTATCTAGCATGGATATTATAAGCAATAAAATAAAGCAAGAATTACACTTGCCTTAATTATGTAGGTTTGAACCTTTGGTGATGATGGTTTAGAATCCTTTTCTTATTTTCCGATGACTTTTCGGTGGTGGTGTTAATCCCCTTTGGCTTCCCCCAAAAGTCTTTCCTCATCCCTAAGCAACCTCTTCTCCTCCCAAGAAACTCTTCACTTTCTCTCACACTAATACCTCTCAAGTGTTTTGTGATCAAATGAAATGAACCTACGTTCCTCTAATCCACCACATTTATAATAAGAGAAATCTCGAAATTACAATTCATCTCCCAAATAAAATGACTAAAATGCCCCTTCGAGGTGTCCTTTCATCTCCTATTTGACTCGAGACCCAAATCCAACACCCGAATAGAATTTTCTGACTATTTTGACCCTTCCGGATGCAACGGCGCACTCAAAACGACCATTAGGTTGCTATAAAATAATGTTTCCTTTTTATTTATTTAAATTAATCCCGACACGTCCCATACCGCATCGCGACAAAAGTTTCGTAATTACCGTATTAGTAACTCACAGCAGTATAAATAACATCATATTCATATATTACTTAAATATCCCTAACTAATATTCCGAATCATATATTTCAATATCCACAAGTAATATAAAATCCGAATTAACCCCAATTAAATAATTTATAATTAATTCCAAATAATCCCATTAACTTTTAATTCAACTCATTTCAAAAGTCATTAAAATTAAGGGGTATTACACAAGGATTCATAACCCCATGACTTATAATTTTACTAAGTAAAAAGGAAGTCACTAGAGTGAATTTTATGAGAGGACGGGTTGAGGAAATTAAAGGCTGGGAATGAGAAATGCTAAGGGCCTCATAGCCCTGCTCACAGACTGTTTGGAAGGTCTCTTCAATCCTTAAAGTGTTAATGCTTGACTCTTAGTCTGGCATAATAGAGGGGCTAGTGGGATCAACTTCCATCTTCCTTTGCTTAGCTGCTCTAGTCCTCACAGGTGAATTAGGAGAAGCAGCCAATTCTATTTGGGCAGGGACAAATTTTAACACACTAGTGTCTCCTTTTGGAAGTGGCCTTAGACTTGGGCTTATTTTTTACCTTACTCTCTGCTGAGCCTTGGGCTCAGGATGTTTGGCATAAATAGACTCCTCGTGTAAGGGCTTCACTAGAATGGGGGTGACTTACCCGAGGGGTCTTCTCATTAGTGATGTGATACTAAATCTCCTTTTGGGTCCTCTTGGCTAGATACTTATCATTAGTAGGAATATGAGTGAAGATAGACTCGTGAGTAACATCCTTGATATAGTTTTTGACTAACATGATTTGGCATTGCCACAAACCAAACCACAAACTAGTGAATGAGGGAATGTAATCATGAGGGGGTATAAAGAAATTACCAAAATAGTCAGTCCTATTAAGCATCCCCTCGAAAGAGAAGTTGGAGTATGATTCTAGGTATAAATATGTTGGCAAGAGGTTGGAGGGATAGTTTGGGATAAAAATCCCCTGATCATAACCAAATTTCCTTCTCACACATTCTGAGTGATAGAATTCCCACTCCTTGGCCAAACTCTGTTAGTGATGGAAGAATACAAGGTAAAACCATTACCATAACAGATATGAGGGGGCAATTTGGTTCTCTTTCCACATCAGCAAGGCGAAGAAAATTACTAGGAGAAGTTGAGAAGTAACCACAAGAAAAGACACCACCCACTCGTTTGGAGTAAGGGCAAAATGAAAATTAAATAATGTTGTCAATGAGCTGAACCAAGGATTTTTTGGGAGACTTCTTGTGCCACCTCGCAATGCAAGTGGATTGGTTGTGAAATGAGCGAGGTTCCGAGGCAAAGTTAGGGAACCTCTCGAACATGAATCCCATTCGAATGAACGAATTGACAATGTTGGTCACATCAAAGGGACCCTGTGAATGTTCCACGTCCACATGGGAATGATCAAACTAGGTATACATGGATCCCAAAGTAAGAGTTGTGAGGGGTACATTCCTCCCACGAGCAAGTCTAACAGCAAGGCAAAATAGAAATTCATGAGGGGAGTCATTTGTCCCACCTTAAAAAAGAAATCTACTAAGGAAAGTTACAAAAAATGCAACCAAGTAAGTAGTGGAGTTGATCTTGGTCCCATCCTGGCTTTGGGGTGCACTGCTCGAACTCCCCTTTTTTGGAGTTGGCTCAAAGACTCTAAGCTAATATCACTTCCACTTAGCAAAGGAGTGATTAATGGCCCCAGTCATGTTGATCGCAACGTAGCGAGGACACTATAATAAAGCCTATTGAAGCTCCTCGCACATGGACCACTCAACATCATCCTCATAACCATCAGTAAATACATGACTTCCCAATAGCGCAATACCTGTTAACTTAAAAATATCTTCAAGAGTGATGAAAAATTCACCTAGGTAGTAACAAAGGTATGGTAGTTAGCATTCAAACGAGAGGCCAGGAGATTCAAACTGTTGGTGTGTTTATCAATGGTACAAATCTTTAAACTTATGAGAATTCTAGTCAGACCAAGTTGCTCGACAATAGCCTTGTGTGCAGTCACAATCATGATATAGTCTACCTAAAGGTCCCAGACATCTGGGGGACCACCGCAAACATCAATATATATATTGGAAAAGGGTAATTCAACTCTATCCACTCCCATGCGTAGAATACTATCAGCTAGTATTATGGGAGTATCTGTAGATTCAACAAAGCCCAGAAGTGACTGCTCGTTGATCTTCTCAATAAATTCAGCCTCAAATCTCTTGAGTGAAGGCATAAAAGTGTCCTTATCACTAAAGTAAGGGGCAAGATGGTAAATGGTAAAATCTCTATTTGAATGGCTCTCGAGATCCTCTTTTTAAACCTTAGTCAATGTAGTGGCACCACCACTAGAAGGAATAGTGCCACCAGACCCAGTAGTGGTGGTGGTGGTTGAAAAAACCATGGAGAAAGCTACGGTGTTGGCTCCAGTGGCTGTGATGGTGGAGATTATGACCTAAATCAATAAAGAGCCCATGAAAATCTCATTAACGAAGGGGTAAATGATAGTAGACACCTCAGAAAAGTAGTGAAGATTTAAAGAAATAAACAAATGGACAAAGTAGGGAAGTTAGGGATGAAAAATCATGTCTCTCTCTAAACTCTAGAAAATAAGAAGGAAAATGAAAGGCAGAGTTTGATTTTTTGTAAATATGTATTTATAACTTGAAAGGGGCGCATGCCTGATGACTTAAGAAATAATAAAAATGATTACCCATATTATGAAATGACTATTCCCAAATAGGCACGTGTCTCCTCGAGACACTAAAAGGTGCATTAGTATGGCGACCATGTCAGGGAAATTAAATGACCAACAAAAGCAATGATTTGACTTAAAAAAAGACTCTTCGAATCCCCAAAAGATAATGATTTTTTTTCGTTCAATACTTTTCATTTTAACCAACACAAAAAAAATTTCACAAGGGTCTAATGTATAGGGGCACCCGCTGAATATCCCACAAATAAGCCCAATAGTGGGAGGGGGTGCCAGATGAGTCGGTGCAAGGCCAGAAGAGGGGGCTGCCGCATGAACTAGCCCAAAGCAGTCTCAACTAAATGATCCCAATAATGCGAGGGGATGCCATTCGAGTGGCCCCAAATACAAACAAGCCAAAATGACCATTTTTATGAGAGGGACCACAACGAGCGGGTTCGAGACTTAAGAGATCCAAATTGGAATATTTGGCGATCAGGTGCCACAACAAGTGGACCTAAGACTAAAAAAGACAAAAGTGAGCCAAAACAAATCACTTGGAGAGAGGGTGCCATAGCAAGTGTACCCCAAACCAAAAAGGAGACAACGGATCAAATATTTCTCAAGGCCGATGAGGGGGTGCTCAACGAGCAACCCCAAGACAATAACGAAAGTATAAGAGAAGACTCGCGAGATTAACAGGATGCTATGAAAATCGTCAAGTAATTATAAACTTGTTTATATATTGGAATAATTACTAACATTGTTACTTTCTTACATGGGTTGCCTTGATCGAACAAGCAGGGCTTGAGTAGGCCAGTTGGAATCTCTAGGGAGTTTTGGTTTGGTGGCTGAGCGACAAGTTTTGTTGGGAAAACTAAGGCCCAACCACTTCAATACCTTAGTGAAGAGAGAATACTAATATGAGGGATCTAAGAGGTCACTCGCTCATTTACTCAGTCCACACTTAGTCAAATGGGTGAGTAGCCGAGGTGCTACTCACCAAGTATTTTCAAACTTGTTATTAGCGCAAACTTTTAAAAGATTTTTCACCAGATATTTACCAAATGATTTTTTGGCACTATGCCCAACATTTTTTATTTTTGTTTGAATTTGGGTTGTGCAAGATGTCGTTTTTCAGAGTGACAGGCGACCGACAGTAAAATAGGACAAAAAGTACATTTCAAATATTGTCTCAAAGGAATATCCTTTCAGTGTGCACATGTCAGATCAACTCTAATAATTTCCTATAAATAGAGCCCTTGGGTAAGGTCATATTATACAACACAAGTTGGTTGTTAATCAATCAAAATATCACTAAAAAATATTATCTCCCCATCTCTCTCCTCGGTATTTGAAGTGCTTATCTCTTCACTCCCAAGAACCATCACTTCCAAGTAATCCCTTTTCTTCGTTATTTTTGTTGTTGAAAAATTATAGCTAATCATTGTCTTCTCAAATAGCAATTACAAAAAGTCCTTTATTACCAGAAATAGATAGTTTTATCTTCCAGCTACTCTTGAGACGTTAAACACCTTGAAGACAGCTTCTAATGGAGTGGGACATGCCTAAAAAAATCTAGATATGCATAGGCTCCAGTACAACTACCTCTTACATCTATTGCAAGTAACTAATCACTACAAGAGACTAAATCATGTTCATAGATAAAAAAAGCTCTTATTCAAAATTTTCCAATCGCACACTAGCAAACTCATCAAGATACCAACATGCCAAAATATGTCAAGAAAATATAATAAATATGAATATGTGAATATAACATTATGAATAGGAACATCATATTTATTTAACATAGCAAATCCTCAAATTTACAAGTCATCTCAATAAACGTGATATAGTAACAAATAACTCTAGCGACCTAATATGCTTTGATTACTAAACTCCCCCATCTACAAACTTCTCTCCCTTTTGGTTATGGAAAAAGGAAAACGAAAGAACAAAGCACATATTACGATCAAGTGCTCAACGCATTTTTAAGAGAGTAAAACACGCTAATAAAACAAACAAATATAGAAGAACCATATAATGAGTGAATAACTAAAATGTTAGTTTAGGCAACATATAACCATGAGAGTAATAGGCCAAAGATCAACAATTTAGACTACACATGGGAAGATAAAATATATCAAGATATAACCAATGATAGTGATAAGCATTCAAAAGTCACGAGTTTACAAGGATTATAATGAGTATGATCAATATAACCAAATATCCAAATAACTCTAAACAAAGAAATAAAACATAATACATCATTTCTTCTTCCTCTTAGACATCTCAAAAACACACAAATCAATAACATCATTACTAGAGTCATACAAGGCATCCCTAATAGTTTGCGTATGAATATAAAATTGGTGTTGAAAGTCATTGTAAAATAAATAGTTCATAGGACCAAATGATGACAGCAAACTAGAACCCATTCGAGTAGATATCTGAGAGATGGTAGAATATAACTCATTTTTAGTTGCAGGGTGTGAAGTAGATGCTTATGATATAGGGGCTAAACAAGGAGGTGGTACAGGAATAAAATGTGGTGGTGTGGGTGTGCCACTATAGTCACCAAGCTGAGCAATCGACTTATAATATGAATCAATAGTCAATGAATATTAGGACTTTTCCTATATTTCACCGGGAAGTAATGGAACTCCAAACTCCAAAAGTAAATAATGTTAAATGACCATAGGCCAAGGCATGAGATTTCAAAATGTCCGTAGTGTGATAAAAAATCTAGTCAAAGATCAAGCCACACAAACACGTAAGATAACCAAAACCAATGTCATATAATTGTCATTCACGATTAACTGATATGTTGTGCGGGTGGAATGTGGGAAAAATACAAGAGAAAATAGCCATGTTCAGTATATAAAAATACTTAGCAATATATACTAAGGGAATATTCTTTCCACTCTAGGACTGAAAATGGTTGTTTCTCAATACAATGATCGCATCCTAGTTATGAGTTTCACTCGAATTAAATTGACTTGTAAGGATACGTAAGACATTTTCTTGTGGAACTTGGAAGTGGTTTCTTATCCACTGAGAATAAAGTTTCACTTAAATTGACCTTTTTTTGGAAGAAAGAAATTTAATACCTAAGTTATCCTTACCATCCACAAGAGTCAAATAAAATTATCTCTCTAAGTTGGGGTATCGTAGTCCGGTTTCAAAGTGGATACCAAAACCAATTTCTCCTTCCCTCCAAGAACTTGTGTAGACGAGTGTAGGAAGAAGATACCAAATTAATTAACCTCTCCCAATGCACACAATGTGTGGTAAAGATTTCATTTCATCGGGATCATTTGGTGGAGGTCGACGCGTGTGAGCATGATTTTGAATCCATGATAGATCCTGAAACCACACACTAAGACACAAGAATATAAATCCTATGAGATATGGAAATAAAAACCAAGGATCCTACGCCAACTCTATGAGTAGACAAACCCCAAAAGTGTAAAGCAAAGCAATACACACTAAAATTTACTCAAGATATTCAATTCAAACTCAAGATAAGTAGAAATTCATCAATCATAGAGAAGATTTCATCAAAAACTATCAAAATAACTAATACCAAACCCTAACTCATAAAGAGGAGTAAATGAAAAACTATATATAATAATAATTTTCCGAGATGACAATTAATCGACTACAATGAGGTAAAGACAACCTAAAAGACTTCCAAGAGCTATAATAGGAGTAAGGCATGAGGTATCTCTAAGTATCAAAGAAGTTTTCAGGGATACAATGGGTAAAAGTTTTAAAATAAACCCGACTTGGGCATTTTAACACTTCGAGGTGTTGTCGTTGCAATGAGAAAGTTCTCACATGCCGCACTCGTATCGATGTAGTGAAGCTCTGACGACATAGGCTGCTCCATTTTCTAGCGATAAAAAACTGTGCAAAAATAATACAACCAAAAGTAAATGTATATATAGATTAATTAGCTACAAAGGAGGTACATTTTAATCCCTTAAATACCATTTTGAATGACCAAATAAGCTTTAAAAAGATCATATAATGGTTCATGGTTATGCCAGATACTTTATAAGAAAAATGGTTTTAGCATTGATTAGACGAATGTCAAATTAAAACCATATAAAGGATAAAGTCATTCAGAGACAACTCACGATAAAAAAAAAGTCAATAAAATGAACATTAACCCATAAAATCGAAGAATGAAGCTCACTGTTTTAACTCACTTTTGAAAATTTTGGCTTTATGTAATAAACAGAAAACCTCATTTTTCCTTGAAAAAAAAATCCAATTAGCAGATGTCTCCCCTAAATAGCGATTTATGATTCAAACATTTTAAATCTCATATTTTTTATGTTACTCAATTTTTGGATAGATAAAAATATTCGAGAGATCTCTTTTGACAAAATTTTGCATGTGGCGGATCTCACTCATTCATTAGAAAGGGTGGGGACTATTTCCTGTCTTTCAAAGGTAGTTCTCATGACCCAAAGCTATGGCCCTTACGACAACCACTCATGATTTTGAACATTTATAAATTTTTAACTCCAACGATGATGATATAAATGCTCATACACAAAAGGATTAACAATGACACCATTTCATCAAAATATTGCATATAACTTTTATTTTTTTATAAAAGTAGAAAACAAATTCCTTCATTATATTTTTCATGGAAATGCTCAAGTTTATTGTGCAGTGTAAAAGTACTTGAGCTATGACAAATACACTAAAATAGCAAGCTCAATTTACCCAGGTATTTAAAGCAATAAACTTTAATCATAGAGTAATAAAAGCCATAAGTAAAACCATTAGTACAATAACTAAGCATGTATATTTGCGTTTAAGCTCACAGGATAAAATAATACCAAACGAGGATAGAAGACCAATATTATAAAAGGTTAAAAATCTAAAGGCGTGAACAAAACAGAGATCGTAACTAAAGAAATAATAATTGATAGAGAGAAATCAAGATGTCTATCCAAAAGAGTAAACCATTCACTCTAAGATACATAAACCAAAACAATCCTATTTCTTTTTTAATAAGGACAAAGTCTTGGCATGTTTTTATAAAGATTCTAGTTCTCCTCTATCAACAGTTTGTTTCGGTATCCTATTCTTATCAAGTCTTAAAGAGCTAGATCTAGGAACTAAAGAGGAAAGTTTAGGAGGATCAAATATTTTCCCTTTCCCCTTTTCTTTAGAAGAAATTTTTTGAGGACTTTCACCTTCTTCTTCCCCTTCCTATCAAATTTTCTATCCTTATCAAAATACCTAAATATGATGCGGGTTAAAGAAAAATACAAAACTTCTCAAGGTGTCCTAATTTATGACAATGTGTGAACCTAAAGAGTTGTGAGTCAACGAGGAGCTCGAATTTTTCTAAAGGAAAACTACATCAAATGTCATTCCTTATTACGAGAGGACGACATGAAACTCGCATTGCCTTGGATTTATTCAAGTATAGAATAAGAAGAAGATTCACTAAAGGTAAATGGAAAAATAGATTAGGATGCTAAGAAACCTTTGTTAGATGTAGAACCATCACTTTCAAAACCAAGTCCTTGTTTATTCAAAGTGGACAACTTGTCACCAAAAAGAATCTTATCCAATGTTTTAGACTTAACTGCCATATTCATCTTAAAAATAGTTGAGGATAGTATCTTGGTCTTAAGAAAATAGATTTGGTTATTTAAATCTATTCTTGAGTTTTCACTCTCATGTAAGGACATCTTAAGAATGGAATATCCATATGAATAAAGTAAATGGAACTTTCTTTAAATTTGATGCACTACTCTTCACAAGTGGAGCAACAAATGTTCTCACACTACTCTCATTCATTATATCCATTTGGTAGTTGGCATTGGCTAACTTCGTGGAGAGTTCTATGTTCTGCCTTTCGAGATCTATAGCCTCATCATAAAGCCTAACATAGTCTTCTTGAATATCATTATCCTATTCTTACTCAATAATACTCAAAGAGGGATGAGTAATAGTCATTTTTTTCATTTGGCGGAAGAATAACATCAAAATCCTCTAAATTATCTAACATGTCAAATTTATCTCTCGTTATCAATGGGACATAATTGCATTCTTGATAGTTATCTTCAGAGTCACAGTCATCATTAATAAAAATGAATTGATATGCATTTTTACCACTACTATGACTCATATTTGAGGTACATTGCTTCAACATACGCCCTAGATCACCACATGTAAAACACGTGAGGGTCTTTGGAGATCCATCTTTATTTTCTCCACTTCTCTAACTAATATTAAGTCCAGGAGGATAGTTATTGTGTGCGCCTCTAGAAAAAAATAATTTTTTTCATTTCTTAGCAAACTTATTAAGGAACTTCATATCATCCTCATTAACATAATAGGAACTAAAATCAGGAGATGACTTAAAAGCTAGATTTTTCTCCTTCCCCTTAGAAGGCACTACTTGGAGATAATAAAAATTTGCCTTATAGATTTGGAGAGACCCAGCCAATTTTTATACACACATTGGCTTTGAAAGCAAGGCTTTAGCCTTTTCTATAGCATCCACTATGATACGGAACCTATTCACTTTTATAGTCTTTCCCAAAGTAAAGACATAGGTAACAATGTTGTTCATCTTGGCATAGAACTCATTGAAAGTTTCATTCTCCTTCATGGTAAGAAGTTTAAAATGAGTGATAACTCGTTGAATCTTGGAGTGCTTCACAGTGGCGCCCCCTTAGATGTCGTACAAGTGGATATACGTCTAAACTTACTCAAGAACATACAACTAAAAATTGTGTTATGTCACTTCATGTTTAACACGCTCTCCTATGAATTGTTGTCATCCCAACTAAAGGGGGCACTCAAATTGAACTTTGATCGGATGCGGGTATCAAATCCCACCGCTGAGATGTCCAGCGGATTCCTGGGCTTTGACGAATGGTCGGCTACCTTTTACGTTAGAATAGCAAAAGGCCCGGGGCATAGCAGGATGAACCAATGTGAATGAGTGTAATCTTCGTTGCCCAAACACGATTGGTGCTGACCACACTAGGTGCTACCGTGGTAGCAAGGGAGGCCAGGCGGTGACAATTGAGAGGTCGTCACTGAACATTCCTAGTCACACGGGAAGAGAGGTCAAATGGCAAGGCCATACGCCCGTTTGGCTCCTTGCGGAGTATAGCTCACATCCAAACATCTGATTTGACAAAAATTCCACTCATAAAATAATTATTCGCCCTCTCTAAAGCTCTCTCTACAAGTTCCCCTAAATAATGAACCCAAGGGTCCTATTTATAGTCTTAGGGGTGAGGTGTTTGAGTTGATGTAAAACACCTTCTTCTTTTTTTTTTAAATTGGTGAAAATCCAAAAATCCAATTGATATTTCTTTGAAACTCACGAGCTGAGCAGCTTCGACATCATCAACAATGGTTCTGGGACAAGTCCATCACATAAGCACATTATTCCAAATGTGACCATCTATAAACATTAAATATATTGACATGCAGGTTTTTCAATAAGAATAATTTCTACCATCAAATAGTGGAGATCGAAGGGCTTAACTTCCATCCATTGCACATAAAAAAGTATTTAAACCTAGGTTTTCACGCCTAATGCCTGGTGACCCGCTCAGATACTAGTTTAGAGAGTGCTTCTCGGTGGTAGCTGCACAAATAAAAATTAATTACCCTACTTCAAGAAAAAGGTTTGTCAATTTATTATTATAAAAGGACTTAACAATCTTAAAGTCTATATGACAAAATATATTTCTAAATTTTATAATCATTTAATTTTAATATTCTTATTTAAGACAGTGATTCTATAAGATGCGAAAATAATAAAATAAGAACAAGAGCGGATGTACAAATCCACTAACGGGAAAATTGTCATGGTCGATAAGAAAAAAAAATTCACTATGGTAGAGTTTTTCAACTAGAATAAATAGACTTATAAGCCTCACAAAGCCAAAATCGAATAGACACAATTTCCTACCATATTCTCCATAGAGAGTGCAATATCTCAAATACGTTGTACAACCACGACGGGTTTTGGTCCATAATCAATGCCTTCAAATCCTCTGGCCAAAACTTTTTTCTTTAAATTAAAAGCATCTTTTAATGTTCGGGGATGGAACCTTCAAGAAACCAAAATGTTTCACATATGATCTTTGACGAAATCTTATAGATAAATGTATTGAGGTGTTTGTAAAGATGTGGTGCTTTAAATCTCAAAACAAGTTTTTCCAAACCAAGCAAGAGAAAATATTTACTCGCTAATGATGATGGGATTTTGATTACAAGATGAGTAAATATACCTTTGTTAAAAATAATGGCTTGAAAGAACTCAAATACGAGGAGTGAAAAAGGGTTGTCTTAAATAGATGAAGTGTTTTGATTTGAAAAAATATTTTTTAAGTCTCCCACTTATGGTTTGGAATAGTAAACAACACACTAACTTATTGCCCTTTGATTTGAAAAGCTTTAAAGGCATAAATGTTAAGTGTCATGCTCTTCAGGTGTTAAATAGTCACAAAAAGGTCTCTGTCACCCAAAAAATTGTACTTGCCACATTAACCAAGAAGGTCTTTAAGAAAGATCTTGTGCAAAAGAGACTTTAGTCTTTGTGAGATGTGTGTCTTCACAGGGTCACAGTAGCGATATACTGCATTATTGCGGTGAACCTGGAGTAACCCAGGTCGTGCCAAAATCTAAAATTTTTACACGAGGATACAAGCAACCATCAAGATAGTTCTACCGCATCGATGGTCTTCCTTACTATAGCTAGGGGTGTAAATTTAATAAATGACTTGAAAATGTGGAATGAAATGACACGAAGTGAACTAAAATTGCAGGATATTTTGTGTTCGTATCGAGTTCATATTGGGTTTTTCAACACGAACTCGTATAATATCGTGTTCGTGTCAAAATAATGAGTCGTTTTATCGTGCTTTGTCATGTTAATCATGTTTTATTCAGGATTTAGTGTCTATTTATGTTTAATTTGATATAAAATTTATGAAACCATGCTATTCATGTCATGTCGTGTTCTTTTTGGGTCGTTTTCGTGCCCGATAAAAAACACAAATTATTATCTTTTCCTATAATATTTGTGTCCAAGAAAACCTTGTCGTGTCATTTCGTCCCATGACTCAATCCAAAAACATGAATTTCCACCCCTAGCTGCAGCGGAACTGCTGCAAAGAAAATCACGACAATTTTTAGAGTTTTTATCATGGATAAGAAAAATATCAATGACAAGCTTTCGCTGCAACGAGGCAGGACATTGCTGTGGTGAGGCGGGTTGTATATATGTCTAGAAGATTTTGGCCAGTTTTCCTTAAGAGTCTATTTGCTTGTGTACTTAAAATACACAAAATTTTGCAATTATATGTAAAATAGATTTTTATATATTAAGAGTATATTTGTTTGTGTACTTAACTCAACTCAACAAAGCCTTTCTTCAATTATTTGGGTTTGTCTACATGAATCCTATTTTTTCACTATATTATTTTCAGTGCAATATCTTTGGTAAAACCACATTATATCATGTCTTTTTTTACAATATACCAATAATTCAATTTAGGCCTACCTACACCTCTTGTATTACCATCAATACTAACTAAATTAATCTTTTCTTACAGGAACATCCATGGGTCTATACTTTATGTGTCCAAACCATCTAAGTTGATATTATCTCAATTTATCTTCTATAGGATCTACTTTTACCATTTCACGGATATTTTCATTTCTAATTTTATCCTTTCGAGTTTTACCACAAATCCATCTTAGCATTCGCATCTTCGTCACACTCATTTTCTACACATTTTATTTTTTAGTTGCCCAACGTTCTGTCCCATATAACATGGATGATCTAATGGTCATCCTAAAAAAAATTCTTTTAACTTTAAAGGTAAACGATATCATACAATTCGCTGGTATAACTTCTCCACTTAATCTAGCCTTCTTTAAGTATATGAGTAACATCATCATTAATATCTCCATCTTTTTGGATAATCGGGCCTAAATAATGAAAATGATAACTTATAGGTATCTTTTAACCCCTCAATTTCACCGAATCACTGGTTGTCCTCCTATTACTACTGAAAATTTCCCTTAATATATTTTGTTTTAGTCCTGCTTATTTTAAATTCTCTTATTTCTAAAGTTTCTATCCACAATTTCAATCTATCATTAATTCTCATCTTAGTCGCGTCCACTAAAACAATACCATCTATAAATAGCATACACCATGGTACCTTATCTTGTATTTTTTCAATCAACTTATTCATAATAAGAGCAAAACATAAGGACTTAAGATTGAACCAGGGTGCAGACCTATAGTAATTAGGAATTCACTACTTTCTCCAACTGATGTTATCATACATATCCTTGATCATATCAATATATCTATGAGTCGCTCATTTTTTATGTAGAACCCACCATATTATATCTCTTGGTATCATATCATATGCTTTCTCCAAATCTATAAAAAGGAAATGAACGTCCTTCTTTTTCCTACTATACCTCTCCATTAATTACCTAAATAAATAAATTTCTTCCATTATTGATCTCCTAAGCATAAACCCAAATTGATTCTCAAATACTATTATTTTTAATCTCAATCATATTTAGTCACTCTCTTCCAAAGTTTTATCATATGGCTCATTAACTTAATACCATGACGATTTGAACAACTTTCTATGTCCTCTTTATTTTGATAAATAGGAACTAAGACACTCTTTCTCCATTCACCAAGCATCCTATTAGTCATTATAATTCTATTGAATTATAAATCAATACACTTCTTCCTCCTTCCCTAAGTACTTCCAAACCTCAATAAGGATACCATCTAGTTGTAAAGCATCCATATTTTCATCTTTTTTAGAGCAATACTAACCCCTAATATCCTAATCTGCAAAAAAATATATTTTCTCGAGTCTCCCTAAGTTAATCAATATCTAATATGCTCCCATTATCTCCATTCAATAACCTCTTGAAGTAGTTTTTTCATCTTTCTGTAATCTCATCATCCTTGACTAGGAATCTCGAATCATCACTTTAATACACTTAATGTTATTAAAAACAAGTATTTTTTGTCCCTAACTTTAGCAATCTTATAAAAAAAATCCCCCTTTATCTCTTAATCCACGTTGCATGTGTATTTGATAAAATTACAAAACCAAGGTTAATTATAAAAATGGATTAACCTAGGTGAATCTAAGTCCTCTAAGTCTTATACCTTTTCCTATGTGGTGTACTAGATTAATCTAAGTCCTCTAAGTCTTATGCATTTTCTTAAGTTGTGTACTTGAGGTTCGGCATTGAATGAATCTAGTTCATTGATGAAGAATTTCGGTGACCTCATGCACAAAGACTTGAGTATGTTTTTGTCAAGGAATTTAGACAATCTATTTCATGGAGAACATCAAGTATACTATACTCTTACATAATATAACATTTATCCAAGATACTTAAAGGCACGTTTGATAAATTATCTTTTAGGCCACACTTCTCACCAAATAGTTGAACAAATGCAAGTACACAACACATTTTTTAGTAGTTTCATTCAGGGTAAATGTTGTGCATTCAAGAGTTGATTCAGATTACATATGATTTAATCAAACTAAGCACACTTTTAAATTCAAACCTAATAATTCCAGAATAGAGGATTTTTTATGTGCAAAATAAAGGCCATGAACTCTTTTTATAATCATTTTGGTGTATATTCAGTTCCAGTGACTATTGAATAAGATAAATTTAATATCAAATGTAATCTGTCTTTATAGATTGGACACACCGTTTTATGAGTTGTCATTATTTGATAAAATCATCCAAATCCACCAGGCAAGGTTATATCAACCTCTTATCGAATTCCATCACCACACTTTTTAGATATTGTTAGCTTAAATAACAAAATTCTCTCACGCTAATGAGAAAAGTACCAAATGTGCCTCCCGATGTGCCCTAAGTTGCCCAATAAATCATTATCAAGTCATGTAATGATCGTCATGTATCGTGGTGTAAGTCGCGATATTGGTGCTTTGCACCACTATGAAGAACCACATCATTGTCTCTTTGACTAGAACACAAATAGTCTACTTTGTTATGTAGTAATATACCCTTTCACATGTGTGTAAAGTTTTAGTGAGGGAGTTTGGAATCCATATCCATTTTATTACACTGATTTATTTAAGTTTTATCTCTAAAAAGAGATTTAAAATTAAAACTCATTTATATTTTAAAAATTTTAACCAACCACCACCATTTCAAAATACATAAAGTGTACAAGGAAAATAAATAAATTCCATTATAATTATTTTTAAATATATCTTATAAATGAGAAGTTTCTCACATACTTTAACCTACACTAAGTGAAACTAATTCAAAGATTCATCAGGGGGTTTTGTGATATTATCTTGCACTAAGAATTCCTGAAAATGATTTTAAACCATTATACATACCGATCTTTGTGTTAAATTAGTAAACACGTTATTGGTCTTATTCTTACCAAAAGTTTGATCTAAATTATGAATAATTTGATCAAACACAGAACATTCAACAATTTAAACCATAGTTGGCCATCCGTGGATTCCTCCGGCTGGCCCCAAAAGAGAGAGAGAGAGAGAGAGAATGGTAAAATCTCTCTTAGCATGTGGGTATTCGAGGATAGGAGTCCCCTTTTGCCACACGCGCGATCTTCATGGGATGCCATTGACATAAATTAACCGTCTTAAAATGGGAGTAAATGAAGAAAATGGAGTCACCAGCCTATTTTTATCAAAAAGAGAAAAATAATTTAGCCATCTTCGAAAGAATGGCATCAAAAGACAAACTGATGCATTCAAAACCAAATGAGTCGAGGATCCGGGGACTAAGTTACAAAATGGAAAGGTGTTAGGCACCCATTTCTCCCTTTCGGTCTCTCATGGTCTATAATAATATTATCCTTTTTGTCCAAGATGTTACTCATGTGTACAATGCGTGTGATGTAAAAATAAGTGAGAAAAAATAGTCATCCTACTCTACTCATGGAAAGGACGGGGATGAGTAATACTAAAAAGTAAATGAATTAAAGAGAATAATAGAAAATATGATGTTAGTGTCCACCAAATCATGATTCACTCTGAGAAATTTAATGTGCATGTCAGATGGGAACACTAATATATAGTCATGTACATACATGCAATATCACTAAATATGATATATAAACAAAGATAGCATAATGAGTGAAATATGACTTGAATCTCAGTGATGACTCGAAATGCCTACGTAGCCATAATAGGCATCAAAGTCCACGTAGTTCGACATTTCACAAGGATGGAATTTAACACATAAACCTAATTTTAGGACTCCTCTTTAATTGTTTTTGAAAAAAACGTGCTTAAGTGTTAAAGTGTAGAAAAAGTGAGGAAACCCTACTTTTTGAGTTTATAAGTAAACCCATTTTTGTCATTTTTTTATTTTATGAAAATATATTATGTAAATAAAAGTAAAAAAAATGGATATTAGTTGATGCATGATAATAGAAGAAGATTCAAATATATCAAAGAGGGAAGAAAAGTAAATGAACCACACTAATTAAATGCATTAGAAAGGTGTGAGAGTAGACCTCCTAGAAGATTTTGCTACAAATTTTTTAGGGGGTATAGGATGATTTTATGGTGGTAGGATGATGGTGAGGGATGAGGTAAGTGGAGAAAGGTGGTATGAAAGTGAGATAAAAAAGGTGGAAGGAATGTCAAAATTTGGAATTTTTTTTAGTGAGAGTGCACTGATTTCAAGGAAGGAATGTTCTGATTGCCGAAAAAGGGTCCTTAGGAATGAGGTCATGACCTATTTGAAAAGTAAAAATTAGATTTTCAGAGGGGGTGTCGATAGGCATAGGCCTTGGCCTTCCTATTAGCCTACCCCTATCTTGTTGGCAAAGTAAAGTTTCCCCTGCCTATAGTTAGGTGGTCGGGGTCCTTATAGGTAATTCGAAAAATATTTTTTTCGAAAAATGGGCATATAATGCAAACCGTAAGTCCAAATCATGTACGAATGGGACGATTTCAAAGGGGATTCAGATACCTATAAAAATTCATTGAGCCACTTCTGGATTCAAGAGAAAACTAAAGTTAAATGGGTCTCGAAAGTGCCCGATGGCCTCTAGACGAGGGTTCTTAGAGTAAAAAGGCGAATATGAGCAAATTGTAAGGACAATTCATGAATGGTATGGAGAGTCAGTAAGGGTACTTAAATCCATAAAATGAGCTTCGCTTGAATTAAAGAGCTGACTAAAGTTAAATAAGTCTAGTGAGCGCCCAGTGGCCTCAAGATCAGGGTTTGGAGTAAAAAGGTGAGTATACGCAAACTGTGAGGTCAATTCGTGCACGATATAGACCATTGGAAAGGATATTAAGAACCCTATTAGAGTACAATGAGTTTTTTTAAGGTTAAATAGTTAACTAAATTCAAACGGGGTCGAGAGCGCCCATTGGTTTCTAAATGAGGGTTTGAAGAAAAGAGGTGAGTACGCGCGAACGGTGAGGTCAATACGTGCATGGTATTGACCGTTGGAAAGTCTATTTAGGTCCCTATAAGAGTGAAATAAGCTTTAATTAGGTTATAAAGTTAACCAAAGTTAAAAGGGGCTCGAGAGCATACTGTGGCCTCTGATTTAGGTTTGGAGTAGGACCTAGGGTCTTATAGTGGGAGAAGAAGTATTATAGACCTAAGGAAGCATTTATAGGGTACTAAAATGGGGTGTCTAAGAGGCCCCTATGTGAGAAATCTTATAATAAGCAAAGGTCCTCAAAAGATAGACACCTCATCGATGTTCAAGAGTTTTGGATGGTCGAGGCCCCTACTGGGGGTTTGAAAGTACTCAAATATAAAAGGGTTAAGGTCAATTTTGCGGACCTAAAAGGTTGAGATGACATATTCACATGGTAGAGGTCAATTCTATGGACCAGGTCAATTATATGGACCTAGATCAATTCTGCGTGGCTCAAAGAGTTGAGATGACCGATTCAGAGGGTTGAGGTCAATTTTTCGAACCTAAAGAGTTAAGATAACAAATTCAGAGGGTCGAGGTCAATTTTGCAAATCTAGTTCAATTTTGTAGACCGAAATAATTGAGATGGTCGATTCAGAGGGTCGAGGTCAATTCGACGGACATAGGTTAATTATACGGACCTAACAAGTTAAGATGACCAATTCGGTGGATCGAGGTCGATTATGTGGACCTAGATCAATTTTGCACACCTAAGAGGTCAATTATGTGGGCCTAGGCCAATTATAAGCATCTAAAGAGTTTTGATGACCAATTCAGAGGGTCAATCTCGACTTTGCGGACCTAGGTCAATTCTGCAAATCTAAAGAGTTGAAATGATCAATTTAGAGGGACGAGGTCGATTTTGTGGACCTAAAGAGGTTCGAGATAGATTCTATGGACCTAAAAAGTTGAGATGACCGATTTACAGAGTCGAGGTTGATTATGCAGACCTGTGTAAATTCTGTACAGCTAAAGAGTTAAGGTGACCAATTCAGAGGGTTAAGGTCGATTATGTGGACTTAAAGAGTTACGATTATCGATTCAGAGGATCGAAGTTGACTCTGTAGACCTGAAGAGGGTCGAGGTTAATTTTACAGACCTTAATCAATTCTACAGACCAAAAGAGTTAAGAATTGGGGCATTCTCCAATTCTTAATCCATTGTGAGTGCTGAAACACTTTGATTTTGATCGTATTGAAGCCATGTTGGTGAGTGTTCTATAAGTGGTTTCACTCTTTTTAATGAATTTTCTTAAGGCTATCATGTATTCGATCTTATGAGGATTTTCTGGGAATTTTTATGAATTTTCTGTGCGATGTTTTAGATTTTTGTAGAATTTTTTTTATGAAATTTTGAGAACCGATTGGCATAGTTAAACGGGGGACTATTCGCATAAGGCATGGACTCTTAGGCTTCTTGGGGAGATGAAGGGTCACTGTCGGTAGGCAGAACTAGGGGACTTTTGATTGGCATACCCCCTAGTTCCTTATAAATGAGGGCAATGCTCTTCATTTTTTCACACCTTCACTCAAGTGAATCTCTTCCTTTCTTTTTCTAGCAGTTTTGAGCGTATTTGTTTGAAAGAACTCATGGAGGGTTCAATAAATAATTCTTGGATAGCCACTAATGACTGGGCCAATTTGGAATGGCGTGAGGCTAAAGCACTATTACTAGGGAGCGAGAATGCCTATGATAGTTTTGAGCCTATCCTTGATGATTGAGTTCTTTTGTGAGTGCCGACGAATCATTGTTCTACGAGGGTGAAGAACCCGAATTGCTATATTAAGTGCCTAACTTTTATTGTCATTATTATTGTCTTCTCATTCTTCTTATCTTTAGGATACTTAAGGTTTTTCTTAATTTATGTGTTGGTCGACATTTCTTCCTAAACTATTCTCTCCTGTTGTTCGACAGTGATGAAGAAGGTGTGGGAAAAACTCCCTCATGCATTGAATTTAATAGTAGGGACTTCTAAATTTGGCCCTATGGATGGGGTTTTGGATGAGATGCCACGCTCTATAGTGGTGTTATGTGCTATGGGCAATAGATGATGAGGCACCACCCATACATACCACATAGGTATCAAGGAGATGACAATTACATCTTTGGATATTCATCAGTTGACAAGGCTAGAGTGTGAAGGTCAACAGATCATGGTAGATCGGACATTACGTGCTTATAAGACAATTGCTTGGGCTGCCTTAGGAGATATTGGGAGGATCGTATCTAGGGATTTTAATTGGATATCGGCATTGAAAGAAACATACTATATGGGCAGATCGATGAGACTGACGGGAAATAGGTGAGGCAGGAAGCTCGCTTGTTTATTTTTCTTTTGATGGGAGGGTTTATGGTGGCGATAAGTGGTGATGTCGTCCATGTGTGGTTTCTTCCTGAATTGGGGATCTTCTTGGAGATTCATTTATATGACTGGGGGAGATTTACGTTGGTGCTCCTTTATGATTCTCTTGATGCTTTCAATTGCTGTTGCTAACAGACTTTGACGGGGCCCAAGTATCTTCTGGAGGTAATCTTTGGATAAAATTTCCTCTTATTTTCTTACTGCTCTTCCCCTTTTTATTCTTTCTGACATTTTGTGTTGCTTTTTATAGGTGTGGTTATGTGAGGTAATTAGGAATAATGTTGGATTGATATCCTTGAAGGTGATTGAGACGGGGAATCCTCAAGGATGTATAGGTGGAGGAAGTCAAATAGAAAATCCAACCAAGTCTTAGTTTTAAAAGATGTGCGGGCGGCATTGAACACCTTGACGAGCGATCAGGTTAGGTTCTGGTTTGTATATTTTCTTTGGATTTCTCTTTATGTTTACACTTCGTATATTTTTTTATGATTTACCTTTATTTGGGAGACGGTGACAATCTACCCTTGGAGTTTGCCCTTGAGGGCTTAAAAGGTTACAGAATGTATGCCCAAATGCAAAGGTTGTTGGCGAATGAGTTTGGGTACATCTGGTACCTGGGGAGAGGGTGGTGAGGAGGTGATGAAGGGAAAGGTAGAGGTCCCATGATCAACACCCCTGAGTTCATGATTTGGGTGAAGAACATGTCGAATGAGGCGAGGGTGATGACGATGGAGGGCAAACCTTATGTGCTCTGTACGGACAGGATGGCAGGATGAAATTACTTAGACTTTGCAACCAATTAGTTTATTTCATCGTATATTTATGACATGGAGGGTATGTCTCAAACAACAGTATGATACGGGAGAGGTACTAGTGCACCAGTGGCTTTCGCCCATAATACAAAGGGTGGTGCAATGACAGCGGAGGATGTTCTTGTTTAGCATATTTACATTCACTTTTACCATATTCGGGTGGGGTGGGGAAGTGTTCTTAGTGACTCATCACCCTCAGGTGGAGATATATGGTTTTGCAGGTCTTCCTAAAGAGGTTCTCCAGAGAGAGGTGCGTTCTCTTTTTTGTTTCATATTTATACTTTTGACTTTCCTCCTTTTACTATTGATTTTCTTGCTCTTGGTTTTTTTATAGACTATTCACGTATCGACATCCTGGCCATTGTACATTCGGGATCAGATGGCTTGGTTATCTAGCTATATGAGGAAATTGACCAAGTATTGCATGGTACCACTATCCGCCTCTTAAGAGGGCTCTGGTTTTGAAAGTGGGGGTCCTATCGCACATCGTCAAGGAAAATGTGTTCACCGAGGTGCCTGACACGTGTTTTTTAGTTAGTTGGGGTTTTTGGAAAGTTTGGGTTCTGTCTAAATTTATCATTATTTTTTCTTCTTTTTTCTATTCTTTTTCTCTCAGTACCTAAAAAAATGTAATCATTCCAACAAGTATATATAAGATGCATTTTTCATCATTTTGTTTTATCTTGGATATAATGACCTACTCTACATGCACTTTAATTTTCTAATGAGGTTTAATTTGTTATAAGCATAAGTAGACAAGATGGAAGAAATACTCAAAAAAGCCTTTTGAAAACAAGTTGAATTTTTTTATGAAGAAGAGTCTTTATTTTAGAATGATACATGTACAAAAGGTAAGGTAGAAAATTTCAAAAAGTGGGGGGTGCCAATCGGCATACCCCTTGGCCTGCTTATTAGCATACTGGCCAAGTTCAAATCATTTTTCTAGATTTTTATTCTACTCAAGAGTACTTAGGTATAGTAGTTATGACATCAAGTTGAGCATCTTGTTTCTTATGGGTGCCTTTGGGTATAAAAGGGTCTTAGAGGGGAATTTGCATCACCACCATTCAATCTTCTCTCTTTGTATTCTTCTTTTTCCTTGAAATGGCGTGACCAAAATATTTGGGGCTTATCTCGAGGGAGGCCATAGGCCTCTATAATATCAACTATGAAGCCTTTAAATTGCTCCATATCTCCTTGTGGTGTAACCATCCTCTAGATTGGAATCTCTTGGAAGTGGCACTGTAATTTTAGTATCTGAAAGAACATGTATTTCCCTTTGGCCTAGACGATGTAGGCCCTACTTATGAGGATTTTTCTACACTATTAGGTGAACCCAAGTTTTATGGTAGCTATGATCGATTTCTCCCATTCTCCTCAGCTGTTATTAGCCGAGTTACTCCACGTTTATCCTTCGGTTTTTGAACCATTGGTGCATGAAGGAAGTATTATTCTCCTAGTGGTATTAAACTCAGAGTGTCAAAAAGATTTTATTGATAATAACTTTGCTAGTTTGTGGCCCTAGAATTGACTATCAAGTTACTTTTAGTGATCGGAGACATGACGATTGACCCTCAGGTTGCCATGAAAGTCTTATGGATGTCTCATCATTATAATCCAGTTGTTATTATCCTAGTAGAGACTCTGAATGGATAGTATATCTGGAAATAAGTTCGGGTCATTTTTTTATGATGGATCCATATGATGTTGTTCACGTGGTTATCAGAGAGATTGTGACTGGCGGCTCCTCTTGATTATTCTCTTACGAGCATTACCAAAAATTTTTTCCCGATTTTACTTTAGTTTTGGACCATCTACAAATAATTGGTTGAATTAGCTCATGGAGCATGGGGCCAGGAATCTTTGTTGGTACGTACCATGGTGGGGCAATCTGCAACATGTTCCGTAATTGAGGGATTACTGGTATGTGTGATTTGTAGCCTTCTTCGGACTTTTTTTTTACTTTCCATGGTGGCTTTTGCATCAGGTGGGTTGGGAACAGATCGTTCCTCCCTGTATAACCAAATTATTTCCCATGGAGGACTTGACTAAATCATTGAGAATGATGTTGGGGCCTTTATGGTAGTGACATTGATTGTCTACCCATCCATCTCAATTTGTCAGGGAGGTTGGGTTCATATTCGGGGACTATTTAAAGTGGTTGTGGTAGCGAGTGGTCATAAAGATTTGTGATGAGGGTACTGGAAAAAGGTGGCTTGTGATATTTGACATTTTGGAGGAAGGTTTCGCCGCTTTGTCTAAGCCGATATTGACATTTTGGAGGAAGGTGTTGTGGCTTCGTCTAAGATTATTAAGGCATAATGTCGCACGGAGAGGACACAAAATCATAACCAGGATTTGTAACACCCCGTGTTTTTAAAACATATAATATTTTAGGAATTTAAAATATGGGGTAAAAATAATTTTTTGGAGATTAACTATTTTCATATTTTAAAATGCTTCTTTTGATTTATAAACTGAAATTTTAATCGGAATTGAAATCAAGTTTTAATCGAAATTTTTGTGCTTTGGAGTTAAAAAAATAGAAATTTTTGTTTTTTCCCAGAAAATAGAACCGGTTCGATTTTTAAGTAGAACTGGCTCGGTTTATCTGTTTTACAAAAATAAGACTCTTTCTTTTAGAAGTTGTTTAGAAATCGAATTCCTTTTGGTATATAAACACAAAGTGATTAGTTTAGGGTCTTTAAAACACATTTTAGCCTTCTCTAAAAGTAAAAATCTCCCATAATTTACATTCTCTCTTTTCTTCCGACCCTTTAAACACAATATTCAACTCACGATTTGATTATTCTCTTGTGGAAAAATATTAAATGTCTCATATATCTATCACATGCTAAGAATGATAACTTATTTAGTGACGCCAGACGTAGTTTGGCGGCAGTGACTAGCTACCTCACTAACCAGAATGCGCGGGGTGTCACAAATGGTATCAAAGCACGGTCTTGGGCCTTTTAAGTTACGAGTCCATTTAGCTTCCATGTTACCAAAATTTTATCCCCTTTATTGATTCTTACGCCTTAAGGTATTAGGTCTAGAACACGTGAGGAAGTGGGGTGGTCCCTATGTGTGTTTCAAATCAAACCAATTTTCACAAAAAATTATTCAACTTTTAATTAGCACCAAACCAAGTTGTGAAAAAACAATTCTTACTTTAAACCAATTTTATCTTGATTAATCCTAAACATGCATCTAGTTATTAAAGCAAGTAAAGAAAATTAAAGAATACTCACAACGCCGAATGTACGAGGAAAAAACCCAAGACGGGAAAATAACCTCGGACGGCCCAAGCCAGACAATCACTATTAACAAAGGTTTTACAAAGACAGATTAGCCTTACTCAATGACTTGATCCCCACGGGTCTTGACGCTCCTTATGATCTTCTACCATTCTTCAATAGTGCCCATGAAGAAATTTCATCTTCCACGATACCTGTCCACAACACACGCGTCCACTTATGTCTCGGTGTCCATCGAATGGCTTTGATACGTCTACGATGTCGAACAAGAAGTCCTTATCTTTTCTTCACCGCAAAACCCTGATGTTCAAGTTTAGAACAAACCTTCTTAGTGAAGCAAGATCACATAAACATATAAGAATGATAACTCGGATCTTTGCAAACGCTAACAATGTGTTAAGCTTTGAAACCTTAGAAAAACCATGTGCAAACACGTTTCTAGATCGTAAACTGTTTTCCCATAATGTACACTTTTTAATTCTGACGAAACCACGCCTTAAATAGGAAAAAATCACCGCCTCAAAAAATGTGTCACTCGAATGAGAATGGCCTATCGTTCGCGCGACATAACCATCTCGTTTGAACGAGACAGCTTATCGTTTGAACGACGCCGCGTGTCAGCATAGCTTTTCTGCCTATCCTGGGCTACTCGAATGAAACTCCTGATAATCTCAATCCTCGCGGAGGTTTCCTGAATCACCTCCGGTCCGAGCAACTTGTTATCCCCCACCTCTAGCCAACAAGTTGGGGAACGACAAGGCCTGCCATACAACGCCTCGAATGGATCCATGCCAATCGTGAACTGATAAGAGTTATTATAAACGAACTCTACCAGGGAAGATGTGGCTCCCAACATCCTCCAAAATCAAGGACACACATGCGTAGCATATCCTCCAACATCTGATTTGTACGCTCTGTTTTTCCATTCGTCTATGGGTGATAATCTGAACTCAACCTCAACTCTGTAATCATACCCTCCTGAAAGCTCTCCCAGAAATGCGACACGAAAATCTTATCTCTATCTGACACAATATTCAAGGGCACCCCGTGCAACCTGACAATCTCAGCAATGAACAACTGAGCATACTGACCCGTGGTATAGTCTGTCCGCACCGAAAGAAAATGAGCCACCTTGGTCAAACGGTCTACAATCACCCAGATGGATTCGTGGCCTCGTTGTGATGTAGGCAACATTGTAAAAAAATCCATGGAAATACTCTCCCACTTCCACGCAAGTATTTCCAATGGCTGAAGCAACCCTGATGATTTCTGGTTGTCCACCTATACCAGCTGGCAGCCCTTTCCCGTGAATCACTCATCATTTTTTTAATTGGGAACCAATTAATATCCTCATGGTAAATGATTCTTACATGCACACTTCTCCTTAAGTCTACTTACGCATAGATGACACGATTGAGATAAGAACGCCTCACCAAATTCAAATATGCAAGAGAAGTCAAACATCCATATAAGCTCGTGCTTGTGTGCAATGTTGTCATATATACAAAGTCGAATCAAAATGCATATAAATTTCAAAACAACCCCATATAAACAATGGTTAAGATCATTCTAAGCATCGATAATAATTACCAAATGTCCGAGCGACAAGGATAATGAAATGATGGGGGGGGGGTCCAAGCACACCAATATGCCACATCAAACATGTAAACTCAAAAAAAACAAGAAAACAAAACTATTTTCGGTTTTTCAAAAATTTTATCAAAAACAAAATCTTTTTGTATTTTTCAAATAGGACTCAAACATGAGGGCTTGCGTATGTATGAGAATGAGAAACTTAAAAATCGTTATCGGGAAGAAAATCGTTCGTGGGAATATGACTTGGATTTACTTTTTGAGTCCGACGACGACTTTGCTTCCGAGACTTTCGAGGTCGAGGAATGTTTTGAACCAAATGAGATACTTGTGCCTACTTTGGAACAAGTCATTCTAGACTTTGCCCATTGCGTAATAGATATTGAAAGTGAGGATGATAATGATGTAATATCTATTTGCAATGAAACGATTTCTTCTTTGGATCCCAAAGAAGAACATTTGATTGAAAATGATATTATTTAATTCGAAACTCAAACTTTATGCGATGATGATTCATATCATGAGTTTGAATTTCTTTCATCCCCATTTTCATTCTCTATTATCACATTGTCTAAAGTACCCGATGATTCGGTTTCAAACTTTAATATTGTAAAACTTTTCACCGATGAGGAGTACTTACTCGAGTTCCCTTCCACGATTGCATCTTTGCATTTTTTGCGCCGCCTCCCATTCCAATTGCAAAATACTTGGGAGGATATTTGGCTTTTCTCGGTCCCCACTTATTTTTGTCACCCGTTCAATCCAAACACCCCATCGTCCCACCAAAAAATTTAATTGACGATGGTTTCTTTCTTACGCCTTACACATGCCTTCCGTTATTCAAACGAAATTCATATTTTTCGGAGGGCATGCTTGTATGTGAGGGTACACCGGTTATCCTCCAAAGTCAAATCATTTTCACGGTGGACCCTCAGTGATTTAGACTTCTAGTGTATAGTCAGTGTGAGGCCTAAATAGTAGGTTGTATATAGTTAGCTTTTTATTCTTTCTTTCTTCATTTTTCTTTCCTTTTTAATTTAGTCTAGTGTAATTAGTTAACTCTTTGCTATTTGTTTTTTCTATGCTCGGTACTAACTTGTTTTGTATATTCTTTGGACTTGTTCTTATGGAGATCGCTCCAATTTTGGGTAATATCTCTCTTTTCCTCTCTTTAACTTGGTTCTTAATTTACATTGACGACAATGTCAAGTTTTAAGTTAGGGGGTGTGGGATATTCTATCCATTTATTTATTTAGTCCATGTTTTTGCTCACATGTTAGTTACTTAGTATGATTTTCTTAGAAAAATTGAAAATTTCAAAAATATTTTCTTTCTTTTTTCTCCTTTGTTGGGCATTTTGCCTTTGTTTTCGATGATAAATTTCAATAATTTCCTCGATCCAATAGACAACCCAAGGATGCATGTTCTCTATTTTAGAAGTTGTTACTCTTTAGTCTCAATTATTGATATTATGAATAACTTCATGAATTAAACTTTAATCCCATGAGCACATGCACTTTACTTGTTCTATTGATTTGGTTTAAGATTTTTATAACTCGATAATCTTTTGTTGCATTGTATATACTTACACCGAGTAAGCTTTGTACCTTTCATCGTTTATGAGTGTATACATTATTCTTTTCTCATTGAAAACATTGAATTCGCTGGTAATCTCTCTATTCTTTCATTTGACCGTTCATTGAGTTCATACTTGAAATGTTTTACTTGAGCAAGATTTTCATATATTGTTTTGATTCGAGAATTGCGTAAACTTTGTGAAATGATCATAGGCCTTCTTTGTTATATCACCCATATTAGCCTTGACTTCACCCTTATATGTTTACCCTCGTTAAACCTTTTGAGCCTAAATATAGCCTTTAGTTTCATAACCCCATTCCCATAACCAACTCTAAATTGGAGTTTTAGCCCATATATACACTTTCCACACCTTTGTTTAGATTGTTACTTGGGATTGAATGTTGTTGTTACGATGTCGGTTGCAATTTAGGCATATGAGAGTATGAAAAGTAAAGAAAAGAAAGTAGTGAAAGAGTGAAGAAAAAGAGAAAGAAAAAAGAAAAAGTAAACAAAAGAAAACGAAAGAGAAAGTTGTAAATTTTGTATAGTGTTCAATAAGCTTTGATTACTCTCCCCGATGATATATCTAATGCCTTTTTCGAATTTGTTTTCCAATTTTGATATTTCCCAAATCGTCCCATTATCCCGAGTTTTCATTTCGAACACTTTGAATCCGTACATATATTCCTTTCATTTCATACCCTATCCATACCTACATTATAACCCTATTAAAGTCCTATGTGATCTTAAGTAGATGTAATTCAAAAGTTTAAATAGTTTTGATAATCTGTGAAAATTAATTTCGCCTCCTTTAATGTGCGGTATCGTTTCATTGAGATTACAATTTTTCATTTTATATATAGCATTATTCATTTGTGACATGTGTGCGGACTAGTTTCCATTTACATTTACTCCTTATGCCCGGATGTTCCATGTGTTACCTCCCTATTTTGAGTAAATTCGCTTGATGAGTGTAATGCCCGTGAGGATTGAATATATGCTTGCTTTAATTTAGTATCCAGTTTATTTAAGTTTTTGCCAAATCACACTTTGCATGTGCTCTCTCCCCCTCCCACATTTTAAGGTTTCAATTCTATGAGGTTAATTCTATAATGTTAATGATTTGGACTTTTGTTTGAATTCATTCACTTTGCTAATAATGCATATAAAATCCATTTCTCTATTGTTGGGCTTGTCGCATGTTGGGTTGGGAATATTTTGAGGGAACCGATTGATGTTTGTGGGTACCATCCCTGAAAACCCTCACGAGACGACACTCGTCCACTAGGGTGACCCAGGGATTTAACGGCTTATTGCATACGCTAAATGCAATCGAATCACCCGCGAAAGTGGCCTTATCTTTTATTGTTTTTATATTATACTTTTGTACTATCTCCTGCTTTTGGTTTTCTTGTAGTTCTTGTTGCATCCGATTTCATTGCTAGGGACTAGCAATGTTTAAGTTAGGAGGGGTGATGATATGCAAATATTGTGTATTTCATCCTCCGAACCTACGCATTTTAGCCCCCTCAGGTGCCTTAATCTCTATATTTAAGTCCGTTAACTAGACAACCTCGGTTTATATTGTTAACATGCTATATGAGGTATAATTGGGCTTTGTAGGTATTTAGGTACTAAGTATGAAGTTCGAACGCATTCCGGTGAAATTTCGTACATAATCACACGTCCAAGGGCATTTTAGTCTTTTCACAGCTTGGGTACCTGGCCCAACATCTGACGGAAGTTGTATCCCTCCTTTCTAGCTTCGCGTGTCCACAAACAGTGCGCGATTCTGAGTCCGTATGAAGAAGTTACGGCAATTTCAGCGGAGGGAAAAACAAGGAAATCAAAAGAGGAGGAGAAAAGGGAAGAAAAGAATGCAGTGTGCTGTGGCTTGGCTCACCCCTGCTTGATCGATCGATCGACCCTTTTGGTCGATCGATTGATCCTTCTTTACTATCAAAATTTTGCCTTGATCGATCGATCGACCCTTTTTGTCGATCGATCGATCCCCTATTTTCTGCAGATATTTTGGCATTTCTTTTCTTTCATCTTTTCTTTTCTAATTTAATTCCAACTTAGTATATATACCAATTTTGTTGTAATAAACACATATATACGATTTTAGCTTAGAATAGGTTAGGGTTTGGGTGATTTTGATTAGTTCTTCTTCATTTCTCTTAGGATTGACACCCTTTTTGGTATGTAAGTTGACTATTCATTCATCCTCTCCATTAATATAGTTGTTTTCCCTTAATTCTTGCTTTGTTAATTAGGTTTACATGCTTTGTAAATTAGATTCACATGCTTTCATTTATTGCTTTCTAGTGTAACTTTATCGCGTTTATTAATCGCGTTTAATTACCGCATTTTTACGATGCTTTCTAGGTAATTTAAATTAGGTTGTGTTTGAATAGAACTCACTCGAGTTAACGCGTTGCGTTGCTTGGTGATAGTGTTTACGGGTTTATTTTGAGTGTGTTGTCCTAGTTATTTTGCCTAGGAGATTTGACGGGGCATATCCCGTGCTTACGACCTTTCCTGCGTAATTCCCGGGATATTTGTTGACGCCAAAAATCATATTAGGCTTTTATGCGGATTTAGGGGCGTTACAACCCTTGGTTGAATTAACTGCCAAAACGAGATGCATTCTAAATAACTCGTCGACCCATGTAACCATTTTATAAAAATTAGCTCGGGTGATGGATATTCGACGCAACTTATAGTTTTACTCGCTTTCATAATCTAGTTTCAATACCCTTGCCTAGTTAAACATTTCCCTTTATGCATCTTTTCCTTTTAGTTTGTAATCACCTTTTAACACTTTTATTTGGGAATAGTAAATCATATAAATTCTAGCAACTCGTCCCTGTAGATTTTCGATACCCGACTTACAGCTATACTCACCAGTTGAGTGTAGTTGTAATTTAGGTATGTTTGTATAGTCGCGGCGAGACAGAAAATAATGACTGTGCACTTTACACCTGTGTACCTCTCGCGTGCCAAATTAAAATAACACGGTCGACCGGTCCCTTAGGCAAAATCCTACTGTCTCCTTCCCACAGAAAAATGTGAAACCGCGGTCGACCGGCCCCCTGGGCACGGTCGACCGGCCCCCTGGGCACGGTCGACCGGTACTCTATTTTCAGGAATTCTTTGGTCATCACAAGGAAGAAAATGTTGATTACGGAAATGGCTAGAACTTCACCGTGCGGACTCAGAATTGCGTACCTTTTATGGACACACGAAGCTTGCTCGATGAACTACGTATCCGTTGAAATTCCATGATTCGAAGATGAAATGTGGATTGACTAAAATCCCCTTAAAGTAGCGTCTGGTGACGAAACTTCTTCGAAATGCAACGGATCCTCACTTTTAGCATTCCAATACCTATAAAAGCACAATTAACCCTCGTAAAACATGTATATATCCAAATCCAAGGTTGTCTGGTTAATGAGCATAAATATAGGCATTTAGGACCATAAAAGCGCTAGAATGCATAAATAAATAGGGGAGAAATATGCAATATTTGATACGAATTAATCACAAAACAGATAAATTATGTTTTTATCTCTGATACCAATTTCAGGAAATGGGGTGGTCCCTATGTGTGTTTCCAATCAAACCAATTTTCACCAAAAATTATTCAACTTTTAATTAGCACCAAACCAAATTGTGAAAAAACAATTCTTACTTTAAACCAATTTTATCTTGATTAATCCTAAACAAGCATCTAGTGATTAAAGCAAGTAAAGTAAACTAAAGAATACTCGCAATGCCGAATGTACAAGGAAAAAACCCAAGACGGGAAAATAACCTCGGATGGCCCAAGCCAGACAATCACTATGAACAAAGGTTTTACAAAGACAGATGAGCCTTACTCAATGACTTGATCCCCACGGGTCTTGACGCTCCTTATGATCTTCTACCGTTCTTCAATAGTGCCCATGAAGAAATTTCATCTTCCACGATACCTGTCCACAACACACGCATCCACTTATGTCTCGGTGTCCATCGAATGGCTTTGATACGTCTACGATGTCGAACAAGAAGTCTTTATCTTTTCTTCACCGCAAAACCCTGATGTTCAAGTGTAGAACAAACCTTCTTAGTGCAGCAAGATCACATAAACATATAAGAATGATAACTCGGATCTTTGCAAACGCTAACGATGTGTTGAGCTTTGAAACCTTAGAAAAACATGTGCAAACACGTTTCTGGATCGTAAACTGTTTTTCCAGAATGCACACTTTTGAATTATGACGAAACCACGCTTTAAATAGGAAAAATCACTGCCTCAAAAAATGTGTTGCTCGAACGAGAATGGCCTGTCGTTTGCGCGACATAACCATCACGTTTGAACGAGACTGCTTGTCGTTTGAACGACGCCACTTGTCAGTTTGACTTTTTGACTTTTTGTTTATAAAATTTCTTCCAAAAGAGATCCAAATAAGTCAAACTCTTTTTCAAGCTTATCAGAATAAAACGTAATTTAAAACATTAAAAACATTTTGAAAAACATTTTAAAACCTTTTTCTTTATAAAATTACATCCTTATCTTTTTATAAAAACAATTTCGAGCACCATTAATTATACGCATTCATACTTGTGTGATCTCGGAATGCAATTAACTTAAAAGACGAATAAACTTGCACCAATTAAGCTTCGGCATGATTAATTCATTGAAGCTTTGCCGCAACGTCTTCAATTTCTTCAATACGTCATAGATCAAGTGGGATCGTGACGAAATAAAATCTCCCTGTGACATATTACAAACACAGTTTTTTTCATGGAATTAAGTCAAAACAATACAGGAACTCAATTGGAAATTTATGTCCTTACAATACGTATTAGATGTGTTTATTAGAGATAGGGAGCTTTGTGTTAAGGGCGTTATAATCACTAAGATTAGAAATAATAATCTTGATATGAGGATCCCTAAAGTTGATTTTGAAAAAGACATTTATTTGGCAGGTCGTTAGTATAAATTTTGGGTATATCTGGTATCAATGCAGTGATGTGATTTGATTTGAGGACATAAGTGTTGTGATGACTTTTGGAAAGAGAATCGTGTGGTGACTTGTGGGGTAGCATGGTACGTCATGATTTTTCTTGATATGCATAGTTAAGATATGTATATATATTGTATTTTGTTCGCTTGGTAGGTGCATGTAGGATTGGGTGTATGGGCACCCAATCATAGAATTATACGAATAGACATATGTGAGCCTTATTTTATTTTGAACATTTACGTTCGTCAAATTTTGAGGACAAAATTCCTGTGCTAGTGGGGAAGTATGTAACACCCCGTGTTTTTAAAATATATAATCTTTTATAGATTTCAAATTTTTGGTAAAAATAAATTTTTGGAGATTAACTATTTTCGTATTTAAAAATTTAAAAATTTTGATTTTGATTTATATAAAATAAAATTTTAATAGGAATTGAAATCGGGTTTTAATTCGTGAAATTTTAGCTTTGGAGTTAAAAAAATATAGATTTTTTATTTTTGCTAGAAAACAAAAGAGATTTAGTTTTTAAGTAGAGCCGGTTCGGTTTCTCTGCTTTATAAAAATAAAACTCTTTCTTTTAGAAGTTGGGCAGGACTCAAATTCCTTTTTTGTATATAAACACAAAGTGACGGGTTAGGGTTTTTAAAACACATTTTAGCCTCTTCAAAAGAAAAAAACCTCCCACAATTTTCATTGTCTCTTTTTTACAAACCCAACCCCTTTAAACACAATTTTTAACTCAAGATTTGAAGAACTTATTCAATATTTCTCAAGATCATTTAAGAACTTGTTTTTATTTTTTTCCCCTAGATGAACGCAACCATCAAATCAGATTCTTTAAATCATTTTCACAGGCATAGATACTTGTATTGTTCCCCTTTAGTATTATGCATTTTAAATGTTTCCTAAACACTAATGATCATTGTTTTTCCTAAAATAAATTAGAGAGACTAATTAGGGAAAGTGAAACTAAATTCGGTACTATTTTCATTCAAATATTTAATACGAATTAAGACTCAAAACCCTTGCATGATTAGGTTAGAGGTTGGGCGTCCATCATGAAACCACATTCATTGTATGTATTTTGTAGAGTATAGATTTATTGTAATATGCTCCCAAAATATGCATGTAAATAGAGATTCTATAAATTGATGAGTAAAAAATTGTATAAGTAATATTATAATTATATGGACATAATTTGGATAAATAGTGATCTTGCGCTTAATTTAACGAATTGTTGTGATAAATTAAAAATATGCCATATATGATACGTTAATTGTATTGATAATTAACACCGCGGGGACGACGGGATTGTTGGGGTAGTTATTTCTCTCACCTTATTTTAGGTTGCTTTCTAGGTATGGAACTAGTAGGAAGGCCTTAGTTGTTGATGACGCTTTCTAGGTATGGGACTTGTTAGTGTAGATTTTTAAGGAGGGACAACTCTGGGGTGGGGCTGATTTTACGCTATTTTCGTTGGATCGTCAGCCTAGGTGTGAGGCTAGGTAGTGAGTTTTAGTAGGTATTCTTCTTAACTAATATGTTAGAATATATTTTTATTTTGGAGACCTCTAGGTATGGGACTATGGGTGGTTTGAGGATTTATGTTCGATTAAAGGGTGGGGCTATTAGAAAATAATGAGAACTCGATATAATTAATAATTAATGCCTAAGACTTAGAACGGGTATTAAAATGAATTTGCGTCGCGAGTATGTGTAGGGCTGACAGAATATGGTCCGACTGGATATAGCGGTGTGGGTGTGTGTGGCATCACAAGTATGGGCAAGGATGACAGAATATGGGTCGACTGTTATTATAGATAAAATAATTGGACTTGAACTTTGGCGTGGCTTAGTTATGTGGGTAGATAGTGGTAATTTATTTTTACTCACATGTTAATATATATCGTTTAATTTAAAATACTCTATTATGATTTTTATCATGTATAATGCTATTGTCTGGGTTCATGACCCTAATTGGGAGGAGTAGCTAGTATTCATGAGGTGGGTTGTGACCCATTGCGTTGATTAACATTTCAGGTACAGTTCTGGAATAGCTACATAGGAGTGATTGGAGATAATTTTGGAGATGAAATTGGAGATTTATTTTAGTTGGTTTAGTAGTTTAGATTTACTTTACATTATGTCGCTTTTATTATGAGGCTTTTATTTATGGATTCGGTGGGCCAATCGGTTCCATAGTTGTTTACAATTTCTATAAGATATTTACAGTTGGATTATTTCATTTGAGTTTATATTTATTTGGAGTTAGATTTATTTTGAGAGATTAGCATAGTGATGGATTTCAGATTTCATCAATGGTTTTATTTGTTGGATAAATTTGATTATTATCTTGTGAAAAAAATTTAAATGTCTCATATATCTATTTGAATGGGTGCAACCTATTTCTGGACATGATAGGGGGGCATTGTTATCCCTACGGGCATATCGACCATAGAGACTAGGGTTGCCAGTGCATCAGCTAGGTTGTTCCCTAAATGAGGGAGGTAATGGAAGGTGACATCTTTAAATTGGGAGGCGAGCTCTTCTAGATGAGCGTGGATGTTTAGGAGCCTCTCGTCTTTAACTTTCTACTTTCTAAGGATTTGCCCCACAATGAGGGATGAAACTCCATAGACATCAGTGCACTTAATTCCTTTTTTGAGGTAATCTTGAGCCCTACAATACATGCTTCATATTCCGTTATGTTTTTGGTGCAAAGAAAATCCAAATTGATGGCACTGGGAATTTGGGAATCCAAATTGATAGAAATAGGAGTTTAAGAATCCAAATTAATTCACTTGAGCCATCTCATACAAAAATACTTCATCAATTAATCTACCAATTCACCTTGGTGCCAACACGACATTTTGCAATTTTGTCCCCTTTTTGGTCCCTACTATGAGCCAATCTACTCACGACTAAAGTATTTCCTCTACTGGAAAAAATTCCAACATCCCCATGTGTCAACTGCTTTATTCATTTACTCTTATAATACATACAGTGCCACATTTTTTGACTGTGGACGATACTAAAAATCTAACTATATACGGTGCCCATACACCCTATGTCCCGTGCATTACTGCACAAATCAAATGAACGTAATATTCTTGATTTAAGCTAATCCTCGCATACTTGGCATGACTGTACATTAACGTTATACTCAACCACCCTACTAATTGCAACTTAATTATTTTCTAGGTTGCCCCACCGATATACTCGTGGAGTAACCTTTCTACATTGGTTCCCACATTAGGCTTATACGGCTCTACCGGCCTTAAATCATAATATAGTTATCAACTCTCAGTTATAATCAAGTATACGTATAATAACTAAGGTACTAAACCCATTTCCTAGTGACCAAACTTCTCCCAACTTCCAATGCTCACTAAGTATCATGCGTGGGATGTCTCGCAAAGAGAAATCCAAATAAGGAACCCTCCCCCCTGATACACTACTCTTTAATATTGTCGGTCGTTGAGATCCGTTAGGCCCTCAGCCCGTTACATGTACCCCTGAATTCCCGTCTGCTGACATAAAAATTCTACTCATCCACTCTCATGTCACTAAAGATGACATACAACATGGCTCTCTCACTATTTTAAGTTCTTAGCGCTACATAAATAACGAGTTATATCTCTCCGCTTGACAAAGAACACAAGGTACCCTCACATAAGTAAATGTCCCTACTCAGCGGGATCAAATATAACATGACAACATACTTACTAAATTCTACGATAAAATACTATTTACATATGTATATACATATGCCCCATGCTGTTTCAGGCGATACCTCACAAAAAAATAATATATCTCACCCTGGAATAACAAGCACGATAGCCTTATCACACAATCTACTACCGCTCAGACCATTTGTATCCATTGAATACACATGATCATAATAAATCTACTTTCCTAACCCTAAAAAGTAGCAAATCATAACATAAAAAAACCTTTTAGTGCGCACACCCACTCTCCTACAGGCTACACTAAAAAGCGGCTCTACCTAATGGCAAGTACATACATAATAAGGCTAATACCGCCAACGTAACCGCTAAATCTAACTCATTCTCAAATGTTAAAGTCAACAAATCATATATTCTGATGCACCCATGTCACCCGAACTAATCACGTACGCCCAAGGGTGAAATAAAAATATTACCTCCATTTGCCATCTGCCTCTCCTAATCGTCGGGTCCTTGAACGTAACTCTCACGCCTATATTAACCCACGGTCTTCTACATTGGTTGTACATTCAGGATTTCATGTGTAGTTTCCCTTGCCTCGCTTTGGGGTAATACTTCTTCATGTGGCCCATCTCTCCATAACTGTGACAACTACCTGAGAAGTTATCCTGCGTTCGGCCCTAGCCATGTTGGCCCTATGGAACTCGTTGCTGGCCTCGATGACCTGATTGAATCCACTGTCAATTGATAGGAATTCGATTTAATCTGAACCATTTAAATGGGTCCCTTACTGGCTATACCCTCATGAGGCATTTCACTGTCACTGTTAAATCCAGTCTTGCTCTTAGACTAGATTTTCTATCCCTCTTGGCTCCCTTCTCATAGAAGATTTGATGTAAACTCGTAAACGTACGAATTTTGACGACCTCAATGCTAGTCATCCTAGCCATATTTCTGATACATTCTTGCATATTCTATTCACGAGTCCATTATCAACTTACGAACCCTTTATATTCTTCTCATCCCCTTCGTCGGATACGAAGTTCGCTAAGTAGTCAACTTTTCATTCACAATCGATCTCTATCTCACCCATTTAATAAGTTTCGAATCTCCATTCACATCTCTGTCTGAATAGAAGATGGAAGATCCTACGATCAAAACGTACCCAAATTTCTCCTTTAACTCCATATATACTTCTCTATATGTGGTTACTGATTCTAATCACTCAACGCTTCTGCTATGATCAAAAACTTTCACCCAAAATTTAATCATGGGTGTCGCTGCACTCCACCTTATACAATTGCCCTTGGATCCTCTCATTCCATTGGCGCATCATACTTATTATTTACCTTGAATCCTTATAGATGGCCCTTTGAAAGAGTCCTTCCGACTTCCCAACCCCTCACCGACTACGCTGGGTGAGTTTGATATTGTGCCGACATTATATACAACATGCTTGGGGAAGATATTGCTCTCGAGAGATTTTCCTATTGTTACCTTCCTGAACAATAATCATGGTGACTTCTTTCGCGATCACCATTTCCAGAATGCTCTATGTCTTATGTTGAGCCTCTCCTCATGTAGTCCTTCTAACGGCCTTCGTTGGTTATCGTATAATGTTCGATGTGCCCAACCCGATCGAACTCATATATGAATCACCTCAACTATACTTAATAGCAGGAGAACCTAAGTAGCATACGTAAAGGAATACAACAATCCTATAGTAAGACTCTATATCAAAGAATGCTACACAGAAACGTAAAAATCCGAACAGATCCTAAGGACACTAGAACCTAATGCTCTGATACCATCTGTGACACCCCGCCTATTTAAATACCGGGTGATCAGTCCTTTATAAAAATAAAATAGGGATCTAATCTGGTTCATTCTTAGCATCACTATCGAAAACTTTTTAAATTACAGACCACCTACGTTTTAAATAAACTAGTGTAAAATTTTATCTTTTTATTAAATAACAATAAGTGAAATAATCACACAAACCAAACCATCCATGCAGTAAAATAATCTGAACTAAACACCAGATAAATAAATGAAATAAAATAATACCGAATAAACTATCGGTTCTCAATATAAAAATAATCAAAACATCTAATGAAAAGAAATTGAGTCCGCCAGTACAAAGTCTGATAAACTGGAAAAAAAATAATTAGAGGGCGATATGCCCATAAGAAATAACTTAACTGCATCCTACTCTAGGAATAAAGTAACCGATGCGACTAAGTCCAAATCCTACAAGCATCCACATGTGTTGCAGCTATGCATCCCTAGAACAAATCATCAACATTGGTGTCCCTGCGGCTGGAGACCTAAAAGGTTTTGAAAATATGTTGCAGGTACGGGTCAGAGCCCAAGTAAAACCATTTGAAATATTTAGTAAGTATTTAAATTGCAATTTAAAATCAGTTATTGATTACACGTGTTATTTCAACGTACACTCCCTTGAGTTCATTACCTCTCAACTAATGTGCACGCCTAACGTCATCTGCCTAGCTATGCAACCCAACCCAACTAGGTCTCATCAATAACTATTTAACCCTAACAAGTTTAGCTCCTACGTACCGCCCAAATAGTACGCCACAGTATACCCTTAATTCTCATTAAGTCCTTAGATAAATTTCTCTTGAATGCCCTCATACAGCCCATACAGTACGCTATCGCAATACTAATACTTAACGCTACATGTATGTTATTATGAAACCATAATTAACAAGTTCACTTATGTTATCATTAACCCATAATAAACATCTCACATATGTTATCATTAAAACATTTCATTAAGTTGCTCTACTTAATTCATCTTTAGATATACGCTATCTAGCTTTACTATTATCACACACTGAGTAGAGTATCTCATAATTTAGTGAATATCATCTATACACTATCTATATTTTCTACAACACACACAAGTAGGTTAATCACATTTGTATATATTTATCATACATATAATATATATACAACTATAGCATCTATAGAATGGCCCCTCGTGATGGGGCATACTCTGTTATCAAGTCCATATACCTCATGTACCAAATCAAGGACTATTAGTTCGGCATGTCTCCTCGAACCCTCATTCAAATACACATAATGCAGCCGAACATAGTTCTAAGACTTTGGTCTACGCACATACTTAATGCACCCAAATAACCTCTCAGTCCCACTAATACACACATATAATGAGTCGTCGTAAGTTCTATGTTTTGGGGCACAAATCCAGACCTCACTGAAATCATCAAGGTGGGATCGCCCTCTCCGCAGGACCTCCGTGATAGCAAGAAGTGTAGGTATATTCACACATAAGAAAGCACATAATAGGTATACACACAACCTAAGCCATATGTCGCATATAGGCATACACACAAGTCATAAATATGCATAAATATAATCAGTATAGGTATACACTCAACCTATGGACATAATCCGTATAGGTATACCCTCAACCTGTATTATAATCCACATAGGTATACACTCAACCTATAATATAATCTGCATAGGTATACACTCACCCTATAATATAATCCTCATAGGTATACACTAAACATATAATATAACCCGTACGTAAATGTCTCTTGAATACTCAACGTACTAATCCACATACGAATATAACCATCTATCGCATTTTCCCAAGGATTATTCTCTACCCGAAGGGCCCTAGTTACCCCTTGGTCAGACATTACTAGCAAATACACTCCTACACTATTTTTCGGAATCATAGGTTCACTCATCTCTTCGTGATCCATTCTCATTCTTCTGAATTCACTCACATTGTAACTTATGCCCGATTAACCTTAGTCTTAATTCTCCTCACTTATGACTAAGCCCCAACCTTACAATTGGCCTACTGGTGATTATTATATCATCACTATAATTTAAAGGCATCCCAAAAGTACCCCAAAAATTTCACACAAGTTCTAGGCTCAAAAAGGGAAAACTGCCAAAATCTAGAAATCTCAATCGACTCACCCAAAGTCCATATTGATTCAAAAAGTGTTCTCTTATTCCCTCCATTTTTGCGATTTTTCCACCATTCCAACTTCCGCAATTCTTCTTGAAACTTAACCAAATTTCAAACCAACATTTATCAACATTGAATAAATGTATAGGAATGATTTCCAACGTAAATCTAACATTAAATCGTCACAGATTCAATCCAAGAATCGATTTTCTTTTGAAAATTCTTAAAATCCTAGTTTTCATTGTTCGACATCTCTTTCAATTAAAAGCCCAAATTTCTCCCATTATTATCATCACATATATTCTTATTTTTTATTACTCAAATACATAGGTTCAATCTACATGCAATCCTACCCATGATCGTGTGTTTAAATCATCAATTTTCCAAGAACCTCATTTAAAATCATCAAATAATAACCCTACACTACATGGGTATTATAACCTTTTAGAAACAAGAAAGATAAACACTTGCCTTATGATATGCAGTTCTGATTTCATTTCTAAGATGATGGAGTTGATTCCTACACACTTTAATTACGATTCCGACAACTTTGGTGGGGAGAACAAGTGTTGAACCTCCAAAAACTCTCTTATCCTCCTCCCTTGGGGCTTCCTTATTCTATAATTTTTGTTTACCCTAGCCTCTAACTCCAAGGGGTTGATATGATCTTTTAATTTTCCTAGTTCTCTAAACCACAAACTCCCGAATAATCGAAATGCCAATAAATGGTGTCGGGTAGGTCAAAAATCTCCCCGGGACCCAAACTATACACCCGAGTATACTATTCTGACTATTTTGACCCTTTCAAAATCAACGGTGAACTCTAAATCATCGTTTGATACACTTTATAACAATATCTTGTCTTAACCTCAAAATAGTTTGCACGCAACCCTCGATTGAGTTCCAACGCAATCCTGTCGATATTACTCACTATGACGTATAATGATTTTTGTACAAATTATTACATCCATAATAAATACTTTTCCCCTAAAATTATTTAATTCCATCAAATTTTGGCACACGTGTAATTTAAGGTTAAACCCAAACAACATAAATAATTATCGAATTAAATAAATTACAAATACTGTGATATATGAGGTATTACAAAGAATCTTTCGGGGCGATCAGAAGTATCCCCATACCGTATCCTTTCTTATCAGCATCTCCATCGAAGAACATCTACCATTTGAGATCCTCGTGAGAGGTGTAGAGCATATCTTCATATAGGAATTCGATGATCCAAACCTCAATTCCTTCCATGGGATTGTCAGCAAGGTAATCAAAAATGGTCCTTCCCTTTATAGCTTTCTGCATGGCATACGTGATATTTAATTCTTCCAGTAACATCAACCAATGGTCCATGGGACTAGAAAAAGGCGAGATTTTCCAACAAGTATTTCATTAGGTCCATTTGGGACACCATTTTGATAGGTAATACAAGCATATAGTAATGGAGCTTCTATGTAATCCACACTAAGGCGAAACACGCCTTCTACACTACAGTGTTGTTTACCTCATACCCATCTAGCTCTTGACTAGCATAGTATATGGCTTTTTACTTATAGGATTCTTTGATGTATTGGGCTAGCATAGCCCATACTGCGGTGTCGATAACGGTAAGATAGAGGAGGAAAGGTAGACTGCGCTATGGAGGTATGAGCAGTAGAGGTCAGGTAAAGTATTATTTAATCTAATCGAAAGCTTCTTGATATGCCTCATTACAGACTTTAGTTATATCCTTTTGGAAAATCTTGAGATTGGGCCTAAAGAAAGAGGTTATTTGGCTAATGAACTGACAGATTTATTAGAGCTTACTAAGATATCCAAGCACTAATCTTTTCATCCAGGGTGGTGGAATCTTAAGTATTACTTTTAGTTTGGCCGGGTCTACCTCAATCCCTTTTTCGCAGACCATGAATCTGAGGAGTTTTCCCTATGTGTCACCGAATATTCATTTTTGTGGGTGAGTCGCATCTGGTATTGTTGTATTCACTCAAAGAATTTATGCAGGCTAAGAATGTGACCTTCCCGAGTCTTGGAGTTGATGATCATTTCATCGACATAGACTTTGACCTCATTATGGATAAGATCGTGAAGGATGGTTATAATGGCCCTTTGATAGGTAGCCCCGTCATTCTTTAGACCGAATATTATGATTGTATAGAAAAAGGGTCCTCATGGAGTGATGAAAGAGGTATTTTTTTGGTGGTTGAGTCGCATCTTAATCTGATTATACCCATTGAAATTGTCGACAAATAACTTAAGGGCATAACTAGCGGTGTTATCGACGATCATATTGATGGTAGGAAGAGGATAATCATCCTTCTGGGATGCTTTGTTCAAATCTCGATAGTCAATGCACATGCAAATTTTTCCTCCCAATTTCCGCACAGGGATGATATTTCTAGTCATGTGGGTTATTCAACCACGTGAATGAAGCCTAAGTTTAATTTTTTCACCACCTCGTCTTTGACTTTAAGAGACCACACGGTTCGAAGTTTTCTTTGTTTCTCCTTGACAAGTTTTCTTTCTTAGAAGGTAGGAATCTCGTGTTGTGCTATTTTTGTGTCAATATCGAGCATGTTGTCATAGGACTATATGAATACGTACACAAACCCTTTCAGCAGCATTTTGAATTATGATCGCTCAAGCTCGTTGAGGGTGGATCCTATTCTAATCTCGTGCGGTTGGCTACTAGAACCATGAATGATAACAATAGTCTCATCATCATTAGTTTGGGTACAGTTATGTTGTTTACATTTTTCCTTATTGAGATAATTAAGAATTATTCATTTAGTAAATCATCTTCATCAATCGTTTGATTAAAATCAAGGCAATTAATGTGACGCATAGCAAGATACTCAAAATCATCATTCATTTAACTATAAACATTTTTAGGAAATACAGTGGTGAGGGCCTCACCAAAGGAAGCCTCATTCATAATTACATCAAAATTAGAAAAAAAAAATGGTAGATCCATGTCACACCCATTGTTTTGTATATGGTAATACTAATAAAAGAACAATAAATTTCAAGCGGAAAGAAATTAGAACTTTATGTAGGTGCATGGATTTCATCTTATTACATATCTCGGAGTCTTCATAAAATAAAAACAAAAAGAAAACTAACAAGGTTACATAAGTTGGTAAGTTGTGATGAAAGTGTTCTAGTTGGTGCTACCATCTTTGCTAGTTACCTCCGATACATACATAACTGGAAAGATTTTCCTTGGTAAGACAGAACAAAATTCCGTTGGGGCGTGGTGTATTTCTTCTTCTTTGAGTTCATTTTCCATCTAGAAGCGAAACGAATAAGCAAAACTTTGCCAAGTTAATAATTTTATTTTTATAACAAGTTTATATATGTGAGTTAGATAGCATAACTGGTAATGAAGTAAAGGTAATATATCACAGTTTCTAGTAACTTAAAAAAATGAGATATCAACAGTAATGAAAATGGGTAGTGGAAGTCTGTTAATATTTGTAAGAACACTATGGCGATTATAATTGGATAAGCATTTATCGAGTCCTAAGGATAATGGTTCGGACTATAATCGGATAGCCTATAATTATCAGTTATAGAGGCTTAAAATCCATAGCAATATTCTTATAATAACATCCAAAACCTTTGGATAAAATCAATCCAAACCTTTAGAGATATAATCAATCCAAAACCTTTGGAGATAAAGTAACAATGCTTAGCCAAAACTCCGAAGAGCGACATCCATATGGTAAGAAAAAACTAGACCCTCAATCCTTGAGTCCTACATCCCAAATAGCGCTTTCGGGGGTATATCGAAAGACTATTCCCTAAATTATAATGTATGCTACTAGGTTTAAGTGAAATCATAGGTTGCATGAAATTATCGGGTTTAGGATTTAATTAGATAAGGATTGAATCAATATTCACGGTATTTGTGAACCATACAAAAGAGTTCATAGATGCGGGCAATATATCTGGGCTTATCACATAATCATATAAAGAAATGCTATAATTCAAGGCTGTAAGTTCAAAAATAATATTGAAATATAATCACCCACTTTTTCAATATTGGGTTGATGGTAACTGATCTTTATTCTCATGGGGTAAAGTGGGTACTATGAAATCATGGATATCATAAATGTCTAGAGTATGAAAGTAAAATAAAATTCTAAGGAAAGTTGGGATCTAAAATAAGTAATTTGAAGTTTAAATTTTAATTTGGGGTTAAATATGTAATCATGAAAAGTAAAGTTTTTTTCATTAATTTTCTTATTTTCATTCATTTTTGGGATTGGTGATAAGAGACACATTTTTTCTATTTATGAAAAAGGACCTGGATTTAAGGTCTGTGGTCGAATTGAAACAGTTGGAAAATCCAGGGGTTTAAGTGAAAATTAAAGGTTTTAGTTTTAAATTCTTCAAACTGTTTTCTCGAGAAACAACTGCTTGAGAAAACAACCAGGATGATGTAATATACCATTTTCACTACAAAAATAAAATAATTTTTTTAAAAAAAATCTCTGAACTTTTTGATTGGAGACGCACCCTCACGCGCTGGGCCAAAGCCCATACACACTTGGGTTTGACTCCACTCGCGCTCATGCATTACACTTCATATTACCACTTCAATTTGTTGACCTTAGGATTTTAAAACTTAGACCTCAATTTGGAACAGTTTTAGAATACATTTAGGTTGAATCCTAAATGAAAATTGTCTAATTTTCTTAGAGGAATCCAACCACATTGGTTTCAAGCATTGAGGATAATCGGTTCGAGCTATTCATTTTCAATAAAAAAAAAATTGCATAAGTTTGAATATAAAATTTATGTATTTAGGCTCTAATTCGAGCTACTCAGTGGTGATATTCATGATCTATGATCAAAATGGAGTCAAACTAGTTTATTTTCAAGGATTTTGGTTTACCATAACTCCTTAATTATGTTTCTAAAATTTCTAGGTACGTAAAATTCAAACATTAATTGGGGAATGAAATGCCATTTGGGGTTGAATTAAGATATGCACCTAGGTTCCTTACACCCAAGGCTTGAGCTCTCCCACTTTGAAACTAGTTCAAAGTCAAGAGTACAGATTCCACTATTAAAGCACAAGCTTCAATGGAGATTTTTAATATTCAAGTTTTTTTAGTGCATTTCCTACGTTAAACTTCCATGTAAACAGTTGAAAAAATAGGAATGATACATAAAATCATAAAGATAACAAAATGCTTATTTTTTTCTTTGTGTTTTCACTAAGATGAAGTACGTTTTTATAGTGGGGAAGGAGGGATTTTATACTGCTAGGGGAAGTGAAGAGATTAGTGGAAAGAGGAGGTGGAGTTTACCATGGCTTGTGGAAGTTAGACCTTGGTACAATGTGGGGTGAGATGGGTACCATGTGTTTCCTTTGTGCTATAACTGCTCACAAGGCATCTTGCTGGCCAAATAGTTCAGGGGTAAAGTGTGAAATAGTTTTCGCTTTGATTTTGGTTTTTGGATAGTATATAAGGTGAATTTAAGGATATTTATTTACTTTTTTGAAAGTTGAGGGAGTAAATGTATAATTTTTCAAACTTGTTAGGACGGTTTATATAATTGTTACAAAATACAAGTACTATGATTAAGTTTTGTTTTTAAGTTTGGGTTATAATGGTATGGTATGGTTCTAATAATAAGGTTTAAAGTTTCAAGGTGTATTTTTGTAATTTTAAAATTTCAAGAGTTACTATGGTAATTACCTTATTCTTTGAGGGTTATTAGTAGATATAATATATATATATATATATATATATATATATATATATATGTGTGTGTGTGGGGGGGGGGGGGGGTCTTTAAGGGTTTGTTACATTCTACCTTCCTAAAAAATTATCCTTAAAATTACCTTCAAAGAGTGAGGGATAACGTAATCTCATGGATTTTTCAGTTTCCCACATTGCTTGTTCCATAGCATGATGTTGCCAAAGGATCTTTTCTAGCAAAATGGTTTTTATCGAAGAACTTTGTTTTGACAATCAAGAATTTTGATAGGTTTTTCTTCAAAATCATGATTTGATAGAACCGATAGACCTTTCCATGTAATAATGTGATTGGGATCATGTATATACTTCCATAGTTGTGAAACATGGAAAATGTCGTGTATGTTGGACAATTCTGAAGCTAGATCTAAACGATAGGTCCTATACGTTCGGTGATTTTTAAAGGTCTAACATAACAAGGTGTAATGTTCCCTTTCTTCCCAAGTCGAATAGATCCTTTTCGTGGGGACACTTTCAAGAATACTTGATTGCGTATCTTAAACTCTAAAGGCTATCTTCTATTATTCGCACAATTCTTCTATCAACTTTGGGACATAAGTAATCTTTATTGAATTACTCGTATCTTTTCTGTAGTTTTAATTATAATTTTGCGTCCAAAGATATTGTTTTCTCCAAATTCATTCCAGCATAATAGTGAACGACACGGTCTACCATATAGGGCTTCATAAGGAGTCGTATGAATGCAAATTTGATATGTATTATTATAGGACAATTCAATTAGTGTAAGATGATCATTCTAGGTATCAAAAAAGCCTAGAGCATAATCTTGTAACGTATCTTCGAGGTTTGAATCACTCTTTCAGATTAACCATCAGTTTGTCGATGGAAGACAGTTCTTAGATTAATCTTTGTTCCCATGGATTTTTAATATTGCTTGCCAAAATGTTCCTATAAATTGAGGATCTCGGTCATATCTAATAGATAGGGGTACTCCACAGAGTCTAAAAATTTCCCTAATGTAAAGCTCACTTAGTCTTTGAAATGAATCGGGAGCTCTTGTCAGTAGAGAATGGACAGATTTGGTAAGTCGGTCGATAATAACCCATATTGAGTTATAGCCTTGAGATGTTTTAGGAATACTCACAAAGTCCATATTCATATGATCCCGTTTCCATTCTGGAATAGGTAGTGGTTGTATTAATCCTCTAGGATGTTGATGTTCAAGTTTTACCTGCTGGCATGTTAGATATTTTTCCCCAAAATTTCTTATATCTTTCTTCATACCTTGCCACCACTGTTGTTCATTGAGATTGTGAAACATTTTGGTACTCCCTGGATGGATCATAAATTTCTAATGATGGGCTTCCTCTAAGATTTCACTTCATAAGGAGGGGTCTAGTGGAACATACAATCGACTTTCGTATCTTAACCCTCTCTTGGGACTATATGACCAATTTTTCTCTTCTTGTTGTCTTCCAATCTCTATTGTTGGTTTCTCAGGAATTCATCCTCTAATTTTTATTCTAAAATTCTTTTGTCGTGGGTTAGTTGAGTGATTCTCAAAATGATTGATTTTTCAAAAGATTCTCTCTGTAAGTTGTAGTCTCTTATAGTAGTTAAAAATGTAAACATACTATTGAACCTTCCTTTCGAGTTTCGGCCCAAAGCGTCGGCAACTACATTACCCTTCCAAGGGTTGTATTGTAACTTAAATTTGTAATCTTCCAAAAACACAATCCATTATCATTATCGATAATAACCTACGAGTCTGAGAAAGCTTCATATTTTCCTAACCTTCATAGGTTACCGCTATTCGAGTGTTGCTGTAGTTTTTATTGGGTCCACTTATACATCTATTTCGATAATCACATTCCCTATAAATTAAACCTCTCTCATACTAGAATCACACTTTCTTTTCTTTGCATAAATCTTGTGTTAGCATAAGGTTTGTAATACTCTATGCAAGTGCTCTTCGTGGTCCTCTCTAGTATTAGAGTATATTAAGATATCATCTATGAAAACAATTACGAATTAATTCAAGAAAGGTCGAAGTACTCTATGCATTAGGTCTATGAATGTTTCAAGTGCAGTGGTTAGTCCAAAAGACATGACCAAAAATTCAAAATGGCCTTATCGAGTTCAAAAGGTAGTCTTGAGTATATCTTCTTCTTTCATGCGAAGTCGGTGACACCCAGATCATAAATCAATTTTTGCAAATATTTTTGTCCCTTATAATTGGTCAAACAGGTCTCATATCCTATGATGGTTACTTAATTTAACTTTCTTATAGTCGATGCATAATCAAAATATTTCGTCCTTCTATCTCATAAAGCAAAACAGGTGCGCTTCGAGGGGATGTACTACGTCATATAAAACCCTTATTTAATACGTCGTCAAGTTGGGATCTAAATTCCCATAGTTCCAATGGTGCCATGCGATAAGGAATTATAGAAATAGGGGAGGTGTTGGGTAACAAATCGATAATAAATTTGATTTCTCATTATGGGGGTCGACCAGGAAACTTTTTAGGAAATATGTCATCGTATTTATCTGAGATAGTAGGAGGAGATGAAGACCCTTTTTACAGAAGTTGAGAAAATATTAACTTGGAGTGACTCTTTACGTGAAAATAAAATGGGGTTTGATGAGGTCTTTTGAGCATTACTATCTTTTCATAGCAGTTAATGTGAGCAATTTTGGGTGATAAGATGTCCATTCCTATGATTAAGTCAAATTCCTTCACGTCTAAGACTATTTAATCTATTACTAAAATTCCAGTCTCGATTCGCAGGATATGCTCTTTATAAACTCAATTAGTTATAGAGATTTCTTCTTTTGGCATTTTTATAGACAATGGATGTGCTAAGGGACTAGTAGATAATTTTGATAGAGTCATGAAGTCATAGCTAATAAAAGAATGTGTTGAGCCAGAATCAAATAATATATGTTCTGACATGTTGTGAAAAAATATGTTACCTTCCACCACGGCGTAATTGTTTGGATTTTTGGTTGAAAGAATGGAAACATTACGGCCTCGAGTTATATTCATCAGTTCTTGCCTCTTTCCATGAATACTTTACTGAGGTGGGTTATTATTAGAGTTACTAGTTGGTGTCACAAATGGGGGTTTGATAAAATTTATGGGTTTGGTTGTTGGTGAGGAAGTAAAGTTCCTAGGATATGATTCTTGCAGGTTTGGTCATTGCAGCCTTGTGTGATTGATATGTTACACTCATGACATCGCATTGTAGATCCATTATTGCAATGATTTATTTGACTGAAAACACAGCCATCCTTTGGTTTGGCATAAAGTTGGTCTCTTTGATTGGGTTAGTTTCTAATGACATACGAGATTCAAGGGGTGGAGTTATGATTCGGTTAATTCCTCCAGATATCGGATTCCTTTCGATAAGGGAGGCTACCGCTATCACTTGATTAATATAACTAAGTTTCAAAGGGATTATAGAAGCTTTAATGTTAGTATGCAAGCCACATTCAAAGGGTTTACACTTTTTGGCTTAAGTATCCACGTACTCTTGGGCATACCGAGAAAGTTCTATAAACTTGGCCTCATATTGTGCTATCATCATTTGTTGTTACTGTAAACTTGGGAATTACACCGCTATCTGATCTCTCACTGATTTGAAACGTATTTGTTAAAGAAAATATCCTCAAACTGATTCCAAGTTAAATTATCACTATTACAGGATCGAAGAATAGACTGCCACCAAAAATCTGCTTTTCCTTCAAACAAGATAGGCAGCTAATTTCACCCTAAGTTCAAGATTATACCTACTCCGTTAATAACTTCAAGCGTCTAATGTATCCATTTTTCTACCTCTGTGGCTTCGGGCTTCCCATAGAATACTAGTAGTCTTTGTTGAAGAAATTCTTTAATTGCATTCATTCTTCATGTCTTATTCGGGATCTCATTATTAACTTGGTGTTGTGGTAATACATTTTATTGCATCCAAGTTAAAACCATTAGTACTTATAGACAACGTAATATTCCTTCATATATCGTAGGTGGATTTGGTGCATTTTGTTGTTTTCCTTATGATCCACTTGTGAATGCTCGTGTATCAACCATCCTATACATAAAAAAAAAACTAAAGATATAATGACAGTGAGAGTAACTAAATAGACTTTTATATTAATATCACATGTTATTTTACATTAGGATATGATACATTCAATACTTGTAAGAAAACAGTACATAATATAAGTTACGTTTTTACAACTCCTATTAGGACAAACGGTTAGTTATGTCTACTATTCCTAGTTAAGAATATGGTGATCCACTTCTTCTCACACGCACACCAAACCTAACGAAAGACATTTGATCCTTTGTACATTTCTTTATATATCCATATTCCCTTCCTAGTTTACTTTAGGCATGCTGAGGTATGATGCTATCAAGTTCGAGTCCCGAGTCGAAGCCATTAAAAGTAATACCTGTGGCAGTAAAAGTGAAACAACTGGTGTTGGGTGAAGTAGGTACATAGTCGATTGGGGAATCTGTGGGAGTAATGATGAGTTCTTCTGATGGAGGCATGTCCCAAGCTAGATTAAGGGCTTGTTGAAGCATCTCAAGATCTTTGAAATACCTCCATGCTTGTCATGCGGCTTGTGCTTCTCCCATTAAGAGACCAATTAGTAAACTATATTTGACATCTGGGGTAGCGTTTGCCTAATCTGGGTTGATACTTCTAATAGTATGACATAACTTGGCATATCCCTCATTAAGGATTACAAATTCCGGTACATCACGTACATAAGGATTACAAATTCCGGTACATCACGTACATAAGGATTACAAATTCCGAATCTCTCAGGAATTGTTAGAATAAGCATAACACACAAAAATGGAGGCGAACATAATTCAACATATCCATGGGTCACGTACATACCTATGCTCCATAGTCAGCTGACTTATTAACTCACAAATAAGTCATTCTAGCATTATGTTCTTAAGGTACCAATCTAACTCCGGGCACACAAGGATTAGATGACCCTAAGCGAACGTAAACCTCCCGTGATAGAAAGTATGGTAGGTATGTCATACACATAAAATCATATACATATACTAAGCATGCAAACATATTAGTAATTACCATAATTTATTAGTGGTATACTTCTCATTCTTATACCCATACACGTGCCCTCGGTTTATATATACACATTATCCATTATCCTCACGTCGTGATTAATTATTCGCGTCCTAACCCACAATTACCAATTGGTTCAAATCATTCTTCTATATTTTACTCCCCAATATATCCCGAATATCCCAACTATATAAATTAGTCATCAAGGAAATGTTATCTCTGCAATTAAACAAGGTTACAGGACACTAGAAATCAAACCAGGACAAAAAGGCCAATCTGTCAACTCGTTAGAAGTCTCGTTCGAACGAGGTCGTTCGAACGAAGTGGGAATCTAACGAGATCTCGTTTGAACGAAAGGCATCGAACGAACATCCCACTCATTAGAAGGCAAACTGCCAACTCGTTAGAAGCTCGTTCGAACGAGCTCGTTCGAACGACCTGGGCAGGCCTTCTAACGAGATGACAGTTTCGAGCCCAGAATTCCCCTATTTCGTTTTTCCCAATTTTCTTCACCTCTAATCTCATCTAAACGTTATCCCAATAGTATTTTAAGGTTTCTAATCATCCCTAATCATACTAAATCGTATCACAACATTTATATGGGGTCAAATCATTCTAAACCACATCTATTCCTCAATTCTCCCCAATTTTCCCCAAATCCCATGAACATGAACCCTAGAAAATTAAAATCATCCATAGACATAATTAAATCCTTTTTTGTGGTATAAAAGATGTAATTCTATTAGAATAATCACCCAAACAAAATTCTATATGCAATCTCTCTATCAAAAAGTAAATTTCTAAATCCAATTCAATGGATTTTTATCAATCTCCTAAAACAAATGAAATTTTCATAAATTCCTATGGATGGAAGAAACATTCGTTGCAATTAACGTAATTAAACCACTTACCTATGATCTTTCTCTGAATTTGATGTTGAATTGATGAAGGTTGGTCTCTCTCTCTCTCTTTCTCTGCAGAATTCTCCGTCCTCTCTCTCTCTACTAGTTTTTCTCCAAGATGACAATGGTGGTTTAGAGGTTGCCTTAGGAAACTCTTAGAACTTTTTCCAATAACTCCCGTAGCCCATTAAGTCATTTAGTGTTGTTAGTGGGTTTAGTGGGTAAAGACTAAATCAGATTTTAACCTCTAATTTTCGTGGGTTTTAATTCCCAAAATTCTGAAATTACCAAACTACCCTTTTGGGTTGCCGGTAAGGCCTAAAAATGCCCCGGGACCCAAACTAAACCCCCGGCTAGTGTTTTCTGACTATTTCGACCATTCCGGATGCGTTGGCGCACTCAAAATGACCATACAGTTGACAGAAATAAAATTCACTTTTTAATTTCAATAATTACATTCCTGACGCGACTGTCACGCTCGTCCCAACAAATTTCCTAAATTTCCGTATTTCTATCTCACGACAAATTCAATATTTTCAATATTCATATATTGACATATATGCACATTATAATCAAATACCAACTCACATCTCGTTAGTATTTTATCCGTATTAATTCTCAATTAATTCACATTTAATTTAATTAATCCCGTAAATAAATATCGATAAAAATGCGGGGTATTACACTCCTACCTAAGCTGCAGCACGTTCCTTCCAAAGGATCCTATGCAATATGCCCCTGTGGCTGGGCACCTGTGATATATACATATATATACAAGAGAGAAGAGAAAATAGGAAAAGGGTCAGAGCCCGATTGTAAAACAGTTTAAAATTAGTTTAACAAGTATTTAAAATGCTTACCGGCTAATGCAACAATCATATTAGTGTGCGGCACTCTCTTGAGAAATTATCACCTCTCTTCTGATGTGCACACCTACCTCACTACTAATCCCAATAGTTTAGCTTATCTTAAGTTACTCACAAGGTTTCATGCCGACAATTTCTAGTGTTAAGAAAATTAATTTTTAAAAGCAAAGTTCTCAAATAAACCTCATTTGGTTATAAAATTTCTTAGTATTGCCTCAAGCTTTTCAAACACTTATATCCAAGTTGAAATAATTATCCATTACTTACCTACCTTTAGTCACAGTAGATAGTTCCCAAATTTCAAGTTTATATATATATATTAATCACTCATATAATATATATACTATCAACACCCCACATAAAATTTATGGTGCTGACATACTCTGCCACCAAGTTCCCGTATCACTCGTACTAAGGGAAATACTAGTTCGGAATCACTCTCGAACTGTATTAACACAAAACACATACAAATTGAGGCGAAGCATAGTTCCAAGTCACTAAGAGGTCAGCACATACCCTCACGTCTCTTAGGACCGTGTGACTATCGATTTGATAGCCTGTACCAAGGATTCCTATGTTCTAGTGTACAAGTCAATATCCCCCATAAAGGTCCCATCGAGATAAGACTGTCCCAGAGTGGTAGCCCCAGTGATAACAAGTAGCGCGGGTATGATTTTTACACGTATATAGTATATGCACAAACACAGTCATATATGTATACTACCATTCCCATTTCAAATTTAGGTACACCCACGACCCATACTTATGATATTTATTCTTATTGCACATTATTAGACTATCCCGTATAATGGTTCGTCTCTTATTCTTATTTATGGGATTATTCCAAACTTTCTTCGTAACACTAGTGAAATCCTATCTCCCTAAGTGTAATTTCAGTAGGTACTCTTTTACTTTACAACGTAACTTCCTCACGAGTCTCACCCTTTAGGCACATATTCCCATTGTTCCTTAAGAGTAAAACACCTCCGTTAAATGTTAATCTCGTCTTACATTAAAGGTTCCATTTTTATAAAGTCCTACTGGTCTTCTTTATATCCCAAAATGTTCTAACAATAATGTCCAAGAACTTCTATTCCTTTAAGTTGGAACAACCTATTTAAAAAGAGGAATTTGAGTTTTCTAAGAGGGGCCGATCGATGGCAGGCACTCGATCGATCGATGAGTCGATCGATCGATGCTCTTGGGTCGATCGATCGATCAAGCAGGTATGGCGAAACTGGAGAATTTCCAGTTATGGGGATGTTATTCCAAAATCATTCAAATCATCATATTTGATTCCCAAACTTCCAACAAATTATACCACAAGTGTTATATCCCCAAATAATGAATATTCTACGTAAGACATGTGAGTTTTCATTAATTATAACGAATTAAAAGGGTTAAAATCCCGAAAAATTACAAGAACCCTAATAATTTCTTTAACTTAGTTCTTCCCATTCTTTTCCCAGATTTTCTACTCCAAACTCAATGAATTTCGTGGTTCAACCTCTACATATGAATTAGATTTCCAGAACATGTCTTTTATCTATACATCATACAAATTTGAGTCTCCAAAATATGTTTTCTTTCACAAAAACTAGTTCTAATCAATCCTAGGCTAATATCATTGAAGCATTAACTAATATAGAGCGAGATAGATACTTTCCTGGGAATTCTTGGTTCTGATTTGTGGAAAATATTGGTATGGTTGTGATCCTCGTTGTGCGATCTAAAGTTTGGCGGCGACGGCGGTGCAAACGGTGGAGTTCTTGCCCTAGAACTCCTTGGAAAGCTTCTCCTCTTCCTCTCCAATGGCCGTCTTTGGTTCTTGGTTATTCTAACCCTAGAAGACAAATCCTACCATCTGATATAACCTTAGAAAATTCGTGGGTTTCCATGCCCAAAAATATGAAATGTCTAAAACGCCCTCCCGAGATGTTAATTAGGCCTAGAAACGCCCCGAGACCCAAACTAAACCCCCGGGTATATTATTTTGACCCTTACGAACACATTGACGTACTAAAAATGACCATACGAGTGACTTATAATTCATTCACTTTTAATAGTTCAAATTAAGTCCCGACACGACATAGGCGCTACCCGATAAATTTCCAAAATTATCAAATTAAATTCTCGTGATAATTTTACTAAGTTCAATTACACCTCTAACTTTACCCATAAAGTAAGTTACAACAAGATTTCAATAATTACTAACTCTCATCACGTTAGTAAGTATTTAAATGATTTTCCGAATTAATATCTCTAATTAAATTTAATAAATCCCCAAAATTTAAAAGTCAAAAAAATACGAGGTATTACATACTTCCCCCCTAATAACGGAATTTCGTCCCAAAATTCAGAAAATTAGGCCTACCTGGTAAAACAAATCTGGATACCTTATCAATACGCAAACTATCTACATAGTAAGGCGTTCAATTACTATAGCCCTCGTCTCGCAGCAAGCTTGTTTAACATTCTCATTAAAGACACTTGACATTGTGCTCCTAACCGACATAATTTGTATAAGGTATGCCTATATATTATTAATTCCCATTATTTCAATATCATTGGGAGGCCGTACTTCACTACATGATAACTACTCGGAGTTCCAAACACAAAACTCCCGTTCTGAGAGAAACCATACGAACATCTGACCATTCTTATTCGCCTAAAATAGTCGTGGAATTCTACCATAGTCCTCAGACTAACTCAATTAATCTAAAATTTTAATCATTTGCCCTCTCTTAACATTAGAGTGAGAAAGTTAAGATTTTTCCCACATCAAAACCTCCATAAGCATCTTGTTCACAATAAACATGTGCGCGTGCTCCCCCGGAACCCTACCATTAGGTAATATCATCCCCTAATTACCGTACTCTACTCCACTTGCTATTATAACCGTTGCGAAAGTGAAACGATCATGATGAATCCAAAATTACTTTCACGCGGTTCCACTAATCGTTATTCACCGTGTGCCTATTCCCCGTCTATGATGATACATCCTATTCAAATCGAAACGTTATCCCCACTGCTTTCAGAAATCCCATATTGAAGGTGGGATTCAAAAATCTCATCCTGATTCAAAATAATACCGTGTAGGATCACACACCGGCGCGATCTTTCCTTGCAAAGGAAGACTGAAGAACACTAGTTAATATTACAAATCACCCCAAAAGAATATCAATTACTTATTTCTTGGGCGACTTGTTCCACATATTCGGATGAACCCTTGATCTTGTCTTGAAGATGGTCACCCATCCAAGAAACTTTACCGACTTTACCGGCCTCTTCTATTATAAGAATTGTCGATAGCCACACAATTTTCTGATTGATCCTCTTATTCCAACCGATCTCTATCTATGAGTGGTGCACGCAGAGACTCCTCACTATGTCCCGCGCAACATTGACTTTTACTTGAAATGCATCACATTAAGTGACACTTAATACTCCCCTTCTTTCCTTGGCGTATACCGAAAGTTCCGATCCGTGCACTTTTCTCCACAATGTGCACTTCTGTACTTTTTACACCATACTAACATCATTACTCTTTGTATGCGCCAGTCGCTCCCACACTTGACTAATAACAACTCCGCTCCGAGTGTTCTCCATAATAATTAAATTCTACCCTTTTCAAGGAATACCCCTTTTTAAATGGCTCCCCACAGCCTTCCAACCAAATTCGGGTGTGCTATTCTAATTGCAAACAACAAAAGAGAACTACGAATCCCAAATCTCTTTAAAATACAAATACAACAGTTCTCTCAATAACGATACCATTCTGTAACACCCCGCCCGCCCGGGGAGAGCGAACGGAGCGCCACTATCGATAAAACTGAACTAATCCACAATATAACAAGGTATAGAGCATCTAAAAGCCACAATAAAAATAAGAGAATCCACTAATCTCAAATCTCTTCAAATTTAATACAACCAATAATCTCTTGAAATAAAACAACTATCTATCTCGAAATAAAATGCTCTATACAACAAAAATAAATACAATCTTCTCATTGTATTAAAATCTTCCCAGATACTCCACGCAAAAATCATCCCAACTCTCTATTTCCCCTGTGTTTTGAACGCGGTTACGACACTTGGGTACTCTCAATCACCTTATAAATCAAACTTTTAAATCCTCCTTATCATTGTTCCATCCCTCAACTCGTGGTGATAAAGCCAAAACTTTCAATTTTTTTTCTTACCACACAATCGGCTCCACTGGCCTTAAATCATAACTCAACTTCTAACTTATCGATATAATTTGCCTGCTCTTATTATGACCGAGGTACCAAACTCAAGGACTAATGACTGAACATCTCCCTATTTCCAACCATACGCTAAGTTGCATGCATGGGATGTCTCGCAAAGAAAAATCCAAACAAGGAACCCCCCCGATACACTACTACCTAGCTTTGTCGGTTATCGAAATCTGTTAGGCCCTCCGTCCATAACATGTACCCCTTTATTCCATCTCTTGACAAAAAGTTACATTACCTTCTGTAATTACACCTACACAAAGAACATTTCGCCAATCCTCCATTGTCTAGTATTGGTGGTAATTCCTTATCCGCAAACCTCCTACAAATATGATCAGGACTATCAAAATCCCGATCCCAAACATACGAGTCTAATTGTTAACTATCTCATCCCTAAAGGGTAGATACATCGATGCTATATACCTATCACTCAGTCTTGAACTCTAAACGTGATACCGAGTCAAACCTTCTTATTCGACGGTAAACCCAGTATGCACAGAGCCATGAAAATAAGGTTCCTAAACATTCTGGGATTTAAACTCTTCGGGCCACTATAACCCTTTGAGTATCTAATTATATAATATAAATGGGATTCCGAGTCTCTCACAGGTGAGGCCTTGCCAAAATAAATCATATTGCACTAAGGCAGCCACTCCGATAGCCTCGAAATAACTGCCTACTCCTGTATTAGCCACGTCTATAAAATTGCAACCAAGGAAATACCATACTCGTATATCACACTTACTAAAATGAGTACTCTCAATAAAGTATATAACACTATTGATACTCACATTCATCCTCCGTGGATAGCACTAAAGATAATTCCACTACACTAGGGAAAAGGAAAATATACCAACATAATATTAATGTTCATAGCTATACGCACTAACTCGTCTCACATTTTAATCTAGTAATGAACAAAAATTATGGTGACTTTCTCATGTCACATGCAACATGCCTCATCCTTCGAGGATAAAAGTCATACTTATACCTTTCCATTCGCATTGGCAAATCCTTCCTCTGGGCGAGGCATTGCCACCAAACACCTTGCCTACCCCGAAATGGCGGGGACAATACTCCTATCGAAACTCTAGCATGCCAATAACGGCCTTATACCCATGCATATCTAACATCAGTTTTGATCACGGGTAAAAATGAAGTTATTAATTTCTATATCTGCACCCCTGAAAATAAAGAAAATCAAAGACTCTTTCCCCCAAATGGTGAGTCTACGCATGACACCTTACTCGTCGTCGTGACTAATAGCCCTAAGGCTCATGAAAAATGAATAGTTATAAAACAGTGTGATGCCCCGGTACCAATTAAAACTCAACCCATAGCACCCGGTATAAGGAGCATACCTTTTATCTCATTTGGGTCCTGAGGTGCTGCTATCTGGTGGACGTTATAGACACGTCCATACAGTAATTGCCTTTGCTAAACTGAGGCTACTGGAATGGCTTGTGGAGCTGGCTTCTGTGGTTTATTACTGGCGCCCTGCTGTCGTGGGGCCCTATTCCTCTCTGGGCAATCCTGACGCCAATGGCCATTCCTGCCACATTGGAAGCACTTCCCTCAAAACTGTCTCACTTCACTACGTTGTTGACTAGTCTTACTTTTTCCTTGGTCTCGCTGGCCTTGATAAGAAATTTGCAAAAAAATGATGTCAGGTTGAGGACAATCCCTCCACTTGTGACCCGGTTGCACACATTTATAGCAGAGTCCTGAAATTTCCCGCTGGTCAGGTTGTAATTTCTCCCCAGTCTGATTTAGACAAGATTGATGTTTATGACCGTCCATTCCACATTTGAAACACCTCTTTGTGACTTCATTCTGACCCCAACCTTGTTAGCTCTGACACTTTTGGCCCTCTACATAAATTTTGTTACCTCTGGAACCATCTTGATCTTGAGGGGTTTGTTGCCTCAATTTCGGTGTCTTCACACAATTGTCAACTCTATTCACATGAAATTGACTAACCTCTCTAGGTCTTTTGCCTCCTCTGAACTGCATGCTGCGTTCGTGGTACTTTGAGACTGCAGTGGTAACTACTTGTGCCACAATGCCTGCAAATTCGGCGATTGGTACCCTTTTTGAAGACGCCTGAGGTGTGAGCTGTTCTCGCTCACTAACTTCCCTAACGGCATTAGCTTGTTCATTTTGACGGTCCATCTGAAACTTTAAAACAATCTGGATAAGTTCAACATTCACATCGACAAATCGTAGAAGCACGATTTTCAAATGCATAAAGGTGAATACAACATTCCTAATATTAGGGCTCTAAATCAAAGACGCTAAGATGGAAACGAGATAAGTCGTACAGATCTTAAAGGACACTAGAACATAATGCTTTGATACCACATGTAACACTCCGCCTAATTAAATACCGGGTGATCAGTCCTTTAATAAATTATAACCAAGGTGAACGGTTGGATCATTCTTAGCATCACTGTCGCAAAATAACTTTTCATTATAAACATCCTAAATAATTAAGCTAAGTGTCAAAACCATTTTTAAGACATCGATTTCCAAATTTAATTTAAAACCAATATTTAAAACCTTTCATAATCCATGGTTTAAAAATCACACAACAACTAGACTGGAAAAGGTAATCCAAGCAATTTAAGCATTCAACTAAATAATTCCAACTTTAAAACTTCAGAGGAAAACACGAATTACAATCTCTGATAAAACCAACTGAATAATGGAAAAAGGGAGACACATGCCCAACTGGATGAAATATAACTAGAAGTGGAATCAATAATGAGGTCGTTTAATCAAAAGGCGTGCAACTCCTACCTAAGCTGCAGCACGTTCCTTCCAAAGGATCCTATGCAAGACGCCCCTGTGGGTGGGCACCTGTGATATATACATATATATATATACAAGAGAGAAGAGAAAATAGGAAACGGGTCAGAGCCCGATTGTAAAACAGTTTAAAATTAGTTTAGCAAGTATTTAAAATGCTTACCGGCTAATGCAATAATCATATTAGTGTGCGTCACTCTCTTAAGAAATTCTCACCTCTCTTCTGATGTGCACACCTATCGCACTACTAATCCCAATAATTTAGCTTATCTTAAGTTACTCACAAGGTTTCATGCCGACAATTTCTAGTGTTAAGAAAATTAATTTTTAAAAGCAAAGTTCTCAAATAATACAGGGTTTTGGAGTGGAACATATCGGGGTTTTGGAGTCTATGATGATACAGGGTTTGTGGACATGGTGTTGACTTTTATAGTGGTATTTATCTTTTCTTTTTGAGGGAAAAATTTCCCTAAGTCCTTCCTTGGATCATCCTCAATATTCAATAGTTGACCGTATACAATCACTTTAATATCAACCCCATCTTCTCTAGGTGCTCGAAAATGCAGATAACACTAGATACCTATTAAATTCTTGATATGTGGTAGGTGGTTTTTCTTTAATAGGCTAACTTGTTTCACTTTGGATGGACGATATTCTATGGTAGAAACTTTCTCCGTCCATGTGGTAATTAAGTTGTTGAATGAATAACCCACATATTTCTTGAGTAACTCAAGGTATCGATAAGTTTCTTCCATTTTATTACTATGCATGTATTAGTACATGAACTTTCAAGCGGCATCCTCATAATTGTAAATTCATAATTCATCTAAAGATAAGAACCATCTGAGAGCATTTTCTTTGAGCGCTTATTGAAACATTTGCACTACAATATTTATTATTTCACCTAATAGACTTATGGTAAAATGATAGTTATCCAACTGAGCTATATGCTCTCACTTCCATCGAATTTCTCAATATTTGACATCTTAAATTTCTTAATATTTGACATCTTAAATTTCTCTAACAAATGATCTCTTGGGTAAAGCGATAAGTGGCTGTAATCTAGGTAGTTTTTGGACATATTTACTTGATCGAATTTCTGCTAAATCAGTTTGAAATTATCCAACATATTGTTAAGATAATCATATTTTTGATATGCTAGAGCAGGTTGATTATCCACTAACTGGACAAGATTTGGTAATAGAAGATCCATGGGAAGTGATATGCCCCAAGTGTAACCTCGGCCTAGAGACACCAACCTCGGTCGAGATGATGGCCAAGATATTGATCGATCCTAGATAAGCCATGGGCCCTCGGTATCATCCCTCGGCCAGACCAGGGTCGGCCCAGGCCGACACTATCACTTACATTTCCAATGGACCACGCGCATCATAAGCATCAACATCACTCTCGTATACCTGGGTATGGCAACCTCGGCCGAGAGTAGGCCGAGGTGACAAGGAGCCTTGGTAACCTTCAATATGGAACCAGACCAACCTCGGCTTGGGCCGAGGTAATAAGAAGCCTTAGTAATCGTCAGCATGGAATCAGACCAACCTCAGCTGGGGCCGACCCCAGCATAATGTCTCGGCCGAGATCAGGCCGAGACTCCCTATGACACATCTCTGATTGAACGAACATCAAGCCTTTACAGCTCGGCCTCTCGTAGGCTGAGGTCATGCACCAATATGGAAGCCGAGCATCTGTTGACATTTGGATAAGGACACATGGGCACAAATCAGTTGTAACAAGGTTATTCTCCACACATGGGGAGAATATTTCATCATCATTCCTTACAGGTGACAGTGACAGATGGCACATTCACATTGGTGAGGCTACCACACACATGCTCATTACATGCATGGGGGGTACATTACACCCCCTAGGAACTATATATAGGGATCATCCTCTACCTTGCAAAAGGATCCAGTTATTCAACCCTAGCTAAAACTCTGTTTAAATATACAGTAGAGAGAGAAAGCTTGAGAGAATTGTATCCATGGCCATTAGAGCCTTCATTCAGTGATATTACTCACACACTCACAGTGGACGTAGGCCAGATTGGCTGAACCACTTATATTCCGGTGTTGATTCCTCTTATCCTCACCTCATTCTCTTATCTCTTTATTTAACTGTGCGGCCATTGTTATTCCTATATTGAGCTTGAAAACACCTTACACGGTGGTGCTGATTCTTAGCATCATCATTTTGGCGCCGTCTGTGGGAAGCGAGAAGCTATCTCTTCCTCTTTTTCTGATTAACCTCACCGGAGACTCTGGTGGTGAACCAGGAACCACCCCTTGCGTGGAGTTGTTTCACCATTGAAAGAGGTCCTTTAAGGTATTAAGCTCACTTGCTAGTCAAGCTCTTTATTGTTAACACATGGCACCAGAATTACCACCGCCTCTTCCGCCGCCCGGAGGTTGAGGGGCTAGCTCCAGTCAGGCTCCTCCCCAGTCCAAAATGGCGGAGGTAGCAGCAGCCTTGAAATATTTAGCTGCAACACAACAAGCCATGAAGGATCAATTTGCCCAGCTCAGCCAAACCATGATGATGAGGCCACCTGGAGTCTCACCGGACATGATAACTCCGGCGGCAGTTCAGCCTCATCCTGACGCTAGGGGAAAACCCCAGGCGCCAATGAAGGACCAGCCTGCACCCCAGCGGAGAAGGGACGTTGCTGACCCTAGGTGCTTGTGCCTGGGGAGGCAGGGAAACCCTTGCCCAGAGGACAGGTACGATGACCTAGAAGCTGAAGAGGCCCTAGAAGACTGCTGGGAGCCGTATGAGGTGTCAAATAATAATGTACGACCTCTTAGGCAGAGTCAAGGATGTGTCGGCCGAAGAAGAAAAGAGTCCCAACGAAGAGGGTCGGCCTTTGACAGGTTGATCCGAGGGTCGGCCTTCGAGAGGCTGGGCCCGGTGAATGACCTAAGACACGGGCTATCAAGGTCGAGGAGCGCAGCAGGCTCTCAGAGAGGGGGTAGGTAAGGTCGGCCAGACCAAGGCCGACCCTGTGAAGAAAGAGACGGGGAACAGGAAGAGGTCAATAGTCAATGTGTTGTGGCTGGGGAACCCTTTGTCCATCGCAGGGAGGTGGCAGGGGATAACCTCGGCCAAGTTGATGACAGAAGACCCTGTAATGATTCCATCCAACGCCTCGAGGAGAAGATAGGAGACCTCATTAAAAGCAGGGACCCATTACAGAGGGGTTACTCAGAGGGCTCCCCATTTGTGGCTAGGATAGTGGGGTTCCCAACCCCAGCCAAGTTCAAGCCTCCTACAGTGACTCCTAAGTATGATGGCAGCACTAACCCTGTGCACCATATCGAGATGTATCAGTCGGCATCAGACATTTACTCAATACCTGATGAGATGAAGTGTAGGGCCTTCTCAGGGACCTTGACAGGGGCAGCTCATAGTTGGTTTACCTCCCTTCCGAAGAACTCAATTGAGAACTTCAAAGGCCTGGCTGAGCTGTTCATCCACAACTTCTGCTTTGGGGTAAGACCCCAAAAGAAGACTACCCACCTGCTGTATGTCAAACAGGCTAAGGGTGAAAGCCTAAGAGACTACATAGCAAGATTCAACAAAGAGAAGTTGGAGGTGGAAGATTATGAAGAAAGCATAGCCATGACCGCCCTTATAGGAGGCCTACAGAAGGGGAAGCTACTGTGAAAATTGGCGGAAGACCCCCCAGGTCTATGGCGGAGCTGCTGGCAACCGTAGGGAAGGTGATGAATGCGAAAGAGGCAATGGCCGCCAAGTATGAAGAGGAGAACCGCGGTAGCGCGGGAAAGTCCCAAAGTAAGAAAGAGGGGAAGAAGAGGTCAGGAGATGATAAGTTCTCTCATTACACTCCTCTGACTGTGAGTTGTGAGCACATCCTTAATGAGATTAAGACTGACCGGACTCCGAGGTGGCCAGAGAAACTGAAGGCCCCTCCACATAAGAGGAATAAAAACCTATGGTGTGAGTTCCATCAGGATCACGGCCATGTCACAGATGGATGCTTCGCCCTAAAGGATGAGATTGAGAAGATGCTGAAATCTGGAAAGCTGAGGAAGTATGTGGATGGCAAGGCTCCGAAGGGTGGAAGAGAAGATCCTAAGAAGAGAAGGAATGACAGATGCCGTGGCGATGTCCCGGCCAGAAGAGATAATGATTCAGAGGGAGATGATGAAGACGACCCGGATCTTCCGCCAAAGGATGACAACACCCCAGTGAAGAGGGTCGGCATGATCTCCTTTGGTGTTAGCACCATATGTGGGGGATTTGCAAGCGGTGTCTCTGAGGTAGCCGATAGGAAGGCCCATGTAGCAGAGGCCAGATCAGTGGCCAAGACCGAGGTTGTGAATCTAACGTCTTCCGATGCCGTGCAGAAGAGGAAGAAGGTAGACATGGACACCCTTGTAGTGGGGTTATCCAGACTCGACTTCAGGGTATCTTAGCCCCCCATGATGACCCTTTGGTCATAACAACAAGGGTGCATGGGTGTGAGGTAGGAAGGATCCTCATAGACGGGGGAAGCTCAGCAGACGTGATGTTCTGGCCTTGTTTCAAGAGCCTGGGTCTTAGCAGGGCAAGGCTGGTGCCCTACCATCACCCATTGATAGGCTTCAGTGGTGAAAAGGTGCACCCATTGGGCATGTATGAGATGGATGTACGGATGGGGGATGAGTGGCCTAAGAGGCTGGCCAAGAAGATAAACTTTTTCGTCATGGATGAAAAAACATTTTCTCCGCCTACAACCTCATCGTAGGAAGGGTGGCCCTCAAAGAGTTTGAAGCCGTGCCGTCGACGGTCCATCAGATGCTAAAATTCCCGACTCCTTATGAAGTAGGGGAAGTGCAAGGGGACCAGACCACGGCCCGAGAGTGTTACTTCAACTCGGCCTAAGAGAGAGAGGCCCATAAGAGAGTAACCACCACTTACAGCATTGACACTCTTGACCCAAGAGACGAAACAAAATTGAAAAAGGGTGAGGCCGCGGAAGAGGTAGAATCCATCGTCCTCAATGAGGACGAGCCGGAAAAAACCGTCCAGGTCGGTAAGGCCGTAGAACCAGGAATCAAGGAAGAGATGATAAACTTCCTCAGGAGGAGGCAGAGTGTCTTCGCATGGAGTCACGCAGACATGCCTGGCATCGACCCTGCGGTCATGAGCCACAAGCTCAATGTGGACAGAGATGCCAAGCCGATCAAGCAGAGGAGAAGAGTGTAATCCAGGGAGAAGTATGATGTCATCTGGGAAGAGGTAAAAAAGTTGGAAGAGGCTGAGTTCATAAGAGAGGTCACCTACCCGGAGTGGCTCTCAAATGCAGTTATCGTGCCTAAGGCCAATGGGAAGTGGCGAATGTGTGTAGATTTCACTGACCTGAACAGGTATTTCCAAAAAGATAGCTATCCATTACCTAGGATAGACCAGATGGTGGACGCAACGGCAGGGCACGAGCTCATGAGCTTCATGGACGCTTATTCAGGCTACGACTAAATCTTCATGGATGCTGAAGACTCCGAGAAGACAACCTTCATTACTGACAAAGGGACGTACTGCTACAAGGTGATGCCCTTCGGTCTGAAAAATGTGGGGGCAACGTATCAACGTCTTGTCAATAAGATGTTCGAGGAGAAAATAGGCAAGACCATGGAAGTGTATATGGACGATATGTTAACGAAGAGCCTGAAAGCCCGCACTCACGTGGCGGACCTTGAGAAGACCTTCGATGTCATGGACTCTTATAGAATGAAGCTCAACCCAGCGAAGTGTGTCTTCGGGGTAGGAGCCGGGAAGTTCCTGGGGTTCATTGTTAATCAGAGGGGGATTAAAGCAAATCCTGAGAAAATCAAGGCCTTGCTCGACATGAAGACTCCTAGGAGTATCAAGGATGTCCAGAGACTCACGGGAAAAGTGGCTACCCTTAACAGGTTTGTTTCTAGAGCAACGGACAAGTGTCTTCCATTCTTTAAAGTTCTAAGCAATGCCTTCCAATGGGACGAAGAGTGTGAAAAATCCTTCAACCAACTCAAGTCCTACTTAGGGTCTCCCTTATTGCTGTCTCGGCCCATCACGGGGGAAAGGTTGTTTGTGTATCTGGCAGTCTCTGAATCAGCCATCAGCGCGGCCATTATACAGGAAGAGGATGGGATCCAGAGGCCTGTGTACTTCAACAGTAAGGCACTTCAAGGGTCTGAATAGAATTATCCCCGGATGGAGAAGTTTGCTTATGCCCTCATACATGCCTCAAGGAAGATGAAGCCTTACTTCCAAGCTCACTCCATGGTAGTCCTCACTGACTCCCCACTAAGGCAGGTTCTGCACAAGCCTGAGAAGTTCGGAAGATTTATGACCTGGGCCATCGAGCTAGGAGAATATGATCTTACCTACCAGCCTAGGACAGCCATCAAGGGGCAGGCCCTCGCAGAATTTGTCGCAGAGTTCACCTGGGAAGAGGCCGATAGAGGTTTGGAAGAGGCCGAGATAGAGAAAGGCTTATATGACGACGAAGAGACGAACCGTAGTGTCTTCCGAGATTCGGAAGAGACTGCACCAAACGTCTTCCGAGGCCGAGAAGAGGTCGTCCCAAGCAAAACCCAGAACAGAGTAGAAGAGAACGAAGAGGATCGATACCTCTTCAAGAAGGGGGTTATGAGAGAAGGGGTCTTCTCATCAGATGCAGCCGTATGGAGTCTCTTCGTTGATGGCTATTCTTGTGATTGTTGAAGCGGCACGGGGCTAATACTCTCGACTCCAGATGGCACCAACATTGAATACGCCTTGAGATTCAACTTCCAGGCCTCAAACAACGAATCTGAATATGAGGCCATGATAGCAGGTCTCTTATTGGCAACAACTCTTCAAGTAAAGCGACTCCTACTTCATAGTGACTCAAGGTGAGTTGTCAATTAAGTGTTAGGGGTATACGAGGCCAAAGACGAAAGGATGGCCAAGTACTTGAAGAAGGTAAGAAGGTTGTTACATTATTTTAAAGAAGCAAAGCTGAAGAGAGTGCCTCGGCTGAGAAACAACCACGCTGATGCATTGGCAAGGCTGGCCTCGGCAATGAAGATAGATTTGGGAAGGACCATTCCAATCGAGGTCTTAGGAAAAGCAAGCATCGAGGAGGACGAGGTATGTAGCCCTTGTCACAATGTGAACCTTGGAGACTCATGGATCGACCCGCTCGTCAGATACCTAAGAGACAGAGAGCTACCTGAGTCCAAGATGGAAAGGAGAAAGATGAGGTACAGGGCTGCCAAGTTTTCAATAGTAGGAGACGTCCTGTACAAAAAGGGTTTTCTATTGCCTCTCGTCAGATGTGTGCATCCCATCGAAGTACCCCAGGTCTTACAGGAGGTTCATGAGGGTTCTTGTTCTAGCCACATAGGGGGAAGGCCCTTAGCCAAGAGGATCATCACTCAGGGATATTGGTCGCCTACCTTGTCTAAGGACGCTGCAGACTATGTGAAGAGGTGCGACAACTGTCAAAGGTTCGCCACTATCCCTCATCAACCCTATCATCCTATGACATCAATATCTTCTCCATGGCCATTTGCGGTGTGGGGAATTGACTTAGTAGGACCTTTGCCAAGAGATGTCAACAACTATAGATTCTTGATAGTTGCCATTGACTACTTTTCAAAGTGGGTGGAGGCAGAACCGATGATAACAATTACAGAATAGAAGACCTTCCAGTTCATTTGGAAGAACATCATATGCAGATATGGCCTCCTGAACACTCTCATCTCAGACAATGGGACCCAGTTCAAGAACTCCTCCTTAGAAAAATATTGCCTAAGAGTGGGGATTAAATAGTTCTTCTCATCTCCTGGCTGACCTCAGGCAAATGGCCAGACCGAGGTCACGAACAGAACTATCTTGGACGGAATCAAGAAGAGGTTAGAAGATGCGAAGGGGAGATGGACAGAAGAGGTCTACGTTGTATTATGGGCCTACAGAACCACAGCAAGGACACCAACAGGAGAAACCCCATTCATGCTGGCACATGGCTCAGAGTCCGTCATACCAACGGAGGTAGGACTGCCGACTCATCGGATTCAGACCTACGACCCTGACAGTAATGGGGAGACGAGAAGGCTAGACCTGGATCTCATCGAAGAAAGAAGGGAAGACGCAGAGGTTAGAAAAGCAGCCTACCAGCAGAGGGCAGCAAAATTCTACAACCAGAGGGTGAAGTCAAGACCCATTGCAGTGGGAGACCTAGTGCTAAAGAAGACCCTACAGAAGGCAAACAAGCTACACCCAAACTGGCATGGCCCCTACAAAGTAACGGAAGAGGTTGTTCCTGGAACTTACAGGCTAGAAAACCTAGAAGGAGAACCTTTCACTAACCCATGGAATGCTGACCATCTCAAGAGTTATTACATATGATGTTGCATAGAATTTTATGTAAATGTACTATCTTACTAAGAAGAGGTTATTAATTAAGATCAGTTTCCATATCAGTTTTTGCTTCGTTCTTTAGACCAGAAATTTATTATGAGGCTAACGTCTTAGGTGATGACCTCAGACATTCATAACATCACTCGGTGGTGACATGGTCTGAGCCCAGACACCTTAACAGATGACCTCAGACTCTTAACATCATTAATTTGGTGAGATTAATTATGGGGATAACGTCTTAGGTGATGACCTCAGACCCTCATAACATCACTCGGTGGTGACGAGGTCTGAGCTCAGACACCTTAACAGATGACCTCAGACTCTTAACATCATTAATTTAGTGAGATTAATTATGGGGCTAACGTCTTAGGTGATGATCTCAGACCTTCATAACATCACTCGGTGGTGAGGAGGTCTGAGCTCAGACACCTTAACAGACGACCTCAGACCCTTAACATCATTAATTTGGTGAATTATGAGGCTAACGTCTTAGGTGATGACCTCAGACCTTCATAACATCACTCGATGGTGACGAGGTCTGAGCTTAGACACCTTAACAGACGACCTCAGACCCTTAACATCATTAATTTGGTGAATTATGGGGCTAACGTCTTAGGTGATGACCTCAGACCCTCATAACATCACTCGGTGGTGATGAGGTCTGAGCTCAGACACCTTAACAGATGACCTCAGACCCTTAACATCATTAATTTGGTGAGATTAATTATGGGGATAACGTCTTAGGTATTAACCTCAGACCTTCATAACATCACTCGGTGGTGATGAGTTCTGAGCTCAGACACCTTAACAGATGACCTCAGACTCTTAACATCATTAATTTGGTGAATTATGAGGCTAACGTCTTAGGTGATGACCTCAGACCTTTATAACATCACTCGGTGGTGATGAGGTCTGAGCTCAGACACCTTAACAGACGACCTCAGACCCTTAACATCATTAATTTGGTGAATTATGGGTCTAACGTCTTAGGTGATGACCTCAGACCTTCATAACATCACTCGGTGGTGACGAGGTCTGAGCTCAGACACCTTAACAGACGACCTCAGACCCTTAACATCATTAATTTGGTGAATTATGAGGCTAACGTCTTAGGTGATGACCTTAGACCTTCATAACATCACTCGGTGGTGATGAGGTCTGAGCTCAGACACCTTAACAGACGACCTCAGACCCTTAACATCATTAATTTGGTGAATTATGAGGCTAACGTCTTAAGTGATGACCTCAGACCTTCATAACATCACTTGGTGGTGACGAGGTCTGAGCTCAGACACCTTAACAGATGACCTCAGACTCTTAACGTCATTAATTTGGTGAAGTTGATTACAAGAGTAGCATCTTAGGTAATGATCTCAGAGCCTAATAACAATTCAGTGGTGAAGAGACCTGAGGTCAGAATTATTGGCTAAGTACAAATAAGAACACCACAAAAAAATAATAGAAGAGATTGACATTCAGTAAAAGGAAGAGATTATGTAGCATTCAGAGGCATCAATTACAAATATTCCTTACAAAATAGGGAGGTGTTACAAGTTACAAAATACAAATTTTTGTTACAAGTTAAAAAAGACTAAAGGTCTGAGGGGGGAGCATTAACAGTCTCGGCTGGGTTGACTTGATCAGCGTTGGTCACCTCAGCCACATCATCAGCATGGCCTGTCCCTCCGAGCTCGGTCCCTCCCAGAGTTGCGGTCTCGGCTGGAGCAGCAGCCTCATCCTCCACCTCTTGAAGCGCCTGAGCAAATTGAGGGTCTGCGAAGCCGAGTCCCACAAAGTCAGAGGCCTTCAGAGCACCGACCTCTTTCTCTATGACTTCAGCCCATTTGGTAGTGGCCTTGATACCTCTTTCAAGATATTTAAAGCCATAACCCATGAACTCGTCTGAGCCTTTGTACTCAGAAATTATTTTGGGGGGGGCATCTTCAAGGGAATCTTTGACTGCCGCGCTGACCTTTTGCTGTAGAGCGTTATCTTTTGCCTTCAGGGCTTTGGCATGGTCCTTGATGAGCACAGAGATGTATTTTTCTAGCCCCTTAGCCTTACTCTCAGAGGTCTGTAGCTCTGACTTCAGACTGTCTACCTCGGCATTCAGGGCACTCTCAACCTTTTCGGCCTCTTGCCCCTTCTGGATAAGGGGCAATTTCCTCATGGCCCAGTTCGAAAGTTGATACATGGCAGTCACTCCCTGCACATTTAATGAAGAGGTTAAGCAGAGAAAAGTCAGACGTTGCACTTAAAAAAATTTGACAAAGGAACAAATCATACCTGGACGGCTCTTTGAAGGCCGAACTCAACCAGCAGGGAGGTGTCCATGGCTCTGTAGAAATGCTTGTCGGCCTCAGTCATTACATAGGCGAGTGCGTCCATGGCTTGCCTGCTGTTGCCGACCACACTATGAGTCAACTTCAGCTGATCCAGACGAGCCGTCAAGATGTCGGCTGAAGAAATTGGAAGTGCAGCATCTGAGGCCTTCTTTTGCCTCACGGTCGGCCTCTGATCCTCAGAGGCATGGGCATCTGGGGCCCTCTTCTTGGAAGCCTGAGATTTGGATGTTGTGGGAGCTGGGGGAGGAGCATTCAGACCAGCCTTTTTGACAAGCCTCGTCAAGCTCGGAGCAGCCATGTCCCACAGTTCGTCTGGGGTGTCTTGTGGTCGCTCTGCAAAAGTTAAAAGATATAGGTCAAAAATCAGACATGAATGAGTTCAGAGGTTAGACTTGAAATAAAAATGCTTACCAAAATCAACAAGGGGACTTCCACCCAGGCTTGTCCCCGAGAGATACTGGAGGGTCAGCAAATATTCGAACTTAACAAACAGACCATGTGCCCCTTGGTCTTGCAGGGCCTTCACCTTCTGCATATTTTGAAGACTTAGACCAGGGTCGGCCCTGGAAGACATTGAGACCTTACCCCATCTGAGGGGTATCCTCGGCTCCAGTGTGGATGAGGGAACGCATGGTCCAAATTCCCATGGTCCTGAGGCAAAGAAATAACGGGGCTTCCAGTTATGATTAGAGGTCTGAGTCACCTGGAGCATTTTCTTCTCAGGCCTCCGAGCCACAAAATGATAGTAGCTCGAATGGTTTTTGGCCGAGGTTGGGACGTAACAACCAACAAATACCTGAACTGGGAGGTCAGAGTGGTGAACTTCCCTCCATAGAATAATGGCCCCTATGATGACTCTCCAGGCATTGGGAGATAGCTGTGAGGGGGCCAAGTTGATGTAAGAGAGAATGGATTTGATGATGGGATGAATGGGTAGGCAAAACCCTAACTTAAACATCTGCTCGTACAAGCAGATTTCCCTATCTCGGCCATGATAGGCCCTCTCTTCCCTCATAGGTCTCCTAAATTTGATGGAAGGACTGATGGAGTACAAGTATCTGAAGCACAGAAGATCAACCTTAGTGACTGTGCTCTCGAACTCGGACGCCTCAGAGGTATCAACATCGCTTTCGGCATCTTCATCATCATCATCAAGCTCGACTTCGGTCGGAGCAGATGTAGATGGGTTACTAGGGAATCTCTGAGCGAACTCTTCCCCTGTGACAGCCGATAGAGGGATGGCATCAAGAATTGGTGGTACAGCCACACTCGGCTCAAGCACATCAACCTTTGAAGAAGAGGCTAAGGTGTTGGACCCATTATGGGATGAAGCTCGGCTGGATACCTCGGCCTGATCAAGGGCCTGATCAGGACGACGTGTGAAATCCATAGCTTCTTGGAAAGAGTCCACTGACATAGGGTCTGAGGTAGAAGCTTCAGACTCAGACATAGGTGTTGGATCAGCAGGCACCCCTGTATAATATAAGTTCTCCGGAGGGTCAGGATATATAACCCTCAGAGGTGGTGGAAACAAGGGTCTAAGGGGAAACTCTTGTGACCTATGAGCTTCCTCTTGAGCTCTCTCTATTTGTCTAATTTTTTCTAGGGTCTTCTCTCTGAGAGAGGGGAAATCCTCAAGAAGCTGGTATAAAGGTCTGAGCATCAGAGGACGACCCTAAACTTGGAAAAAACTCCTAAAACTACAAACACGATTGACTTATAAAATAAAGGAGTTTAAAGATCAAACTTAGAAGTTTAAAGCAAACCCAGGTTCGCCTGAGACAATGGAGCTCACCAGAAAACTTAAAACCTCACCGGAAAACTTAAAACCTCACCAGAAAATGCAAACCGAAAGCCAAAAATAAGGGAAATGAAGGGGAGAAAGTACCTGGGAATGAAACGGTGAATGAAAATGAGGAAAACTCGTAAGAAAACCAAAAATCGCCTCTGCAGATGAGCGTTGAGTGGAGGAGCTTAGAGAGAGAGAAATCGCAAGAAAATTTGGTTCGCAGGAGTGAAATGGAGAAGAAGGAAGAAAAAGAAGGGTTTAAACCCTTAAATACTTGGGCACGTTTCCCAAGGCCCATCATTGCCTTGGGAAACCCAAGGGATGGCTTATAGAACACGCCAGCCAAGCACGTACGCTCTAGCATGGACAGGTGTCACACAGGTATTAGCTAAGGACGGATGGGCCTCGAAGGTGTAGTGATCCCCTAGCCACTTGCTCTCGCATATGACTAAGGGCTGGGGGGTGATTGATATGCCCCAAGTGTAACCTCGGCCTAGAGACACCAACCTCAGCCGAGATGATGGTCGAGATATTGATCGATCCTAGATAAGCCATGGGCCCTCGGTATCATCCCTCGGCCAGACCAGGGTCGGCCCAGGCCGACACTATCACCTACATTTCCAATGGACCACGCACATCATAAGATTCAACAGCACTCTCGTATACCTGGGTATGGCAACCTCGACCGAGAGTAGGCCGAGGTGACAAGGAGCCTTGGTAACCTTTAATATGGAACCAGACCAACCTCGGCTTGGGCCGAGGTAATAAGAAGCCTTAGTAATCGTCAGCATGGAATCAGACCAACCTCGGCTGGGGCCGACCCCAGCATAATGTCTCAGCCGAGACTCCCTATGACACATCTCAGATTGAACGAACATCAAGCCTTTACAGCTCGGCCTCTCCTAGGCCGAGGTCATGCACCAATATGGCTGCCGAGCATCTGTTGACATTTGGATAAGGATAGATGGGCACAAATCAGTTGTAACAAGGTTATTCTCCACACATGAGGAGAATATTTCATCATCATTCCTTACAGGTGACAGTGACAGATGGCACACCCATATTGGTGAGGCTACCACACACATGCTCATTACATGCATGGGGGGTCCAATACACCCCCTAGGCACTATATATAGGGATCATCCTCTACCTTGCAAAAGGATCCAGTTATTCAACCCTAGCTAAAACTCTGTCTAAATATACAGTAGAGAGAAAAAGCTTGAGAGAATTGTATCCATGGCCATTAGAGCCTTCATTCAGTGATATTACTCACACACTCACAGTGGACGTAGGCCAGATTGGCTGAACCACTTATATTCCGGTGTTGATTCCTCTTATCCTCACCTCATTCTCTTATCTCTTTATTTAACGGTGTTGCCATTGTTATTCCTATATTGAGCTTGAAAACACCTTACACGGTGGTGCTGATTCTTAGCATCATCAGGAAGAATACCCACTGGATTAACCATGAAACATGATGAGTAACTTCCACAGGTTGAACAAGATTTACCATAACAAATTGATATTCTTCGGGTGCCCAAACTGTCTCGTGAATTCTCTAACCAAGAACTGCTGGATGCATGATATTATGGTGTTTGATTCAAATTGATATTCAACACTTTAGATCACAACATTATTTTACATGAGACATTTCTTGCTAAATTTCGTTCATTTTGTCTTGGATAGTATCCAACTTTGCCTATATTTGAGTCATTATAGGCATCAGGTTTATATGTGGGTTAATATATTTATTTTAATTCTTCATATGGTAACTACGGAATAAAATTTCTCTGTTGTAAAATTAAGGTGAGAGTGATGATGAAGTCCATTTACATGAACCCTAAGGTAGCCGATTAAATAACACAGTCTTACTATTGAGAGAAAACTATGATTGCTCATATTTTATTTTATTTTATTTTGGCATATCCCGTTACAAAAACACGTCACCTAAACACATCATCGTCACTAATTCTCCATACTTGAAGACTATGTTGAAGACTGTCAAAGAATGTAAGAATTGTTTGACCATTAAAGAATTCAAGATTTGGTCATCTCAATAATCATAATTAAAGTATGTGTTTAGATTGGTAAAAAGATTTTGAGTATTTTCAAGGTTATACTTATTTTTATGAGGCAATATTTCTCTTAAAGGATCTCGAAATTTTTTAAAGAAATTTTTCCCAAAAGTCGACGCCTCGTTCAAATGAGGAGGTTTGTCATTCGAATGAGTTTCTCTTATCGTTCGATTACCGTTCGAACGAAGTTTCAAACGAGATCTTTTTGGGTTACACTGACATCTCGTTAGAAGTCCATGTTCGAAGCATCATTTGAATGAGATATCACGATGTAACAAAGAGGTTCTCTCTATAATCTCTTAAAAGCACTCATTCCAAACATCGTTCGAAGGAGATACAGTGTCATTCGAATAACCTGCCCTTTCGTTCGAACGACCGACGCAGTTTTTATTTTTTTATGAATATCTTCCCAATATCTTTTGTATTTATCCCTTTTATCTCCCCTTAAAAAGGCTGAACGAGGTTAGATATTCCCAAAACTCTTTTTCATAAAAGAAAAACACCTTTTGAGTTCTCTTTTTGTGATCAAACTCCTCATAATTATATTCCTTACCCTCGAGAATTATTCAAGCTCACTTTTATAAGTAAAAGAAGGATTCTCGTTGAAATCACTTTGTAGAGACTTTTCTCTATATCTGAGATTGTGGAATGAGGTTCCACTCTTGAAGAGGGAATAAGGCTAGATCGGTGGATACCGAGGGTAGATCGCTACTTATGGATGGTTTTGGAGCTGGGTCATATCTATTGGAGTTTTATGAATTCTATGCATCTAACTTAGTTTAACAAAGTGCTTTGTAAGTCATCTGTATTCATAAACTTTCAGTAGTTCTGAATATATGGTTTTGCCTTATAAAGAGATTTTTTCTCATCTTGTGTGTTTTTGCATGTTTGGTTTGAAAATTGCAAATCTATATTTGAATACAATTCGCATGCACACCATAATTAATTGAATATTAAAATTTGATTAAAATTTGGATTTGTGTGTTGGGGAATTTAATTAAATAAATTGGTTCATTAGTTCGTGCGCACTCTCAAATTGGTATCAGAGCAGGTTATACCAAATTATCGTGTGATCCTTTTCCGCCAAATTTTTTTTTTGATATCAATTTATTTTTGGAAATTGTTGATGTTGAAAAATATCGAATTTAATGGATAATATATATAATGGAAAGCCCATTTTTTATGATTCAAACTATGCATATTGTAAATCAAGAATGAGGACTACATTAAAATCAATTGATGAATGTGTCTGGTAGTTTTGTGAAAGAGGGTGGACACCACCCACTGTAATTGTCGATAATGTCGTTTGCCTTAAACCTGTCTCTCAATGGACATAGGACGACTTTAAATGGAGAAATTTTGACTTACGCGGTTTGAGTGACATCTAGGGAGCCGTCAAACCCGACGAGTTACGTCGCATTATGACGTGCACCACATCTAAAGAAGCTTGGGATACCCTCCATCTCATTCATGAGCTAACCAACAACAATAAAGCTTCTACACTGAAAAATCTCACCACACAATTTGAAACTATCACCATGCTTGAATTTGAGTCATTTGACGAGTTTTATGAATGACTGTCTGATATAGTAAACTCGAGTTTCAATTTAGATGAGAGAGTACCTGAGATGCGTGTCGTTAAGAAAATTTTGAGATCGCTCCCTGCCCGTTTTGTTCCTAAGGTTACCGTGCTAAATTCGTGAGGAATCTTAGATACTCTTAGGTTAGAATAACTTGTAGGAGTTCTTCAAAAGTATGAGATAGATATGTTTCCTAAAATTATTAAACCTAAGGATATAGGGATTGCTTTTTAAACTCAGACTAAGAAAAAAAAGAAAGAGAAAGTTTGTAAGTCTGAGTTTGAATTTGATTTTGAGATGGATGACTTAGACCTTTTTGCTAAAAATTTCAAAACATTTATCAAATTTTCCTAAGAAAATTCTTCCAAAGAAAAGATTTTTGAGAAACATTAAAATAAGAATGAGGGTGAAAAGGTGTGTGATAAAGATGAGATAAGGTGTTATGAATGTGAGGGCAAAGGTCACAAGGCGCATGAGTGTTGCACCAGGTTTAAGAGATCGGGCAAGAAAGTTGCAAATAAGGCCACTTTTAGCGATAATGACGTCAAATCGGTTGATTCAGGGGGAGAATCACCACATGAACCGTGAACTGCATTCATGGCTAGTCACGTTAGCACTTCAAATTTATCCCACGATGATGAGAACATATCTAAATGTGAAAGACTTAATGATGTTTCATTTCATTTGGGAGAGAGTGAAAGTGACAATGAGAATTTAAGTGAGAGAGAAGATGGACTCCAAAAACATTTAGTGATCTTTACACTGAGACTTTAAAATTAAAAAAGGTTAATAAAGATTTGTCTCTTAGGATGATAGATTTGGAGAAGGAGGTGAAAGTCTTGAGAAAGTGTGAGGCGTTGGTGAGTCAACTTGAGAAAATGAAGATTTCTTTATGTAAGCAATTAATTATTTTAGGTAGAAGAAGATCGATTTGACCAACACTATGTCTAGTCTTACGAGAGATCTTAAATCTTCATTGGAGACTCATGAGAAACTCGAAGACCATATATACCAACTCGAGATTGATCTCGAACGTGCCAGGAAGGTCAAGGTTAATTTAGAGGACATATCTAAGAAGGTTGAAAAGACGCTCCTTGGTCCCGCATTAGGTAATGTTAAGAGGCAAGGACTAGGTTATGACGATGCATCCACTTCCAAAGTCTCATAAAGTCGATTCTCGAGTTTGTGATGGATCTTTTTTGCCCTCAACCTAACCCACCAAGATGACCTAACCTGGTAAGGAGAGCTCGTCCAAGACGATTTTAGAAAGGTGGACCCAAGCCCATTTATGTTTGTACCCACTGCAAATAAAGAGTCCACCTTATAGAGTTTTATTTTAAGCTTAAATGTTAAGCAATGAAAAGGGGATACGGAAGATAAAAATATTCTTTGCGTAAACGCCACCATTTGCATTAAAAAGCCTGTAAAGATTAGAGGCACATAAAAACAGAAGTGCCAGGCCAATTTTTAATACATTGATGCTTCACCATATGAGCATTAATTTCTTCAAAAATCATTGAGAGTTTATAATTATCTATGTGAAATTTTGGGGGAGTTAAAGTCGAAGATCAATGGGTTTGTACAACTAAAATGTCTCAAAAAAACATTACATAGTTTGGCGTCATTGGTGTGAGAATCATTAATGTTCATGACTTGTTGATTAAGTTAAGTCAATTTCACATGAGTTCACCTATTTTACACCTAAGGTAGACTTTGAGCTCTTTTGTTAGAGGTATCTCAAAACTTCGTGCACAAATGTTATGACAACATATATTGATTAACTTATGGAAAATGTTCATATCCCTACATTCCTTATTCAAGGTTCAAATATTTTAGTGTTATTCCATGGTGTGTTGCATTTGTTCATTCTATACTTTTGTTTATTTAAAAAAATTGAAAATTTTAAAAATAATTGGTTTCTATATGACTTTGAGATTATCATCATCTATGTTTACTTGATTATACTTGTATTGATATCTTACTTCTTTGAGTGATGCCGATATTTTATGCTTAGTTTCGACTCCCTTGTCTATTACGGATAAAAATGGGAGAACAAATTGAGTTTTTTTTGTTTAAAACTCTATACATCACGTTATCTTTATTTGTCTCATGTGTGTAGGTTGTTTCGTTTGGATGATGATCATTTGGACCCACACAGGATGAAGACAATATTTGTCAAAGGAAAGATCTAATTTCATGATTGAAGACTTGCACATATTCTACATTTCATTTTCATTTATATTTTGGGAGGGTGGATTATTGTATTAAGTCTTAGGATCGTGTTTTGTACCGAAATAGTTAAAAGGGGATATTTTTAAGAGAAAAATTTATGATTGCTCATATTTTACTTTTATTTTGGCATATCCCGTTACACAAACACGTCACCTAAACACATCAGCGTCACTACTTTTCTGTACTTGAAGACTATGTTGAAGACCATCAAATGATGCAAGATTTGGTCATCTCAACAATTGTGGTAGAAGTATGTGTTTGGAGTGGTAAAAAGCTTATGGGTATTTTTTAGGGTTTACTTATTTTTATGAGGCAATATTTTTCTTAAAGGAACTCTAAATTTTTTAAAGATATTTTTTCCAAAAGTCGATGTCTCATTCGAACGGGAAGGTCGACCGTTTGAATGAGTTTCTCCCGTCGTTCGATTGCCATTCGAACGAAGTTTCAAACGAGATCTTTTTTGGTTACACTGTCATCTCGTTAGAAGTTCATGTTTGAAGCATAGCTTGTATCACGACATACCAAAGAGATTCTCTCTATAATTTTGTTGAAAGCATTCATTCGAAATGTCGTTCAAACGAGATGCAATGTCGTTCGAAGGACCGACACAATTTTTATTTATAATGAATATATTCCCAATATCTTTTGTGTTTATCCTTTTTATCTTCCCTTCTTATATAAAGGCTGAAAGTGACTCTTTTTCATAAATAAAAACACCTTTTAAGTTATCTTTTGTGATCAAACTCCTCATAATCATATTCCTCACCCCCGAGAATTATTCAAGATCACTTTTATCAATCAACAAAAGATTCTTGCTGAAATCACTTTGTAGATACTTTTCTTTACTGTTGAGATTATGGAATGAGATTCCAGTGCTGAAGAAGGAAAAAGGTTGGATCAGTGGATACCGAGGGTAGACTGCTACCTTTGGATGGCTCTGGAGCTAAGTCGTATCCATTGGAGTTTTTGAAATTCTATGCGTCTAACTTAGTTTAGCTAAGTGTTTTGCAAGTCATATGTATTCATAAACTTCCAATTGTGCTGAATAAAAGGTTTTGCACTGTTAATGGATTTTTCCTCACTGACACGTCACGAATATTGCATATTCGTGCCCATTATCTTTATGCATTCTAGCACTTCTTTTATTCTTTAAGCCTATATTTAAGCTCATTAACTAGACAACCTCTATTATATATGTTTATATGCTTTGTAGGGTTTAATTGAGATTTTGTAGGTATTGAAACGCTTAAAGTGAGGATTGGTTGCATTTCGGAGAAATTCCATCGCCGTACTCAACTTGAAGGGAATTTTAGACATTTCACACTTTATCTACGACTTAGTGGAATTCCATAAAAGCTTAGTTGGTCAAGTCAGCTTCGCGTGGCTACAAATGACACGTCATTTGGATTTCGGATGATCAAGTTATTACCGATTCCGTTTTACACCTTTTCACCCTTTTGAAGACCAAATGATACCACGAAACAGGGGACCGGTCGACCGAACCTGAGCCCTCGGTCGATCGCTGTTTTAGATTTTAGCCTATGATGGAAATAGGGGGTTCAAAACTAAGGACCCGATCGACCGAACCCCTGGCCGCGGTCGATCGGTAGTAGCAGTTTCCAGCTCTTATTTCCTTTTTATATCTTTTTTCTTTATTTCTTTTTTCAACTTACTATAAATAGAACCCTTAGTTTATTTTCATAAATAGATATCATTTTAGTTAGTTTTTAGGTTAGGTTTTGAGAGATTCTCTCTCCTAGGTTTTCCTTCCTATTTTGGGTTTGTAAGTTACTATTCCTCCTTCTCCTCCATTAATCAGAGTTCCATTTTGTTTATTTACTTGCTTTCTAACTTAGATTTCCTATTTTATTTATTTCTTTCATTTATTTCTTGCATTTAATACATGTAATTTATGATGCTTTATAGCTAATTTAGCCTAGGTTGTGATTGATTGAACTCACCTTAGTTTCAATGGGTTACTTTGCTTTGGTAATGGGTTTTATGCATTTAATTCGATTGGGTTATTCTTGTTATTACGCCTAGGAGATTTGACGGGGTATATCATGTATGCTCCATATTTACGACCTTGCATGTGTAATTTCTGGGATATTTGTTGACGCCAAAATCATATTAGGCTTTTATGCGAATTTAGGGGGTGACAAATCTAAATTTAATTAATTATTGAAATGAGATTGAATCTTACTAAATTCGTAGTCCCATGTAACCATTTATATGCATTAAGCCGAGGTGAGAGATAATAATCGTAATCTACAGTTTTTATTCCTTTTTATAATTTTAGTTTAAACACATGCCTAGATTATCTTTCCTTTTTGTTAACATTTATCTTATACACTTTTATTGAGAAGTAATAAACCAATTAAAGTCTAACAACTAGTCTCTGTGGATACGATACCCGGACTGGCTGTTGTACTCCCTTAAAAGAGTATATCCAATATTCTAGGTTTTTGCATAGAAGTGGGAGTTGACATAACGACCGGCGTATACCTTTATACATTTGAGCCGCGGTCATCCCACCTGCCTGTCAAAATGGCGCCGTTGTCGGGGGCCTATTTGTATTAGAATTTAATTGATTTAATATTTTGGTTAACTATTTTTTCAGGACTTAGACATTTGAGCTCCAAGAAACTCTTGAATTTATTGGACGCACATACTTTGTGAATTTTGCTAGCTTGAGCTATTTTGGGGGTAAGCATGTCTTATTCTAGTTTTTTCGTTAATTGTAGTGATAAGTCTCAAAATCCCCTTAAACCTATTACTTTTGGTGAATACTCACGAGCCGAAAAAATTGAAAGATCTAAAATGTCTTTGGGTGAGTATTACTAAAGTCAAGTTGTGGATTACGAGAATTTGAGAATGATTATTCCGAATTTGGGCCTCAAAATCCTTATGGTAAGAATGTTGAAAATTTTTGTAATAGCTTTCAAAATTCTTATGATAATGGTTTTGATTGTTGGTACGAGGATAGTTCCAAAATTCTCATTGTCAAGAATTCACACCTCCACCGATGACATTACGCAAGGGCTTGCACAAGATTGAAAATGAGAAATTTGAAAACCATTATCAGAAAGAAAATCATTGTTGGGAGCATGAGTTGAATTTATTATTTGAATCTGATGACGATTTGTCTTTCGAGACTTTTGAAGTTGAGGAATGTTTTGAACCAAATGAGGATTTTGTGCCTACTTTAGAACAAACCATTCTTGACTTGGCCCATGATATAATAGAGAATGAAAATGAGGAAGAAATGGAGGTAGTATCCATTTGCAATGAAATGAATTCTTCTTTGGTCCCCAAAGAAGAATATTTCTTTGAAAAGGATCTTATTTCCTTCGAAACTCAATGTTCAAGCGATGGTGAGTCAGCGACGGTGAGTCATCTCTTGAGTTTGAATTTCTTTCTTCCCCATCTTTATTCTATATTGTCGAACCGATACAATTATCCAATGAATCGGTTCCAAACTATAAAACATTTAACCCTTTCACCGATGAAGATTACTTGCTCGAGTTGCTTTTCGTGAAGGCAATTTTGCCTCCATGTGCGCCACCTCCCATTCCAATCGCAAAACGTTTGGAAGGAAATTTTGTTATTTTTGGATTTCACATGTTTTCGTCACCCGTTCAATCCAAATCCCCATCATCCCTCCAAATTTTTTAATTCCCGATGGTTCATTTGTTCTGCCTTACACATACCTTCCATTGTTTGAATGGAATTCCTAATTTCTGGAAGTTATGCATGAAATAGAGGGTCCCCTGTTGATCCTCCAAAGTCAAATCGTATTTTGGGTGGACCCTAAAAATTTTAACTTCTAGTGTAAGTTAGTTAGAAGTTAAAATTGTAGGTTATAAATAGTTTTTTTTTTCTTTATTCTTACTTATTATCTAGTGTAATTACTTATAGTTTTATTTCTTATTTTTGCTATGCTTGGTGCTAACGTATTTTGTAGAATCTTGGGACTTGTACTTTTACGAGATCGCTCCATGTTAGGTAATATCGCTCTTTCCATTTCTTTAGCTTGGTTCGTAATTCACATTGAGGACAATGTCAAGTTTTAGTTAGGGGGTGTGGGATATTCTATCCATTGTTTTTATTAGTCCATTATTTGATTATATATTTATCCAAGCATGCTTTTCTTGTAAAAAATAAAAAATTTCTAAACAATTTTCTTTCTTTTTTCTCCATTGTTGGGCATTTGCCTTTGTTTTCGATGGTAAATTTTAATAAATTCCCGATCCAATACACAACTCGATGATGCATGTTCTCAATTTTAGAAGTTATTAAACTTTAGTCCTCAATTATTGATATTATGAATAACTTCATGAATTAAACTTTAATCCCATGAGCACATGTGATTTTCTTATTTAATTGATTTGGTTTAATATTTTTCTGACTCAGTAATCTTTTATTGCATTATATATACTTACACCTAATGATCTTTGTGCTTTGCTTAGTTTATGTGTTGGAACATTTAATTAAATAAATTGGTTCATTAGTTCTTGCGCATTTTCAAGAAGAATTCCTTAGAAATGAGGTGATGTAACCACAAGGTGGTTATGGAAAGAGAAGGGAAAGATAAAAAACATAATTAAAAAATCCCAAGTTTAGTTATTATTTTTTAGATTTTCATTCGTATTATTTTCCTCTTTGGGTGCAAGAGAAATTATTGACAACACCTGCATTTGTGATATAAAGGAGTAAGAGAAAGCCAATGGTACGTTCAGAACTTGATTCTAGACTCACAAATCGGGTCTTGTTTAAAAATATGGGCAATGGTTGATGATGAAAATTGAGCATTATGACAAACTAGAATTTTCTAAAGGTTCATGTTGAAATCGTTAATCTAGGTTTGAGTATCCTAGGGCAAACACCTATATGAGGGTTGAAGCAAGATTTAGGCATGGGTTCCTCCTCTTTGGTATGACTCTAAGATATTCCTATAAGAACATTCATTTATCGAGACTTATGGAAGTCATTTAATATGCCTGAGCGTAAGTAAATTTCCTCACTATATGCATCATTGTGATGGTATGTGTGTGAGAGAAATTGATATCCCGATGTGAGTGATTTTGTACAATATACCCCCGTCATGAGTTTGGAAAGCGGTACAACGAAGGGTAACCATTTGATATATAGGTACATTTCTAAAGGACAATGAAGGGTTATCGTTTGAGTCCATCGCGCCCCACAAGATAGCTAACCCATCATGAAGTTACCTTACAATATAGGGAAAAATAAGGTAATTTTAGGATGCTCATGAATGTAGTGTGGAAAATGCATGAGACTTATTAGCATATTACGCACAGTTTTATTCATGATGTATGTAAATAGAGAAATACTCAAATATTAGTAAAGGGAAAAGGCAACGTATACATATGAAACATATAATAATAGATGGAATATGACAAAAGATGGAGAGACTATACATAACGTCTAACAAGAGATAACTTATGAAGAAGAATATATTGGGAGCATGTGATGACTATATAAGAATAATCATTCGATAAGGGACATATAGAAGAAAAACATGTAGATATGTCACATTTACAAGAATTATATAATGAGATAATGATAAGAAAAAACCTACATGTAACAGAGTTATTCCTTAAGAGTCGCCATCGGAGTTGCCACAATGGCCATCCTGACCAATGAATGTGCCCCTTGAAGTGTGTGGGTACTAAAACAAACTTTAATTCTGAAAGGCAAGGAATAAAAGGCTTGAACGATGTTACCGACATAGGTTTAAGATAGTGTGAACTCAGAGTCCTCAACCCATTTTACTAAAAACATGCAAAGGAAAAAAATCAAAAACTCTAAAATAGGGGCAAAAGCCAAGTGATTAGTGTGAAAAAAATAATCTGGGATCATAAGGTGTTAGTAACCCACCATGCCTTTTCGGTCTCTAATAGGTTAAAAAATTATATTTTCATATATTCTTATGTGCGAGAGCTCTGGTGATACTGTGGCTAGTGTATAAGTGATAATGTGCGTGAGGAGTGTACAATATGTGAGTATGTATGAAGTGAATACACGTGTGTGTGGAATTGTGTATAGAAAAAAATAGGATCCATCTCAATGCAACCCTGATTAGGGTGATTCATTCGGGATAAATTCTTCGTATTTATCCTCGTAATTTAGGCATTTTTATTATCCTGTGTGGGGTAAATAGTTTGGATTTATCTCATATTTATGCTACTAACCCCTTTTGGCGAGTATATCGTGTTTTGTGTATTTCTTGTGTGTTTTATAGGTATTTCATGCAAGTTAGTGCGAAAGAGAACTCAAAACAGTGAAAGAAACCAAGAAATCGGGAGTTCAAGGTCATTTTCATAATTTTTCATCCATATTCCTGATGTGTGGACAACTAGAAAGTTTAAGATCTCGTAATTACAAGAACAGTGGAAAAAATGGCACCCCAATCCGAGCTATGGTGAATAAGTTATGCCCATTTAAAGTTGAGAAAGAAATCCAAGGCAAAACTATTAAGGTTGAACCGAACCGATGGACCGAAACCGAATCGGCCTGGCCATTAGTCACGCTTTATAACCATTAAAAAAATTTCTCATGCTTTCTAAGTGTGACAAAATTTCCAAATACGAGATTTTTATTTTGTCCTTATCTTTTAGCCTAAAGAGTTTTATATTTTGGGGACTCTTCTGAACGACCTCTAGCTAATATATATTTGGTCATTAGGGTCCTTTTTATTCATATTTCATTCATGAAAAATCTCCTAATCAAGGAGGATCATCTAGGAGAAGAATTTACATATTTTGCACCTTTAATTCAAGAGATTTTCGAATTTTCTTCAATCTTTGATTTCTTCTTGCATGGTTGTGTTCTTCAATCTTGGTAACCTTAAATTCCAGCACTTTTATCATTCTTTCCTTATTTTCACATGCTTGTTAATGGATTCTTGTGTAGTTAATCATAGTTACACCATGCTAGGCTAGATTTTTAGGGGTTGGGATACATGAACCCAACCCGATGTGGTTTGCATGAGTGTAAAATTAGTTCCCTGAATTAAAGAAATGATTGAATCGTGTTGTGTGGTGATCATAACCATCGTAGAACTTTTGATCTCATTTGCCCTAGGTAATCGGAATGCTTAAGAGTGCGACGCGAGTGTAGCTATAATTACACCATTTTATTCTTACTTTTGATTATGTATGGTGCGGGCTATTACCCTCATATATATAATGCTTGAGATTAATAAAGACTGGATTTAACCAATTGTCTAATTCTTAACTAGTTTTATCTCCAGGTAACGTATTAGGGTTTCGGGGATTGTATTCCAACCTTATCTCTCATTCATAAAATTAATCCGTATTTTATTAGTTTAATTAGGTTTAGTTAACTCCTTTAGTTTCCCCCTTTTTCCTTTCTCACCCCATCATCTTCTTCACTTTATTTTTGAAGTAATAAATCAATTAAATTCTATCAAAAATTCCTTGTGGATTCAATACCCAGACTAGCCGCTATACTCCTTAAGAGTGTAGTTAAACTTTAGTTTTTTCTGTATTGTGGTTGGAAGCAGATAACAACGATCAGCGTATTACACGGACGCTCGATTTTCCACTTGATTAAAATGGCGCCGTTGTCGGGTAAGTAGGGTTAGTCACCTATTCCACATTGTTACGATTCATCGTCCTAGTTCCCTGAGGAGACGATCCCTACTTACTGGGTTATTACTAATGCGACAGACTTGCACTTGAGCCTATATTAGTACGCGCACAAGATACACATTTGTGATCGCGTCAAGTTTTTGGCGCCGTTGCCGGGGAATTAGGTTGACTTTATGTTAGTTGATTAAATCCCAAAGTTGCTTAAAACAAATTCAAGAAAATTAAAAATCCAAAAATAAATCATCTCTCAAAATCCCTTTCAGGCTAAATCAAGAACAAACTCCTCAGAATACTCCAATAAGAATTCACGAAAATCCCATCGTCGGGTATAAGTCCAAAATCCCCCATACCCCCCGCGTTCCACAATTCTAGGCTCCCCTCCTACCCCTCCAAACTCCATCACTAGTCGCACGCTGAGTCACACGTATAGAACACTGAGTGAGGATTTTAAGTCCATTGGATAGAGAGCCATGTTGGATATCGCTAGTTTCGGTACGGGTGAGGGAAATATACCGTATCGTCCCATGAAGGAACTCCTATTTCCCGAGCGAACTGTCACCCCTGGTTGCATTTTACTCCCGTATAATGCCGGTCAGTTCCACTTTCGCAATGGGATGATAAAAATTCTTTCAATTTTTCATGGCATGGATTCGGAGAAACCATATCTCCATACACTACACCAAAATGGGTAAATTGGCACCCTTCCAGCGGCTAGCCTTGTCACGATCATTGACCGTGACAAACAAACACGCGTTTTTTGTCACGGTCATTGACCGTGATAACGACTTATCACGATCATTGACCGTGATAAGTCCGTGATAATTCTATTTGTCACGGACTTGCCACATTCAATGATCGTGACAATCCTTATAATGTTGTTACGGTCAATGACCATGACACGACCGTGACAAATGTCGCAGTAAAAAAACTCTTTCACCTTCTTTTTTCTCCCGCCGTTCTTCCCTCCTTTTTTTTCTCTCTCTCTCTCTCAGGTTACTTTCTCTCTCTCTCTTCCATATATATATATATATATATATATATATATTTGTGTGTGTGTATATATATGTGTGTGTATATATGTGCGTGTGTGGTGGGTGGGGCAGGGTGGGGGGGTTGTGCGTGTGTGTGATTGTGTGCATGTGTGGTGGGTGGGGGCAGGGTGGGGGGGCTATTTGTGTGTGTGTGTGGTGTGTGTGTGTGTGTGTGGTGGGTGGTGGGGAGGGGGTGTGGCAGGGTGGGGTGAGGGGGAAGGGATGGGTGGGTGGTGGGGTAGGGGTGGGGGGCTGCGTGTGTGAGTGTATGTGCTCTTGTGTGTATATGTTCGTGTAGTGTGCGTGTTTGTGCGTAATGTCCCTTGTAAACGAATTGATTGATTGTCCCTCATTGTAAATTAGTAAATTAATATATGATTAATTATGAAAGTAGTATTGCCCCTCATTGTAAATTAGTAAATTAATAATTATATACTTTAATTGTTAGTTTAATTGACGAAAATAATTAATTGAGTAGATGAATTAGAAGGAGTACGGGATATACATTTGTTGTTGACATTGCTGTTGGATTATAGTGGATCGATGTTGGGTTGGTTAATTTTAAAAGTGGCATGACCACTAGATTATTGTCCATATGGGGGTGGGATTTTGCAACTTTTTTTGAAAATTACTTTGTGTATCGAACAATATATATATAGTATTATAATTAAATGAAACATACTTGAAATTACATATAGTGCGCATAGATACTAGCCTTCTAGTTCTTTTGCGTATGCATTCAATAGCCCTTATACCCATTCGAGAGTCATTAACCCTGTAATGAGATCTCTTGAATTATCCCATTTGGACAGTTTGGGACTGCATAATATTCTTAGTGGCTTAAAGTTGTTACTTTTGGAGGAAGTTCTGCAGTCGTATCCTAATGTTCTCTGGTTACATACTAGATTGACAAGTGTGACTGTTATTTCAATTGATCAATGAAATAACACTCACACTTGCCAATCTACGTCGTGTACTTGGATAACTACGGGGATATGCTGCCGAATTTTTTTCAAATTGTAACAATGTGCATAAGCAGTTAAGTATATTACAGAAAAATGCGGTCTTGAATGGGATAGGACCACTCACCCTTTAGAGGAGATGGAGGAAATAGAAATTTCTATTATAAATTAAATTTGAATATAAATAAGACATAATTAAATGAAATATACTATAAATCTAAGTTTTGTTTATACTAATCCATGAATATACGCTTCGTACCTTTAATAGGTGATTAGTTGTGGTAGCTGTGATGGGATATTCGAAATACAAAGAGTGGATGGGTGAGACAAATAGAATGGGGGATGTGTTTCGCAGAGGTGCTAATGAATTTGCGAAATATGCAAAGAGATGTCATAATGATGAAGAGTTTCCGTGTCCGTGTGCTAGGTGTAAGAATGGTAAGGTATTTGAGTGGAACACAGTTGAACTACATTTTTTAAGATCGGGTATGCAAGATAGTTATCGATTTTGGAGTTTTCACGGTGAATCGAAAGTTCCTTTTGTACTGGACCAACCTTCACAACAACCATCAACAAGTTGGATAGATGACATAGATCATAATATTTTGGAGGATTTAGTTGATGATGCGTACGGGGTTTATGAAGCAGAGGAGAATGAGGTTACTGATATGTACACGGTTCAAGTGCTCATGAAGATATCACGATAAACCTTAACGATTACTACCAAAGTTTAAAATTTAAGGCGACCCAACCGTTATACTCTGGTTGTGAGAAAGATCAAACAACTTTACATGCCATGGTTGGTTTACACAGTTTGAAGACGCAGTACGATTTGTCTGGAAATAGCGTGACATGAATTATGAAATGGGTGAATGGCTTACTACCCAAGGAGAATATGCTTCCAAATAGCTATCCTGTTATGAAGAACAGTGTGAAAGGTTTGGGAATGAAGTGTAAATCGATTCATGCTTGTGTGTATAACTGCATACTATACCGAAACGAGTATGAAAATATCGATCGTTGTCCGGTATGCGATGAACCTAGATATGTCCAATCTACTAGTAAGGAAGGCATAAGCTCAAAAGTGCCTAAAAAAGTGTTGAAATATTTTCCCGTTGGTTCTATATTAAAGCGATTTTTCACAATACCATGGATAGCGGAGGCAATGACTTGGCATGCTAGGGAAGAAGTAGGGGGTAATATCATGCGTCATCCTATTGATTCTACAACCTGGAGGAGGATGAATTATGAGTATCCCGATTATGCTCGAGAACAGCGCAACATTCGTTTGGCTATATCAACAAATGGTTTCATTCCATTTGGAAATATAATCACCAATCAGAGTGTATGGCCAGTGATCCTAGCCCCACTCAACCTCCCTCCTTCACAGTGTATGAGACCTGAATTTTTGATGATGGCTTTGTTGATACCTGGGCCAAAGGCACCAAGTGATGACATCGACGTCTACCTGGATCCTTTGATAGAAGAATTAAATGAGTTATGGGTAGAGGGTGTGTAATTATTTAACTCTTTGAGAAAAGAAGAGTTTACGCAGAAAGCTATGTTGATGTGGGCGATTTATGATTTTCCAGCTAATGGGATATTATTCGGTTGTGTAGTACATGGTTATTTGGGTTGTCATATTTGTGGAGAGGAAACTGAATCTCTTCATCTATCCTTTAGCTCAAAAAATGTATACCATGGCCATAGGAGGTTTTTACCCCCGACTCATTGTTTTAGATTTGATAAAGGTTTTAATTTTTTATTGGGCGGGGTTGAACATAGGCTACCGCCGAGACAACTTTCAGGTTCAGAAATTGAAAGTAAATCTTCTGAATGTGGCCCTAATATGCCAGGTAAGAATCCCAAATTTAAGAATGTTAAGCATAAGAAGACCCCAACTGGGAATGACACTGAGACAAGAAAGGTATGGTCTAGGAGGTCAATTTTATTTGACTTGCCTTATTGGAAGAATAACCCGGTGCGCCATGTATTGGATGTGATGCATGCAGAGAAGAACTTCGCTAAACATATTGTGGGCACTTGCCTTGGGGGGAGTAATTCGAAGGATGGAGAAAATGCACGAAAAGACTTTAAATCGTTGAAACTTAAGCCACAACTATGGTTGAAAGAAGATAGTAGGGGAAGGACAATAATTCCCCCTGGTGCATTTACTTTGACGAGTGGGGAAAGAAAGGTGCTTTTAGACACAATATATAATTTGAAGGTCCCATCTAATTTTTTGTCCAACTTGTAAAGGATTGTGAATTATGCTACTCATGATTCACATAAGTGTAAGTCCCACGATTGGCATGTGATCATGCTATTGGTTCCTCTATTGTTTAAGCACTGTTTCTCCAAGCACTAGGATTTGCGAAGGGATATTATGCAAATGAGTATTACCTTCTCACTCTTCTGTGAGAAGGTAGTCAATCGAGAACACATAGTGGCCGCAAAATTGGCGGTGATCGAAGCAATTTGTGTGTTGGAGAAGTACTTTCCCCCAACATTCTTTGATATAAGTGTTCACTTGTTGGTACACCTATGCGACGAGGCACTTCTTTGTGGTCTAGTTAGATATCGGTGGATGTATCCGTTTAAAATATTGATGATAGTTTTTAAAGATTATGTCAAGAATACACGATATATTATACGATAAATTGCAGAGGAATACATCACCGTGGAGTCATCAATATATACTCGGGAATATATGCCTGACTCGACCAGTGTTGATGACACTGATGAGTTCATTGATGATGGTTGTCATGTGACGGAAAAACGAGTGAAATTAACGAGTTTGCAACATGAACAAGTAGCTCGTTATCTATTTGACACACATGAAGATGTCGAAGAATGGAAAAAGTAAGTTTTGATTATTATAATGTTTAACATTATTTTAGATTATTTTATACATGATTAATTTTGTAATATGCAGAAAATATGAAGCCTGTGAGAACAATAAAAGACGAAAAACAATGGTACAATCAGACAATGAATTTAGGCTGTGGTTGATACAAGAGGTAATTATAATGAAAATGGCCGTTATATAACGTTACAATACACCCAAATTTTATAACTAATATAATTGATTTATCTATATTCTCAGCTTTTAAAGACGGGTGATGCGACATCAAGGCTTGCTCATCTAGCCACTGGACCCTTGTTCGTGGCACAAGAGTACAAAAGTATCGATTGAACAGTTATGTTTTCGGCACTAATGTGTACGAGGAAAGTACAAATGTACAGAACTCAGGCATTTCATACAAGGCTCTTACTTTCTTTCGAGCGAGCGCAAAAGATAAAAACCTCATTGAAGCTGAAATGACTTACTATGGTGTAATACGAAATATATTTTAACTGGATTATATAAGCTTCAAAGAGGTTGTATTTTACTGTGACTGGGTAAGAGTTGAGGATAAAAATGCTTGTAAAGTTGATCCTGTCACCAAGTTGATCATGGTTGACTTGTCCAAGTTGAAGAGCAACGACCACGTGAGCGATGAGCCGCTTATTTGTACATTTCAAAAGGTTAACCTAGTGTTTTACTCTGAGTATATCAACGAGCCGTGGTCAATTGTCCAACACGCGCCAAAGCGTCTAAATAGTAGTGTGGATGACTTGGCTGCTCCTACCGAATATCAATCTATTTTTTATGATAACCCGAATTTTAAACAATTTGTAATAAATATTCCAATTTGTATCGAAACATCCATTTTTAATGCTTTTAATTGATTTTCACTTTATCATTTTCACTCTTGTGTAGTGTGCATGTGTGTGGGCAGTAGGGGTGGGGGTGGGGATGTGTAGTGTGCGTGCGTGTGTGTAGTAATTGTACATATTTGTAGTAACAAGTCATTTTGTTATTTACAGATATGTGCGTGTGCATGTGTTTGTGTGTTTGTGTGTGTGTGTGTGTGTGTGTGTGTGGTGGGGGAAAGGGATGGGGCTGTGCGTGTGTGTGTGTGTGTTGGGGGGTGGGGCAGGGTGTGTGTGCATGTGTGGTGGGGGTTGGGGGGTGGGGCTGTTTGTGTGTGTGTGTGGTGGGGGAGGGGGGGGCAGGGTGGGGGGGGCAGGGATGGGGGTGGGGATGTTTAACAGTAACAATTCATTTTTATTTGTAGTAATTGTACATATTTGCATGTCTTCTTCTAATTCATTTTGATTTGTACTAATAATATTTTATTTCAGCAAATGTCACCTTCAGGTATTATGGCGAGGATGATGATGCTGGTTATGATGATGTCGTCTGGGCTCGGTGGTAGCGGAGGCGACGAGGGCTCCTCGGCCCCTAGGCTCCCCAAATATGATAAATTGGGGATGACCATTGAGAACAAGTCGGGGCTATTAGCGAGATCCCTCGAGCTGGTAAAGACGATTATCGGCGCGGGGTACATTTGTTGGAAGGAGGTGACATATGAGCTCAAGTTAGCTGTTTGGGTGGCACTACAGGTAAAGTATTTATATTTATATTTATATTTATATGAATATGAATATTTCAATTTCAATTTCAATTTCAATTTCAATTTCAATTTCAATTTCAATTTCAATTTCAATTTCAATTTCAATTTCAATTTCAATTTCAATTTCAATTTCAATTTCAATTTCAATTTCAATTTCAATTTCAATTTCAATTTCAATTTCAATTTCGATTTTGATTTCGATTTTGATTTCAATTTCATTTTATATTTATATTTATATTTATATTTATTCGCAACTAACATTGTATTTGTTGGACAGGAACAATTCAGCCTGGATCCAAAGCTACGCGATTCCGTCTTGGAGCAGTTGAGGGAGCAACACAAGACGCGGAAGAAAAATATGCGGATTCGGTACTTTGGGAAGACACGAGAGTCCGTTATCCGAATGCGTGAATCCATCCCGTTGAAGGAGCCAATCTCATTGGCACAATGGCAAAGGCTCATTGACAATGAGATCGGGTAGCCACAATTGGCATCTCGCCAATTCCGACCGGACGTCTTACGCCGAGGTGGAGCATAGGATGATGGTAAGATTTAATTTTCCTATAACTATAGAAATATATTATTTTTCATTATTTTACTTTGCGCGGGGCCGATATTAATTTTACTTTATTTTATTTCAGGGGACAAGGAGTGGCCCTGGGGGTAGGCCACATAGGCTCGATACTTATGTGGCTCTTCCGACGAATAAGGGGAGGGATAAGGAGGTGTCCCCGAGCATCGCGGCCACGATTGTAAGTAATTCGACAGTTTACTTTTTATTAATTACGTTATAATTTTTTAATTTACTTATTTTACTAATCATGTGTTTTACTTATTTTACTTTTTTTGTCGTTTTAGGCAAAGCTTATGGAAGTGCATGAGTCGCAGTCTGATGCCGACAAGGCATATTTATCCACTGACGCACTCAGCCAAGTGCTTGGCGCTGATCGCAAGGGGAGGACAAGGGGGTGAGCTCGCGGGTGGCCAAATCTAGGATCATCGGATTGGAGACGAGCGACATCGGGTTGGCTCGAACGGTGGAGTCGCATGACGCAAAGCTATCGTGTTTGGAGGCGATGGTCCAAGATATGTTCTCATTCATGAAGCGTTCGTTGGGCGGAGACTGTAAGGGGAAAGGAAGGAGAAGGAGAAGGTGGTGGAGGAGGAGATGCAGGAGGATGAGGATGTGGAACTCGCTGCTTCATCGTCGACACGTTTGAGCTCTTATTTTGATGATCCACTTCCCTATTTGGCTCCCTTCGAACGATCGATGTCGACACTTGGTTGGCCGAGCGTGTTTATACTAGACATATTTTATGGCCAGCGGATAGGGCAGGGGTTGAGAGACCCGAATATCATCCTCGGTGCACTAGTTCATAGACGTGAGCTTCAAGACATTGAGCCAAGGTGCTCGTCACGCATGTAATGCCCGGGAAGGAGAACTCCCCATTGTGGTTGTGCGAATAATGCGGCACGATGTATATTAGTGGGTGTGTCAATTAATATATCATGTGGACTACTCACCTCCTCAAAGCTAGCCTTACCCAAGACATGTAGTGACATTATTTGAATTGAATTGTTTTTAAGTTGGTACATTTGGAATTATATTTGGATTATATCGTAATGCATATTGTCTCTATTTTGAATGTATATTTGCATTATCTTTATTTTATTTGGATATATGATGCTTGAACAGGTACAACGTTGCTATAACAGGTACAAATATACTGTTGGGCAGTGGTAGTGGCTAAACTGCCCAACAAATTTTTTTTCAATTCTGCCCAAAATTGTCACGGCCATTGACCGTGATAAGTCATTGACAAAGAAACTTGTCACGGACTTGTCATGGTCAATGACTGTGATAAGTTTTTAACCATTGTCACTGGTTGTCACGGTCCTTATCCGTGACAAACTTGTCAAGGTCAAGGATCGTGACATGACCGTGACAATTCTAATGAACTTGTCACGGTCATTGACCGTGACAAGTCCGTGATAAAAAAATTTGTCACCTCAGGAATTGTCACGGTCATTGACCTTGACAAGTTAAACTTGTCAAGGTCAATGACCGTGACAATTCGACAGATTTGGTGTAGTGTTGAGTGACCTTAAGCCCACACGAATCCTTCTCCAATTAGCGAATCGCATAGTGAAGGTGCCTCGAGGGATTATTAAGGATGTGATATTCCAAGTGGACACTTTATACTTCCCGATAGAATTTGTCATTTGGGAAACGGATCCTTCCATCCATTCTAGAAATCATGTTCCCATCATTTTAGGCCGCCCATTCTTAGCTACGTCTACTTACTTAATCAATACATGAAATGGGCAAATGCAACTCACTTTTAGGAATATGACCCTCGGGACAAACATCTTCAATGTTGCTAACCAAATGGGTGACGAGGATGCAATCCATATAGTACTTCATAGAGGAGGTAGTAGAAGAGAACATTAAGAGAACCATGGGTGGGGACGTGTTAGAAGCATGCCTAGTGAGAGGTGAGAAAAGTGAGATACCATACACCGAGTATGAGCGAGAGGTGGAGGAGTTGAAAGCCATATTAGATGGGGGAGTGTCATTAAAGGATATGAGAGATGTCTATTGGGTTTCTAGATTTATGGAATTACCCCTAAGGGATTCATGCTTGACACCTTCCGAAGAGAAATTTCCTACCTTTGAATTGAATAAACTACCCTCAAACGTGAAATATGATTTTCTAGGAGAGGATGAGACATTTCCCATTGTTATCTTCTCTAGTCTCGATAAAGAGCAATATGGTAAGTTGTTGGAAATTTTGAGGAAGCACAGAGGTGGTTTTGGTTGGTCAATGGAGGATTTGAAGGGTATAAGCCCCCTGATTTGTACCCATAAAATCCACCTCGAGGAGGATGTGAAGCCATCGAGGGAAATGCAAAGGAAATTGAACCCAACCATGAAAGAAGTCGTTAGAAAGGAAATCCTAAAGCTATTAGATGCCGGGATTATCTACCCTATCTCGGATAGAAAATGGGTGAGCCTAATTTAAGTCATCCCGAAGAAGTCGGGAATGACAGTGGTAAAAAATGCTAAGGGTGAACTAATTCCTCAACTCACCACCATCGGATGGCGTGTTTGCATTGATTACAAGAAACTCAATGTCGGGATGAGGAAATATCACTTCCCCTTACCTTTTATCAACCAAATAATTGAAGGCGTAGCTGGAGACCCATATTATTGCTTTCTTGATGGTTACTCCCGTTATAACCAAATTGAGGTAGATATACTTGATCAAGAGAAGATGACTTTTACATGTCCATTTGGTACGTTTGCCTACAAACGTATGCTTTTTGGATTGTGTAATGCGCCTGTGACATTTCAAAGGTGCATGTTAAGTCTATTTAGCGACATGGTAGAAATAGGACTTGAGGTTTTCATGGACAATTTAGGTATTTTTGACCCCTCTTTTGACCAATGTTTAACGAATCTTGAAAAAGTTTTATCCCGATGTGTGGAGAAGAACTTAGTCCTCAATTGCAAAAAAAAGCCATTTCATGGTTACCGTGGGCATAGTTCTAGGCCAAATAGTTTCATATAAGGGAATAGAAGTTGACCGAGCTAAAATAGATATCATAGCTGAGCTTCCCCCGTCTAAATCACTAAAGGATGTACGCTCCTTCTTAGGTTATGTAGGTTTTTATCGACAGTTTATCAAGGATTTTAGCTCCACCACTAGACCCTTGAGTAACCTCCTTATGAAGGATTCCCCTTTGAGTGGAATGACGCATGCCAAGAAGCTTTTGATAAAATCAAAAGCATGCTGATTTTTGCTCCCATCATGCAAGCTCCGTATTGATCTCTTCCATTCGAACTTATGTGTGATGCTATTGATTATGCGATCGGGGCTATTTTGGGACAAAGAAAAGAGAAGAAATCTCATGTCATATATTATGCTAGCATGACATTTTAGTGGACCACAACTTAACTACTCCACCACGGAGAAAGAGTTACTAGCGGTTGTTTTTGCTTTGGATAAATTCTTCTCATATCTAGTTGGGTCACCTATCACATGTTTTACCGACCATGCAGCCCTAAAATATCTCCTTACTAAGAAGGATGCCAAGTCGCGCCTCATAAGGTGGATCCTACTCCTACAAGAGTTTAACCTCTCTATAAAATATAAGAAGGGGGTAGAAAATGTCATTCCTGACCACTTATCGTGACTCTCGTTCGATGTGCCTAGTGATTCGATTCCCATAGACGAGTATTTCCCAGATGAGCAATATTTCGCCACTTCTCCTTTACCTTGGTTTGCGAACATCGTGAATTATATTGTCACGGGAGCTGTCCCTCCCGGATGGACACCGTATGAGAAGACGAAATTCCTCACTTGGTCCCGCATGTTCTTCTATAAGGACCCATTCTTATTCAAATATTATGCGGACCAACTTATCTGACGATGCATACCGGATGAAGAAATCTAAGATGTTATTCGGTTTTGTCATACATAAGAATGTGGTGGCTACTTCTCCAAGAATAAGATGATCGTTAAAATTCTGCAAAATGGCCTCTATTGGCCCACTATATTTTGAGATGTGAACACCTATTGAAAATATTGCGATAGGTGCTAAAGAATGGGAGCTATTACATGCCGAGACATGATGCCTCTAACCCCTATACTCGTCATTGAATTATTTGATTGTTGGGGTATTGATTTCATGGGACCATTCCCTCCCTCCTCTGGCTTCTTATAGATCCTCATCGCGTTAGACTACATCTCCAAATGGGTGGAGGCAATAGCTACCCACATGAATGACAACAATGTGGTGATTAGGTTCCTACAGGAACACATAATTTCTCGCTTCGGTGCTCCAAAGGCGATTATAAGTGATAACGACACACACTTTTGCAATAAGCCTTTTGAAAAGTTAATGATAAAGTATGGGGTCTTCCACAAGGTTGGAGTGACCTATCACCCTCAAACAAGTGGGTAGGCCGAGTTAGCAAATCATGAGATCAAAACCATCCTCGAAAATACCGTCGATCCTACCTGGAAATATTGGTCTATTAGATTAAACGATGCTCTATGGGCCTACCACATCGCCTACAAGAACCCCCTCGGGATGTCCCCATTTCGCTTTATTTATGGTAAGACTTTCCATATACCTGTTGAGATAAAGCACAAAGTATATTAGTCCATCAAGAGGTTGAATTACAATCTTGATAAAGCTAGAAAAACTCGCAAGCTTCAGTTAAACGAGTTGGAAGAGTTACAAAATAATGCGTATGAGAATGCCAAAATTTTAAAGGAATGGATGAAACTCGCACATTATAAGATAATTCGACAAAAAGAGTTTCAACCCAGACAAAAAGTGCTTCTCTACAGCTCTCGACTAAACTTATTTCCCGACAAGTTACGTTCAAGGTGGATGGGACCATTTATTATTCGAGAAGTGTTCCCTCATGGTGCTGTGGAGTTAGAAGATTCGAAAGGGGGAACGACTTTCAAAGTGAATGGACAACGCCTCAAGCCATACTATGACGCGTGCGTCGAAGAAGCCGACACCATTTGGTTGTCGAACCTCATTTATGGGGTTTGATCGTGGTGTACGAGAAGTTCATCGCACCCCCGACGCGTATGGGGTGACTCTTGTATGCATTAGATGTGCGTTGGTTAAGGTTAGTTAGAGTCGGTTAGGTAGTTCGAGTTCGTCGGTATATGACACACATGATAGGTTCAAACGAACAAGTGTGGAGAGCAAGCCTAGTTTTTCAGAGCAAGAATTGAGTGAAATGGGTTAATTACACATAGGTATAGAAGTGAGAGTATCCAATGATCGAGACCAGTTCATTTTGGGGGAAATTGAAATAAAAAAGGCCCAAACTGGTCCGGTCCTGGGCACCCGGATCGGTTCGGTGGATGTTAAATTCCCAAATTCCCTAGGTGCATCCCCTAAACTCCCAAATACCTACGCTTCCCTCATTCCACGATTTTCCCTTCCCTCCATCACCTTTTCCCTCCCACATACATCACCTTTTCTCTCTAAAACCCCCCCACCCATTCCCACTTATAAATACACCCGCTCCCACCCCCTATTTCCACCACCACTTCTCTAAACTCTCTTACCTTCTCTCTCCAAGCTTTCTTATATTCCCATTCCTCCCCTCACCATGGCCAACCAACCACCACCCCAAAATACAACTCAACCCAAGTTGTTGATTTCGAAAATTTGCAATTCCCCTACCACTCCCTTGAAGAACGAGAGTAGTGCCAGTAATTTTTTGGCCCATCTAGGATGCTAGACATGGAGAGCCAAGTGCGTTGGACTGAGTTACCTGCTTCTGTCACCAACCTTTTCATTACCCTAGGTTGGTGTTGGTTCCTCGAGAAGCCACATGATGAGGTTTGGGCAGCGAAAGTCCGAGCTTTCTATGGCTTTCTAGTTCGAACCGATGACTTCACAACCGAAGCTAATATCAACGGCACACATGCGCCATTCTCCTTGGATTGCCTCATCTGCATGTTGGCAGAAAAATATATGCCCAACCCACCCGATTTCACTTACCCCAACCCCCTCTCCCCTTTTTTAAAGGCCACTCACATGTCCCGATTGGCACCCGACGAGGTGTGGGCCGCCGACACATTTCCTGTGGGCCGACTGAATGACAAGGCTCCAAATCGTGTGTGCAAACATACTCCAAACATCCAAAGATTTCACCATGCGCCCACGACAAGCAACCTTAGTGTTGAAGAGTGCCCAATATGTGTGTTTCAAACAAAACCAAATTTTTCTCAGAATAATTATCCAACTTTTAATTATGCACCAAACCAAGTTGTGAAAACCCAATTCTTACTTTAAACCATTTTTATCTTGATTAATCCTAAACATGCATCTACTGATTAAAGCAAGTAAAGTAAAGAATACTCACAATGCCGGATGTATGAGGAAAAAACCCAAAAATGAAAAACCAACCTCGGACGACCCAAGCCAGACAATCACTATGAATAATGGTTTTACAAAGACAAATTATCCTTACACTAAGACTCGATCCCCATGGGTCTTGATGCTCCTTTTGATCTTCAAACTTTCTTCAATATTGCCCACGCATAAATTATGTCTTCCATGATACCTGTCCACAACACACGCGTCCACATATGTCTCGGTGTCAACCGAATGGCTTTGATTCGTCTACGATGTCGAACAAGAAGTCCTTCTATTTTCTTCACCGCAAAACCCTTTGACTATTCTGGGACAAATCTAAACCGGTGAAATGCCTAACCAGGCCGTCAAGCCGTATGACGCTTAAATACCATCCCATAAACTCGAAATAAAAAATACAAGACACGGACTAGAATATGTAGCACCGACGAGCATAAACTGTCTGAATGTGATGTAGACTTGGAATCTCGAATCGCTGAAGCCTACCTACACACATGAAACAGACATACAAATACCCAGTGAAGTATGGAGGAACAAATGATACCAAAATATATTTCCAATTGATACCAAACAATAATAGATACCAATATGAATAATCTTTGAAAAAAATCATTTGAGCGGCAAAATGATACCAATGTGTAATACCAATTTGAGATACCAATTGCAAACATATGTAAACCAAAACGAACGTGCTCTCAAATCTCCCCCTACATCACATACATCTCCCCCCCCCCCCCCCTTTTTATCTCGAATAGACAATCCGATGAAAAGATAAACCAATTTTGAAATATCTAACATGAGAATACAAAAATGATACCAATTTGAATCAATGTGAAGTCGCTAGATAATCCTAAAATAATCAGCTAAATATGATCTTGAAATGAGAAATCAGTAGCTAGTAAACCAATGAATCACACAAAGAATATAACAATTTAATCAGGTGTGATAAACGGACTTAATGCAAAATACCAATTTGAGATAAAAGAACCTGCATATAAATCAGTTAGTCTAGAAACACTTCCAGCAGTACTAAAAAAATACCAAATTAACCCAGAGGACTGCAAACCAATCAGAAGGCACAATTCAGCCTGTCGTTCGAACGAGACAGGACTTCGTTCAAACGAGATGCGAAGTCGCTCGAACGAAAAACAAGGTTGTTCGCGCGACATGGGATGTCGTTTGAACGACTTCTCGCGACATGCCAAATTTGCACATTTTCCCAGAAATATGTTATATATTTGCCCAGTGAAAAAATTTCCACAAGAAAATTCCAAGAAGGGCCTGATAGCAGCAAAACAGTGTTAAAACAGTAGGCTTTTAACACAAAATGCAAAAACTCATAAAAACTAAAAATGCGAGTTACATTCAAACATAGTACCGATGCGCTCAAACATGGATCTGGAATGAATAGACGTGAAACTACATCAAATGAGTCACAATTCCAACACATGGAAACGATCAAGAAGCTCTAATTGATAGCGATAAATCATCAAACTTTATCATAGCCATATGACAATAAAAGTGTGAGCTTAATGAACTAAACATACTACATGCACACATGCAGAATTTTGACGATTCTACAAACAATAGCGTCAAATTGCAATGTTTTTCAACATTAGGATTAGTTGTGCAAACCCGTTAAATTTTTTAATCCATCCAAACTCCCTCAATAACATCATATTTTCTTTGGAATGAACTAAAACAAATTTGTCCCTTTTCTTAGCATATTGCATTTTCTTTTGGGCTCTTTTAAACGGTGGCTTTCACGACGAGTTAATTTTGAACTCTCACAGCCCTTTCCCATGAATCACTCATCATTTTTACTAATATAAATCCTCACGGTAAATGGTTTTTACATGCACACTTCTCCTTAAGTTTACTTACGCATAGATGACAAGATTGAGATAAGAACGCCTCACCAAATTCAAATATGCAATAGAAGTCAAGCATCCATATAAACTCGTGCATGTGTGCAATGTTGGCATATATACAAAGTCGAATAAAAATGCATATCAAATTTGAAATCAACCCCATATAAACAATGGCTAAGATCATTCTAAGCATCGATAATAATGACCAAATGTCCTATCCACATGGATAATGAAATGACGGGGGGGGGGGGGGTCCAAGCACACCAATATGCCACATCATACATGTAAACTCAAAAACAAAAATAAAAAAAAAAATTGGCTTTTCATATTTTGACTCAAATAAAAGCAAAATATTTTTGGCTTTTCAAAAGTTTTCTCAAAAACAAAATATTTTCAAAATTTTTCTAAAAAGCAAAATCTTTTTGAATTTTTCAGTAAGACTCAAACAAAAGAAAACTTATAATACAAAATGATACACATGTCACTATACTAGCAATGAATATATCATGAAGCAAACTAGTATATGACAAACATGGCAACACTATCATCCTTTAGATTTAGCATGGGCAGAATCAAGTGCACCCAAACGAGAATCATGAAGTTTAATTCCTAAAGCCACTAAATCCGATTTACTAACCCAAGTATGTGTAAAACGACGCATGGGAGTTTTGGGAACCGGGGCAACTTTATTCCTAAACTTCCTAGGAGCTTCTCTAAGGTCGTAACAATAATGCCTAAGGTGACCTTTCCTACCACAAAACGGGCAAGTGAAGTGATGGTGGGAATGATTACCTATATGTGGACCTTTTTTTAACCTTCCTAGTGTTTCTCACATGTGCGGGGGGAATGGGAACAACTCTCTCACCAAAACCTATACCTCCCATATCTCCCTTAATTTGGACGGTTCCTAGGATCTTGTCTAACTTATCCGACTTATCCTCCAAATCAAACTTGACTCTAGACGAGTCTCTCCTCCAACTCGTGAATCCTAGACTCGAGCAAATGCCTAGACTCCTCAAACGCTAAAATCTCCTTTTTCAAGGACTCCATCAAACCACGGAGATTATCTCTCTCTTTTTCCACAAAATCTAATTTCTCCCTAAACTTCTTCTCTCGTGCCCTAAGGTCCTCAATCAAACTATCTTTATTTTCTATGGCATGCTCATTCAACTTAGCTTGCAATTTTGAGTTAGCCTTTTTGACCTTCACCGTTTCGGCATACAACTCATTAAACGCATTTTCCAACTCTTTCACATTTACCTCCTCCTCGTCACTCTCTTCTCCCTCACTAACATGGGATACACTCAAAACCGCCTCGGAAGTGTCATGCACATGAGAATCGTCATCGCTCACATGACATGCCATAAACGCAACAAAGTTACGATTAATGGGGGAAATCTCTCCATCTTCCGGATCACTATCACTTAAGGTGGCATTATAGACAATGGGTTACTTGACCTCTTTCTTAAGTCTAGTGGGACACTCCTTAACTTTGTGACCGTACCCCTCACACCCAAAACACTTATCCGACTTATCTCTCTTAGGTTTCTAAAAGTTATCCTTAGAGGTGGGATCTGCTTTGTTGTTCTTGAATTTTTCAAATTTCTTGGCATCTTTTGATTGCTTTTGAAACTTAATAAATTTTTTAAATTTCTTTGCCAATAAAGCAACATCCTCAAAATCGGAATCGGAATCCAAAACTTTTCTTTCCTCCTTCCGAGTTTTCAAAGTAATACCCTTTTCTTTCTTAGGCACTTGCTTGGAGGTAATCATGTCGATTTTATAGGTTTGTAAGTCACCTACAATCTCTTCCAGTTTCGTCGAATCTAACCTACCCAAGGAGTTTAAAATGGTCACTTTTGCATCAAACCTACTAGGCAACGACCTAAGGATTTTCTTAATGACACGGTTGTAGGGAAATTTCTCACCTAGGTTAAACGAAGAGTTGGAAATATTGGACAACTTAGCATAAAACTCATCAAAAGTCTCGCTATCTAACATCCTAATGGTCTCAAACTGTGTAGTGAGATTTTAAAGTTGTAACGCCCTAATCGTGATAATGACCTCGTGAGTGAGTGCCAAAATATCCCAAGCCTATTTTGATGTTTCACAAGTCATAATTATATTATATTTTTCCTGTGTGACATGTGAAGCAACAACGTGCAGACCCTTAGAATTATATTGTGCAAGTCTTTGTTCAGTTTCGATCCCTGACTCAACATGATTTAAACTAGTGACCTCACCTACAATAGTGACAGGGGGTGTCCAACCTTTCTCAACTACTATCCACACACGCTCATCAATAGATTTTAAAGCACATCTCATTCTCATCTTCCAATAAGTTTAATTAGTGCCATAAAAAATAGGAGTTCGGGAAAATTTATTATATCCAGAATTCATCTTTGAAAATACACAGGATCACAAAATAAATAAAAAATATTTTCTAGCTCTAATACCAATTTGAAGAGTGCCCAATATGTGTGTTTCAAACAAAACCAAATTTTTCTCAGAAAAATTATCCCACTTTTAATTATGCACCAAACCGAGCTGTGAAAGCCCAATTCTTACTTTAAACCAATTTTATCTTGATTAATCCTAAACATGCATCTAGTGATTAAAGCAAGTAAAGTAAAGTAAAGTAAAGAATACTCACAACGCAGGATGTACGAGGAAAAAACTCAAAACGGGAAAACAACCTCGGACGACCCAAGCCAGACAATCACTATGAATAATGGTTTTACAAAGGCAGATTAGACTTACACTAAGACTCGATCCCCACGGGTCTTGATGCTCCTTCTGATCTTCAATCGTTCTTTAATAGTGCCCACGCAGAAATTCCATCTTCCACGATACCTGTCCATAACACACGCGTCCACGTATGTCTCGGTGTCCACCGAATGGCTTTGATTCGTCTACGATGTCGAACAAGAAGTCCTTCTCTTTTTTTCATCGCAAAACCCTTTGTTGTTCAATGTGTAGAACAAACAACTTTGGTGCCGCAAGATCACTAAAACATATAAGAATGATAACTCGGATCTTTTCAAACTCTAAGGATGTTTTAAGCTTTGTAAACCTTAGAAAATATGTGCAAACAACGTACTCGAATGCATTCTGTTTTTTCCAGTTGCACACTTATGAAACTCTGATAGAAACACGCTTTAAATAACAATTTAGCGCCGCCTCAAAATGCGTGTCATTCGAACGACTTAAGGATCTCGTTCGAGCGACATAGGTATCTCTTTCGCGCGAGATCTAATGTCGTTTGAGCCAGAAGTTTGACTTTTTGACTTTTCAATTAAAATGTTTCTTTAATAAGACCCAGTAAAGTCAAACTCCTTTTCGAGCTTATCAGAATTAAAACGTAGTGTAAAGCTTTAAAACACTTTTAAAAACATTTTAAAATATATTTCTTTATAAAAATACATCCTTTTCTTTTATAAAAACAATTCCGAGCATCATTAATTATACGCATTCATACCTGAGTGATCTCATAATGCGATTACCTTTGAAGATGATTAAACTTGCACCAATTAAACATCGGCATGATAGATTCTTTGAAGCTTTGCTGCAACGTCTTCAATTTTCTTCAATACGTCATAGACCAAGTGGGATCATGACAACAATAAAAATCTTCCTATGACATATTACAAACAATTTTTGTTCATGGAATTAAGTCAAAACAATAGAGGGACTCAATTGGAAATTTATGTCCTTACAAGTGTATCACCTCTTTGATCCCTCCACCATGATCCATTTGTCCTGCATCATTTACAAAGACATATTCTTTGCGGCCTTGGACAAAAAGGGCACCACCCCACTCCCCTACGCCCGACTAATCACATCTATCCTCGTCGAAGTCGAAATTGAATGTTCAACCGGGTTCCCTAGCCTTCCAAACCCTCTTGGGCAGGGCAACCTTACCAAGAGCGAGCGTCAATGAGAAATTATACGCGTCCGACAGGCCCAAGTGGTGGCGGAGGAAAGTTTGAATAATGATGATACCGAGTCGAAGGATTCAAAAGATATAATGATGAGGGAGAAGCCGCTGGGGCTGTCGACATTAGCATGGCCGAGGGAGATGAGACGGAATATAACGAGGAGGGCGATTTCGACTTTGATCCTTCGGGTGGCAACTTTGATATGATACTCACCGTACTGGAAGCCCGATTTGATGGGTTCATCACCAATTATCAGCGCGATATAAGTATGATGCACCGCCTCCAAGGGGACGTGTACAGGAAGGCCATGGGTGTGCCTCCCCCACCATATTTTTATGACCCTTATGATCCAAACTCCCTCGGACCTGCTCACCCTCCCTCGTAATAGGTTGTTGATCTAGGCTGCTTATGTATTGTTTTTATTTTCTTCTTTCCACAGATTTTGTATGCCTTATATATAATGGAATGTGGATTGACTAGCTTATGTGTTCTATGTTTGTGTTTATATCTAGCATTTTGCACTTTGCTTCATTCTTATTTTTTCTCTCCTTCATTTATTTTTTAGCCCTTTTTGCATCGGACTTTGCAAAAATAAGTTCACAAAGTTCAAAATGCCCAAAATTTCCAAAAAAATTGAAAAATTCTGAAAAAGCAAAAAATATTTTTCTTCAAAGTAAATAAAAATTGGAATTTAAAATTTTCAAAAATATCACCAAAAATTTGTTTAAAGTCTCAAATTTGAAAATTTCAAATTGCACAAAGCCAAAATTGGCCAAAGATGGAAATTGAGAGAAAATTGATGACTTAATGAATAAGTGTGGAGATTAATCAAACTCGGTGCGATTTTAAGCCTATCGATTTTTCTGAGTTTTTAAAATCAATCCGAGTTAATGATTAACTCAAAGTTCATTTCAACGTTTTAAAAAGTCATTAAAGATCTCAATTCTATTGCTTTGGTCGGTTAGGGAATAGTGTGAAATATTGCCTCAATCAACATGGCACCGTTGCTTCGGACTGTTTTGTTTTAGATTATAATTGATCTACTATTTCATAAGATATTTTTCTTTTGTATTTTTTTAACCTTTTTTGCAGGATTGCACAATTGAGTGCCAAGAAACGTTAAATCCTCAACCGCACACCTCTTTACGTGAATTGTCCCCCTACAAACCATTCGGTAATCATGTATTTTTATAGTGAGTTCGGTAATTATAGTGGTCCACATGGGAATCATTTTCAAACTTTTTATTCTCAAGAATTTGAATGTCCTTGACTTGTTCCCCTTGGTGAGGGTCTTTGAATTATTCAGAAGGAAAGGCTTGAAAACTTACATTTATATGGGAGTAGTTCTCTATCTTTTTGTGTGCCAGAACCCGCGCCTCGACCTACTACCATTGGTGAGGCCATTCAAAATATTGAGAATGAAAAGATTGAAAACAATTATCATGAAGAAAATCATTTTTGGGTGCAAGAGTTGAATATAGTATTTGAATCCAATGATGATTTTTCTTCCTATATTTTTGAAGACGAGGAATGTTTTCAACCAAATGAAGAATCCGAGGTTCTAGAGCCAGGGAAGCCTACTTTGGAAGAAACCCTCCATCTCTACATGCAAGGCATGAAGAGGATCCTTGGTGATGATTGGAAAATTGAAACACTTTGCAAGGTGACTAGTTCTTCTTTGTTGAGGTTGAGACTTGTGTGTCACCTCAAATTTTTGAAGAACATCTCATTGAAAGTGAGTCTTTCTCCCTTGAAATCCAATATGTAAGTGAAGACGAATCACTTGAGATTGAATTTATGTCATCCCCATTTTCGTTCTCTATTATTGAACCATTACAAGTATCGCTAGATTCCTATGAGTCGGGTGAAACTTTTAAAACGTTTAAACCTTTTACCGATGATGACTCTTTGCTTGAATTATTTTTCAAGGTGGATTTTTATTTTTGTGTGCCCCTCTTCCCATACCACTTGAAAAATCTTTGGGAAATGATTCGATTTTTCTTGGATCCCAATTGTACGTGTCCCCCTTTGCATCCAAATCCCCCATCATCCCTTTAAAAAAATTTAATTGGTGATGGTTCATTTCTTCTGCCTTACACATGCCTTCCGTTGTTCAAATGGAATTATTATGTTTCGGGAGGCATGCATAAAAATGAGGATACACTGATTATCCCTCAAAGTCATATCGTATTTTGGGTGGACCCTCAAATTTTTCGACTTCTAGTGTACAACTTATTAGAAGTTCCAATAATAGATTGTAGATAATTAGATTTTTTTCTTTTTTTTTCCTTTTTCCTTTTTCCTTTTTCTTTTTTTTTATTATGATTATAGTTTAGAGTAATCAGTTAAAGTTTTTGTTATTCTTGTTGTTATGCTTGGTTCTAATGTGTTTTGTTGATTCAATGGACTTGTACTTATCGGGGATCGCTCTATTTGAGGTAAAATCTTTCTTTTCCTCTCTTTATGTTGTGCTCTTGATTCGCATTGAGGACAATGCAACATTTAAGTTAGAGGGTGTGGGATATTCTTCCCATTTATTGTTTAGTTTCATTGATTTGATCACATGTTCGTTCCAAGTATGCTTTTTTTAGAAAATTTTAAAAAAAATTCAAAAAAATTGAAAAATTTCGGAAAAGGCAAAAGTATTTTTATTCAAAATAAATAAATTTTGGGATTTAAAAGCTTAAAAAATGTCACAAATTCTTTTAGTCTCAAATTGTTAAAATCCAAATGCACAAAGTCGAAATTGACCAAAGATAGATATTGAAAGAAAATTGACGACTTTACGAATAAGTGTGGAGATTAAAAAACTCGGTGAGATTTCAAGCCTATCATATTTGTGAGTTTTCAAATCAATCCAAGTTAATGGTTAACTAAATGTTCAATTTAGCATTTACATAAGTTGTTAAGGATCTCAATTTCTATATTTTGATCAGTTATGAGAAATGTGTGAGATGTTGTCTTGAAATACGCGCTTAATATATCTCCAAACTTAAATTAATCTTGAGACGAATATGGTAAAGCATTTAGCAATTTGAACAATAAAGTAAGCCCTCATTTGACACCCAAAAATATTGACCAGAAAAAGTAATGAAAATTTCATCCCTTTTGCAACCCCAATTGGGCCTAATAAATATTTTTCTTTCGTTTGATAACCCGAAAACCCAATTGGCCCCGAATTGTGAAAAGTGAAAAATCAGAATTTAAGTCCAATTTGTGCATAAAAAGGGGCAAGTAAAATGGAAGTATGCTCAACAAAAATAGCAAGAAAAAGAAAATTTTGAAATTAAAAAAAATAGAAAAAGAAGAAAAAATGAGCAAAAGCCCAAAAAAGCACTAAAAGACATAATAAGGACATTTTTCAATTCCAAATTATTCGACCATTCTCACATTACCCAATACGCCTTATAACTCAAGAAAAGTCCGAATCGAGCCCGAATTGCAAAATTGAGTACCGCGTGGAGAGTAAAAGGCGAAAAGATAATAAAAGAGATTAAAAAGGCATGACTAAGAGATAATGTTTCTTGTTTCCCTATGACCATAATCCGATGAAGAGATATTTTCACTTCATATATTTTGTCTTTTAATTTTGTGTGCGTGAATTCGTGTCCATTAAATTTACTCCTTATATCACGCATACCGAGAGAAAATAGTCACAATCCGAGTGATTTATTTGTGAGTGTATCAGTGAGATTTTGAATTCAAAACGAAGTTTTGGGAAGTAACGTAATGATCAATCGGTGAAAGTTTGCGGTTTGATTTTGGGCTTCGCACATACACACACACACACACACACACACTATGATTTGAGACTTCTGAATATGATTTTAAGGTGACTATTTTTTTGCGGAGTTTAAATTGTCCAATTTTTAAATATTTTGAATTTTCTTGAGTCGAAAAATGAATTTTGTGGGTAAATTCTCTGCAAACCCTCACGAGACACAACTCGTCCTGCTAGGGTAACCTGAGGGTTTAAAGGCTTGTTGCATACGCTAAATGCAATCGCTTGCCCGCAAAAAAGGTATTCTATCCCCATAAATTTTTTGAAGGTTTCTTAACTCATGCTTTTATTCTTTTACATTGCTCGGGACGCGCAAAGTTCTAAGTTAGGGAGGTTTGATTCAGGGTAAATTCTTCGTATTTATCCTCATAATTTAGGAATTTTTATTATCCTATGTGGTGTAAATAGCTTGAATTTATCTCATATTTATGCTACTAACCCCTTTTGGTGAGTATATCGTGTTTTGTGTATTCCTCATGTATTTTACAGGTATTTCATGCAAGTTAGTGCGAAAGAGAACTCAAAAAAGTTAAAGAAACTAAGAAATGGGGAGTTCAAGGGAATTTTCATAACTGTTCAGCCACATTTCGGAGGTGGGGACAACTAGAAAGTTTAATATCTCGAAATTACAAGAACACTGAAAAAATGGCACCCCAATCCGAGCTACGGTGAAGAAGTTATGCCCATTTGAAGTTCAGAAAGAAATCCAAGGCAAAACTATTAAGGGCAAACCGAACCGATGGACCAGAACCGAACCGGCCCATCCATTAGTCACGCTCTATAACTGTTATAAAATTACTCATACTTTCTAAGCGTGACAAAATTTCCAGATACGGGATTTTATTTTGTCCTTATCTTTTAGCCAAAAGAGTTTTATGTTTTGGGGACTCTTCTAAAAGACCTCTAGCCTATATATTTAGTCACTAGGGTTCTTTTTATTCAAATTTCATTCCCTAGAAGAATAATTTACATATTTTGCACCTTTAATTCACGAGCTTTTTAGTTTTTTCTTCAATCTTTGATTTCTTCTTGCATGGTTGTGTTCTTCAATCTTGGTAACCTTAAATTCCAATACTTTTATCATTCTCTCCTTATTTTCATATGCTTGTTAATGGATTCTTGTGTAGTTAATCATAGTTACACCATGCTAGGTTAGATTTTTAGGGGTTGGGGTACATGAACCCAACCTGATATGATTTGCATGGGTGTAAAATTATTTCTCTGAATTAAATAAATGATTGAATCGTGTTGTGCGGTGATCATAATCGTAGTAGGATTTTTTATCTCTTTTGTCCTAGGTAACCGGGATGCTTAAGAGTGCGACGCGGGTGTAGCTATAACGACACCATTTGATTCTTACTTTTGATTATGTATGGTGCGGGATAGTACCCTCATATATATAATGCTTGAGATTAATAAAGACCGGATTTAATCAATTATCTAATTCATAACTAGTTTTATCTTCAGTAAACGTACTAGGGTTCGGGGGATTGTATTCCAAACTTATCTCTCATTCATAATAATTAATCAGTATTTTATTAGTTTAATTGGGTTTAGTTAACTCCTTTAGTTTTCCCTTTTCCTTTCTCACTCCATCATCATCTTTTACACTTTATTTTTGAAGTAATAAATCAATTAAAATCTATCAAACATTCCCTATGGATTCGATACCCAGACTAGCCGCGTTACTCCTTAAGAGTGTAGTTAAAGTTGTATTATGTTCGAAAGATGATAACAATGATTAAAGTATTACACGGACTCTCGGTTTTCCACTCGATTAGTCATCATGACTTACCTCAAAGATAAGTAAATGATTTACCTATAGAGACACCATCATAGTGAGATGAGACTAATATGGAGTTGCCTAAGAGTATTCATATGAAATGAAATAGAGATAATAATTATAAGCTAGGACTTATGGACAAAACAAGGAGTATGCACATGGTAGATAAAATGTATAAAAATATGTAAATGATAAGAAAACAATAGAGACATGGAGAAAGGACTCGAATCCCTGAACAAATTCGTAACGACTACGTATCCTCACAAGGGGAGATCAAAGTTCACATTATTCAAAATGGGTTTAAAATGGTGGATTTATATTGTATTTTCAATTTATGAGTGCTTGTCAAAAGTGAGTGTAAAACCCTTTTTGTGAAGAAATAATGTGTGTAACACCACTATATTGTCAAGTGAAATATAACTCACATTTTTGGTATTTTAATTTTGTGAAAGTAGTTTAGGTAGTACTAACAATTTTATGTCAAAAATAGTACTAAATTTTCAAAGTTAAAAATATGAGATGATAGATAATGTAATATGTAAAAATTTGAAAAAATCTACTAATGTAAGTTATAAATACTTTAAAACCTTGAATAAGATCTTCAAGAGTAAATTTTCTTTGAGAGTGACCTCGAAATATGTTGAATGTTTGGATGGTGATAAAAAAAGTGGAACTTTATGATAATAAATGGATTAAAGGGATGTTTGGATGATATAAGTTTTGGAAGAAAATATAAGTGAATGTGAAGGAATATGATGGTTTCAAAAATTGGACTAAATATGCATGAATTTCAATATTCTTAAAAATAAGGTCATGCTCTGCCTTTTATAGGAGAACCCTAATTGGATAAAAAATTGTGGTTTCCATAAGAGGTCTGCCGATCCAAATATAACATTCTTACTTACTAAATAGAGGGGTTTGCTAATCATCTAAGGGGAGATAACCTATTAATAATAGTTCCGAGGGACCAGATTGTTCATTTATGCACAACTTGTGATTCAAAAATCAGAATTGCACATGAACGATACCATTAGAATGGTGAGTCTGAGGTCTATAATCTCCATTTTAGGCAATTTTTAGGACTCAATAAATGTCAAAGTTAAAATGATTTTAAAATCAAGGTAGTCACCCAAAATCAAAGGGTTGCTGAAGTAATAAAGGTTTTAATGAAAGAGATCCTCAATGGGAATCTATTTTGAGTAAAAGAGGCATAATAATGGGGCGTCTTTGGCATAAACAGGGGGAAGGAAGGTGTTTACCTTGTTAGTTTTGGTTACAAGGTGTGTGATATATTTATAAGGTATTTTATCCATCTTATCGAGTTAAAGATAATGGAGTGTCAAACGTGGATGTAGGTGAAAGGTCTTGACCAAACCACACTAAAAATGCCTCAATTTATTTCTCTCCTACTATTTACATTTTATGTTTTATTATCCGTGTGATGAATGTGATGAGAACTGTGTGGTATGTTAGAAAATGACTAACGAAAGAAAAACATTTATATCAACCTAAAAATACTTTGTCAAAATATAAAACAATTTGAGTTTGGAAAAATTCAAATAAATAGTAAAAATCCAATTCGCTCCATCTTATAATTTTTTCCTAGTGAAAAGGTTTATTTTGTTAATTATGTTGGAAAATTTCAAAATATGCATGGGTTTTAATTTTGAGTAAATGGGTTATAATTTTCAGTGTTCTTATAAAGGGAGAACTTGAGGAAAATGAGGGTAATGGAAATGGTTTTGATTTATATAGTAACATATAGAATATTTACACAAAAATAAAAGGGTATATTAACATATGACAAAGTAAACTATCTCTGGTAGTAAAAAAACGTATATGATATACTGCTTTACGTGGTTGGAAGTAGGACTATCGTGATATATGACGTGCTTTTACGCGATGTATGAAAGCGCATATTGGGAGATTTGATGGATCACTAGGAAACTCACAAGTATAAATCATCTCTTAAATAGTAGGATCATTTAGATTTTTTAAAGTCAATAAATAAAATCCAAAGACTATGGAATTGCGCTAGTGTAATGCTTACTATTCATGAATAAATACCTAAATGGCTATAATAAGACATTTAAATCTCTATTTTGAACACCAAAAATTTATGTTATTTCCTCTCTATCCTTTGGAACTCTATGTTTATACACCCTAATCGAGTACCATCTAAATACCTCCTTAGGTCCATAATACTTATCCTCCCACCATAAGACCCTAGGTTGTATTCCAAACATTGATCCAGAGGCCACTAGGGAATCTCGACCCTATTTGACTTTTGTAAAATCTTCAACCTGAGCAAAGCTCATTTCATTATCACAGGGCTATGAATCCCCTTTCCAAGGTCCATACTGTGCACGAATCGGCCTCACGGTTCGCACATACTCACCTTTTTACTCCAATCCCTTATTAAGAGGTCATTGGGCACTTTCGAGCCCCGTTTGACTATGCTCAAATCTCTGACCCGAGCAAATCACATTGCACTATGAATTCCCTTTCCAACGGTCCATATCGTGGACGAATTGGCCTCACGATTCACGCGTACTCACCTTTTTACCCTAAACCCTAATCTAGAGGCCACCAGACGTTCCCGATTCTCGTTTGAATTTGGTCAATTATCTAACTTGAGAGAAGTTCTTTCATATTTATATGGATTTGAATACTCTTACTAACGGTACATACCATGCACGAATCGGCCTTACGATATGCGCGTACTTGCTTTTTTACTTCAATAACCCCCATTTAGAGGCCATCGGGTGTTTTCGAGCCCCATACGACTTTAGTCAACTCTCGAACCCAAGAGTGGCTCAATGGATGCTTATAGGGCTCTGAATCCTCTTTCCAATAGTCCTGTCCATGCGTTGTTTGGATGTACGGTTTGCATTTATGCCCTTTTTAATAAAAAATTGGACTGCCTATAGGCACCTCAGACCCTCTGCGTATTAGCAGGGATGTACTTTACATCGTCAGCCTGGGGTATGCCGATAGGCGGGTCAGAGTCTATGCCGATCGTCACCCCCTTGAAATCCATGTTATTGCTATTTAAAGAGGTCATGGCCTCATTCCCAAGGACCCCGTTTTAGCAATCAGAACATTCCTTCCTTGAAATTAGTGCGCCGTCACTCTAAAAAATCCAAAATTTCCACATTCCTTTTACCTTTCTTATCTCATTTTCATAGCACCTTTTGCCACTTACCTCGCCCCTACTTCACCATCATCCTGCCACCATAAAATCAACCTACACCCCTTCAAAACCAGTTGTAAAATCTTCTAGGAGGTCTACTTTCACTACTTTCTAATGCATTTAATTAATGTTATTTATTTATTTATCTTTCCTCTTTGATATCTTTTAGTATTATTCCATTATCACACATCAACTAATATCCTTTTTTACTACTAATATTCACATAATATATTTTGATAAAAAAAAAAGACAATAAATATATAAACTCCAAAAGTAGGATTTTCTAACTTTTTCTACACTTCAACACTTGAGCATGTTTTTTTAATACCTCGTAATTTTAAATGACTTTTAAAATGGGTTATATTTTTAATTAATTGATTAATTGTATTTTATTATAAATTAATTCATTTGGGTTTTATCCGAATTGTGGATATTAAAAAGAATGATTCTGAATATTACTTAAAGATATTTAGGTAATATATGAATGTGATGTTATTGATATGGCTGTGTGGTATTAATTCGATAATTTGAATTTTTAGTCGGACGCGGTATGGGACGTATCGGGACTAATTTATTAAATTAAAAAGGAAACATATTTTCTATCAACCTTATAGTCATTTCGAGTGCGTCATTGCATCCGGAAGGGTTGAAATAGTCAGAAAAGTCTATTTGGATGTTGGTTTTGGGTCTCGGGTCATTTGGAAATGAAAAGACAACCCAAAAGGGTATTTTGGTCATTTTTACAAGGGGGATGAATAGTGATTTCGGATTTTGTCCTATTATAAATATTTGGAGATTATTTGTACGCGGGTTATTCATCTCTTCAACACAAAACTTGAGAGGTCACCTTGTGAGAGAGTGAAAGGTTGCTTGGGAAGAGAGAAACTTGCTTGGAAAGGAAGAGAACCAAAGATCAAAGGTCACCACCACCAATCACCACCGGAAGTTGGCCGAAAAAAGGGGAGAACCACCTGAGTTATTCAACTCCAAAGGATAAGATCTTCATTAGAGGCAAGTGTTTGATAATTGCAATCTAAGTTTGTATATTGTCCATGATAGGATAGTTATAAAAAGATGAGATTTTTATGTTTGGAAGATAATGATGGAGTTGTTAATGGATTTCTGGAAAATGAACATATACAAGAATCAAACTCATGCTGTAGGTAGATAATAATCCATGAAATAATCATAAATCTGTTGAAGAAATTCTGAGAATCAATGGTGTGTTCTTGAAGATATCATGTTTATAATTTTCTGGAAAATAAGATAAACATATGCTTTTAATTCAAACTCTTGATGATTTTAGGATGTTTAGAGCATTAGAAATCATTAACATATATTGCTATATCATGTATTAAGGTTTATAAGGAATTTGGGTTGTTAATATGAAGGTTCGAATGATCAAAAGTGATGAAACCCGTAGTAGAAGAAATGCAGAAAACTGGGCTTGTATCTGGGCGATCGATCGATCGACCCCCTGCCTTCGATCGATCGACCTCCCCAGATTCCTTAAAGTTGTTTATTTTTAATGCTTGTTCGTATCCCAAACCTTTTGTAAATCTTTGGTGATTATTAATTGGATGTAATGGTACTTAGGGAAGATCAGTAAGCCCTAGATAAGATTAGAATTAATTTGATTGGGATTTAATTGATTAGAATTATGATAATTAAATTGAAATAAATTTCGGTTGCTAGATTCATGTGGGATTCTAAATGGGTATGCATGAGTATTAAGGATAGGTCCAATAGGGGAGATTGGATATAGCACCTGGGTAGCCTTAGGTTTGCAAGAGGGTTCAATCATAGGTGAAAGAAGATGTGTTTATAAGAGATTAGAAACTATCGGTTATAATCCTAATTAAAGGAGAGTTTAATTCATGGTAATTCGAAAGATAAGATGATATGGACTAGTAGGATATTATTGATTTCTTATTGAATAAATATATTAAGGAAAACCTATTTGAACCTTGAGTAATGAGTGAGGCTTGAGGATAATTAAATTAGGAAGTAAAGTAATAATATTTTAATACGTAGGATTTGAGAGATATAATGCTACGTATGGAAATTATCGAAGGGTAGTGTGAGTACCTTGTTGATATTATATTATAGGTATGATAGTGCATATCTGATTGATTGATGATTTATGTGTATGACATACCTAGCTTACTTGCTATCGACGGGAGGTTTGCGCGTGAGGGCAGTCATATCCAAATGAATTCATGGGATTTTTAATTTGTCGCTCGAAAACATAGGTCTATGAAAGACTTATCGGGGAGTTGATAGGTCCGCTGACTATGGGAACGTAGGTATGTGCGTGTCCCGTGGGTATGAGAACTATGTTCGCCTCCAATTTTTGTGTTGTAGTTTGTGGTTCGCGGAATCCTTACCGAACCTTTAGTCCCCTATTCGACAACCAACGATATTGGGACATGATAGCAGAGTAATGCATTGCACCGCAGCTGTGACTCGGGGTGCCGTATTATATATATATATATATATAATGATGAATTAAATGTATGTGTATATAGTGGTTAAATCATCTACTGTGTGATAATTGTAGATAACGGTGAATTGAGAAAACAATTAAAATAAGTTAATGAATATTTATTGAAGAGCTTAATTCATGTTAATGAGAAACGATTCATATAAATGAAAAACGTATATGAATGATTATATAATGTATGGTATGGGACATACGGGGTTATGATATGGGACGGAAATCATATTATGGAACTAGTGAAGAGGAACCATTAACTAGGAGGTTAATAAGAAACGTTAAGTGTGCACTCTATATGAGAGGTGAGAATAGCAAGTGAGAGTATGGATACTAACATGTACATAATAAATGATTTATTTCACTTGTTAAATACTTGCTCTTTTCAAAATCATTTTCACATCGGGCTCTGACCCGTTTCCTTGCATATTTTCTTTTCTATTGTACCTTCTATATTAGGTGTCCAACAGCAGGGATGCCAATTTTAGAAGATTATGATGAGCTATGGAGCTATGAAGTTTTTCTTAGACGCCTATCTTCATTTGATTCACAGTATTCTTTTAGTTAGGGCATGTCGTCCGAAGGAACTCAAATGTCTCTTTTCTATCGGAGTCATGTACTCTTGTATTCGTGTCGTATTAATACATTTATGATTGTTGGAATTATTGTATTGGATAATTAGTTTGGAATGTTAATTCCAATTGAATTTAAATTCTTTTGTGTTATCTGTTCGGTTATTAGTGTTGTAGAATAATATGTGTAGTGTTATTCGTAATCTAAAAATGAATTTTGTTGAAATTAAAATCTGGAAAGTTTTAACACCAGCTTATTTGGGTATTGGGTGAGTTGTAAATGTTTTCGACAGTGATGCTAAGAATGAGACAACTGTATATTCTGTTTTAATGTGGTATGGAACTGGCCACCCGGTATTTAATTAGGGGGGGTGTTGCAGGTGGTATTTAGGTCGTAGTGTATCGGGGGTGTTCCCTATTTGGATTTCGCTTGCGAGACGCCCCACGCATGAAACTAATAACCGTTGGGAATCGAAATAACTTAGAACTTTAGGTTATGAGTTTATAACCTTTGCGATAAATATTATAATGAAAGTTGTACGATAGGGTGTATGGCGCCCTGGATGGTTGAATTGTGGTATTTTTTTCATAATTGTGATACAGTATGTAGTTGTGACTTCAGGATCTATTTGTTTAATAAGTGAGGATTACTTTTCCCAAACTTTGTCACGAGGATAGTATAGGGAAGATTTCGTAAAGTTTAAATTTGATTCGGTTGAAACTATATGGTGAGGCTTGGCGTAAAACATCAATGGGGATTTTCGTTAATATACTGTATGGGCGGTAAAACATAGATTACTTGCGATGTGAGATTTATACTCAGAGTTGACCTTACCAGTATGATTTATCTATCTGAATTTTGGGACGAAATTCTGTTGTAAGGGGTGATGTACGTAATACCCCGTAATTTTAAATGACTTTTAAAATGGGTTATATTTAAAATTAATGGATTAATTGGATTTTATTATAAATTAATTCATTTGGGTTTTATCCGAATTGTGGATACTAAAATGAATGATTATGAATATTACTTAAAGATATTTAGGTAATATACGAATGTGATGTTATCGATATGGCTGTGTGATATTAATTCGGTAATTTGAATTTTTAGTCGGACGCGGTATGGGACGTGTCAGGACTAATTTGTTAAATTAAAAAGGAAACATATTTTCTATCAACCTTATAGTCATTTAGAGTGCGTCATTGCATCCAAAAGGGTTAAAATAGTCAGAAAAGTTTATTTGGATGTTGGTTTTGGGTCTCGGGTCATTTAGAAATGAAAAGACAACCCAAAAGGGTATTTTGGTCATTTTTACAAGGGGATAAATAGTGATTTCAAATTGTGTACAATTATAAATATTTGGAGATTAGTTGTACATGGTTTATTCATCTCTTCTAGACAAAACTTGAGAGGTCACCTTGTGAGAGAGTGAAAGGTTGCTTGGGAAGAGAGAAACTTGCTTGGAAAGGAGGAGAACCAAAGATCAAAGGTCACCACCACCAATCACCACCGGAAGTTGGCCGGAAAAAGGGGAGAACCACCTGAGTTATTCAACTCCAAAGGATTTGGTCTTCATTAGAGGTAAGCGTATGATAATTTCAATCTAAATTTGTATATTGTCCATGTTAGGATAGTTATAAAAAGATGAGATTTTTCATGTTTGGAAGATAATGATAGAGTTATTAATGGATTTCTGGAAAATGAACATATATAGGAATCAAACTCATGTTGTAGGTAGATAATAATCCACAAAATAATCATAAATCTGTTGAAGAAGTTATGAGAATCAATGGTGTGTTCTTTCAGATATCATGTTTATAATTTTCAGGAAAATAGGATAAACATATGCTTTTAATTCAAACTCTTAATGATTTTACGATGTTTAGAGCGTTAGAAATCGTTCACATATGTTGCTATATCATGTAGTAAGGTTTATAAGGAATTTGGGCTGTTAATATGAAGGTTTGAATGATCAAAAGTGATAAAACCCGTAGTAGAAGAAATGCAGAAAACTGGGCTAGTATCTGGGCGATCGATCGATCGACCCCCTGCCTTCGATCTATCGACCTCCACATAATCCTTGAAGTTGTTTATTTTTTATGCTTGTTCGTATCCCAAACCTTTTGGAAATCTTTGGTGATTATTAATTGGATGTAATGGGACTTGGGGAATATCAATAAGACCTAGATAAGATTCCAATTAATTTGATTGGGATTTAATTAATTAGAATTATGATAATTAAATTGAAAGATATTTCGGTTACTAGATTCATGCGGGATTCTAAATGGGTATGCATGAGGATTAAGGATAGGTCCAGTAGGGGAGATTGGATATATCACCTGGGTAGCTTTAGGTTTGCAAGAGGGTTTAATCATAGGTGAAAGAAGATCTGTTTATAAGAGATTAAAAACTATCGGTTATAACCCTAATTAAAGGAGAGTTTAATCCATGGTAATTCGAAAGATAAGATGATATGGACCAGTAGGATATTAATGATTTCTTATTGAATAAATATATTGAGGAAAACCTATTTGAACCTTGAGTAATGAGTGAGGCTCGGGGATAATTAAATTAGGAAGTAAAGTAATAATATTTTAATATGTAGGATTTGAGAGATATGATGCTACGTATGGAAATTATCGAAGGGTAGTGTGAGTACCTTGTTGATATTATATTATAGGTATGATAATGCCTATTTGATTGATTTATGATTTATGATTTATGTGTATGACATACCTAGCTTACTTGCTATCGACGGTAGGTTTGCGTATGAGGGCAGTCATATCCTCATATCCCTGGGATTTTCGATTTGTCGCTCAAGAACATAGGTCTATGAAAGACTTATCGGGGAGTTAATAAGTCCGCTGACTATGGGAACGTAGGTATGTGCGTGTCCCGTGGGTATGAGAATTATGTTCACCTCCAATTTTTGCGTTGTTGTTAGTGGTTCGAGGAATCCTTACCGAACCTTTAGTCCCCTATTCGACAACCAACGATATTGGGACATGATAGCAGAGTAATGCATTGCACCGCAGCTGTGACTCGGGGTGCCGTATTATATATGTGTATATATATAATGATGAATTAAATGTATGTGTATATAGTGGTTAAATCATCTACTGTGTGATAATTGTAGATAACGGTGAATTGAGAAAAGAATTGAAATAAGTTAATGAATATTTATTGAAGAGCTTAATTCATGTTAATGAGAAACGATTCATATAAATGAAAAACGTATATGAATTATTATATGACGTATGGTATGGGACATACGGGGTTATGATATGGGATGGCAATCATATTATGGAACTAGTGAAGAGGAACCATTAACTAGGAGGTTAATAGAAAACGTTAAGTGTGCACTCTAGATGAGAGGAGAGAATAGCAAGTGAGAGTCTGGATACTAACATGTACATAATAAATTCTTTATTGCACTTGTTAAATACATGTTGTTTTCAAAATCATTTTCATATCGGGTTCTGACCCGTTTCCTTGCATATTTTCTTTTCTATTTTACCTTCTATATCAGGTGTCCAGCAGCAGGGATGCCAATTTTAGAGGATTATGACGAGCTATGGAGCTATGGAGTTTTTCTTAGACGCCTATCTTCATTTGATTCACAGTATTCTTTTAGTTAGGGCATGTCGTCCGAAGGAACTCAATTGTCTCTTTTCTATCGGAGTCATATACTCTTGTATTCGTGTCGTATTAATACATTTACTATTGTTGGAATTACTGTATTGGATAATTAGTCGGGAATGTTTATTCCAATTGAATTTAAATTCTTTTGTGTTATCTGTTCGGTTATTAGTGTTGTAGAATAATATGTGTAGTGTTATTCGTAATCTAAAAATGAATTTTGTTGAAATTAAAATTTTGAAAGTTTTAACACCAGCTTAATTGGGTATTGGGTGAGTTATAAATGTTTTTGACAGTGATGCTAAGAATGAGCCAACTATGTATTCTATTTTAATTTGATATGGGACTGACCAATCGATATTTAATTAGGCGGGGTGTTACAGGTGGTATTTAGGTAGTGGTGTATCGGGAGGGTTTCTTGTTTGGATTTCGCTTGCGAGACGCCCCACGCATGAAACTAATAACCGTTGGGAGTTAAAATAATTTAGGTCTTTAGGATATGAGTTTATAACCTTTGCGATAAATATTATAATTAAAGTTGTACGATAGTGTGTATGGGCGCCCTGGATGGTTGGATTGTAGTATTTTTTTTCATAATTGTGAAACAGTAAGTAGTTGTGACTTCATGATTTATTTGTTTAATAAGTGAGGATTACTTTTTCCAAACTTTGTCACGAGGATGGTATAAGGAAGATTGCGTAAAGTTTAAATTTGATTCAGTTGAAACTATATGGTCAGGCTTGGCGTAAACATCAATGGGGATTTTCGTTAATGTACTATATGGGCGGTACGACATAGATTACTTGCGATGTGAGATTTATACTCAGAGTTGACCTTACCACTGTGATTTAACTTTCTGAATTTTGGGACAAAATTCTATTATAAGGGGGGAAGTATGTAATACCCCGTAATTTTAAATGACTTTTAAAATGGGTTATATTTTAAATTAATGGATTAATTGGATTTTATTATAAATTAATTCATTTGGGTTTTATCCGAATTGTGGATATTAAAATGATTTTATATTACTTAATGATATTTAAGTAATATATGAATGTGATGTTATTGATATGGCTGTGTGATATTAATTCGGTAATTTGAATTTTTAGTCGGACGCGGTATGGGACGTGTCGAGACTAATTTGTTAAATTAAAAAGGAAACTTATTTTCTATCAACCTTATAGTCATTTTGAGTGCGTCATTACATCCGAAAGGGTTGAAATAGTCAGAAAAGTCTATTTAGATGTTGGTTTTGGGTCTCGGGTCATTTGGAAATGAAAAGACAACCCAAAAGGGTATTTTGGTCATTTTTACAAGGGGGATGAATAGTAATTTCGGATTTTGTCCTATTATAAATATTTGGAGAGTAGTTGTACGTTGGTTATTCATCTCTTCAACACAAAACTTGAGAGGTCACCTTGTGAGAGAGTGAAAGCTTGCTTGGGAAGAGAGAAACTTGCTTGGAAAGGAGGAGAACCAAAGATCAAAGGTCACCACCACCAATCACCACCGTAAGTTGGCCGGAAAAAGGGGAGAACCACCTGAGTTATTCAACTCCAAAGGATCAGATCTTCATTGGAGGAAAGTGTTTGATAATTGCAATCTAAGTTTGTATATTGTCCATGTTAGGATAGTTATAAAAAGATGAGATTTTTCATGTTTGGAAGATAATGATGGAGTTGTTAATGGATTTCTGGAAAATGAACATATATAGGACTCAAATTCATGTTTTAGGTAGATAGTAATCCACGAAATAATCATAAATATGTTGAAGAAATTCTGAGAATCAATGGTGTGTTCTTGAAGATATCATGTTTATAATTTTCTGAAAAAATAGGATAAACATATGCTTTTAATTCAAACTCTTGATGATTCTAGGATGTTTAGAGCATTAGATATCATTCACATATGTTGCTATATCATGTAGTAAGGTTTATAAGGAATTTGGGTTGTTAATATGAAGGTTCGAATGATCAAAACTGATGAAACCCGTAGTAGAAGAAATGCAGAAAACCGGGCTGGTATCTAGGCAATCGATCGATCGACCCGCTGCTTTCGATCGATCGATCGACCTCCCCAGAATCCTTGAAGTTGTTTATTTTTAATTCTTGTTCGTATCCCAAACCTTTTGTAAATATTTGGTGATTATTAATTGGATGTAATGGGACTTAGGGAAGATCAGTAACCCCTAGATAAGATTCAAATTAATTTGATTGGGATTTAATTGATTAGAATTGTGATAATTTTGAAAGAAATTTCGGTTGCTAGATTCATGTGGGATTCTAAATGGGTATGCATGAGGATTAAGGATAGGTCCAGTAGGGGAGATTGGATATAGCACCTGGGTATCCTTAGGTTTGCAAGAGGGTTCAATCCTAGGTGAAAGAAGATGTGTTTATAAGAGATTAGAAACTATCGGTTATAACCCTAATTAAAGGAGAGTTTAATCCGTGGTAATTTGAAAGATAAGATGATATGGACCAGTAGGATATTAAGGATTTCTTATTGAATAAATATATTGAGGAAAACCTATTTGAACCTTGAGTAATGAGTGAGGCTCGGGGATAATTAAATTAGGAAGTAAAGTAATAATATTTTAATATGTGAGATTTGAGAAATATGATGCTGCGTATGGAAATTATCGAAGGGTAGTGTGAGTACCTTGTTGATATTATATTATAGGTATAATAATGCCTATTTGATTGATTGATGATTTATGTGTATGACATACCTAGCTTACTTGCTATCGACGAGAGGTTTGCGCGTGAGGGCAGTCATATCCTGATGAATCCATGAAATTTTTGATTTGTCGCTTGAGAACGTAGGTCTATGAAAGACTTATCGGGGAGTTGATAAGTTCGCTGACTATGGGAACGTAGGTATGTGCGTGTCCCGTGGGTATGAGAATTATGTTCATTTCCAATTTTTGCGTTGTTGTTTGTGGTTCGAGGAATCCTTAACGAACCTTTAGTCCCCTATTCGGTGACCAACGATATTGGGACATGATAGCAGAGTAATGCATTGCACTACAGTTGTGACTCGGGGTGTCGTATTATATATGTATATATATATAATGATGAATTAAATATATGTGTATATAGTGGTTAAATCATCTACCGTGTGATAATTGTAGATAACGGTGAATTGAGAAAAGAATTGAAATAAGTTATTGAATATTTATATAAGAGCTTAATTCATGTTAATGAGAAACGATTCATATAAATAAAAAACGTATATGAATTATTATATGACGTATGGTATGGGACATACGGGGTTATGATATGGGATAGCAATCATATTATGGAACTAGTGAAGAGGATTCATTAACTAGGAGGTTAATAGAAAACGTTAAGTGTGCACTCTAGATGAGAGGTGAGAATAGCAAGTGAGAGTCTGGATACTAACATGTACATTATAAATTCTTTATTGCACTTGTTAAATACTTGTTGTTTTCAAAATCATTTTCACATCGGGCTCTGACCCGTTTTCTTGCATATTTTCTTTTCTATTGTACCTTCTATATCAGGTGTCCAGCAGCAGGGACGCCAACTTCAGAGGATTATGACGAGCTATGGAGCTATGGAGTTTTTCTTAGATGCCTATCTTCATTTGATTCACAGTATTCTTTTAGTTAGGGCATGTCGTCTGACGGAACTCAATTGTCTCTTTTCTATCGGAGTCATATACTCTTGTATTCGTGTCGTATTAATACATTTACTATTGTTGGGATTACTGTATTGGATAATTAGTTGGGAATGTTTATTCAAATTGAATTTAAATTCTTTTGTTTTATCTGTTCGGTTATTAGTGTTGTAGAATAATATGTGTAGTGTTATTCGTAATCTAAAAATGAATTTTGTTGAAATTAAAGTTTGGAAAGTTTTAACACCAGCTTAATTGGGTATTGGGTGAGTTGTAAATGTTTTCGACAGTGATGCAAAGATTGAGCCAAGTGTATATTCTGTTTTAGTTTGGTATGGAACTAGCCACCCGGTATTTAATTAGGCGGGGTGTTACAGTTTTCTTCAAAAATAATTAAAGAGGATTCCTAAATTTGGGTTTATGGATTAAACCCCATCCTTGTGATATGTTGACATGGACTTTGATGCTTATTATGGCTACGTAGGCGTCTCGAGTCATTATTGGGATTAGAGTCCTATTTCACTCATCGTGTTATCTTTGTTTATATCTCATATTTAGTAGTCTTGTGCGTATGTATAGGCATATATATTAATGTTCCCACCTGACATGAACATTTCAGTGAACACTAACATCATTTTTTCTATTGTTCTCTTTCTTTCATGTACTCCTTAGGGTGACTCATCTCCGCCATTCCCATGACATGAGTGGGATGATTATTTGTTCTCATTTATTTTCACATCGCACACATTGTACACGAGTCACATCTTGGAGAAAAAAGGAGAGCATTATTATAGCCCATGAGAGACCAAAAGGGCGGAATGGTTGCCTAACACCTTTCGATTAAGTAACTTAGTCTGCGGACCCTCAACTTATTTGGTTTCGTATGCATCAAATTATATTTTGATCCTGTTCTTTTGGGTACGGATACATTCTTTTGTCTTTTTTTGAGAAAAATAGACTGGAGACTCAATTTTTTACATTTTCCTCCTCTTTGATAACAACCAATTTTTATCCATGGCAGCCTGCGAAGATCATGCGATTGGAAGAAACAGGACTCCTATCTTCGAATCCCCAGACGCCGAGAGATATTTCCCTTTCTAGAGGACTAGTCTCTATTTTACATGGGTTTTATTTCCTTTTCTCTCCTTTCTCTCTATTTATCTACATGCATAATTGTCCCCCCACTTATATATTCTTCTTACTTTCATACTTACATGTTGTATATATGCCTTGTTCATATCATGATGTTTATATCCCTCTCTTTACTATGCTTTTTTCTCATCACATGTATATACTATCGTTTATTACATGCTTTACTCTTTAATCACTTGTATATAGTCTCCACATTCCACTCCACTCCGTGATCCACATCACTTGTTGATGTCCATGCTTAGTCACACTAGCACACACTCTCACATTCTTCTCACTTGTATATAGCTAAATGCTACTCATATGTTTCACACACCCTTTGTAGATCTCCATCCTTAATATATCCACATGCCTCACACTTTGTATATTCCATTTTTGTGCTTCATGTAAATACTTGCTAGTTTTATGCTCCCTATTTATCCTCCTTATCCCATGATACTTTTATATTCTATGTTCTCCTCTATAGTTGTAGTATTTATCTCGCTTCTCATACATAAAATTCTCCATAAAATGCTAATTAAGACTCATGCATCCTTGCACATTAAGTCACTTGAGCAATGCAATATTGGCCAAAATTTTGTCCTATAATAGGGGGTCACTTTGTGATAGGTGCTGGTCCTACGGGGAATGGTTAACCTAAGTGATATTATTCCCACCTCTCATTGGCCTAGTACCTTCGACATATTATGAACGGTTACCTCGCATCACATCGTTTGACCAAACTCACGACGAGAGGTATACAGTAGGGAACTCGTTCATGTATGTCGAGTATATCGAATTCTCTCTCACACGTATGGTCTCCATGAGGTATAGCTTGAGGAAATGCATGTCCACTCAGGTATATAAAATGGATTTTCCCCATGTACTGATGAATGATTGCCCTTATAGGCAAGATTTGTATTGTGGAAGTCATGCCAAAGGGGGGGGGGAACATTTCCATTAACCCACCAATGCATCAACCTCATATAGTCATCCACCTTAGGACACTTATACCTAGTCTGTCAATTCCAATGTAAAAATCTACCGAAATTCTAGGTCACCTTACCACCCAAATGTTTGCACTATTTCATTTGTTTTTAAAATAGGTTCTCGTCTGTGAGTCTGGAAATAAGTCAAACTGTGTCTTTCATCTTATACCCTATTTCCCCCCTAGAGTTGGTTCCTTTTCGGCATTTTTCTTGCACTCTGGGCAGAATGTAATACAAGCGAAACCTAATAATAATAACTATGATGAGGATTTTTCTTTTTGTCCTTTGCAAAAAATACCAAAAATATTTTATCCCCTTTAAAAAAAAGAAAAGAAAAAATATATATACCAAAAAGAGTCCCATTTTCATTAAAATTAATACAAAATCATTTCCCCCTCTCAGGTGCAATCGCATACCCCAATCTTGGCCTAGCTCTCTATTGGCTCAGGTATTTCATTAAGCCACCCCGAAGCTCCACTTCTCCCTCTGTTGTTTCTACAGAATTTAAGCAATCCCTCCGAAGGCTATTCGTGGAGAATATTGACCAGACTACAAATGCCCAACTAGATCCGATGGCAATCCTTGCTCAGCTCAGTGCCAAGATCGATAATCTTCAGGAAAAAAATTCCAGAAATACAATGACATCGGGTTCAGACTCCCGAGGCTCCCAGGACCAAAATCCTATTTCCCTATGCTATGGGTCCTTCGGCTCCAGAATTAATGCCGGTTTCAAAAGAATACCAGTATATCCTGCATGCCCCACCTGCCAATGGGCGACCACCAAATCAGTTGTCGATACCAAATCCTTCCCTGCTAGGGGGTTGTCTACAGGTGCCATTGTTGGGAAACGAAGACCCCCAATTAATTTTTTTTTAAATATGAATTTCCTTTAAGCGCGGAATAAGATGGTTCAAAGACATAAACAACTTACAAATTTTAATTTCTTAGAAATTAAAATTAATCAAAACACAAAGTGAAATTAAATTAAACAACTAAAAACATTTTTCACTTTAACCAAATTAATTCAACTCAAGTCCTAAATATTTGCCTAACAAGATTAATTCATTTTTGCAAATTAGGCCACACCAAATTTTACCAAATTAAATTATCTTGACTTGAATTAAATTAATCCAAAATTTCACCCAAATTATTTTTTTGCACCGAATTTAAACAAATGTGTAAATTAAACCATATTTTATCTTTTAGTCCTTAGCATGCGTTCTAGGTGATTTGAAAGATAAAATAAATTCACAACACACTACGTCGTGATGTACGAGGAAAACCCAAATGGGAAAACCTCGGACGACCCTAGCCTCAAGTCCACAAAGTACGAAATTTTACAAATACAAGACAGATGACTTACACAACTCGACTCGACTCCTTCAAGCCCCTGACGCGTCTTCTTGTAACAACCTCTGCTTAGCCGATAATCCCGGACTTCATAGGAACCTTGGAATCCACTAATGAGGCCTTTGGACAACCATCAACCCGCACCCGAAGCCTTTCTCCGAGTGGGAACGTCGCAGCACCAAACAAGTCTTCTGCTTTAAGGGATGTAGAAGTAAACCCAAACAACTCTTCAAACGGTGGAATAGAACCCGATGCCAAATAAAAAACTCCAAGCAAGATATATATATATATATATATATATGAAGAACTTGGAATCTTTAAACAAAACAAATGGGTGTATACTTTTGTGTTTTGGAAGGATTTAGACCATCTAAATTAAACACGCAAAAGGGACTTTTCTAAACATTCATTTTCTCTCTCAAAATCATGTGAAAAGTCTTGGAAAAAATCTGGTCTTGAAGTGGTTAAAAACTTTCAAAATAAAATGGGGACAAAGTAGTGGGAAAATGCCAAAAACCATTCCCTCCAGAAATCTCGTTCGAACGACTTTTTCGTTCGAATGACATTTTGTTCAAACGACCTTTCTAACGAAAAGTTAGTGTTCAAAAGGGAAAATTGTAACACCCCGCCTAATTAAATACCGGGTGGCCAGTCCCATACCAAATTAAAACAGAATATACAGTTGGCTCATTCTTAGCATCACTGTCGAAAACATTTACAACTCACTCAATACCCAATTAAGCTGGTGTTAAAAACTTTCCAAATTTTAATTTAACAAAATCCATTTCCAGTTTAAGAATAACACAACACATTTTATTCTACAACACTGATAACCAAGTAGATAACAGAAAAGAATTTAAATGCAATTGGAATAAACATTCCCAAATAATATTAATCCATTACAAAAATCCCAACAATATTAAATGTATTAAAAAGACACGAATACCATAGTATTTGACCCCGATAGAAGAAGATAACTGAATCCTTTGGGCGACATGTCCTACTAAGAGAATACTGAATCAAATGATGATAGGCGTCTAAGCAAAAATCCATAAATCCATAGCCTGTCATAATCCGCTAAGGTTGGCGTCCCTGTTGCTGGACACCTGATATAGAAGATACAATAGAAAAGAAAATATGCAAGGAAACGGGTCAGAGCCCGATTGTGTTAATGATTTTTAAAACAACATGTATTTAACAAGTGCAATAAAGCATTTATTATGTACATGTTAGATCCAACTCTCACTTGCTATTCTCACCTCTCAACTAGAGTGCACACTTAACGTTTCCTATTAACCTCCTAGTTATTGATTCCTCTTTAAAAATTCCATAATATAATTCCATTCCCATATCATAACCCCGTATGTCCATTACCATACGTTATATAATCATTCTTATACATTTTTCATTTATATGAATCGTTGCTCACCTAAGCTGCAGCGCATTCCTTCCAAGAGATCCTAAGCAAGACGCCTCTGTGGCTGGGCACCTGTAATACATACATATACATACAAGAGAGAGAGAGAGAGAGAGAGAGAGAGAAACGGGTCAGAGCCCGAAAGTGTGTTTGATTTAAAATACGTTTAGCAAGTATTTAAATTGATACAGGCCAATGCAACAACATATTAGACCGACACTCTCTTGAGAAATTCTCACCTCTCTTCTAATGTGCACGCCTATCGTAATAACCTTCCCAACGGTTTATCTGATCATTTTATCATACTAACCTTCCCAATAATTTATCTTATCTTAACTTACTCATAAGATTTCAAAACCGAACAATATCATTGTTTAAAAGAATACTTCCAATTAGCAGCACAACTCTCGTTTTAGCTTTATTGTTTTATAAAGTTTCCCAGTGTCATATTATACTTTCACAAGACAAGTATTTACTATTTGAGTCATCAACCATGTCCTACTTATCAAATCACAGTAGGCATTTTCAAATTTCCAAATCTCATATATATATATATATATTAACTACTCGTATAATATATATAAAATAACAGCACCCCAAATAAAACTATGGTGCGTGCATACTTCTACTATCCAAACCCCATACCACTCATATCAAGGGGAATACAAATTCGGAATCACTCTCGAATTGTGTTAACACATACACAAACAATATCGAGGCGAAGCATAGATTCCAAGTCTCTAAGAGGATGGCACATACTCGCGTCTCTTAGGACCGTCTGAACTATCAATTCGATAGCATGTACCAAGGATATCTATCTTCTAGGGTACAAGTCAATATCCCCCATAAAGGTCCCATCAAGATAAGACTGTCCCAGCGCGGTAACCTCAAGGATAGCAAGTAGCGCGGTATGTTTTTCACATGTATATAATATATGTACACACAATCATATAAATATACCACTTTTATCATATTAATATAGGTTCCTCTCGTCACCCATAATTACAACATTTATCCTTAATTTCACATTATTAGTATTACGTATAAGGTTTCATCTCTAACCTTAACTCGAAGGGTTTTCACACTTATTACGTGACACTCATGGACTCTATCCTTCCAAGTAGAAAATTCAGTAGGTATACCTCTATTCACTATCGTAGCTATTCGCCGTAATCTCTCACTTGAAATACGTAGATTCATCGTTCATTATATAATTATCCCAAAAGCAAAGTTCTCGTCTTATAATAAAGTTCCCAACACTTATTCATATGTCCTACTGGTCTTTCCTATCTCCCAAAACATTTTATTAAGAATACCCAAGAATTATTTCACGATAAATTTAGTTTAACTAATTAAACAAGGGAAATGGGAGTCTGCCAGGAGGGGTCGATCAATCGAGGTCTGGGCTCGATCGATCGAACCTTCGATCGATCGAAGCTTTAGGCTCGATCGATCGATCAAGCAGGTATTTCGATTTCTGCAGAATTGCAGTTACGGGTTCTACCACTTTTCTTCATCCAAATCCATATTTTTCCAAACCCAAACGTCCCAAAATGCTACTACTAACATTATATCAATATATCAGATGTTTCCAACGTAAGGCATGGGTATTTATATCATTTAATCAAGGATTAACAACCCCAAAAGTTAATTAATCATCAAGAACACTAAAATTCTCTTAAACAGGTTTCTAACCAATTTTTTTCAGAAATTCCTTCTTATAATTATCCAAATTTCGTGGTTACATTCCTCTACATGGCAAGGTTTCTAGAATTTCCATATAAATCAATACTACATGGGTTTTCCGATCACAAATTGGGTTTTCTTCCATATTTTTCATCTCTAATCATTCCTAAACTAATATGAATATTGCACCAACGAAAATACGCAAGATAAATACTTGCCTGGGATTTTCAGAAGTCTGGATTGCAGCTGATTTTGGTGTGGTTGCGTTCCCCTTCTCGCGATCTACACGTCGGTGGTGGCGGCGGTGCAAACCGGTGACTTTTTGGCCTTAAATTGCCTTGAGGGCTCTCTCCTCTCTTCTCCAATGTCCGTTCTAGGGTTCTGAATATTCTAACCCTAAATGACTAACCTAAATGGCTGATATAGGTTGCTGAATTTCGTGAGTTTAATTACCCAAATATGTAAAATGACTAAAATGCCCTCCCGGTGTACCAATTAGGCCTAAAAACTCCCTGAGACCCAAACTACACCCCCGGGTACACTTTTTTGACTATCTCGATCCTTTCGGACGCGTTGGCGCACTCAAAACGACCATATGGGTAACTTATAAAATATTCAATTTTTATTTATCAAAATTTAGTCCCGACGCGAAACGAGCACGTTCCGACTTAAATTTCTGAAATTGTCATTTAACTCACTCATGACATTCAATATAACCAATATAATATATTACTTTTCTCATTGGTAATATTCAATAAATTTCCCATAATTACTAACTCTCGTCACGTTAATAATTATAACATAATTAATTTCCGGATTTTTTTATTAAATAATTCATTCACATTAATTTTAATAAATCCCCAAATTAATATAGCATAAAAAATACGGGGTATTACACTTAACTAGGGCTTACTGGCCTTCTCTAAGTCCCATAATATCCAATTAATAATCACCGAAGATCTACAAAAGTTTTGGGATAAGAACCAACATTAAAAAGAAACAACATCATGAATTCTCATATTTTAAATACTCAGAAAAATCAGATCCAAAAATTATTCAAATCATCAATCCGACTTCAGATTTGGATTCTACACGAAAAATTGAGTCAGGAATGTGTTTTGAGTTTTTCTTCAATCTCATCCAAATGCACTCAAAAAGAAGATCTAAACATTCCAAATTGGCTCTTCTCATTCCACTCGTTTTTGCCTCTTTTTCCAGAAAATTATCAACATATTATCTTCAAGAACACTAAATTATTTTCATAATTTCTTCCACAGATTGATGAATATTTATTGGATTACTAACTACCTACAACATGAGTTTAATTCCTATATATTTTTAGATTCCAAAAATCCATTAACAACTATATCCTTTCATCTTCCAAGCATGAAAATCATCTCTTTTTATAACTATCCTAACATGGACAATATACGAACTTAAATTGCAAATATCAAACACTTGCCTCTAATGAAGATCTGACCCTTTGGAGTTGAATAACACGGGTGGTGATGGTGGTGGTGACCTTTGACCTTTGGTTCTCCTCCTTCCCAAGCAAACTTCTTTTTCTTTCCGAGCAACCTTCCACTCTCTCTAAGAAGATGACTTTTCAATTTTGTGTAGAAGAGATGAAATGAACCTACATACACTAATCTCCAAATACTTATAATAAGACAAAACCCGAAAAATCACTATTCATCCCCCTTGTAAAAATAACCAAAATGCCCTTTTGGGTTGTCTTTTCATTTCCAAATGACCCGAGACTCAAAATTAACATCCAAATAGATTTTTCTGACTATTTCGAACCTTCCGGACGCAATGAAGCAGTCGAAATGACTATAAGGTCGATAGAAAATAAATTTCCTTTTTAATTTAATAAATTAGTCCCGACACGTCCCATACCGCGTCTGACTAAAAATTCAAATTATCGAATTTATATCATACCGTCATATCAATGACATCACATTCATATATTACCTAAATATCTTTAAGTAATATTCAGAATCATCCATTTTAATATCCACAATTCGGATAAAACCCAAATGAATTAATTTATAATAAGATCCAATTAATCCATTAATTTAAAATATAACCCATTTTAAAAGTCATTAAAATTACGGGGTATTACAAAAATGGTTGGAAAAATCGTTCGAACGGTATTCTCGTTCGAACGACAATTTCGAACAAAAAGTTAGAATATGCATATTTCATTTTAAGCTCATAAAAATTTATTTTAAATAAAATTACACCAATTAAAAATTATTGCATGTCTCTACAAATATATATATATATATATATATATATATATATGTAGCATTCATACCTTATTAGAGACTTGAAATATGAACCGTTGAGGACGTAAAAATAGGCACTATGTAAACTCGACACTTTGATATCTTTGCTTTGAAATACTGGCCGTTACGTCTTCAACTTAAACTTCAAATGTCATAGGGTTGGATGATACTCATGAATACTATTTTATGACTCAAATATTTTTTATCCGAAATTGAGCCAACACTACATCAAGACTCAATTGGAAATTTGTGCCTTTACAGCCAATTGATCCCAAGGGAGGAGAATTAAAAAAAGTCAAAGAAAACCTAACGTTGCTGTTTAAAAGGTTTGACTTAGTTAAAATCTCAGGGAATTATATGGACTACACCCACATGTCTCCCTATCCTAAAGTAGGACTACTAAAGAAGTTTAAAATACCAAACATTGAGAAGTTGAAAGGCAATAGAATTCCAATTGTGCACCTACGCATTTACCATCGCACCATGAAACTCCTTAGGGGTGTCAGAAGAGATAATGGCTCAAATAATCCAACAAAATCTCAAAGAAGGTGCCCTCAGATGGTTCCTGTTCCTCGAAGAATTTAGAATTCGTAGTTTGAAGGTTGTAGCTTGAGAATTCATAACTTAGTATAATTATAATGAATTGCTGGAAGTTACCTGTTGAGACTTGGAGTTGGTTAAGAAAAACTTGGATGAATCAGTTAGTAGTTTTATTTAAAGGTGGAGATAGAAATCAAATACTATGACAAATCGATCATCAAAAGAAGAACATGTAATCATTGTGAAGAATAATTTCTTTCCCCATATCAGAACTTGAATGGGAGTTCAATATTACCCTCATTTCAGAGCCCTTCGAGAGGAAGGTCTAGAAATTGAAGAAGGACTCACAAGTCAGAAAGTTAAATCTAAGCCAAAAATATTGACTAGGCAATTCACACCTCAAAAGTATGATAAGATGGCCAACACCTCAGTCTTAACTATCAATAACATCTCGTAAACTACTACATCTTGGACATCATAAAATTTTCCTAATTCGGTTCAAAAGGAATAAACTTAACATCATGATCCTTTTTCAAAAGTGTATCAATATCTTATTTCTCGAAACCTCATCAAAGATTTGGAACCCCGACCATTGCGAGATATCTTTCCCCAAAATTTTAAGCATGACGCCCATTGTGACTTCCACCAAATCATCGGTCACACCACTGATTAACGTTTTCACATGAATAATATTATCCAAAGACTCATAGACCGGGGGATCATTACCCTACCAGCTAATCAAAAGCCTAATACCACTTAAAATCCTCTCCCAACACATCGGACTGAGTTGAATGCCATCCTCTCATAAGAAAATCTAGAATTCAACCCTCCCACTAGAATCAAGACCATCGAAACACCTAGTCCATATATAATCTCATCCAAATCCCTAAAAGTATGTCCTTCTTTTATACTATGTCTTGGGAATTTCACCGGCCAATCTCTATCTCTCCTCATAGGTCCTGCATTACAGTTTGTACCCGTTCAGAAGGGGAAGGCATGGAACTTCCCACGGTTTTACATTAGCTTCACAAATTTAGGATGAAATATCCCTTTGAAATGGCCATCAACTGCAAGAAGATCAACATAATGTTCATGGAAAGTGGGATTGATAATTTGATGAATGATTTGTACCCGTGAAAAAGTTCATTTTAGATGATATTGTGCAAGTTATGTCTGATATAGTTCTTAAGAGGTGAGAAGTATGCATTGTCTTCGAACTGCTCACGATTTTGAAACTCCAAGGGTGTCTAGTCCCTTCCTTCCAACACTTCTGTTGAATGGGAAGACTTATATGATGAATCCACTGAGGTTGTAGAGTGCATCAACTTTTCATGGAAAGATGACATCATTTCCACTAAATGGGTGGATGATTTTCACAACTCAAATAATGAATCAAATGGTGAAGAAGTCAACTCTGTTGACTCTTTGTGTAGAATAATTTCTTTTAAGGAATTGCTTGGAGGGATCAATAAAATTTCCATTGCACCCGAGGTAGATGGAGCTTTAGGGTGTCTGTTCTTTCCTACCTCTGTAAATCACATGACCCGATTCGTGGGACACTATAAAAATCCAGCTCCTCCATCATTAGGAATATATAAAGGAAAAAGACTCGTTAAGGAACTCCTGATGCCGAAGATGACATTTGAGGAAAGTAGGGTCCTTGACTAGCTAAAAAACACTCAGGTCAATATCACTCTATGGGGGATTTTTATGTCTTCCCAACTACACAAGGTTTCTCGAATAAAACTCCTCATGGGACCCATGTTTCCTCATATTACCACTCCCCAAGAAGTCGTACGCATGGTCAAATTTTTAAGTATTAAAAGACTCCCCTCCTTTCCCGTGGAGGAAATTCTAAAGATCAGTCCTAATCATAACTACATCCTCAATATCTTTATTGAAGTCATAGGTAAGACAGTTCCATTACACTTGGGGATAATGTGTCTGCTGTCAATGTCTGCCCACTCAGAGCCCTTAATTGTCTAGGGATAAAGTCAGTATCCTTACTCTAATATCTGTCGTTGTGTGCGCCTTTGATAATACTTGGTTAGAGGTTATGGATTCCAAAAAATTTACTCTAGGGGCCAGGCCCATTTCCCCTCAAACGAAATTCGAAGTCATCGACATATCTTCCTATTTCAGCTTGCTCCACAGTATCCAGGGTGTATCTTCTTCCTATTTCATCTTGCTCCACATTGAAGTTCTTTAACAATGATCAAGTCATCACCATTCTCGTGGATGATGATAACTCAGATAATATCAGCACAAGCAACCCACTACTAGAAATTCAGTACAAGGTTAGTGACAAATTACTCTCAAGATTTAAGATAGATCCACTTCTCGTCCCAACCGGGGACAATTTCAAAGACAGAGTGCCTCCAGAACATAGCCCTCATGGGAATGTCAATATAATCCAAATGTTCAAAAACATGGACTTCATGCTCGGAATGGGGTTAAGTCGATGCCAATAAGGAATTCTCAAGATGATAATCCCGAAGGAAGCCTTTCCCCTATGCGACCTTGGCTACCAACCATCATCAGTTGAACTCGGTGCACTCCTCCGGCCATTCCAAAAGAGAAGCTTGAGAAGAAAAAGGACAATATTAGGAGACTCCCTGAATGGGAGGTTTCTTAAAGAGGGTGAAGACTTACCCTTTTATGAATTCCTCAAACCATGTTACAAAGACAGTGATACCAATGAGCCATTTGACGTGCATAAGTTGGGGCTGGATCTTTACAAGATCCACCCGAAAGTCAAACCGTCTAACCCATTTAAGAGGATCAACACTGCTCATGCACCACTCCTCAACTAGCATGCTATCCCATTCAAGCCTTCCCAAGTCAGCCTGAACCCTGTTGTTCATCCCCTCCAAGAAACACTTGAATTGTAAATAACCCTAAAGGAATAAAGTAATTACCTTAGTATCCCTAAAAAATTTAATATGAACAAAATACCCCTAAAAACTTTAAACCATATAATTTAAACCATACATTACCCTTATAACCCAAACTTAAACATAAAATTTAATCATAATATTTGTATTTTGTAACAATTACACAAACCATCTTAACAAGTTTGGAAAATTACACAGTTACCCTCTAAACTTTTAAAAAATTATAGAAATATCCTTAAATTCACCTTATACAATATCCAAGGACCAAAATCAAAGTCAAAACAATTTTGCGCTTCACCCCCTAAACTATTTGGCTAGCTGGATACCTTATGAGCAGTTGTACCATATGAGAAACACATGGTACCCTTGCCACCCCACATGGTACTAAGGTTTAAACTTAACCAAAACATGGAAAGCACCACCTTCTTTCTCCACCAATCTCTTCACCTGCCCAAGAAGAATAAAAACCCTCCTTCCCTACTATAAAAATGTAATTCTCCTCAGTGAAAACACAAAGAAAAAAACAAACATTTTGGTATCATTATGATCTTATGTATCATTTATATTTTTTTTCAGTTGTTTATATTTCTGGGAATTTATAGGTCTTAAATATGAGTTTACATGGAAGTTCTAAAATAGAAAATGAACTGAAAAAACTCGAATATCAGAAACCTCCATTAAATATTGAGTTATTATAGTTGAATCTGTAACCTTAACTTCGAACCAGTTTTAAAGTGGAAGAACTCAATCCCCAGGTCTAAGGATTCTAGGTGCATAGATTAATTTAATCCAAAATGGCGTTCAATACCCCAAATCAAAGTTTGAATTTTATGGACCTATAACTTTCAAAAACAAACTTCAGGAGCTATGATAAACCAAAATCCTTGAAACCAAACTGGTTGGACTCCATTTTTTTTCTAGATCATGAATATTACCATTTTCGTGGCTTGAATTGTAGCCTGAAGCCACAAATATTAAAGTCAAACTTATGCCATTTTTCCGAAAATGAATAGCTCGAATGAGTTAACCTCACGGATTAAAACCAATATGGTTGGATTCCTCTAAAAACTAGACAATTTTCATTTAGGAATCAACTTTAATGGTATATTAGAATTGTTTGAATTTGAGGTCAAATTTTTCAAACCATAAAGTCAAGAAAATGAAGGCATAAGATGAAGCGTAATGCACATGCGTGAGTGGAGTCAAACCCAGGCGCGTATGGACTTTGACTTAGCGCATGAGGGCACATCTCCAATAAAAAAATTCTAAGATTTTTTCCAAAAAAATTATGTTCTTTTTCTAGTTAAAATCGCATATTACATCGCCCTGTTTGGTTTTTCAAAAAGCAATTTCTCAGGAAAACAGTTTGAAGAATTTAAAAACTAAACTTATAATTTTAACTTAGACCCTTAGATTTTCCAACTGGTTTAATTAAACCCAAGACCTTAAATCCAGGTCCTTTTTCATAGACACAAAAAAAATGTCTCTTATCACCGATCCCAAAATGAATGAAAATGAGAAAATTAATGAAAAAACTTAACTTTTCATAATTACATAAATAACACCAATTTAAAATTTAAACTTCAAAATCCATTATTTTAAACCCAAATTTACTTAAAATTTCATTTTACTTTCGTACTCAAAACATTTATGATCAGAATACCCAGTTTATCCCCGTGAGAATGAAGATCAGTTATAATCAACCCAAAATTGAAAAAGTAGGTGATTTTATTTCGATATTGTTTTCGAACTTACACTCTTGAATTATCGAATTTGTTTATATCACTATGTGATAGAACCAGATATCTTGCACGCATTTATAAACTCTTTTGCATGGTTTAAAGATAATGTCAACATTAATTCAATCCTTATCCAATTAAACCGTAAATTTAATAATTTCATGCATCCTACGATTTCATTTAAACCCAGTAGCATACATTATAATTCAAGGAATAAAGTTTTGATATAACCCCCAAAGTTTTATTTGGTATGCAGGATTCAAGGATTGAGGGCCTAGTTTTTGCTTACTATATGGATACCGCTCTTCAAAGTTTAGGCTTAATAGTGTTACTTTATCTCCAAAGGTTACAAACATTTTGGATTGATTTTATTCAAAGGTTTTGGACGTTATTATAATAGTATTGCTACACATTTTAAGTCTTTATAATCGATAATTATGGGTTATCCTGTTATAGTCCGAACCCTTATCTTTATGAATCGATAAATGCTTATCCAATTATAATCACCATATTTCTCTTACAAATATTAGCAAACTTCCACCTGCCCCTTTTCATTACAGTCGATATCTCCGTTTATTTCAAGTTACTATAAATTGTGATATATTACTTGCACTTTATTACTAGTTATGCTATCTAACTCACATATATAGAAATAAAATTATCTACCTGGCAAAGTTTTCCTTATTTATTTCCTTTCCAAATGGAAATTGAACTTGAAGAAGTATAAACACCCCCTTCCCAATGGATTTTTATTCTGCCTTACCATGAAAAATCTTTTCGGTTACGTATGTATGGACGGTAACTAGCAAAGATGGTAGGACCAACTGGAACACTTTAACCAAAATTTACTAGCTTATGTGACCTTATTAGTCCCCATTTTTTTTACCTTTTATGAAGACTCCAAAATATGTAATAAGATTCTATGCATTCACCTATATAAGGTTCTAATTTTGTTTCGTTTGAATTTTTATTGTTCTTTTATTAGTATTACCATATATTGTAAATCAGGTGTGATAACATGGTATCAGAGCAAGCGCCATGCTTTATAATTAATCGGGACTTTGGAGATTTTATGACTTTATAAGACCTATAATAAGCATATTAGTTATTAAAAACTTTTTTGTTACATTATGTAACTAATTTTGTCTTGCTAACATGAATATCTAGGATGAAATTTACCTAGACATACCCGGCTCGACACGTAAAAAGTTTGAACAAGCGATTAAAGACGAAGGATATGCCAAGTTATGTCAGACTATTCGAAGTGTCGATCGAGAATGGGCTATTGCTACCCCAAATATTAAACATAGTTTACTAATTGGTCACTTAATGGGAGAAACACAAGTCGCAAGACAAGCCAAGAGGTATTTCGAAGATCTTGAGATGCTTTAACAAGCCATTCGTCTAGCTTGGTACAAGGCTCCATCAGAATCACTCATTGTTACTCCCCCAGATTCCCCAATCGACTACGGTCCTATTTCATCTAACACCATTTATTTCACTTCCACTGGATCCAACACTACTTTTAATAACTCCTTGACAGCATCGTACCTCTACACGCCTAAAGTAAACTAGGAAGGGATTATGAATATATATAAATAAACGTATGAAGGAGCAAGTGTCTTTCTGTGGGTTTGATATGTGTGTGTGAGAATAAGTGGATTGTCATATTATTACCTAGGCGTAGTAGACATAAATAACCTTTTATACCATTAAGAGTTAAAAAAACGTAACTTATAGAGTGTACTTATTTTGTACAAGTGTTGACTATATCATATCCCAATGAAAATAGTATGTGATATTAATAAAAAAGTCTATTTAGTTACTCTCACTATCATTATATCTTTAGTATTTTCTTAATGTATAGGATGGTTAATACATGAGCATCCGCGAGTGGATCATCAGGATAATAACAAAATATCCCAAATCCACCAAATCCACCTGTTGATGCAAAAAACTGGACCGATTCCCATTTTTATGATCACAGATAAATAGAAAAAATCAATCCAATCAAGCACATGAGAGACAAAGATTTTTAAAGTGGTTCGGCTATAAGAAAAAGCCTACATCCACTATTATTTTATTCCCAAGGGTTTACAATAGCACAATGTGGTGTAGAGAGAGAAAAAGGTGTAGATCTTGTGTATGGTGTCTCTCATCCTTGTCGGATCTCCTTGGTTCTCTTGGATCTCTTGGATCTCTTAGATCTCTCCTTTTGGCTAAGGGAATACATGTATTTATAGTGATGGGAGATAAAGAGATTCATTGTATGTAGACATTTATACATTATGTCTACATTCAATGAATCTAATTGTTGAATTGCTTGGTATGCTATGTGTTGTCATCTATTAATACAGTATAAATGTACATTAAGGCTCATTAAATGCGCTGCCATCTTCATTAATGCACATTAAATGCATAATTATTCTTTTGATCTTCCTGGTTGATATGCCGACTAACACTCCTCGGGTGTCGACTATTACCATGTAGGATGACATGTGTCCTTTTCTGATTGGTCCTCGTAGATGGAGAATTTTTTCGTTAACAGAAGCCCCCAATGCTCCATGCTTGATGGTTTACTTGAAAGGATGGAGTATTTATTCTGCAGTGCTGCTCGGTGCTCGTGAAATTTTTGATCTACCTTCTTGATTTGTTCAACATAAAGTGCATTATCTCCTGGATGACATATGATGCAGGCTGATCGGTGGTTGCTAATCTTTCTTTTGAGGAACTCCGTGTGCTATGTATCACCCCTGGGAATTTGGATGCAGCCATGCCATAGTATGCAGCTTGTAGCTTGTCATAATCTTCAAGTATGTTGATCGGTTTGCTAGCCGACCAACTGCCTCCTGTGCCGAGCAACTGAATGATAACTTTACGTGCTTGATTTTTCTGATTTATGATCCTCTGAATAATTAGTCGAGTAACATACTAGCTTTTGAACCCAACTTTTCAATCTGATTAGTACCAAGCTAGTGGTGGACTTCGAAACATTTTCATACAACTTCTTCTTCATTATTGGTCGAGACAGTAGTAGCAAAGATCTCAGTGCTATAGATGCTGATTTTGACTTCTACCTCTGCTCGGAGACGAGCAAGAGGTTCTCGGGGATGAGCAAGAGATGCTCGGACGAACCATCTGTGATGAACATCAGAATGCTGAAAGATCTTAACTTCATACACTCCCCTTATGCTTTGGATGATCCTCCTGCTGGCGAGGAACCTGTTTTAAAAGAAGAGGGAAAGAAACCAATAGAGTAGGAATCTCAATGTAATAGTTAGTATACATTTTCATTCTCAATGTATTTTGTTTTTTATTTTAATGAAAGATCATTTTTGTTCGCAATCTTAATTGCTATTGTCTTGTAAAATACTCTACATCTGTGCATATGTATAAGTTAAAAAAATAACAATATTGTGTTGTTCATCGACCAACTTAGTAATAAAAAAGTTACAAGTATTAGTAATGTTGCTCGATCACTTAATAATAAAGTAATGAGTATAAAAATGTTTAAAATTTTTCCAACCAACCAAGGTTGTTACATTGTGCTCGTCGACCAATTATAGTTAGTGAGAGTTTATCCCCGACTAACCATACTTGGTAAATTTTTGTCTTTTTCATAAAATGCGTCCGACCAACCAAGGTCGATAAATTCTCCTCGTCGACCAACTATAGTTAGTGGGTTTTTATCCCCGACCAACCATACTTGGTTCAGTTTGGAATATTTTGTTCTTCGAGGAACTTTTATATTTTCTGTAATAATCTTACCTCCCGACCAACATAAGTTGGCATTTGAGAGCATATTTTGTTTTCAAACCAACCGAGATTGGCATTTTTAAGAATGTTGTTCTCGCCCTTTTACCAACCGGAGTTGATCATGGGTTTGAACTATCATGACCACTAACTCTTTTACCAACCGAAGTTTATCACATTAGTGTACGCCTCCTAACCAAAGGAGTATAGTTTGTTCTCGCTCTTTTACCAACCGGAGTTGATCACGCTCGAACTATCATGTCCACTAGTTATTTTACCAACCGGAGTTGATCACACTAGTGTCAGCCTCCTAACCAAAGGAGTATAGTTTGTTCTCGCTATTTTACCAACCGGAGTTGATCACGCTCGAACTATCATGTCCACTAGTTATTTTACCAACCGGAGTTGATCACGCTAGTGTACGCCTCCTAACCAAAGGAGTATAGTTTGTTCTCGCCCTTTTACCGACCGGAGTTGGTCGTGGGTTTGAACTATCGGTGTTGTGACACCCCGACTAATTAAATACCGGGTAGCTACTCCTTTATAAAATTAATTCAAAATGCCAAGTTGGCTCAGTTAATAGCATCACTGTCGAAAACATTTTATTATTACTAACCACCTAGTATTTAAAAAGCAAGTTGTCAAATTTTAATTAAAGTCTGATTAACATGCAACAAGTGAAATGAAGAAATAAATAACACCATTCACCATACTGAAGTAAAACGAATAATCATCACATAGCGTATATAAAGTCTGGAGGAAAACCCCTCACTACAATCCCATAACTGAAATAAATAAATTGAAACAATACATGCTAAAGTCTGAAAACTGAAATATAAAAGATGTCTCTAAAGAAATGGGCAACATGCCCTACAACTGATAGATAATGACTCTGGAATCCAAAGAGATAGAAGCGTCTACATGCAAATCCCTGTAGCTTCCACAAGCAGCTACAGCTCGTCACCTGAATGAGTACCTATGCTTGGTGTCCTTGTGGCTGGGCACCTAAAATAGTTTTACAAAGAAAAGATTTGAAAAGCAAACGGGTCAGAGCCCGAATGTGGAGTTATATTTTAAAAACCTGCAAGTGCTTTAAAAACATTTAAAACATTAAATGCAAAGTACATGTTAGGACGTGCACTCACATGATATTCTCACCTCTCGTCTAACTGTGCACTCCTAACGCAAGTACCCATCTATATCTACCCATACCACTAGCTAAGTGACAACGTATCTAGCTAGACTGCCAAAGATTCTACCCATAATACTTGGTTCCATTAACATAATAACGCTCGTAATTAAAAAGGGATTAAATGTAACTCAGTTACTAAATATGCCATATATATAAGTATGAGTTAACTCATTATATAACTCGAAACAATATTGTAATAGGTTCACAATATTAACAGGAGGATTTCCATTAATTAAATGTATATTATTCACATCATAAATATACGATACAAGCACCCCGCAATCTAAGCTATGGTGCACACATACTCTGCTATCCACCCCGATACATCACGTACATAAGGATCACACATTCCGAATCTCTCAGGAATAGTTCAGATAACACAAATCACAAATAGTGGAGGCGAACACAGTCACCATCACGTGGGTCACGCACATACCTACGCTCCCACGGTCACCGGACTTATTAATATCACAATAAGTCTTTCTATGACCTATGTTCATCAAGGTACCAGTCTATATCCCCCCCGTAGGCACACAAGGATTAGAGGGTCCTAAGCGATCGCAACCTCCCGTGATAGCAAGTATGGTAGGTATGTCATACACACAGTCCATATACCAATACTAAGTAAACACACATCTTAGTAATACCTTATTTTAATCGTAGTACATATTGCACTCTCGTACTAACTATAATTATCACAATTCGTACTATTCCGGTTTGTAATTATACGCGCCATAATTCCTCCTCACATCGTAGTAGACACTCACGTCTCAACCCAAATGGTTCATTGAATATAACTCTAGTATATAATTTACTCCTCTCAATAACCCAAAAGTCCCAAATCTATCCTCACATCAATAAAGGAAGGTCATCTATATCCTCGAACAAGTTTACGGGACTCCAAAAATCAAGACAGTCCAAAAAGGACCAAACTGTCAACTCGTTAGAAGTCTCGTTCGAACGAGTGTTCGAACGAGTTTGGACTGTCATCTCGTTAGAAGTCTCGTTCGAACGAGGCTGTTCGAACGAGATCCCAGTTCGTTCGAACGAACTATTCCTTCTAACGATATCTCGTTCGAACGAGATATCGAACGAGATCCCTTCTCGTTAGTAACGACTGGTCAACTCGTTAGAAGCTCGTTCGAACGAGTTCGTTCGAACGACCTGGGGGCTGCTTCTAACGAGCTACCAGTTTCGGCCCAGATTTTTCCCATCTCGTTTTTCACCATTTTTATCACTTCAATCCTTCTCCAAAGTTCGTTCTAACAATGATTTAAGTCCTCTAATCATACTAAAACATGCTTAGGTCATAAACTAACGTCTTTTAAGGCAATAAGGCATCCTAAACATCATTAAATCCCAAGATTTTATACTTTTCCCCCAATATCATCAAGAACATGAACCCTAGATATATATCAACATCAAATTCCAAAATTTAATTCGTTTTTCTTTCACCCAATCATGTATTAACATCAGATTAATTGTCTCCAAACTATTCTACATGCAATTCTCTTCACAATTTCTCAAGTTCTATGATCTAAACTACATGGGTTTTCATATTTATCAAGAACAAACCATAAATCCGAATTTTCTAACATGGAAAGAACATTTGCTGAAATTAAACATAATTAAACCACTTGCCTTGGTTTGATTTCTGACTTTGGTGTAGGTTTGGTGAGAATTCTGCAGAGTTTCCTCTCTCTCTAAGTTCCTTCTCCAATGGTGGCTCAAGGTGGCTAGGGTTTGATTTGGGGAAGATTGTAAACCTAATGTTAGCCTCCGTAGCTTAAAGGGTTAATATGGGTTGGTTATGGGCTTAGTGGATCAATATCCACATCAGATTTAATTAACCAATTTTCGTCACTTTTAATTCCTCAAAATGTAAAATTACCAAAATACCCTTTAAGTTACCGGTATGGCCTAAAAATACCCCGGGACCCAAACTATACCCCCGGCTAGTGTTTTCTGACTATCTCGACCCTTTCAGACGCGTTGGCGCACTCAAAACGACCATACGGATTATAGATTTTAAATTCACTTTTATTATCAAAATATTTTACCGTGACGCGGCGGTCCCACGCGTCTCAACAAAATTTCTAAAATGTCGTATATAAATCCCACGACAAATTTCATAATACCAAATACATATATAATCATATATGCACATAATCAAATACCAATTCGCATCACATTAGTATTTATAACCCGTATTAATTTCCAATTAATACGCAATTTAATTAATTAATCCTAAAAATAAATATAGTCAAAAGTTACGGGGTATTACAGGTGTTTGCTTTTATTGCTGAGCAGCGTAGTGTTGCACACTAGTATTCCCCGAAAAACTTTCAATAAAAGAAAGAAGATGGAGAAACATCATTGTTTTATTCCAACTTACTGTGCTTCTGAATGACATTCTTTAACACGTAATCTCCTTCGTTTAAGTTGCATTTCTTCACCCTCTTGTTGTAGAACAGAGATGTTCGTTGTTGGTAAGCAGCATTCCTAATCTTCTCTAACCTCCTCGAGCATATCCAAATCCATTCTTCTCATTAAGTCGCTGACTGGGGAATTAAAATTTAGCACTCTGTGTGTTGGAAGACCCAACTCGACAGGTATTACAGCCTTACTTCCAAACGCCAGCTTATATGGTGATTCTCCAGTTGCAGCTCGGGGAGTTGTTCGGTAAGCCCACAATACTGATTGTAGCTCATTAATCCAATTAGCCTTACTTAGCCTCTTCTTCAAACCATTTAGTAGTGTTCTGTTCGTCACTTCAGTCTGTCCATTGCTTTGAGGATGGCCTGGTGCTGAATGAACTTTCAAAATATTTGACTGATGACAATAGGCAGCAAACTCTTCGTTATCAAATTGTGTTCCATGGTCTGTGATGAAGGCAACGACGAGGTATTTGAATCTTCCTCGGGTCGTCGGTAGTGGTCCAGCCAAATCAATTCCCACATGGAAAATGACCAAGGGGAAGTGATGGGTGTCAACAATTTTTGTGGAGTTCTTCGGATGGAGGAAAAGAGTTGGCACTTGTCACATTTCTTGGCATAAGCTATACAATCAGCTCTCATCATCGGCCAGTAGTATCCCTGCGTCATCACCTTTTACAAAAGTGTCTGACCTGCTACATGGGCTCCACAGGACCCTTCATGGATCTCTTTAATCAATTCTTTCACCTCGGAGGGATGTACACATCTTTGCAAACCTGCCATAATTCCTTGTCTATACAAAATACCATTAATTAGTACATACCGAGCAGCTTTAAACTTCCATTTCTTGGCAGCGAGTTTATCCTCCGGTAATTCTTCCTCCTCAATATATGCTCCGATGGGATCCATCCAAGATGGTCCTAAATCAAGGGTAATAATATTCATCGTCAGGTCTTCATCTATGCTCCGACTTTCTAATACTTCAATTGGTATCGTTCTTCGCAGCTCGGTACGAGTAGCTGATGCTAATCGAGCCAGTGCGTCTGCTTGTGCATTCTCCATTCTTGGTATTCTGATCAACTGAATGGCATCAAATTCTGCCAACAACTCCATTACCTTTGCATGATGCTTGACCATTATTTCTCCTTTCACTGCATATGTTCCCATCATTTGATTCAAAATTAATTGAGAATCACTAAATACCATCACTTGTTGCGCCTCCATAATCTCTGCTAAATTAAGACCTGCTATCATGGCCTCATACTCAGACTCATTATTGGAGGCTTTGAATTGGAATCGCAGAGCATATTCCATGTCAATCTCGTCTGGGGTGTTCAAAACAATCCCTGCTCCACAACCTATTGTACAAGATGACCCATCTACATACAATCTCCACATAGGTAACTCTTCTTCAAAATTCTTATCTGACAGCGTTCCTCGGTAAAATATTTGTTGTTTTGTTTCATCCTCCCCTGGTATTTTTCGCTCCTCGTCGACCATCTATTCTCGCCCTTTTACCAACCGGAGTTGGTCTGGGTTTGAATTTGATGATCTTTCTACATCCACAAGCCCTTTTACCAACCGGAGTTGGTCTGGACTTATGTCTGTTGATCCTGTAACATCCACAGGTTGGTCAGCGAGTAACTTTTGTTCCTCGGGGGTATCAGGATATGTAAATTCTGCTATAAAGTCTGCTACAGCTTGCCCTTTTAATGATGATCTGGTTTCATACACAATATCATATTCACCGAGCTTTATTGCCCAGTACATCAGTCTCCCTGACTTTTTTGGCTTATGAAGGGCTTGTCTTAATGGCATGTCGGTATATACGATGATGGTATGGGCCTGGAAATATGGCCTCATTCTTCTACTTGCCTCAATTAATGCCAATGCCAATTTTTCTAACTTTGGGTACCTGATCTCTGCACCTCGGAAAGCCTTACTTGTGTAATAAATTGGCATCTAGACTCCATTCTCCATTCTGATCAATGTCGAGCTGACTGCATTCTCTGATACTGCCAGGTACAAGTACAACTTTTCTCCCGTTAATGGCCTGGACAACAGTGGAGGTGTTCCCAAATATTTCTTCAAGTCTTGAAAGGCTTTCTCATATTCATCATTCCACTCGAAAGTTTTTCTAAGTGTTTTGAAGAATGGAAGGCATCTATCAGTTGCTCGAGATACAAATCTGTTGAGCGCGGTAACTCGTCCTGTAAGGCTTTGCGCTTCTTTCTTCATCGTTGGAGATCGCAGCCCTAATAAAGCTTTGATCTTTTCAGTATTTGCTTCTATGCCTCGTTGATTGACAATGTAACCGAGAAACATGCCTTCTCGTACTCCAAATATGCACTTCGTCGGGTTCAGCTTCATTTGATATTTATCCAGTTGATCAAAGGTCTGGCCTAAGTCAACTAGAAGATCGGCAGCTTTCTTGCTCTTTGTCAGCATATCGTCAACATAGACTTCCATATTGCAACTGATTTGCTCTGCAAAGACCTTGTTCATCAGCCGCTGATAGGTTGCTATGAAATTTTAATAGGCTGCCCGAGCACCTGTCGAGACTAGGGAAAATAATTATTATCATGAGAATAATTATTCAGCCAAACAATATGTGATGTGTATCAGCATAAAATAATAAAAATTTCAAAATATGAAATAATATTTTTGTGCCAAATGTGTGTGAGATGGACAAATTTTTATCAGATATGCATCATAAATAAGATGTAGAGTTATTTAATCTCCAACAACTAATCAGGTATAAGTTGTTGTTTGAAAATTATTTATCACTTGGTTTTAAAAATATTTTTGGGGTGATCACAAGTTAAAAAAGACTTAAGCCCCCTGCTTGTCCCCAAGCTGAACTCGTGTTTAAAGAAAAATCTAGGGTGCTTCGCATTTTTTTAATACCCCAAGATTCTACTGCTGCCGACAAACAACATGGATGTTGCCGACCAACATTTAAGGATATCTCAAATTATAGAATATATGGTTGGATGACCAAAATATCTCGAATCTTTAGATCAAAAAAATTACATTCGATGTAAAATTTAAGCCTTAAGAATGTTAATTAAATGAATAAATATATAACCCACTAGATCGTGTGATTTCAACAAAGAAACCTTGTGATGTGATGAAAGAGGGGTCAACATATCAAATTTGTGCCCAGAGTCTTGATGTGGTCATGATTGTTTTACTGATCCTCTTTTACAAGAGGTGAGTAATGATTTTTCAGGTGAGAGAAAATTATTTTTTATATTGATCCCTTCCTATTCCCTATTTGGAGAGATAAAAATATGCTGAATGATAGAAGTTATTACCAAATTTATATCAAAAATCAATCAATTTGACTTTATTGACTTAGATGGAAGATGAACCAAATTAAGTATATAATTCATAAAAGTGAATGCAAAGAGACTCAAACTTGAAGAGATAGAGAATATATCTGGGTCATGATTTCCATGAGAAAACTTTTTATTGTCTTTAACCTTTTCCCATTCTTTTATTAAAAATATGATGGGAATTTGAATAGACATCAAAGATCTTACAAAATTTATAATGAAAATTATCAATGAAAATTATCAAATCTTATCATCGTCGTATATATTGGTATATGTAATCACGTAAAATATTTATTCCATGATATAAAATAGAAACTTGAGAATCAAGCAAAAAGTTATGGTTTTAAAATCATGATATGCAATATTTTGCAAATAAAAATTGGACAATTAATTTATGTATATAAACATAAAAATCATGATTGAATCAAAAGATGTATGTATAATTGATTATACGTAGAGAAAATAAAAACTTAGCTTTTGATGGAGAACAATGGTTGTAACACGTTCCTACAGACGGCGCCAATCTGTTGATGCAAAAAACTGGACCGATTCCCATTTTTATGATCACAGATAAATAGAAAAAATCAATCCAATCAAGCACATGAGAGACAAAGATTTTTAAAGTGGTTCGGCTATAAGGAAAAGCCTACATCCACTGTTATTTTATTCCCAAGGGTTTACAATAGCACAATGTGGTGTAGAGAGAGAAAAAGGTGTAGATCTTGTGTATGGTGTCTCTCATCCTTTTCGGATCTCCTTGGTTCTCTTGGATCTCTTGGATCTCTCCTTTTGGCTAAGGGAATACATGTATTTATAGTGATGGGAGATAAAGAGATTCATTGTATGTAGACATTTATACATTATGTCTACATTCAATGAATCTAATTGTTGAATTGCTTGGTATGCTATGTGTTGTTATCTATTAATACAGTATAAATGTACATTAAGGCTCATTAAATGCGCTGCCATCTTCATTAATGCACATTAAATGCATAATTATTCTTTTGATCTTCCTGGTTGATATGCCGACTAACACTCCTCGGGTGCCGACTATTGCCATGTAAGATGACATGTGTCCTTTTCTGATTGGTCCTCGTAGATGGAGAATTTTTGCGTTAACACCACCTATGATTAATGAAGGAATATTACATTATCTACGAGAACTAAAGAATTTAACTAAGATACAACATAATGTACCACGACAACACCTGATTAATAATGAGATCCCAGACGAGACATGAAAAATGAACGCACTTAAGGAGTTTCATAAATAAAGACCACCAGTTTTCATTGGGAATCTCAGTTCCATAGAAACAGAAAAATGGATACGTTAAATGCTTAAAGTTCTTAATAGAGTAGGTATAATCCTGAACTTAGGGTGAAATTAGCAGCCGAGATGTTTGAAGGCGAAGCAGATTTTTGATGGAAATCTGTTCTTCGATCCCAAAATATTTTATATTAGACTTGGAATAAGTTTGAGGATATTTTCTTTAAAAATTACTTTTTTCGAATCACTGATAGATCAAACGATGCTGGAATTCCTAGGTTTGCAGCAGGAACAAATGACGATAGCATAATATGTGGCCAAGTTTACAGAACTTTCCCAGTATGCCCAAGAGGATGTGGATACTAAACCCAAAAATTATAAACACTTTGAACGTGGCTTACGAATCAACACTAAAGGTTCTATCATCCCATTGCAACTTCGTGATTTTAATCAAATGATAGAGGCAACCTCTCTTATCAAAAGGAATCCATCACCTGGGGGAATTAATCGAATCATAACTGTCACGGATCCAACCCAATAGTAGTAGGGAATGAGTGTCTTGACATGCCACCAAGGCATTCAATGTTATGGACTTAAAATATTTCTTAAAATAAATGCAATGGAAATACATTCACATGGTCATGAATCGTAAACTATTGAAAAAATGGAATTACGTCATCTGATCTTTCTAAAAGGGAACTTCGTATATATTAAAGTATGAACGGATTACAACTTATGCCAAAATTAGAAACTTATTACTAAAGAGCCAAACATGTTCTATATCCTAAAAATAAACGTTATATTTAAAAGTATAACAAAAGAGCCCCTTAAGCTAGATCTTCAACATATTCCTTCTACACTCCATCCTCCAGTCTAATTATTTCCTGAAAAATCGTTATTTATACAACTTCAAATAAAAGCTGAATAAGATTTAATCTCCCGACATTCGAGGGTTTTCAGAAAATAGATACCTATTAAAGTCAAAAGAGAAGGCATATACATATATGGATAGGAACTTGCAGTAAATAGATATATATTTTGAAATGATAGTATATATATCATAATTGGATAGCTCAGAATAAGAAGAATGCAACAAATAAAATGTGATTCTTTTTCTTTCAATCATATCATTTTAATGGCCAAGTACACTCTAATACCATGTTCTTCTATCGTATTATACCCCGGTAGTTGAGGGTCAATCGAACATATTCGTCACAACGCCTTATTTAGGGCACACCAGCGATAACCCAGCTGGGAAGGTCAGTCAGTAAAGAGGTCCCTTAGGCTAAATCATATTTCTAATATTCAATATCATTTTCAATACTCATGTTAATCGGTATGTCTATATGGACAAATATAAACATATCACAATGAATCAATCATCGGTATGAGAATCATTTTAAGAATAAAAGCAGTTCACAAAATACATAGTTTGCATAATATCATATAATTGAAATGTGCAAGAAATGACATAGAGTACTCACCTAAAATAGATGCTCGAAAATATAGATATTGAGTCTTGGATCACACGTTAATCTAATAAATACAATAAAGGTTTAATTACGTATTCTAAATAAAGCCCAATTCTAAATATTGTGTTTTAATCCTAAAATATCTTGCTGAAAAAGTTACTAAAACCATTTTCTCAATTTTTAATAGTCATTCATCGTATTTAAAGAATTCAATTTATAGTTCTTCCTAAGATGAAGGGTCATAGGGGCACCACTTAAATACCATATCATCTAGACAGAACATTTTCGGATTTATTCCCAGTAGAGATGGAGGGTCACAGGGGCACCACTTAAATACCATCTCAACTAGACATAATTTCACCGAGACTAACTTTGGAATTACTTAAATGAGATTCCATAATAATGAGAAATTGCTTACAAAAATCATTTTAAAAAGTGTACATATATATTTTTCAAACAAGTTGACATATTTTGAAAATAAAATCAATTTAGATTGTTTCCAAATTTGAAGTTTTGATTAGTAAAGTCTTTAGTGTATTTTACCAGCATAACTACTAAGTAAACCTATAAAATACGAAATTAAAACTACAAAAATGCATTATAACATTTAAATAAAATCATACCTACGAAATGAATTCTTTCTTCGAAATTATAGAACTCCTTCTTAAGATATTTCCCAAGCTTTCTATCACTCTTTCTTACTATAATTCTTAAGGAATTGGTGTGAGTTTCAAATGAACCCTAAGGCCCTATTTATAGGTTTCCAAAAGTATTACGGTGTTGACATGTGTCTAGGTAATCTAGCATTTACAGTGGCAAGTCATCATTTGGGTGTCACATTCCAGGGTGGTCTTGCAGTCTTAACATCACCAAATGATGACAAGTGTTTTAGCTTTCTCTCTGAAGACGACATGTGAAAGGTGGAGGTGACCTGCACGTGGTGGAAAGGTGATAAGGGTAATTTCACACATGAAGGGTATTTTGATAATTTCACACTATATATTTTTAATATTTCTTAGAGGTCCTTGAAAATATTATATTTACAAAATGGCCCTTTTATATTTTTATTTTACTCCCTAAAGTTTCATAAAATTATATTTTCTACCCCAAAACTTATTATATACCTTAAGATATGTCATAAGACCTCGATTTGATCCTATTTATGATTGATTCTTCATATTTAAAAAATGGGATTTGTTATATTGATATCCAATAGAACCACATATCTAATAATACAACATTTATAAGATAGTAAGTAACTCATGAGTGTAAAAACAAACTATATACATATGAGCACATAAAAGTGGGGTCATTACATCCTACCCTCCTTATAAAAAGTTTGGTCCCCAAACTTGACTCATATTAATTTACAAATAAGTATGGATATCTGTCCTCTATTTCATCTTCCCGCTCCCACGTTGCTTCTTCAACTGAATGATTTCGCTATAATACTTTGACTAGTGGAATTATCTTGGTCCGTACTATTTGATCTTTATGGTCCACAATTCTACCGGATGCTCAATGTATGACAAATCTTCTCTAACTTGAAGAGGTTCGTGACTTAAGATATGTGTTAGATCTGTGACATATTTCTTTATCATTGATATGTGAAACACATTATGTACACTAGAGAGTTCAGATGGTAAGGCTATTTTATACGCAACAGATCCTATCTTTTCAAGGATTTCAAAAGTTCCTACGTATCTTGGGCTCAACTTCCCTTTCTTCCCGAATCGTATTACTCCCTTTGAAGGCGATTCTCGCAAGAACGCATAATCTCCTTTTTGAAATTCTAACTGTCGGTGTCGATTGTCAAAATAACTCTTTTGACGGCTTTGAGCAATTCGAAGTCGGTCTTGTTTTAATTTCACTTTCTCTGTTGTGATCTGAATTAATTCTGGTCCCAATAATTTTCTTTCTCCAACTTCTATCCAACATGCGGGATAACGACACCTTCTACTAAATAGTGCTTCATATGGAGCCATTTGAATACTTTCTTGATGACTATTATTATAGGCAAACTCCACTAATGGTAAACGATCATCCCAATTCCCCTTTAAATCAAGCACACAGGCCCTAAGCATATCCTCTAAGGTTTGAATGGTTCTCTCATATTGTCCATCTGTTTGAGGATGAAAAGCGGTGCTGAAATTCAATTTTGTTCCCATGGCTGCTTGTAGGCTTTTCCAAAAGTGAGAAACAATTCTAGGGTCACGATCAGAAATAATTAAAATTGGGGTTCTATGAAGCCTAATAATTTCCCGTACATACAACGTGGCTAACTTTTCTAATGAATGGGAAATCTTAAAGGCAAGAAAATGAGCAGATTTAGTAAACCTATCAATAATTACCCAAATAGAATCATTGCCATTTGAACTCCTTCGTAAACCTGTCACAAAAGCTATGGTAATATGTTCCCATTTCCATTCAGGGATAGGTAGAGGTTGTAATAATCCTGATGGTTTCTGATGTTTGGCTTTTACTTGTTGACAAACCAAAAAATGAGATACAAATTCTGCCATCTCCCTTTTCATATTATTCCACCAAAACACTTCTCGAAGATCTCTATACATCTTGGTATTTCCAGGATGAAACGTAAATCTCGAGAAATGAGTTTTCTCCAAAATTTGCCTCTTTAGTTGGGCATCACGTGGAACACACACTCTATTTCCAAACCTCAATATATCATACCGTATTGCAAATTCAAGTCTCTTTGTAAGGACATTTTTCACATGTCCGAAATGTTTCATTTATTTATGTCGTACGCCGCTACATTTGGCACGTCTCCTCACGATCTCACATGACGGCCTCTATCCGAATTCCAGGAATCAAGCATGCATTATCTCCACTAATATGTCCCACATCTGCCTCAATGACTTCACATTCCAAGATTTTAGGGACTTAATGCAAGTGGTACGCAAGGGAAGTCAAAACAGTGAAAAAAAGGCACGATAGGAGAGTTCAAGGGCATTTTCGTAATTTCACATCCATAGTTCGGAGGTCTGGTCAACTATAAAGTTTAAAATCTCGACGCAACGAAGATACTGGAAAAAACGGAACCTCAATCCGAGCTACGGTGAAAGAGTTATGACCTTTTGAAGATAGAGAAAATTCCTTAAAGAATGCTGTTTTTTTTTGTACGCTGGATAGAATTTTAGAGTTTTAAGAACGTGGGACTCTTCATATTTTTTCCTATAAATACCAACTTCGGGGGAGTTGTTTTGCAAGACTTTAGGAGACGAATTTGAGAGTCCAAATACATCTAGTCTTCATATTTTTGAGTCCCAAGACTCATGTTTTGATTCACACATCATTGCCAACCCTTTGTGAATCCTTTTGAAACCCAAGAACACAACTTTGGTTTGTTCAACCCTTGTGGAGGAGACTGTTCTTCTTCTTCATTGCAGCCCTACTGGAAAGGGATAATTCCAGCCGCGACTACAGAATCCGATACCCCGAGGGTAATTCTTAGTCAACTTGTATTTTCATTGTAATCCGATTGTAAGCCGTTTTCTTACAAATTATAGTGAAAATAAATGGTTTTGCCCCTGAGGGGGATTTTTCCTTAATTGCATGTGTTTGAATGTTCTTGCGTAGATTATCTATTTATTCAATCACATACTGCTGCATGTTTAGGGTTTGTTTGTGTTAAAAGGGTTTTATATATGGTTTGATCATTTGAACGCGAGCACACACGTTTCTCAAATTGGTATCAGAGCAGGTTACGCTAATCTATCACGTATTCCTTTTTTTTTCCGCAAAATTTTTCTAAGATATCAATTTTCTGAAAAAATTGATTTTTGAAAAAGTGTGTGTTCAAATGGAGAAGTCATATTATAAAATGCCTATTTTTGACGGGACAAATTATGCTTATTGGAAAGCCTGTATGAGGTCGGCTTTAAAAGCCATTGATGAACGTGTCTGGATTTTGGTTGAACGAGGGTGGACTCCTCCCACCGTGACTGTTGATAATGTGACCAACTTGAAACCTGACATTTCTTGGTCTGATGAAGAAATTAAATGGTCATCTTTTAATTCTAAGGGTCTAAGTGTTATTTCTGGGTCTATCACACCTGATGAGTTCAAACGCATAATGACGTGTACCACCTCAAAAGAGGCATGGGATGTTTTACAACTCACCCATGAAGGAACTAATGCTATGAAAGAGTCTAAGTAACAAAACTTGACAACTCAATTTGAAACAATCACCATGCATGATTCTGAATGCTTTGATGAATTTTATGCTAGACTTTCTGACATTGTGAATACTAGTTTTAATCTTGGTGAACATATTCCGAATGCTAGAGTTGTTAAAAAGATTCTTCGTTCTTTGGCTAAGCGTTTTATCCCTAAAGTCACTGTGCTAAATTCTATGGGTAATCTAAATACGCTAAAATTGGAAGAACTTGTAGGAGATTTGCAAATTTATGAAATTGATATGTTCCCTAAAAATTCTAAATCTAAAGATAAGGGAATTGCTCTTAAAGCCCAAGAGAGAAGGAGTGAGGGGTCAGCTAGAAAGAGGGTAGAGTCATCTAGAAAGAGAGAGACTAACACGTCAGATTCTGAGTGCGATTTTGACTTAGATGATTTGGCTCTTTTCGCAAAAAATTTCAAGAGGATTCTCAAATTTAAGAAAAATGGCAATTTTAAAGATAAAAAGAAATTTGAGAAAAATAAGTTTGAAAAGAAAAATGAAAAAGTTTCCAAAAATCCTTCTCTGAAAGAAAGTGAGAGATGTTTTGAGTGTGATGGTAGGGGTCATAGAGCTTTTGAGTGTGCCAATCGTCTGAATAGAGAGAAAGGGAAAGCTGTCCTTAATGCTACCCTTAGTGACGACAGTGAGGTCGAGACGGTGGATTCTGGAGATGAGTCACCGCATGAGTGTAACTTCACCGCATTCATGGCCATCCAAGTGAGCACTCCTAGTTCTCCTCACGACGATGAGGATGATGCTTCACAGGGACACCTCGACAGTGAGATCGATGTGAGTGAGGGGGAGGATGACACAAGTGAGAGCGAGAGTGATATACAACGCGCCTACGCTGAGTTGTATTCTTAGTCTTTTAAAACTAAAAAGAGAAACAAAGCGTTAGTTCTTAAGATCACCGGCTTAGAGGAAAATTTAAGAAAAGCGAGAGAAAGAGAGTCCTCCACCTGCACCGTACTGAGAGAGAGAGAATCTGCCTGTGTCGAGAAAGAGATCCTATTTAGAGAGAGAGTGTGTCTTAGAGAAAGAGAGAGGGGACTTGACTAAACAAGTGGCTAGTCTTACGAGTCAGCTCCATTCCTCCGTGGAGACTCGGAAGAAACATGAAGCCCTTGTTGCCCAACTGACTCATGATCTTGAGAAAGCACGGGAAGTCAAGGTACAAATCGAGGACAGATCTGGGAAGATGGGAAAGATGCTCCTCGGCCCCGCTTTAGGTTTTGGTGATCGACAAGGAATTGGTTATGATGGTGCCTCCACATCCCAAATTGCACCTGGACCAGTTCCTGAGTTTACTACAACCCCTTATGGTCACCGTCAAAAACCTCGTAGGAGAGTTCGACCAAGAAAAGCAAACCAAGGTCCACCTTTGACTGAACTCTTTTGTACCTATTGCAAAAGAAAAGGACACCTTAGGGAGTTTTGCTATAGCATGGGTCGGACACGACGTACTACTGCTCCACCACGTCATACTGATGAGTTTTCTAGTCTGAGAGAGCGAGTTGAGTTCTTAGCTGCCACGACTCAGAGTTTGATGAAAGAATTCCGACGGATGTCTTCGCCGTTAGTGAATGCTTCTTACATTCCAGCTAAAACCAACAAAGGCAAACAAAAGGTCATCTCTGCTTGGGTGCCTAAGAAAGATAAAAAGGCCTTTGTTGTTCATGTTGCTCTCAAAGCACATAATACCTCACAGTGGTATTTTGATAGTGGGTGCTCCAGACACATGACAGGTGATGCCTCATTTTTTACTACTCTTGAGGATTATCAAGATGGCAGAGTCACCTTTGGAGATGGGAGTAAGTCTAGCATTATAGGACGAGGTACTATCGAGTTACCTGGTTTTCCTAAGCTAGAAAATGTTTTGTACGTCAAAGGTTTGAAAGCAAACCTTCTCAGCATTAGCCAGCTGTGCGACACTAACTTTGCAGTAAAGTTTGACCGGGACGCGTGTAAAGTCTACAATCAAGCCGGTAAACTTTTGATGCAAGGGGTGAGGACCGAGGATAATTACTATGGGACTGAGCCCACATCCTCACTTGTCTGCAGCAGCCCCACGATCACTCCTATGGATCTGTGGCACCAACGTCTAGGTCACGTGAACGTTAGAGATCTCAATCGTTTATCTAAAAAGGACCTAGTACGTGGCTTACCATCTCTTGGAAAGTCAACTTCGACCGTTTGTGGACCCTGTCAGTTGGGAAAACAAATTCGTAGTCCTCATAGGAAGTTACATTCCATTACCACCTCTCGTGTTCTGGAGTTAATTCACATGGATCTTATGGGTCCCACTCGTACTGAGAGTCTAGGTGGTAAGAGGTACATCCTCGTGATGGTAGATGATTTCTCCAGATACTCCATTGTAGGTTTTCTGAGAGAGAAATCCGATGCTGTAGATTTCTTAACGACCAAGTGTCGTGTCCTGCAAAATCAACACGGTGTCACTATTAACAAAATACATAGTGACAACGGCACTGAATTCAAGGAAGCAAAGGTTGATTTGTACTGTGATAGCCTTGGAATCAAACATGAGTTTTCTGCTGTGAGAACTCCTCAGCAAAATGGGATTGTTGAGAGAAAGAATAGAACGATCCAATATATGGCTAGATCTATGCTTCTAGGTCGTAAAGTTTCTAGGAGATTTTGGGCAGAGGAGGTGTCTACTGCATGACACACGGTGAATAGGGTGTATCTGCGTCCACACACACTTCACACTCCTTATGAGTTGTGGACTGGCAAGAAGCCCAACCTGGCATATTTCCGTGTCTTTGGGAGTAAATGCTACATCCTACGGGATAAAGAGCAATTAGGAAAGTTTGACTCCCGAAGCGACGAGGGAATATTTCTAGGATATTCATCGAATAGCAGAGCGTACCGGGTTTTTAACCTGAAGAGCTCTAAGATTATGGAATCAATAAACGTCACCGTGCAAGATGACGAACCTCCGACGGTTATTGATCCTAACCTTCAGTGTGAGGATGAGGATTGTTCTGACAGTGATTTACCTGTTCCTCTCTCACACTCTGTGGACCCTACTCCTGTGTTAGGGGACACACCTGCTTGGGTTCGCAAGAGTCATGACCCTTCTGCCATTGTTGGTGATCCCACTCTAGGGGTCAAGACTCGTGCTCAGCTAGAGAATGTTGTTAGCCATCTTTGCTACACGTCCAAAGTCGAGCCCAAGAACCATAAAGAAGCACTCAAGGATGAACACTGGATATCTGCTATGCAGGATGAGTTGCTTCAGTTTAAAAAGAATGATGTCTGGGAACTTGTCCCCCGACCTAGTGAGATTAATGTGATAGGTACCCGGTGGATTTTTAAGAACAAAATGGATGAAAATGGTACCATAATCCGAAATAAGGTTAGGTTGGTCGCTCATGGCTACACACAGATAGAGGGTGTAGACTTTGGGGAGACATTTGCTCCTGTTGCGAGGCTTGAGTCCGTCCGTCTTCTGCTCGCCATCGCATGTCATCTGCGCTTCAAGGTGTATCAGATGGATGTCAAGAGTGCCTTTTTGAATGGCATTCTACAAGAGGAGGTTTATGTGGAACAACCAAAAGGGTTTGAAGACCCTCAGCACCCTGAGCACGTCTACTATCTGAGGAAAGCCTTGTATGGTTTGAAGCAAGCACCCCGTGCTTGGTACGAGAGGCTTACTTCTTATCTCTTAGCTCGTGGCTTCAAGAGAGGGGGAGTAGATATGACGTTGTTTGTTAGGAGAGATGACGGTGCTATTTTGGTTGCCCAGGTCTATGTGGACGACATAGTCTTTGGATCCACATGCTCCCAGCATGCTCACCACTTTGAGGAGGAGATGAAAAGTGAGTTTGAGATGAGCATGGTTGGTGAGCTTACATTCTTCCTTGGTCTCCAGGTTCGTCAGCTAGAGGATGGGATGTTCATCTCCCAATCCAAGTATGCTAGAGACCTAGTGAAGAAATTTGGTTTAGACTCCGCTAAGCATGCACGTACACCTATGAGTACCACTACCAAGCTTAGTAAGGACACTTCGGGCAAGGACGTAGAGCAAACCTTATATCGGAGTATGATAGGTAGTCTCCTCTACTTGACTGCCAGTCGTCCCGACATCGCCTTTAGTGTTGGAGTCTGTGCGCGTTATCAGGCATCCCCAAAAGAGCACATTTACTTGCTCTAAAATGTATTATTAAATACGTAAGTGGGACTCTCTCATACGGGACTTGGTATTCCTTTGATACCGATGACCGTCTGTCAGCCTACTCGGATGCCGATTGGGCTGGGGATGTAGATGGATGTAGGAGCACTTCTGGTGGGTGTTTCTATTTTGGTTCTGCTCTTGTCTCCTGGCTGAGCAAGAAGCAAAATTCCATCTCTTTGTCCACTGCGGAGGCTGAGTACATAGCCGCCGGGAGTTGTTGCACACAACTCTTGTGGATGAAGCAAATGCTGGAGGATTATGGGATATCACAGGACACCATGACCATTTCCTGTGATAACACGAGTGCGATACACATATCCCGCAATCCAGTTCAGCATTCGCGCACAAAACACATCAGGATACGTGAGCACTTTATTCGTCAGTTAGTTGAAGAGAAAGTCGTATCCCTGAGTTTTGTTCCTACCGATCGTCAGTTAGCCGATATTTTCACGAAACCTTTAGATGCCCTTAGATTTGAGAGTCTTAGGAAATCTTTAGGGATTTGCACAGTTGACTGAGGGGTTGGTCTTTGTCTAGAATAGGATGCTTCTTCATGTTCATATCATATGCTTCCTATTACTAGTCTGTTTTATATGTACCATTACTTTGTTGTACAGCTTTGTTTTATTCTTTTTGCTTTTTATATTTCTTTTGAAAAAAAAATACAAAAAGATTTTCCTTTAAGAAAAATTTTGAGAAAAGCACAAAAAGATTTTATTTTTCCAAATTTTTGAAAAAATCCAAAAAGATTTTTGTATTTTGCTTCTTTTATGGATGAGCATGTAAGATAGCCAAGTCACAACTTCATTCCATTTATCCATGTGACTGTTTGATAGAGATTTGAGAGGCTACATCATTTCATCCATGTGCTTTACATTGATTGGAGTCTTTGAGATGTAATTAGTGATATCTTCCTACATGTTTGACTCCTATATCCTTTATTTCACACATGCACGGCTATATTTGATTGTTGCACTTGTCTATCTCATGTTGGCTTGCGTGTTTTCATCTCAATCATGTCTATACAATGTACAATATGCGATAAAACTTGACAAGATTGGAATGCATGTAAAAACCGTTTTGGTGAGACTGTGTGTTTTTGTATAACGGGGAGGGGTTGCGAAAGGTAATCATCTATCCTTTGCGCAAAAGCCACCGTTAAAAAGGACCTAAAAAAATGGAGGAATTTTAATATCCGAGGTCCAAAGAGGTTAAAAGAGCCCGAAAAAATTTAAAGGCAATAAAAAGCAATTCATGCCAAATATGGGCCACTTAGGTTTCACCATCAATTCTCCAAAGTTTGAGAATTTAGAATGCCTCTATTCAATACAATATCTGAGGGAGTTTGGTTGGAGAATCTAAACGGGTTTGCACTTCCTTGAAAATCCTGAAAAAGCATAAAATCATTTTGGACGTTATTGGTGTGAAAATCCTTTTGAGCTTTGATTTGTTGATTTGATTGAGTCAATATCTTATACTGTCACTCTTTTACACCAAAGGAAGCATTTGAGTTCATTCGCTAGGAATATCCAATATTCATCGTGCACATATGTCATGTTTGTATGCATTGATTTTCCTATCGAATTTTATCACACCACTTCATTTACGCTATCATTGACTTGGTTGCTTTCTGTTTATTCATGGTGTGTTTTTATCCTAGTGACACCCCGCACTTGCTTATTTGATTTATTTCTCTAATTTGTCCATTTGGGGACATCATAAAAAGGGGGAGAAAGAATTATCATATTATGGGGGAGTTTGAATTCTGGGGGAGTTTTTGAGATGTTGCTTATGTTTTTATCATATATTGATATCCATGTTATCTCATTTCAAACTCGATATGTCACGTGGTATTTGCTTTGTCTCATGTGTGTAGGTATGAAGATTGCATATCTATATGTTGCACACCCTGATGAGAAAAGTTTTGAGATTCCTGAAGAATTAAAGAACAAACGATGAAGACTATTCATTTGTACCTTTTCCAGTTTTGGGTTCATGGGAGGGTAGATTTGTATAGGCAATTTCATATTTGATAATTCGGATTTTTTATGTATGTACCGGCATAGACATAGGAGGAGATTTGTAAGGACATTTTTCACATGTCCGAAATGTTTCATTTATTTATGTCGTACGCCGCTACATTTGGCACGTCTCCTCACGATCTCACATGACGGCCTCTATCCGAATTCCGGGAATCAAGCATGCATTATCTCCACTAATATGTCCCACATGTGCCTCAACGACTTCACATTCCAAGATTTTAGGGACTTAATGCAAGTGGTACGCAAGGGAAGTCAAAACAGTGAAAAAAAGGCACGATAGGAGAGTTCAAGGGCATTTTCGTAATTTCACATCCATAGTTCGGAGGTCTGGTAAACTAGAAAGTTGAAGATCTCGCCGCAACGAAGATACTGGAAAAACGGCATCTCAATCCGAGCTACGGTGAAGAAGTTATGACCTTTTGAAGATAGAGAAAATTCCTTAAAGAATGCTGTTTTTTTTTGTACGCTGGATAGAATTTTAGAGTTTTAAGAACGTGGGACTCTTCATATTTTTTCCTATAAATACCAACTTCGGGGAGTTGTTTTGAAAGACTTTAGGAGACGAATTTGAGAGTCCAAATACATCTAGTCTTCATATTTTTGAGTCCCAAGACTCATGTTTTGATTCACACATCATTGTCAACCCTTTGTGAATCCTTTTGCAACCCAAAAACACAACTTTGGTTTGTTCAACCCTTATGGAGGAGACTGTTCTTCTTCTTCATTGCAGCCCTACTGGAAAGAGATAATTCCAGCCGCGACTACAGAATTCGATACCCGAGGGTAATTCTTAGTCAACTTGTATTTTCATTATAATCCGATTGTAAGCCGTTTTCTTACAAATTATAGTGAAAATAAATGGTTTTCCCCCTGAGGGGGATTTTTCCTTAATTGCATGTGTTTGAATGTTCTTGCGTAGATTATCTATTTATTCAATCACATACTGCTGCATGTTTAGGGTTTGTTTGTGTTAAAAGGGTTTTATATATGGTTTGATCATTTGAACGCGAGCACACACGTTTCTCACTCTTCCCTTCAATAACCTCTTCTCTGATCTTCTTCAGTTGTGGATCATTTACTTGTGCAATTGTGATCCTTTCCATCAACGTGGGTTGTACTTGTAAGGTTGATATTATTCCTCCTTTGCTATAAATACGTACATCTATTTCCATACTTCTCAAATACGCTAACAAAGGTTCCTGATTTGTAATAAGACATGCTAAATTTGTTGTAGACTTCCTACTTAAAGCATCAGCTACTATATTTGCTTTCCCTAGGTGATAATGAATATTTAAATCATAATGCTTCATCATTTCTAACCACCTCCTTTATCTCTTGTTCAATTCTTTCTGAGTAAATATATATTTCAAACTCTTATGACCGGTATAAATCTCACAAGTCTCACCATATAAATAGTGTCTCCAAATCTTAAGAGAAAAAATTACAGCAGCTAATTCTAAGTCATGGGTTGGATAATTCTGTTCAAGTGGTTTTAATTGTCTTGAGGCATAAGCTACTACTTTCCCGTTTTGCATTAGCACACATCCCAACCATTTTTTGAAGCATCACTATAAATCACCAATCCTCCTGTCCCTGAAGGAATAGTCAAAATTGGGGCAGTTACTAATCAATTCTTAAGTTCTTGAAAACTATTCTCAACTTCCTCAGACCATTCATATTATACCTTCTTTTGTGTTAACCTGGATAGAGGTTTGGAAATGCTAGAAAATCCTTCAACAAATCTTCGATAATAACCTGCTAATCCAAGGAAACTACGAATCTATGTTACATTAGTTAGTCTAGGCCAATCTAGTATAGTCTTGATCTTTTGAGGGTCAACCGACAATCCCTCTTTGGAAATGACATGTCCTAGAAAAGAAACTCTAGGCAACCAAAACTCACACTTCTTTAATTTTGCATATAATTTCTCCTTCCTAAGGATTTTTAATATTATCTCTAAATGCTTCTCGTGTTCTTCAATACTCTTGGAATAAATAAGGATGCCATCAATGAAAATAACCACACATTGATCCAAATATTTCCTAAACACTCTATTCATCATATCCATAAAAATGTCTGGTGCATTAGTAAGTCCAAATGGCGTCACAAGAAATTCATAGTGACCATATCTAGTACGAAAAGCTGATTTCGAAATATTATCTTCCTTAATCTTTAATTGGTGATATCCCGACCTAAGGTCAATCTTAGAAAATACTTGTGAACCTTGTAGTTGGTCAAGAAAATCATCTATACAAGGTAGGGGGTATTTATTCTTAATGGTTACCTTGTTCAGTTCACGATAATCTATACATAACCTCATCGTCCCATCCTTCTTTTTAATAAATAACACCCGAGCTCCCCAAGGGGATATACTTGGTCTAATAAAACCCTTGTCTAACAGATCTTGTAATTGAACTTTTAATTCCCTTAATTATAAAGGTGCTATGCGATAAGGTGATTTTGAGATTAGTATAACTCCAGGAAGAAGGTTAATCGTAAACTCTATTTTTTATCTAGGAGGTAGACTGGGTAAATCATCCAGAAAAACATCTAGAAATTGTTTAGCTATAGGGATATCTTCTAAACTAGGATCCTTCATTTGCAAATCAATAACACTTGAAAGAAATCCTTGACATCCTTTCATAAGAAAACTACAGTCTTCCATTGCAGAGACAATATATATGGGAGATAGGATGCCAGTTCCTTCAAAATTGAATTTTGGTTGGTTAGGAATTTGGAAAGCAACTCTCTTCTGAAAAAAATCTACATTAGCATGATATGATGCTAACCAATCCATCCCCAAAATGACTTCAAAATCTCTTATGTCTAAAGCTATCAAATCGATAAATAGTTTATGACTACTGACATCTATAGGGCAAGATTTATATACTAATGTACCAGTCAATAAATCACCAGAAGGAGTAAAAACGTGTATGTTATGATTTAAGGGTTCGGGAATATTAGGAAAGCGATTAACGAAATGCAAAGACACAAATGAATGGGTAGAACCAGGATCTATTAAAACTTGAAAAGGTTGTCCACATATAGAAAGTATACCTGACACTACTGCATTAGAAGCCTTTGCATCAGAAAGATTAGAAATTCTACCTTGTCTCCCATGATCTTTATTGTCATTAAAAGTCTTTATTGGCGCCTTCTCTTTGTTAGGGCAATCTCTCATTTTATGTCCCTTTTGGCCACACCCAAAGCAATTTCCTGTTTCCAGGTAACATGGTTTCCCTTTATGAATATTATCACATCGTTGGCATCTATCAACATTAAAGGTTTTGTTCACAAAAGGTCGCCCTGTATTGGGTATAGTCCTAAAGGTTTTATTATTGGGGTTCCTTCCTCTTTGTTCCTCAAACTTCCTCTTCCCTTATCTAATTTGATTATATTCTTAACTGTCCCTCTCAGCTATCATTGCTCTAATCACCACGTAAGTATATGATGTCAACTTCAGGATGGAAATTCGACTACGAATATTCAACCTTAACCCACGTTTAAACTTATTGACCTTTAAAGTATCGGTTATCACAACTTGAGGAGAAAAATGGGATAACTCGATAAACTTTTCCTCGTATTGACTAACCGTCATATTTCCTTGAACTAAACTCACGAATTCAGTTGCTTTTTGGTCTTGTACCGTTTCAGGAAAGTATTTATCGTAGAATATCACTCAGAAATCATTCCAACCTATGGGATTATTCCTTTCCTCGTATATTCTCTTAGTAATTCTTCACCAATGTTCGACTTCACCTCCTAACATAAACGTTCCAAATGATACTCTTTGTTCATCAGTACACTTAAGAACGCCGAGTATCTTTTCTATTTGCATCACCCAACTTTCTGCTTCAGCGGGGTTAGGAGTACATTTAAAAGATGGAGGAATCAACTTCTTGAACTGTTCAATAGTACATTTACTTAGTTCAGGATTCCTTGGTACTCCATTATTTACCTGGTGCTCCACAATATTTGCTAGACTTTTGACCGCCTTGTATGCACCTTCCAGTCCTTCAATACTCGAATCACTAATTCCCATAGATGATCTTCTCTTGGTCATTTTCTACGGTCATGGCAAAACGTAAGATCTAATATACTATATCAAGATTGAAAACTAAAATTCCAGTTATAAATAATATAACACATAGGGAGGGTTATCACATAAATCAGATATTTAATACTATCTCGTAAGGATGGAAACACAAAATCTATAACGTTCGAAACCTATGTTCAGTAGTCTACGGGTTCATAACCTATGCTCTGATACCACCTCTGTCACGACCCCAACCCAATAGTAGTAGGGAATGAGTGTCTTGACATGCCACCAAGGCATTCAATGTTATGGACTTAAAATATTTCTTAAAATAAATGCAACGGAAATACATTCACATGGTCATGAATCGTAAACTATTGAAAAAATGGAATTACGTCATCTGATCTTTCTAAAAGGCAACTTCGTATATATTAAAGTATGAACGGATTAAAACTTATGCCAAAATTATAAACTTATTACTAAAGAGCCAAACATGTTCTATCTCCTAAAAATAAACGTTATATTTAAAAGTATAACAAAAGAGCTCCTTAAGCTAGATCTTCAACATAGTCCTTCTACACTCCATCCTCCAGTCTAATTATTTCCTGAAAAATCGTTATTTATACAACGTCAGATAAAAGCTGAATAAGATTTAATCTCCCGACATTCGAGGGTTTTCAGAAAATAGATACCTATTAAAGTCAAAAGAGAAGGCATATACATATATGGATAGGAACTTGCAGTAAATAGATATATATTTTGAAATGATAGTATATATATCAAAATTGGATAGCTCAGAATAAGAAGAATGCAATAAATCAAATGTGATATCTTTTTCTTTCAATCATATCATTTTAATGGCCAAGTACACTCTAATACCGTGTTCTTCTACTGTATTATACCCCGGTAGTTGAGGGTCAATCGAACATGTTCATCACAACGCCTTATTTAGGGCACACCAGCGATAACCCAGTTGGGAAGGTCAATCAGTAAAGAGGTCCCTTAGGCCAAATCATATTTCCAATATTCAATATCATTTTCAATTCTCATGTTAATCGGTATGTCTATATGGACAAATATAAACATATCACAATGAATCAATCATCGGTATCAGATGCATTTTTAGAATAAAAGCAGTTCACAAAATACATAGTTTGGTAATTTTAAAAATGGGGGAATTAAAACCCACGAATTTTAGAGGTTAATTTTATATTAGTAATGAACCCATTAAGTCCATTATCAGCATTTATCAAGTTGTGGGCTACGGGAGTTATAGGGAGAGTCTTAAGAGGTTCCAAAAGAAACCTCTAGCCACCATCACCATCTTTAGGAGAAATCTGTAGAGAGAAAGAGGAGAATCAACCTTCAACCCTTTAACATCAAATCATAACATCTAAGGAAAGTGGTTTAATTGCATAAATTCAAGTGAATGTTTCCTCCATGCTTAGAATTGAATATATGTCTTGTATTGAAAGTTTGATGAAAACCCGTGAAATTGGAGATAGAAATCGTAATCTTATATGAGGATCGCATGTAGAATAGTTATCGATGAATTTCATATCCAAAATATATCTATTGATGATTTAAAAACGGATTTATAAGAAGTAGTTGTAGACATTAAATTATGTTTTCATGTTTATAGGGTTTGGGACAAGATTTGGGAATTATGATGATTACATGTTGATTTAGGAGGTATTGAACCCATATATATGTTAAAGAGTGACCTAGGAGGACTTAGTGTAGTTTAAACCCATCAAAACTTAGTTTGGATGATCATAGGATGGATTTAGAAAAGAGAAAAAGGAAGAAAAAATGGATTTGCAGATTTTTGGGCGTGTTCTACCATCTCGTTAGAAGATCTGCCCAGGTCGTTCGAACGAGTTTCTAACGAGATGACAGTATCCCTTCTAACGAGTTGGTAATTCATTCGAAGCCTTTCGTTCGAACGACCTCATTCGAACGAGACTTCTAACGAGTTGACAGAATGGCCTTTTAGGCCTGGTTTTATTTCAAATGTCCCGTAGACTTAATTTATGGAGAATTAACTTTCCCTTATTGACTAGTGGGTACAATTGTGAGAATTGGGGTACGTTGAGGAGTAGGACTTAGAATCTTATAGTAAACCGTATGACAATTGTGGATTTGGAAACGAGTACCTAATTACGACGTGAGAAGAGTTGATAACTCTAATGCATTTAAAACAGGAACTTATAAACGTATAACAGTAAATGATGGGATAAGAACATGAAGTATACCTCTACTAATATACTGAGATATCTAAGAAGTGTGAATGCTTAGTATATGTGGTTTTCTGTGTATAACATACCTACCATACTTGCTATCATGGGAGGTCGACGTTTGATAAGGACCAGCTAGTCTTTGTGTGCCTACGGGGGATTTTAGCTTGGTACCTCGAGGACATAGGTCAGAGAAGGACTTATTGAGAAGTTAATAAGTTTGCTGATCATGGGAGCGTAGGTATGTATGTGACCCATATGATGTGAACTATGTTCGCCTCCATTATTTGTGATTGTTGTTATTTGAGAACGATGCCTGAGAGACTCGGAATGCATGGTCCCTATGTACGTGATGTACCGGGATTGGATAGCAGAGTATGTGTGCACCGCAGCTTAGCCTCGGGGTGCTAATATTGTATATTTATGATGAGAATAATATACGGTTAATTGAAATGCACTGTCATGTATAAATGCGAATATAAATAATAGCAACGTTTTTGTAAAGATAAAAGTGGAAATCCTCTAGTAAGTAGTATTAATAATATGGGAAACCAAGAATAAATGTAAAGCTCTCTGTTTAAATGAAAATGTCGAAATTAAAGTGTGAATCGTATAGTAATGATAGATTTTATTTTGGACTAGTTAGATATGGGAATAACTAGAATGGGTACGGGTACGTTAGGAGTGCACAGATAGACGAGAGGTGAGTATTTCATGTGAGAGCACATCCTAACATGTATTTTTCTTTCATTGTTTTAATGTCATTAAAAAACCTGCTATATTTTAAACTGTTTTCACTATCGGGCTCTGAGCCGTTTGCTTCCACATATATTTTCTTGTAAAAACCTATTAGGTGCCCAGCCACAAGGACACCAAGCATATGAGTTCCATTCAGGTGACGTACTGTAGCTGTTGTGGAAGTTACAGAACCTTGACAGTAGACGCCTCCACTTTCGGTCTTGACTCTATATTACCAGATCTTCTCATTTGTTGGGCATGTCGCCCTATTTCCTTTTAGAGACACTTTATCTATTCAGTTATTTCAGATTTTGGGTTGTAATTAATTTAGTGATGTAGACTTGGTATTTGTTGATTTCAGTATTCGTATTGTTGTGAGGAGTATTCCTCCAGACTCATTACTATTTTATGGTTATTCTATTGTCATTATGTTGTGGTGGTTATGTTAGCATTTCATAATCTACTTGTTGCATGTTAATCGGATTTAATTAAAATTGACAACTCACTTTTAAATATTAGGTAGCTAGTAATTGTTAAAACATTTTTCGACAGTGATGCTATGAACTGAACCAACTTGGCATTTTGTATTAATTTAATAAAGGAGTAGCTACCCAGTATTTAATTAGTCGGGGTGTCACAGGTGGTATCAGAGCATCAGGTTCTAGTGTCCTTAGGATCTGTATGGCTTGTTATGTTTCCGCTGAGCTTTCTTTGATGTAGAGCCCTATATTTTAGGACTGTTGTATTCTTTTGTGTATGTTTCTCTTTTCAGCAATTTTGAGATAATAACTACGAATTTATAGACTTTACTCTCATTTCAGATGCCTCCACGACGTGCACAGTGAGTTCCTAGGGATGCTCAGCCTGAGCCACAACCTGCACCAGTTCAGGGCACCATGAATGTCGCAGAGGTTGCAGCTATTGTAGCCCAAGCGGTAAATGTTGACCTAGCAATTGTACAGCAGGCACCACCCCAGGCACTGGTATTAGCGCCAGTTCAGGCTCATGCATTCCCGTTTACTTGGGAACGAGTTCGTGATGATTTTCAGAAAGCACACCCTCCGAAGTTTGCAGGTAGCTCCGACGTTGTTGTGTCTAGTCAGTGGAGGAAGGACATTCAAAGGCACTTAAGGATGTACGAGTGCATGGATGTTCAGAAGCAGATACTGGATACTTTTAAGCTAGTAGGATCAGCATTGCAGTGGTGGGAGCCCATTACCACCGCGAAGGAGAGAGACGTTCTCTCTATTTAGGAGTTCTGGGTGCGGTTCGACCGCAAATATTTTTCATCAGCTGTTCACACCGAAATGAGAAGGAAGTTGATGAACCTCAAGCAGGAGGGGAATACCGTGGCCGAATATGAGGCCAAATTCACTAATCTTTTAAACATCTTTCCCAATAAGATTCTAACCGAGGAGAAGAAGATTCAGAAGTTCATGGATGGATTGACTTAGAGGATCCGTCAGCACTTGTTGGGAAACCTCTCGTTGGCCACTTATTCTGATGTGGTTAATGCAGCACTGCTTCACCGCCAGGATCACCGCTTTCACATGTCTGAGAGTAAGAGATCAGGAGAGTCTAGCCATCAGGACAGGACAGGGGGAAATGGTGCCAGCGGGGCACAATCTGCTCAGGGTCAGCACAGGCAGGGTGATCAGGGTTCCCAATAGGGGATCCTAAGAGATTCCGATCTGGAGGTTTCAGGAATGGTTAGGGAGGTTTCAGACATGGACATCAGGGTCAGAACGGTCATCAGGGCCAGCAGGGCCAGAATGGTCAGCAGCAGCAGCAGTTTCAACAGGGCCAACATGGTCAGGGAAGGAATGGTAATGGCCATCAGGGCCGTGGGCAGCAGGGACAACGAGGGGGAAACTTCTCGGTGAAGTGCTTCGTTTGTGGCAAGATTGGCCACAAACACCAGGATTGTCCCGATAGGGGCAGGGCCCTATAGCAGCAGCAGCAGGGTGCTCGACACGAGCCACAGAGGCCTATGTTTCCCGCCGCCCTCCCAGCACCACAGATGGCAGCATTACCACCCATTCCAGCAGCCCCAGTTCAGCAGGGACAGCTTCAGTATGGCAGAGTGTATCAGCTCCAGCAGGTCGCAGCCCCACAGAATCCACCAGCCATTGAGGGTATGTTCTCTATTCAGGGGACTCTGGGGTGTATTTTATTTGACACGAGGGCTACACATTGTTTCATTGCCATAATATTTGCACGCACTATTGGGTTATTAGACACCGCATAGAGCACCGCTACTTGTGTAGACTCACCGTTGAGTAGGGGTTCCGTGATTTCCCTTATTTGTAGAGGTATGGGTATAGAGATCGGGAGGTTTACTTTACCCGCTGATATGTTAGTATTAGAGATGACCGAGTATGATGCCATTATTGGTATGGATTGGCTAGTTGCGTACCGAGCCATGATTGACTGTTTTAGTAGGAGTATTATCTTTGCCATTCCCAGGCAGGAGATGTTTTTAGTGGCGATGCCTCGACCTGAGGGAGGATCGTCCACTCATTTGTACTATATAGAGGAGGAGACCTCTAAGGAAGTCGTGACACCACTTGATTCGATACCCGTTGTTAGTGAGTTCGCCGATGTATTTCAGGATATACCTGGACTACCTCCGAGTAGGGAGATAGATTTTTTGATTGATTTGACACCGGGCACTCGGCCTATTGTCCGCGCACCTTACCGTATGGCTCCAGCTGAGATGAGAGAGTTACGGGATCAGATTGAGCAGTTGTTGGGTCAGGGGTTTATATGGAGGAGTACTTCGCCGTGGGGTGCCCCTGTGTTATTCGTAAAGAAGAGGGATGGATCGTTGAGGTTGTGTGTGGATTACCGGGAGTTGAATAAGGTCACGATACGGAATAAGTATCCGCTACCCCGAATCGATGACTTATTCGACCAGTTGAGAGGAGCTTCTTTCTTCTCAAAGATTGATTTGCGATCGGGATACCATCAGTTGCGTATCAGGGAGGAGGACGTCTCGAAGACTGCTTTCTTAACGAGATATGGTTCTTACGAGTTTCGGGTTATGTCTTTTGGGTTAACCAATGCTCCAGCCGTGTTTATGGACTTGATGAATAGAGTGTTCAGAGAGTTCCTAGATCAGTTCGTCATTGTCTTCATTGATGACATTATGGTTTACTCCCAGACAGAGGAGGAGCACACCGAGCATTTGAGACAGGTTTTGTAGACGCTACGTCAGAACGAGCTGTATGCAAAGTATGAGAAGTGCGGGTTTTGGCTGAAGGAGGTTCAGTTTTTGGGACACATTATTTCCGACCGGGGGATATCTGTTGATCCGGGGAAGGTATCCGCGGTGAGGGAGTGGGGACAGCTCACGACACGGACTGAGATCCGTAGTTTCTTGGGCCTAGCAGGATACTACAGAAGGTTTATTTGGAGTTTCTCAAAGATAGCGGGTCCTTTGACACATCTGACTCGTAAAGGTGTGTCGTTCATTTGGAGTGATGCCTGTCAGTTGGCATTCGATGAGTTGAAGGACAAGTTGACCTCAGCACCTGTGTTAGCATTGCCGAGATCGGGAGTTGAGTACCTAGTTTACACCGATGCGTCCTTACAAGGACTTGGAGGTGTATTGCAGCAGGAGAGTCAGGCCATAGCTTATACTTCCCGTAAGGTTAAGCCTCACGAGAAAAATTACCCCACCCATGACTTGGAGTTAGCGGCAGTGGTATTTGCCCTTCGAATTTGGAGACATTATCTTTTGGGGGAGAAGTTTTGATTGTTCACAGACCACAAGTCCTTACAGTACCTATTCACGCAGAAGGAATTGAATATGCGGCAGCGAAGGTGGCTTGAGTTTGTGAAGGATTATCAGTTCGATATCCAATATCACTCGGGGAAGGCTAACGTGGTAGCAGACGCGTTGAGCCGTAGGCCAATAGATGAGGTGGCAGGGGTGTGGAAGGCTAAGTGGAAAGAGTTGGGATATCAGGGCGCAGTGGCCCGATCGTTCATGTCTGTGATGACTGTTACACCGCAGATTGTCACGAAGGTGGTAAAGGCACAGGCAAATGACTCGTTCTATCAGGAGCAGATAGTTAGATTACTAGTAGAGGGAGCCGAGTCCTATACCATTAGCTCAGACGGGGGATTACGCTTCAATGGGAGACTGATAGTTCCGGAAGGAGAGGAATTGCGACACGAGGTGATGGCAGAGTCGCACGGCTCACGGTTCGCGGTACATCCCGGTGGGGACAAAATGTACCAAGATATGAGACGTCAGTATTGGTGGAGTGGGATGAAGAGAGATATTGCCGTGTTTGTTTCTAAATGCGCCACTTGTCAGCTGGTAAAAGTGGATCATCAGAGACCGACAGGACTTTTACAGCCATTAGAGGTCCCGGTGTGGATGTGGGAGAGCATCTCCATGGACTTTATCACGGGGTTACCTACGTCACAGAGGGGTCACGACTCCATTTGGGTAATTGTGGACAGGTTGACCAAAGTTGCTCATTTTCTACTCGTAAGGACAGACTACACTACGGGACAGTATGCCCAGCTTTTTATTGCAGAAATAGTGAGACTTCACGGTGTGCCCCTAAATATCGTGTCTGACAGAGACAAGATATTTATTTCACGGTTTTGGGAAAGTTTTCAGGAGGCCATGGGCACGGAATTGCGGTTGAGTACGGCATATCACCCACAGACCGATGGACAAACCGAGCGTACAAACCATATGTTGGAAGACATGTTGCGTATGTGCATCATTGATTTTGGGGGTGGATGGGAGCAGTATCTTCCACTGGTGGAGTTTGTTTACAATAACTCCTACCAGTTCACCATTGGCATGGCTCCATTTGAGGCGTTGTACGCTAGACCTTGTCGTTCCCCAGCATGTTGGTTGGAGGTGGGGGACAACAAACTACTTGGTCCGGAAGTGATTCAGGATACTTCGGCAAGGATAGAATTGATACGGAGTCGCATTCGGGTAGCTCAGGATCGGCAGAAGAGTTATGCTGATGCAAAGAGGTTCTTCAGGGAGCTCCAAGTGGGGGACCAGGTTTTACTCAGAGTATCTCCTATGAAGGGGATTATGCGATTTGGGACGAAGGGGAAGTTGGCACCGAGATATGTGGGACCATTTCCTATCATCGAGCGGATTGGGTCTGTTGCATATAGACTTGGGTTACCAGAGCATTTGCACAGGATTCATGATGTGTTTCATATTTCCTCGCTCAGGAAATATCTTAGAGATGATTTGTCTCATTCTCACATTGCTTTGGAGGACATCGATCTCCAGCCCGATAGCTCCTACGAGGAGGGGCCGATTGCTATTTTGGACCGAAGTGAGCGGGAACTGCGGTCAAAGATAGTTCCGTTAGTGCGTGTTCAGTGGCGACATCATAATGTCGAAGAGTCCACATGGGAGCGCGAGGATGAGATGCGCGAACGTTATCCAGAGTTATTTTTACCAGGTACTTTTTAGTTCCGAATTTCGGGATGAAATTCTGTTATTAGGAGGGAAGTATGTAATACCCCGCATTTTTATCGATATTTATTTATGGGATTAATTAAATTAAATTTGAATTAATTGAGAATTAATCCGGATAAAATACTAACGAGATGTGAGTTGGTATTTGATTATAATGTGTATATATGGCAATATATGAATATTGAAAATATTGAATTTGTCGTGAGATAGAAATACGACAATTTGGGAAATTTTGTTGGGACGCGCGTGACAGTCGCGTCAGGAATGTAATTATTGAAATTAAAAAGTGAATTTTATTTCTATTAACCGTATGGTCATTTTGAGTGCGCCAACGCGTCCGGAAGGATCGAAATAGTCAGAAAACACTAGTCGGGGATTTAGTTTGGGTCCCGAGGCATTTTTAGGCCTTACCGGCAACCCAAAAGGGTAGTTTGGTAATTTCGGAATTTTGGGAATTAAAACCCACGAAAATTAGAGGTTAAAATCTGATTTAATCTTTACCCACTAAACCCACTAACAACACTAAATGACTTAATGGGCTACGGGAGTTATTGGAAAAAGTTCTAAGAGTTTCCTCACGCAACCTTTAAACCACCATTGTCATCTTGGAGAAAAACTAGTAGAGAGAGAGAGGAAGGAGAATTCTGCAGAGAAAGAGAGAGAGAGACCAACCTTCATCAATTCAACATCAAATTCGGAGAAAGATCATAGGCAAGTGGTTTAATTACGTTAATTGCAACGAATGTTTCTTCCATGCGTAGGAATTTATGAAAATTTCATTTGTTTTGGGAGATTGATAAAAACCCATTGAATTGGATTTAGAAATTTACTTTTTGATAGAGAGATTGCATGTAGAATTTTGTTTGGGTGATTATTCTGATAGAATTACATCTTTTATACCACAAAAACGGATTTAATTATGTCTACGGGTGACTTTAATTTTCTAGGGTTCATGTTCATGGGATTTGGGAAAAATTGGGGAGAATTGATGATTAGATGTGGTTTAGAATGATTTGACCCCATATAAATGTTGTGATACGATTTAGTATGTTTAGGGATGATTAGAAACCTTAAAATTTGTTGGGATAATGTTTAGATGAGATTAGAGGTGAAGAAAATTGGGAAAAATGAAATAGGGGAATTCTGGGCTCGAAACTGTCATCTCGTTAGAAGGCCTGCCCAGGTCGTTCGAACGAGCTCGTTCGAACGAGCTTCTAACGAGTTGACAGTTTGCCTTCTAACGAGTAGGATGTTCGTTCGATGCCTTTCGTTTGAACGAGATCTCGTTAGATGCCCACTTCGTTCGAACGAACTCTCGTTCGAACGACCTCGTTCGAACGAGACTTCTAACGAGTTGACAGATTGGCCTTTTTGGCCTGGTTTGATTTCTAGTGTCTTGTAACCTTATTTAATTGCAGAGATAACATTTCCTTGATGACTAATTTATATAGTTGGGATATTCGGGATATACTGGGGAGTAAAATATAGAAGAATGATTTGAACCAAATGGTATATGTGGGTTAGGACGCGAATAATTAATCACGAAGTGAGGATAATGGATAATGTGTATATATAAATCGGGGGCACGTGTATGGGTATAAGAATGAGAAGTATACCACTAATAAATTATGGTAATTACTAAGATGTGTGCATGCTTAGTATATGTATATGATTTTATGTGTATGACAGACCTACCATACTTGCTATCACGGGAGGTTTACGTTCGCTTAGGGCCATCTAATCCTTGTGTGCCCGGAGTTAGATTGGTACCTTAAGAACATAATGCTAGAATGACTTATTTGTGAGTTAATAAGTCAGCTGACTATGGAGCGTAGGTATGTACGTGACCCATGGATATGTTGAATTATGTTCGCCTCCATTTTTGTGTGTTATGCTTATTCTAACAATTCCTGAGAGATTCGGAATTTGTAATCCTTATGTACGTGATGTACCGGGATGGATAACAGAGTATGTGTGCACCGCAGCTTAGCCTCGGGGTGCTTGTATCGTATATTTATGATGTGAATGATATACGGTTAAATGAACAGACTTGTCATGTTTAATTATGAGAGTAAATTATAGTAACTCCTTGAGAAGATAAATAAGGGGATAACCTCCAATAAATGGAAATGCTAATAATTGAGAATACAGGTTAAATCAAGCTATCTATTCATATGATAACATTGGGAATTATAGTATGAATCGAGAAGAAAGGTTAGAACTTATGTCGGTTTAGTTAGATATGAGAATCATTTGAATGGGTACGGTACGTTAGGAGTGCACAATTAGTCGAGAGGTGAGTATTTCATGTGAGAGCACGTCCTAACATGTACTTTGCATTCATTGTTTTAATGTTATTAAAGCACTTGCTGTTTTTAAAATACTCTCCACTTTCGGGCTCTAACCCGTTTGCTTTCAAATCTATTTTTGTAAAAACCTTTTAGGTGCCCAGCCACAAGGACACCATGCATAGGATTTCCATTCGTGTGACGAGTTGTAGCTGTTGTGGAAGTTACAGGGCCTTGCTAGCAGACGCTCCTTTTATCTTGACTCCATATTCAGTTTTAATATTTGTAGGGCGTGTCGCCCATTTCCTTTAGAGACATTTCAGATTTCAGTTATTCAGACTTTGGTTTGTAATTAATTCAGGATGCAGACTTGTGTTATTTTATTTCCATATTGGGATTGTTGTGAGGAGTATTTCCTCCAGACTCATTATTACTTGTTGATTTCACTATTGGGACTTTATGGTGTATGGTGATGTTATTCTTTTACATTTCATTAATCGCATGTTAATCGGACTTAATTTAAAATTTGACAACTTACTTTTTAAATACTAGGTGGTTAGTAATCATTAAAATGTTTTCGACAGTGATGCTATTAACTGAACCAACTTGGCATTTTGTATTGATTTAATAAAGGAGTAGCTACCCGGTATTTAATTAGTCGGGGTATCACAAGGAGTTGCAGGCCTTTTGCTTAGACGACCTCATTATTGATTCCACTTCTAGTTATATTTCATCCAGTTGGGCATGTGTCGCCCTTTTTCCATTATTCAGTTGGTTTTATCAAAGATTGTAATTCGTTTACTTCCAGTATTTATACTTTGGGATTGTTACTGTCAGGATGTTTGCTCTCAAGTTTTAAAGTTGGAATTATTTAGTTGAATGCTTAAATTGCTTGGATTACCTTTTCCAGTCTAGTTGTTGTGTGATTTTTAAACCATGGATTATGAAAGGTTTTAAATATTGGTTTTAAATTAAATTTGGAAATCGATGTCTTAAAAATGGTTTTGACACTTAGCTTAATTATTTAGGGTGTTTATAATGAAAAGTTATTTTGCGACAATGATGCTAAGAATGATCCAACCGTTCACCTTGGTTATAATTTAATAAAGGACTGATCACCCGGTATTTAATTAGGCGGGGTGTTACACCCTTATATGATCCATTACCTAGACATTTCAAACATAATGCTCCTTGGGCTTACAATTTAATTCCTGACCATAATATAGACGAATTATACAAGTTATGTGAAATTGTGCAACCATGGATGATAACGATATCATTTCCCCACCAACCGATCATAAACCAAATACTATCCAAAATCCATGAACTCCCTACCAAATCGGTGTTATTGACATTCATATAAAATTTAATGAAAATTTTGACCCTTTAATCGAATCAATCCATAAATTCTACCTTTACTAGTCCCTTAGACAACCTCGTAACCACTATCAAGCCTTACCCAACTAACCTACTTCATCCTAAAACTATCCACAATACCATGACTTGAGTCTGATAACCCTAGTATGCATCATAGTGGGTACCAAATTCGTTAACCAAAGCATGAATCTTCTAGCTATCATGGATGAGGTTGAATAATTTAGGATGGAAATCCCCATAAATTTAACTTTGTGACCCATTGACTATTCAAAAATTAGTGATCTCTAAATAGAATCTCGTAATTTATCACGATAATCTAAGCAGTGGCGGAGCCACTTTGTCTATGACCTGGGCACGTGCCCAGGCCAGAACAGGTAAGCCCAACTTTTTTTTTATTTTTTTTTTATATATACACATATATTAGTAGGGTTATCAAAGGAAGAAAAAAATTCAGCACAAAAGTTCTCCTATTCACGTTAAAAAACAGAACTCCTAAAATTTATACACATTTTCACTTTTTACTCTCTCGATCCTTTGAGTTAAATCTCCACACCACATTAAGATATGTCTTCCTCCTGTGTGTTTTTTTTAGTAAATATCCATTGCTAGGGTTTGTTAAAATTTTCTGTAGCAAATATTCATTGTTAGAGAGTTTGTTGAAATTATAAAAATATGCTTATTTTTTGTTTTATCCCTTTTAATTTTAGTATAAATGTTGTTGTTATTGGTTTGTAGTAATAATTTTTGAACATGATGTTGAAATTAATATTGTTGTTATTGGGTTTGTAGTAATTATTCGTTTTGTAATGATGTTTAATTTTTTAAATCATTGTAATTCGTCTATTTATATGTTATTTTCTATGCATTTAAAAGATTATTATAAGTACTACTCAAAAAAAATATTCAGGGGCTCCCGCTCCCGAACCCCCGGAATTTTCCTTTCGTTCCCAGGCCAGCTAGAATTTCTGGCTCCGCCGCTAAATCTAAGTACTAGTTTGTTCGCTCAAAAGAGTTTAGCTTCAATCACATTGTTCATATCTTCCAAAAAAATTTGGGTCGTGGAGAGATGCAATTATTTTGACTTTCTGGAAACCATGAAATAAAAGGAAACTCTACTAATAATATGAAGTCACTATAATATTTTCATTAAAGCTCCTAAAGTTGATTATGAAATTGGGTTTCTTTTTACCCATATGTATTAAATCACATGACCTGAACAAGGCAATATTATAAATATCATATTCCCATGGCATCTAGTGCTCCAGCAAATAAGGGAAAGCAAGTTACTAGCGAACATTTTATGCCAGAAATGACTATCAAAACAAGTATAGCATTAAAACAGTGACCTTTATCTTTATGTCCTTTATTTTGCATGAGAATACTTTGCTCAAACTATTGCCTTAATATCAAGTCCCAAGAAACATCTCTCTTGATTAATCCATTAATATTGTGGGTAAGCTGACTTAAAAGTGACTGATAGCATTTGCGGGTGAGGAAATCCCCAACTTTGGGTCCGATCATAATTATTCTCCAAATATCTCATTCAATATACTCCAGAAGATGATCATGTTGGTCTTCGTAGATAATGAGTCAGTTATAAATGCTTGCCCTTTAAGAGCACTTAAATGCTTGGGGTTACAAATTATTTATCTAATTTCTACATTAGCAACATTAAGAGACTTTAATAACACTTGCCAAAAGGTTATGGGTTATGTTACTTTTACACTTACGGCTCGTTTGGTTCGAGGTTTGGAAAGGGAATTTAGGATTCCTGAAATTTAGAATTCCCCTCATTTAAAATTACAATGTTTGGTTGGAGATTTAAGGGGGAACTTAGAATTCCTGGAATTTAGAATTCCCACGAAATTGGATTCTCCTTTCCCCTCCAAAATGGGGGTAATCCTATATTCCCGAACATATTACCTTACTTTTGTGGTGAGACAAAAATATCATTTCACATAAACTCATAAGTACACTTTCTCTCTCTCTCTCTCTCTCTCTCACACACACACACACATTCTCTCTCTCTCTCTCTCTCTCTCACACACACACACACACACATACTCACTCTCCCTCGCGCACACATACATATACACACACTCTCTCTCTCACTCACACACATGCTCTCTCTATCTCTCTCACACACATAAACACTCTCTCTCACACACATACACATACACATACACATACACACACTCTCTTTCTCGAAATTTTTTTCATGTGTTCAACGACATCAAGTTTTGATGTCGTCCAATCACATGATTTTTTAAGAAGTGTTCTCTCACTTCATTTAATGATTCATTATCTCATATTCAAGTGACGTTCTCACTTCATTTAATAGAAAATAAAATAGTTTACACCATTTATATATAAAAAAAGAAGGGTCAATTATTAAATAGTCCCTACTATAAATATATATTTTTTAAAAAGGATACATATTTTTAATTTAACTCATTTAGTCCCTCAAGCACTCAATATCCTCTTATTTTTAGAGGTCCGCGCCAGCGGCACTCCCTCTCCAAAATATGTGGCAAAGAACTTTTTGAGGCAAAATAAAAAAGTTTGGACTAAATGAGTATTAAAAAATATCCGAGGGACTATTTGGTATATGTCCCAAAAAAGAATGACATTTTTATACTATAACATTTTTTCTTTAATAATAGTTTTTATATATAAAAATATTACAAAAATGTTTAAATGTTTTTAAAACTCTTTTTTTTTAAATAAGAAACTTAAAAAATAATTTTCTATATAAAATATTAAAAATGTTTTAAATATGTACTATTTTTTTAAAAAGTAAAAAACGTGTTTTTTAAAACTGTTTTTCATATCTAAACATTTTTTTTAATATATTAACAGTGTTTTATAGATTAAAACTATAAAAATATATTTTAAATGTTTCTTTAAACTGATTTTTTTAAAATAAAATGTTAATATATATTTCTAATACATAAAAAATAGTTTTTTTTAATGTTTTTCGCCATTCAAAAAACTGTTTTTGTAAAACAAAAAAAATGCAAAAAAAAACTATTTAATATGTTAATATATAAACACATTTTTATTTATATAGACACATTTTTTAATGTTTAATAAACACATTTTTTAATGTTTTAAATATGTGCTATTTGTTTAAAACATTAAAAAATGTGTTTTGTTAAACAGTTTTTATATATAAACAGTTTTTTTTTTGCATTTTTTTTTGTTGTACAAAAATAGTTTTTTGAATGTTTTTATATTTCTAAAAAAAACATTAAAAAAAACTTTTTTTTATATATTAGAAATATAAAAACATTCAAAAAACTGTTTTTTTGCTTAAGGAAAAAACGAAATAAAAAAACATTTTTTACAACTTTATTTTTCAAGAAAGATTAATAAAAAAAAGTTATTCAAAAACTTTTTTTTGTTTTTATTTAAAAACTGTTTTTTTACAACTTTATTTTTTTGTAAAGAATTAAAAAAAAGTTACTAAAAACTGTTTATATTTAAATAAAAGTGTAACAAAACACGTTTTTTTAAACTTTTTCAAAAAATAGTATATATTTAATATCTTTTTAACAGTTTACATAAAAGGGATTTTAGATGGCGGGAAAAAAGAATTCCTGCTTGAACCAAACAATGGAAAGGAATTGAAGATTCCAGGAACTTAGAATTCCTGGAATTATGAATTCACATTCCCTTACCAAACCTCGAACCAAACGAGCCCTTAGGGTTGAGCCTATCACTCCACATATTTATTTTCAAGCCATTGATATTCCCACTTCCTTTAGTGTTGTATTGGGTCATCCATGGCTCCACGAGGTGTCCACCTCTATTCACTAGAAGATCAAGTTAGTCTTAGATAAATAGTTTACAATTGTCATAAGATATAATAATAACTCTTATGGCATCGGCACTAGTGATCCTATTTTGGAGATCCATATTAGTGCTAATGACATAAGACTATCCAAATTTAAAATCGACCCTAACCACTCCCAGTCAAGGAAGACTTTAAAGAAAAGGTGCACCCTAGAATACAATTTTCATCGTAAAGCTAATGTTTAAAATATGTTCAAGAAGATTCATTTTGTGCTCAGTATGGGATTGGACATAGTTAATAAAGAATCACTGAACCAATCACTCTAAAGATGGCTTTGCCACAGCTTAGTCTTGGGTATTATCCATCTATTGTAAAACTCAATGAAAAGGAAGAAACTCAAACGAATCCTCGAACGGTTTCTTTATTAAGAAAGGAGAGTGTTTCACTTATTGTGGCTTCCCCAAACTATGATAAGATCATGAGGATAAAATATGAAACCAGAATTTGAAATCTTATTTGAAGATAATGATGGCTACTAGTTTGTCTTGGATCTCTTTCTAGCGAGACTAAGTCTCTTTCATGCTCTATTCCATCTTTGAATTTGTATTCATGGCTAAAGTAGTTTGAAAAGGTTGGTATAATTATTTTCAGAGAACAACTGTTCCCACAAACGGAGCCAAACTAGTGGCGCTGAAATTGGTTTTAACCGCAACCTCAACAAATGTGCCTCCTGAGAATAGGAAGAGGTGTCTTTAAGTTAGAAATAACAAAGGCACAAAGATATATTGTGGTTTAGTACTTGAGTTGAGGTGTATAAGTCTAGTCTTAAGGTGTTTCTCTTTATTATATTCAATATGAGCTTGAATAATACATGTGTAATAAGCCTTAGACTTCATCTAAGGTGGTTCAGTGAGGTCTTAATTATATGTGGTGAGCATAAAGGTCTTAGGAAGTAAATAATTGGCTTTACTAAGTACTCTTACTCAATTAGGACTCACGAAAAATAGGTCAAGTCACCTAAGTATGGTGCAATAGATGAGCCGAAAGTTGTCCAAACTCTCTTTAAAAATGATATCTATAATTCTTAACACTTTCCTCTTCCTAAAATCTGTTGAATTTGATCCTTTTAACCTTCATTTATATAGTCTACCACTCGAAGTAGCTAGGAAGTAACTGTTGAGCTATGGGCGAGCTCTGTCACTACAGTTGAATGGTGGAGTGTTGGTGGAAAATCTTGTGGGTTAGTGGTAATGATTCAGGGGAGCATTTGATTCTCTAAAATAAGCCGCAAGTGGTGAGTGGGCGTTGATAGAACAATGTGAGTAGCTTGGTTTGGCCCTTGGTGAAATTCTTTGATTCGAAAGTTATAGTCTGGAGCAAATAAGGTTGTATTGATTTGATCGTGTATAAATGGTCCATAGCCCTGTTGTGGTCTAAAATGGTTTACTGGTGTTGATTCCTACTTGGCCCATAGCAACTCACATGAAGAGTATGAAATCCTTCGTTCTTGGTTTAAGAATCAACAAGTGACCAGGGGCGGACCCACCCCATCCCGAAGGGGTGCGGCGGCACCCACAATGTTTTCGGAAATTTTTGGTGAGTATAGTGTAAAAAAATAGTTATGGACCTATGTGTAAGTTTTTAAAATATAAGGCAAGCAAATAAGGCTTTAAAACCTTGAGGGAGGATATGTAAATAAACCAAAGTCAATTGAACTTAAAACCTAATTCCCCTTTCCCCCTCTCTTTCTATTCTAGCAACCGTTTTCCCCCCTCTCCCATTTTTTTCTCCCTCTCCCTCTCCCTCTCCCCAGCCCTATCTCTATGGGACATTAGGAGCAAGCTCCTTTTTCCTCCTCCCTTCTCGACAGCTGACCCTCCTACAGGTAATACAACACTTCTATTTTTTTATTTTCAATTTGTTTGCTTATTTTATGATACTTTGACTTCTTGTTGTTGATGATGAAATTTGATATTGATATTGTATGAAATTTGATTGTTGGTCAAATTTTATTAGTTAATAAGTTGCTGAAATTTGATTAGTTGATGAAACTTGAGTATTTGGTGAAATATCAATTTGTTGTCTTGTGTTGTTGATTGTTGATAAATATCAACTTAATTTGTTAGTTAATTTTTTAGTATGTTTTAATTGTTTGTTGCTGAAATATCTCGGCTATGTTTTAATTGTTAGTTAATTTATATGATGTAAATTTTTTGTTAGTTTGTTTTATTATATCATATGATGGATATTGATTTGTTGTTGATAAAATTTTATGGATATTGATATTGATAAAATTAGTTAATTTGTACGAAATTTGTTGCTCAAATTTAGTTAATTAATTTGTGTGAAATTTTAATTTAATTTGAATGAAACTTGGTATAAAACTTTGTTGTTTTGTTAGGGTAATATTATGTTTGTATGAAATTTTGTATAAAAAATTTTAGTCAATTTGTATGAAATTTCGTTAGTTAATTTGTATCAAAATTTTCAGATTTTTCAGCCCCGAGTATTTAGTTTGCTCATTGTTAGTTTGTTAGGATAATATTATGTTGAAATATTATATATAAAAAAATTCACGAAACAAAGTAGGAGTTCAAATTTAGTTAATTAATACATCAAAATTTTTAGGGTTAAAAAATGACAAATAAAAGTAAAAACAACGCAAAAAATTCGCCTCGGGGCTCCCGCCCCCGAACCCCCAGCCTTCGTTACACATTTTCGCACCCACCGACTCAAAATCCTGGGTCCGCCACTACAAGTGACCTTTACTTCCAAATTTGGTAATTGATGAGGTCATTTTCTTGGAATAAGATTATCCTCAACGCACCGAACACTTAATGTTGTCTCGAAGGGATCAAATGAGAATCACAACCTTGGTCCTTCTATTGGATCAATAGTTTGTCAAGCAGAGGTCCCTTCCCTTTGCCCATATTCTAACATCGGTATTGTGGTTTGAGTCTTCTCCTCATGATTTAAGGTTGGAAATCATATTTGGTGTTATCAATTGGTAAGCGGTATATATGGCATCTTAAAAAAAATTGGAGCATGTTTGAGATTGTCCAAGGATTGATCATGGAAGCATGAAATTTGCAATGTATTGATTTTTTTATTGAATGTTCAACATTTTTAAAATATATTTTTTCCACATACTAATATATTTGAGTGTGAAAATTTATTTTTTAATTTTTCTGTCCAAGAATGTCTTTCAAATATATGTAATATTATTCCATTGTGTTAAATGGAGAGTCAAACGTATTCTTATAAATGTTCATGTTCAATATATTGTAGGATGTTTTTAAAAAAATTATTTTCAAAATACATCATTCCCTTTACAAGAATATCAAACTTTCATAACTTGTGCGAGTGTGTTTATCTGTATGTATCTTTTTAAATATTTTTTTTACGAGTAGGAGATATGAATTATTTTCAATATGCATTGATTTTCTTTATGAGAGAAATATTATTAATAATATTTGTGTAATCTCTGTGTAATGGAGTTTTTAAGAGTATATTGTACTCGATTTGCTTCATAGAATAAATTGTCTAAATCCTTGACCAAAACATGTTCGAGTCTTTATCCAAGAGGTCATTGAAAAGCTTCATCAATGAACCGATCCACTTCATACCAAAACTCAAGTACACCATTAAGAAAGGTATAATACTTAAAGGACTTAAATTCACCTTGGTTGATCTGATTTTATAATTAAAAAAACTTTTTAATTAACCTTGATTTTGTAATTTTGTCACATATACATGCAAATATACTTTTCATATAAACAAAATCTATTTTATAAATAATTACATATTTTTATGTATTTTAAGTATGGGTGTTTATGTGTGAAACAAACATATTTTGAAAAAATCTTCTAAAGGAAAATTTGACAAAAAATTTCAGACACTCGCACGACCTGTCTCACCGTAGCATTGCCATATCAACAAACTTTTTCATAGCAGCGAAAGTGTCTCGCTAATTGTTTGTGTCCCTGTGAAAAATTACTGGACTTTGACGTGACCCGGATTGCTTCAAGTTCACCGCAGCGGCATCGAGTCCCATTACAGCGACCATGTGGCGAAACGCGTCTACAACGCCAAAAGTCACTTTTGCACATGATATTTTTTAAAGATCTTCTTAGTTAGTGTGCCAAGTACAACTTTGTGGGTGATTTAGACCCTGATGTGATTATTTAATATCTTAAGAGTGTGACACCTAGCATTTGAGCCTTTAAACTTTTTCAAATTAAAGGGTTATAAGTTAGTGTGTTGTTTACTCTTCTAAACCAAGAATGAGAGGGGATTCTTGCTTAATCTAAACAAGAAAATAGAATAATAATATGAATAAGGTATTATTCTTATTACCTATAGGAAACTTTGTTGAAGAAAGAATTAGTTTAGAGTCTGGGTATAATAAATAATCAAAGAAGTTAACTGAAGCTAAAGAGACAAGGAATAGATAAGGGCATAAGGCAAAGACCAGGGGATTCTTCCATCAATTATTTCTTCCTCATCCGATAGGACTTCTAGAAAACCTTCATCCCAACCCAAGGCCTTTGTTGGATGAGCATATTCACTTCAGATTAAAATTCCTCCATTAGAACTAAGAAGATGGCTAGACAGACTAAGATCAAACGACTTCGACGAACCTAAAAATAAGGATGGTGGAAGGAGGGATAGGGGAGGGAGAGAAAGAGTAGGTCGTATCGTGGCTAGGGTCAATCGAGTAGGGACGGTCGTTATGTATCGGGTTAGTTAGGCGAATAGGTCGATCCCTTACATGTTATATTTAGCTGCAAGGATCGATTGTTGAAGGTGAACCAAAGAGAGAAATCAGGTCACACATTTAGTTGCAGTTAAAGAGATGGTTCAAGATCAAGGGTGAAAATACCCAATCTCTCTGTCCCATTTCCTATCCTAGCTTCTGTCTCATCCCCCTTCTCAATCTGTGGTAGGACATATCGAAGTAATGGGAACAACCTAAACAAGAGGGGCTTATCGACTCCCGGAATGCCGGGAGGTCTGGCCTTATATTATTAATATTATAAATGTTGATAGGGGCATATTTTTACTAATCAATGCACTTCCCATATTTGACATCACATTTTTCACTCCTTTTTTGTAAGTTCTTTCAACCTATTTTTTTTAATAGATGTATATCTACTCATCTTGTATTCAAAATTCAATCTTTATTGGTGAGTAAATATTTGATCTTTCTTGGCTTGAAAAAACTCGTTCTGAGAATTAAAGCACCATACATTTGCAAACAAACATATATATATCTATAGGGTTCCCTCAAAGATCCTAAGTGTAGAATTTTGGTTTCTTAAAGGTTTCCTATCAGATCAACAAAAGTTGTAACTATTTTGAAGAAGAATGTTTTGGCTATAGGATTTGATGGCATTGGTTGCGGACCAAAACTTATCGTGGTTGTGCAGCGTACTCCAGTTGTTTGCACTCTATACGAAGAATTTGGCAAGAAAGAGTGTCTAGTCAGTTATAGCGTCGTGAGGTTGTAAGTCTATTTCTTCTAATTATAAAACTTTACCATAGTGCATTTCTCGTTCTTATTAGCTCGAGATTTTTTCCATTAGTGGATTTTATTCGTACATGAGGTTTACTCGCTCTGCATCTTTTGGAATCATTATTTTAAATAAGAAGGTAAAACTTGAAGATTCTAAAATTTAGTAAAATATTTTGTCACATAGACTTTTGGATTGTTAAGCCCTATTATAATATTGAATTAAAAAACTTTTTTCTTAAATTTGGGGAATTAATTTTTATTTCAGTAGCTACCGTCAAGAGGCACATTCTCAGAGTTGTGAAAATTCATAAGAATCGTTTGCGAGGAAAGTTTTATAAAATCAAAGGTTATAGTGCGTCAAGGACTTTGAGACATTGGTAGTGATGTGTCTAAATTTTTTTTTAGTTGGCTAAACCTCTGAGGGGTTTTGCATTCATTAAACTATTATGATTTTCTCTATTTTAGGCGACTTAGTCATTTTTAGTTGACTCAACTAGATTTAGTCAGACTCGAATGTAGTTTTATTTACTGAAATGGTACATCTTGAAATTCTTGTTTATGTTGTAATAACTTATATTAACATGTTAAAAGGTTGAATGACTAAAATGTATTCAATATTATGAAATGTGATCATACTACCATGTGAAAAATTTTGTTGCCCAAATGAAATGTATGAGTTTATTTCAAATATCTTTTGTGAAGTGTTTTTCAAACTCCAATATCATTTTTCCTCTACACAATAAAATGAAATGTATGAGTTTATTTCAAATATCTTTTGTGAAGTATTTTTCAAACTCCAATATCATTTTTCTTCTACACAATAATTATTCTTTTCCGTTTCAAAAAAAATTCCATATGAATTTCCATCATCTTCCAAATACAACTTTTAAATCAAGTATACATGAGCTAGGTTCTTATAGCAATTGATATCCCAAAAAATTTCCCAAAAGGGGTGAGTTGGGATTTTGCTATATATTTGTCTTTTTACATTTTCAAATTATTTTCTCTTTTGACTAATTTTTTATGTTGATATAATGATTTGTTCTTTGTTTAGTTTTTTTCGATCATTCCCCACATGTTCACATCACATTCATCACATATAATAAAACACAAATGTAAAGAGGGATAGTGGAAGAAGTGGACTGAAGCATTTTTATAGTGATTCAGTGACAACTTTTCACCTACATCCACGCCCGAAACGATACTAAAGAACATTTGAGTATCTTCATCTGACTAAGGTGGATCAAACACCTTACAAGGATATCACACACCTTTTACAACCAAGAATAGAAACACCTTCCTTGCCTAGGTGGATATGACTAAGCTTAATGATTCATTGACTCCTCATGCAAAGGCATTACTGACCTTAAGATACAATGGAGTTCATATTGCAAAGATAAAAAGAAATATGTGTTCTTGGAACATGAACACATTTACAAAACTCCCTGAATGAGTGAATAAATAGGAAGCTCTTTGTTGTTGTAGTTGTGACCATTGATGCATCTTATTTTTCTTCTCATTTTTCTCACTTGAATGTTATTGGTGAAATGTGCATAATTCTATTATTTTGTGTTACACTAAATGTGTGAGAAAGTCTCTCGAATAAATTTGATGCATTTGCCTAATCATATTGCCTTGAACTGAAAACTAGTCAATACATTTTGCCAACACATTTAGTCAACTATACTTATTTGAGTTCACTAATTATGAAAAATTCACATTGTATTGTTTTGCTTGAATGTTGTAGCTAATTCCTTTGTCGCGTTTAAATTTGGGATAGTCAAGAAGCTAAATTGCATCGGTCACTTATATGTTACTAGGTTATTGTTTGAAATTGAGTCTCGACGATGACACATTCACCACTTGCACCGATAATTATCCTTGTTATTCAAAAGTTACCTTTCAAGGCCCTTCTATTTAGTAATAAATATTTCATTCTCATTTTTCATCATCATAGTTAACCATCCATACTATTTATATGTTCTTACCTCACATAAAATATAGCCAGTTAATTATAACAAACCCAAATTAAAGTGCAAAATGAATACACAGCTGACTACCAGCTATTTTAGTAATCATGAATGAATGTTCAAAGCATTAGAAATAATTGCCGCAAATAATATACAATTGAAGAGTTCATGCCTCATGTGAAATCTACGAGGGTATGAGATGAGATAAGTTGGTGTATCTTAAAAATGGGTTTGTATAATTCAATTACCCATTTCTTCACTATCTCCCTTTAATAATTTGTCATTTGCCATTATTCTTCCTTGTCTTCTTAAGCTTAAAGAATTACGGGAATACAACCATTTCTCTTAAGTCACCCTTGTTGCAGCTTCACTTCTCTCTGTTATATGTTCCCTTAATTTCACGGTACATATTTACATGAACAACATGTGGAATAGTATATTCTATTATATAATTTTATCAATTTCATTTTTAATTTGTGGAATTATAAATTGGGTGAAATTTTTTCAATCAGTTGTCAGATGCCATTATTCTTGCTCATATTCTTTGGCTTAAGGAATGGTGGGCATATCACCAACAATTACAATAAAAGATTTCTCTTGGGTTACCCTCGTTGTGGCTTCATTTCTCTCTGTTATACTTTCCCTTAATTCATAGTACATGTAAATATGAATAAGATTTGGAATAGTATGTTCTATTATAGAATTTTATCAATCATTTATAATGCGTATATTTCTGAATTGACATATTCTTCAGCATAAAGAATGGTGGTGGGCATAGCAACAACAACTATAATAAAATATTTCTCTTAAGTCACCCTCATTGCGGCTTCACTTCTTTCCGTTATACTTTTCCTTATGTGGAATAGTATATTCTATTATAAAATTTTCTTAATTTCATTTATAGTTCCTATAATTTTGAATTGGGCGAAATTGAACGGAATTTCTCAATATATTGCTTGCCATTATTCTTGCTCATCTTCTTCAGCTTAATAAATGGTGGGCATAGCAATAACAACTATAAAAAGAGATATATCATGTGGCACCCTCATTGCAGCCTCACTTCTCTCCGTTATACTCTCTTAATTTCATGTTATATATTTACATGAATAACATGTGGAATTAGTATATTCTATTATTGAACTCTTCAATTTCATTAATAATTCACATAATTGTGAATTGAGTTGAAGTCAGGGAAATTAAATTAGAGAATATAATAATCCGCTGAAGCAATAATATCAGCTTATGACAAACCAATTTTAACAATATTTTGTTCGAGTAACATATTATAAAGTTCTCCCCGAAATGGGCACATGCATGTCATTCTCAGAGTTTACATGTAGTTTTACCGATGTAGAAAAAAATGAAAACGGGTTATTATTAGAACCAAATATCAAAAAGTTCCTCAAGTATATTTTTTAATACACATTCGGTCTAAGTTTTTTATTTTGTATTAAAAAATTGGCATGGTAAAGTCCGTGGTAAAACTTTTTTAGCATGCTGAATGACTTTTTTAATGCAAAATTTAAAAAATTAAACTAAATATGTATTAAAAAAAATTCGAAAAACTATTTAATATATACTCTTTTATTATTATTATTATTATTATTACAAAGGACGTGACGCGAGTTGCAGCTGGACATTGTACTTCCCAACCACCATCTGCCTAAATGATTTGTAAAATAAAAGAAACAAGACAGTTTGTAGCTAATCAGAGAGCGCGTAGGAGTAAAAGATTGAAGCAATGAAATGTAGGAAGGAACGCAAAATGACAACAGTAGTGAAGAGAAGAGTTATGATTGCATGGTTTTTCATGGCAAATCACTGCAGATGCAGATGTCAGATTGGGTGTCGCGTGTAAGTAAACCCCAATCCCAAATGAAACCAAATAGAAATGAAATGTATTGGGATTGAGTGGTACTACTACCCTCACTCTCATCACAGCTTGCACATATTATATTTTATATAAATGTACTCTCTCATTGTTTTCACACGAGCAATCATGTCAAGTTTTAAGTTATAGCGTAAAGTTTGAAGTTGAATTGTGCAAATATATTCTCGGGCTTTGTTTAAGTTTTTATTTATGGTATTTTTTTCAAGGATATAGCTGAAAATACATTTTTATTTTTATCACGTATTTTATTCTAAATTTTTTTCACTTTTGACGCTTCAAAACAAAGCTTTTGTGTTTGCTAATTATTTGCATTTTGTTATTTATAGATTTTCAAAAAATTGGGTCCGGAAATATATATTTTTTAGATGAGCATTATTTTAGAAATTTGAAAGGAATAAAAAAAAAACATACACACATTCGAAAACAATATTGAAGTCCTGAAAAGGGGTCTCACTTGTCAGAAAGAACAAAATTTGCCTAAGGCAAGGGCCGCATTCATTCAAAAACAATTTCAAGACTCGGGCCGGCATGACAAAACACTGGTTGAGGCCAAATTTGCTAACAGGCTTCCATAGATTATAATTTATAATATTCATTATACTTCTAATAATGTAGTATTAGAGGACTTAATGATATTTTGATGAAGCTTTAATATTTTTTTTTATTTTTTTCTCTCATCTTGAAAATTGTGATTTTTGAAATAAAAAAAATGGATAAATCAAAAATCTCTTTGAAATAAAAAAAAAAAAAGAATAAATCAAAATTCTCTTGAAAACTAACAAGATGATCAACGATAGACTGCATTAATTAATCCCTCGATCCAACACAATCTAAATTAAATTAATCTATTTTCATCATTCTCCAATCAAATTACATTATACAATGTTACTAATACTACTAAATATATATAACGTTTTTATTTCTAGAAAAAATGTTAAAGAAAGTTTTCGAATTTTCAAAATTATTTTTATATAAATAAAAAAAAGGTTTTTGATTATAAAATATTTTTAACAATGTATTTACAGGGAAAAAAATGAAGTTTTTATTAATAAATGACATATTTTTTTTTTTAAATTATAATTTTTGTATAAAATAAGTAGTCTTTTTTATAAAAAATAATTTTTAAGTTCAAAAAAAGTTTTCAAAATTTCAAAAAAAGTTCTCTGTGTCGGTTATAGCACTAATGATTAAACTGTGGCGCTCTCATTTTTATCTTAACCAATAAGAAAGTATGTGTTTAGGAGGTTAAAAAAGATTTATATTTAGAGCTAACTATGACAACAGTTTTGTCCAGATAGGAAAAAAACACTTCCACCCAGCAAGTGCTATCGGCTTTGTAGACAAAACATGGTACATGTATAACATCATCACTTGGTTTTAAAAACATACAACTTTCACATCCAAGGAGCAACTGTAAAGAAGTTTATCCAAGTTTCAAAGTATGTTAACTCTTCAGAAACATTTTTCTAAACTCTTCGTTGGATTTTGGCTTCTCGTCTTCAGCTTCCTCAGCAACCTCGGGTTTTGGTTTATCCTTGTTTGTCCAACCAAGGGATCTGACGGCTCTTGGCATCGCAAATGTGTTTTTCCCTCTGAGCTGCACATCATCATCTATACTCCTATGATCTCCTCCGCTTCCTTTGGAAATAGCAACGGATTCTTTCGATTCCGATGTATGAGCTTGTTCATCACCATGTTCTGCCATTTTACATCATCAGAGTAATGAAACATTAACGTTGAAAAATAGGCTAAAGAATATTTTACTTTCACATGTAAAACTAAGCTAAAGAACAACAGGGTTCATTACAATAACCCCCCCTGATTTATGTTCTTTTATCCAAATACCAACGTCTGGAGACTTTCAGAGACATTTTTCACATTGGTTTTTGTAGCAAAACGTATAGTTCGGGGGTCACTGTAAAGGGGGGTTTCTTGCATAAAAAATAGTTCGGGTGTCATTGTAAAGGTCAGGATTTTTTTTATAACTTGTACGTCACTCCGAACCAAATGGCGATTAGAACAAAGAATAATTAGAGAAATTGCAGTGGAGGGTAAATCATGTTGAAAGAAACCTTGCCAAGAGTAAAACTGATTGTGTTGAACAGGGAGAGTAGAGGAGATGGACATCCAGAATCAAGAAAAAAATGGAATATCTTAGAATAGGTGCGATACAAGCATCAATTAACATTATACTATGACTACCATTAACATGTGCATAAATTACCAAATAAGAAGCCACAGAATGAGTCCAAATTTTTCATATACTAAACAGGGATATTTGACATTTGAAAACTACAAAATGCTGACTGCGAATCCCAAACCCAACTTAAAGAAGAAATTAGTCTGTAACCAAAAAAAAATCAGTTAACATGAAATACAAGCTTGACACGTTCTTTTTCTATTTTGGTACATTAGTTTCTTGATACCTTCCCTATTTTTTAATAAAATTTAATAATATATAATTAGTATGAAGTGATACCCGAAAGTTTTTATAACTAAATGTGGGGACCAGAGTTAGGAAGTCACACGACTGCACGTGTTCAGCACGGCCCACCAGTCCCTTGCGTATCAAGTCAATTGAAAATCCATGTCACACAGGACTCCAGCATGTATATCCCTTAAGACGGCTTAAACTGATAAGATAAAGGTCCATAGTTAATAAAGCTTAGGACTCGCTTAATCTCCTCTATAAATGTAAACCCGCCCCTCGTGGGGCCGTGCATGTGAAATTGTAATGTCGAGCAGTACTACAACTCTGCCGACATGTTCTTTGAGTCAATAAAAGAGAAACCCCAAATCTCGTGGACGTAGGTACGTTGCTGAACCACGTACATTCCTGTATTGTGTGCTTTTTGATCCTCCCCCTTGAGTATTTTTCCTTATTTAACTTGTGTGCATTGAATACAAACATTGTAGGAAATTACTACCTACAGTAAATTTCTTCATAAACTATAGAATCAAGTTTGAAGTAAGTTTTGGAATGTCATGTCTAGAGCTCAAGTGTTCTTGATCATTCAAAGAACTTAAGTCAACAAGTTGTTCTCATGTCTTTCTATATGGTACTTTCTCATTTTCCTACCACCACCTCAGGCATAGTGAGTTTAGACTCGCGCACCCACGACCAACCCATATAATTTACTGAATGAATTGACTTGGTCATATTATATATTACTTTATTGCTCTTTTGAGCTCCTGTGAATTTTGCAGGCGGTTTCGATCTACAGTTTATGTTTTGAGTCTAACCATTATGGTTTGGATTGAAATGTGAACGAGGAAAGAAATGGGATTGGAGGATTAGAAATTCTTTTAAGAGGATAATGTTCATTATGTTCTAGTGGAATGCAATATTGTGATTTTTTAATCATATATTAGGATTAAAGTCGAAGTATCATTGGCCGCCCAGGCTTAAGGCTTGGGAGAAACGCCTCGCCTTACGCTTTCCACGCCTTATTCTTGGTAAAACCCTTAAGACGCGCTTTTTTCTAAAAACAACAATGCTTTAGTGAAACGACGTCGCCTTTTAAATAATTTGTTTACAAATCGGACCATTATCTCATCCAAAATAATCAAATAGTATTTTAATTTGCATATATTCAGACATATTTTTATGATATGTGCAATTTTTATATTTTAATATCCTTGTTATGGTTTAAAAATATTAAAATATATTAAGAAGGCCTAAACGCCTTTTCACGCCTAGGCCCACCTAGGCTTCTAAGGCTTAAGGCTTGGCCTCCACGCCTCAATCACGCCCCGCGTTTTTTAGAACCTTGAGAAATATATATATATATATATATATATATATATATATATATATATATATATATATATATATATATATATATATATATATATATATATAATATCAAAAGTATGATATCTTGTGAGTATGCTACTTCGGCTATGTTGACCTCATCTCTTTTTGTATAATTCTATAGCCTCACTCACTGAGTCACTGTAATGTATTACATTCACGCGTACCTTAAACTCTTTATTAAAGCATCTAGTAGACCATCTCATGTAACAGGTCGAAGGATAAGGTTTTGTTATAAAAGGTAGGCTTATTTGTATTTTGGAATTCATTTGATGTGTGAAAGATGAGGTTGGATAAAAATTCATATTATGAGGTTGACATCCAACAGTGTTAAATAATTTTTATAACGCTTTTTGAGGAACAGCTATGACTTTTATAAATATTTTAATAGTTTAGATCCCAAACCGATAATATGAAAAACGTTGGACTCTACCTCTATAATACACACAATAAATGGACCTCAAAGTGCAAATAAACCTAAAAGTGGAACACCAAAATTAATACAATTTGTGCATATTACCGACCCAAATAATTTGGAAAAAGGCTTTGTTGTGTTGACTTGAGTATATGCATATATATTACGTTTTTTAGTTTTAACTTTATAATAACAGAAACGGCTTCTAATACGATCATGGTTCAAAGTCAAGGTCGATACCGCGACGATACGGCCGAGTTGACTAGGTATCGGTACCCACCGATCCGATTCCGAGTTACGAGTTGAGTTTTCGATTATTGGTGTGAATCGAACCTATATCGGATATTTCTCAGTAGTATCGGCTCATATCGGTGATATCATGGTAGAATTGACTTATATCGGCAAGCAATATCACGGTAGTATCAACCCATCTCGGTGATATATTGACCGAGATGGTATAAGTTACTAAGCATCCATCTCTCTATCTCAACTTCTAACTCATTCAATTAAGCCTTGATTTTGCATCCATGTCACGATCGGAGCAATCGCTTTCAATTCGATACTGGGTATATGATGTTTCGTGGTCGCAAGTCGGATTTGTTTGGTTAAATCTCTCATTTCTTTTCTTGTAGTGTTACTAAAGGGTTATGTCCCATTTAACTTTATTTTTGTATTTATTTAGTTTGTATTAAAATGTATCATTATTCATCTATCCTTAAAGTGTATGATTATTTACATTATATATACAAGGTACTATTATAACATTCACGAAGAATATATTACTAAATATATATTGATTTAAACAATGTTATGCATACTAAATGATGATTCAGTATAAACAAATAGACAACTTTATGCATAATAATTGATGATTTTGTACTTGTCTAATTGAGTCATATTATTATTCTTATTTTTCACAACTTTTCCGTATTTTTTTCAAATTTTTTTGAGCTCTCTAAATAGTGTATAGTTGCATATCCCCCGAGCCCGAGACCGATACCAAGTCAAAAATTGAGCGTCTGAGTCATAGACTGATACCGCGACTTTGAACCATGATTACGATATAGCAAGAATTTTGTAAAACTTTACGGGTATATCAAAAAAATTCAAAAAGTAGGGAAGGAGGGCGGCCGACTCCCTCAACCTCAAGTGGCTCCACCCATGTCTAGAGACATTTAAGTGATCTATCACTAAAAGTGGCTTTACTAATAAGCAACTCGGCACAACTATTTGACATAAGTCGCACAATCCTAACTCTCAAGTGCACAACACTCCTGCTCTTGGACAACATATTTGCGAGCTGCATTTCTTTTAGTTCAACCCATAATTTTTTTTCTTGCTAGAAAACGATAACAAATATTGTGAATTAAAAGTTGAAACGACCTTCTCATATCGCATTTTATTAAGAGATTTCCCTGGGTTATAAGCTCTCTATTGCATTTTTATCACACACACTGCGGTACACAACACTAGCCTCATCACACTGTATTGGGATAATAAACGTCAGTCCTTAATTCCACCATGGGTATCATGGTGGTATATGGTTTGTGTAAAGACGCCACCATCTAACAAAGATATTGATATTTTGAATTGCATAGCATTACCATTTCTAGGATGTCCTACAATGCTAGGTAATCAGGGACGGACAAAATCCATACAAATCAAAACACAAAAAATGGCTGTGTAATGGGTTTCAAATAGACAAGAGAATGAGGACATTATAATTTATAACCCGAGCATTCTAGTTCAATTTATTTTTCCCTTTTTCAAATTTCCCTTTAATAAAATTTCCACTATCAAAATCAGTAATATAAAATTCTTCTCCCGTGGTTATTTATAAACATAGTTCTAGCCGTCTACATAAAAATATTTTCGTGATTTTGGCTTTTGGTAGGCCACAAGTCATGCACATAAAGCAATAAACACATAAATAACAAATTTGTCCCAAAAGTGCCCCCAAAAAATAAAAACTGTAGATGTTGCTTGTTTTGTTTTGAGGAAAATAGTGGAAGAAAGATCAAAGCGCTGTCACATCATCATTATTTGCTTTTGGGATGCACTTTTGGGATTTACTTTTGGAGAGGGCGCAAATATGCACTGTTGGCATACCATGTCCATCAGGTCCTCTCCTTCTTTTCTGCCTTGGATCTGAACGTGCTATGCTTAATTTCTTCCCGAGCAACAGTTGCCTGTTCTTTGCCACAGCTACCACAAGATGTGCATCATCAAAGAAATCCACATATGCTAATCCCTTCATGAGTTAACAGAAGAGTATTAAAAATCATTCAAAGCCAGTAAATACACCATCTAAAAACTAACAAGGAAGAAACATGCAGGATATTCAACCTTAACCAATTTCAGAGCATGGTAACCTACCTTTTACCTTATCATTCCATTAAAGAATATTTGGTGTGGGGCAATTTTTAAAGTTCATCACCACTGCTCTTTCTGGATTGATAAATCATTATGAATATTGAACGCCACTAATAAAAATTGCAAAGTAAAGGGCTCAAATTTCAAGTCGACCATGCCAACTAACTCTCATTTACCTTGAACATGAAAGAAACTTTCAATATGACATGACGTACTATGTTTTACATCTGGGAAAAGCCAATGCATTATCTTTATAATTATGACAAAAATAGTACACACATGTAGTCATAAAGTCACATACACGCAGAGAGAGAGAGAGAGAGAGAGAGAGAGAGAGAGAGGGAGAATTAGTTTCAGCTTACATTTAAGAAAAATACGTAGTAAATGATGGGTGTGAGACCCAATCTTTCATAATTCTAACACACAAATGTATTAGTGTGAACCATTAGAGTAGATTAAGTTAAAGTTGGGACATTCCAATACTTCAAAAGAAAAAATGCATTTGATGATAGAAAAATTAACAAAAATGAAGGGGGAGAACAAGAACTAAAGGAATTGTGAAATGCCGAAAGACATCTTCTCAGCAACACCTTTAACATAAACTAAAGCTGTAATTGCCGAACTAAATTCGAAAATAGGCAGGTTAACAAGGAGCTTAGAGATCTTGTATCCAAACTATCCCAACAATAAAGTGATGATAGAAAACCGACGCAAGAACACTGTCAGAAGTTCTAATTAAACTCAAACTTTTGGCATCTTTTTTCCAATAATTCATCAATTGTAAATAAATGACTTTCCCATCTAAAAATTAAATAAAATCCTATTTGCCACATGTCCAAAACTCAAACTACACATCAGAATCTGCAGGACTTTAGTTTCACAAACCGATCAGATAATAACATAGTTTTAGTATCGTACGACTCACGATACGTATTGTACTGTACGATACAATTCAGACCAAAAATGATATGTATCGGTCCTATGAATTGTTTTTAACACTGTATTGCATGTATTGTGGGTGTATCACGATGCGATTCATGAATCGCGATTCATTTATGATTCTGAGAAGCTGTCCTGGGTCGGGTATTTTACGGACCCGAGTGCAAAAGAAACTCGAAACCCTTTTTTTACTTTTTCTTGGACAACACGCATATTATACCTTTCTAAAAACATTTGGGACCTAAACTCACAAACCCCTAAGTTCTTTCTGGCTTTTTCCTCTGTTTTCTTGTGCGCCCCACCATATTTTCCTCTGTTCCATGATTCGAAACAGCTTCATCTTGGCTTCTTGTGTCTTTCTCTGCAAAGAGAAGCTTCGAAAGGTGAAAAGAAAAGGAAAGCGACGAGTTACGGTTGAAAGAAAAGAGAAAAACAAAGTGGGGTGCCCTGTTTGGTGATCTGTTATGTAACTTTAGCTTATTTATATTCCCTTCTCACTTTCTCAGCCTATTTAATAAGTTGTATGATAATAATTGACTCTTTCATCTTATTTATTAAGTTGTGTTGACAGGTGAAAAAGTGAAACCCAACACATTTGGTTTATTACACCAATAGACCTTACTTATTTAAAAATGACAAAAAAAAAAGAGGAATGTTGTGGCTCACCTCACATTGGATTATTATTAAAAGGCAGATAATAATAGATTGCATTTAAGATGCAATTTTTGTTATGACGCAAAAAGGGGTGATATTTTTAGAATGAAGCACCATCTTGCTGGCACAAAATCAAATTGAAAAGTCCATTATGTTTACTGTATTTTTTTCTTACATTTCTTGTCTCTTTCAGGTTGCGTCATTACCACAAAAGGTAAATTTCTCACCATCAGACAATGTAATCAAATCATAGAATCAGCCTAAAACAATATTATGTCGTATAATTGATTGGTGTTCTCTATATTTTATGATGTGATTTGGGGTCATTATCGTCTTTTATCCATTTTTAGTATTTCTTCTATTTTTAGCATTCATTGTATTTTCCCTTTAGAGAAAGGAAGGTTAATTGGCATTAAGAGCATAAATGTAATTAGATTCTTAGCTTAGAGGCCAAGCAACCTCCTTCCTATAAATACCCCTTATGTAGACTCTTTTGAGTCATTCCTTGATTTGAGTTATTGTGATTTGAGAGAGTTTAGAGAGAGATTATCTTTTCTTGCTCCTATTTGACGTCATTTACGTCAATTGGTATCAGAGGCTAGTCGCTCCACCCGTTGTTGTTGTTGTTGTTGTTGTTGTAAAACAAAAACTCATAAGCAATGTCACGTGGGTCCAAGAAAAGATAAACACCTCTGAGCCAAACCCTTTCGAGCAACTCTTGAAAGCCATCAACCGATTGACGGACCGAATAGAAGCGATGGACGCCCGAGGTTCTTCGCCGGCAACCACCATGGACCGCCCCCACACCGCCCTGATAACATCTCAAAACCCTAACCCTAATTCCCCAATATCAACACATTCTACACCACTCCCACAAAGAAACCCTAATCTTGAAAACCCTAACCCTAAAAACATCCAAGAAAGCACCACTACTGAAGAGGTTGTCCCACCACCACAACCAGCTAGCCCACCTATCCAAAAAAACACCTAATCCAGTCAACCCGCCCCGAAACAGTCCCAAAAACCAAAAAATAAAAGTCATCGGCCAACCCCAACAGGCCCTACACCCGCCGACTTCCTCCCTAAGCCCGACCGACCTCCACAACTACTCCAATCAGAACCAAAACCCCCTGACAGCAGTCGGAAGCCACCAGCAACCATCCGGCTGCTTCCTCCGGAGTCGGACCACCACCGACAATGCCCCAAGCGGCCGCCTGCCACGGCCGACAGCCATCGGCCTATCTGCTGGATTAGAACAAGGGTTTCAGCCCTCCTACAACCTTACTGAGGGGTGTTTAACAGATCCTACCACCACAGCGGCATTCTTGGCTGGTCCTATCCCTTTATCTGTTCAACCGGCACCACCCATCATCGGGACATACTCCCCCACCATAGCCAAAATGATCCGTAACATTCGGCACACAAAAAAATCAAATCCGCCCCAAATACAACCAAATGTGCCAAACCCTATGCCTTTTATCCCCAATCTTGCACCCCAAACCCTAAAATTTTTATATTTCCACATTCCCAATAATTTCAACCACCAAAATTCACCACCACCCCTTATACCTCCACCTCCACCACCAAACACATCAATCCACCACCACTTGCCCTCTCCACATCTTCTCCCACCCCGAATTCTTGTTCCCTCCCACTCTCCACCACCACATCCATCCAATTACCCCATTCAATCCCCACATCATTACCCCTTGCCCCCTATCTCCATTTACCCTCACCACCACCCACAAAAACATCTTGAAAACCCCCACATACCATCCATACCCCCCGCTCCATCTGTTCCCACATACCCTCACCCGCCCCATTCTACTTTTCCCACGCTTCCACCCCAACCCCCCTATTTTACATACCACTCCCCCACCTCAGCCACCCCCGTGAGATACCCGTTCCTTTCGCTTCGCGCCCGTTGATTTCCAAGACCGGGTACGGGAGTGGATGACCTTACCTCCCCATCATGATCATCCTTCACCCCGTCTCCACTCTGCTCCTGAGTTTGAGCCACCCTCTCCTACTGAGTGGCGCACGGATGTTTCCCCCTTTGATTCATTAAACCCCAAGGTGACCCCTATGTCCCCCTCTCTAAGCGCCATTGCTTTATTTGCCACCAGAAAGGGCACCAAATGAATCAATGTCCCTACCGCCAGCCATTGATTCCAGCACCACCTCCTTTCCCACCCCGCGAGACTCTACCACCTCACCCTACTCCTACCGACACGGCTCCCCCACCAACTCCTGACCCTCCTCATCCACCGCCTCGGAGGCACCCACGGCGGGCATTACTTACCGAGCCTCCGCCAGGCGATGATGATCTCGATGAGGATACCCTAGCCCTTCAGAGTGTTGGCCCTTCAGTTACTCTCACGAAGTATGCAGGGTGATATCAGAGTGGATGTTGCGATGTTTAACGGCCACCTTCAGCCAGATGCCGTTGTTGATTGGCCTGCCACCATGGAGTTGATTTTTTTAGTATAAATGGCTGAAGGGTCCTAGATGTGTTCTTCTAGCAGCAACCAAGTTTCAGGGCTATGCCAGTGTTTGGTGGAATGATTTGAAGCAACGACGTGTCCTTGAGGGTCTACCCCCTATCCAGTTCTGGACCGAGCTCCGAGCACAGTTGATGTCAGCCTTTGTCCCCGCCACCTATGAGCGTGACCTATTCTTACGAGTCCAGTCTCTTCGACAGGACACCACAGTTTTGGACTACACTGAGCGCTTCCAGCTTCTATGTACTCGTACCCGCCTCGACGAGAGTGAGGAGCAACGGATTAGTCGTTATATTCACAGGCTGCAGAGTTATATTCAGCGGGATCTCGCTTTACTTGACGTCACCTCCTTTGCCAAGGCGGTTGAGTACGCCACTAAAGTCGAGTCCTTCCATCAGACTGCCCCTCCACCGCATAACCGCTCCATGACAGCTCCTCCAGCACCAGTGACTTCTGCTTCTCCCGTGACTCCATCTACTGCAGCTACTCCTACCACCACGGTTCCTCCGCCGGCCCCCACTCATCCAGTCACCTTCAAATGCTACAACTGTGGGGTGATGGGTCATCTAACCTCAGATTGTTCCCTCCCTCGCCATCGTGCTCTTTTAGCTTCAGGGGACCCCAGCCCACTCTCATTGGGGAAGAGTGATGTGATTTGGGGTCATCGTCTTTTATCCAGTCATTTTTAGTATTTCTTCTATTTTAAGCATTCATTGTATTTTCCCTTTTTGTTTAATATTTAGAGGAAGGAAGGTTAATTGGCATTAAGGGCATAAATGTAATTAGATTCTTAGCTTAGAAACCAAGCAACCTCCTTCCTATAAATGCCCCTTATGTAGACTCTTTTGAGTCATTCCTTGATTTTGAGATATTGTGATTTGAGAGAGTTTAGAGAGAGATTATCTTTTCTTGCTCAAATTTGACGTCATTTACGTCATTTTATTTAATTTTTACAATTTTTTTTATTTTTTGTACCATGTCTTGCAATACGATTCACGATAAATAGGGTTTTCGATACGCGATACGTATCCCGATTCAACAACTATGGATAATAATAATAATAATAATAATAATAATAATAATAATAATAATAATAATAATAATAATAATAATAATAATAATAATAACAAAGATAAAAATAAAATAAATATATACACATACTGACTAATTTATATATTCATAAATGTATATATATGGGATTAGGCTATTCACACTCCACCAAAGTACTTTTTATTGACACTTTTTAGACGTTTTTAGAGTAGAGAATATATCAATGGAATGGGAATAAAGAAAACCTTATATATGACGAAACATATCAAACATTTCTTATACGCACAACACAAACAAAAACTTGCATTGTTAGGTATAGGACACCAGTTTCTCCTAGTGTGACTTGTCACGGCTAAAGAGTTTTCAATCCACTAAAGAGTTTTCAATTGGCCCATCTGAATATCTTATACCAAATATATAACAAACAGATAAATAGAAAGAAAAAATTGAACAAAAATGCTATTTTTCTCTAAAGATGAGAGATAGCAAGAACGGACTAATCCCTTTAATTCACAAATAACTAAGTCAAAACTCCCAAGGTAATGCCCTGCTATAAAGGGGGTGAAGACGAGCGGCACCACCCACTGTGGGGGATACATACCAAGAATTAATCACACTTCACAGCCAGTAGGATTCTTATGCAAGGGTTTGTCTCTATGCCCTATTTTCCTCTCCTATTATTAACATTTGGGTGGTGCAATCTTAAACACCCAATAAGAAAAAGTTCTAGACCCATCATAGTTGCTTTAATTCAAATATGATGTAAACCACTACAGCAAACGTCTTGGACAATACTCACAATCCCATAATTCATATTCATAACAATAATTGAGTAATAAAGAGATACAAAGGATATATTCATAGGAGGCCCAAGGATTTGATCCCGAGATACCTAATAGGCTAAATAACTACATTATCCCTCAGGGCCGGTCCTAAGATTGAGAGTGCCTTGTGCGAAAATCAATTTAGGACCCTTCTAAAAAAATATTGTACAAAGATATTAAATACTTAAAATGGGCCTCTAAAAAATTAAACTTATTTTTTACGGGTCCATTTTAGTTGGGTGCAATTTTTTGGGTAGTTAAAAAAATGAACCCCTAAAAAATTAAACTTATTTTAAAAAATAGACATTTTTAATATACATAAAATATTTTTTGATCCCTATAATATACATATATAGGTGCATATTTTAAAACGGGCCCTGTGCCATTGTCCATTTGGCACTTGGCCAGGGCCGGCCATGTCCCAAATTAATTATAAGAATATTCCCAGGGTATATTCCATGTTCTACTAATACTAAAACACATAAATTTGAAGTACAAATGCAATCACCATACACATCACTCTCTCTACTTGAAGAGAGCTCTCGAGCCTTGGGAGAAAATAAAAAGGAACAAGTATTTACAAGATCATGGGCTCTTCAAGTGTGTCGCCCAGATTAATCCTCTGAAAGTTCTGGTCCCAAAAATTAGACGTTGCACCATTTGAAAACTTGAAAAAAAAACGAACTCTTTCAAGCCGAATAAAATCAACCAAATATAGGTGTCGTATCCACTAAGCCTTCCATGAAATTAAGACCCAAATGAGAAAAGAAATTCACTGTATCGGACCTGGCCAATCCTCTTTATTCCACGATCTGCCAAAATCCTACAACCAAACACATCCATTTCTATATTGCTCCAGATGTGAGATGGACTAGGGAACAACAATGGAGCCACACCGAATCTTCCTGTTTAGGGTTCACAAATGTGATTCCCAAGTCAGCAAACCCTTGCCTTCTGATACGACCTCTAGCCGACTCTACAATTGGAGGCGTCAATGGCATCACCCATCTTCATCAGTTCTCCAGAGGAATAGACGATTCATTCAGTCACAATTACGGTCTGCCAAAACCCTACAACCAAACACACGCATTTTTATGTTGCTCCAGATATGAGATGGACTAGGGAACACCAATGGCGACACACCGGATCTTCTCCTATAGGATTCCAAATGTATGTCCCCCATGTCAGTAAACCCACGCCTTCACATACGACATCTGGCCAACTTCACAATTGGGTTGCCTATGATATCATCCACCTCTGCAGACTCTGCAGGGAGGTTGACAACTCCTAAGATCATCAGCCACCATACCTTCAACAAAGTCCGCTGCAAATGCTCCAGGGATGGCCTCATCACCTACCAAAACTCACTGGCAACCCATTTACGAATTGTCAAGGGTTGGGGTGGTTGGTGAAAAGGGAACGTGGGTATCAGCAGGGGGTATAGAGCTTGCTAATGGCCTCACAACTGAGGGGAGGGGTTTGCATGGCAGGGATCAACGAAAGCCAACATTTCTAAGTGATGGTCAATGAGCGATCACGGGGTCGAGAAATGATGACGGGAACATCAAGGAAATAAGCGTGGTAGTCCAACCAAAGGCAGTAGTACTCAATCTGCAATCCCTTGATGCATTCTTCCACCCTTTAGCCACAGATTTCAGTTTGAACGATTGAGACTCTTCCATGATAACACGCAATGAATTTGTTGCACCAATATAAATGTTATTCCCCCCACCGTTGAAGTTCCACTTTAACGCTATCAAGGGCTTTACAAAACCAAACTTTCAATTGATCGTGAGTGCCATCCATTACCCACAATAGAATAGATATACACAAAAGGACACACTACCACCACCAAAGAGCAACCTCACTTTAAAACATTGGAAGTCTTAAACAACACTCAGAACCTCTCAATTCATATATTCATTATCAGTAATTGAGTAGCAAAGACCTACAAAAGATATAGAACGCCCAAGGAATTGGGATCCAAGTTACCCTAAAAATAGGCTGAAGTCATGATTGCCCCTAATTGATTATGGGAATATTTCTAGGGTACATTTCGCATTCTACTATATTAATACACTAAAATTAAATAACAAATAAAAAAATTAAAAAAAGCAGATGTAAATCTTCAAATGTGGAATCATTATTATTACACTACACAACAACTATAAAAACAACAAATAAATTAGACCAGTGAAATGGGTTCTTTCTCTCTCTATTCTCAATTCTCAATTCTCAATATTCAAGGCTAAGTACAAATGAGGGCCAAAAGGCCTATTTGTAGGAAGAGTTGGCTTGCTAGCCAAGCTATCACTCAAAAAGGCCAAAAAGGACAACTAATACCTAAAAATGACTCATTAGTCCCAAACATACTTGGAAACTAATTAAACACTAAAAATAAAGGAAAATTACAATAAACCCTAAACTAAAAATGGAAAATAAAAGATAGTCGTCTCCCGTAAGCACAAGCACGCGCCACGTGTCGCTAGAAATCCCATATACATCATTCTCCCCATCTTCGAAAAAGCTCTTCCTCGAGCTTGGAAGGTGACTCATCAATGCCACATGAACACGTGTCGGTACAAGTGTTAGTTTCCAAAGCAAAGCAACCCCCAGATCAAATACAACACGCAAAGGGGCCGGCCGAACTTCTGTTAGATCCATATGGATCTTCAACAAGTGAGTCTAATATACCCGAATCGCACGTCGTCTCCCTGCAGAATCCGAGCAACCAAAAACTGACGACCACTTCGCCTTCTCAACACCATAAGCAGATGGTTGCAACTTGGCTTGGTGGACCCTTGAATCCGGCCGGACGGTATAAGAGGAATGAATACGAAGACAGCCCCAGTGGCAAATAGTCGGAAAATGTATCCCTGGCGGGTACATTTCTCATGGAAATCATATGTTGCGTCAAATATTGACTGGAATAGAGGTCAATAGGGAGGGTGAGAACTGCTCAAAGTAGGGCATGCCCGTTTGGGTCGGATTTATTTGTGGTTGGGCATTAAATGAGTGGAAAGGAAAAAATTAGGGTTAGGAGAGGGTGGGGCTGGTTTCTTGGGTTTTCTTCAAGGTGGTGGGGGTTGGGTTGTTGTTTGTGGTCAAGAAGGGAGAGGGGGGGGGGGGCTGTTTTGGGGGTTTGAGATTATGTCGGGAAAGGGTTGGCGTCTGGCCGGAGTGGAGAGGGGGTTGCTGGGGTGGTTTCCGGGTCAAACAGGGTTTGTTGGGGTTCGGTTTGAGGGGTAGGATGTAGACCGGCCACCCGAAGTGGGTTCCAACCATAGTTGTCAAATCGCGAATCGTATCGTGAATCGTTTACCCCTCGAATCGCGAATCGTGAATCGAATCGGTCGAATCGGAACCAAATGATAAAAACGTAGTAAAACATAAGTAAATGGGATTTAACACTATAGAATTGGTAATTAAGCGTAATATGACAAAAAACTAATCGTAGCACATGATAATATACCAAAATATATCACAAATATTAACCGTAGCACATGTTCTCATTCATTTTAAGACTAACAATGTAAAAAAACAAAAATATATCATAAAACAACCTACATATTAATTTAAAACATCCTACATATTAATTTAAAACAATAAATTATATACAAAGGTTAATTTAAAACAGTAAAACTGTAAAACAAATACTTCCAAAATTTTTAAATAGGCCTACCTACTAAGATTAACAATATTAATTTAAAACAGCCTACAAAATTACAACAATATTAATTTAACATAGTAAATCATATTAATTTAAAACAATAAAACATATGCTAAGATTAACTATAAAACAATATTAATTTAAAACAACGTTCATATTAATTTAAAGCAACAAAACAAATATACCTTCAAAGATTTTATAACAAATACAAAAGTTTTATAAAAAAAAAAGCAAAAGATAGAAGACACTCAACCAAGAGAATAGACAAGAAAAACCAGCTGAAAATAACCGAGCCAAGAGAACATATTTTTCTCAAAAACTCAGTATCTTAACAGTATCCTTTGTTGTTTGCTTCTTTTTTTATTTGTTTTATTAACACACACGTATGGTTATAAGGTAAAAAAAATTGCAAAAAAAAAAAAGTTGAATCGGAATCGAATCGGGAATCGGACCCGAATCGGAAGATTCGAATCGTGAATCGCCGATTCAGTCCGATTCTTTAGACATTTGCGATTCTCAACCCGATTCGAATCGTTTTATGTGAGAATCGAATCGAATCGTAAGATTCGAATCGCGAATCGTAAGATTTTGACAACTATGGTTCCAACCCTTTCCAGGGTATCTCTGACAGCAAGTAAGGCCGGTTTGGGCTGAACAGGTGTGGGGGGGCCTGTTTTGGGGCTTGGGAAGGGTCTCGGCTAGATTCCAAAGGTCAAGGCAGTCGGTTGCTTCAGCCCTACTATTTTTGGGGGTTTCAATGGCACCTGAGTGAAATCGGGGCAAGGGAAGAGGGTTTGCGGCCTAGGGTCGGCAGGGTGAGGCTGGGGTTTTGAGCAGCGGGTGGTTGGGAAGATTCCGGCAGCTTCTGGAGGCTTTAAGGGGTGTTTTTTTTGCGCCAGAAATGGGGTCATGGGAGCTGGGGTGAGATGACGGCAGGGTTGGGGTTTGTTTGATAGGAGTGGGTTAGGATTTCTTTAGGTGTTGTTGGGTTCTTGATTTTAGTGTTAGGGTTTGAATTTTATTTTGGTGGGTTTCTTGGTTAGGTTTTGGGTAAAAAAAATTGAAGACGGAAATTCATATAGACAAGGTGGTTGTGTGGTGGTAGGACTTGTAGATGGAGGATGGTGGCGATGGAGATGGAAGGTGGAAGAGTTAAAAGAGTTGGTATCTCCTCTTTTAGTGGTGATGGAATTTAGGGTTTTCATTCACCCGATTCTCTTTTTGTCATTTATTAATCTTTCGATTGAATGGTTGTCGGAGTTAGAATCTCCACTCGTCACCCGCTTCACGCACCCCGACGAACACCAAAAACAAACTGAGCTATGATACCAATTTGATGTAAATCATAAAATGCAGAAGTGTTATTATTACACTAAACAACAACAACAACAAATATATTAGACTAGTGAAATGGGTCCTTTCTCTCTCTATTCTCAATTCTCAATATTCAAGGTTAAGTACAAATGAGGGCCAAAAGGCTTGTTTATTGGAAGAATTTGCTTGCTAACCAAGCTATTACCCAAAAAGACCAAAAAGGATAACTAATACCTAAAAATGACTCATTAGTCCCAAAAAAACTTGGAAACTAATTAAACACTAAAAATAAAGGAAAATTACAATAAACCCTAAACTAAAAAGGGAAAATAAAAGATAGTCGTCTCCTATAGGCACAACCACGCACCACGTGTCGCTAGAAATCCCATATACATCAAAAGCTCTCTTCTTAGACCACACGCACACTCCCAATCATCATACACATCAAAATATATCTACAGTGAAAAGTTAAAGTGAAAAGTTAATATATTTTAGGATAAAACTTGTTCTAAAGTTTAGTTGGAGTAAGTTTATCAATAGCCATCGCTACACTGCATTATGAACCATGCAATTGGCACAAAAGCCTCCCCCACGATGCAAAATATATATCCTCTAAGTTCTCCCACAAATGGATTGGTCAAGGGCTACAGAATATGGGATGGACTATGGGATGGATTGTTAAATATTGGAGCATCCAACCCAAAACCAATCCGCAATGGGTAGAGGGTCGTATATATTGTGATGCAAGGCTTTTATTTTTCCATGTGGGACTTTACATCTCATCACGCCCACTCGCGTGTGGCGTCTCTAAATCCTAACAAACACATGAACATATTTATATTGGGTGGCGTGGAGCAATCGCGTCATTGGGCAATAAATAGCCTACTCTAATAACATGTTAAATATGGGAGCATCCAACCCAAAACCAATTGGCAATGGATGGAGGAGCCAGGAACTTATATTGTGGTGCAAGGTATTAATTTTCCCACGTGGGACTTTATATTTCAAGTTGACATGGGCTCTTACCTCACATCCTGGGGGTCAAGAGTTAGAATCCTCTTGGGGCCACCCCCCCAATTGTGTGTCCTAGTAAACATGAACTTGAGGGTCTAAACACAACCAATGATTGATCAGATGAGGCCTCAATATCTCAACATACCAAAAAAAAATATGGAACTAAACTACCAACAAGAAACACCTGACTAAATTGCACATTTAAAAGTAGAATCAGTGTTGAAACATAAAATAGGGATAAAGAAGGAACAAGAAAAGTGGGAGAGAAAACAGACCCTTGATTTTTTTGTGTACTTGTCCGTCAATATTCGAATAGCAGCAACACCACCAACATCACTGAAGAAACTACGAAGGTCTTCACAGGTTGCCTGTACAAGTCTTCATTAGCACAATAAGCCCAATAACTGAAACTGATTCTGAATGTTAAGACTATGTTGGCATGAGTGCACAAGGCCTTCTCAAAATGAGGAGGTGACAGCGGATTACTTGCCTGGAGGCTGAGATTTGATATAAAGGCAGTGCACTGGTCATTGTATTGTTTGGGCTTTTCAGGTCTCAAATCTTTGGTTTTCTTATCATCTGCGCTGTCAGCTTTGTGGGGTTGTACTTCGGTATCTTTCTTATCCGCTTCAACTGAATTCTTGAGTTGAGCTTTATCCTTTCCATTTACCTTCTTTAGGTTTTTAGCTGAATCTTTCTGCCGCTTTGCCGAAGACTGTTCATCAGTTATGTCTGAAACCGTTTTTCTCTTTTCACGTGTATTTTTCTTAATAGAAGTCTCCTTTTGGTCCGTTGATGAAGTAATATATTTGCTCTCTTGCTGTAATCTGAATAACTGTAGCTCTTCCAGACGAGGTGTAACCTGCGACCAAAAATGAACAAGATTAAATTTACAGCTGCCTTGTTTTCAGAAATTGGTAGACTAGATATCATGGTGGATTACTCGTATACAGTCATTGATCTGCAAACCACAACATAATTTGTTGACACATAGTAAGCCACAAAACTACATGTCCTCTATTTCTTGGTCGGCGAAAGAGGTTTCAGTTTGCATTTACTAATAAACAGGCTTAATATTAGGGGACTCTTAGTCCCAGTCCCCAACGTTCATATATGCTAGTGAAAACCCTTTTTTTGTTAAATTTAGTGTCGGTCCCACTGGCACTTATATCTACGACCCACGAAGTATTTTAGTGTTCATGCTGTTATTTTACACTTTCGCACTGATAATTATGCTGCAGGGACTGCATGATAAGGTATTTACAAAAGCAAGGACGACTCACAAAAGATTTAGAATATGGGTTTTTTACTAAGTTGACCAAGTTTAAGGGACCTAAGACTAAATTTCTATTAATTTTAAGCTATAAAGTAGGATAATCAGAAACTGATATAGCATTAAATTTCATCTGCCAAAGTATGACATCAGCATGATGCCATGATATATTCAATAATATAAAAGACAGAATGCTATACCAACAGGGAAAAAAAATCTTTCTATGCATTCGCAAATCCAAAGATTACCCTACAGCATCTATCGTGTTAGAGGACACAAGTTCAAAGAGTAGTCATGCTCAAAGTAATTATTAACTATTAATGGGTCATTTCATGCAGTCTACATAGGTCAAAAAAAGGTCAACCCAAATCATGAGAAACTATCCACTAAACAAAGCTTCATAAATATTCCTAAAACAGACTTTAAACTTTTTATTCAAGTACGATAAGTAACGTACTACACCAGATTAATAAAACTAGAACTGCAAGTATTAAAAGAAGACCACGAAAAAAAATAACAGAAAAAGCCGATCCATGCACTAAGAAATCAAGATAATGAGCTTCAGTTTTAGAAAAGATATAGCCATACTTTGAGCTGCTTGGAGGGAAACGGTGTAACATGAGATCGGTACAAAGCTGTGTCATAAGAAGCGGGTAAAGAAATTTTAAGATAAACCAACAAAAGAAACAAGAAAAATCCCGCTTTCAATTGTATCAAGTGCAAGACCAAAAGCCAACCTGACCCTTTCGGCATGAAGTTTAATCCTATTTAAACAAACACAATTAATTTACTGAATAGATCAGCATAGATCAGTTTGCCTCGTCCAAGTTCAGATGAGTTGCAGTAATCCAGTAGTTTTGCTAACACAGTGAATCTCAATAATGACGCAAGATTATCAAAACCAATGCCATTATATGAAATTGGTTCTTCAACAATAGAGATCAAATCTTCTTTAAGTAAAGAAAATGCATGGGTTCCAGAAATTTCTCTCTTCGAATGAATGTAATGCAGAGAAATACCATCAGTGAGAAAACTTGTGTCTGAGTACAAGAACGAGAGAATTTTAAGTCATGGTGATCATTTTATATTGTTGGTTTGTTATTCGGGAAAGGGAAAAAAACTCAAACACCATTTACTATCAGCCAACCATGAGAGAGAGAGAGAGAGAGAGAGAGAGAGAGAGAGAGAGAGATCCCGTGCAATTTAAAAACTTTTCCTTCTAGCCTTAACAGACTCTCCATCTATGATCCACAGTGCTTCACCACTTTTTTTATTAATAGCATATTGGCACGAGAACAAGGTCACGAACAAGAGGTATCCTATATGAACTGAAACAGGTGAGCATGTATATTGCACATGTAAAGTTTTAGGAAAGATAAAAATATACAAGAGAGGCGTTACTTAAAAGAAAAGGTCTCTGGGCCATAAAACTGAGAGGACCAAATTGAAATTAAGAAAAAAAAAACATTAAATATATTTGAATAAAAATTATGAAGCAGGGGGTGACGTAAAACACAGCGGAAGAACACGAATAACAAATCACTCCAATTCCCAGAAAACTCCAAATATCATTACTAGCAAAAAGTAAGTACAAGGAGAGCCCTGGGGCTTTATTTATAGGCTTCCTACGACTTGTTGGACAAGTATCCCGGTTAAACTAGGAAACTACACATTACCTAGATAAGCATGGAAATAACCAACTAATAGATGTCTACTAAAATACTAGACTAATAAAAATCAAACGTGTGCTAAAAAATAAAAAGGGAACCCCACGAGAGGGACCCACTAAGCCACAGCAATCTCGTCCCGAGCGCTAAAGCGGTATTCCATCAATCTCCGACAGCACATGGATGCGTGCTGTAAGAACCTCTGCATGCTCCAGTGCATGCTCCGGTGGCTGCTCTACCTCAAACTCTTCTTCACACTTTGAAACCAACGCCGGCTTTTTCTTCTAGGGGCCCAAACACTCCACATTCATAGCACTTAAAGTTGGCTCTTGAAATAGTAGTAACTGGTGTCTTGTGATGTAGTCTCCGCCACGAGTGTCTTGGTGGTTGCACCGCCTCTTGCCATAGTTTCCCTTACCTTGAAGTAGTTCTCCACATTTAAAGAATTATGTTGGTGCGGCCTAAGCTCTGTCTGATATTTAAGTTGGAGACTTTGAATGTAACCCCCAATTTGTTTCTCATTGCTCTCCCTCAGGCCCGAATGCATAGTAATTGATGTTGCTGATTTTGTGAGGGAGGGACGAATCGGAGCGACGTTGGGCTAAATCTCAGTGGATCGTGGCAGCAAGGCCACTCTGCCATTTACAATACCCCGCCGGGTGTTTAAGTCGTCTGCAAAGGATTCTACCTTCCGCTCAGTGGGAGCGGTACTTCAAGGCGGTCGGCCAAGGCTATAGACTCGTTGAATACATCAGTGTAGCATGCGTGCAGCCCATAACATCTAAGCGCATCACAGACCTGTTATTGCCTCAAACTTCCGTGGCCTGAATACTCTTTCACAGACATGTAACCCTGCTTGATACCTTGAACATGTGCAAACAGTCTCTCTCATAAGTCTCAGGGATGAAGGTAGCCACCATCTCTGCCTTAATGTGCTCCCAGGAAATAATCGGGCCCAAGTCACTCAAGGCCCTACCATGCACCAACTGATCCCACCACACTAATGCATAACCATCTAACAAAGCAACTACATACTTAACACACCTTTAGATCAAAGAAATTTTCAGCGAGCTTTAACCGATCCATAAACGATTCAGGATCCATTTTTTCATCAAACATGCTATCATCTACCCGAACATCGCCATGCATAACCTTACCAAACAATCTAATCAAGGAATTAAGGTTGTCCTCTGTCAATCCTCCACCCCGTAACACATCTTTGGGATCCTCATTGTGGGCTGTCTTGGCTCCTTGGGGTTGTTGCGGGGCTGCCCAATGTGGTTCTTTAGAAGGCTAATTTTTTGGCCCTATGTTACGTTGTCTTTCTCTTGCTGACTTGAATGAACAATTAATATTCATATGCCATTTATTTCCGCACCCATCACACACGTTCGTTGGATGGAATGTAAAGGGCTTTACCACCATACCTCACACCGCGGTGTAAACCGTCACAGTAAGTCTCCATCTGTTTGACCGATCTCTAATAAGCGGAGGGTGAGTGGAATGGCATTCTCTTCATCGATATCCTCCCCATCCATCTTCAACTTTAATGGCCTGAATTCCTTGAACCCATTGTGACACGTCCTTCTTGGACTCCTTATACCCCCATGACATCGATTGTGGGGACGAATGAATAGAACTAGCTTTTCTCCGGGGATTGTCAATCTTTTGGGGAGGCAAGCCTTCAATAAGGACCACCTCCTTCTTCGGGTGCAACGATTGTTTACCCAAGCCCTTCTTTACCATGGCTCGCCATCTTAGCATCGAACACATCAACGGACTCCTTTACGGCATCTCAAAAACCCACCTATCTTGTTTGAAATGGTTTTCGTGTCAAATTTGCCAGAGCTGCTTTGAAAACCTCATCAAAAATCCCTCCGGTGAACCCATGAGGTTTGGTTGCAACCTCTGCATGTTGGGGCACCCCTTGGCGTAGCAGCCAAGGGACTACGGCTGCGCCCCACCCTCCGTTGCCCTGCTACCTATGAAGCACGGACTCGACACGTAATGTGTTTCGACACAACACGCGACACGTGATTTTCAAAAACTAGGATACGACGCGCTAGGATATGTATAATATATAATATATATTAATGAAATAAAACAAATTATTTCCATAAAATACATTATTAGAGCATTCTTAACATGAAATTAAGAAAATGGTCCATAAACTAAGCTAGCACAACCCGTTCCACCAAAACAAATATTCACATTCCCTGAACTGCTTTGTTGTGACAAGTCACACGCTTAATTACCTTATACCTATATTATCGTAAGTCCTTCATCGGAGTCAATACAATACACAGACATCAGGATCTCTCCTCTTCAAAAGTCGGTATATCAATTCTCAGGTCGCTTTCTTGCAGCCTTTTTTGGTTGCGTCTGGATGGTGACGGCAGTTAGGCGAGGGCGCGGTGTCGTCTAGGGGTAAAAGGACCAACTCAGTGAAGGTTGGGCACAAGAGAGGTGAACATTTCTCCATTAAATAACTGGAAAGGGGAGTTCATAACAACAAAGAGAAGGGTGAGACTTCATAAGTTTTGAGACTTGAGAACCAAACAAAAAAGCACAAGCATGGAAAACATAAGCATCACAGATCCTGAGCTTAAGCATGTTCAAAGAGTATGTTCAAAGAGTATGTTCGGCCCAACCATAAGCATCACAGATCCTGAGCTTTGAACCTTGAACTTCCTGTTGATGAGTATATTGCTTGTTTTTTTATTACCGAAGAGGGACAGTACCCCCACCTATCTTATTAATGGTGAAATAGCCTCTCCAGTGGCCTTTACATACACTAATGAAAACTTGAATAAAAACATGGGAATTTATACTTATTCCCATTACAAAGCTAAAGGAAAATAAATATGGAGATTTATAAATATCTCCATTACAATTATTTTAGAACTCTAATAGAAGCTAAACCTAACTTATCAAGTTTAAGAAAACCTTTAATGAAAGTGGGAAGAGTGGCAAAATCTTGATAAATCACTGACAAAGTTGAGGAAGAGACTTGTTTGGCTAGACCATCTGCTACTGAATTAGCTTGTCTCCAAATATGTCTCAACTGATATTGTCTTTGAACAATGATGACTTGAATTTCTGAAATGATATTCATAATGATTCATGGGGGCTTACAATTACCTTGAACCATACTTACAATGGCTTTTGAGTCGATTCTATGATGACTTTATCCAATCCCCTAAAGTTGCATTGTTAAATTCCAAAAAGAAGAGCTTGTGCTTCAGCTTGTAGGCTATTTGAAGAAGGAAACTAAGAAGGCTTGAATGAAATCTCCCTTATAGCCCCTGATCACCCCTCTTATGCCACTTGATATAGTATTGTCTATGAATGCCCCATCCACATTAAGTTTGAAGAAACTATTCTCAGGTTTGGACCAGCAAACAGGAACAAAATGGTGTAGTTTTGTGCTAAATTTAATCTTGAACAGGTCAGCTAGGAAGAGGTGAGACTTGGAAGGATTATCTGAAAATGTGACATAACTTACACAGCTGATTGTTAGTTCTATTACATTAGAGATAATGTCTTTCTCAACCATTTGAATATCCTCAAAACCACATTTGTTTCTTGCTTTCCACATCTCCCAAAAGATATATTTAGGTATGTTCACTAAGAAGAACTTAAGATAGTCCCTTTTGGGTCTCGTTAACCACCAAGATATCAGCATAGATTTACAAGAATTAAAATTGAGTTTAGTGGAAAGCAATTTACCAAAGTGGCACCATGTGTTTCGCCGGATCGGATTGGAAAATGCCTATTCGGAAATAATTCCGATTTTTTCGGAAATAAAATAACTATTCCGATCCAATTTTTTCGGAAAATTAAAAAAAAAAACGAATTCGGAAAAATCGGAAAATAGGAAAAAATCGGAAATTCACAAAATATATTAAAAATCCAGAAATTTCGGAAATTCCAAAGTCTCAAAAAAATAAATTATGGATTTTTCGATTACTCGAAATTCGCATTTTAAAGAAACAATGAAAATGGTTTAACCCAACATGTAAACACATGAGGATTTGGCCCATTTTTTCATTTGTGTAGAAGTTGGGAGGATACTCTCCTTTTATAGAGCATATTTTGGAGCTCTCTCCCTCTCCCAACCGATGTGGGATATGGGAAACTTTAAAAAAATCGGAAAAGAAATCGGAAAAATCGGAAATCGGAAAATAATTCAGAAAAAAATCGGAAAAATCAAATCGGCATAGTTTCGGAAAAATCGGAAATTCAGAATTATTTCCGATTTTTGTCGGAAAAATCGAAAATCGGAAAACGGAAATCGGCAAACTAAAATTTCATTCCAAATTCGGAAAAAATCGGATCGAAAATCAGAAAAAATCGGAAAGTTCGGAAAAAAAACACAGCCCTAGCTGTTTGACATGAAAGGAAGCCGTGGATTAAGGATTCTTTTGACTTTTTGCAGCTTCTACATTGCGATGCTAGGTTTACTCCTGCTTTGAAGATCTGGAGTCTCCCATTTATAATGTTGTTCAAAGAACTGTTGCGTTTATCATCCACGATGTTGCATACAGAGGAAACTCCACTCACTACTTCCCAAACATCCTCCCTTTACCACATCATGGGGTTTTATAGAGCAAAGTGCTTTTTCAGCATGATCCAGAATGAATAGGAGATCTATTAGTGTGCCATCCGTGCGATTTTATGAAACCATGTGCTATGGCTCAACTATGTGGTCGATCCTATTTCCGATAGGGACAGATGACAACACCTAATTCGTGTCAATGTCAAATAGACGTTGTTGTGAGAATTCGTAATTCACGAGTTATAAGGAGGGATTTATGTCACCACAAACGGAGACTAAAGCAACCATAACCGTTGGAACGATAGCCACAACTAATTATGGCTGGGATGCTGATTGGGGAGGCGGGGCACGTGAAGCTTTGATTGTTAAAAACACTTCCATCATAGCCATTTTTTTTGCTTGACGTAATCCACCCTCTCCTTTTCTGATATGGCTTGATAATTGTCTTCTCTGGCTCCGGCACAACTCGTGTTTGCACAATAACTTTGATACACACACCCACGACTCTCATACCACTTTGAACAAGCAAAAGCGAATAACCAATAACGCAGAAGTGCACAAAACAATGAATTATAATAATCAATTCAAACACACTTTTAATATTAAAAATCATAAATAAAGCTGAATCACCATCACATTAGAAAAAATAATAATAATAATAATAATAATAATAATAATAATAATAATAATAATAATAATAATAATAATAATAACAACAACTCAGGTGTCCAAAGTAACCCCACCTTGTCCTTTTACATGTCCAAAGTGTGTTCTGGATGTGTCCTAGCGTGTCCAATCTATAAAAAAAAAAGGACTCGCGTGTCCAGCGTATCGGCAACATGTCAGAGCGTGTCGCGTGTCCAACTCGAGTCAAAGCTTACTCATGACTTCCGGGAGAGTGTCCATGCTTCATAGCCTACTACTACCACCCTCGCGGGGGCCCCATGTGGTGCGTGGAGGCCACCGCTGCTCCCCCCCCCCCCCCCCCCCTCCGTCAATCCTAACGCTTCCGGTCACGGCCTCGCCATGATGGTGGGGGTTATCCACGGCACTGTCGGCATTGACCACAGGCCTGCTGGCTTCCAGCTTCTCGATCTTTTCATTAATATCACTGCTGATGCTGCTAAATACTTTGGACTTAAGCCGCCACATTAGACAGCATCTATTGGATGCTTTATAAGGCAGATTTTTGGGCCTTGGGTTGTTTCGTTGCTTTGGGAGGTATCCTTACATTTTGGTTTATACACACACGGGTAATACATACACACTTGGGATTGATTATCAAGAGAACCTGGCTCTGATACCAATTTGATGTAAAACGCAGCGAAAGAACACAAATAACAAATCACACCAATTCTTATAAAACTCCGAATATCATTAATAGCAAAAAGTAAGTACAAAGGGGGGAGCACTGGGGCTTTAAATATAGACTTCCTCGAGTTGTTGGACAATTATCCCAGTTAAACTACAAAACTACACACTACCTAGATAAATATGGAAATAGCCAACTAATAGATATCTACTAATATACTTGACCAATAAAAATAAAAGGTGTGCTAAAAAATAAAAAGGTATCCCCACGAGGAGGACCCAATAGGCCACGGCACGCCAGGGGGCATTTTGACAATTAACGAAACAGTCTTCAAGAGTACAGATGGAACATTTTTGTAGTACAATTAAAGACACTTAAGTGGGGCTTTTGAAAAAATATAAATGTGGATTTCGAAAAAAAAAATCACCATGAATTATCAGTCCACACCCCTGAACCATAGAAATTACCGAAAATATAACCTAAAAGTTCATACAGCCTACTCGTTTTAGAATGATTAATTATCCACATAGCCTTTATTGTTCTTCAAATGTTTGCCGCAATATATATAACCTCCACAAATAACAATTTAAGTACTCAACACTGGAATTCATACGTACATATCTGAAATTCCCAACAGCAATTGGACTGCAATAAATTAACAACACAAAAACCTTAAAATCTGTTAGATTGGCATATAAAGAACCAAAACTGACTGCAGCGGAAAAGAGTACCTTTTGTACAGCATGATCAAAATCTTCAAGAGTACCAAATTCCCTCTCAAAACGTATCCACGAATGGCAAATTTCCTGAATGATGATGTTTTTTAGGAAAGGAAGGCCTCATCTAATTCAAAATGTACTACATGCATCTAAATAAACTTTTTTTTGAAATTTAAACAATCCACCAACATACAAGTGTTGTAGTATCAGCAAAGAAACATAATACTATAGTCTCTCAATTTGCACAAACCAGCGAGTGAGGTGTCAATACCCAAAAAAAGAACTAAAAGGAAACCCAATTAACATAAAATTATATGTAAAATGGTGAAGTTAAGAACATATGTGCATCTAAATCAAAACAGAGAAGTGCCTCATTCATCAATTCAATGTTAATTAAATCCAGCAAACAGATTTTTCCACGGAGGGCAATTTGTTATGCATGAAAAGGCATTTGTGCAGCTAGACTGAAAAACATTGGGTAACTGTGTCTAGTTTATTCTTTTTATATCCACTGAAAGCAGCAAAATATAACATATAAAAACATAACAAGTAACAAAAATCCCAAAACCACCACCAAATGCAGCAGAGATGCACAGGGAAACCATGCTGTATCAAAGATAGAACAACCCTTAAGCCACAACACAAATTAAGTCTCATGCCAAAGAACAGCTCTTGTGCAAAAGAAAACTAGAACCAGCCCCTTGCAGTTGAGGAACCGAAAAAGTTGACTTAGTTAAAGATAATATCCCTCCAATGATTCACAATGAGAGTTATAAGCAGATACTTTTCTCCCTGAAGCCTAAAGCTAAACAATCAATGGCAATGAATTCATGCCAAGCTTTAGGAAATCCACACACACACACACAGCAAAAAAAAGTCATTTAAAGTTTTGTTCCACGTGAATCTTGAAAACCCACAATGCATCAAGTGATGATTGATATTTTCATCCTCCTCCTTTGCATGAAATGAACCATGGAGGAGAAAGTAAGGATGTCAGATTCTTCCTTTGGAAACAGTCAACAAGGGTTCACCTTTTCAACTGCCGCCAATCATGCAAAGATTTTAACTTTCGGAGGTATTCCAGTTTTCCATATCATTTTACCGGGCTGGAAGTAAGGGGAAGAAGGGTCGTCGACAAGAGATTTAGAAGAAAGACCCGGGAAGAGTTGTCAACCTCATCCTTAACTAAAGGAACACCATCAATCGTGTCATGTTTGTGTCAAAATGATGACTCGTGATAGTCGTCGTGTTGTATCGTGTTATTCATGTATTAGTGTATTTAATTGGGTGAAAAAATTAGAACTCGTGTTTGTGTGTGTTGGGTAAAAACAAATCCATGCCATGTTCAGGTCGAAGCAATGCTTGTCGTGTCTTGTCAGCCCAAAACACGGCCCAAAAATACAAATTGCCACCCTATTCATATAAAAATAGATTGCTTTTGCTTCGGTGGGAAAAGATGTACAACAATTTCATGGACAAGATTTTGCGCATATAGCTCCTCAAGCGAGTGTTGAATCCCAAAGTTCCATCTCTGATCTAGCTTCTAATTTTCCATAATCATCCATGTGCATTAACATTTTATTGTGATGTGAATCAAGAATGCGGAAGCGTTACTATTACACTACACACCAACTAAATACACCAAATAAAACTAAAAAGAGTTTCTCCCGGGAGCACAACCACGCACCACGCACCACGTGTCACCAATATACATCATCCTCCCCGTCTTCGAAAAAGCTCGTCCTCGAGCGTGTAGGGTGACTCATCAATGCCACATGATATGAACCAAGAAAAGCTTTGGACCCCAATCAAAGTCAACCAAAAGCGGCCAGCCCAACTGGAATTAGTTTCATGTGTATGAACCTCGTCAATAATGGGTCTAAAAAACTCAAATACCGGCAATGTCCCTCTACAAAATCCGAGCAACCAAAAACTGACGACCATATCCGCCTTCGCGACACCACAAGCACATGGTTGCTACTTGGTGTGGTGGACCCTTGAATCTGACCGGATGGTAACTCCGGCGACCGCACCTTTGCGAGTACAAGGGCGAAACAAGTAAACCGAAGACGGCGACATTACGGAAAGCCGGATCCAAAATGGCAAATAGTCGGGAAAATTGATCCCCACGTGGGACGCATTTTTATCATGGAAGTCATATGTTGTGTCACAAATACGCCATAAGACCAATTTTGACCGGATTTGAGGTCAAATAGCCGGGTAGGGGATTGGATTGGAGTAGGGAAGCACATTTTATCGATTTTGATTGTGGTTGGGCATTAATGAGGGGAAAAAAAGGAAAATGGTGATAAAATAGGGTGGGGATGTTTTGGGTTAAAAAGAAGGAGGCTGGGGTTTGGTTTTGTAGGCAAATATGGGTTTTCGGTATAGGGGCAACGGGGTAGGGTTAGGGTTTGGGGAAAAAAATTGAAGACGGAGATTCATGTAGACATAGCGATGGTTGTGTGGCGGTAGGAGATGGAGGTGGAGGAAGATGATGGTGGAGGGTGGGGGTGGAGGAGGTTAAAAAGGTTGGTATCCCCCCTTCCATCCACCCGATTCCCATTTGGACATTTATCAATCCACCTAATTGAAGGGTTGCCCGAGTTAGAATCACAACTCGATACCCACTTCACGCACCACGACAAACACCAAGAACAAACGCAGCTCTGATACCAATTGATGTGAATCAAGAATGCGGAAGCATTACTATTACACTACACACCAACTAAATACACCAAATAAAACTAAAAAGAGTCTTTCTATATATTCTGATTTTCAATATTCAAGTCTAATTACAAAATGAAGGTCAAGGGCCTATTTATAGGAGAGATTAGCTTGCTAACCAAGCTAAGATCCAAAAAGACTAAAAAAGACAATTAATAACTAAAATTGACTAATTAGCCCCAATCATATTTGGAAACTAATTAAACACTAAAAATAAAAGAAAATGACAATAATACCCGAAACTGAAAATAGAAAATGATAGTCTTCTTCCGGGAGCGCAATCACGCGCCACGTGTCACCAATATACATCATACTGACAAAGGAAAACTTAATTGTCATACTACAAGCTCTCCTTTTTTCTTCATTAGCAGAAATAGGGAATATATATTTATTTTTTAAAGATGCAACCGATATGTCAAACATATTAGTAATTTCGATGACCTTTTAGGATATAATACACAAATGCACAAAAAACTGATAACACGCACCCAATAAAAGTCGTTTGTCAGTAACTAACAAGCAATTAGTATAGCTTTATTTCAGATATGGGCAAGAGTGACAAAAGCAAAATGGTAAGTACAAAGAACACACCCCACACCCCCAATTATTTACATCAAATCTTGTCAACATTTTTTATCAGAAATTAAACTGACATTAATCAGCATAACTACATGCTAAGAATGAATGGACAAGATGTCCATTCACGGATTACAAGAAGGAAAAAAGAACCGGATATCATGGAAATAGTAAAACATCAGCAACATGCAAAGAAGTGCAAGTGCTTCAGTGGCACCATTTTTCTCTTGTATAAAGAAAGACTTCTGGCCTCCATTGATATAGGCTAGTAAGCAAATCGGTGTGAGAAGTCAGGAAGCTACAAAGAAATCCGTGTCTTGTGAGTTATAAAAAGTGTATCTAGTGTGTGTGGCTAGCACACAAGTCTTTGGTGCGAGTACAAGCAAGATATACTTGAGTGTTAAGCTTTTTACTAGAGTTGTAAGTGCGCGACTACTAGTACCCGACAACTATACAAGTGCTTTCAGTGTTATACAGATACAGTTAATTGTCTTGAAGTCCATCAAGTGGGCAATTTCTCTCAACATGGCACTACTGTGATTTGAGTGTGTGATTTGAGAGTCTGTAAAAATCATCCACCTTGTAAAAGAATTCCGTGTTTTTTCCCCTTCAACCAAAGGGCTCCCCATTTCTGCCTCCAGTTAATTTCCTCATTCGAGAACATCCTATCAACCTCAGCTTTGAGCTACTCCCTCCTCAACACTTTGACTACCTAATAAGTTATCCTCGCTACTTTTGATCCAATTCCTTCATCTCTGCTGGGGGTCGAGCAAAGCATACCTGAGCATTATTAAACACCTTCAGAACCAATGTTTAAAAAGGCGCAAGAGGCGTACGCCTCGAGGCGAGGCGCTGCAAAAACGCCTCGAGGCTTAAGCCTCAGGGCTGAATTTGAGGCTTACGCCTCAATGCGCCTCGAGGCTTACGCCTCGATGCGCCTCACACCTTTTCCCTGAGGCGCGGGAAAAAAAAAAAAAAAAATCTTTCATTACAAAGTCTGTTTTTTTATAGGTTAAAATTCTTCATTTTTCTAAAATTGCACCTAACTTAAAAAAATGTTGTTTTAATCTACTAACTCTTATTCTTTTTTTATTTTAGTTTAGTTTTAAAGTTGCACTTAATTTTGTTTTTCTTTACTAATTTGTTTGAAATAAGTGTATAAATTTGTTTGAGACTATATTTTGTTACAAATATATAGTTTGTTTGAAATAAATGTACAAAATTAACTTCAATATGACTTTTTTTTAAAAGGTTTCTATTTTTTGGTTTTCAACTTATATTAATATGTTTTAACTTAGGTTAATATGTTTTATTATTTTTTTAATAAAGTTGCTATTTTTTTAATCTTAGCTTGAAAATCAATGTTTTTTTAATAAATTTGATTGTTAAGTTGCATTGATTAATTTATTGTCATAATATAAAAGAACCAATATGTGAATGAAGCTAAAAAAATGATTTTGCCAATACGATTTTGCATTGATTAATTTATTGTCATATTTAAAATAACCAATATGTTCAAATTGATTTTCTTTTTCTAAAAAGTTATATTGGGGGGAACAAAAAAATGTCAAACTATGTGAGAAAGCCCTCAAGGATGTTTTTTTTGTAGTTTTATTTTATATTTCTTTGTTATTTTATTTTTATGGTTTTATTAGTATTTTTTTAATATTATTTTGCTCTTTTTTTTTCTTTCGGTGAGGCTTACGCCTCGCCTCGCCGCGACTAAAACGCCTCGCCTCGCCTTTCGCCTTTTTAAACATTGTTCAGAACTACTTGATTACACCTTAATATAGCAAATCATAAATTGTCACATCATCACATTTTTGTTACTGAAATGATACTGCTGACCTCCTCTACTAGATGAAGATATTGGATCTTCCCTCCAATGTCTTCCCATCTATGTTCATTGTGTGTTTTGAACTAGTCCATCAACATTGCTAATCTATTTATACTGAAATGTGTCCAAAAATTAGCAGCGTCTGCACAAGTTATATTTCTTGTCTGCCAAGCTAAATGGTAATGCAATAAATTATTTTATGTATACGAATAGACATCACCGAGTGTTGCACTCGTCAAAGAGGAAGAACTAAGAGGTGCAGAGTGTCTACAAACCAAGCCAAAGGTGCTGTTTTCACAAAGTGGCCTTTGTCCAACTTGTAATAAAACGACATGTAAGTACTTAGATGGTGAAGATACATGTCATAAGAAAGCAAGCATTCAACAGATAGAAATAAAAAGAACAAGGAATAGAGGAAAGAAAGCAGATACAGCTTCAATAAAATCTAAACTGAAAATGTGATAGTTTGATGGACTGCAATCCTGAGAAATCTATGTCTATATGACAGGTTTACGGCAAATAATAGTAACAACCCGATACAACTAGGAACGAACTATCAATCTATGTATACATACTAAAAAGGAAAATGAAGTGATGATTGGTTTAATAGTACAAAACAAATATCGAGTATACCTCTGAGCCCGTTCCAGAGAATCGTTTACTGTAGCAACGCTTGTAAAGGGATCTAGCTTCACTTATGTGGCCCATTTCGATTTCCATTGCTATATAACCTTGCCAGGCTTCCAACATAGATCCACTGCGAATACAAGCAGCATATTATAGGAGGAAAGGAAGAGAGTAGAAATGGAAACTCTACTGTAAAAATTCTGCAAATGGCAATAAAAATATTAGCAAACCTAATTTTAAGCAAGCTCTCCCAAACTCCACGAGCAGCAACTAAATCTTTTCCAAGATTTGACTCTAACCGGGCCCAGTAACAATGCATTCGCAACAAATTGTCTGTGCCCTTCAGTTGTGGCGACAAATAGTCGGATGCACGCTGAAATAAACAATACGCAGTTGAAGTGCGCCAACACTTTTTTATAGTGTGCCTACATGCATATAACACCAAACTAGTTTCCCGAATGTGGATGGAAACTTATAGATGCCCACTAATAATATTTTATGGCAAGTATATTCATTGAAGGTGCCTACATAATTACACAGTATCCCCTAAAGCAACAAAATGTATAACAGATTCAGGGAAGGTCTGCCCAAAGAATAACAAGCTCAGCATAATGAAGGAAAGCTCTGCTCAAGGAGTTCCTTTCCTACTAAGTATCTTTTGTTTCTTGCTCGCCAAATTGACAGTATGGGGCACAAAGGCACAGCATCCCACAACTTCCACAAAGACAACCACAGCAACAACAGACAAGAACATCAAACGAATAAGGCATAACCCAAGCCAAATAGGAAAAAAAGAATAGCCCATAAACTATCTGCCAACTCAGAGTGAAGGATAAGATGATCCACCGACTCCGCTGTCATTTTACCAGCAGAAACCTGCAGGATTATTGCAGCCATTACCTATTCCGGAATGGAAGTGGGAGCATATTACTACGGATTTTGTAACAGGATTACCACCATCACAAAAGGGACATGATTCTATTTGGGTAATTGTAGATAATCAGCTCATTTTCTTTCGGTTAAGACAACGTACAATGTTGACAAGTATGCACGTATGTACATTGATGAGATTATTCGTTTACATGGGGCACACTAGTGTCAATTGTATCAATAGAGATCCGATGTTCAGTTCTAAGTTTTTGTCTCATTTGGGGCACCAGCTCAGTACAACATTTCATCCACAAACAGATGGACAATCAGAAATGACGATTTAAATATTAAAAGACATGTTACAATGTTGTGTACTTAATCTCAAGGTAGTTGAGATGAGCATTTGCCATTGATAAAATTCTCCTATAACAACAGTTATTAATCTACTATTGGTATGAAACTTTACATAGGAAGAGATGTAGAACGCATTTGTATTGGGATGAAGTAGGTGAAAGAAAATTGTGGAGTCCAAAATTGATAGATAGTACAACTGAAAAGATAAAAATGATTCGGGAGCTAATAAAAATGGTAATCCACCTACAAACAGGGGGACTAAATCGTAATTTTCAAGAATGTGACGGGAATGGTTGTAATTTTCAAAAAGGTCTGGGTTACATTCAAAATTTCAGAAAATTCAAGGACTACAATGTAATTTTCTAAAAAGGAGGAGGCGTTCAAATAATTTTTAGAAGTAGAGGGGGTGGATGTGTAGTTGTATCAAGGGCTGGGTTAAGAGGATAAGGGAATTTAACAGTGGGAATGTGGCTTAAATTTAAAGGGGGGTGCTCTGAAAACATTTGAAGACTGAGGGGAGGGGTAGTACTATAAATAAAAGAGGGAGGTAGTATGGGTATTAGCTCCAAAAATATGGTTAGGGTTCACCACAAGGTCCCGCTGCAAACAAGGATGGCCATCGAACTCTCCTTTGGCAAAACCCATGCCACCCGAGCTCCGATCGAGCTTGAAATCCTCTGGCAACAGTCGCCTATACTTGGCAATGGGAGACGGTTGTTGATAACAACAGATCGGGCCATGGGGTAGACGAACCGAGGGTTTCAACTGAAAGTCCCAGTCACCGAAGGGTGAGGTCGTTGGGCATCGAGATTGGCCCACAAAGGTCGCCAGCGTAGAGGCGACGGTGAGAAGCGCCTAGAGTTGAGATCGGTTAAGGTTTTGTGAGGTTTTGAGGGTCTGTGGGATTGGGTTTGGATGTGGGAGAGAGGGGGTGTGTATGTCGAGGCTCTCCGACCTTTGGCGAAGGTCTACTAATGCCGGCGAGGGTGTAGTGTAATACCCCGTAATTTTATTGATTTTTATTTAATGGATTAATTGAATTAAATGAGAATTAATTTAGAAATTAATCCGGAGGTAAATACTAGCAAGATGTGAGTTGGTATTTGATTATGATGTTAGAATAAAATATTACTGAGAATATATGGTAATATATGAGTATTGAAAATATTAAAATTGTCGCGAGGCAGAAATACGACAATTTGGAAAATTAAGTTGGGACGTGCGTGTCAGTCGCGTCAGGAATGAAATTAATTAGATTAAAAAGTAAATTATATTTTTATCAATCGAATGGTCATTTTGAGTGCGCCAACGTGTCCGGAACGGTCGAAATAGTCAGAAAACACTAGCCGGGACTTTAATTTGGGTCCCGGGGCATTCTTAGGCCAAACCGGCAACTCAGAAGGGTATTTTGGTAATTTTAAAAATTGAGGAATTAAAACCCACGAATTTTAGAGTTTAATTATATATTATCAGAGAGGCCACTACGGCCATTATCAGCAAAAGACAAGAGAGTGGGCTACGGGGGTTTTGAGAGAAGTTGGAGAGAGGAGGCTTTGTGACAAGAAAGAGGAGAGAATCAACCTATAATCACCGACAACAAATCTGAAGAACAAACCTAAGGCAAGTGATTTGATGTTATTAATTTCAATGAATATTTCCTCCATGTTTAGTGTAGAAACTTTATATGCCTTGAAAGTTTTGATGAAAACCCAATGGGATTGTTGTGGAACTCATGATTTTGGATAGGGATTGCATGTAGAATGGTTAGGGACGAATTCAATACCCAAAAATTATAACTTTTGATGATTTGAAAACGGAACTAGAAGGAGTCTTTGTATTCAATTAAATTTTGGGTTCATGTTCATAGGGTTTGGGGCAAGATTTGGGGATTTATGGTTAGTGCATGTTGATTAGTAAGATTTAACCCCAAAAATATGTTAAAAAGTGACCTAGGGTGACTTAGAGTTGTTTAAAAACGTTAAAACTTAATTGGTGTGAACTTAGGATGGATTTAGGGAAAGAAAAATAAGGAAAAAGGAAGTTGGGAAAAAATCTCGGCATTCTCGGAATTTTCGTTAGAAGGTCAACCCAGGTCGTTCGAACGACCTCGTTCGAACAAGCTTCTAACGAGATTCCAGTACCCCTTCTAACGAGTTCATAGTTCGTTCGAAACCATTCGTTCGAACGACACTCGTTCGAACGACATTCCAGAAACTTCTAACGAGATTACAGAATGGTCCTTTTCGGCCCGATTTTTAGTTTCGAACTTTCCGTAGGCTTATTTAATTGAGTAGTATTATTCCCTTATTAATTGGTGGGTATATTTGTGAGATTGGAGTACGTTGAGAATTAAAACATGGAATTTTATAAAAGACCTGGTGACTTCTATGGGTTAGGTTGTAAGTACTTGAATTTGCGACGTGAGAAGTGTTGGCGATTTATATTATATATTATCCGGGGACTTGTAAATGTACAACATTTAATGACGGTATAGGAATGTAAAATATACCTCTATTAATATTATAAGATATCTAAAATGTGTGAATGCTTAGTATATAGACTTATATGTGTATGACATACCTACCATACTTGCTATCACGGGAGGTCGGCTTTCGATCCGGGCCATCTAATCTTTGTGTGCCTACGGGGGGATTTAAATTGGTACCTCAAGGACATAGGTCAGAGAATGACTTATTGGTGAGTTAATAAGTCAACTGACCATGGGAGCGTAGGTATGTGCGTGACCCATGGGTATGTGAATTATGTTCGCCTCCATTATGTGTGATTGTTGCTTATTGAAACGATTCCTGAGAGATTCGGAATACGTGGTCCTCATGTACGTGATGTACCGGGATTCGATAGCAGAGTATGTGTGCACCGCAGCTTAGCCTAGGGTGCCCTTATTGTATATTTATGATGAGATTAATATACTGGTAATTGAAATGGACTTTTATTAAAGTATGATTGTGAATTATTGTGACATTTTTAGTAGAGTTAAAAATGGAAAATTCTTAGTAATTATTATAACTAATTCTGAGTAATAACAGCAAGATTTTTTGTTTATATTAAGATGTCGGGAATTAAACTTTGAATTGTAAAGTAAAGTCAGGTTACGGATTGGACTAGTTAGATAGTAGAATAACCAGAACGGGTACGGGTACGATAGGCGTGCACAATTAGTTGAGAGGTGAGGAACTCATGTGAGTGCATGCACTATCATGTATTTTATATTCACTGTTTAATGATATTAAACACTTGCTATATTTTAAACTGTTTTCACAATCGGGCTCTGACCCGTTTGCTTTCAAATCTATTTTCTTGTAAAAACCTTTTAGGTGCCCAGCCACAAGGACACCAAGCTTAGAAGTCCCATTCCAGTGACGTGCTGTAGCTGCTGTGGAAGTTACAGGATTTCGATAGTAGACGCCTCCACTTTCTGCTTGACTCTATTTCAGATTTATTCATCTGTGGGGCATGTCGCCCCTTTTCTTTTAGAGACATCTTATTTACTCAGTTCTATTTCAGTTTTGGATTCAATTAATTGGTAATTCAGATTTTGTATTTGGTTGTATTCAGTATTCGGATTATTCAGAGGAGTATTCCTCCAGATTCAGTCTATTACATTGTTATTCTATTGCGACTATGATGTGGTTGTGGTATTAGTATTTCATAATTTAATTTGGTTGTATGTTAATCTAATTTAATTAAAATTGACAACTCACTTTTTAAATATTAGGAGGCTAGTAATTGTTAAAAATATTTTCGACAGTGATGCTATGAACTGAACCAACTTGACATTTTGTATTAATTTGAATAAAGGAGTAGCTACCCGGTATTTAATTAGTCGGGGTGTCACACTGACAAACCACTCCTATAGCAGTAAGTGGCACCCCTAACTCCACTCCAAACCTTAGATTTGAAAACCCCACACCAAGCCCTTTAACTCAGTTGTTCCACCTCTTAACAACCAAAAATACACCACTCCAAACCTTAGATTTGAAAACCCCACACCAAGCCCTTTAACTCAGTTGTTCCACCTCTTAACAACCAAAAATACACCAATCCCTAGATTTGGAGGATCTACATGTGACACCCCGACTAATTAAATACCGGGTAGCGACTCCTTTATTCAAATTAATACAAAATGTCAAGTTGGTTCAGTTCATAGCATCACTGTCGAAAATATTTTTTTTTAAACCAATACTAGCTACCTAATATTTAAAAAGTGAGTTGTCAATTTTTATTAAATAAGATTAACATGCAACTAATTAAATTATGAAATAATGACACCACAACCACATCACAGTCACAATAAAATAATAATGGAATAAATGAATTCTGGAGGAATACTCCTCTGAATAATCCGAATACTGAATAAAACCAGATCAAAGCCTGAATCACTAATTAATTAAATTCAAAACTAAAATAAAACTGAATAAATAAGTTGTCTCTAAGAAGGAAGGGGCGACATGCCCTACAGATAAATAAATCTGGAATGGAGTCAAAGCGGAAAGTGGAGGCGTCTACTATCGAGGCCCTGTAACTTTCACAGCAGCTACAGCACGTCACTGGAGTGGAACTTCTAAGCTTGGTGTCCTTATGTCTGGGCACCTAAAAGGTTTTTACAAGAAAATAGATTTGAAAGCAAACGGGTCAGAGCCCGATTGTTAAAACAGTTTAAAATATAGCAAGTGTTTAATATCATTAAACAGTGAATATAAAATACATGATAGTGCGTGCACTCACATGAATTCCTCACCTCTCACCTAATTGTGCACACCTAACGTACCCGTACACGTTCTAGTTATTCCACTATCTAACTAGTCCACTCCATAACCTGACTTTACTTTACAATTCAAAGTTCAATTCCCGACATCTTAAATATAACGTGAGAGTCTTACGTTTATTACTCAGAATTAGTTATAAGAATTACTAAGAATTTTCCATTTTTAACTCTACTAAAATGTTACAATTATTCACATTCATAACTCAACAAGAGTACATTTAATTTACCAATATATTAATCTCATCATAAATATACAATAATAACACCTCTAGGCTAAGCTGCGGTGCACACATACTCTACGATCGAATCCCGGTACATCATGTACATAAGGACTACGTATTCCGAATCTCTCCGGAACCGTTTCAATAAGCAACAATCACACATAATGGAGGCGAACATAATTCACATACCCATGGGTCACGCACATACCTACGCTCCCATGGTCAGTTGACTTATTAACTCACCAATAAGTCATTCTCTGACCTATGTCCTTGAGGTACCAATTTAAATCCCCCCGTAGGCACACAAAGATTAGATGGCCCGGATCGAAAGCCGACCTCCCGTGATAGCAAGTATGGTAGGTATGTCATACACATATAAGTCTATATACTAAGCATTCACACATTTTAGATATCTTATAATATTAATAGAGGTATATTTTACATTCCTATACCGTCATTAAATGTTGTACATTTACAAGTCCCCGGATAATATATAATATAAATCGCCAACACTTCTCACGTCGCAAATTCAAGTACTTACAACCTAACCCATAGAAGTCACCAGGTCTTTTATAAAATTCCATGTTTTAATTCTCAACGTACTCCAATCTCACAAATATACCCACCAATTAATAAGGGAATAATACTACTCAATTAAATAAGCCTACGGAAAGTTCGAAACTAAAAATCGGGCCGAGAAAGACTATTTTGTAAACTCGTTAGAAGTCACTGAAATCTCGATCGAACGAATGGCTTCGAACGAACTATGAACTCCTTAGAAGGGGCATTGGAATCTCATTAGAAGCTCGTTCGAACGAGGTCGTTCGAACGACCTAGGTTGGTCTTCTAACGAGATGGCAGAGAATGCCCAGAATTTACCCAACTTCGTTTTTCCCCATTTTCTCTTCTCTAAATCCATCATAAGTTCGTACCAATTAAGTTTTAATATTTTTAAACTACTCTAAGTCACCCTAGGTTACTCCTTAATATATTTTTGGGGTCAAATCTTACTAATCAACATGTAATAACCATAAATCCCCAAATCTTGCCCCAAACCTTATGAACATGAACCCAGAAATTAATTGAATACAAAGACTCCTTATTAATCCGTTTTCAAATCATCAAAAGTTATATTTTGGGTATTGAATTCGTCCATAACCATTCTACATGCAATCCCTATCCAAAATTATGAGTTCCACAACCATCCTATTTGGGTTTTCATCAAAACTTTCAAGGTATATAAAGTTTCTATACTAAATATGGAGGAAATATTCATTGAAATTAATGACATCAAATCACTTGCCTTAGATTTGTTCTTCTGATTTGTTGTTGGTGATTAAAGGCTGAATCTCTCCTCTTTCCGGTCACAAATCCTTCCCAATTGGTGGTGGTGGGTGGTGGTTTGTTTTGGAACTCCTTGAAACCTCTCTCTAACTCCCGTAGCCCACTTCTATTGTTTTTGGCTGATAATGGCCTTAGTGGCCTCTCTAATAATGTATAATTAACCTCTAAAATTCGTGGGTCTTAACTCCTATATTTTTAAAATTACCAAAATACCCTTCTGGGTTGCCGATTTGGCCTAAAAATGCCCCGGGACCCAAATTAAACCCCCGGCTAGTGTTTTCTGACTATTTAGAACCTTCCGGACACATTGGCGCACTCAAAATGACCATTTGATTGATGAAAATATAATTTACTTTTTAATCTAATTAAATTCATTCCTGACGCGACTGACACGCGCGTCCCAACTTTCCCAAATTGTCGTATTTCTGCCTCGCGACAATTTTAATATTTTCAATACTCGTATATTACCATATATTCTCAGTAATGTTTTATTTTAACATCATAATCAAATACCAATTCACATCTCGCTAGTATTTACCTCCGGATTAATTTCCAAATTAATTCTCATTAAATTCAATTAATCCATTAAATAAAAATCAATAAAATTACGGGGCATTACAGTCAGTTCTTCCAAGCCTTTCACATGGCTCTACAATAACAACTTTGGTGACCACCTCAAGGGCGATTGCGATACCAATTTGATGCCAAGCAGAAACATTTTCACAACAAACATTATGAATAAAAGGTTTATCTCTATAATACATTAATCTCTAAAAAAGTAAAGTGATTACAAAGAATGGCCAAGGACCTCATTTATAGGTAGAGTTATCTTGCCAACCAAGATAACCTTGAAGTGTAAAATGACAAATGTAAGGGCAAATTTCTACATTGAGTCAATTTATAGCATTGGATTATTCCGTTGATCAAAGCATGTAGTTTGTTAGGGTGTCGTATACTCAATCCCGCAAGATAAGTTAGCGGCCATATTTGCACAAGTCACGCTCAAAGCTCACATTATGCCGCTTACTCATTTCTAAAGGTATATGACCCTTTTGATATTTGGCGATTAAACTTTTTGAGGCTTTAAAATATTTTTAACACCGAGTTTAAAATGTGATTTGGAAACTTAGGGCAGCCCGTTTGGTTTTGCACTCAGAAAACTCTATTTAAAAACTATTTTTAATCACAGCTTTAAAATTGAGTTTTCTGTGTTCATAAATATTTGTGTGCGTTTGGTGAACTTATTTTAAAACTCAGTTTTCTCAAAAATTAAACATACAAAAAATTAGTAAACATGTATATATACATATATAAACAAAAACATAAATAAAACATCCATGCATACATCATATATGATTGTATACGTGCATACATGCACAAATGTGTATATATATCGTGTGTTCTTTAGGTATATTTAATAAAATATGTTGAGAGTTCAACTATACACACACACACACACACACACACACACACACACACATATATATATATATATATATATATATAACTACACAAACACACACATATATATATAAACGTACATACATAATACTAATTTATACGTACATACATACATATATATGTATTATAATATTGCATGTATAATCCCCAATAAAATTATATACATAGATGAATTGACATGTGATTTAACATATATGTATTATATGTATATTTCATATTATTAAATACATGTATAATTTATGTATAAATATATAAGTATCATGTATGTATTGATAATATTATTTAACATATAAATCTTAGTATATTATATAATTTAATAATACATACTTATATGTAATTTTGTTTGCATGTACATATATAATTTTTATTTATTATAATTACACACATTAATTTATTGCATGTATATATTTATATTAAGGTATAAATGCATGAGTTGAAAAATATATAATACAATTTAGAAAACAACTTTTTGCTGCTTTCTGAAAACATGATTATAATTTATAACACAGAAAATTGTAACACCCCGTATTTCTGCAAATTTGAATTTAATTAATTCGGTAATTAATTACCCTTATTTTAAATTACGCGAGACAATTAATTTAATTGAATTGAGTAATAATGTGCTTATTAAATATTAATTGAGAGTGAGATAATGATTAATATTATGAAATTAATTTACTAAGTGAATAGTAAATAACGTATGGAAATTATGACGCGTAATAGTGAGTGATACTGGCGTAATTGGATTTTATCTCAACCGGGAGTCGCATGTTGACTAATTTGAGGTAGAGATGGGATGATTATATAGAGTGACTCGGATGACGATTTCGAGGTCACGGAGGATTCCGAAAGGGTCGAAATAGTCAAAATAGTATGCTCGGGAGTGTCGATTGGGTCCCGGGGCATTTTTAAGCTAAACTGGCACCGTATAAGGGCGTTTTAATCATTTGGGAAATGAGGGTTAGGAGACCTACGAATTTCTAACTCCTTTGTCGTATGTTAGATAAGAGGAAGTTAGGGTTAGAAACTCAAAATACAACGGGAGTAAATTAGAGAAAAAAATGAGAGAATTCTTGGAGGTTTTGAAGAATTCTTGAGACGTTGAAGTGTGTTCTTGCACCACAATCAAGCTTGGAGTGAGGATTGGAAGAGAAGATCATCAATCCATCATCCCAACCACGAAATCAGACCCTAATGATCAAAGACGAGTAGTTTATTGTAATTCAATATGAAGTCATAATACCCATGTGACTAGGGTTTCAATTATATTGATTAAATGAATGTTCTTGGAAGAAAAGAATGATTTTTATACATGTTATGGGTAGGGATTTCATGTAGAATGATTCAATATCTGTAGAGGATTAGAAATCAGAAGATATGTGAATATCACGGATCAAATCTGAGATTTTGAATGAATATGTGGGAAGACGACAAAACTAGGTTTTTGATGATTATTGAGTTTGATTCGTTCTTGACTGAATTTCGTGAGGATTTAATGTGTTTAGAACGTTAGAAATCATCTTAATGCATGGAGAAAAGGTTTGGAAAATTAGGTTTTTAATTTGGTGAAGAAACAAATAAGACACATGTGAAAATGGTGAAAAACGCATGAAAAACCAACGAAGAAGATGACCTGGTGCAAATCGAATCGATTCGATATTTGGGCGAATCGATTCGACCCTGCCAGTTTTGCCTATTTAAGCCTTGAAACTTCGTGTAAATGATTGGGTGACCTTTGGGGCCTCTTTAAATCATTATGAGGGACTTATGGGTTTACAGTAGGACCTTAATAAGGGCATGTGGTAGTCTTATGGAGGGAGTTAAGGCTAGAATTATTCGGGCTTAAATGAGGATGTAATTAATTCGGGAATTTGAGAATAAAATTACGAGAAAACGTGAGTGAGCTATTGTATGGACCAATAAGGTAAGGAAGACTTAACTAGTGAAATCAAATGAGGGGTAACTCGAGCCCTTAGAGTAGAGAATCATACTCCATTAAATGCGATAGTGAGAATAATCGTAAATTGAATGTACAGTGAGTATTCGAGTGATATATACTACATACAAATGATGATAATTAGGTTTTGTGAAAACCTACTGAATATATATAGGTTGTGTGTGTACATATTATATGATTGATGATATATGTTAACATACCTACGCTACCTGCTATCACGGAGGTTCCCGTGCAGTGGGCGATCCCACCTTACCGATTCCAGGGAGGTCTGAATTTTGTGCCCCAAAACAAAGAACTTAGGGCGGCTCACTATGTGTCGTGTATTAGTGTGTCCGGCATGTCGTTTGGATACGTTAGGTATGTGCGTAGCCCAAAGGCTTAGAACTATGTTCACCTCCACCTCCACTGCTTGCTATTTGATTTTGGTTTCGAGGAGATGTACCGAACCATTTGTCCCTATTTAGTACGAGAGGTACTTGGACTAATAGCAAAGTATGCCCATGTTTCATGGTGGTCCTTTTGAGAGATGCCGTAATGATAAATATATTAGTGAGACAAATATATATATATACCGATGTAAATATTCTACTTATGTGTGACAGTAGACAGTTAGATAGTGCATATCTGAAGAATGAATTAAGTAGTGAAACTTAATCTATTTGATTAATGAGATAATAAGTGAAAGGTTAATTTCAACTCTTACAACGTATGAGAAACATTAACTATCGGGTAAAGTACTGTATAGGCGGTACGGGAACAGAGACGTGTTCACTTTGAGAAATACTTAAGTCTAGTTAGCTTGGGTAGAATAGCTAGGTGGGCTAAGTAGAGACGTTAGGCGTGCACAATAGTTGAGAGCATAGTTGTCAAAATCGTCCGATTCGCGATTCGAATCGGACGATTCGATTCGATTCACTACTAAAACGATTCGAATCAACCTTAGAATCGCAAATGTCTAAAGAATCGGACCGAATCGGCGATTCACGATTCGAATCTTCCGATTCGGGTCCGATTCGGTTCGATTCACGATTCGGTCCGATTCACTTTTTTTTTTTTTTTTTTTTTTTTTTCCGCGGTTTTTTTACATTAAATTAATATATAGGCTCTTTATGATATATATATATTTGTTTTATGTAGGGTGTTTTAAATTAATATGTAGGCTGTTTTATGATATATTTTTGTTTTTTACATTTTTAAGCTTAAAATGAATGAGAACATGTGCTACGGTTAATTTTTGTGATATATTTTGGTATATTATCATGTGCTACGATTAGTTTTTTTGTCATATTACGCTTAATTACCAATTCTATAGTGTTAAATTCCATTTACATATGTTTTACTACGTTTTTATCGTTTGGTTCCGATTCGACCGATACGATTCACGATTCGATTCACGATTCGCGATTCGGGGGGTAAACGATTCACGATACGATTCGCGATTTGACAACTATGGTTGAGAGGTGAGGTGACTCAAGAGATTGTACGTAAACCTAACATGTGTAATCAATAACTGATTTTTAATTGTGATAAATACTTGCTAAATATTTTCAAAATGTTTTGAGTTCCAACCCTTGCTATAAAAATATTTTCAAAACCTTTTAAGTGTCCAGCCACAGGGACGCCAAACTTGATGATTCCTTACAGGGACGTATAACTGCAGCGTTGTGGAGGCCTACATGGTTTTGAATAGGCGCATCATTTTTTCATTCCTAGTGTAGGACCTCTCAGCAATATTTCAGTATTTCATTTTGGGTGTGTTGCCCCAGATAGACTTTATTTAGTTAGTATTTCAGTTTCAGACTTGTATTCAGATTTTTCTTATCAGTTGGATTCATCATTTGGTTTGGGATTTTAGCCGATGGTTTATTCGACAAGACTTCATTGATTTATTTACTTGAGATATTTTGAACTCTAGTATTGTGTGAATGTTGTAATTCAGTTTTACGCATATTATTAATTGTGTGTTTAATGTAAGATAAAATTTGGCACCGGCTTAATTAACTAATAGGTGATTAGTAATTAATTTGTTTTTCGACAGTGATGCTAAGAATGAACCATTTTGTAAATCATGTATTAATTTAATAAATGCCTAATTACCCAATATTTAATTAGGCGGGGTGTCACAAAAATATTATAATTCAGTTTTTAAAAACAGGTGTGCGAAACGCAAATTCTTGTATGAAGTGTGTTTAAACACAAAAAAATCGTATTATAATTCATAACCAAACAAGCCCTTAGATTTTTTTTGGGGTCGTTCGAACGAGGGCCTTTACCTAGTTAGAATAGGGATCAAACGAGCCAAATAAACGAGTAGCTTTGCTTTCACAGGAATCTCGTTAGATCACTCGTTCGAAGCTCGTTCCAACGAGATTGATACCCTCATTTAGAACAAACTTCAAACGAGAGTCTAACGAACCAATTTCTCCCTCCACTTGAATCTCGTTAGATATTGTTCGAACGAAATCAGGTACGTCGTTCGAACGAGGTAATATATCGTTCGAACGACCAGGCGCGTTTTTCAAGAAATTCACTTTTTCTACAGTTGTCCACTCTGCCATGTTTTTAGAAAACCTATTTTTCATAGGAATGAGCAGCAACAGCTTTCTTTTAAGTCTTTTTCATGCCTCATGAGTTACAAAAGACTTTGAAAATCCTCTCCAAATATCTTTGATCATTATTGATCAAGTTTTTGTAATCCAAACCCATAAAAACCATTCTTTCATACATATCATTAGCGTGGTAGATTCCACATTGTTGGAGACGGTGAAGGCTATCGGTGGATACCGAGGCGGGGGGTTGCTGTAAAGCCGTGTTGGACTGCACGGATCTATAGACAAAAGTTTTGAAGACTGCGTCCGCATGGGCTTGAGAAGCAAAATTTTGCAAGTCAATTGAGTCTTCTTATAAAACCATATCTAAAGTGAATTTGTTTACGCCTGCCCGTCCGAGGTTTTTCCCATTTGAGTTTTCCTCGCACATCGGCGTCTCGTGGGTGATTGCTTAATTTACAATTTGAATCTTGCATGCCCACATAGTAACTAGGTTAAAACAAGATTGCTTGTCTAGAATTCACTACTTTACACGTGCCTGCAAGTTTGGCTAAGTTTTAATCGGTAATTTGTGGTAATTGTTCACTGCATTAATCTATTTGTCACCTAATTAGAAATTCAGAACTTTCAACAAAAGAGGGCACACTAAATACATTGAAAGGAAATGTAACCCTCTAACCAAACATAACAACTAAAAGAGAGAACCTAATAAAACATGAAAATAAAAATTGACAAAAATAACAAATAAATCCCGGTATACATCATTACATAGTTCAGATGAGGGACTTGCTTAATTCCCTAACTAGTATAAAAATGGTGTAGATGGCAGCAACTCTTCCAAGTTTCCATTCATGTTCAGACTATTTATAATTTAACTTCAGTACGATGTCGTATCACTAAAATCAATGATTTATAGCTCAAGCATAAGAAAATTTTGGTCAATCACCTCCTCATTCATAGCCCTTACACAAATAAGGTAAAGAGATTCTATTTCCCAGGTTTGCTATTACTTGCCAACTAGGAAGCACGGATACTTCTGAGAACACTCCAACACGTGTCTGACACCAATACTCTCAGATAGGCGTCCAACACTCCTTTTCACATGTCCATAATTTAAATATAAGATTAACGTGTTTGACGCTTATTTTCACGTGTGATATTTGTTCGCACGTGCATAAGTATACAACAATATAAGTTATATTAGTGGCATCGTTTTCCTTTAAAAATATGACCCAGTGGCACTCGAAAACTCTCCCCCGTTCGACACAAACGGTTCTCCACAAAAGTCCTTATTTTAAAGAAAACCTCCATTTTCATGTTTTGCTTATAATTCATCTTTCTATAACGTACTCAAAACATGTACGTTTTTCCTTTTCATGTTTTTGTAAAATTATGTACATAAATTTATTTTTTTTAAAAAGTATTTATTGGTGCTAATATTTTTAGATTTTCCGTGCGGACGTGTCCTCGTTGTGTCAGACACGGGACCCGTGTCCGTGTCCGTGCTTCTTAGCTTGCCAAAAAGCTTTTTTACGCTTCCTATAAAAAACACATTAATGTTTGACAAAGTAATTGGTGGAGCAAGATATAAGGGAGAACAGGAACATGCCTACTTGAAAATTTTTGAATTTACAGAACAGGGATTACTAGTTTGATAACCAATAAATACAATGAGAAGCTGAATATATAACAAACCTGAAAAGTTTCCCTTATCACTGTATAATCCAAGGAACCCTCCATGTGTCCAGCAATCAAAATTCTCCTCCTCAGACCATCAACTCTAGTGAGAAATATATCTAGGTACTGAAATAACAAATTCACTGCCATGTTAGCATCTATCCTCCCATCAGCCAAAAAGGATTTAATTGTATTTGATAAAACAAACTTTAGGCTAAGACATGTACACACATTCAGAATCTTGAGTAGTAATGTTTAGACATTCAAATAAATGCAGCATTTATACAGTACAAACACAGGATGCAACCACCTTTCTACAGTAGAAACATAAAAAAAAAACTGTATCCTTTGTTTCTACTAATCAAATACATTTAGTTCGTGTTAGCCTAATAACAATCAAGAGGGTATCCGCCTAACACACAAACCAAAAAAAAATCATATAAAACAGTTTTACGCACAGAAAATAATATCTCCCCAACACATCCAAAAACAAGAAAGCAGGACTTCTCTCAAATCCTAGCTATAGCCTCGAGATAAAATAAGTAGAACAAAACAAATCACCGATAACCTCTGTTGCTAGTATCTTAAGTATCTTAAGACTAACGATACGCAATACATATCCCCATAGTTGTCCGAGGCGAAAGGCGCACCAAGGCGCCAAGGTCCCCGTGGAGCCTAGGCGCAAGGCGAGGCGCGCGCCTGATCGAAGTGAGGCGCAAAGTTTATAGGACATGCGAAAATTGATTATTTATAAATAATATCATTCGTGTTCTAAAATTAGAAATATATAGCATAAATTATTATTATACACGATTATGAATACCACCATATGAAAAAATGTATATATTTAAATATCAAATTTATGTAACAATTTGACTATCCAATAATCAACAAAAGAAAAGATATTGAAATATTTGAATAATAAATACTCCCATGTGTGAAAAGAAAAAAAGAAAATCAACATATAAATTGTTCTACGATGTAACATTATTGGGGTTAAATTTCTTTGTTTCTTTTGAGAAATGTAAAGTCTCCCTAAGAATCTCAAGGACTTACTTTGGTTCGTTTTGGGTGGAAAATCATCTAATCTTCTTTATTCTATTGGAAAGTATGTAAAATAAACATATCAACTGGTTCATTCTTGTATTTGGGATGTTATCCAAAAAAAATTCAACAAGGCGCGTCTAAGCCACGTCTTGAGCTTGGAGCCTAGGCGCACAAGGCGCGCGCCTTATTGAAGGAGCCGAGCCTGAGTGAGGCAAGGCGCTGATGCTGAGCCTAGGTGAGCCTGGAGCGTAGGCGCACGCCTAGGCGCGCCTTTAACAACAGTGCCCCATACGATACACGATACACAAGTAAAATGATACAAATCACATCTCTATATCGCAAATGCCCTGTATCCCAAACGCATTGTTCCATATCCAGATACGATACACGTACCGATATCGAGTCAAAAATTACGGACAGAATTTTTAGCAAAAAAATAAACTTTAATTATGAACTCTTTTGGGCTTCTAATTGTACGATTCTCCTCTCAGGCTTTTGAAAAGGACCGAGAAATCAAAAAATAACTCAACTCAATAAAGCATTTTTCCAATTATTTGGGGTCGGCTAGTAATTCTAACACTTTTTACAATTCCTTCTCTTGTGCACAATGTTTAAAAAGGCGCGAGGCGAGGCGTTTTAGGCGAGGCGTAAGCCTCACAAAAAAAAAGAGCAAAATAATATTTAAAAATACTAATAAAACCATTAAAAATAAAGTAACAATGAAATATAAAATAAAACTGTAAAAAAAATATCTTTGAGGACTTTCTCACATAGTTTATCATTTTTTTGTAAACCCAAGATGACTTTTTTCTAAAAAGTATTTTCACAATATCAATTTTAACATATTGGTTATTTTACAATATGACAATTATTCGATGCAAAATCAAATTGACAAAATCTTTTTTTTAGTTTCATTCACATATTGGTTATTTTATAATATGACGATAAATTAATCAATGCAAAATCATATTGATAAAATCATTTTTTTTAGTTTCATTTAAATATCGGTAATTTTATAATATGATAATAAATTAATCAATGCAAAATCAAATTGATATACATGTTCATCAATTACATAAATTAAGTGCAATTTTAAAACAAAAGAAGGAAAAAAAATAAGAGTTTGTAGATTACAACAACAATTTTTTTAAGTTAAGTGCAATTTTAGAATAAATGAAGAAGTTGTTTTATTCTATAAATATATATATATATATATAAAACTGTTTTCTATATATATATATTTTCATGTATTATCAACAAGCAAGTTTTATTTAGTTGATAATGATTAATAGCTTTGTATCCAAAAACAATGAAATTTTTTTATCAATTCATAATCAAATTAGTACATATGTTACATTTATTCAAAGTCTAAATTGAATAAATGTAAAGGAAAGTACAAACACAAATTTAGTTTAGTAGAATTATAATAAACTTGTTCCACTATCTTCAAAGTATGTATACATATATCAATTGTCGGCATATATTAAAATAACGAAAAAATGAAATTCGTGATGGAAGAAGAACAGTTCTTTTTTTTCCCCTCGGCGAGGCAAGGCGCTGAGGCGTAAGCCTCAAGACAATTTTTTAGTGATTTGTCTCGAGGTGTGCGCCTCTCGTGATTTTTAAAACATTGCTTGTGCAATCCTCTACTTCCTTGGCCTTGTATGAACCGCCACCCCCCCCCCCCTCCAACCCCCCACCCCCACCCCAAATCTTTTCCACTTTTTCAAATCACATTAAAATGCTTTCACAATCGTATTGCTTCTGTGCAACTTCTATATGAAGTATGTATCATTAGATTGTTTTGCTAACTTAGTGTTAATTTATTATGTAATATTGAAGCTGACTAGTTCGACGCAAGTTAGTATACTCACTTAAACAATGCTATACATATTAAATGATGGTTTTTAATTTATCAAATGTCCACATTATTAATCTTGTTTTTTTTAAATCTCTATAGTTGTTTCGAAATTTATTGGACTCTTTAAATAGTGTGTTGTTGCATATCCCCCAATACTGAGTCTGAGTTGGAAAATTGGCCTTCTAAGTACAGATGGCGATCGAGATTTTGAACCATGAATTAAAAATTCCAATTTGTTCAATTGATTCTTACATTTCTTGCCGCTTTCATGTTGCGACATTACCACGAAAAGCAAGCTTCTTACCATCAGACAATGTAATCATATCATAAAATTGGTTTAAAACCATAATATGTTGTATAATTGATTGTAAAGGGTTTTCTACGGATTTATTTACTTTTAGCAACTTTATTTATTTTTTGTACCGTACCTTGCAATATGTATCCCGATACAATTCACAATACGTGATGCATAGCGTTTTCGATACGCGTTATGTATCCCGATTTGACAACTATGCTGATAACACAAACAGTAGAACCAATCATATACCATACTATCAATTATTTGTATCCGTTTACAAGTGTACTATCCATATCCTTATCTGTATCCGCTCGAATAGTATACACAACTATCCTCCGGATTCGGATAATATCCGTACGCTTTATATTATTTAATATACAAATTTGCCAAATCTGAACAAAAATAGTGTTAACACAACATAAGATAAAATATTTTATAAATATGACTATAGAAAAATATAGAATTAAATTTAGGATGCTTTAAAACAAGTGCAAACATTTAATATGTACTAAGTGACCCTTCATTGACCTGATAACAAGTCATATTGGGTCAATGAGAGTTCGAAAAATCATTTTAGTGAATACACAAAGGAAGAAATATTGGGTTTCAACTACCTTACATTGGCAAGACCATTATCTACAAGTCGGTGTATCAATCGAATGGGATAAGATCCAGAGTTATACGTACTTTATATAACAAGATGACCATTGTAAAATAGATACAGTGTAGAAAATGGTATTAAAGAAAAGATACAAAGGGATATGATTTTCTTTATTATGTTCATACATTAATAGTTATTGGTTTAATTTTTTTTCCAAAAAACCATCCAAATAATCAAATTATATAAAAAAAAATTTAATATATTTTAAAAATATAAATTAAAAAAATCAAAAAAAATATTATAAAAATATAAATTAAAAAAATCAAAAAAAAAATATTATAAAAATATAAATTAAAATATATAAATATTTTTAAAAATATATAAATATATATATGCTAGGGGATGCCCGTGCCGAGGGCACGTCGATAAATTTGCCCCCGTGATAAAAAATAAAAAATAAAGAAAAAAAAATATATATATATATATATATATATATATATTATATATAATAAATCAGGAAGAATGTATGTATGATATTCTTGCTCTTTCATGCATGACATTTTTTTCTTCTTATGTATGATATTTCATGTTCTGCATGTATGTATGTATGCATGTATGTATGCATGCGTGTATGTATGTATGCTATGCACCCATGCAACACATGAAATATCATACATAAGAAGGAAAAAATGTCATACATAAAAAAGCAGAAATATCATACATACATTCTTCCTGATTTATTATATATATATATATATATATATATTTATATCTATATCTATCTATATAATATATCAGGTGATGTGAATGTGGAAATGTATGCATGATATTTTTGCTTTCTTATGTATGATATTTTATGTGCTTCATGCATGCATAACATACATATACATGGATGCATAACATACATACATACATACATAACAATTGGGCTGGGCTTTTATTGGGCTGCGCTATAAAAATTGGGCTGAGCTTTTATTGGGTTGGGCTATAAAAATTGGGCTGGGCTTTTAATTGGGTTGGGCTAAAAATTTGGGCCGGGCTTTTAATTGGGTTGGGCTAATAAAATTGGGTTGGGCTTTGATTGGGTTAGGCTATAAAAATTGGGCTGGACTTTTTATTGGGCTGGGCTAAAAAATGGGTTGGACTTTTAATTGGGCGGGGCTAAATCGTGCCATAGGCACGGGCATGGGTTGGACTTTTAATTGGGCGGGGCTAAATCGTGCCATAGGCACGGGCATGGGTCTATAATATATCAGGTGATGTGGATGTGGAAATGTATGCATGACATTTTTTCTTTCGTACGTACGTACGTATGTATGTATTGTATGTATGGGTTGGGCTTTTATTGGGTTGGGCTATAAAAATTGGGCTGGGCTTTTATTGGGCTGGGCTATAAAAATTGGGCTGGGCTTTTAATTGGGCTGGGCTAAAAATTTGGGCCGGGCTTTTAATTGGGCTGAGCTAATAAAATTGGGTTGGGCTATAAAAATTGGGCTGGACTTTTTATTGGGCTGGGCTAAAAAATGGGTTGGACTTTTAATTGGGCTAGGCTAAATCGTGCCATAGGCAGGGGCATGGGCACATGCTAGCGATTCTCGTGCCGAGGGCACGGCGATAAATTTGCCCCCGTGATTAAAAATAAAAATTAAAGAAAAAAATATATATATTTTAAAAATATAAATTAAAAAAATAAAAAAATATTTCAAAAATATAAATTAAAAAAATATAAAAAATATAAATTAAATTTTTTGAAATTATTTCCCTTTTAAAAAAACAAAAACAAAATCCTTTTTAGTAAAAAAAAAAACACTTTAGCATGACATTTCATGCATGGACATGAAAGAGGAAAATATCATACATCCAAAAAGTGAAGATATTTTTCAAAAAAATTTCAAAAACTATGCCATCATATTATGTGTTACGGATATTTATTATTTATATATATTAAATAATAAATAGTAAATAGTGTTACGGATAAGGATATCCAGAACAGATATCCGTAAATATGGATAGTTCGCTTCAGATACGGATTATCCATGACGATTACCTTAGCATATGTATCCGATTTTTTCAGATATTTAAAAGTGGTATCCGAATTCGCTCTTCCGGATTTATATTCGGATAACTAACCGCAAAAACAGATTCGAATACGGGACAGATTCGAATTTTTGAATATTCGTTTACACCCGCAAGGAGTTATTTTACACATATATATATATATATATATATATATGAAGGCTCTCCTACACCACACTCTATACATCACACCTAGTCGCCCTGAGATACCTTTTTTCCAAAAAAAATATTTTTTCCATTGAAATTAACCTTTCAATCAACACATGTTCAAAAAATTAGGTCAAAATAAATTTTCTAGTTATTTTTAAGAAATTTAGAAAATTCTACTAGCGCAGACTCTTATTTATTTTCAGCAGTTTTGTTGGATTTTTAAAAAATAGCTACAAATTTTATTTTGACCTAATTTTTTTGAACATGTGTTGATTGGAAGGTTAACACCATGGAAAAAATAAAAAAATTGGAAAAAGAGTTTTTTGAGGCCTAGAACTAAGTGTGATGTATGGGTAATATAGGAAGCATGATGTATAGGAGCCTTGCTATATATATATATACTTAATTGGTTACAATAAAAAATGTTTCCACCACAAATGCAGGTGTTAAATAAAGGAAGCGTAAAAGGAAAAGAAAAAAAAAATATTCAACAAGTAATAAATAGAGAACGCAATCAAAATAGAGAATAATAATTTTGCCAGAACCTCATCAAAGCTTGAAAAGGTGCATGATAGGGACTTCTCAAAAACCTGAAGCAAATGAAAAAACAACACTTCAGTGACCCTGTCCAACATTTCTTTTTTGTTTTCTTATACAAGGTCCTCTCCAACAAATAAGGAATGAAATAAATAACTTTTACAGGCGGGCAGATATAAAATTAGGCATTTACATTTGGTTAATTGCAGTATCATGAAGCTCATTCAGCTGAGGTCGACGGGAAGATGGGGAGAAACGTGAATCCAAAACATCACTGGATTTTAATCCTACCCAACAGCTCATTATGTAGTGAGATGGCAACTAGGAACAACATTGACTTCAGTTGAATAACCACTTAGTTTACAGAAAAAAAAAATGAAGGTTTGGCGGGCAACCAAAATTGACATAAGCTTGACTGCAGATATTCGTGGAATCGTGTGCATATGCATGTATAATCCTTACTTTCCTTACATTAAAAGTATTTGTGCAAATATTTCAAAGCAAATTCGTGCATGCATAAACTTACAAGTTACAACTCTGTGAAACGTATGTGTGTGCCTGAAGTTCCAAACAATCATATATGACATTCTATCTCTACAAATGGAATATGCTTTCCTCAAAGAATATACATATGAACTATACAGCCAAGTGCAAGCATATTAACATTTATGCCAAGTAAATTGGCTTTAGTCTATAGAACAATACTCAACTCAACTCAACAAAGCCTTTTCCCAATCATTTGGGGTCGGCTACATGAATTCTATTTTTCCATTCCATTCTGTTAAGTGTAATATCTTCGGTTAAACCACATGACATCATGTCCTTTTTTATAATATCCCACCAAGTCAATTTAGGCCTACCTCTACCCCTTGTGTTACCATCAATACTAACTAAATCACTCTTCCATACAAGAGCATCCATTGGTCTACGCTTGACGTGTCCAAACCATCTAAGTCGATTTTCTCTCAATTTATCTTCTATAGGAACTACTTTTACCGTTTCACGAATTTGTTCATTTTTAATTTTATCCTTTCGAGTTTTACCATAAATCCATCTTAGCATTGCATCTCCGCCACACTCATTTTCTGCATATTTTGTTTCTTGGTTGCGCCGCACTCTGTCCCATATAACATGACGGGTCTAATGGCCGTCCTATAAAATTTTCCTTTTAACTTCAAAGGTATACGCCTATCACACAAAACACTGGTAGCACTTCTTCACTTAACCCAGCCTGCTTTAATCCTATGAATAACATCATCACTAATATCTCCATCTTTTTGGATAGTCTATAGAACAATATAAACTCAAATTCATTAAGATGCAATTTCTGGCAAATTTCGATGGAGCACAACATGGAAACAAGGAGCACCTGAAATAGTTTCATTATATCACAAAGAGTGTTATGCCAATCCCAGGAATGGAAAAGAATAGCCAAAGATCAGGATAACCAACAAGTTGCCATAACACGATAAGCAATGATATCATAAAGTTTATGTCAAGGGAAAGCAAAGAAGCAGATGGTGGTGAAAATCAGTAAATAAAATAATAATAATAATAATAATAATAATAATAATAATAATAATAATAATAATAATAATAATAATAATAATAATAATAATAATAATATGTCCTGGAAATTGTTCATTAACAATCCTTAATGCAAAATGAGAAACCTAAAAGTCAATTCCGTTGAGGGTGAGCTCTATTGATGTCAGTAGGTCAAACAAAATATGATAAACCAAAATGAGAATTCTGAAGAATAAAAGAAAAGAACTGACATAATAATATTGCCAGCATCATTAACACCCTCCTGCACTCGTTATTCATGTCACTTTACACACTACTTTGAGCCACTCTACAACCACATATCACCTAAATTCAGATAACACCAAATCATCAGATCGATCATATATTCTACTGCTATACAAGGGCTTGTTCGTCTCCAAAGATACAAATGATGCATTATGCTCATTGGTAAAGTAACCAGATTGTTTTGGTTTTCACAGATTGACAAAGCTAAAAAACTACGTCATGGAGGAGATCAGGGAGGTTTCAGATAATGTAACCACAATCATTTGTTTAGCCTCTTCCAAAAAAACATAAAGTTACTTAATTCAGAGAAAGACATTCTGAAGAAAGGTTAACAACAGAAACATACAGAAGATATCTCTTCCTCAGAAGCACGACCACGTTCAAGGGAAAGCAAGTAGCAGACCCATAATTTTCCAACCCAGGGACAGTTCCTTGTAGCCCTGTAATAAACATCCCTCACAATGCTCACTGCCTGAAATGAAAAGATACATAACTTACTTTAACTGTAAACCTTTACAGGGAAAGGACAGAAGATAAACGAGTACAAAGAAAAACCTTCAAGGTTTTGTCCAGGTAGTGCGTGTAATCAAGCCAGAGGTCGCCAGCTATAGGAAATTCGGTAATAGCGCGTTCATACAGAATTTGAACCCGAGCTGGATCCCCAGAAGACTGCTCAAATTTCAAGTAGGTCTGCAATAGCATGACAAGCATCATTTTGCCAGAAAATTAAGCTGGTACTATAAACACAGCATCCATCAAAATAAAGACCAGGTATATTTCATGCTAGAAAAGTCAAAATATACACAAGCACAAACACAAAGGATACTTCTTAGTTTCTTATAGGCAGAAATCCAAAAAAATAAACAAAGTATATAGTTGAGGAAAAATAGAAGAAATAAGAATAAACAACAAAACAAAACAATCAAACAAACAAATAAACAGATCACGAAAATATAAGACAAGTTAGGATATTTAAGATGACACCTAGATATGTACTCAAACCTTTAAATTAGTTGCTAATGATTCAATAGATGGCATAGCTCTAGATGAGGTTGTTTAGAGAAAAAGGATTTACATATAGCAAGGTAACGACTAGTTAAGATGTAAGGCTTTAGACAATTAAGAAGCATATTAGCCTTCCATGACTGTAGAACTGTATCTTGGTATTATTTAAGACAAGTATATGGCGGAGCTCTGACTGGTCCCAAACAATTGAATGAGGGGACAAGTGGATAAAAATAACAATAAACGCATATGGAAATAAGGAAGGACGAGACTTAAAAAGAAGAAACACTCTATTAGTCGGTAAATTACATTATTTTTTAAAACATTTCATTGAAAAACTACACAGATATTTTTCTATGTATCATTAATATTCCCAGAATCAAGACACAACTTTTTCTTCAATCAACAAAAAAAACTCTTGAAAAATACATTCACAATAATGAAAAAAATAAAGAAAGAACAAATAAAACAAATCAAAATACAGTTTGCTTTACTTCGACTATAAAAAAATCACTTTATAATATTATTAAGGGTAAGAAGATTTCACATATTTTTTGTTACTATTCTTCCTTGTCACATGCATATGTATATTAGAGGCTTCTCTTAGGGAATCTACTTTGAAGGCTTTTCATGGATTGGAAATTTTCTCAATCGCTTACAACGGAAGTGAGCTGCTGCTTCGTCCCTTATTTTTATTTTTTCTTCTGTTTCTGTATTTCTGTATCTTTTTTCTGCTCGGGTGAATATCTTGCAAACCATGATGATTAATATCTTGTTCTCTTTCCTTTGATTTCAAATATAATTTCTTCATTGTTTCTGACTTTATATATATATGTGTGTATACACACACACACATAAGCATATCAATGATCTACATTGTCCCTGTCCACAAGTCCACAAGTTACGTATAAACTTGGAATGCATTTGCAGAGCAGCTGAAGTGCCACAATAGTCCGGCCTAGAGTATATTACCATCCTCCATAAGTCAGCCAAATCAAGAGAATAAGAGTCTTAACTCTTGTCAGAAAGGTACATCAAACACAAAACTGTAAGTTTAAAATAAAGTCGGCAAAAAGATAGAGCTCATTCTGCATCAAGTATGACCAACGGCTAAAAATAAACAGACCTGTTTACAGATACTTAGCTCTTACCACAATACATGATCAGACCACAAGTAATTGTACCATTTGTAGAAAGCAAATTACAAGCCATAAAATCTTTTTGAAGTTACTATATAGATATAAAATCATGTTTTATCAACTTTATATTTATGAAAAAGGGGTTGGGTGTAAAAAATCAATAGTTCAGCGGGGTTTGGTGTAAACCCTACTATATTTACACACTTGAACAAGGGTAGTACAAAGATATCAACTCGTTGTCATACTTCAACCACTTTCGATTTAAAATGTATTCCAAGAACAAAAAGGAGATAATGGGTAATTAAAAATAAAATAAAATTAGTAGCGCTGCAGTATGGCAGTAGTCGACGCAAGATCTATACTGTCCTGGAGAACAGGAATCCAGCTGAACTGCACAAGCAATTGTAATAAACATGCATGCCCGATTATGAGACTGGAGTGAATTACTACATATTAGAAAGTACTCAAGGTATGAACATTTACTGTCATTAAATATTATTTTTAATTAGCTTTGGATTTTTAGACATAACTTTTAAACTTAGCATATTCAAGACCAATTTCCAGTAAATATATAGTGTTCTTCCTTATTCAAGACCAATTTCCAGTAAATATATTACGCTGCCGTATCCATTCCAGTATACTATACAGTTCTCACTTATCACCCTGAGTTCTACAGAGTTTGCATAGATAAACCATTCTTTTCAACGAGTTTAAGTCATAAAATTCATATATTACACACCATGAATTGCAGAAGCCTTTCAGATTCAGGCACATCCTGTCTAGAAATCTGCTCCTCAAGATGAGCACGAGCATTTAACATCTCCAGTGCCTTTTGATATGCAGAGGCAACATGAGAGGAAATTCCATCCAAGCTGCCAATGTTGACATCAAGTTTATTCCCTTGTTCAGCCTCCCAAGCCTTGTAGGTGAGAAGAGTTGAGCTTATGTCACCATGGGGGACAGACAACTGACGGTGGAATATATTTCGAATGCGCTGCGCCTGCTTTTCTCTTGACTGCAAAACCAGTTAACATTTGTAATGTAGTGATAAGAAAATATATATTACAAAGAACGCCAGCTGGATGTAAGAACAAATCCAGGGGCAAGAATTACAATGACAACAACGTTTTAGGATGTTTCATCTAACATGCTCACACGTGATATAAGTTTGAACTAGAATCTAATAGTGGGGAGATTATTCACAGGAAGACTTAATTATAGAAGAGTCCCAAAACTAAAATGAGCTCCTTGGTGAAACCGAAATGAGTGAAGACGAGATGAGATGAAGACTTTCCGTTCAAATTTCTAATTTGCATTTAACAGTTTTTTTAGCCTAATGGATTTGAATGTTTAGGGAGTCAAAAGGGTATTTTCAGAGTTCTGCACTCAACCCTGTTTGAAAGATGGCTATTAGAAGAAATGCCCAAGAATGGTTGATCCCATATGTAGCGTCCACTTCAGAATTTTTCTAACTAATAGGAGTCAAGAATCTTGAAGATCTGAAAATGGAGTAAAGTTTTAAGATCTTTTATGGGGTGGTTGGAAATGAAGAAACTCTATTTTCCACGTGATCAAGTGGAACCCTTGTGTACATCTGAATAAACTTCTGTTTGGCAGGAAGGTAATGCTAGGTAATCCACAATAAATTACTCATTCTTAACAGGCTCGATATGCAAAATTACAGTTGCAAAAACTTGAGCACTTGACTGATTGCTTAAAAAAAAAACTTCCAGTTTTTATCGTCTTTTTGTTACTCAAATTGTCAATAGTGCCTTTAAGGATGGCTATGATGACTCCAAGAAATGATAGCGGCTTTAGACAAGAAGCTATGTGGCGCGTGCATATAATCTTGGATTTTATGCAACCAGGGAGCCCATGCTGACATGTAACAATGAGATACTGCAGTATGATTGATTTGGGAACTTTCAATGCTTTCCACTAGGACAAAGGGTGACAAATGTTAGGGCAATGTATAGGCAAATGATATTACATAATATGCGAGAGAAAACAAGTTGCCTAAATTTATCGAGAACATAATATATTAATATGAGAGTTAAGTTGCGTAAAATTATCGACAGCAAATGTTAGGCCATCCCAACCCAAATCGTACACCGTTCTTGACTGATGCAAGGTGCAAATATGATATCATATAATTCAACACGTTAAAGAGTAGTGAAAAGTGTTAAGAGAAACCACGAGTTAACTAGACCAAATATCAAAGTTACACCATAAGGTGATGTAACAATAGCACAATAAGAAAACAAGAAGGAAATGTTGGGTTCTTTTGTGATTTATAGTGCTTAATCCACAATGTGGGAATTGGGACGTCCTTGAAACCTTTTACGTCATATAAATCTTTATACGTTGAATATACACAAACATGATTTAGAGTGAACAATGTGAAGTAATGTGGTAGTTGGTAGCTCCACTTGTAAGCTTTATACCATACCAATTTAGAACATTAAATTGTACAAGTACACATTAATACTCACAACCTATTACACGCACATTAATATAAACGCATATTTCAATATACTTGTCAAATTGTCCCCAATTAAAAAACAGACAATGGAAGAAGAAAAATGAGGTCGTATAGGAAGATTTACAAATTAATAAAATTAAAGATTGAAGTTCTGACCTCAATGTCAGTCTCATCAATGGTCTGAAAGATTGTTTGCTCAAATTTTCTGTATGCTTCCCATATCTTACTGCCTTCAGCAACATGCAAACCAGCAGCAGTTAGAGCACGCTCGAATAGGTTCCTTGCCTTTGAAGTGCCAGCAGGTGAACACTCACGAACCAATGGATCATATTCCTTAACGAAATTTACATAGTCATGCCACAGAGAGACAGACTGCACAAATATAAATAAGTCTTACAAATCTGAAGTATGCATTTACCCTCATCAGCAAGAGATATTAGGTTTATATGTACTTTCTACCTTCCGCCTGTGGAGAAACTGCATACTATAGGCTAGAAATTTAATTTTCACAATTAGGTAAGAGAAAGTTCCTTTCATTTATTTGGTCTTTTATTTTATTATATACCAATTCAATCTTAGATCAAAATTCTCACTTCATTTCCTTTCAATACCAAAATTGGGGTTCTTCAACAAAAACTGCACCCACTTTACATCAAGTTGAACAAGGGAGATATGCCTCTATGCTGATCAGAATAGGAAGATCTTGAATATATTGACCCCATTTGGAATATATAGACCTCATTGGTTCTATATTTTCTTGACATGTTTATGGTCCTCAAAGTATCAAGCCCTCACAATCTTTCATTTGAAGGTGATACCCCTATGCAGAAATAAGGACATAGAAGGCTCTTCTCCAATAAAAATTGTAAATATGAAAATTCAATGGAGCAATCTTGCAGGACAGTTTTGGACCCTCGTTGACCATGAGCTCTTCATAATGTGTTCAAAAAAATTTGCTCCCAGTAGCGGTTGACTCCATTAGGTGTTCTTAAAGTGAACGCTGATGCTGCATTCTTGACAACTTGGGTCGACAAAAAATATGAGGTTATTTCGCAAGAACTGTGAAAATAATTCTCATTTTTTTAATCAATAACAGTGTACATTAGGGACTTTAATGAAGCGAAACTCGCAATTATTACATGTGGGCTTGGAAATGCAACTTTCAGTAGTTCTCCATTTTTTCCCTTGAATGTGATACCTTGATGGCCAACTCTTGGGCTAAAAGGAGGACAGAAATGTCCTTAGGGATGCACCGATATCAGGAGATAAATTGGGGAGCTTAATTGATTGAAAAAATACATCAACTTTGAGACAATTTTATGTAACAAACCTGATATCTTTTTTTTCTTATACATTATCATTTATTTTGCTTTTCTTCCTTCTTCTGATGGAAAACATTCTTCCACTTCTTCTGTTTTCCCTAATATAGAACTAAATTCATGCTAAACAAAGATAACATAACAGAGGTTTAGATTTAAGCTTTGTTAAAAAATTCACTCGCTTATTTTATAATCAGATGAAAGAAAATATTCAAAGTCCAACATAAGAATCGGTACAAACCAGATAATCAAGCACGCCACGCTCATAAAGCTTCTCAATAGCAGGAAAAGCTTCATGTCTGTAAAATAGCAGGGAAACAAAACATAAGTGAATACTGTAAAAACAATTAACAGTTTACACAATTTCCCATAAATCTGCACTGTAAGATTAACACGACAATCAAGCTAAATGCTTTAACAAAATACCAAAAAAAATTCTGGTAAAAAGAAAGTTATAATGGTAGTGATTGTTCAGCTTTTTCAGTATGGACTACGGAGTGGGTTGTTACATGCTCTTCTATTTAAGGGATTTTTAATGTATTTTCTTATCAAAACTTGAGAGTAAAAAAGTTGATAGAAAACCAACCTTTCCAGTAAAACTTGCAGAAAGTAAAGTCTTCTACTCAAAGACTAATAATACTTGAATGCCAAAATACTCGGCTTTAAGGGTTCCCATAATTGTTTTTCTTTAGCTTTTTGGTCATAAGTACGATATAAATACAATCAGACTCTCTAAAATACCTAATAAACATACCTCCATTTAGGGGGTAGGGGTTGGGGTGTGAGGGTAAATGCGCGATTGTTTATGAATTTTAGTGGAGATTGCCTCCACCAAATTTCATTAAAATAAATAAAGAAATTCAACCATGGGTGATTATCAAAATTTTGAACGGCCAAAAATGCACATATAGAACCAATTTTCATTTTCTATATCATACGATACAACACCCAAAAAAATATGTATCGCAAATAAGCATCGTATCGTAGTCGTATTGGTCCATGTCAATCCATATTGTTTTTCTGTTTTTTTCCGTATAAAAATGTGAATGAATATTCATTTATTTATTGTATTCTTACTTTCTTTCTCTTTTATTCCAATATTCTTATGATGATGAGATTCTCTTTTTTTTACATTTTAAGATGGACTACACGAGTAGGTAGCCGCACCATGGGGGGATGGGGGGGTGTCGGAGGGGGAATTCGAACTCATGACCTCTCTATTAGATTTACAATGGGATTCAAACACTCACAAAGGCAAAAGTCTTACCGAAAGATGATGTAAGTGTGTCCTCAGATTGGTCTTATCAATAGAGCCAATGATCCCCAAGTTTTACCCGATGCCAATAATAGACAGATCTTGAAAGAACACTTTCAAGCTTCAAGATGGACCCTTCCAAAACCTCAAATGTCTCTGATAACACTCCAACAATATAGACCACCAATGACAAAAACGTGTCAAACACCCCCTCCCCCCTCTGAAATAAACTCTTGTCTACCGAGGTATTACTCCAATGTATCCCGTATAGAGAAAAGTAGGGCCTATTAAGTCCCTAACTGATGCAGGACAAGAAGCCCTATATATTTGTAGTTAGAACATGCATGAACATGACAAACAAAATCAGTATTGTAATGAGGGAAGACTCGAAGTTACAAAATGTATTGACCAAACCGTTGGTCCTAAAGAACCAAAACTCTCAGGGAGATGATTTCAAGACATCAGTGGTTCCAACAATCATCGAGGAGTTTCAAAGTCAAAGATCTGGTTAGCGAGATTATAACATGTCATATAGTCTAATTTTAAGTTTCTTTGTCAAAAATAATTTCATTATGTCCTTTATTATACTTACTGAATTGAGTAATAATAAGTTTCGTAAAGAGTCTTTTCAGGTAGTCCTAGTTGAATTGGAACTTCAGTAGGTATAACCAAATATTTAGCTCAATAACTATGTAGGAAACCTCATCTCAAAAATCTTCACCTCGCAACTTTAGCTTCGGCCTTACTCAATGATTTCTCAAATGACATCTTGGAAAAGCACCAAGCATTCCACCATGCATGACAAGTCTTTAAAGAATTCAATAAAAATAAAAATCATAAATGTTCTCGAACTGAATGAGATATGCAAGCACAAATAAACTTTACACTCAAAAAAATATTGTTGAAACTTCCAGCTCAGTGTCATGTGCTCAACCATGTTCTCGTTTTCCCTATATGAAGAACTGCCAAAAATGGAGGGAAAGGAGACAAAAAACAAAGAAAAAAACGCAATGCCCCAACAGGACACTAAAACCCACCTATGTAGACCAATAAATTAAGGTACTCTACAACATGCCCTGCAACCAGACCTGGCAACGGATCGTGTCGAGGCGTGTTAGTGTCGATATTTAACGAATTCGGGTCTTATCGGGTTCATGTCTAAACGGGTGATTGTTTTATTGTGTGAAAAAATCATATTCAAACCCGACCTGTTATCTTAACGTGTCGTGTCGTGTTCACCTGTTATTACCCATCAAGATAATGAATTATTTTAAATTGTATATAAGTTGACATATTAACTCATTTTTAAATACAATTAGACCAATTAATTCATTGACATTACTAACTCTCTCATTTGATAAAATTTGTTATGGTTAAATTAACATTAAGCAACATAAACTCTTTATAAGTCCAACAATATATCTTATTTACTTAAATTAATGGGTCTTAACAGGTCTTATCAGGTATTAATGAATGAAGGGGCTCAACACTAACATGACTCGTTAACTATCATGTCTTATTAGGTTAACACTGATACGACCCAAAACTATTAAAAGTCCACCGATTAACTTATAATTTCGTGTCAATTCGTGTCATGTTATCGTGTCGTGCCTCATTTTGCCAGGTCTACCAGCAATTTCATGAGCAATAACTGCCAATAAACTACACAGAACGGGCCCAGTGGGATGCGGATGAGGGGTATGGGTGCGGCGATCCAAAAAAATACGGCACAGCTGCGGCTATTCAGCAATATAAGGCACAGCTGCGGCGATTCAGCAATATAAGGCACAGCTGCGGCGATTCAGCAATAGCTGTTTTTAAGAATCCATGCTTCATAGTCGAACCTACTCCGCCAAATAGTTCTAAAATGCGAAATGGAAGTGCTAGCAATCTTTTTCCATACTCTGTTCTCACACGACAACCCTACCAAGCCGAAATCATATCGAACATCCTCCTCAGCATAACCCAAGACACCCATAAGACAGCCAAAATGACACGATTTTCTAAGTCTCGCAATGCATATAAAGAGTGTCTACAAACTCCTTAATTGATTCACGAGGCTAACAGCGGCTCACTCGACGCCTTCCCGATGTCGAAAATCTCCAAATGCATTTCCAAGAGATTTGCCTCGGCTAAGAGAATAATACTACAAACTTCCACCAAGTTAATAGGTCTAGAATTAGGAGTAGCAAAATGGATCAACGGGTCGTGTGACACGACAAGATAAGAAACCAGCGGTGATATTAGCTCTAACTAACTAGTGTATTAATGCAAATGAAAGAGAAAAAAAAGAGTAAGTAGAATAATATATTATATTGTACCCGGAAGAAAGAGAAATCTCGTCTTTAGCCCAGTCCTGCCACATGGCAGGGGATAAAGGGAACAGCTCACTCATGGCCTCTCTTGCTTGGCGCAGCTTCTCAATTTCACCTTGCTTCCTCAAGGACCGTACGTACTACACACATCAAACAAAATAATGAAATTTGGATTCGTATAATATAATACAGATACAGAGACAGAGATGAGTGAATACTTGAACATGAGCATCGTAGTTGGCGGGGTTATTGGATAGCTCCTTTTGTAGGGCTTGAATTTGGAGATTATCTTGAGCTTCGGAATCAGAATCGGACTCCGAATCAGTATCTGCGGGTTCAGACGTGGGTTGGTCTTCTTGTGGCTCCGATGAATCAAGGGTTTCCATCACTTCGAAACTCGTACGCTCACTTACCTGTACAAACCAACTACTGTGAGACTTGGTTACTATACGCTCTCGTGGTGACGCCGTTTGACCGGTGGTAGTGTCACTGTAGCCTTAAACTTGAACATGTGCGCCGCTTGCTTGGGAAATAGCCTAAATTGACTCCCAAACCTCAAAAAATTATTCTTTACTTGTATTTTTAACTTAACTCCCCTCGCGTGATGTGTGAATGGTTGTATGAGAAAATTAGAAGGGATTTTTTGAAAAAAGGTCCTTATAATGTTCAAAATGTATAAAAATATGATATTTTATATAATTTTATAAATTTAGTTTATGTACTAAAAATTCCATGAAAAATGGTGCCGCTGGCGCGGGTCAAAAAAATAAATGCTATTGTACTACAGGGACTAGATTTATAAATGCTATTGTACCAAAGGGACTAGATTTATAAACTTGAAAAGCATTGTCCTAAAAATCTAAATATAGGAAGGAACATGACATTTACCTTAATTCTCTAAATTAACAAATAAGACATATTTAAAAATGGATAATATTAGGGCTACCCTTTTTTGTTACTTCCGACTTTAAAGTGTTGTACCGTGTTTTGTCTTTACTTGTATGGGTCCCGTCAGGACATATAAAACAAAGCAAGGTACAACACTTTCATCCCGGGGTAACAAAAGGGGTAGCCCTAGTGTTACCCTTTAAAATAATGTTAAGTAACTCAATACCTTCAATTTTAGGGGCATATATCAAATAGTTTCTTGAACTTTTTTCAATACACATTTAGTCCAAGTTTTTTTATTTTGCACCAAAAAGTCCTTCACCATGTCAAAAAGGATTTATCATACCGCTGGCACGGACCTTTAAAGATAAGAGAATAAGGGACTTTTTCGTACAAAATATAAGGCTTTGACTAAATGTGTATTAAAAAATATTTGAGGGACTTTTTGGTATTTGATCCTAAATTTTATACAACAAATATAAAAGAAATACCCTAAATTAGATAAAAAAAATATCTTTTATGATTTTTTTATCTTGCACAATTTCTTGTAATTATAACTTATATATAGGAAAATCGTTGAAGGAATGGTAAGAAAATTTATACGATAGTATAAATATTGTTCATTTCTTTCCTTACATAATGTATCTAGGCACGGGTTTACTATAATCTTTTATCATAGAGTTTTTAAATTAATATAAGGACAGAGGAGATCAAATGATGAAAAATCTAAACCAATTTTGCTTATGGTAACCCTAGGGCTGTGTTTCGGCCGGATCGGATCGGAAAATGCCTATTCGGAAAAAATTCCTATTTTTTCGAAAATAAAATAACTAATCCGATCCGATTTTTTCGAAAAATTAAAAAAAAAATCGAATTCGAAAAAATCGGAAAATCGGCAAAAATCGAAAAAAATCGGAAATTCACAAAATATATTAAAAATCCAGAAATTTCGGAAATTTCAAATTTTCAAAAAAATAAATTATGGATTTTCGATTACTCGAAATTCTCATTTTAAAGAAACAATGAAAATAGCTTAACCCAACATGTAAAAACATGAGGATTTGGCTCATTTTTCATTTGTGTAGAAGTTAGGAGGATACTCTCCTTTTATAGAGCATATTTTGGAGCCATCTCCCTCTCCCAACCGATGTGGGATATGGGAAACTTTCAAAAAATCGGAAAAGAAATCGGAAATCGGAAAATAATTGCGAAAAAATCGGAAATAATTCAGAAAAATCGAATCGGCATAGTTTCGGAAAAATCGGATCGGAAAAATCGGAAATTCGGAAATTCGGAATTATTTCCGATCCGATTTTTTTCGGAAAAATCGGAAATCGGAAAATCGAAAATCGGCAAACTAAAATTTCATTCCAAATTCGAAAAAAATCGGATCGGAAATCGGAAAAATCGGAAAGTTCGGAAAAAAAACATAGCCCTAGGTAACCCTGTAACTAACCCATATTAGTCTCTTTGTTCATTTGGATTGTGCAAGTGCAAAATTTAATTGATTATTTTATACCTACTATTTCTTTATACGTGGATGTATATATATATAAAATGTAAAAAGTCATTAAATATGAAAATAAAGACATTTATCAAAATTGTAGGTACAAATGGTGTGGGTGTGTGTGTGTGTGTGTGTAATCAAGTAATAATTGTCTCATGTATATTTTACACAAAATACTTTGGCATTACGAAGCTTTTTAAAAAGAGATTACGAAAAACATACTTACATTATTTAACAAAACCAATTGCATAAATTTTGCTTATTATTGTGTATGAAGTTTTAAGCAATTAATACCTAAAATAAATTCCATTAGTTTACTTATACCTAGAAAACCCATTTTATCTAACAAACCGCATTTCAATGATTTGAGGATTTTCACATATTGTGCAAAATGCATTTGATGGGTACTATGTAAAGGGACGAAACAACCATAGAGCTTATATGTGTATGCAAGGGACGCGTTCATTAATCTTTATGTATATGCCCATCAAAGCAATATATATATATATATATATGTGTGTGTGTGTGTGTGTGTGTGTGTGTGTGTGTGTGTGTGGAGATAGAGTGATGGAGAGTCATAAAAAATTAGAGTGGAAAATTACCTACAATTTTGATGAATGGATCTCTACAAAATTTGAGGATTTGGTGAGAATAATTTTTTCGGCTACTGTAAGACATATATCAATAACAGGAGATGAAAGGATATGAAGACGAAGGCACAAAATAGGTGGAAGGAAGGGTAGTGGGTATGAAGAAGTGAAGGCAGAAGATAGAAGATCACATAAAGAGGGAGTGTGAGGTGTTATAAATTAATATAAAAAATAAAGAGGAGTCGTTTTACTACTCACAAACGTGACACATTTGGTGTGACACGTTGACGTGTCACACCCGTATGGGCTCGTATTTGGGATCAACAGTAGTATAGTTCAGATACAAGCCCATACAAGTGTGACAGATCACTATGTCGCACAATTTTATGTCCCGTTTCTGAGTTGGAAACGAAAATAATTAAATGAGATCATGTCTAGAGTCCTAATTGAGGGGGTAAAGTGTTATATTTTCAAAACAGTCTTACGAGAATACTATGAAATGGATTAGATATAATTTGATTCTTTCAAACTATTCATATACTCATAAGTTTTCAACCCATAAAATATCACATCATAAAAAGGAAAGAAAAGTGGTCTACTTATTCCACTTAAAACTTTGAAACCTAACCTTCCTTTTCTTAACAGCCAGGAGTGTAAATTTTTCAAAAAAAATTACACACATTGCTAAGCAAATCATGATAGCAAAGGGAATACAAACAGTAATATACACATATTTATATATAATAAACATTACGAAAACATATATAGAGGAGTGTGAACCCTTTATTTTCTTCTGTTATAATTGGAATATGAATGATGTTCTAAAAATACAAAAATATATATTTAAACTTTACGGGGTGAGGTCATGAACACTTGAAGAAACCAAAAGGTTTGAAGTGTTGGTCAATTTATTGGCAACCGAAGTCTTATGAAGCAAGTTTATTGGAGAAGATGAAAAGTTTAATGTAATTTATTTAAATAGAATATCTAATTAGGTAGGAAAGAGAAAAGAAAATGGAGAGGCAAAATGTGAAAAGAGATCCACGTTTACGCCTTAAAAAATTAGGGGTCTTTAACTCTTTCATAGCATTTTAGAGTATATAGTAGATAATGACACACTAGAATACTTTATTGTTATATCAATTCATTTTGAGGATGTATTTGGAACTCGTAACATTACTTTACTTTGAAGAATCATTCACGTTGAGATCTTATCGCATCGCAACATCAAATAAGAGTGTGTATTTATAATGGAGTTAAACATGGGATTATCTTGGATGGATCTCATTCGAGCATATTTAGATATCGGAGTTTTATTTAGAAGAGGATTCGTTATGCCACTGCTGAGGTGCCCGACCTGATCAAAGAGGTCCATGAAGGCTCGTGCGGAGCACATTCAACGAGCAGGTCATTGGTAAAGCATGTCGCCACTTGGGGTACTATTGCTCGATTATGAAGAAGTACTGCACTAATTATGCTAAAAAATGTGATAAATGTTAATATTATGTGGTAATATACAGAAGACCTAGGGCAGCTCTGGCACCGATCACATCTATACGGCCTTTCACCATGTGGGGTTTTGACTTGGTCGACTCATTGTCAAAGATAATGGGCATATTCAAATATTTAGTTATGACAGTAGACTACTTTACGAAATAGGTGGAAGTTAAACCATTGGTCGAGATGCCTTATGATAAGGTCTTCCATTTCATATGGAAGAATATTATTTATCGATATGGGATGTCATACGTGTTCATCACTAACCATGGCACATAGTTTGATAATGATGAGTTCAAGGACTATTGCATCCGATCAGGGATTAAGATGTTACATTATGCACTTGCCCGTCCTTAGTGCAATGGGTAGACGAAGATCACTAACAGCAGGCCCTTACTTAACGACATGAAAAGAAGGTCGAATGATGCTAAAATGAACTAGATTAACTAGTTGTAGAGTGTGTTCTAGGCCTATAAAACTATGTCGAGGACAACCATGGGCGAAACCCCTTTTATTTTGGCATTTGGCACCGAAGTGGTGGTGTCTTCTTAGATCGGCCTACCCAGTCACAGAGTGCTTAACTTCGACTTACCCGATAGGGATCTAATGCGCAGACTAGATCTTGACTTGGTCAAAGAAGTCAGGGAGAATACAGCTCTACAAGTGGCAGCCTACTAGCAGTGGACATCTCGATTTTACAATAAAAGGTGATACGACGCAAATATTGCGTATTTCACCCATTAACCTACGCGTTATTAGCCCCATCGGTATCTTAATCCCTATATTTATGCTCGTTAACCAGACAACCTTGGATTTCTATATATACATGCTTTGTAGGGGTTAATTGAGTTTTATAGGTATTTGGATGCTTAGTATGAATTTCAGACGCATTCCGGTGAAACTCTGTAGAAATCCGTACATGCAAGGGCAATTTAGTCATTTCACAATTTGGGCACCAGGCCCGATGTCTTCATGAAAGTTGTAGCCCTCTGAGAGAGCTTCGTGTGGCCATAAACAGCGTATGATTCCGAGATAGTTGCCCAAACTTTGAGCGGAAGAGGATTTCATTCAACCCAAAGCATGGGAGGTTGCATACCTGATGGATCGATTGATCGACTAAAGGGGTCGATCGATCGACTCCATAATTTTTGCCTTAGTTCGAAGACAGTGGGCTCAACTCTGTTCGATCGATCGATCGACCCCTTTGGTAGATCGATCGATCCCCTGTTTTGGGCCGACTTTTGGTTTTGTTTTTCTTTTTCCTTATCCTTTCTATTTTATTTTCTCACTTACTATATAAGTGAGCCGTTGTTTTCCTTTGTAAATATCTTACATTTTACATTAGCTTCAGGGTTTGTAAGGAGATTTGTCCCTTCTCCATTTTCCTTTGGCATTTGCCCATTTTCATGTATGTAAGTTTACTATTCATTATCTCTTTTATTTATTTATTGCTTTCTTTACTTGCTTCCTTCCAGTCCATGCCTAGTTAATCTTTTATTTAATTTATTTATTGCTTTTGTAGTGTTAATTATTTTTATTTCCATGCTTAGTCCTTTGATAAATAAGGTCGGGGTTGAGTTCCGCCATTAACGGGCCTCGAGCTCCTAAAGTTTATTTTTGAATAAAATTGCGTTTAATTGAAACCTCGCGTATTAAAAGCGGATTATTATGCGTTTATATTCCTTTGTCATGCAACGTTAGAGTTTATTGCAATAATCCGAATTTAATCCGCGTGTGACCATTTTCAATTAAATGTTTTATCAAGTATTTTTGGGTTAGAATCCCTTCATGCGTGATGTTTATGCTTAGTTGAATATGCTCGGTTAAATAGCCTTCGAGCCGGAATTTTGATTAGTAGTTGTTTCGATTCGTGTGGTGCGATACGATCCTGACCCTCGCTTTACTTTGCGTAGCGTAACTTATTATTTTCTTTTGTCACCATTCCCAACCATCACATTTTCTTTTATTTATTTTACACTTTTATTTTTTAAGTAGCAAAACAATTAAAATCTAAAATTCAATCACTCCCTATGGATTTCTTACGATACCCGACTTACCGTTATGCTTGCTTGTCAAGTGTAGTTGTAGTGTAGGTTTTTGCATGTAGAGCGGGAGCCGAAATCAACGATAGTGTCCCTACACGAACACTCGGTTTTCCTCTCATCAAAATGGCGTCGTTGTCGGGGAGTGTGTTTTAAATTGTAATTGTTTTATTATTTCGTAGTATTTTTTTGCTTTCCTATTTGTATTCTTTATTTTAACCTTTTTTGCATGATTTGCATATTTGAGTGCTTAGAAACATTGATTCTCGACCGCGCACCTTTTCATCGAATTCTCTATCTACATACAATTTGGTAATCATGTCTTTCTTTTATAGTTATTATGGTCATTCTAGTGATTCTTACTTTAGGGATAGTTTTCAAGTTTTCCATTTTGAAGATTTTCTTGAGATTGAAAGACTTGAAAATAATTATCGGAATGAAAATTGTTATTGGGAGCTTGAGTTGGATTCATTATTCGAATCCAATAATGATTCTTATTCCTATGAATGTGAAGAAGAATTTCAACCAAATGAGGAATCCGAGGATCTAGAGCCGAGGAAGCTTACATTGGAAGAAACTTTTATTCTTTACTCCCAAGGTTTGGAAATCCTAAATGGTACTGGATCGAGACTGGGAGAACTCTGCGATGAGATGAATTCTTATGCACAAAAAAATGAGGAGGTGGAAACTTCTGTTTCACCTAAATTTTTCGAAGAATTTATCATCTAGTGATCATCTTTCTCCCCCGAAATTCAATCTCCTTCTGACGATGATTCGATTGATATTGAATTTGTTTCATCACCATATTCATTTTTCGTGATCGAACCATTAAAATTGTTGGTTCATTCCTATGAGTTGGTAGAAATTATTGAAACTTGTGAACCTTTTACCGATGAAGACTCTTTACCGGACTTGTTTTCGATGGATGTTATCCCCGTGTGTGCACCATCTCTCATTCCATTTGAAAAAACTTTGGGAGATGAGTCGATTTTTCTTGGTCCTCTAGTGTACCTTTCCCCCTTGTTATCCAAATCCCTCATTGTCCGCCCAAAATTTCAAACTCACCGTGGTTCACTTTTTCCACCACCCACATGCCTTCCGTTTTTCAAACGGAATTCATATCTTTCGGGAGGCATGCATGTTCGGGAGGGTCCATTGTTGATCCTTCAAATTTAAATCGTACTTAGGATGGACCCTCAAATATTTACACTCTTAGTATATAGTTAATTATAAGTCCAAAATATAGGTTGTAAATAGTTAGCTTTTTATTTTTTATTTCTTTAGTTTTTCTTTCCTTTTAATTTTATCTAGTGTAATTAGTTAACTTTTTGTTATTCGTTTTTGCTATGCTCAGTACTAACTTGTTTTGTAGATTTGTTTGGACTTGTGCTTATGACAGATCGCTCCAATTTTGGGTAGTATCATTCTTTTTCTATCCTTGTGTTGTGCTCTCAATGCGTATTGAGAGCAATGCAACATTTAAGTTAGGGGTGTAGGATATTTTATCCATTTTTTTATTTTGTCCATGGATTTTATCACATGTTAGTTACTAAGTATGCCTTTTTGTTAAAAATAAAAAAAAAATCACATTTTTTTCTTTTTTCTCCTTTGTTAGGCATTTTGCCTTGTTTTCGATGATAAATTTCAATAATTTCCCGATCCATTAGACATTCAACAATGCATGTTCTCGATTTTTGAAATTATTGTACTTTAGTCCTCAAATCATTGATATTATGAATAACTTCATGAATTAAACTTTAACCCATGAGCACATGCGCTTTTCTTGTTTTATTGATTTGGTTTAAGATTTTTATAACTCGGTAATCTTTTGTTGCATTGTATATACTTACACCGAGTAAGCTTTGTACCTTTTGTCATTTGTGAGTGTATACAGTATTCTTTCCTCTTTGAAAATGTTGAATTCGTCGGTAATCTCTCTATTTTTTGATTGATCGTTCATTAATTGAGTTTATATCTCGAAATGTGTTACTTGAGCTTGATTTTTATATATTGTTTTGACTCGAGAAAATTCGTAAACTTTATGAAATTATCATAGGCCATCTTTGTTATATCTCCCATATTAGCCTTGACCTCACCTTTTATATTTCCCTAGTCAACCCCTTTGAGCCTAAATATTTGCCTTTCGTTTCATTATCCAAAATCCCATAACCAACTCCTAATTGGAGTTTTAAACCATACATATTACTTTCTATACCTTTGTTTGGAATGATACTTGGGATTGAATGATGTTATTGTTTTGTGGTTGCAATTTAAGCATATAAGAGTGAGAAAAGAAGAAAGTGTAGTGAAAAAGAAAAAAAGAAGAAGAAAGTGTAGTGAAAAAGAAAATAAAATAAAAGAATAGAAAATATGAGAAAAGAATAAAATAAAAAGAAAAGAGAAAGTTTGTATATGTTGTATATAGAGTTCAATAATCCTTGTTACTCTTCAATTTTCATATTTAATGCTTGTTTTGGAAATCATTTTTTAATTTTGATATTGCCCACTGTTTTCCATTATCCCGGGCTTTCATTCCGAACACTTTGAATCCGTACATATATCCTTCATTTCGTATCATAGCCTAGCCTACATTACAACCCTGTACAAGTTCTATGTGATCTTAGGGTGAATTTAATTTAAAAGTCATAATAGTTTTGATAATCTTTGAAAATGCATTTCGCATCTTTTAATGAGAGGTATCTTTCATTGAGATTACAGTTTTTAATTTCCTATATAGCGTTCTTTATTTGTGACATGTGTGCGACCTAGTTTTCATTTACCTTTACTCTTTATGCCCGCGTGTTCCGTGTGTTACCTCCCTGTTTCGAGTGAATTAATTTTATGAGTGTAATGCCCGTGATGATTGAATATATGCTTGCTTTTATGTTTATTCGAATTATTTAAGTTGCTCTCCCCCTTCCACTTTTAAAGTTTCAATTCTATGAGGTGCATTCAACCTGTTAATAACAACGAACTTTAGCTTAAGCTCGTTCAATATGTTAATAACGCGTTTGAAATCTTTTTTGTTATTGTTGAGTTTGTAGCAGTTGGGTTGGTCATATTTTGAGGAAATTATTTGATGTTTGTGGGTTTCATCCCTGAAAAACCCTCACGAGACACCACTCGTCCACTAGGGTAACTTAGGGATTTAACGGCTTATTGCATACGCTAAATGCAATCATTCGCCCGCAAAAGTGGCCTTTTATTTATTTTCCCATTTTATACTATCTCCTGCTTTTGGTTTACTTATAGTTCTTATTGTATCCATTGCTAGGGACTAGCAATGTGTAAGTTAAGGGGTGTGATACGACGCAAATATTACGTATTTCACCTATTAACCTACGCGTTGTTAGCCCCCTCGGGTATCTTAATCCCTATATTTATGCTCATTAACAAGACAACCTTGGAATTCTATATATACATGCTTTGCAGGGGTTAATTGAGTTTTTATAAGTATTTGGATGCTTAGTATGAAGTTCGAACGCATTCCGGTGAAGTTTCATAGAAATCCTCATGCGCAAGAGCAATTTAGTCATTTCACAAATTGAGCACCTGGCCCAATGTCTTCACGAAAGTTGTAGCCCTCTGAGAGAGCTTCGCGTGGCCATAAATGGTGCGCGAATCCGAGCTAGAACGAAAAAGTTACGAGACTTTGAGCGGAAGAGGATTTCATTCAACCAAAGTAGGGGAGGTTGCATACCTGATGGATCGATCGATCGACTCCTTAATTTTTGCCTTGGTTCGAAGACAGTGGGCTCAACTCTGTTCGATCGATCGATCCCCTATTTTTAGTCGACTTTTGATTTTGTTTTTCTTTTTCCTTTCCGTTTTTATTTTATTTTCTCACTTACTATATAAGTGAGCCTTTGTTTTCCTTTGTAAATATATTACATTTTACATTAGCTTTACGGTTTGTAAGGAGATTTGTCCCTTCTCCATTTTTCTTTGGGATTTGCCCATTTTTATGTATGTAAGTTTACTATTCATTCTCTCTTTCATTTGTTTATTGGTTTCTTTACTTGCTTCATTCCATTCCATGCCTAGTTAATCTTTTATTTAATTTATATATTGCTTTTTTAGTGTTAATTAGTTTTATGTCCATGCTTAGTCCTTAGATAAATACGATTGGGGTTGTGTTCTGCCATTAACGGGCCTCGAGCTCCGAAAGTTATTTTTTGGGTAAAATTGCGTTTAATTGAAACCTCATGTATTAAAATCGGATTATTATGCGTTTATCTTTCTTTGTCACATAACGTTAGACTTTATAGCGATAATTAGAATTTAATCCGCGTGTGACCATTTTTGATTAAATGTTTTATCAAGTATTTTTGGGTTAGATTCCCTTCATGATTGATGTTTATGCTTAGTTGAATATGTTCGGTTAAATAGCCTTCGAGCCGAAATTTTGATTAGTAATTGTTTCGACTCGTGTGGTGCGATGCAATCCTGACCCTCACTTTACTTTTGCGTAGCGTAACTTATTATTTTCTTTTGTCACCATTCCCAACCATCACCTTTTCTTTTATTTATTTTACACTTTTATTTTTTGAAGTAGCAAAACAATTAAAATCTAAAATTCAATCACTCCCTGTGGATTTCTTACGATACTCGACTTACCGTTGTGCTTGCTTGTCAAGTGTAGTTGTAGTTTAGGTGTTTGCATGTAGAGCGGGAGTCGAAATCAATGACAATGTCCCTACACGAACTCTCGGTTTCCCTCTCGTCAAAAGGATGAAGCCTGGTACTTTTAAGGAAGGAGATTATATCGTGAAAAAAAGTTATCCAAAAGGTAAATAAATTAGAACCTAACTAGCATGGCCCATATAGATTTTATGCAGTTATACGTCTAGGCACTTATCGGATTGAGACTTTGGAGGGTGAACAATTTAAAAATTTGTGGAACGTTGAACACTTGAGGAAGTATTACCAATATAGATGAGCAAATTATAGTTTTGATAACATAATGCTATGTAAAAAAAATCCAATTCATTATAATCAATTTTCAGAATATCAATGAGAATTAGCAGTTTTTCCACTAAATCATTTTATCATTTCAAGTTTTCTTCACTACTCAATGCTTAGTTCATCGATGTAAGAGATATGCAAAAAGACCAGACCGAGGACATCTCAAAGTTGAGCATATCATAATAACTACAATCAAACTACACTTCATGAATGAACTCGTTTTAGACATGTTAAGATCAAGAAGTCAGCCGAATCTAGGATATCCAGTGTTGTCATATTTTGAGATCGATAAGATCCTACCATAACTAACCAGTAAGCTGACTAAAATAAAGATTTATCCTAGTACATTTGGCCGACCTGGGAAACTGAGGTTGTCACATGGTCGAGACGAAAAGTTCCATCCATACGACCGGTAAGCTGGCAAAAACAATAATAGATCCCAAGTCAAAGTGATAGAGGAACTTTAGGTTTTCACTTATAATAACCCTGTCAGGATAACTCAAGTTTGTACAACTAGTAACTAGTAAGTTAGGTTAGGTCGACAAGATGTGGCCTCAAAATCATATGACTAAACTACTGGAAGATATATCTCCACGAGTTGGTAAATCAGGTCAAGATGACAAGATCCAACCATAAGACCTAAATACTGGTCGGTCAACTATATCCAACCATATTAACTTTGTAAAAAATATTTTTTACACAAAAACACTTGACTAAAGGCGAAGGCTAATAGCTTAGCCGAGCAAAATAACTTGTAGAAAATCAAATAAAAAAATAATACATGCACAAACATAGGTGATAGTGGATGGAAAGCATTTTCATATATCATCCATTCATATTATATTGCCAATAAGTGTAGATAATTATGTTAAAAAAACTGCTCAAAAATTTCTACGAAGCAGCTACATGAAAAAACTTCACAAAAATATAAATAAAGGAGTTCAAGCAGTATGAGTCTCTTTATTAATCAGAGTAACCTGAGGAGCATTGGCATCAGCAGTTTCATTCATGGCAGTGTTTGGGTAAGCTTTAGGGGTAACTTTAGTAATGGGCTCATTAGCAATAATATGTTCGACCTGAACAGTAGCATGCTCCTCAATTTGGTCATCCTGGTCGTCCACATCTATTTCATCCTCAATTGTCAAGGCTTTAGACTCCTCTTCGACCCCTCCCATTTACTGATAACCTCTGTAATGTTAGGGCAATGTTTCACTACCCTTTTTTCAGTTCTTTATAAACCTCGATGAAGAAGGTCATCTTCTCAACAGTGAAGTTAGCAGAGGCCTTGAACTTTTAAACAATGCTCTCTTTAGCCTTGATAAGAAATTCATTAGATTTGTTAAGGACATATTCCTGACTTTTATTCTTTAAGCAGTCAGTATTAACCTGCTCATTTAGTTTCTTATTTTCTTCCTCGGCTAAGTTAAGGGCCAGGTTCTTCGTAAAAAAGTTAGTCGTCCCTCTTTTGTAGCTCATCACAAGTCTTTTTCAAATCATTTACAAGATTATCGAGGGCCTCCTGCATCTTAGTCTTCTTCTGGTTGAGCTTGTCGTTATCTTCTTTGTGCTTCTGGTGGGTATGGTGATTCGTCACAGCCTTCTCTCGAAGAATAGTACTGTCTATTGTGCCCTGAAGGAGAATAGAGTGAGGTCAACGAGCAGTAAAATAGGTTGGTAAAACAGACAAATACAAACATACCAAGAACTTACCCTATAGGCCCTGTGGTGAAAAACCTTCCATAGAGTGTCAACATCTAGGCTCCTAAAGAATTTAAAATATGAATGGTGCCCACGGTAGCAAAGCACATCCATTACATTAACCATGTTATGGAAAATAGAGTCTTTGTCTCTCTTTATTTGATCATAGGTCATAATATCCTTTGGAACAAACTTATATTCTTCCACCAATGGGTAATAAATGAATAATTCGGCTTCCCTGGCCAACCTACGAGCAGGTTATCCCTCTATCATCACACGTTCCAAAGGAGAACCTGTTGTTTTTGGCTCTTCAACCATACGATGCTTATGATCGCTTTGAGTAGTGGGGCCCTCCAATGGACTCTTATCACTGGGAGCAAAAACTTTACACTTATTTCAGGCCTTAACAACAACGTTAACTCTCTTTGGGGATTTGGCCTCAGCTTTTTTTTATCGTATCCTCATCCTTCTTTTTAAATTTGGCTTTAGCCTCGGCCTTATTCTTGGCCTCTTGATCAAGCTTCTTCTTACGAGTTACCTCAATGGCATCACAATAAGTTTGTTTAAGTGCCATACCAGAAGAAGGTTAAACTTGAAAAGCTAATAGGTATGAGTTGAAGCTGCACAAGAATTTAGCGATTAGGAAAATTACAATGAAAAGTTAAAGATGACCAAACACTTAGAAAGATCTTTACCTACTTCGACCTCTTGTTCACCTTCTTCAGCCTCATTTGCAGGTAGCACTTCGGCTGCAGGTGGTGCTGGGGGTACTGCCTCTAATTTAACACCTCCTATAAGTGCATAATACCTGTAGTTAGTAAGTTTTTTCAAGGGGAATAGAGTCTCTTAGGGGGTTATGCGTGCAAATCCTTTCCACCGGACCTTTTTGAATGTTGGACAGCTCGAGAGCGTTTTTCAATGAAAAAGGTAGATAAAAACATCATTATAGTTCAGTTAATAAGAATAATAGAATAATAAGAGAAAGTGTATGTACTAATGTTATTCGAACCACACAATTTACGAGGAACCATGTCAGTTTGATTCCCTTCATTTGGGTCGAACTCCCATTCACCAGATAAGAACATAAATTTATTATTCCAACTATAATTGCTCATCTGAGCAACCTTTATAGGCTTCAAATGTGTTTTTTGAGGGCAAAGTAATCGTAACCACGGGCTTTAGCTTTGTCCTTAATACCATATATTCTCCTAAAGACATCCCCAGAAATATCAATCCTAATATACATCTTCCAATAAACCATAAAGCCCCAATTCTTTGGTAAGTGTTGGGGGAAGTTGGGTGGGAGCCACCCCATACCCGCTTAGGATTGATCTAATTATAGGATGAATGGGCAGACGAACTCCAACTTGTAACTCCCAGCCTGGGAAACAGATCTCGTCGGAATAAGACCGATCATGTAGTCTCTCATCATAGTCTGGTAATATTGATGCGACTCAGAATGTGTATCTAATGTGCGTTCACTCTAGGCTCAAGGGAAAGCCTGTCGCGTTAGTAATAAACCCGGTAAGTCGGGATCGTATCCACAGGGAACTAAGACAACGAAGTTGTAACGACGGGAAAAGACGGAGGAATCCTAACTTTGACTCTAAAAAGAAAAGGAAAATGGTTTGGTTTTGAGAATTGACTACACTAAGTGCAATTATGAGATTATGAAAATATGCAGTTATACTAAATTACCTAAAAACTGATGAAAAATGATTTTAAAACTTTAAACTATGTATACGAAAAACAGGACGGGAATACAATCCCCCAACCCTAGTGTATTGCAGATATAATACTAATCGTAAATTTAAATTATTAATTTGACCCAGAATTTAGTACTCCTAAGCATTACGTATATGAGGTTCAAGCCCGCGCTATACTTAATCTGAGGACGAGTAAATCGGTATCGCGATAGTAACACTCGAATTATATTCTAAATCATCCCGATTACCCAGAGGCAAACGAGATATAAAATCTACAACTGTTATGTTGCTACGCAATACGTTCGTAATCAATCACTAAATTCAGAGGATTAATGTTATACACGTGCAATTAACACATCAGGCTGGGTTTATGTATCCCGGCCTTAGAAAATCTAGCCTAACATGCTGAAGTTAATGAAAATAATATTTGATGTGCAGAAAACCATAATTATTCTAAGGAAAACTTGTGAATTGATGTAGAATAGAATTGAAAAGAAGAAATAACTCACTAAAATCACCAAAACAGTAATTGTAGCAATTAATAAAACAGGTAATCAAATAGATTCTGAATAAAGCTTCAATCTTGGAATTAAAACTGGAAATTGTATCTAAACTAGGATTTCTGGAAAAAGAGAGGAAAATTAACTAAATTTCTCTGTCCAAATAATAATAAGAAAACGGGTTTTTATACCCTCCAAGAATTCAGGAATTTCAGCTGCACTAGGACACTTTTAGGAGAAGATCAGATTTGCAAATCTCGATACCCAGACCGGTTCGGGCCTTAGGCGGACCGATCTGCCTTCAAAGCGGATCGGTTCTTTTTATTTTGGGGCGGACCGGTTCTTTTATTTTTTTCTTCTTCGGTTTGCTTTCGATCAGAGGTCTACTGGAGTTTGCACAGCGGACCGGTCTGGGGTAGGGGGGACCGGTCTGCCTATTTGATTTTTTTGCTCAACTTTGACTGCTCATATCTTTTGTTTCGGGACTCCAATTAAGGTGACGTTTCTTCCTATGTGCTCAGAATGTGATATCTTCAACTTCTCTTTAGGTACCTCGTCCAAACTCCGGGTAGAAATTACACTTTTGCCCTTTTGACTTTCCTTATTTTCTTTCTTGATTCTTCCGGTTTCCTTCTTTCGTTTCTTGACATCACATACTTGTAAAATCACTACGAAATACCAGAAACTCGGTGTACTCGTTAGGATTAGTCAGTAGTAAGATTATGAGATAAAGTCAACTCGATTACGTTGTTCAAGGTGCTAAAAGTAACTAAATCAAGGGATAAATTAGGAAGAATTTATGCCTAATCAAATATGCAAGAGATGTTAATTGGGATAAAATATAACTCTGGCAATTCGTTCAGTTTGTCCTCGATTATGTCATAACCATGATACTTAACTTCATTGTTAGAAGCATCATATGAACTTCCAAAGGTGATCCTCTTCGTTAGGGATGACAAACATGTGATGTTGAAGGCTTTGATGAAATCTTAGACATAGCCTCCAGAGTTGAGGTTCCATGATTAATTATAGGCACCTCATAACTCGTGTTGGCATAATTTATGCCACCAGGATCACGATTAACACTGTCTGAACTGGTAAAATCTTAAAACTCTGACCTGTTGTACTTTAGAAATGAGGGTAGCGACCCAATAAAAGAGGGAACCTTAGGGGTGTTAATAGGATGGTTTGGATTGTCCTCAGGTTGGATGACTTGCAGAGGAACTGGTCTCCTGGCCTCATGAAAACCAGGGAAGAGTTTGTTGATTTCGCGAATACGTTTCAACACTTTCTCAACCCAAGATTTTTCACTCATATAGGGTAGGTTCTGGAGGTAATCATAGACTTAGGGGTTGTTCGGTTTCAATACAAAGGATTTGGGTGATGAAAAACCTAGAAAACCTTAAAAACCCTATAATTATGAAACCCTAGGCTAACCAAACTCAATGGCCACTTAAAATGTGTGATTATCCAACCAAACATCAATCATAAGTTAAATCATTGACAACAATCAATAAGAATAATAAATGAGCATAGAAATTCTTATAGAACTACAAAATTGGAAAAAACGTACCTGGAACTATAAATCGTAAAAGATGTCTAAAAAAATTGCCTAAAGACAGCCACCAAATAAATGGAAAGAGGATTCTTTGCTGGAAAGAATATTTGAAGCAAGAAAATGACTGGTAATGGTAGAAAATAAGAATATATTTGCCAAAAAAGAAATGAGTTTACAAGGGGGGGTTTATCTCTCTCTCTCTCTAAGGGTTGTGCATAAAGGATATATATGCGAAAAGTCTGAAATGTCATTAAAATTGGTTTTTATACTTTTGAAATGTAATGTTTTTTTAAAGAGGGATGACATCATACATTGGTAGTACAACTGATGCCTTGGAACAATGCGCACCTGCCCAAACACATCGTATCTGTCAGCGTCTGACACGTGGCAAGCTCAAGTGTAAACAAAAATTTATTAAAAATTTCGCAAGTAAAAGTGCTCGGCCCCGGATGAGTTGAGGACATATCGAGCTGAGAAGATCCTCGTAATCTGACCAGAGCACGAGCCAATGACACTTCACAGTTAAAACTTCACTCACTCAATCTTCTCAACACATACCTATAAGACACGATACTTCAGAGACTTCGCTATAAGTTATAACCGTGAGCAAAGTTTTTGGGGCTATTATTATATTATAATTATGGTATGGGTCGTGGACTAATTAAAAGGGGACACCAGGACTTATCACTTACAGAAATGAGGTCGGCTTAGCTCGCAATCTGGTTGGTCCTGATTTGGCATAAACATTTCATATTTATCCATGTAAATTAGGTAGTTTTATAGTCCCGAGAGGTGTAAATAGGATGGAATTATCTCATTTTCATGCTACTGACCCTATTTGGCAAGTATATATTATTTCATGTATTTTTCATATATTTTACATGTATTTCGTGTGAATGAATGCGGGAGAAAAATTGGAATAAAGAAATAAAGGAACGAGAAAAAGTCTAAGGGCATGAATGTAATTTTGTAGCCCAAACTCGGAAGCAGAGCCTAAAGAAGAGTTGAAGAGCTTGACTCTACGAGCACACTGGAAGAAGCGACACCAGATTTTGAGTTACGGTCGAAGATTTACAAGCGACTGAAGATGAGAAAAAAGGGCATTGTTGTAATTATCCATCATTCGAACCGGTTTGGAGGGCATAGATTCGGTTTGGAAGGTGAACCAATTCGAAATGCTTGTGCGTGAAAATTGTTTTTATTCCTATTTTTTTATAAGAGTTATGTATGGTTAAAACACTTGTAAAAACGTGTCCAACTTTGTTAATTCATAACTAGACTTAGTTTAACATTGGTTTAACCTAGTTTTTGGAGGCGAGGAGGGAAAGGAACATCAAGACTCAAGTTTATACTTCTCATGCATGAAATTTTAATAAAAAGCAAGATTTCTTTCCAGTTTTCATTCCAAGCTTGGTTTGTGATTGTTCTTCCTTTCTTATTTCTTCATTGACATTAATTGCTTGTTTTCTTGCTATATTTCCATCATCATATCTTCATGCTACGTGATTAATTCATGCTTAGTTAGATTTAATATGTATGGATAGATAATTCAAGGTTTGGGATACATAAATCCAACCTAGGTTAATAAGTTGGATATAAAATTGGATGAAATTGTAGAGATAATTCGTAGGCTTGATATTTTGTCGAGACGAGTATTATAAGTCTCTTAACTTTGTTTGCCCTGGGTAATCGGAGTGTGTGAGAGTGTAATACGCATTTTGGCAATATCGTCATTCACGTTAAATCTATCATTGACTAGATATTGTGAGGAGTAAATTCCTGATATGTTTAATTACTTGAAAATTTTAATGTTCTCTTCCAATTATCAATATAGATTTTAAATTTTTTATATCCAACGAATTTACCGACGGTTCGGGGGATCGTATTCCAATACCTTTTTTCATATAATTTAAATCAAAAGTTTTCAGTCCTTGCATATTTTAGTTAATTCACTTTTGTTAATTAGGTTGCATTAGTTCATTAGAGATTTCATAAATAATCATCATCTTTTGCTTTCTTTTTGTGAGTTGATCGTTAGGTGTAGTCGCCTTCCTTAGTAGTCATTACGTTTTACGTCTTAGTCCCTGAGTTCGATACTCGACTTACTCGGATTATTACTTACGAGACCGACTTACACTTGAGCCATAATTCACATGCACTGGAGACACTTCTTGAGTCGTGTCAAGTTTTTGGCGTCATTGTCGGGGATTAAGTAGACACTAGGTTGGGTATAATTAATCTAATAATTTGACTCCAGTCCTTAAAAATCCAAAAAATAAAATTAAAATCCAAAAAGTGAAAAATAAAAAAAAAATCAAAAAACATTTAAAAAATATTTTCTCATGCTTTAAATGCAAAATACTTCATCCAATCCCACTCCTACTCCTCATACGGTACACGAAAATCCCATACTAAAATTTAATCTCGATAGGCCACACACTCCAAACGCTCCAAATTTTGAGGTCCCACCTCCTACACCGTACAACTCCATTACGAGTCACACTATGAGTCACGCGTCTAGGGCGTCCAGTGAGAGCGTAATGTCTGGCAATGTTAGTTTCAGGATGAGTGAGGGAGTGATGACGTATCACCCCATAAGAGACCTCTTATACCCCGAGCGAATCGTTGGGGCAATTTCATTTTAGGAATGTAATGGTTCGAATTCTCCCTACATTCCATAGTATGGAGTCGAAAATCCCTACCTCCACATTAGAGAATTCGAGAAGGCGTGCGAGACTTTCAATGATCAAATGTGCACTCAAGATATAGTGCGTCTCAAGCTTTTCCCCTTCTCCCTGAAGGATAAGGCTAATATGTGGCAAGATGTGGCTTTAGTCACTAGCACCGAACTCGATAGCCATTTGGAGGGATATGCAGGCTAACTTTCTGCAAAAATTCTTTCCCACACATAGTTATAATTTTATTAGATCTCAAATTATAACCTTTAGACAAAACGAGAATGACTCTTTCGATAAATGTTGGGAGAGGTTTAGCGAGTTAATCAACATGTGCCCACACCACAGTTTTGAGAAGTGGAGACTCATCTCTTACTTCCATCATGGATTAAGCTTTAGTTAGAAATAACTCATTGAAACTATGTGCCTGGGAGAGTTCTTAGGGTTAGACACGAATGATACGGAAGCCCACTTTAAGTATGTAGCCGAGACTACACTAGCATGGGACACATCGGATCCAAATACCCAACCCAAAGCTAGACACACGTCCACGGCTCCTTTCGCTTCTAGTCTTTATCAATTGGACAAAGAAGCCAGATTAAAACTTCAAATCAATCAACTAGACAAGAGGTTAGAAGACATGGTCGAAGCTAGGGGAGAGATGTATTTGGTTCCACTTGAGCATTGATAGAGGAGGTGTGTGATATTTATGAGGCGGGACATTTAACTAAGGAATGTCTGATAATCCCCACCTACAAAGTGATGCTCCAAGAGCAATTTAAGGCGGTGAGAGCCTATAAGGGTAATTTTAATGACCCTCACGAGAATTCGTACAACCCCTAATGGAGAAACCATCCTGGTTTTAATTATGGGCAATCGAATGCAATGATGAAGCCGAATCCACATGTTTCCCAACACTCGCCACCACTCCCACCTTACAAACAAGCTCCACCTATGTAAGCACCCCCTCGTGTGCCGTATATAATCCCATAACAGAAGAGACTTGAGGACACTTTAAACCAATTCATGCAAATTCAGTCAGTAATAAACGCTCAAAATGCCCAAAATTTTACCGACGTAAAGGCGTCGTTGTCTAAGTTGCAATCTTCTCTAACTGTCCAAGATAAAGGCAAGTTTCCCGCCCAAGTCCAAAGACCTACCCAAGGTCAAAATTATGTTTGCTCTAATACCGACGAGAACGAAGAGCAATGTCAAGCGGTTACCACTCTATGTAGTGGGAGGGCTGTTGACCTGTCACCTCTCCCCCACGACGAATAAAATGACAAGGAGGTTTCACCCGACATGAAAGAGGTCGTAGATGCCCCCTTGGATAAGAGTGATAAAGAGGACACAATTAGGACTGAGGTGGTAGTGAAACCCCATAATGTCGCTCCTTACCCTCAATGGTTGGTCCCTTCCCTTAAAGGGGCCACCCATGACAATATCTTAGAAGTGCTTAAGCAAGTTAAGCGTAATTTACCTTTTCTCGAGGCAATAAAGCAAATTCCCGCATATGAAAAATTCCTTAAGGACTTGTTGACGATGAAACATAGACAAAGGTAAAGAAGAAGGTGTTCCTAGCATAAAATATAAGTTTGGTACTTTTGAGCAACCTCCCGCCCAAGTATAAAGATCTCGGTGCCCCCATCATTTCGTGCACATTGGAGAGAGCAAAATTGAAAGAGCGCTATTAGATTCAGGGGAGAGTGTTAATATTCTCCGTTACTCCATCTATAGATGGTCTAATCTTGGGACCTTAAACCCACAAAAATTACTCCCCAACTTGCGAATTGTTCTGTCAAGATACGTCGGGGGATTGTTGAGGATGTGATCGTCTAAGTTGACACTTTTTACTTCCTATAGATTTCGTCATTTGGGATATAGAGCCATCCTCTCCCTCGAGCCATTAGTCTCCCATTCTGAGCTATGGCTAATGCTTTGATTAACGCGTAAAATGGGCAAGTTCAACTAATGTTTCGGGAATATGACACTCAATACTAATATCTTTAATATCACCACATAAATGGGTGATGAGGACGAGTTATACGAAACGGATCTTATTGATGAGGTAGTACACGAACACTTTGAGGGTAATCACACAAGAGATCCATTAAAGGCATGTCTTGTTACGGCGAGTGAGAGCGATAATGTGTACACCGAGTTCGAGAGAGAGGTGAAGGAGATAGGAGACTTGTCAGATATGAGTGAGAGCGGTGAGGACGTGATACATGTTAGTTAGGTCTTTCGATTTGAGTAAATACCATCGAGGGAGTCAGGTACAGTTCCTTTCAATGAGAAATTTCCTACCATCTAATTAAAAAGGCTTCCTTTGGACAATAAATATGATTACTTGGAGGAGGATGAGACATTTCCCGTTGTCATCTCCTCGAGCCTAAGTAAAGAGCAAGAGGGAAAGCTTATGGCCATTTTGAGGAAGCACCGAAGTACTTTTGGTTGGAGCATTGTGGATTTAAAGGGTATAAGCCGTTTAATTTAATCCCATAAAATCCATCTCGAGGAGGACGTAAGACCCTCGAGAGAGATGCAAAGGCGTTTAATCCCGATGATGAAATACGTTGTGAGAGCAGATATCATTAAAATATTGGATACGATCACCATATATCCCATCTCGAATAAAAAATGGGTGAGTCCTATTCAAGTCATTCCGAAGAAGTCGGGAATGACCATGGTAAAAAAACGCGAAGGGAGAACTTATTCCAAAACGTACCACCCTCAGGTGACCCATTTGTATTGAATACCGGAAGATCAATGCCGGGACTAGAAAAGATTATTTCCCTTTGTAGTTTATATCCAAATGCTTGAGAGAGTCTTAGGCTACCATTTCTATTGCTTTTTTGATGGGTATTCCAGGTTTGACCAAATTGAGGTGGATGTGGTAGATCAAGAGAAGACTATATTCACATATCCTTTTGGCACATTTACCTATAAAAGTATACCATTTGGATTATGTAATGCACCTACGACCTTTCAACAGTGTATGCTTAGTCTATTTTGTGACATGGTCGAGAGGGGCCTTGAGGTGTGCATGGATGTTTTAGTGTCTTTGGATCCTCTTTTGACCACTGCCTTGCTAATCTAGAGAAGGTGTTGGCCCGTTGTGTGGAAAAGAACTTGGTAATAAATTTAGAAAATTGCCAGGCATAGTTCTTGGCCACCCAGTGTCATCCAAAGGTATAGAAGTCGATAGGGCAAAAATTGACATTATTGTCGATCTTCCCCCACCTAAGTCACTAAAGGACGTGTGCTCTTTCTAAGGTCATGCGAGGTTTTATCGTAGTTTTATTAAGGACTTTAGTGCCATCTCTAGGCCCATAAGAAACCTACTTATGAAGGATGCCCCTTTTGAGTGGAGTGAAGCATGCCAAGCCACTTTTGACAAATTAAAAAGCATGATAGTCTCCTCTACTATCATGCAAGCTCGGGATTGGACCCTTCTATTCGAGGTTACGTGTGATGCGAGTGACTTTGTCGTAGTTGCTGTTTTAGGGCAATGAAGAGACAAGAACACCCACGTCATTTATTTCACTAGCCGGACCTTAACCGAACCTCAATTGAACTACTCCATCACAAAGAAAGAGTTGCTAGCAATAGTATTTTCCCTTGACAAGTTTCACTCCTATTGTATCAGGTTACCCATTATATGCTTTATCGACCACATGACGTTAAAATATTTCCTTTCCAAGAACAATGCGAAGTCGCACCTCATTAGGTGGATCTACTACTCCAAGTGTTTGGCCTTTCCATTAAGACAAGAAAGGAGTAGAAAATGTCATAGCCGACCATTTGTCAAGACTCTCATTCGATGTACCTCAAGACCCTTTATCCATAGACGTGTACTTTTTGAACTAGAAATTATTTGCCCCTAGTTTGCAAATATCGTTAATTATCTTGTCACGCGGGTCGTCCCTCCGATTGGACATCACAAAAGAAGAGGAAGTTTCTTACGTAGTTGCGCATGTTTTTCTATGATGATCCATATTGTTTAAGTATTGTGCCGACAAATAATTCGGAGGTGTTTATCGGATGACGAGATTCGTAGTGTCATCCGATTTTATCATTCGAAAGCTTGTGGAGGTCACTTTTCCACGAAAAAGACGGTCGCTAAAATTCTTCAAAGTGGTCTCTATTGGCCCATAATTTTTCAAGAAATAAATGCCCATTGCAAATTATTGCGATAGGTGCCAAAGAATGGGAGCCATTACTCGACGAGACATTATGCCGTTGACACCTGTTCTCACCATCGAGATATTCGACTATTGAGGCATCGATTTCATGGGTCATTTCCCTCTCTCATTTGGTTTCCTATACATCATTGTCCTGGTAGACTATGTGTCAAAATGGGCTGAGGCCATAGCTACGAGGACGAATGACAATAAGGTGGTGATAAAGTTCATTCATGAACCCATACTTTCTCGCTTCGGTGCTCCGAAGGCAATTATTATTGATAACGGCACCCACTTTATTAATAGGCCGTTTGAGAAATTAATGAGAAAGTATGGAGTCATCCACAAGGTTGGGATAACTTATCACCCCCAAACGAATGGATAATTCGAGCTAACAAATTGAAAGATCAAATAAATTATGGAAAAGACTGTGGATCCTAACCGAAAATATTGGTTTACTCAATTAATCGATGCGTCGTGGGCTTATTGAACCGCATATAAGAACCCCCTCATAATGTCCCCATTCCGCTTTGTCTATGGAAAACCTTGCCATCTCCCCGGCGATTTAGAGCACAAACCATATTGGGCCATTAAGAGGTTGAACTACAACTTAGATAAAGCCGGTGAAGTGTGAAAACTTCAATTGTAGAAGTTGGAAGATATATGCAACGATGCGTATGAAAGCACTCGCATATGGAAAGAAAGGATGAAACTCGTACGTGAGCGAACTATCCACCGAAAGGAGTTTCCTCCGGGTTAAAAAGTGCTTCTTTACAACTCACGATTACACTTGTTTCCTGGAAAGTTACGTTCACAGTAGACCGGCCCGTTCTTCATAAAAGAAGTGTTTCCCCACAGTATGATAGAGATAGAAAATCTGAAGGGTGGGGATATGTTTACGGTTAACGGACAACGCCTTAAGCCGTATCTCGAGGCGTGTGTTGAGGAAGCTGACATGATTCGATTTTCGAACCCCATTTATGCGGATGCTTAAGTTGAAAAAGAGGTCGTCGCACCCCCGACGCATATGAGGTGGTTTTGTGTTGTATACTAGCGAGTCGAGTCTGTTTTGCGATATTTTAGAGGTCCGCAGAGGTCGCGATTTAGAAACGATAGGAGCATCACATTAGGTTTTCACGCACGATAGAACATACGTGCATTTCGAGAGATATTTTGAGGTGCCCCGGGGTACCAAAGTGTTTAGGGAATCTCAAGATACATTGAAGAGGAGAGAAATAGGGTCGAAGCACTTAGACTATGGAAAACATGATGAAAAAGGGTGTTGAGGGAGAGGACGAGGTGTAAACCGCAGGCCGAACCGGTTTGAAAAGCGAACCAGTTCACTCCAGCACTCGAACCGGTTCGGATCACCTGCTACCATATTTTTCCCCCTTTCCCCCCACCAAATTTATTCACCAATTTCCCTAGCCCTCCATCCAAAATTCCTCCCCCCAAAACTCCCCCCCAACTTTTCACCCTTTTCACTTCCTTTCACCCTTTCCCACCTCCACCTTTCCAAATTCCCTCCAAATCCCATCACTTCATACCTATAAATATCCCCCTCCCGCACTTTCCTCCACACCAAAAATCCTCATCTCTTCCTCTTTCAAATTTCCTTAAGCTCTTACCTTCAATTTCTAATTACACAATGCTTCAACCCTCATGTCACCAAATACGATTCAACCAATGTCCTTGACGAGGGGGCGAATATATATTTTGTTCAAACCAAGAGCAGGATTGGTTTAATGCCTTTTTCAATCCCACCCGCACTATTCACATTGAACGCAAAGTCAAGTGGGACGAGCTCCTCGAAGCTGTCATTGCCTTTTTCCACCGCCGTGGGTAGTGAACTTTCTTGAACCCACCACTTGATAGGGTCTACGAAGAAGAAGTTTGAATTTTCTATGCCACCCTTGTCCGCAAGTCGTCTACCCTCCACGAAGCCTACGTGGACGAAATTCGAGTCCCGTTGTCTCTAGCAATCATTCAATGGAAGATGCGGGAAAAGGGGGTAGTGGAAGAAGAATAACTCACGGAGGAAGATGCCCCAATGCAAGAAGAGGGAGGCGAAGCCAAGGATGAGGATAAGGACTCGTCATACGACCCCGAGTTCGATGAGGGGAGCTACCATACGTTGATCATCAACCGATGACTTGACTATCTCGAGACCCGATTTGAAGACTTCATTTCAGAGTACTGGGAGGATCAGCGTAACTATGAGCGTGATACTAGCATGATGGTGCATCTCCAATCAGATATGTTTCGTCTCCAAACGGGTCCAAATGCACAAATTCCTGATTACTTCTATGACTCGTACGCCCGTGACCCTTTTGCATCCGACCCATCTTCGTGAAGGTCTTGTGTGGTGTTTTTACCTTTTGATGTAGTTCTTTAGTTTTGCTTTGTACTTCACCTTTGAAAGAACTATGTCATTCCATCCTTTCTTTTTATCGCATTGTAATGTGTCATGTTTGTTCTTAATACAAAAAGTTACCTTTTATTTATTTGCTCTACATTATTATGCACTCTTTCTTTTTCTAATTAGGTTTTTGTCCTTTTTCTATGAGGACATTGCAAAAGTCTAAGTTGTGTGTGTTGGGGGGGGGGGGGGGTGTTACACGTGCATTTTCAAACTTTCACAAATTTCAAAATGCCCAAAACAATTGAAAAATGTCAAAAAGTCCATAAAAATTTTTAAAAAAATAAAATTTTCAAAAAAGCCAAAAATATTTTTCTTCAAAATAAATAAATATTGAAATTTAAATTTTTCAAAAATATCACTAAATTTTTTGTTTAAAGTGTCAATGTTTAAAATTTAACTGCACAAAGTCGAAATTGACTAGAGATGGAAACTGAGAGAAAATTGACCATTTAACAAATAAGTACGGAGATTTATTAACCCGATGAGATTTCGAGCTTGTTAATTTTTGCGAGTATTTAAATCAATCCGAGTTAATGGTTAACTCAACGTTCAATTCAGCATTTAAATAAGTCGTTGATGATCTCTAAATTTTTATTTTGATCGGTAACAAGAAATGAGCGAGATGTAGCCTTAAAACGCTATCTCTAAATTAAATTTAATCTATAGACACATATGGTAAAACAATAGTAATTCGGATAGATGAATTTAGGCAATCGTTTGTTTACACAAAAATATTAGCCATAAAAAGTTGTGAAAAATATCCTTGTGCTAACCACTTTGAGCCTAATAAAATTTTTCCTTTTCGTTTGTCAACCAAAAAAACTCAATTAACCCGGAGTCCTGAAAATAAGAAATTCATCAAATAATTCCAAATGGTGCAGTAAAAAGGGGCAAGAAAAAAAGTAGATTCTCAACAAAAATGGCAAGGAAAAAGTAGAAAAAAAAGAAGAGAAAATGAGCAAATGCCCGAAAAAGTGCCCACGGACGTCATAAGCAAATTTCGCAACTTCGAAATCCCCACCCATTCCTATTTTACACAGTACACCTTATAACTCGAAAAATTCCCAATCAAGTCCGAAAAACGAAATTAATTACCGTGTGAAGAGATAAAACACAAAAAGATAATAAGAGAGATTCATTGGTGCGAATAAAAGATGATGTTTTCCGTTTTTTAATGACCGTATTCCGTTTATGAGATCTTTTCACCATAAAAATTTCGTCTTTTAATTTGTGCGCCTGAACTCGTATCCATTATATTTACTCTTTATATCACGCACACCAAGACAAAATAACTCAATGCTGAAATATTCGCTTGTGAGAGCATCCCGTGAGAATTTGAGTCAAAGCGAATTTTTGGAAAAGTAACGTAATGATTAATCGATGGATATTAACGATTTGATTTTCGACTTCGCGCGCACACACACACACACAGTACGAATTGAGATTTATTGAATAGAAATTTAAAGTGATTATTTTCTGGAATTTAGATTATATAATTTTAAATTATTTTAATATTTTATTTGAGTCGGAAAAATGAATTTTGTGGATAAATTCATTGCGGACTCTCACGAGACTCCACTCGTCCTACTAGGGTAGCCTAGGAGTATAACGACTTATTTCATATGCTAAATGCAATTGCTTTCCAGTGAAAAGGGTACATTATCCCAATAAATTATTTTAGAAGTGCTTAACTCATACTCTCATTCTTTTACATTGCTCAGGACGAGCAACATCCTAAGTTGAGGGGGTTGATTCTAGGCCTGAAAATTCGGGTTGCCGTGTCGTGTTCGGGTCGTGTCGAGACCTGATATTTCTAGATATACCATTGACACGAACACGAACCGTTTAAGTAATCGTGTCATTGTACCTGACTGGAACACGAACCTGTTTATATATAGGTTACACGACACGACCTGTCTAACCCGTTTAATAAACAGGTCGTGTCCAACCCGCTAACACGACACGACCCATCTAACCTATTTAATAAATAGGTCGTGTCCAACCCGCTAACACGACACGACCCGTTTAACCTGCTTAATAAATAGGTCATCTGAAAGGGGAATCTGTTTACATGATCCACAATGACCTGTTTATGAGATTAAATAATTTTTACTATTTATTTCCAAACACAATTTAACAAATAAACATCACAACATTAATCAAAAAAATATTTGTCAAATCTAATAAACATAACATAATAATACCAACAACATTAAGTCATTATCCAAAATAACATCATACAACAAAGTCTAATCCATTATTAATTACAACACATTCAAAATTTCAAGTTCAAATTACAAATTGTAAATCTTCAACCAAATTGTAAAAAGATGTCATGCTCCACTCTATCCAAAAGCTAGTCTCCTTCCATTTCATTCCATACCTACGAACAAAAAAAGTAATGAGTACAATGCACAATAAGATTAAAAAAACAAATATGATACTTAATTAAACTATATATTAATATGCAATATTTACCTTGTCTGCAATTGATTGATTTTTTTTGAAACCGATCTCATGTTTTCACCCCAAGTGCTATACAGAAATATACAATATCAAAATATATAACTCATAAGTACACAATAACTTATCACATGAATTTAACATAACAATTTGCTCACCGAAAATAGAGGTCGAGCATTGAGCATCAGATGATTGACTTTCTTCTTTGTTAATATCCAAATTCAAGATATCCTCGGTGAGATCGTCAATTTGAGCTTGTGCCACTTCTACATTCATAATTATTAAGTATATCTAAAGTTGTAATGATAAAACAACTAGAACAATTGTATTATAATTTATATTAACCATTAATAATTACCGATAGCACCAAAAAGCCAATCTTTTGTGCAAAGCAACGCCTCGACCACCTCTGGTTTCAATGAACTTCTATATTGATCAATTATCCTCCCACCCATGCTAAAGGCCGACTCTTAAGCCACAGTTGATATAGGAATGCTCAATACATCTCTTGCCATTGATGCGAGTTGGGGATACCTAAATTGATTTGCTTTCCAAAATGCCAAAATGTCCAAATTGGTACTCCTTTCAATCCTTGGTTCATCCAAATAAAGTTCAAGTTGTGACTTTTGAGAACAAGAACTAAATTTCGCACTTTCAAAATAATCAAACTCCTACAAAATAAGATGAAAAAAAATATAAATATGAGTTAAAAAAGACCTAAATTTGAAGTCAATAGAACATAACAAATGTACTTAATATTTACCTTCAAAACATCACGTGTATCATCCATGGTAAATGAATCATGATTAAAGTTATCACCCGTTTTGTTTTGTGCCGAGGTAAAGGGAAGCTTAACATCATATTCACCAAAGAGTATGAACGAATTTTCTCATACTTTCGCAAATTCAAGTGAGGCCATCCTATACACTTTCTTGTAGCACAAACCCACAAAATGAATTTTGTACCGAGGATCTAATATCACCGCTATAGCTAATATCATGCTAAAATCAGGCCATGTTTTGTAAGTATGGATCACTACTTTCCATGTGTGTTCTTTAATGTCAAATGCACCATAAACACTAAAGGGAAGTACAAGTTTGCAGTAGGATATTTCGTGCCAGAGAAAATACAAGTTAAACTATAAAAAAAACTTAAGAACTTGCATATTTTCTCAATCTTCGCCCACTCACTCTCCGAAGGACAATGCTTAAAATTAGAATCACTTAATTCCAAATGGAAAAACACATCACGAAAAAAGTGCACTCTCAAGCATTATAAATGTGGAATTCCATCTCGTGGGAACATCTTGTCTTAACCCTCTTTTAACATCAAGTGACAACAATTTCGTGCATTCAACAAAGCTTATTTTCCTCGCTTGTGAGCCCTTAATGTACTTACAACTTTCACGAATTTTTTGAACACTCACATCAATTTCTTTTAAACCATCTTGAACTATCAAATTGAGGATGTGTGCACAACATCTAATATGAAAGAAGTCACCATTGCATAAAAGTGATTTCCTAGCATTCAATTGTGTACGGCACATACTAACAAATGTATCATTTGATGAAGCGTTATCAAGGGTCACGGAAAATAATTTTTTTTCTATCTCCCAATCCCTTAAAAAGGAGAAAATTTTATCACACAAAGATATACCATTATGGGCGGAGCCATGTATGAAAAATTTAAAACCCTTTTTTGTAACACCCAATCCTTGTCAATAAAATGTATCGTGACACATATGTACCCACTGTTACAACTGATGACCACAAATCAGAAGTTAAACAGACTCTACCGGGAGCTACATCCAACATTCTCTTAATATTGACCTTCTCTCGATGAAACATTTTCAAAACATCTGCTTTTGCGGTGTTACGGGATATGAGTGGTGCATCCTCATGTAGATAAGAGAAAATTGCTCTTATACCCTTGTATTCAATAAATGAAAAAGGTAAATCATGCATTATGATTGAGGCAATTAACATCTCCCTAAATAATTCGGGACTAAATTTTGGGGCACCCAAAGATATTGAATTTGAACCAATTTGTTGTTGAACAATTAACTCCCCAATATCACGTGTAGTAATTTTTTGACATCTATTCTTATGTCGCGATAAATTATCGGTTTTGTACCTGCTATCGCAAATGAAGACGGACCCACATTTCTTACACTTACATCTTTGCTTGCCATCAACGCCATTTTGTTTGAGAATTTCAAAGAATGGACACACGTTGGAAGTGCATCGTCTTTTGCGTTTTCCTCCCTTAATTTGGCTTTTAGCAGATTCTTTATTCATATCCACAATATCATCCTCCTCATCCTCATCCATTATTTCATCAACATCAATAGAATTGTCAATTAAATTAACATCAACTCCATCGGATTCCATCTGCAAAGAATAAAATAAAATGAATTTGTATGTCCTGTCATAAAATGAGTGTGTATGTTCTGTCAAAAAACTAAAATGGAATCTGAAATGAATGTGTTGAAAAATTGAACTTAAATGTGTACAAAATGGAATCTGAAATGAATGTGCTGAAAAAAAAATCAATACCAGAAATCAATAACAGAAATCTAATGACCTGCTGAAAAAAAAATCAGTACCTTAGGCTTTTATGTGGATAATGGTGAAAAAGACCTGGAAAAAAAATCAGAAATATAAAAAAAATCAGATACATATCTAATGCTTGTGCTGTGTGCGTGTGTGTTCTATGTGTGTGTGTGTTCTATGTTATGTGCGTGTGTGTGTTTTATATGCGTGTGTGTGTTCTGTGTGCGTGTGTGTGTTCTGTGTTCTGTGTTGTGTTCTGTGTGTGCGTGTGTGTGTTTTGTGTGTGTGCGTGTGTTCTGTGTGTGTTCTTCTGTGTGTGTGCGTGTGTTCTGTGAGAGAAGGGAGGAGAAGAGAAGACCTAACTCCTTATCACCTACTGAAGAGAAGAGACGGACGAGAGAGAAGACCTAACTCCTTGGCTTGTGCGGCTCTTTTTTTTTTCTAAAGGAGTTAAGGTTAGGTTTTTCAATTAGCCCCTTTGGTTTTTCATTTTTCTGACCGTTAGATTAGAAAATCAATGGTTTATAATTATTCGTGTCTAAACGGGTTAATAGGTTTTTGACCCGAAAGTGACCCGAAATCAACCCGAAAAATAAACGGGTCAATTGCGGGTTAGGCGGGTTGACCCGAAACACGACCTGTTTAATAAACGGGTTAAGAGGGTCTGACCCGATTTCGACCCGGACCTATTTAGCCATGACCTGACCCACAAAAATCGTGTCGAGTTCGAGTCGGGTTTTCGGGTCGTGTAAAAAATTGTCACCCTTAGTTGATTCGGCGCAAAAATTTCATATTTATTGTGACACACCGCCTAATAAAATACCGGGTGAACAGTCCTATACCAAATTAATACAGGAATCCCAGTTGGATCATCCTTAACATCACTGTCGAAAACTTTTTAAAACTTACTAACCACCTAGTATTCCAAAAGCTGGTGCCAATTTTAACTTTTTAAATAAACAAAACAGTACATGCGGAATTAAAATATAAACCATTCACACAACTGAATGAAAATAAACAGAATAGTAATTACACAACTTGCCGAATAAATCACTGGCCACCAAATAAATAATCCAAATACAATTTTTCAACACCTGAATAAATTACACCTGAAAACTGTACCGAGAAGTCTGGGCTACAAGCCCCAAATAAAACTGAAACTGATACAAGATTTCCTACTCTAGGAATGAAAGAATGATGCGTCTAATCCAAACTCCTGCTAGCATCCACATATGCCGCAGCTCCGTGTCCCTGGAATAGAATATCAATCTTGGCGTCCCTGTGGCTGGATACCTAAAAGGTTTTGAAAATAGTTTTATAGCAAGGGTTAGAACCCAAAACATTTTGAAAATATTTAGCAAGTGAATTAACTGCAGTAATTTAAAATGCATGAATGCGCTTCATATTTAAGTTAGTGTCGCACTCCCTTGTGGACATTCTCACCTCTCCACTATTGTGCACACCTACCGGTTACCTTAACCCCACCTAGTTGTACTACCCCGTCCAACTAGTCCTGGTATAACCTTCCCTTGCCATACTACTCTAACCCGAGTATAATGATTATTGAATTATAAGTTATTTCACAATTAACTTAATTAATTCCTCTTAAATAGCAACATATAACCGTGTCACAAGTTATATAAAGTAAATACATCACACACTGTATTATTACCTACATATAATATTTACTACCATATTATACGTACCTTTACTAACATCCACACATATATCATACGCGTATCCATCCTTCTGAGTATACCCTCAACGGATGATTCCCTCTAGAATGCTATCTCACTAGGTGTACTCACAAAACCTAGTTTTCCCAAGTTAGAATCGCTCACCAACTTGGACCAAAATATACGAAATGGAGGCGGTCATATTCCTTCCCTGAAAGTGAGATAAATCCCTCACCCATATATACCGGACGCTATGACCTGGGGATATACTCGCCCTACTCCTCAAGCTAGGGGATTCACCCACATCGCGCAACCTCCCATGATAGCATTAGAGTATATAAATTAATAAATATCTAGTCACTGGTATTTAGTATCACGCAAAATAAATACATGTATATATATACTATCACGACACCGTATATATATAATATAAACTCCGGCTTTACCGTATACTCAAAATCCCGTACACTGCCTGTAATTTCCTGAGTCTATGGTCCGACTCAATGTAATTAATTTTCTCACTTAATAATTTATCCTCTTCCCGAGTCTATGGTCCGACTCTAATATAATTAATTCACACCTCAATTAATATAATACTTTCCCCGAGTCTATCGCCCGACTCTAATTAAATTAATTAACACTCATATTAATTTAATACCAATCCGAGTCTGTGGTTCGACTCTAATACAATTAATTTACACTTAAATTAATTAACCCAAATTCTGAGTATGTGGTCCGACTCTAGTATAATTAATTATCACATTAATTAATAAGTACCCCTTCACGAGTCTACAATCCGATTCTGATAAAACTAATTATCCCATCCATTAGTTCAATCCTACCCGAGTCTACAAACCGACTCTAATAAAATTAATTAACACCCTTATTAATTTAATCCTACCCGAGTCTACAAACCGACTCTAATTAAATTAATTAATACACTCTTACTATTTTAATATTTCCCGAGTCTATGTTCCGACTCCAAATTAATTACTCTCTCTTAATAATTAATTTAATACTTTGGTGTCACATAACCAACATACTCGGACTCACTCACTTGGTCCATTTTTACATCTCGTAAATTCCTTTTCCACATTTTTCGCCCACAATGTGTCACACATTTATTTCCATAATTTCCCAATTATATTTACCTATAATTACCAACATACCCGGACTCGCCCACTTGGTCCATAATTCAATATTCACCCGAGTCTATATTCCGACTCAAAATTATTTAGTTTATCTCCAAACTTAATTCACTACCTTAGGGTCGCATGACCAATATACCCGGATTCACTCACTTGATCCGTACCTCACTATTTTGGAATAAAATTTCTCAAATTTCATCCATTTAATGTCCCACATAAATTCATCCTAATCCCAATTACTTTCTCCCATAATTGCTAGGAATATTTGTTTCACAATTATCTATCACTTATTAATGTATGAAACTTAACTTTTAATAATTTTCCTTTTATATAATAATCTGGCCGAACTGCCCAGAATTTCCTATCATCGATCGATCGATGCCCCCGATCGATCGATCGACCCCTTCGTTACAACTCTTCTTCCCCCCTGTTTTCCACCATTAACGAATTTTAAGGTTTTTAAACCATAATTTAAACCTCTAATTACATAATCCCATCATCTACACATGGTTAATCCACATCCTATTCCTCATAGAAACCATTAAGATGATAAACTTCTCTAATTATCTCATAATTTTCGAAATGGGTCTTACTCCATAAAATTCAATTATCTGTTTTAAATCCAAATTTCCAGATTCAATTTCCCCTCTTTTATGTTCTGGATTTCTCATTCAAATCATATATACACATTCAGATATAAATCACTCATCTAAATCTTACTTTGAATCTCATTCAAGTGTTTCAAAAACGAAAATCCCATTTTGTTCCCATTTACACCCAAAAACGAATTTTCATACACACATCACTATGATATGAATTGATTATCATGCTTTAAGAATCAAAATAGTTAACCACTTGCCTAAAAGTGTTCGTAGTGTCTGATCCGTTGGCGTAGTCCCTCAATTTGGCTCTAAAAACCTCCAATTTGCTCCTGATTTGTTTTTCCCCAAATCCCCTCTCAAACCCTAGGTTTAGAATTTGATGGCTGCTGATTTTCTAATCTCCCCATTAGGTTAAAAACCCTTAATCCCATTTTTCACCTAATGGGCTTAATTAAAGTGGCCCAACTCACCCCGTGTGGGCCCGGCTATGCCCAAAATACCCCGAGACCCAATTACTACCCCCGGGTACTCTTTTCTGACTATCTCGACCCATCCGGACTCAACCGCGCAGTCAGAATTGACATCCGAATTAATTTATAAAAATCCTTATCTCACACCCCATTAAGTCTATACCGACTCTCGGCTGGGATAAGTGCATACCCCGTCATTAATACCCGAAATGATGTAATTAAATTATTACTATTCACTTAGTAAATAAATGTCCCTAAACATTAACCATTCACTCCCCGATTAATATTTAAATGTATATATATTGCCATAATTAATTCAATTAAAATTACCACACACAAGTAATTTAAAATTACCCGAATTAATTAAATATTAAATGTACAAAAATACGGGGTGTTACATACTTCCCCCCTTACAAAGGAATTTCGCCCTCGAAATTAAGATAAACCTAGTGTTCCGATATTCACATCTTTCACACCAGTCATGTGCCTCCAAGCCCGCTGTATCTATCCCATCTGTTTCTAACCACGTTGCACAAGTATGCATTTAAAATTTACCCAGGGCTCCCATACACCCTATTCCCGTGCTTTACCGCACAAAATTTGCCTTAATTAACCCGGGTGCCCATACACCCTATCCCCATGCTCTACTACACGGAAGTTACCCGACTGTACTAGTCGTAACCCGTACTATAACTTCGAACCCGTAGTTATATCATATATATATATATATATATATATATATATATATATATATATATATATAATTACTGCCCGGGTACTCAACCCATGTTACGTCCAACTATCTCTCCATTAATACTTATCTCTCAAAACAAAAGAATATACGCTTACCCTTATGCTACCAAGGACAACATAATACCGCGCCCTTACTACCACTAGTCCTTGCGCAAAATGAACCCCGAGCTATCTCTCTTTGCTCGAAAATAAATCTAACCACTCTGATTCACTTCCGTAAACATCCCCACATACTGGGATAAAATGTGAGAACACAAAACTTCGCTATGTGCTATCGCACCACGCAATACAACATCTATACATCCACATATATACAGGCTATACGCCCTTTCTGGTGATACCTAGTACCAACCCTACCCTGGTGCCGCGAACACCAAAATTTTACACTACTATCCACAATAGTTAACTTCCATCGCTATCCAGCCGACATTTAGGAAATATTATCATCCCTACTCCCATAATTCTCGAAAGTAGTAATTCTTCGCAAAACTTAAACAATCACTCAGCGTACACCTCCACCCTCTCGTGAAGAACACCAAGGAACTCCGCTACCCTACGAAAATTTCTCCACATACTATGGCTGCTACCGCCAACGCACCCACTAAGTTCGACTCACCTGCAAACTTTAGTGAAAAAAAATATGTCTTATTTTTGTGACATCCTCTTTGTCACTCAAAAACAATGTACCCCATGCCCCTAGGGTAAAAATAATTACCTCTATACTCCAGCTACAACGGCTGGTTCTCGATTTTTGGAGCAGCTTCTCCCTGCTCGAATGCACCCGTGACTTGCGTTAGTGGCTGTACATCCAGGACCTCGTCCTGTAGTTGACCCCTGCCTCACTTAAGGCAATATCTCTTCATGTGTCTCGCTTTTCCCACAAACGAAACACTTTCTAACATGTTCACCCTGCCACTGATCCCTTCCATGCCAACCTTGTTGGAATTCCTGGCCATCCCGCCGATAGCCTCCAGTTCTAGATCGTTTGGCATGATTTTCCTGCCAGAAATACTGCCCCTGATCTCCCCCAGTCTGCTGCTGGGATACCCCACTGGTATTGTTCCCTTCTGCCTCATCCAACTGGCTAATCCCCACTCCCTTCCCGTTTTCTTTCGCGTGGAAGCGATATTCCCGACAGTGCCGGAGTGTTGCGTTAATGACCTCAGTATAATCTACTAATGCAGAATTATCAATTAACTGTTGTCTGATTCTCCAGACTAACCCATCCCTAAACGTTGCTTCCTTTCTCTTTTCCTCGCTTACCTTATCCGGTATAAAATTTACCAACGAGTGAAATCTTCCTCGTAATCGATCACTAAACGGTCTCCCTTTGAGTCTCCTCACAAAATTTTCTCCTCATTTCGGTCTCGACTGCTGAAGGAAAAATACTTGCGGTCGAACCGCACCCAAAACTCTGCAGTAGCTAGTGTGTCCCTTTCCTCAACTGTGGTGATCGACTCCCACCACTGTAGTGCTTCTCCCACTAAACTAAAAGTGGTTAGCATTTGCTTCCATACCTCATCGCAATCTCCTATGCGTAGGTAACGCTGGATATCTCTCTTCCTTGACACGCTAGTACTACACCTGAACCCCCTCGCAACTCTGGTGGGTTCCTGCTAAAATAACCTCTCTTTCTTGCTTCCACCCTGACGACTCCGCGTGAGTCTGAACATCCGGCGACACTAACACTTGTGGCTGATCCCGTGGAAAGTACCCTGCCGTTGTGACCACCGTTGCTCCAACTTCCTGTGCCACTACTTCAGTTACCTAAGCTGCCAAAATCATCCCTGACCGTTGCTGCGGTAACTCTTGCTCCTGACGAGCCTCCCTCGCCTCATCTCCCCCTGTTGCCCTAACTGTTCTCTCCCTCCTGGGCGTCATCTGGACTGAGAATCGAATTGTATGAGTTCACTCTCAAATATAAATTTCGCAGAGGAACGTATATGCGCATACGTATGAGAATACAACAATCCTATGATAGGGCTCTATATCAAATATTGCTAAGCTGAAACGTGAAAAGCCGCACAGATCCTAAGGACACTAGAACCTGATGCTCTGATACCATCTGTGACACCCCGCCTAATAAAATACCGGGTGATCAGTCCTATACCAAATTAAAACAGGAATCCCAGTTGGATCATCCTTAGCATCACTGTCGAAAACATTTTTTAAAACTTACTAACCACCTAGTATTCCAAAAGCTGGTGCCAATTTTAACTTTTTAAATAAACAAAACAGTACATGCGGAATTAAAATATAAACCATTCACACAACTGAATGAAAATAAACAGAATAGTAATTACACAACTTGCCGAATAAATCACCGGCCACCAAATAAATAATCCAAATACAATTTTTCAACACCGGAATAAATTACACCTGAAAACTGTACCGAGAAGTCTGGGCTACAAGCCCCAAATAAAACTGAAACTGATACAAGATTTCCTACTCTAGGAATGAAAGAATGATGCGTCTAATCCAAACTCCTGCTAGCATCCACATATGCCGCAACTCCGTGTCCCTGGAATAGAATATCAATCCTGGCGTCCCTGTGGCTGGACACCTAAAAGGTTTTGAAAATAGTTTTATAGCAAGGGTTAGAACCCAAAATATTTTGAAAATATTTAGCAAGTGAATTAACTGCAGTAATTTAAAATGCATGATTGCGCTTCATATTTAAGTTAGTGTCGCACTCCCTTGTGGACATTCTCACCCCTCCACTATTGCGCACACCTACCGGTTACCTTAACCCCACCTAGTTGTACTACCCCGTCCAACTAGTCCTGGTATAACCTTCCCTTGCCATACTACTCTAACCCAAGTATAATGATTATTGAATTATAAGTTATTTCACAATTAACTTAATTAATTCCTCTTAAATAGCAGCATATAACCGTGTCACAAGTTATATAAAGTAAATACATCACACACTGTATTATTACCTACATATAATATTTACTACCATATTATACGTACCTTTACTAACATCCACACATATATCATACGCGTATCCATCCTTCCGAGTATACCCTCACCGGATGATTCCCTCTAGAATTCTATCTCACTAGGTGTACTCACAAAACCTAGTTTTCCCAAGTTAGAATCGCTCACCAACTTGGACCAAAATATACGAAATGGAGGCGGTCATATTCCTTCCCTGAAAGTGAGATAAATCCCTCACCCATATATAACGGACGCTATGACCTGGGGATATACTCGCCCTACTCCTCAAGCTATGGGATTCACCCACATCGCGCAACCTCCCTTGATAGCATTAGAGTATATAAATTTAATAAATATCTAGTCACTGGTATTTAGTATCACGCAAAATAAATACATGTATATATATACTATCACGACACCGTATATATATAATATAAACTCCGGCTTTACCGTATACTCAAAATCCCGTACACTGCCTGTAATTTCCTGAGTCTATGGTCCGACTCAATGTAATTAATTTTCTCACTTAATAATTTATCCTCTTCCCGAGTCTATGTTCCGACTCTAATATAATTAATTCACACCTCAATTAATATAATACTTTCCCCGAGTCTATCGCCCGACTCTAATTAAATTAATTAACACTCATATTAATTTAATACCAATCCGAGTCTGTGGTTCGACTCTAATACAATTAATTTACACTTAAATTAATTAACCCAAATTCTGAGTCTGTGGTCCGACTCTAATATAATTAATTATCACATTAATTAATAAGTACCCCTTCACGAGTCTACAATCCGATTCTGATAAAACTAATTATCCCATCCATTAGTTTAATCCTACCCGAGTCTACAAACCGACTCTAATCAAATTAATTAACACCCTTATTAATTTAATCCTACCCGAGTCTACAAACCGACTCTAATTAAATTAATTAATACACTCTTACTATTTTAATATTTTCCGAGTCTATGTTCCGACTCCAAATTAATTACTCTCTCTTAATAATTAATTTAATACTTTGGTGTCACATAACCAACATACCCGGACTCACTCACTTGGTCCATTTTTACATCTCATAAATTCCTTTTCCACATTTTTCGCCCACAATGTGTCACACATTTATTTCCATAATTTTCCAATTATATTTACCTATAATTACCAATATACCCGGACTCGCCCACTTGGTCCATAATTCAATATTCACCCGAGTCTATATTCCGACTCAAAATTGTTTAGTTTATCTCCAAACTTAATTCACTACCTTAGGGTCGCATGACCAATATACTCGGATTCACTCACTTGATCCGTACCTCACTATTTTGGAATAAAATTTCTCAAATTTCATCCATTTAATGTCCCACATAAATTCATCCTAATCCCAATTACTTTCTCCCATAATAGCTAGGAATATTTGTTTCACAATTATCTATCACTTATTAATGTATGAAACTTAACTTTTAATAATTTTCCTTTTATATAATAATCTGGCCGAACTGCCCAAAATTTCCTATCATCGATCGATCGATGCCCCCGATCGATCGATCGACCCCTTCGTTACAGCTCTTCTTCCCCCCTGTTTTCCACCATTAACGAATTTCAAGGTTTTTAAACCATAATTTAAACCTCTAATTACATAATCCCATCATCTACACATGGTTAATCCACATCATATTCCTCATAGAAACCATTAAGATGATCAACTTCTCTAATTATCTCATAATTTTCGAAATGGGTCTTACTCCATAAAATTCAATTATCTGTTTTAAATCCAAATTTCCAGATTCAATTTCCCCTCTTTTATGTTCTGGATTTCTCATTCAAATCATATATACACATTCAGATATAAATCACTCATCTAAATATTACTTTGAATCTCATTCAAGTGTTTCAAAATCGAAAATCCCATTTTGTACCCATTTACACCCAAAAACGAATTTTCATACACACATCACTATGATATGAATTGATTATCATGCTTTAAGAATCAAAACAGTTAACCACTTGCCTAAAAGTGTTCGTAGTGTCTGATCTGTTGGCGTAGTCCCTCAATTTGGCTCCAAAAACCTCCAATTTGCTCTTGATTTGTTTTTCCCCAAATCCCCTCTCAAACCCTAGGTTTAGAATTTGATGGCTGCTGATTTTCTAATCTCCCCATTAGGTTAAAAACCCTTAATCCCGTTTTTCACCTAATGGGCTTAATTAAAGTGGCCCAACTCACCCCGTGTGGGCCCGGCTATGCCCAAAAATACCCCGAGACGCAATTACTACCCCCGGGTACTCTTTTCTGACTATTTCGACCCATCCGGACTCAACCGCGCAGTCAGAATTGACATCCGAATTAATTTATAAAAATCCTTATCTCACACCCCATTAAGTCTATACCGACTCTCGGCTGGGATAAGTGCATACTCCGTCATTAATACCCGAAATGACGTAATTAAATTATTACTATTAACTTAGTAAATAAATGTCCCTAAACATTAACCATTCACTCCCCGATTAATATTTAAATATATATATATATATATATATTGCCATAATTAATTCAATTAAAATTACCACACACAAGTAATTTAAAATTACCCGAATTAATTAAATATTAAATGTACAAAAATACGGGGTGTTACATTTATCCCCATAAATTGGTAGTTTTATAGTCTCATGCGGTGTAAATAGTATGGAATTATTTCATTTTCATGCTACTAACCCTATTTGGTGAGTATTTTTTATTTCGTGTATTTTCGTATATTTATAGGTATTTTTTACGACTGAATGCAGGAGAAAAATCAAAATAAAGAAAGAAAAGAAGGAGAAAAAATCCAAGGGTAGAAATGTTATTTTGCAATTTGAACCCAAAAGCGGAAAAGAATAGTTGAAGAGCTTGACTCTACGAGCACACTGGAAGAAATGGCACCGAATTTCGAGTTACGGTGGAAAAGTTACAAGCGATTGAAGATGAGAAGAAAAAAGACATTGTTGTAATTATCCATCATTCAAACTGGTCTTAAGAACAGTTTGGAAGGCGAACCGGTTCAGGCATCAGGCGAACCGGTTCGGAATGCCTGTGCGTTAAAATTATTATTAATCCATTTTTTATAAGAGTTGTGTAGGGTTAAAACACTTGTAAGAACATATCAAACTTAGTTAGTTTGTAATTAGACTTAGTTTAACATTAGTTTAACCTAGTTTTTGGAAGCGAGGGAGAGGAACATCAAGATTCAAGTTTATACTTCTCATGCATGCAATTTCAATAAAAAGCTAGATTTCTTTCCCATTTTCCTTCCAAGCTTGGTTTGTGATTGTTCTTCCTTTCTTATTTTTTCATTGACATTAACTACTTGGTTTCTTGCTATATTTCCATCATCATGTCTTCATGCTGCGTAATTAATTCATACTTAGTTAGATTTAATATGTCCGGCTAGATAATTCAAGGATTGGGATACATGAAACCCAACCTAGGTTAATAAGTTGGATATAAAATTGGATGAAATTGTAGAGATATTTCGTAGGCTTGATATTTTGTCGAGACGAGTATTATAGGTCTCTTAACTTCGTTTGTCCTGGGTAATTGGAGTGTGTGATAGTGTAACACGCGTATCAACAATCATGTCATTCCCATTAAATCTATCACTGACTAAATGTTATGTGAAGTAAAATCCTCATATGTTTAGTACTTTGAAAAATTTAATGTTCTCTTCCAATTATCAATATAATTTTTAAAAGTTTTGTATCCAACGAATTTATCGACGGTTCGGGGGATGGTATTCCAATCCCTTTTTTCATATAGTTTAAATCAAAAGTTTTCAGTCCTTGCATATTTTAGGTAATTTACTTTTGTTAATTATACTGCATTAGTTCATTAGATATTTCATGAACAATCATCATCTCTTCCTTTCTTTTTGTGAGTCGATCGTTAGGCCTAGTCGCCTTCGTTAGTAGTCGTTACATTTTACGTCTTAGTCTTGGAGTTCGATACGCGACTTGCTGAGATTATTACTTATGAGACCGACTTACACTTGAGCCGTAAATCACATGCATTAGAGACACTTCTTGAGTCTTGTCAGACCTTAGTATTATGATCAAGTCATTTAACCCGTTAGTTAGTAATCAGCTATCACTATTAATTAACTCCGTAATAGCGAGCGTGCATTGTGTGATTGGGTGACGTTAGCAGCATGTACACACACGCATGGGAGATATGCAAATATCCCCTATGTTACCATAACTAAATTCATAATTATTCCCTTACCTCACATATAAGGTGTGTACTTGCCTAACCTATAAAGGCAAGCCATGTGGTACTCTATTTTTCCTCTTTTATAACAACTTGTAAATAGCACACACACACACAATTTTGGGGGATCCAAGATTTTTCACTTAATGTTATGTTGTCCAATTATTGAGATAACTTGAGAGCTTCACTATTATATTCATTCATGGTTTTTCCCTGTAAATCAATACAATATATGTTGCACCTATAAATGTAGGCACCGCTTTGGGCCGAACCACATAAATATGGTTTCATTTATCGTTCTCTCATTTCTCCACTATTTTCTGTAGTTTATCCTTTCATTAATTTGCATAACATTGTATGTTATTTGCTTATAATTTGTATACTCAAGCTAATACAAATCAATATACTAGTTTTAGGCGATAATAGTAGAGAGAAGATTCAAAATGAGTCAATGTTCATTTTTTTTGTCAATCTCTTTACTCTCACTCATAGAAGATTCAAAACCACTTCCTATTTGATTTTAAAAACAACAAAAGTCATTTTAAAGGATTTAGAGCAACATTAATATCCATGTCATATGTTTGTAAGAGTTTTCTCACTTTATTAGCCGCATTCAATTCATTATACGAAATAACCATGTTAAATATGAATTCAAAATTACCAAAAAACCTAACTAGTTAGTCATCACAACTAGTTTTTGTGGGTCCATTAGGTTGTGTTTCTAAGTCCGCTAAAGCATCTCTAATTTTTAAAAATTAGAGTTTAAATGCTTTTACTCTTTTAAGGTGACTTTCCCCGCGTGTTTGTGATATTGGTTTAAGTGTGACACATTTAACAAACTCTTTGAAAGTATATCACCTCTTTGTAGAATAGGTAAATATCCAAATAAATCTTTATTTATAGTACAAGAATTAACCATATTAACAAGTAAAAGATTAAGACTATGATAACCACAAGGTGTGTATAATTCTTTAGGATTTATTTGTGATATCCTATATTCTTCACCTCTATTTTTTCCTTTCATATTCGAATCATTATCATAACCTCGCCCTCTTATATTATTTACATAGTCACTATTAGTCTCATGGAGTTTAAGCCTATACCCAATATTATTCCAATCACTCTTATCCTTTGATTTTCTAATTAAGTTTTAATTCCATTTTGCTTGAACAACTTACAACCAAAGAAATAGACTTTATCTAAAGATTATGAGTATACGTGCCACATTGTATCTTATTTTTCCTTATTTGACACATATCTAGTATAGTATAAGGTAGAAAAATGTCTATTTTCAGAATCTCCAGGGAAAGAATCATCATTATCTATAATTGAACATATTTTCACTAACATGCTTCTCAAATTTTGATCAATAATGTTACAATTACCTGAATCATAAATATTTGAAGGGAGATTTTGAGAATCAATAAAATTTGGATTTTCTTCATTATTAGTCTCATTAATAATTGTCTCATTCTCCTTATCACTCTCATTATTTAAAATTTTAAAATCTTCATTATTATTCTGACTATCATTCATAATCTCATCATTAGTATTTTTATCATTGTCTTATTTATCAACATCAACTGCATCTTCCAGATTTTCTGTTTTTTTAATTTATTAAAATACTTATTAACTGAACCTTCTATTTTTTTCCTTCTTCAGTTTGTTTTTATTTTTTCTTGTTTTCATGAACGAAAGGATATTTATAGTAGACATATTTAATATTTAACAACAACTAAAATCACAAAAAAGTTATGAAGGAATAATAAAATCTGATATGAATTTCCCCACAAGAGGCATCCACCAAAGTTATATAACCACTTGAGATAAAGGCCCCCCAAAATCCTATTCCTTTTACCTTTTCAACTATAAAAAATAAATAAATAAACTGTTACAAATCAATACTCATATACATGCAAAATAAATAATTAAACTTTATAACAAATACTTACAAACTCCCAAATGGTTGATTTTCTTAAGTCGATCAAGAAAAATACCATAGCCTTGAGTTGAATATTTGAATTTTTAATGTTGTTTTCAAAACTTTAGAAAATATAAATAAAGGAGAGTGAGTGAGGAGAGATAATGAATTTGAGAGGAAAGAGAGAAAATTAAAAGTGGGGATTATACAAAGAGAGTGAGAGAGAGTTGTTAGAAAAAGGGGTGGGGGTGAGTCGAGTTTGCGAAATGAGAGGAAGAGAGAGAAAGTAAGTGGTGATGGGTAATGGGTTAGGGTTTTAAGTTGTGCTGCGTTAAGTTTCTAGGCCTTTTTGTATACTAATGTTGTTTTGTTGTGGGCCTTTTTTAGTTAAGTCATAAACCCAAATGGAAAATTTATATTTAATTTGGTCTTTACATAGTGGTTAAAAAATTAACTATTTACTTGTTTTTGCGAGCCCCAATTTTAAGTTGTAAACTAATTTTTTTACCTATTTTTTTTAAGAATTTGGGGGCCCTGGCCATACGAGGTCCTAGGCGCCGGCCTACTCCACCTATATTTGGGACTGGGCTTGATTTTATGTCAAGTGTAAGGAGATACATCCAATCAATCTCTGATATTTATATAAGGTCATAGAGTCCCATACGACTCAACCTCTTTTTTTCTCTATAAATGTAACCCTCACCCCTTGGAAAGGGGCATGTAATCTTGGTTATCAGTAACCGATTAATAAAGATAAGAGTAACACCCGTGGATATAGGCACGCTGTCGAACCATGCACATCATGCTATCGTGTTATGTATTTACTTTGCTCGACTTTGATTGTGCTGATTTGATACCAATAGGATTTTACCATCTATAATTGGCATCATGTTTGGGAATCAACTTCCTTTTCTCAGTCAAGAAAATCCAACGAGCAACCATGTCTCACTCACATAGCAAATGTTTGCCATCTCACGACAACCATCAGAATGATTATAATAGACCTGAAGATCCGAGGGTCAGATTCGAAGTCCATCCTAACAGGAGTTAAAATACTCCTAGCTCGTATCATTGGCCATAGAAGGAACATACCATGGAGAGTAACGAACCTCGATGTCCCAACCAGATCTTATTACTAGTGGATGCCTATGAACGATGACTCCATCAATAAGAGGACATGATATGCCTCTAACAAGAGGGGAACGCCCATCTTCAACATCATTTGTAAAAAATAGAGCAAGAGATCCATGGGAACAAATGCAAACTCCATGCCCGTACCCATGGCCTCAGGCGAGCACGAATCATAACTGGGGAAGGAGTTTATTGCGTGATCAGGATCATTCCAAGTATAAGATCTCATTAGACATCGGAGACCATGAAGGCATTTATCATAATAATAATGATTTTCAAAATCTTATCCTAAGAGAGATGGATTAACATCCTGCTTATCAAAGGTCCAGATCCTTTAAGAAAATATAGATAAGAGCCCTCATCAATCAGATGGAGTCTCGTTTCTCAAGGTCAATTGAAGATCTTGAACTACCTAAGAAATTCGTCATCCCCATATTTAAAATCTATAATGGGAAGATTAATCCTATCGGTCATGTTCACCAGTATCGATAAGATATGATCCTCTAGAGCAATAATGAGGATCTAATGTGTCGCATGCCGCCTTCCAATTTTAGGGACATTGAGCATATGTGGTTTAAAAAGTTACTGCACAGGTTGGTCACTAGTTTCAAGCAGCTCGCAGAGGCCGTTACCACTAAGTTCATCAACTGTAGCTCCCACCAAAAGATGATGGATTCACTCCTCACTATAAAGAAAAATCCCTAAGAGACCTTGCGCAAGTACGCTCAATAGTATTAGGAAACCTACAACAAAATGGAGGACTTCTATGAGCAAGTGGCTATAGCCTCATTTACGATCAGCCTGTCGATAAGTTGCACGTTGCATTAGTATTTTACCAAGAAAGAGGCACTCGCGAAGATAATCGTAGGCCGAATCAATAAAATGACCACCATAACAATGAAGATAATTGTAGGCCGAATCAATATAACTCAATCCACAATAATGAATAATAAATAATAACCATCACGACTTATTTAATTTAACTGGAGTAAACTTCCCAGTTTAAAACATCTCAATACAATAAACCAAGTCAAACCAAATGTATCCAAATCCAATATATGTAAAACTAATGACTGATAGAATGAAAATGACAAGGATCCATTGGCAACATGCCATAGAAGAAAATGACTACATAGTCTATGAATCAATAAAATGATGCATCTATTGCAAGGTCCACCCTCCAAAATATCCATAACGATTAAATATGCGATACTTTAAGTTGGGCATCCATGTGGCTGGACACCTAATATAGAATATACAAGAGGGAATATAATATGCAAGAGAAAATGGGTCAAAGCCCGATTGTAAAAGATTTTAAAAACAGCAAGTGAATAAATGCTAAAATTAGCAATTATTATATATATGTTAGATCATCGGACTATCACTTGGGATTCTTACCTCTCAACTAATGTGCACACCTGACGTATTCTCAATTTATTATAGTTACTACTCCCCTTTTCACTAGATTATCTCATTGTATCAACTAACCATAGCCCTTATCTTTCCCCACGTATTTCCTTCACAATACATGTAATAAATAAATATATTAATTCAAATCTTTATATAATTAAGTGTTCTCATACTTAATTAATGTCAAATTTCTTTATATTTCACGTCTACGTAAATCATACAGTAGATAATATCACATGTATATATATACATTCCATCTATTATATATATACAATACTGCACCCCAAGATACAGCTGCGGTGCACGTACTACTCTGCTATCTAGTGTCAATACATCTCGTCACTGTATAAAGGACTGTTGGTTCAATATCTCACTCGAACCATCATCACAAATCACACAATTGGAGGCGAATATAGTTCTAAGCCTATGGACTACGCACATACCTATTCACCCTTATGACCGCCACCACTATCATTATCACAGATAGCCCGTACCTAGGTTATATATTTTAAGGTACAAATTAAAAATCCCCCCAAAGGCTCATCAGGATATGATTGTCATCAACGCGCAAGCCTCCCGTCGATAGCAAGTAGGTAAAGTACGTCATATACACAAATAATCATATAGGTATACACTCAACCTATATATATATATATATATATATATATATATATATACATACACACATGCCATATCACAAGTCTCATACGTAGTATACTTATATCTCGAATATCCTACGTATCATGCTATTTTAAACCTCAATTATATTTCAAGTATTCGCTCCACCTATGTATATATATATCAACAAACGGGTATACTTTCATCCCATATACAAATTCCACACGTAGTATATTTCAAGTTTATCCTATAACTAAAAATTCCCATTTTATTCACATTTTCCATTACTCCTAACATCTCTTATCAACCGAAAGGATTTAATTAATTATTTCAGTAGCTACCTTCAATTCATACTTATTGGTCCAAAACGCATACTCATTATAACAAGCCTGGATTGTATTTTAATTCCCAATAATATTTTTTTAATAAAGTTACAATCTGACCATAAATAAAAATTACAATTTTGAGGCTTTTCTGCTCCAATTGTGAAAAAAATTGAAACTACAAAGTTGTGCCGAACGTGATTTTATACAAAACTTTTGAGTACACTACCAAATTTCCCTTAAAACAGTCCTAAAATTATCATACAATGTTCGTCCTTTTTCTACATATTTTTACCTACGGGTTGTAACATAATTCATCCTCAAAACCTCCACCAAATGATCCCAAACTCCTTATAATTCATCCCAAATGATATACCCAAGTATGTTCATAATTTATAACATCAAATCATATAAAATCATCATGGAATTTCGATGAATCATACTAATCTTATTTTAGATTCAAGAAAATCTACATGATAGAATTCTTTCTCAAGAACACATATAAACCCCAAATTCCCTCATCAATTAAACCCAAAATTTCATGGTGTTAATTATAATTTCATCAAAGGAATAATCCTAAATAATTTTCATTTTAAGAATTACATCAAAATCATCAAATTTTCGTCTTTGATTTATAACTTTCATAGATGTTTGTCCCTTCTAATTTAACATGGATATTATACTCACTAATTGGAACAAGAATTACACACTTGCCTTAAGGTATAGGTGTGATCCTTTGGTGAAGATGTATGTAGGATGCTTCCTCCTCCTTTCCAATCACTTTTTCGGTGGTGGTGCAAGGTGGTGCAACCCTTGGTTTGCTCTCAAAACCCCTCATCTTCCTAGAGTTCTCTCCCTTCCTCTCCTTAGTCTTTTGGTAAATAATCTCTTAGTTTAACACACTCTAATCTTAAATAATAAAACTCCAATCTCGCAGGTACTATTCACCTCCCCCCCAAAATGACCAAAATACCCATCTAGGGTGTCCTTTTGGTTCCCAACTGACTCTAGACCCAAATCAAACCCCCGGGTAGACTTTTCTGACTATGTCGACCCTTATGAACTCATTAGCGCAGTCAAACTGAGCATGTGGATGACTTAAAAATAATTTTCCTTTTTTCCCTTTTAATTTGGTCCCGACATGACTCACACACGTCTCCCGACTTAATTTCAATAATTCGCATATTATTCACTCGCAACCATATAATCATATATTACTTTTAATTACTAAGTAATATTCAATAACAATCACATACTACTTTATTCTCTAGTAATATTCAATCGAGATTAATTTCAATTATTATTCATAATTAATTTCGATTAATCCCCATTTTACTTTTAATTAATCCTATTTTAAAAGTCATTAAAATTATGGAGTATTACATATTTCCCCCTTACAACGGAATTTCATCCTGAAATTCGAAAAAAGTATACAAGATAAGAACAACTCTTGATATATGTTGGGCACCGTATCCTCGCGCTTACAAGTAAACTACTCCATACCGCCTATATAATACGCTATCAAATACCCTTAATAATGAAAGCTCACGTATATTCGTTTTAAACTCTAGGTTACCATATCACGTAGGTTCTTGCCCAAGCAGTATCGTTTAAGTTTCACTACTAAAACTTTATTTTAAATATTCACTATCTAGACTTCTATTATTTTCACCTTAGTATATTAATCATTTTTAAGATACATACGATCTCGTCTCACGACAATCGCACCCAAGTATGTTATTTGTGCAGTATATATTTTACCCACATTATGTACTAAGTACCAACTCATTTCTAATCTTCGCAATAGTACCTGGTCCTCTATATTTAACTAATAAGAAGGAGGACAACAAGGCTTACCATGCCATACCTCAACTGGAGACATGCCCAAAAGTGAACTTATATGAGTTTATTGTACACAAACTCCACGAATGGAAGGGACTACGCTCGTCCTCCCCTAAGATCCAAGGGTACACATATAATTTATTTCTCAACATCTGATTCGTCCGCTTATTCTTTCCATTCGTCTACGGATGATAGGCCGTACTCAATCACAACTCGGTATTTATGGCCTCGTGAACACTCTCCAAAAATCGAATGATAAAGATCTTGTCCCAATCGGACACGAGATCAAGCAATACCCCATATAACCTCACTATCTCGGTTATAAAGATCAGCACATACTGAGAAACCTTATGTGTGATAAAGATTTAAATAGTTGGGCACATTCCAATCACAAACTTATTTAATTAGAGTCAATTTATGAATCAAATCAATTCAGCCCTTAAACTCAAATAACTACGTGCGTGCAAGTGTCAAACCAGCATAAATAAAATATGCGACACAAAATTGAGGAAAAATCCCCTCAGGGTAAAACCTTTTTATTTCACTATAATTGTAAATCGCAACTTACACGGATTACACTGAAATACAGTTTGACACTCGAATACCTGCAGGCGTCGATCGATATCGTCAGCAATAAGTTCACACGCAACGAACCTAAATGAACCGTAGTCCAGTCTTCATCCCAGGAACACCGCAACACTCCTTAATAACACACAGTCACAAAACTCCATTGAGACTCACTCCACAATTGCACGCAACCCTCAGTTGTAGAGATCTCCCCACAAAGTATGAACAATAGCAAATTATGCTTTGGGTTCCACAAAATAACTCACACAGAAGCTATTGGGATTGTGAATTGTAAAATAAAAGTTATGAACCCTTAGATATGGTTGGAGAATAATAGAAAAACGTATTCTGTCAAAACCAATTTTTCTCCACACAAGAATGAGAAGCGTGACACCCTTATTTATAACAAAAATCAAGGCGGTGACGTGTGAGCTTAAACCATCTCTCGTTCGAATGACATGCAACGTCGTTCGAGTGAACCTCCATCTCGTTCGAACAAGATGTGATGTTATTGGAATGACAATCACTGATCCCCTTAAAAAAAGTCTTTTAAAGTTTTAAATAACTTGAAATCCTCAAACCTTAAAACTGTTCACGGGATTAGGATATATTTATCCAAAACTTTTATGAAAAAATATTTTTTAAAAAATAAAAAATATTTTAACTTTTATAAAAAAGATCCCAACACTTTTAATGTGAAATGTAAATGAAACTTAAACATATTTTACCAAATTAATCTTTGTTAGGCTTGAATGTTGAAGTCTTCTTTGAAATTCAGATGCGTCTTTGTAGATGTAAGCTTCTCAATCCTTTGATGATTTGTAGCAACTTGTAGCGGTATACGACATACTAAATAGTGACGAACAATGGCCTTACAAATCTCCCCCTATGTCTATGCCGATACAAAATAAAAATATTCGAGTTATGAAAACCAAAAATGACCTATACAAATCTACCCTCCCATAAAATCAAACATGGAAAGATAAACTGACAAGTCTTCAAAAATTTTCAAATGATGCTTCAACAATCAACTTTTCAAAAACTCCAACCTTTTCTCATCAGGGTGTGCAATCCAAAAATCTTCAATTGTACCTACACATATGAGACAAAGCAAAACCTCGTGACATATCAAGTTTGAAATGATATAACATAAACATAAAAGCAGAATCAAATCTCCCCATACTTAAACTCCTGCATAAAATCATAATTCTTTCTCCCCCTTTTTATTTATCCGAAATATACAAGAAAAATAATAAACCAAATAAATCGAATCGGGGTGTCATGGTAAAAAAGGCAAACAAATATGACAAACGTGCTCAATGCCGAATATGCTCAAAAAACTTCACAAATTATTTTTGTTTTTTCAGATTTTTCATATAAACAAGCAAAAAAATGATGTTACAAAAGTCACACATCGTGAATTTATACTAAGACAACCAAATCGTGGAAACGGAATGAATATGTGTGAGCAGATTGATAGGAAAATCAACTCAATCATATCATATGTGCACGATGTATAAGTGTACTCTTAACGAATGAACATAAAAAATAGTCCTTTGGTGTAAAATTGTTGAATTTGGATGACTTTGCCTTAATCATATCAACAAATCAAAGTATAAATGATTTGCACACCAATAAGGTCGAAAACTATGTAATGCTTTTTCATGACTTTTAAGGACGTGCAAACCGTTATAAATTCTATTCAACACTACCTCATTAAAAGATAATGCTTTTTATTTTTCTTATGAGGTGATGAAACCAAAAAAAACTTTTGGCCCATTTTGGCATAATTTTCTTTTTATTGACTTTGATTTTTTTCGGTCTCTTTTAAACCTCATTGGACCCCGAATAATTTTCAATTTCTCACTTTTTTATGTACATTTAAATGGTGACTTAATCGCAAAGGATAAATGAGTATCTTTGTAGCCCTTCCCCGTTTAAAAAAAAATCACACAGACTCACAAACGGTTTATAACATGCACTACTTTTTGTCAAGTTTTATCGCATTTGGTTCGCTGTATAGACAAAATTGAAATGGAAACACTCAACCAATATGTGATAGATGAGCACAAACATCAAACAAATCCATGCATGAGTGCAATAAAGGACAAATAGAGTCAATCATGTAGGTAGAAACGCTATACCATCTCAAAGTCTCCAAACTTTGTATAGCACATGAATGACGTAATATATTGTCTCAAAACACTATCAAACAGTCACATAGATAAATGAAATGAAACTGTGACTTGGTCATACTAAGTGTGAATTCATATAAGGTGCAAACAAAATACAAAACTCTTTTTGTATTTTTCAAAATTTTCTAAAAAAATCTTTTTGTATTTTCGAACTCTGTCAGAAACAACCCAATAGTACTGAGTAAAATATCAATATGAAAAAGCGGACTGCAAAACAGAAATTTCCAGAAACCCCAGCAGGTCGTTCGAACGAGAATCAATGTCGCTCGAACAAAATTGCATGTCACTAGAACGACAGCTTCGCGCGATATGTGATCTCGCTCGAACGAAAACACGATAATCCCAGAGAATAATGCATTTTTGTCCAGTGGGAAAAATTTGAGAAAACAGTCCCTGGAATGGGCAAACAGATCCTAAATAGTGCTAAAACAGTACCAAAAATAAGAAAAGCAAAAAAAAAATGCTAACTAAGTATAATAAAAATGGTACATACTAACAAGAGGCAAAAGTGTTATCTTGTAAGTCACCCTATGCTAGAAAATATGTCTAGACCTCATCCAGTAGGTGCGGTGGAGTTTCCCAAAGACGGTGACATCTTTTGAAACAACTCCATCAAATCACGAGAAGTCTTGACTAAAAACTTCACTTGCTCTCGAATATGTGCAAACCCTCTATCATTATGTGCAAGAAAAGTATCATGGGTGGGTGCATGCACGTGAACATGTGTAGGAGCAAAGCGTGACACATAATCCAATTTAAAGAAAAACTTTCTATGGTGTCCTCTCTTTTTGCAGTGGGAGCAAACATAAATCGGCCTAGGTACACCTCTCTCAAAAACTTTAGGATGTGCTCTCCTAACAGGTATGGGACGCCTGGGTGGGTTGGGTCAAGTCACTAAAGTGGGAACCGGCTCGGGTGCAACAATAGAAGTGGCTACAACGACATGACCTTTTCCTAAATTCTTACCACCACCCAAAACGGAATTAAGAACCATCTTTTCAACTTTCTTAGATGCGTTCTCTAAGGGGACTTTGACCTCCCGGGCACGTTCGAGATCACTTTCGAGTTGGGATACACGCGTTGTCAGACTAGACACCATGTCGATCAAGTCACACTTTTACCTCCTAAAAACTTCTTTCTCTCTCTCCAAATATAAAACCCGATGACCTAAATCTCTATTATACTTCTTTATTTTCAAGGTCTCGGTGTACAAGTCCCTAAAATCTTTTTGGAGCTCACTTTCATATCCACTCTCAAACTCACTCTCATCTCCACTAGAAACACTCGAGTCATCACCGTTGCTCTCGTGAACACTATTAATGTGGGACAAAGTGGGTGTGCTTACATGAATCAAAAAAGCTACACACATCCCATGTGCTAAACCTTTACCGGACTCATAATCCTCATCTTTCTCATCTCCCTCACTATCACTAAGTGTGGCCGGCTTAACAACTTTTTTCTCCTCTCTCCTAAGCCTAGTGGGACATTCAAACGACTTATGCCCTCTCCCCTCACACTTTAAATATTTTAAATTTTCAAACTTTTCTTCACCCTTTTTCTCTTTCTCACCGCTTTATTTGGCCTTGTCTTTCTTTCTATTTTTGTCAGAAAATTTTTTATTGGAAAAATTTTGTTTCGAAAACTGGAGAATTTTTTTAAAATTCTTTGCAAGCAGGGCCATGTCAAAATCAGACTCGTCCTCAGACTCGAACTCACAAAAACTCACTTTATTTTTCTTAGATTGGGATTTAAGCGCTATCCCTCAATCCTTAGGTTTGACAGTGTCGGGAAACATGTCAATTTCGTACGTCTGTAGGTCTCATACTAACTCTTCTAATTTCAGAGGATTCAAATTTCCTAAGGTATTTAAAATAATTACTTCAAGGATAAAACGTTTTGACAGCGATCTTAAAATCTTTTTAACCACTCATGCATCAGGAATCGACTCACCCTCTAGCATGATGATGGTATCAAATTGAGTGGTCAAATTTTGAATTTTAGACTCTTTGACCGCATTAGTGCCTTCGTGGGTGAGTTGCAAAATATCCCACGCTTCTTTAGACGTGGTGCACGTCATACTACGTCGAAACTTGTCAGGGTTGATGTGTCCAAAAATTACACTAAGCCCTCGTGAATTGTAAGTGCTCCACCTAAACTCATCCTCACTTCACTCTGACACAGGTTTTAAATTAGTGACATTATTTGTGATGACAGTGGGAAGAATCCAACCTCTTTCACAAATGACCCAAACTCTTTCATCGATTGCGTTTAAGTGGGATTTCATTCGGCTTTCCAGTAAGCATAATTATACCTGTAAAAAATTGGCAACCGACTATATAAGTTTTCGCTTGGAAACATTGCGATAATTTTAAAAATATGATTTTTCAAACGAAATCAATATCACACAAATATGCGAAAAACAAGGATTGCATAACCCGCTCTGATACCAATTTGAGAAGCCTTATGTGCGATAAAGATTTAAATAGTTGCAAAAATTCCAATCACAAACTTATTTAATTAGAGTCAATTTATGAATTAAATCAATTCAGCCCTTAAACTCAAATAACTACGTGCGTTCAAGTGTCAAACCAACATAAATAAAATATGCGACACAAAATTCAGGAAATATCCCCTAAGTGCAAAACCTTTTTATTTCACTATAATTGTAAATCGCAACTTACACGGATTACACTGAAATACAGTTTGACACTCGAATACCTGCAGGCGTCGATCGATATCGTCAGCAATAAGTTCACACGCAGCGAACCTAAATGAACCGTAGTCCAGTCTTCATCCCAGGAACACCGCAACACTCCTTAATAACACGCAGTCACAAAACTCCATTGAGACTCACTCCTCAATTGCACGCAACCCTCAGTTGTAGAGATCTCCCCACAAATTATGAACAATAGCAAACTATGCTTTGGGTTCCACAAAATAACTCACACAAAAGCTATTGGGATTGTGAATTGTAAAATAAAAGTTATGAACCCTTAGATATGGTTGGAGAATAATAGAAAAACGTATTCCGTCAAAACCATTTTTTCTCCACACAAAAATGAGAAGCGTGACACCTTTATTTATAACAAAAATCAAGGCGGTGACGTGTGAGCTTAAACCATCTCTCGTTCGAATGACATGCAACGTCGTTCGAGTGAACCTCCATCTCGTTCGAATAAGATGTGATGTTATTGGAATGACAATCACTGATCCCCTTAAAAAAAGTCTTTTAAAGTTTTAAATAACTTGGAATCCTCAAACCTTAAAACTGTTCACGGGATTAGGATATATTTATCCAAAACTTTTATGAAAAAATATTTTTTAAAAAATAAAAAATATTTTAACTTTTATAAAAAAGATCCCAACACTTTTAATGTAAAATGTAAATGAAACTTAAACATATTTTACCAAATTAATCTTTGTTAGGCTTGAATGTTGAAGTCTTCTTTGAAATTCAGATGCGTCTTTGTAGATGTAAGCTTCTCAATCCTTTGACGACTTGGAGCAACTTGTAGCGGTATACGACATACTAAATTGTGATGGACAATGTCCTTACATAAACTGTCCCGTAGTATGATCAGTCCTAACTGCCATAACGTGAGCTACTTCGGTCAACCGATCCATTAGCACCCATATAGGATTGTAACCCCTCTAGGAAGTTTTTACCTTCGTGATGAAAATCTTGGAATGCTTTCCCCTTCTACTGGTTGAGAAATTCCTAGTGGTTTTGGATGGTCCACTCTTTACCAACAGACAGGTGACCAATTACAAATCAATTGATTAACGTTTCTCTTCATTGCATCCCATCACCATTGTCAATTATAACTTAATACATCTTATATTCTCTCAAATGTACCTCTAACCGTGATCCATGTGACTTTGCCTCACTGCGTGTTAAAAGTTCTTTTCCTACTCTAAAAATTAGTTTATTGTGAAACGTAAGCTTCTGACAAATCTTACGGAATAAGCATCGGCTTCCCTGGCTAAATGTTATCGAATTCACACGACAATCATGATCCACTTCCTGATTCAATCACCTAGGGCGCCCATACACCCTATGTCTTGCGCATTATTGCCCCAATATTATGTACCACTTGTAAATCGATTCTCACGCACTTGGCATGCTGATAGGATATGAGTACACTCAACCACCCCACTAGTCATAACTTAATCACTCTTTCAATGGCATCACTGTTCTATTCATAATGATACCAGGACTAGGCATCTCTATCGGCCTTAAGTCATAATAGAATTATTAACTCTCAGTTATATTCTTGTATATGTATAACAACTAAAGTACGAAACTTTTATACTATTGACCAAACTTCTCTCCAACTCCCGACATGAGATAGTTTCATGCGTGGGATGTCTCACAAAGTGAAATCAAAACAAGGAACCCTCTTGATACATTACTACCTAACATAGTCGATCGTCGAGATTTGTAAGGCCCTTAGTCCATAATATGTACCTTCCCATAATCTCCGTATGTTAAAAAAAATCTACTTATGCCCCTTAGAAATAACATGAAACACGGAGCTCTCATGAGCTATATTTTGCTACTCGATAAAGATCAAAATGTATCCCGAGTCACATAGGTAAATAAATTCCTATACACCGGGTTTACATATAACTAGACAACATACTCACTGAAGTCGACGATACCACAAAATTTTCATATATATATTTATAGGCCCAACCCTATTTCAGGTGGCGCCTCACCACAATAATATTACTCACTCAGAATATCCAGCACGATAGTCTTATCATTCAATCTATTATCGTCCAAACATTTGGTAATTAATCCCTACACACTACCATAATAAACTCCACTTTGCTAACTCAAAGTAGTAGTGAATTATAATGATAAAATATGTTCTTAGTGCCCACCCGGCTCGCTCACACATGACATTAAAAAGTCCCATTATCAATTATAAATACGACTGCAACCCGACTGTTAAAATCATCATGCCCACTAAATTTCACTCGCATGCGAATTTTTAGTGTTAATAATTCATATATATTGTGACACACCCGTGCCACTTGAATTAATCCTTTGCTCACAAGGATGAAACAAAACTTCACCATTCTCAACCAATCGTAGGGTCCCAGCACTTAGCTTCCAACACGACCCATGAGCATCTGCAATCGTTATACATCTAGGATTTCATCCAATAGTTGCCCCTCCTCGCAGTGGGCAAATTATTATGCTCTACGGCAACACGCCCATCATTAAAACGTTGGTCCCAAATCTCTAGGCCTCAATTATGGCCTTACTTGCCTCCTTTTTACTTCCTGGGTCCCATCGACCCTGAAATATGGTATGCTACAGTTGTTGAGGACTCCACTGGTCCTTCCTAATCCCACTACTCTCAGGTTGTAAATATTCTGGGCCCAATTCTCTTGGCCCAATTCCTCCACTGGAAATTTCACTCCTCCAGTTGTTATGACTAACTGGCATGGCTTACTATTCTTAAACTTATCGGTCTCACTTCTCAACGTGGATACATTCAACACTAGTAGTCTCTTTTTCTATACATAGGGTAATTTACTTTATCATTCCCTCATCACTGGTCTTACTGGCTATTTTGGAATGTCCTTCTCTTGGATCGGGCAGTCTTAGCTCCCAATTTCTATTTCCATTGTTCCTTTAGCTCTACTTGTCCCATGAAACACATGTTCAACCTCGCTAGTTTTGGCTGAATTCATTACCGCTTAATAAGAATTTAAATAGATTCCCTATTGGGTATACCTTCTGGTAATGTTTTACTATCACCATTGAATTTAATCCTTGCCTTGCGTCTAGGTTTTCCCCAACCCTTCTGGATCCCTTTCTCTTTAGGGCGTTAACAAACTTCTTGGCGAGATCAACCCTAGTCGTCTTTATCAGTTTTTCCCACACAATAAAATCTTCTTATCTGCGTTGTACCCCATTCTTCGTTGGGTAAGGAATTCGTAAAACAAGTTCATTGCTCTTTCGCGTTGGGCTTTCTTTCTTGCCCATATGAAATAAGTTTTGAAATTCTATTCATATGCCGATTAAACATTAAATTGAAGATTTCACAGTCGAACTATACTATAATGTCTCGTTTTAGCTTCCCACGTGTTTCTTTATATGTGATGTCTAACTCTCATCACTTCCCATGAGCAAAAATTTCACCCGAAATGTTCAAATCCTGGGTGTTTCTACATTTCACCCTACATAATTGTATTTGGATTTCTTCGTTTGCAAGAGTCCTTTTGACTCCTTCACCTTTCACTGACAGAGCTGGGTAGGTTCTAAAATGGCACATACGTCATCCATGAGGGTTCTTGGAAACTACATCTCCCGAGCAACTTCTTTATCGTCCTCACCCTGAAAAATAATTTTGGTGGGTTCTATCTAAATCACCATTTTCAAAATCTTCTAAGTCTTCGATTGAGTCCTCTTCCTTCTATTCTTCTAATGACCCTCGCTAGTCATCGATGACCGAGTGAGCTTGTATAAGCATTACATCACTTATATTTCCTGATAGGAGCATGTAAGTCGTAAAACGCCGAGGAATACAACATTTTAATAATAGGGCCTTAAATCAAAGAATGATACGCTGAAACGTAAAAAGCCATACAGATCCTAAGGACATTAGAACCTGATGATCTGATACCACCTGTAACAACCCGCTTAAATTAAATACCGGGTGGCCAATCTTTTATCCAATTAATTCAAATTATTTAGTTGGCTCATTCTTAGTATCACTGTCGGAAAATAAATTTTTTTCTTTCATTATTAGCCACCTAGTAATCACTTGAGTTAGTGTTAAAACTTTTAAATTTAAATAAAATTCCTTTTTTTACAATAGCAATCATTTATCATATAACCCAATCCACAACAATGAATAATAAATAATAGCCATCACAACTTATTTAATATAACTGGAATAAACTTTCCAGTTTAAAACATCTCTATACAATAAACCAAGTCAAACCAAATGTATCCAAAACGAACATAAGTAAAACTAATGACTGAGATAGAATGAAAATGACAAGGATCCATTGTCAACATGCCATAAAAGAAAATGACTACAGAGTACATGTATCAATAAAATAATGCGTCTAATGCAAGATCCACCCTCCAAAGCATCCATAGCGAATAAATATGAGATCCTCTAAGTTAGGCGTCCTTATGGTTGGACACCTGATATAGAATATACAAGAGGGAAGATAATATGCAAGAGAAAATGGGTCAGAGCCCGATTGTAAAAGATTTTAAAAATAGCAAGTGAATAAATGCTACAATTAGCAATTATTATATACATGTTAGATCCTCAGACTCTCACTTGAGATTCTCACCTCTCAACTAATGTGCACGCCTAACGTATTCTTAATTTATTCTAGTTACTATTCCCGATTTCACTAGATTATCTCATTATATCAACTAACCATAGCCCCTATCTTTCCCCGCGTATTTCCTTCACAATACATGTAATAAATAAATATATTAATTCAAATCTCAACATAATTAAGTGTTCTCATAGTTAATTAATTTTAAATTTCTTTATCTTTCATGTCTACGTAAATCACACAGTAGATAATATCACATGTATATATATACATTCCCACTATTATATATATACAATACTGCACCCCGAAACACAGCTGCGGTGCACGCACTACTCTGCTATCTAGTCTCAGAACATCTCGTCACTGTATAAAGGACTGTTGGTTCAATATCTCACTCGAACCATCATCACAAATCACACATATTGGAGGCGAATATAGTTCTAAGCCTATGGGATACGCACATACCTACGCACCCATATGACTGTCATCACTATCATTAGCACAGATAGCCCGTACCTAGGTTCTATATTCTGAGGCACAAGTAAAAAATTCCCCCAAAGTCTCATCAGGATATGGCTGTCCTCAACGCGCAAACCTCCCGTCGATAGCAAGTAGGCTATGTATGTCATACACACAAATCATCATATAGGTATACACTCAACCCATATATATATATATCACAAGTCTCATACGTAGTATACTTATATCTCGAATATTCTACGTATCATGGTATTTTAAACCTGAATTATATTATAGGTTTTCGCTCCACCTGTGTATATATATCAACAAATGGGTATACTTTCATCCCATATACAAATCCCATATGTAGTATATTTCAAGTTTATCCCATAAATAATAATTCACATTTTATTCACATTTTCCATTACTCCTAACATCTCTTATTAATCGAAAGGATTTAATTAATTATTCCAGTAACTACCTTCAACTCATACTTATTGGTCCAAAACCTAGACTCATTATAACAAGCCCGGATTATATTTTAATTCCCAATAATCCTTTTTTTCGATAAAGTTACAATCTGCCCAGAAATAAAAATTACAATTGTGAGGCTTTTCTGCTCCGATATCGAAAAATCTTAAAAGTACAAAGTTGTGCAGAACGTGATTTTATACAAAAACTCTTTGAGTACACTACCAAATTTTGCTTAAAACAGTCATAAAATTATCATACAATGTTCGTCCTTTTTCTACATATTTCTACCTACGGTTTGTAACATAATTCATCCTAAAAACCTCCACCAAATGATCCCAAACTTCTTATAATTCATCCCAATTGATATACCCAAGTATGTACATGATTTATAACGTCAAATAATATCAAAATCATCATGGAATTTCGATGAATCATACTAATCTTATTTTAAATTCAAGAAAATCTACATAATAGAATTCTTTCTCAAGAACACATATAAAACCCAAATTCCCTCATCAATTAAACCCAAAATTTCATGGTGTTAGTTATAATTTCATCAAAGGAATAATCCTAAATAATTTCCATTTCAAGAATTACATCAAAATCATCCAATTTTCATCTTTGATTTATAGTTTTCATGGATGTTTATCCCTTCTAATTTAACATGGATATTATACTCACTAATTGGAACAAGAATTACACTTGACTTAAGGTGTAGGTGTGATCCTCGGTGAAGATGTATATAGGATGCTTCCTCCTCCTTTCCAATTACTTTTTCGGGGTGGTGCAACCCTTGGTTTGCTATTAAAACCCTCCTCTTCCTAGAGTTATCTTCCTTCCTTTCCTTAGTCTTTTGGTAAATAATCTTTTGGTTTAACACACTCTAATCCTAGATAGTAAAACTCCAATCCCGCAGGTACTATTCACCTCCCCCATAAAATGACCAAAATACTCCTTTGGGGTATCCTTTTGGTTCCCAATTGACCCTAGACCCAAATCAAACCCCTAGGTAGACTTTTCTACCTATTTCGACCCTTTCGAACTCATTGGCGCAATCGAAATGACCTATGGATGTCTTAAAAATAATTTCCCTTTTTTCCCTTTTAATTTAGTCCAGACACGACTCACATGAACGTCCCGGCTTAATTTCAATAATTCGCGTATTATTTACTCACGACCATATAATCATATATTACTTTTAATCACTCAGTAATATTCAATATCATTCACATATTAATTTATTCTCCAGTAATATTCAATCCGGATTAATTTCAATTATTATTCATAATTAATTTCAATTAATCCCCATTTTACTTTTAATTAATCCTATTATAAAGTCATTAAAATTACAGGCTATTACATGTGGCACTCCTAGTGTGAATTGGAAACATATCCAAGTTGATAGAGTTTCTAGTAGTAGACATTGAGTAACTCTACAACGCGATCTTGGGGTAAGGTTGGTTTCACTCTATGAAATTTGTCACGTTCACTTACCACCAGAAGCTCAAATGCATTACCGACGGGGGTTAATGGAGATACGGGGAACCAAGATACTGTTCGATAATACTTTATTGCTACCATCAGACCTAAGTAATAAAATAAGAAAGGAAAGGTGATTGTAGAAGAAAGGATAACGGATTAAGTCACGCCTTCCAAATAGGAGCTAAAGTACGGATAGAATCATGGAAATACTACAGGAAGTTGTGTTCAATAACTCTCACATAAAAAATAACTTTATGATTGGTAGTTCGATCACCGGTCATAAAAAATAGGACTTGATCTCTATAATCAAAGAGAACCATGATGTGTTCACCTAGAATCCATATGGTATGCCCGGGTTCCATCACGTGGTAATGTGCCACTGAATTCATGTGAATTTGGCATTCTTATCGATCACATATAAGACACACCGAATAGCCCTTAAAAAGGCCAAGGTAGTAGACGAGGATGTGGGAAAACTTATGGAGGCAAGGTCCATCAAAGAAGTTCAATTATACAAATGTCTTTTGAACCCAATCATAGTAAAAAGGAGCAATGGAAATGGAGAGTTTGCGTAGACTTCGTTGATGTGAATAATGTTTATTCTAAGGATAATTTTCTCTTGCCAAAGATTGACCTATTGATCGACGTCAAAACCAACCATGAACATATGAGTTTCTTAGAATCTTATTCAGGATATCACCAAATACCTTTGTTCGTGCCCGACCAAGAAAAAACCTCATTTATCACGACCTTTGGCCTATACTATTATATGGTCGTGTTGTGCCGATTAAAAAATACAGGAGCAACTTGTCAGCAGATGGAACCTAAAATGTGCAAGCATCAGTTGGGAGACACCATGGAAGTATACAAAGACGACATGCTCATGAAAAGTAGATACAAAGGATACCACCTGGCAGACCTAAAAAAGACATTCAAAGTCCTCAGATATTACATAATGAAAATTATCTTAACCAAATTATCTTTCGGAGTCCAATCCAGGAAGTTTTGGGGCTAACTAGTCAATCAAAGGGGAATTGAAGAAAATATCGACCAGATAAATGAGATAAACAATATCCAGCTACTTAAGACAGTTAGGGACGTTCAAAAGCTAAATGGAATGTTAAGATCACTCAATCGCTTCATCTTTAGATCCTATGAGAAGTGTCGACCATTCTTTTAGATCTTAAAGAAGGAGAGGGGCCAAACTTAGAATGAGGAATGTCCTAAGGCACTTGAAGAAATAAGGCTCTACTTGATCCAACCACCTCTACCCACGGTCCCAAATTTGAGTAATCCAGTCTACCTATATCTCACTATGTTTGACCACGCAGTAAGCTCAACCTTTATATATGAGAAGGAGGGGCACCAGGACCTCATCTATGTTAGAAAGACATTACTAGATATTGAGAAATGCTTCCTTCCTCTGGAGAAGTTGTCTTATCCATTAGTAATCGCCACACACAAGTTAAAGCACTACTTTGAGGCTCACCGTGTCATTATTATAACTTATTTTCTTCTAAAGGCAATCCTCAGAAAAGGCCGACCTCTATAAAAGGATGTTTAAGTGGTCGGTGGAACTAGGGATGTTTGATATCCATTATTAATCTAAAACTATTATCATGGAAAAAGTGTTGGAGAATTTTATCATTGAGTTCGCTGGATGGAATGATACTAACAAAAAATCTTACCTACCAAGTAACCATTGAAGAGACCAATCAACTCAATAAATGGACACTCTATGGTGATGGAGTGTTCAACTCAAAAGGATCAAGGGCTGGAGTTATTCAGTTAATCCTACATCATACTGTGCTTGAGCAAGGGGTCATACTTAATTTTTAGGTGTCCATTAATGAAGCTGAATATGAGGCCCTCATCACTGGATTAAAGAAGACTTTATCCTTTGGTGTCAATCACTTTGAAGTATACTATGATGTAAGGCTGGTATCAAATCAGATATCACGAGACTATAAATCCAGACATGAACTCATTTTAACATATCTTTATATCACCCTTGACATGGTCGCCAAATTAAAGTACGTCCAAGTCCAATAGTTTCCTTGAGTAAATAACAACCGCGCAGATGCCTTAGCTACTCTGGCTTTAGCCATCGACTCTGACCTAAAGCGAACTATAAAATTAGAATATTCGGTCTAATCGAGTATCTAGAAGCCAAACATTACCGAACAAGTTACCATTGTCCAAAATGCTCCTATCATCGCATATTTCTGAGAAGACACATTGGCTACCGATAAAAAGTAGGATCATCGAATTAGAGTCAAGGCTGCTCATTTCTACCAGTCCCCTAAGGGGAAATTCTATATATAGTCTTTCACGGTCCATTCCTGCAATGTGTGCACCTCAGTGATGTCGACCAAGTTCTCTACAAGCTACTCGAAAGAATATGCATAAGTCACACAGGAGGAAAATATTTAGCATTCAGAGTTATTAAAGAAAGATATTGACTTGACGCGACCACAAATGTGTATCTAGTGTGATTGATGATATAGGCTCAAGTGCAAGCCTGTCACGTTCGTAATAAACCCAGTAAGTAAGAATCGTCTCCACATGAAACTAGGACGAAGAATCGTAACGACACGGAATAGATGACTAACCCTTAAATTGACTCTTGAAATAAATGGAAAATGTGATTAAGATGAATAAAAAATCTACTTAACTAAATGTAAATTCAAATTAACTCACAACTAAACTAGGTGCAAAGGAACAAATCTACTTAATGAATTAACTATGAATAGGGAAAGATAGGTTGGGTTTAAATCCCTCAAATCCTCGTACATTTACCGTATAGAATGCTAGATTTTGAATTAGAAATTTAATTGAACCCGGACTTTATTAATCCTAAGCATTACATATATGAGGATACGAGTCTGCATCATACATAATCAAAGGTAGAAATAAAGCGGTGCTGAACAACTACACACGCATCGCATCCTTAAACACCCCGGGCAAATGAGGCTAAAAGGTCTACGACGGTTGTGTGTACTACACAACACGATTCACTAAAAATTCAATTCAAACCGTATTTTCTACATGGGTAAATTACATCGGGTTGGGTTCATGCACCCTAAACCCTGAAAAACTTAGCCGGAAATGATTAAATTAAATGAAAACACAAGTTTTAAAGTGCAGGAATTCATAACTATTTTGGAAATTTTGAGAAGAATATTTTTTAATTAAGAATTGAAAACTAAGAATTAAGAAATAATCTAACTAACTACGAAAGATATTGAAATCATAAATTAAATGTTACTTGCAATGAGGAAATCTGGAAATAAACTTTGAATCTTTAATTAATTATAACAAGTCTTCAAAACTAGGGTCTATGCAAGAGCCCTCTAAAACTAATAATATTTGAACCCCCTAATGTCTGACAATACGTTCAAATAAATACACTACGAAATTTACAAGAGTTTGAACCAAGTGAAACTCTAAATTAGAAACGAGAAATCTGGGAAAATCTCAACCGAACCGGTCCGGCGGGACTTCTTCGGTTCGATTTGGTGGCATAATTCAGATCGGTTTATTTTCTTCTGAAATCGGATCAGTTCGGTACTCAATTTTATTCAGGAATCTTCAAGACATCGGACCGGTTCATTTTTTTCTGCACCCGGATCGGTCCGGTAACCAATTTTATTCAGAGTCTTTATTATTTTCAGATCGATTCATTTTTGGCTATATACGATCCGATCCGGTGGTGAAATTTATTCAAAGACTGGCTTCCTTTCGGATCGGTTCGCTGCTTGTATTGACCAGTCCGATCCGGATTTGAAATTCTTCTTTCCTTATTTTCTTTTGATTTTCTCTCATCTTTGAATCTCCGTAACTTCTGATCCAGGGCTCAGTTTAGGGCGCCGTTTCTTCCTACGCGCTTATAGACGCGAGGTTTTCATTTTTCGTTTTGGTCCCTCATCCGAACTCTAGATGTGAAATGACTATTTTATCCTCTGACTTTCCTTCCTTTGTTGATTTCTCGGCTTTGGATTCCTCTTCTCTTCACTTGCACTAATTACTTGTAAAAAGCATGAAAAAGACACAAAACTCGAGGCACTATGTAGTAATTGTCAGTAGCATATAAATGAGATAAATCAATACAAATTACATTATTCGAGGTGCTAAAAGCTACTAAATTAAGGGGATAAATTCAGAAGAATTTATGCCAAATCAGTGGTCCATTAGTTCTTTTACGGGCCTAATCAATTTCACAATCCGGACTCGGTTAGGACTTTTTTCGAGTTTTTAAGGTGTATTGGGTAAATAGGAAAACATCAGAATTGGAAAATCTTCTATGATGTCCATTAGTGCTTTTACGGGCTTTTGCTCATTTTCTCTTTTTTTTCTTCGCATTTTTCTTTTATTGCTATTTTTCTTGAGCATTTTTATTTTATTGTCCCTTTTCATTCTCACTCAAATTGAATTAATTGCTAAAATTTCTGGATTTCTCAATTAGGGGTTTTATGAGTTTTTCGGGTTATCAAATGAAAGGATAAATTTTATTTGGCTCAACTTAGTTTGCAAAAAAGAAATTTTCACAACTTTTTATGGCTAATCTTTTTGGTTAACAAACGAGGGCCTGACTTCATTTATCTGAATTACTAATCATATTACCATACGCGTCTGGAGATGAATTTTAGTTTATAGATATTTCAGCGCGCTTTTCGAGGCTACATCTGACACTATTCCTTGACCTATCAAAATAATAAATTAGAGATCATCAACGACATATTTTAAAGCTGAATTGAACTTTGAGTTAATCATTAGCTCGGATTGATTTAAAAACTCACAAAAAAGTGAAAAGCTTGAAATCTCACCGATTTGATTAATCTCCACACTTATTCGTTAAGTCACTCAATTTTTATCTTTGGTCAATTTCAGCTTTGAGCGATTTGAAATTTACAAATTTGAGACTTTGAACAAAAGTTTTGTGATATTTTTGAAAAATATTTCAATTTTTTTTGGAAATTTTTGAATTTTTTTCTCATTTTTTTTTGTTTTTTGGGCATTTTGAACTTTGTGAAATGTGAAAGCGCATGCGTGCCCCCCTAACTTAGATTTTTGCGAAATCCTGATGCAAAAAGGACTAAAAGCTAACTTGAGGGGAAAAGCAACAAAAATAAAACAAAGTACAAAATGCAATATACAAAAGCAAGCATAAAACTTACATGATAGGTAATCCAATTTCCATTATATATCTAGAGAACATACAAAGATGTGGAAAAAGGAAATGTGTAGCATTATATGAGCAGCCTAGAAAGAATAAACTACTGAGTGGAGGGTCAAAAGGTCCGGGAACATTTGGGTCGTACGGGTCATAGAAATAGGATGGGGAAGAGCACCCATGGTCATCCGGTACATTTCAGCTTGGAGGCGTCGTAGCATGCTCGTATCCCGCTGATATGCGCGTCAGTCCTCCTCCCGGTGAGCGTTGTATTGATTGATGAACCCATTAAATCGGGCTTCTAGCGCTGTGATCCGCATATCTAAGTTGGCTCACGGGGGCTCAAAATTAGAATCGTCGTCCCTGTTATATTCCTCCTCGTCGCCCTCACCCATACTCACGTCGGTGTCCCCAGTGGCTTCCTCCTCGGACTCTTCATCCTTTGAATCATCCGTCTCCATATCATCATCATCCTCCGCCAATTCTGCTTGTCAGGCACAGATAATCTCCCATTGGCACTCACTCTTGCTACGGGTGCCTTGCCCAAGAGGATTGTGAAGGCGAAGGGACCCGTTGGAAGGAACAATGAGTATGTCGGCTATAATATACGTTATGAGCCGGGCATACTGGAGAGGGGTGACGCCATTTTTATACAAGGCCGCAAAGAATATGCCTTTGTAAATAATATGGGTCGGGTTAATCATGATGTTGGGGTCAAAGAGATGATATACAATGGTCACTTACCGGGGTCGCATTGTGGAATCATTTGAGGTTTGTAGGATATTGGCGTAGATGATTTGAAACGCGATACGCGCCTTGTCACTCATCCGCCCTACCGAAAATGTTTCAGTAGCCTAAACCTCGTCGGGTGCTATACAGGCAATGAAATCGGCTTTGTCGATAGGGACGAGAGTGTTGGGGTATGTGAGGTCGATGGGGTTCGGGATATCCGTTTTTGCTAGTTTTTGGGCAAGAATCTCAAGGGAGTAAGGGATGCATTATCCGTCCATACGCGCCTAAGAAACAAAATCACCGGTGCAGACAAAGGTTCCATAGAAGCCTCACACTTCGGCTGCCCAAACTGCATTATGGCGCTCATTAAGATACCAACACCAACCCCATGGAAGGAAAAAGTTGGTGATGGAATTTGGTAGCTCGTTCCAGCGCACTTGGCTCTCCAATTACAGTTTGCGAGACTGGCCAAAAAAACATTCACACCATCGTTGTTCTTGATCGGAGCGGTATGAGTCATTGCCATCGATAAACGTGATGGAATTATAATTTTGAGTGCGAGCTTGGTTGGCTATGTGTAGTAGAAGTGGTTGGACACTAGCAATTTGGAAGAGGGAGAGAGTATGAGAGAAAGAAGGAGTGATGGTGGAAAGGAGGAAGGGTGAGGGTGTATTTATAGGTGGGTATGGTGGATGGAAAAGTTGGTTTTGGAGGGAAGGGTTTTAGAGGGAAGGGGGAGTGAATTTGGGAGGGAAATGATGGAGGGAAACGTATGGGGAGGGAAGGAAATGGATTGGAAAATGGGGGTTGCACCTTGGGAATGATAAAAAGAAACCCAGAAGCTGAACCGATCCGGGTGTCCAGGATCGGACCGGTACGGTTCCTTTTTTTTATTAAATTTTTCCATAAAATGAACTGGTCCGAGTGTCCAGGTGTGGACCAGTCCGGTTCCCAAAATTATACAGAATTCCCTTTGTCAGAAATAACTCATCTCTGGATGCTCTCACCACTATACCGACATGTAGTCAACCTAACTTCGCTCATTGTGTGCTTTGAAACCCTAGGCTCTCTCTCAATGTGTGTTATCCCGCACCTATCCTATGTGTCATATGCCTACCGACTTCAACTAACCTAACCAACTCATGTCTATTGTACACAAGAATCACCCCATATGCTTCGGGGGTGCGACGACCTTCTCGTACTGCTTAATCAATACCCATATATGGGATTCTACAACCAAATAGTATCGGCTACTTCGACACACGCCACGTAGTACGACTAGAGGCATTGTCCATTCACTTTGAAAGTAGTTTCCCCTTTCGAATCTTCTAATGCTACATCACCGTGAGGGAACACTTCTTGAACAACAAATGGGCCCGTCCACCTTGAACGCAACTTATCGGGAAATAAGTGTAATCAAGAGTTGTAGATAAGCACATTTATCTCAGATGAAACTCTTTTCATCGAATTATCTTCTCACGCGCGAGTTTCCTTCATTCTTTTGAGATTTTAGCATTCTCATATGCGTCATTGCGCATCTCTTCTAACTCATTCAATTGAAGCTTGCAAGCTTCATTGGCTTTATTGAGATTATAGTTCAACCTCTTGATGGCCCAATAAGCTTTGTGCTCTAGCTCCACGGGGAGATGACAAGTCTTTCCATAGACAAAACAAAATGGGGACATCCCGAGGGGGTTCTTGTAGGAGGTACGGTAAGCCCATAGCGCATCGTTTAATCGAAGTGACCAATCTTTTTGGGTAGGATCGACGGTCTTTTCAAGGATGGTTTTAATTTCATGATTTTCTAGCTCGGCTTGTCCACTTGTTTGAGGATGATAAGTCGTCCCAACCTTGTGGACGACCCCATACTTTCTCATTAAATTTTCAAACGACTTATTGCAAAAATGTGTGCCGTTATCACTTATGATCGCCTTCAGAGCACTGAAGCGGGAAAATATATGTTCTTGTAGGAACTTAATCACCAACTTGTTATCATTCGTCCGGGTAGCTATTGCCTCCACCCATTTGGAGACATAGTCTACTGCGACGAGGATGTATAAGAAGCCGAAGGAGGGAGGGAATGGTCCCATGAAGTCAATACCTCAATAATAAAAATAATTCAATGACGAGTATAGGGGTTAGAGGCATCATGTCACGGCGGGTAATAGGATCCATCCTTTGGCATCTATCTCAGGATTTTCAATAGGCATTCACATCCCAGAATATTGTGGGCCAATAGAGGCCGCTTTTTAAAATTTAACGACCGTCTTATTCTTGGAGAAGTGGCCTTCACAAGCCTCCGTATGAAAAAATTGGATCATATCTTGAATTTACTCATCTGGTACACATATTCAAATGAGCTAGTCCGCGCAATATTTAAGTAGGAATGGGTTATCGTAGAAGAATATGCGAGACCATGTGATGAATTTCTTCTTCTCTTGCAGTGTCCATCCGGGAGAAATAACTCCCGTGACGAGATAATTAACGATGTCCGCAAACCAAGGTCGAGAATACGTAGTAAATAGCTTCTCATCCAAAAAATACTCGTCTATGGGTATCAAATCACTGGGCACGTCAGACGAGAGCCATGACAAATGGTCGGCAACGACGTTTTCTACCCCTTTTTTTATCTTTTATGGAGAGATTAAACTCTTGTAGGAGTAGGATCCACCTTATGAGGCGTGACTTTTCATCCTTCTTAGTAAGGAGATATTTAAGGGCTTTGTGGTCGGTAAAGCAAGTGATGGGCGACCCAACAAGGTATGAGCGGAATTTATCCAAAGTAAAAACAACCGCTAGCAACTCTTTCTCCCTGGTGGAGTAGTTAAGTTGTGGCCCGATTAACGTCCGACTAGCGTAATAGATGACATGAGCTTTCTTGTCTTTTCTTTGCCCCAAAACATCCCCAATCGCATAATCACTAGCATCACACATAAGCTTGAATGGAAGAGACCAATCCATATCTTGCATAATGGGAGACGAAATTAGCATGCTTTTTAATTTATCGAAAGCCTTTTAGAATGTGTTATTCCACTCAAAGGGGCCATCCTTCACAAGGAGGTTACTCAAGGGTTTAGCAATGTCGCTAAAATCCTTGATAAACCGTCTATAAAAACCTGCATGACCCAAGAAGGAGCGCACGTTCTTTAGTGAGTTAGGCGGGGGAAACTCGGCTATGACATTTATTTTTGCTCGATCAACTTCTATCCCTTAGATGAGACTATGTGGCCTAGAACTATGCCCTCGGTAACCATGAAGTGGCATTTGTACCAATTGAGGACTAAGTTCTTCTCCACACATCGGGATAAAACTTTTTCAAGATTCGCTAAACATTGGTCAAAAGGGGGGCCAAAAATGCTGAAATTATCCATGAAAAGCTCAAGTCCTCTTTCTACCATGTCGGTAAAGTGACTAAACATGCACCTTTGAAAGGTCGCAGGCGCATTACATAATCCAAAAGGCATACGTTTGTAGGCAAACATACTAAATGGACATGTAAAAGTCATTTTCTCTTGATCAAGTATATCTACCTCAATTTAGTTATATCTGGAATAACCATTAAGGAAGCAATAATAAGGGTGACCCGCTACGCGTTCAAGCATTTGGTTGATGAAAGGTAATGGGAAGTGATCTTTTCTCATCCCGGCATTGATTTTTCGATAATCAATGAAAACAAGCCACCCGTTGGTGGTGCGTTGAGGAATTAATTCTCCCTTAGCATTTTCGACCACTGTAATTCTCGTCTTCGGGATGACTTGAATTGGGCTCACCCATTTGCTGTCCGAGATAGGGTAAATAATCCCAGCATCTAATAACTTTATAATTTCTGCTCTAACGACTTCTTTCATGGTTGGGTTTAGTCGCCTTTGCATTTCTTTCGAGGGCTTCACGTCCTCCTCGAGGTGGATTTTGTGGGTAGAAATCAGGGGCTTATACCTTTCAAATCTGCTATAGACCAACCAAAAGAACCTCTATGCTTCCTAAGAATTTCCAGTAATTTACCCTCTTGCTCTTTATATAGGCTAGAGGTGACAATAACAAGAAATGTACCATCCTCTCCTAGAAAAGAATATTTCACATTAGAGGGTAGTTTCTTCAACTCAAGGATAGGAAATTTCTCTTCAGAAGGTGTCAAGCATGACTCCCTGGGGGGTAGTTCTTCAAATCTAAAAACCCAATGAACATCTCTCAACTCCTCTTACGATGCTCCCTCATCTAATATGGCTTTCAACTCCTCTACCTCTCGCTCATACTCGGTGTATGGGATCTCACTTTCATCACCTCTCACTAGGCATGCTTCTAATGCACCCCCACCCATGGTTCTCTCGATGTGTTATTTTACTACCTCCTCTATGAGGTCGACCTAATGGATTTCATATTCATCACCCATTTGGTTAGTAATATTGAAGATGCTTGTCTCGAGGGTCATGTTCCCAAAAGTGAGCTGCATTTGCCTATTTTGTGTATTGATTAAGGCATTAGCCATAGCTTAGAATGGGCGGCCTATAATGATGGGAACATGGTTGCTAGAATGGATGGAGGGTTCCGTGTCCCAAATGACAAAGTCTATCGGGAAGTAGAAAGTTTCCACTTGGACTACCACGTCCTCAATAATCCCTTGAGGCACCTTCACTGTGCGATCCTCTTATTGGAGAGTGATTTGTGTGGGCTTAAGATCGCCCAACTCAAGTTGCCTATAAATGGAGTAGGGAAGTATATTAACACTCGCACCTTAGTCCAATAAGGCTCTCTCAATTTGAAGTTCTCCAATAATAGATGAGATTGTGGGTGCACCCGGATCTTTAAACTTGGGTGGAAGGTCGTTAAGTAGAACAAAGTTTACATTCTATGCTAGGAAGACATTATTATTCACCTTTAGCCATCTCTTCACAGTCAAAAGATCTTTAATGGAATAAGAGGGAATTTTCTAGATGGAATCAGGGAATGGCAAATTCAACTTCACTTGCTTAAGAACATCTAGCATATCTGGATGGGAGGATCCCTTTTGAGGTGGGGCCAACCGTTGAGGGAACGGAGCAGCGGAGGGCGGTTTCACAACAACTTAGGGGTCGTTAATGTCTTCCTTGTCACTCTCATTGAAGGGGGAATCTTCGACCTCTTTTGTACCGATGAAACCTCTTTGTCTTTTGACTTCTCGTGTGGGGGAGGTGATAAATCAACAACTCGGCCACTATGTAGAGTGGTGCCAGCTTGACATTGCTCTTGCTGATCGGAAGATGTAGAGCTAATATTTACTTGACCTTGAGGAGGTCTTTGGCCTTGAGTCGGAAATATGCCCTTATCTTGGACACTCAATGAAGATTGCAACTTAGATAAGCTCGTATGCATCTCTATGAACATACGCTCAAACTTGGCATTGGTTGCATTTTGAGATTGGATAAACTAGGTTAAGTTGTCATCAAGAGTTCTCCGCGGTGGGATAATCTATGGTCCTAGAGGTGGAGATTGGATGTGTTCTTGCATAGGTGGCGCTTTCTGAAATTGAGGAAGGGGTGGAGGTAGGGCAACATGTGAATGTGGATTCAACGCAACTTGTTGTTGCCCATAGCTAAAACCAAGATTATTTCTCACAAGGGGTTATACGAGTTCCCATGAGGAGCATTAAAATTTCCCTTAAACCCTCCTATGTCTTCCACTTGCTCGGTATGCATAGCTTTGTAGGTGGGTATTGTCGGACATTCCTTTGTTGAAAGACCCGCCTCATAAATAGCGCACACTTTTTTTTCACAGTACGGGTGGATCTGGTAGCTTCTCTCAGTCGTACCTCAAGTAGGTCCCTCATACTCTACTAAAATTGATCAAGTTATCGGTTTACCATGGTATCATGATTGATTTAGACCGGACGCAAAAAGAGTATTGGACACTTGTCGAGGTCGATTTTGGGCATTAGGATCGAATGTGTCCCATGCTTGAGTAGTCTCAGCGACATACTTAAGATGAGCCTCAGCGTCACTTGCATTTAATTACCAAAATGGTCTTTCACACATTATTTGAACAAATTCTGTAGACGTTATCGTAAGCCCGTGATGGAAGAAAGAGATAAGGTGATGTTTGTCAAATCCATGATGGGACCAAGCATTAACTAACTATTGGAATCGTTCCCAACACTTGTCAAATGACTCATTATCTTGTTGGAGAAAGGCTTGAATTTGATCCTTGATGGAGTTGGTTTTATGTGGTGGAAGGAACTTTAAAAGAAACTTGGATTTCATATCCTTCCATGATATGATCGAGTTTGGTGGTAAAGACCAAAGCCAGGTCTTAGCTTTATCCTTTAAGGAAAAAGGAAAAAGCTTTAGGTGAACGACATCTTGTGTGAAAGCTTGATCACTAAAGGTTTCGCACGCCTCTTCAAACTCTTTGATATGGAGATATAGTTTCTTCGAATCCATGCCATGAAACGTTGGAAGAATTTGTATCATCCCATTACGAAAGTGGAACTGACCGGCATTATACGGGAGTAAAATGCAACCAGGGGTGACAGTTCTCTCAGGAAATAGGAGTTCCTTCATGGGACGATACGGTAGGTTTCCCTCACCCGTATTGAAACTAGCGATATCCGACATGGCTCTCTCTCTAATAGACTCAGAATCCTCACTCAGTGTTCTAGACGTGTGACTTAGCGTGTGACTCGTGATGGAGTTTGGAGGGGTAGGAGGTGGAGCCCAGAATTGTGGAACGCGAGGGGTATGGGGGCTTTCGAAATTATACTTAACGATCAGATTTTCGTGAATTCTTATTGGAGTATGTTGAGGAGTTTGTTTTTGATTTTGCATGAAAGGTCTTTTGAGAGATGATTTCTTTTTTATTTTTTGAATTTTTTTTGGATTTTTTTGGCTTTTTAAATTTTTGAAATCAAATTTAGGATTAAATTTACTAACTTAAAAAGTCTACCTAATTCCCCGGTAACAGCGCCAAAATCTTGATGCGATCACAAATGTGTATTTAGTGTGCGTGCTGATATAGGCTCAAGTGCAAGCCTTTCGCGTTAGTAATAAATCCAGTAAGTAGGGATCGTCTTCACAGGGAACTCGGACGAAGAATCGTAACGACACGGAATATATGACTAACCCTTAAATTGACTCTCGAAAGAAATGGAAAAGGTGATTAAGATGAATAAAAAATCCACTTAACTAAATGTGAACGCAAAATAACTAACAACTAGACTAGGTGCATAGGAACAAATCTACTCAATGAATTAACTATGAATAAGGAAAGATAGGTTGGGTACATTTACCGTATAGAATGCTAGATTTTGAATTGGAAATTTAATTGAACCCGGATTTTATTAATCCTAAGCATTACATATATGAGGATACGAGTCCGCATCATACATAATCAAAGGTAGAAATAAAGCGGTGCCGAACAACTACACGCGCATCGTATCCTTAAACACCTCAGTTACCTAGGACAAACGAGGTTAAAAGGTCTACGACGATTGTGTGTACTACACAACACGATTCACTAAAAATTCAATTCAAACCCTATTTTCTACATGGGTAAATTACATCGGGTTGGGTTCATGCACCCTAAACCCTGAAAAACTTAGTCGAAAATGATTAAATTAAATGAAAACACAAGTTTTAAAGTGCAGGAATTCATAACTATTTTGGAAATTTTGAGAAGAATATTTTTGAATTAAGAATTAAAAACTAGGAATTAAGAAATGATCTAACTAACTACGAAAGAAATTGAAATAAAAAATTAAATGTTACTTGCAATGAGGAAATCTGGAAATAAACTTTGAATTTTGAATTAATTGCAACAAATCTTCAAAACTAGGGTTATCCTATGCAAGAGCCCTCTAAAACCAATAATATTCGAACCCCTTGATGTCTGACAATAAGTTCAAATAAATACAATACGAAATTTACAAGAGTTTGAACCAAGTAAAACTCTAAATTAGAAACGAGAAATCTGGGAAAATCTCAAACGAACAGGTCCGGCGGGACTTCTTCGGTTCGATCTGGTGGCATAATCCGGATCGGTTTGTTTTCTTCATGAATCGGATCAGTTCGGTACTAAATTTTATTCAGGAATCTTCAAGACATCGAATCGGTTCGTTTTTTTCTGCACCTGGATCGATCCGGTAACCAATTTTGTTTCGAATCTTTATTCTTTCTGGATTGATTCATTTTTTGGCTATATACGGTCCGATCCGGTGGTGAAATTTATTCAAAGACTGGCTTCCTTTCGGATCGATTTACTGCTTGTATTGACCAGTCTGGTTCGGATTTGAAATTCTTCTTTCGTTCTTTTGTTTTGATTTTCTCTCATCTTTGAATCTTCGTAACTTATGATCCAGGACTCGGTTTGGGGTGTCGTTTCTTCTTATGCGCTTGTAGACACGAGGTTTTCATTTTTCATGTTGGTCCCTTGTCCGAACTCTAGACGTGAAATGAATATTTTGCCCTCTGACTTTCCTTTCTTTGTTGATTTCTTAGCTTTGGATTCATCTTCTCTTCACTTGCACTAAATGCTTGTAAAAGCATAGAAAACACACAAAACTCGAGGCACTATATAGGAATTTCTAGTAGCATATAAATGAGATAAATCAATACGAATTACATTATTCGAGGTGCTACAATCAACTAAATTAAGGGGATAAATTCAGAAGAATTTATGCCTAAGCAGTGGTCCTACATGCAGAAAGAAAGTCTCTTATACAGGAAAAATATAAGTGTAACACCCCGTATTTTTGTACATTTAATATTTAATTAATTCGAGAATTTTAAATTACTGGTGTGTTGTAATTTTAATTGAATTAATTATAGCAATATATATATTAAATATTAATCGGGGAGTGAATGGTTAATGTTTAGGGAAATTTATTTACTAAGTGAATAGTAATAATTTTATTACGTCATTTTGAGTATTATTGACAAGGTATACACTTATCCCAGCCGGGAGTCGGTATAGACTAAATTGGGTGTGAGATAAGGATTTTTATAAATTAATTCGGACTCCAATTCTGAGTGCGCGGTTGAGTCCGGATGGGTTGAGATAGTCAGAAAAGAGTACCCGGGGGTAGTAATTGGGTCTCGGGATATTTTTGGGCATAGCCGGGCCCACACAGGGTGAGTTGGGCCACTTTAATTAAGCCCATTAGGCTAAAAACGGGATGGAGGGTTTTTAACCTAAGTGAGGGATTAGGAAATCAGCAGCCAACACAACTCTAAACCTAGGGTTTGAGAGGGGATTTGGGGGAAAGCAAATCAAGAGCAAATTGGAGGTTATTGGAGCCAAATTAAGGGACATCAGCAACGGATCAGACACTACGAACACTTAGAGGCAAGTGGTTAACTGTTGTGATTTCTAAAAGTTTGATAATCAATTCATATCATAGTGATGTGTGTATGAAAATTCGTTTTGGGTGTGTCACCAAAATCTAAATTGGGTTTTTATAAATTTATATACCTTAATGAGATTAAGGGTGAGATTGATCGTGTTTATGATTCTAGAATGTAGAGAACTGAATCAGATATTAAAATCAGTAAGAATAGAGGGTTAATTACTGATAAGATGAATGAAATTCGTATTGGGGGATTTGAAACCCGGATAATACCCAAATCGGAAAAACGTTGGAATAAATGGTTTTTGGCAATAAATTAAGGTCTGGGGGATGTTTAGACCCTTTTCTTATTCGGAGGATATGTTGTTTGTATTTGGGTAAGAGCTTTGATGGAGAATCAAAGCTTAAATTTCCGTCCGTGGCTGACAGCGGCAGGAGAGAACGAATACTGGAACGATCGATCGATCGACCCAGGGGGTTCGATCGATCGAAGGTACAGAAATCTGGGCAGTTCGCCCAGTTTATTATATAAAGGGAAATCTATTAAAAAGGGAATTTCATACATTAATAAGTGATAAATAATTATGAAACAAATATTCCTAGCAATTATTGGAGAAAGTAATTGGGACAAGATGAATTTTCGTGGGGCATTTAATAGATGAATTTGAGAGATTTTATTCCAAAAATAGTGAGGTACGGATCAAGTGAGTGAATCCGGGTATATTGGTCATGCGACCCCAAGGTAGTGAGTTAAGTTTGGAGATAAACTAAATTATTTTGAGTCGGGATATAGACTCGGGGAATATTTAATTATGGACCAAGTGGGCGAGTCCGGGCATGTTGGTAATTATAGGTAAATATAATTGGGAAAATTATGGAAATAAATGTGTGACACATTGTGGGCGAAAAATGTGGAAAAGAAATTATGAGATGTAAATTGGACCAAGTGAGCGAGTCCGGGTATGTTGGTTAAGTGACATCAAGGCATTAAATTAATTATCGAGAGAAAGTAATTAGTTTGGAGTCGGAACATTGACTCGGGAAATGTTGAGGTACGGGCCAAGTGAGAGAGTCCGGGGATAATGGTTGGGTGACACCAAGTTATTAAATTAATAAATGCGTTAATTAATTTAGTTAGAGTCGGATTGTAGACTCGAGTAAAAATTAATAAGAGTGATAATTGATTTAATAAGAGTCGGATTGTAGACTCGGGTAATATTAAATTAATAATAGTGATAATTAATTTAATAAGAGTCGGATTGTAGACTCGGGTAATATTAAATTAATAAGAGTGATAATTAATTTAATAAGAGTCGGATTGTAGACTCGGGTAGTATTAAATTAATAAGTATATTAATTAATTTAATTAGAGTCGGTTTGTAGACTCGGGTAGGATTAAATTAACAAGGGTGTTAATTAATTTAATTAAAGTCGGTTTATAGACTCGGGTATGATTAAATTAATGGGTGGGATAATTAGTTTAATCAGAATCGGATTGTAGACTCGTGAAGGGTACTTATTAATTAATGTGATAATTAATTATATTAGAGTCGGACCATAGACTCGGGAAGAGGATAAGTTATTAAGTGAGATAATTAATTACATTGAGTCGGGCCATAGACTCAGGAAATTTCAGGCAGTGTATGGGATGTTGAGTACATGGTAAAGCCGGGGTTATTAATATATATATACAGGGTAGTGATAGTATATATATATATACGTGTATGTATTGTGTGTGACATTAAATTACAGGCAGTGTACGGGAATTACATGCAGTGTATGGGATTTTGAGTACACGGTAAAACCGGGGTTCATAATATATATATACGGGTAGTAATAGTATATATATATATGTGTATATATTGTGTGTGATAGTAAATATCAGTGACTAGATATTTATTCAATTTAAATACTCTAATGCTATCAAGGGAGGTTGCGCGATGTGGGTGAATCCCCTAGCTTGAGGAGTAGGGCGAGTATATCCCCAGGTCATAGCGTCCGGTACATGGGTGAGGAGATTATCTCACTTTCAGGAAGGAATATGACCGCCCCCACTTCGTTTATATTTTGGTCCAAGTTGGTGAGCGATTCTAACTTGGGGAAACTAGGTTTTGTGAGCACACTTAGTGAGATAGCATTTTAGAGTGAATCATCCGGTGAGGGTATACTGGGAAGGATGGATACGCATATGATATATGTGTGGATGTTAGTAAAGGTACGTATAATATGGTAGTAAATATTATATGTAGGTGAATAATACAGCGTGTGATGTTTTTACCTTATATAACTCGGGTTACAGTTATATGTTGTTAATTAATGAGAAATTAATTAAGTTATTCATTTGTGGGAATAATACAGTGTGTGATGTATTTACTTTATATAACTTGTGACACGGTTATATGCTATTATTTAAGAGGAATTAATTAAGTTAAATTGTGAAATAACTTATAATTCAAGAAATTATTATACTCGGGTTAGAGTAATATGGTAAGGGAAGGTTATATCAAGACTAGTTGGACGGGGTAATACAACTAGGCGGGGTTAAGGTAACCGGTAGGTGTGCACAATAGTAGAGGGGTGAGAATGTCCTCAAGGGAGTGCGACACTAACTTAAATATGAAGCGCATTCATGCATTTTAAATTACTGCAGTTGATTCACTTGCTAAATATTTTCAAAATGTTTTGAGTTCTAACCCTTGCTATAAAACTATTTTCAAAACCTTTTAGGTGTCCAGCCACAGGGACGCCAGGATTGATATTCTATTCCAGGGACACGGAGCTGCGACATATGTGGATGCTAGCAGGAGTTTGGATTAGATGCATCATTCATTCATTCCTAAAGTAGGAATCTTGTATTAGTCTCAGTTTTATTTAGGGCTTGTCGCCCAGACTTCTCGGTACAGTTTTCAGGTATAATTCATTCAGGTGTTGAATATTTGTATTGGATTATTTATTTGGTGGCCGGTGATTTATTCGACAAGTTGTGTAATTATTATTCTATTTACTTTCATTCAGTTGTGTGAATGGTTTATATTTCTTTTACGCATGTATTGTTTTGTTTAATTAAAAAGTTAAAATTGGCACCAGTTTTTGGAATACTAGGTGGTTAGTAAGTTTTAAAAAGTTTTCGACAGTGATGCTAAGGTTGATCCAACTGGGATTCCTGTTTTAATTTGGTATAGGACTGATCACCCGGTATTTTATTAGGCGGGGTGTCACAATAAGAAGTGCCAATTATTCTCACACGCGCTTCACCACCCATTTAGTGACCTCAAGGCCTTAACTAACCCTTAGCCTTTTGCATAGTAGGATCACTACTCGCAGCTCCTTAAAATCGAAAGAATCTCATGGTCGGCACATTTAGAGGAATATATGATCAAATTCATTTAGAGGAATATCGTGACCTATTTTGGTGTACCTAGGGAGCGCATCATCGATAATGGAATGCAATTTGAAATGTACCATTCCAAGACTTGTACAATAACCATAATAGTAAGCATTATTATAGTTAAATGGCCTATGCCCAAAGCAATAAATATATTAAAGCCTCCAACAAGATAATGCTCGATGAGATGATGAAGATAATGGAAAAAGCAAAAGGTGTCTGGGTGGACGAGCTTCCACACGTCCTCTAGGTATATCAAATAATACTTAGGAGATCAATTAGAAAAAACCTCGCTTTGGCTTACAAAATGGAAGCAATAATTCCATTGGAAGTTGGATTGCCAACCATGAAGATGACCGCTACCAATCAAAACATGAATAAAGAAATAATAAGGATTAAGCTTGACATGGCTGAGGAAAGAAGAGAATTGAGCCTTGATCAAACTAGTGTCCTATCAGCATCAGTTAGATAAGCATTATAACAAAGGCATCAATCTGAGAAAGTTTTGGGTAGGAGATTATGTGTTAAAGAAGGTCATCGATAATGTGAAGAAGCCGTCATAAGATAAATTAGGCCCCAACTGGGAGAATCCATTAAAATTCATCAGGGATGACATCCAAGGTGCCTATCATCTGGAAAAAATAGAGAGTACATAGATACCTAGGGCTTGGAATGCAACCAACCTTAGGAAATTTTATCATTTATTTTTTTTGTTCTGTCTGTATGCAAATTTTTTCTTTGTCATTCCAACTTTTTGGATGTTTGAAGATTTAATTGATACAAGTAACTTTCTTATCGTTCTAAATGTCAGGCCAACATCGTTAAAAATTTATCTGATCAAATTACGATTATCATTATGTCAAGGCCATCATTGTAATTTTATTCATATTTGTCCAATCAAATTTTGTTCGTCATTTACTTACCATGGTAAGACTACACTTAATCACACATTAAGTTAATACGTTTTCATCATTAATAAAATATGAAAGGATTAAGAATTGCCCAGGTAAGAAAAGGACCATAGGGTATTCCTGGTCACTAAGTGTCCCGAATTTGGTCGGTTAAAATCCTGAACGGGTGGATAGCATAACGAACAAGTATATTTTTGCCATCACTTGGTTCTAAGCCTAAGGATATGTGACGACACTTTCCTAAAAGGTAAGACCATCAATAGATACATGCTAGGCATAAGAAAGGGTAAAATATGAACAAAATATCAAATTGTAATTTCATTCATGAACATTCACTTAAATAACCAAGTCGATAAAAGTACAAGCAAATAAAGTACAAGTCTACAAAATGATAAAAATGGTTGTCATTTTAGGTGAATAACAAGCTCAGTTATGACAACTCGACTACCATCATCAGGGTTGGGTTGGAACTCATCATCACTGTTCTAGAAAAAAATTACTCCACAACGTGGACCTATAATATCGTGACATCTGTCCACATTATCATGGGGCTTATCACACCGGATCATATTTGATCGGCCCAGTTACTAGTTGGTCAGCCTACATGCTAACCAACTCAAAGAATTTGGATCGTCATTCACATGAAGAGATACACGTGGGGAACTTTAACAATCCTTATATCACTAACATAAATAACGCCCATATGGCTGTTTTTTGGATCACACCCCTTACTGCCTCAGGCAGGATGCAGCCTGGCGGCTGAATGCTGCACCCCTCTTATGGAAGTTGGTCTATATAGGTTTTACGTTCGCTTGGAAAGATTGGACTCATTATAGTGGCCTCAGACTCAACTATAGGAAAATTCCCTTGATAAGGCCACGACAATACTTATATATGTACCTCAGGTCGTGGCCGCATCAGTATTATGTTGTAGATTATCAAAGACTACATCCCTGATTAATATACTTAGTTATTTTCTCTACATTCCATGAATTATCACCACTGTTTAGCTCATCTCAGAGCATATATTTGTAAAGAACTGACATAGCAAAAGCATAGAGGGAACTTCTGGGACAAACTCAGGACGGAATGAAGATGTAGCATAGTTGCTGAGCAATATAAACCATATGTATGATGTCCAGCCACACTTCAGAGCCAGGTCAACTTCCTAACACATAGGGTATAAAATTTGAAGTCCTCAGCCTACACTCCAATGCTAAAGGCTGCAGCCCTTACTTCCATGGCCGCAGCAACAGAAGACGAAGGAGCTTCAGAAGCCACGGATAAGAACTAAAAAAAGGAATCTAGAGAGTCTGAAGTAAAAAAAAAAGCTTTGAGGACTACACCCCTCTAATCTACAACCTATAAGAAATCCTAGAACTCATCAAGGGAGACAAAATGCTCAGGTGGCCCGAAAAGTTGAGGTCACCACCCCATAAGAGGGACAGGGCCAAATAATGCGAGTTTTATAAGGACCATGGCCACGATACCAATAACTGTTTATCCTTGAAGAATGGGGTGGAAAGGTTGGTTAGGCAAGGAATATTGCAGAGGTTTAAAAGTATGCTTGAGAGATGCAGTCGTTGATTGAAGGATCACATGCTTTATTTCTTCTTTAGTTTCCACTTCTTATTTCTAAACTCTTTGTGTAGCTTTTCCATACATGTTTTGTATCTAACTCGGAGAAATCATATATATATATATATATATATATATAAATATATATAAGCTACATATTCATGATTGATCTCATCATTTATAACCTTGCAAAAAATCCTTGTCGTTGACAGATTTGAAAAAGAATATTTATGACCAATTACCCCGAATATTATTTTTTACTGGAGGAAGATGAAATACTGTTACTAAATCCGTTTAATACCAGATTAAATATTTAAGTAAATCCGAACTATTTTTTGAAGAAACTCTAGTCTTAAAATCAAATCAAATTAATCATAAGATGTGTTTAACAAAATATGTACAAGATCTGTTCAATATTGGTTAACAGGTTTAGTAAATCATTTTAAAAAACTTAAACTTAGCACAACCATAAGAATTAGATGATGAGATGTAGAAAGATTAAGGACAAGAGATTTCTTATGTGGTAAAACCTCACCCAACTTAGGAAACATCCACGACTCCCTCTACGGAGTAAACCAAAAATTCCACTAAAACAAATTATAACAGTGACAAATAATATAACACACATGCAAAGAAATCAGACCTATAAAAGTTTAGGAATGTACCCACTGGTGTCCTTCTAACTTTTCTGCAGTTCTGTTTGTTGAGGTTGTTCTCCAGTTTGCTAACATCCAATTTGTTCCAGTTCTTTACGTCGACTCTTGTTCTTAATATCTTATTACCAACACTTTTAGTGTGGTAGGGTGCTAGTGCTTGTGAGGGTGCTTTCTAACACATGCATGCACACACACACACACACATACACACACACACACACTTATTTATACAAACAGTCCTATCAAATTACATATAAGATCTATATGCTGTGATTTTCTATTTCTCTTTTCTTAGAAAACTTAAACCTTATTTGACCTTTATTATAATCCCAGAATTCACGGCTATCTTTCTCGGAAGACGTTTCAAGATCTTAATCAATCTCAGGTTTTGAAAATATTTTTGAGAATAAAAATCACCAAGTGTGATTCCAACTAGGTCAAAGGTCTTGTTTCATAAGAACTAGAAACAGAAAATGATTTTGTTGATTTTGAAGATAAAAATATTTACAGAAATAAATCAGCAAAATTTTTCTCAAGATGAGAAACTATAGATGCAGATCTATGTGTAATATAACATGTAAGGACTAGATCTAAGATTTCTATAAATGTAGAAACACAGATCTAATCAAATGTTTAAGTTGAAAACAAGATCTGAGAACGAAGAGGTTACAACATCAAACAACTATCAAACCAACACTCAAAACTCTCAAACACTCAAGGTTGTGTTTGGTATAAACTGGTTTTTGAAAGAGGTTAGGGTTTGAAAAGTGTTTGAACGAATTAGGGTTAGGGTTTCTTAACTCTAGTTTCTCTCTCTCTCTCTCTCTCTCTTTGCTCTCTCTTCTCTCTCTTCTCACTCGAATAAAACGAAGTGGCAAAAGTCTCATTGGACTGAGGGTAAGTCTCCTTATATAGGGGGCTGAGAAGGATCGAGAAGGCATATCCAAATCAAGGGCTACGATTTGGTCACAACAAGTTGACTTATATCTAAGGGCTAAAGAGACGCGGTGATTAAAACACTTTTGATTGGCTTAAAAGAGTTTCACCAGGATAGAGTTAGGATGCATGCAGATTGTCGATTAACACGATCCAAGGGTTGAGATTGTTCACATGCGTTGTCTCTTGGAAGAAACACAAATCAAACTGATATATAAGCGACTGGTGTAGGACTGAGATTGATTCTGATACGCGTGTTTGAAAGTAATTACCCAGATACCTTGAAGTCTCCAGCGCTTTTGATTTCTACCCAAATGAACTTTCAGCCAATAAAACCAACAATCCAAAATTGCAGAATGACCCCAAAACTTTATAAAACCAATTTTAATTAAGGAAAAACTTGTTTTAAAAAACATTAAAATTCCCCTAAAAAATATTAAAAAACAATTTGAGGGAAATTAATACACACTCTATATATGCAACCAATTTATGCAATATAAGACCCATATATGCAGTCCTAATTGTGTGTGAGTGATTGGTGAATATACCTTGATCAATCAAACAAGAGGAATCAACTGTAGACAATTCACCGAGGCTCTTTGGATTCTAGGAGAAGATACAATTTTGTGACTATTTCCAAACTAGATGAGCACTTATACAATGTAGACTCAAGTGAGTCAAGAGTATATGGTGCTTCAATCTCCCCCTTTGGAAATATGAGACAAAATCTCCTTTGCGTCATCTAGGACTCGTAGGGAAGCAAAAAATAAGAAAAATCTATTCCTGTAAAAATTCTATCTACCCATTTCCTAGAAAAGAAAAGTACATAACTCAACTAATTACAATTAAATACCCTATTACAACTGTTGAGAATAACTATACATAATCCTGCAGATAATCACTAAGACCAAGATTATTAGAAATATGTAAAAAAATGAACTCATAGGACTCAAATTTCTCCCCCATTTTGTCTCAAATAGACAAAGGGAAAAAATATGTAAGCCAAAGAGTTTAATCAGCACAAACCATACCTATTGATTTACGCAAAGAAATAAATCTATTATAATCCAAAGGTTTGGTAAACATATCTATGAGTTGCATATCAGTAGGAAGGTAATTAATTTCTAATTCCTTAGTTTCAACCAATTCACGTATAAAGTGATGTCTTATTTTTATGTGTTTAGTTCGCGAGTTTTGAACAGAATTTTTAGAGATATTGATCGCACTTTGATTATCACAATAGAGATGCAATTGTTTTTCTTGAATACCATAATCACTTAGCATTTGTTTAATCCAAAGTAATTGAGCACAGCAGCTTTCAGCGTCTATGTATTCAGATTCAGCTGTTGATAGAGAAGTGCAGTTTTGTTTCTTACTACTCCATCCTACCAGATTATTACCTATGTAGTAACATGCTCCGGATGTGCTTCTACTATCATCAGTACACCCAGCCCAATTAGCATCAGTGTACCCAATTATAGTGCTAGGTGTATCACTAGTGTACCAAAGTCCTAGATTCAGAGTGCCTTTTACATATTTAATAATTCTTTTAACAGAAGTTAGATGGCTCTCTTTAGGATTGTTTTGATAACGAGCACACACAAAAATGACGTACATTATATCAGGACGCGAGGCATTAAGGTATAGCAAGGTTCCTACCATACTACGATATAGAGTTGGATCTATGGATTTTCCAGTTTCATCTTTAGATAATTTGACCGTAGTACTCATGGGAGTTTTAGCATCTTTAGCACTCTCAAGGCCGAATTTTTTGACAATCTCTAATGCATATTTAGATTGCGAAACAAATAATCCACCTGAATTTTTTTTGACTTGACCCAAGAAAAATTGTAACTCCCCCATAAGAGACATTTGAAATTCTTTATGCATAATTTCAGAAAAAGATTTAACTTCAGAGGGAGAAGTTGATCCAAAGATGATATCGTCAACATAAACTTGAGCTATAATGATGTGTTTGTCAAAATGTTTGACAAAAAGAGTTTAATCATTTCCTCCTCTCTTAAAACCTTTGTCTAAGAGAAAATTGGAAATGCGCTCATACCAGGCTCTAGGCGCTTATTTTAGGCCATACAAAGCCTTTCTAAGACGAAACACAAGATTTGGATATTGAGGGTCAATGAACCTTTTGGTTGTTCTACATAGGTCTCCTCAGTCAATATTCTTTTAAGGAATTCAGATTTGACATCCATTTGGTAAAGTGTAAAGTGCAAGTAGCAAGCTATGGCAAAGAGAAGACGAACAGATTCTAAACGAGTAACAGGAGCAAAAGTCTCGTTAAAATCTATTCCTTCAGTTTGAGAAGACCCTTGAGCAACTAATCTAGCTTTCTTTCTAATGATTATCCCATTTTCATCAGATTTATTTTTAAATATCCAACATGTGCCAATAAGCTTTTTGTGTTCTGGCCTAGGTACAAGATACCAGACATCATGAATGACAAATTGAAGAAGTTCTTCCTGTATAGCAGAAATCTAATGAGGGTCATTTAATGCCTCATTTACATTCTTTGGTTCCACAAGGGAAACAAAACATTCATAATGAGTGTTGATGTAAAAAATTAGATCATATCTAATTATTCAATCACAGATAAATAAATGAGATAAAGAATTTTTAAAGTGGTTCAGCCTTATAAGAATGGCCTACGTCCACTGTTATGTTATTGTTGAGTGTTTGTGAATTCTCGATTACAAGTTATATCAAGAAATTTCGGTCGCCCTACAATGAGGATTGTACAATGTATTTATAGCCCTGAGGCTGTAATGTGAAAGGGTAATACATTCAATGCTGTACATGTGAAAGGGTAATATATTAAATGCCCCTTAAGCGTATACATCTGAATGATAAGCATTTAATGAACAGTCAGACTGTTGATTTTCCTGCTATTAATGCTTTGTTCGAAGTGCAGCTCGGACCGTCTAAGCTGCTCGGACCGCCTGTTGATACCAAAATTAATATGCTGATGTGAACGAATCATACGAAGACACTTGTCAATCTACGTGGTACAATAACAACGAGGAAGTTCATTTCCTCGACCAACTCATGTTCTCCCCGAGCAACGAGGATATACCGAGGAACTGCAACACTCCGAGGTACTCTAGCGCTCCGAGGAACTCCTGAGCAACGAGCAACTAAGGCGGTCCGAGCTGCATCTCGGCCGTAGTATTAATTGCCAGAATGTCAACAGTTCAACTATTCATTGAATGTTCATCATCTTGACGCACACGCTGCATTAAATGTATTACCCTTTCATATGTATTCTCATTTAATGTATCGACCCATTCATGTACAGCCTAAGGGCTATAAATACCTTGTATCATCCTCATTCAAAGGGACCGGAATTTCTGGATTGAACTGATAATCGAGAATTCCCAAACACTCAGCAATAACATAACAGTGGACGTAGGCCATTCTTATAAGGCTGAACCACTTTAAAAATCTTTGTTCATTTTATTTATCTGTGATTGAATAATTAGAGCGATCTAATTTTTTACATCAACAGATTGGCGCCGTCTGTGGGAAACGACTGTTACTATCATTTTTCACCAAAAATCATTTATCATCAATGGCAGATAATCCAGAATCCAGTAATCGAATTGCTGGAAATGTTGGAAATCCTCCTAATCCATCTGCACCTCCAGATCTGGCTGGAATTATGACGAATCTGGCTGAAGGACAAACCGCCATGCAAGAAACAATGAGGCAACTCATTCAAACTCTTCACGGTGGTGCACCTACCCATTCAAGGCAAAGGAGTGATCGTGGGCAGTCGCGATCCAGGCGTACTGAGTCATATCGTAATGAAGAATCTAATGATTTTTCTTATCAACCTGGGCGAACTTCATCGATACGGGCTACGGATACAGATCAACATATCACCCTCTCTCCGGAGAGAACTAGCGCCCTGGAAAGATTAAGCAGAGCATCTCCTTTCAGTCGGCTAGGACCAAGGAGAAATATGAGTCCACCTAGAGCACCATCGAGAAGCTTTCGACCACCATCAGGTTTGAGAGAAGGATCAGCACAATCAAGACCAGCTACTCGTCAAGATAGATCTCATGAAGCTACGTCAGAACAATCAATTGCTCGGATTAAGTAGCCCGAGGAAGGAAATGAAGCGTGGAAGGGTTCCATTCAGCGATTGGAGGATAGACTTGGAGAAATGGTTAAAGAAAGGAATCCCTTACAGAGAACTTTTGTTCAAGGGACACCTTTTGTGCAGGCCATTGTGAACTTTCCTACACCATCGAAATTTAAAGCACCTGTAGTGACCCCTAAATATGATGGAAAGATAGATCCTGTTCTTCATATAGAACAATACCAGGCTGCTGCCGACATATATGCTGTCCCCGACGAGATGAGGTGTAGAGCATTTTCGGGAACTCTTACCGGATCTGCGCAGATATGGTACAACAATCTTCCTCGGGGTAAGATTTTGACTTTTATTCAGTTAGCCGAGTTGTTCATTGGTAATTTCTATTTTGGAGCAAAGCCAGTAAAACGAGTAGCGCACTTGTTAAGTGTTAGACAAAAATCAGGTGAGAGTACTAGAGATTACATAACTCGTTTCAATAACGAGAAGTTGGAAGTCATAGATTACGAAGAAAAGACAGCGATCACTTCTTTGATGAGTGGATTGCTGCCTAACAAGTTATATTATACTTTGGCCAAAGATCCACCTGAAACTATGTCGGAGTTGATGGCAAAAGCGGCCAAAATCATGAATGCCAAGGAGGCTATGGCTGCGAAGAAGAATATGGATAAAGAAACCAAGGTGGAGGTTGACAAATCTAAGAAGAAAGAGCAAAAAGGTAATGGTAATGACAAGCACTCCAAGAATAATAGGACGTCATGGGAAGTCCTGAAGAAATATGATAATTATACTCCATTGAAGATGGGTATTAATCATGTTTTAGAAGAAATCAAGAATAACGAAGAAATCAAGTGGCCAGATAAACTGAGGACCAATCCTGAACTGAGGAATAGGGCCAAATATTGCGAGTTCCATAAAGACCATGGCCATACGACCAAAAATTGCATAGCCCTTCAGAACGAGATTGAAACGCTCATCCGAAGAGGAAAGTTGTCAAAGTATGTAGATCGCAGAGGTGAAAGGAAGAATGATGATAGAACCAGAGATCGTTCCAGATCTCCTCGTCGGACGGAGGAGAAAAAGAAAAGAGATCATGAAGATGATCCAGATGAAGAGCCCGATCTTCCAAAGAAGCCAAGACAGCCTGAACGAGAGGTATTTTCCATACGGTTTGGGTCATTTGATTGTAATGTTATTACAGGAGGAGATGCTGGAGGGGGAGACCTCACTGCAGAAAGAAAGGCCTATCTCGGAGAGGCTCAAGCCTGCTCATATATTCAACGAATAAATCTTGCTGAGGATGATCGTCCGAGGAAGGTAAATAAAGAGAAGTTAGTTATTGGTTTTTCAAAAAAACGATTTGGCCGGTGTTCTTTACCCTCACGACGATCCCTTGGTGATCAAAATGAGGATGAAAGATGTGGTGATTTCAAGGGTGTTGGTGGACAATGGTAGTTCGGCATACATCATGTACTATTCATGTTTTGATAGTTTGAATTTAAAATTATCTCAATTGGAACCTTATCACAGACCCCTTCTGGGTTTTGCTGGCGAGAAAGTTTTTCCACTTGGGACGATCAAGTTGGACATATTCATTGGAACTTGGCCTGCTTGTCGAACGGAAAGAATACGCTTCTTTGTGATGGATAAGAATGTGCAGTCAGCCTACAACATCATCATGGGAAGAGTTGGTTTGAAGAAGTTCGAAGCAGTTCCATCTACAGTGCATAAATGCTTAAAATTCCCAACAAACTTCGGAGTAGGAGTTGTAAAAGGTGATCAAAAAGTAGCTCGGGAATGCTATTATTCGTCTGCCGAGCAAGAGGAGCTTGAGGAATCAAGGAAAAAAACTATTACCTACCAGGTAGAGGAAGGTACAGAAATTGAAACTCTTGATCCCAGGGATGAATCCCAACTTGTAAAAGGACAAGTAGTAGAATTTACAGAAAATGTTATTTTGGACGAGGAGCACCCTGAACGAGTAATCCAGATAGGTTCGTCGTTGGATGCTTCAATAAAACAAGAATCGATAATGTTCTTGAGAAACAGGAAGAAAACTTTCGCATGGAGTCATGAGGACATGCCAGGAATAGATCCAAACTTCTTATGTCACGAACTCAATGTGAATAAGGAGATCAAGCCCGTAAAGCAGAGAAGAAGGGTATTTAGCCCTGAGAAGAATCAAGCCATACAAGAGGAGGTCGAGAAGCTCCAGAAAGCCCAATTCATTGAAGATGTGAAATATCCAGACTGGCTGGCAAACGTGGTGATGGTAAAGAAGAAGAATAATAAATGGAGAATGTGTGTTGATTTCACCGATCTCAACAAGGCATGCCCAAAAGATCATTTTCCATTGCCCAGAATTGACCAACTAGTGGATGCTACCTCGGGACATGAGCTGCTCAGCTTCATGGATGCGTATTCTGGTTACAACCAGATCAAGATGAAACCTGAAGACAGGGAAAGTACTTCTTTTATTACCCCTAGGGGAACTTATTGCTATAATGTTATGCCTTTTGGTTTGAAAAATGCAGGAGCGACATACCAGCGGCTGATGAACAAGGTCTTCACCGAACAAATCAGTTGCAACATGGAAGTCTATGTCGATGATATGCTGACAAAAAGCAAGAAAGCTGCAAATCATTTAGTTGACTTAGCTCAGACATTTGATCAACTAGATAAATACCAGATGAAACTCAACCCGACGAAGTGCACATTTGGAGTACGAGAAGGAATGTTTCTCGGATACATTGTCAACCAGCGGGGCATTGAAGCAAATCCAGATAAGATCAAAGCTCTTTTAGGGTTGCGATCTCCAACAACAAAGAAAGAAGTGCAGAGTCTTACAGGACGAGTTGCAGCGCTCAACAGATTTGTATCTCGAGCAACTGACAAATGCCTCCCATTTTTCAAAACACTTCGAAAAACTTTTGAGTGGACTGATGAATGTGAAAAGGCCTTTCAAGACTTGAAAAAGTATTTGGGAGCACCTACATTGTTGTCTAGGCCAATAACAGGAGAGAAGTTGTACTTATATCTAGCAGTATCAGAGAATGCAGTTAGCTCGGCATTGATCAGATTGGAGAATGGAGTCCAGAAACCAATTTATTACACAAGTAAGGCTTTCCGAGGTGCAGAGATCAGGTACCCAAAGTTAGAAAAATTGGCATTGGCATTAATTGAAGCAAGTAGAAGAATGAGGCCATATTTCCAGGCCCATACCATCATTGTGTATACCGACATGCCATTGAGACAAGCCCTTCACAAGCCAGAAAAATCAGGAAGACTGATGTACTGGGCGATAGAACTCGGTGAATATGATATTGTGTATGAGCCCAGAGCATCATTGAAAGGGCAAGCTGTAGCAGATTTTATAGCAGAATTTACATATCCTGATACCCCCGAGGAACAAAAACTGCTCGCTGACCAACCTGTGGATGTTACAGGATCAACAGACATAAGTCCAGACCAACTCCGGTTAGTAAAAGGACCTATGGATGTAGAAAGATCATCAACTTCAAATTCAAACCAGCCCCGGATGGTTGAAGAACGAGAAGAGATGGTCAACGAGGAGCGAAAAGTGCCAGGGGAGGATGGAAAGAAGCAACAAATATTTCACCGAGGAACCCTGTCAGATAAGGAATTTGAAGATGGGTTACCCATATGGAGATTATATGTGGATGGCTCATCTTGCACAGCAGGTTGCGGCGCAAGAATTGTTTTAAGCACCCCAGATGAGATTGACATGGAATATGCTTTACGATTCCAATTCAAAGCCTCTAATAATGAAGCTGAGTATGAGGCCATGATAGCGGGGTTAAACTTAGCAAAAGTTATGGAAGCACAACAAGTGATGGTATTCAGTGATTCTCAACTAATTGTGAATCAGATGACGGGAATATATGCGGTTAAAGGAGAGTTAATGATCAAATATCACGCAAAGGTGATAAAGTTGTTGACAGAATTTGATACCATTCGGTTGGTGAGAATACCGAGGATGGAGAATGTACAAGCAGACGCACTGGCCCGACTAACATCAGCTACTCGTACCGAGTTGCAAAGAACCATACCGATTGAAGTATTAGAAGGTCGGAGCATAGATGAAGACCTGACAATGAATGTAATAACCCTTGATTTAGGACCATCTTGGATGGATCCCATCATGACATATATTGAAGAGGGAGGATTGCCGGAGGACAAGCTCGCTGCCTAGAAACTGAAGTATAAAGTTGCTCGGTATGTGTTAACTAATGGTATTTTGTATAGACGAGGAATTATGGCAGGTTTGCAGAGATGTGTACATCCCTCCGAGGTGAAAGAATTGATTGAAGAAATCCACGAAGGGTCTTGTGGAGCTCATATAGCAGGTCGAACGCTTTTACAAAGGGTAATGACTCAAGGATACTATTGGCCAATGATGAAGGCTGATTGTATAGCCTATGCTAAGAAATGTGACAAGTGCCAATGTTTTTCCTCTATCCGACGAACTCCACAAGCATTGTTGACACCCATAACTTCCCCTTGGCCATTCGCCATGTGGGGAATTGATTTGGTGGGACCATTGCCGATCACCCGAGGAAGATTTAAGTACCTCGTCGTCGCAGTAGACTATTTTACTAAGTGGGTAGAAGCTGAACCCCTCATCGACATGACATACGAGAAGGTATACCAGTTCGTTTGGAAGAATATCATCTGTCGATATGGTCTCCCTCATGCCTTCATCACAGACCATGGAACCCAATTTGATAACGAGGAATTTGCTGCTTATTGTCATCAGTCGAACATTTTGAAGGTCCATTCAGCACCAGGCCATCCTCAAAGCAATGGACAGACTGAAGTGACGAATAGAACACTGCTAAATGGTTTGAAGAAAAGGTTAAGTGAAGCTAAAGCTAACTGGATTAACGAGCTACAATCAGTATTGTGGGCTTACCGAACAACTCCCCGAGCAGCGACTGGAGAATCACCATATATGCTGGCATTTGGAAGTGAGGCTGTAATACCTGCCGAGTTAGGTCTCCCAACACACAGAGTGCTGAATTTCAGTTCCCCAGTCAGCGACTTGATGAGAAGACTGGATTTGAATATGCTCGAGGAGGTCAGAGAAGAAGCAGCCATTAGGAATGATGCTTATCAACAACGAACAGCTCTTTTCTACAACAAAAGGGTGAAGAAATGCGATTTAAAAGAAGGAGATTATGTGCTAAAGAAGGTCATTCAGAAGCACAATAAATTGGAGGCAAACTGGCATGGGCCTTACCGAGTTACAGAAGTTGTTCGACCAGGAACTTACCGAATAGCAACTCTAGAAGGAGAAGAATTCAAGAATGCTTGGAATGCTGAACACCTTCGCAAGTATTATCAATGATGTAAAATGTACAACGGTTCCATCAATATGAATAAAACGATGATGTTTTCACCATTTTCTTCTCCTTTGTTTGAAAGTTTTTCGGGGAATACTAGTGTTGTACACTACGCTGCTCGACAGCAAAAAGAAGACAAAAAGTTCGAAAGAACCAAAAAATATACTCCTTTGGTTAGGAGGCGTACACTAGCGTGACCAACTAAGGTTGGTAAGATAACTAGTGGACAAAAAGTTCGAAAGAACCAAAAAATATACTCCTTTGGTTAGGAGGCGTACACTAGCGTGATCAACTAAGGTTGGTAAGATAACTAGTGGACAAAAAGTTCGAAAGAACCAAAAAATATACTCCTTTGGTTAGGAGGCGTACACTAGCGCGACCAACTAAGGTTGGTAAGATAACTAGTGGACAAAAAGTTCGAAAGAACCAAAAAATATACTCCTTTGGTTAGGAGGCGTACACTAGCGTGACCAACTAAGGTTGGTAAGATAACTAGTAGACAAGATAGTTCGAAAGAACCTGATAATTCAATAATCAATATCATTTGATTTAAAACCAACAAGTTGATCGGAAGGTAAAATCATTCCAGAAAATACAAAGAATTCCAAACTGAACCAAGTATAGTTGGTTGGTGATCAATTATACTTGGTCGACGAAGATAAATTATCGACCATGGTTGGTCGGGCACATTTTATGAATCAAGTATGGTTGGTCGGGGATAAAAATCCATCAACTGTAGCTGGTCGATAAGCACAATCTAACAACCTTGGTTGGTTGGAAACATTTTGAACATTTATACTCATTACTTTATTATTAAGTGATTGAGTAAACTTGATACTTGTAACTTTTTATTAAGTTGGTCGATGAACAACAATATTGTTGTTATACATATAAACAGATGTAGAGCATTTTACAAGACAATAACAATACAGATTTGCAAAATGAAAGTCTTTCATAAAAATTCAAAATAAATTATAGGTTACATGAATGTACTAACTATTACATTGAGATTCCTATTCCATGGGTTTCTTGCCCTTTGCTTTTGAAACAGGCTCTTCGCCAGAAGGAGGATCTTCCAGGCAAAGGGGAGAATTAATAAAGTTCAAGTCCTTTAGCATTCTGACATTCATTATTGAGGGTGTATCCATTAGATGCTCTGGACGAGATACTTCGATCTGGGAGTGAAGACTGTAGTCACCAAGGTATTTTGAAATTAAGCTCCGAGGAATGGAACGAGCTGGGATCCATTCCATGTCCAATTTATAAGGTGGTACAGGCAAGTCTAATAACCCAGGAGCATGATAATCCCATAAATAATGCCCTTGCTCCAATTTTAATACACCCAAGGCGTTCAACCACCCCTGCTTATAACCTTCATTATTGGCGTGTTCAATACGAGCATCCAAATGACAAAGGGCCTCATTGTACCCTGCCATCCAAAATTCCCTGGGCTGTTTATGGAATTGGAAGGTTAATCTTTCCAATTGTTCGTGAAGGCTCCTGGCAAAAACATCCTTATTATCCAGAGCAGACTTCATCGTAGTAAGTTGATCCTCCAAGGATAGATTTTTCTTGGACATTTCAGACAGAGCTCGGTCTTTTGCGTTCAATTGGAATGCTTGAGTTTCTAACGTCGACTGAGTACGAGCTTCTTCAACATTGCGGCTAAGAACTCTTGATCGTCTCCGAGCAGCGACTGGAGAACTTTGCTCCTCGACAATATTTTGAACAACTCTTCCTCATCCGCGAGAACCTCTTCCTCGTCCCCGAGCAATCGTAGGAATAACAGATTTTCTTAAGTTGTCCAGTTCTTGCCTTAATTTGGCATTCTCAACCTCTAAGAACGAGAAACCTTCATCGGTAACTTGCACTAAAGCAGTGGAAGATGACGCTGCTGATTCATACTGTGCCAGCTTTTTCTGCAAATTATTGTTCTCCTGTTCCAGCAACTCAGTAATCTGCCTGCAAGCTTCAACTTCACCCTTTAAAGTTCTTTCCCTAACATCGTATCCAGCCAGGATCTTTTTATGGCCTGTGTCAGAAGAAAGCTGTTGGTATCTATTTTCATATTCCTTGTGCAGCAAAGCCATTGATTCATTGTGCTGACCTTGTAGATATTCAAAGGAATAATGAAGTTCCTCAATCAAGTCGTAGTAGGCTAGATTGTTGGCCACAGCTCGGTCGAGTAAATCTTTCAAGTATCGATAAGCCTCAATTGCCTGTTCTGAGGCATCATGGCCAAGGATGTCAGCAATTTCTGATGTACTAAGGTCTGTATGACCAGCCTTATAATATTCGTGACATTGCTGCATCAGCTTGGTATCATGTGCAGATATCAGTTCCATTCTAGCAACAAACTAAGGATGAGAAAAAGATAACAATCAACAAAAACAAATCATCAACAACAGAGATGAACAAAAATGTATTTTATTAGATCATCAAAAGATTACATTGTTTAATTACAAGTGATAATAAAAGATAGGAATGATACCGAACAACTTCACACCTTTTCCTTGTCTCCCAAGACTTTCTCGGGAGGCTGGGACGAGGAGCTTGGTTGCTCGGAGGTGATAGCAGCTTGAACAGCAAGAGTTGAAATTTTCTCAGAAGGAGGAGGCATGGATGAAATGTCCTCGTTGGCAGCAGGAAGAGAGGCAGGGACTTGATCACCTATAGCCATAGAAGATTCATCAGAGGCAGGCTCATCTTCTTCTTCTTCCACAATTGGTGGAGGAGGACCAGGGAGGTGCAACTGGAATAAATCGGAATCATCCTTGATCTTCAATTCTTGTAGGGCAGCTACCCAGCCATCTCAGAAGTATTTCAACTTCCCATATTGAACTTGGGATGTCATCGCAGCAATCCCCTTGTCCCATCCTTTTTCCCAGCCAGCGCTGAAGGATTTTTTAATGGCGAGTTTTCTTTTTAGCTTCTCCGAGGAGAGCTTCACATCCAATTCTTCCTTTTGGACCTTGATATCTCGCAGGGCGGACAACTTTTCCTATGCCTTCTTCAACTTATCTTCAAGCTCTCCAAAGTTCTTGAGCTTGACATCATACTTCTGATGTTCGACCTCTAAACCTTTTACCTTATCCTCCAAACTCTTGGAGATCTCAGCCATCTTCACCTTCTTGGCATCAACTGCAGACAACTTTTTCTCCCAAACAGCCTTGTCCTCACTATACTGTTGGCGAGATTCCTTCAAGGATTGGGTCAAACCCAGCAGAGCATCCTCTACACCTGACGAGGAGCTTGAAGCTTTAATAGCTTCATCTTTCTTCACGATATTATTGAAACAATTCACCAGCTGAAAGATGAGAAAAACAGTAAAGTCAATACAAAATGCAAGCATTCAGAGAAAGAAAGAAAATTCAGAATGTGAGAAATTTACCGAAGCAAGATGACGAGTAGCTAGGGATGTCAGCATATCCCTAGAAATTTTGTCATCAATTCCTTGGACCTCGGGTATGATCCAAGTTTTTACCGAGCTCATTGGAGAGCTCGGAGGAATGATGGTTGGAATACCAACACCACCAGCTGGTAGAGAAGGGATAGTTTCAGCCAAATTGACTGAGGATGATTTCCTCAATCTTCTCAAAGGGACTTCAGCAGCTTCAACCAAGGAAGAACTCTTGGTCGGAGAGATAGTAATCACTTCCATAGGAGCAACTTTCTTGCTCGGAGCCACTGGGGGCTTCTCGGCAGCTTTGGAGGATGCAGCATCCACCTTCTTAGTCCCCTCTGGGACATCAGTTTTGCTTTTCTTAGCCCCAACAGCAGAAGTAATGTCATCAAAAAGAGCAGGAGGAGCTCTTTTCTTGCCTATTCTTTGACTTAAAGGAAGATGAGAATCTGAAGAAGAATCCTCTGGAGTTAAAGCTGGTTCAACAGGGCGAGCAGTATAAGAAGTTGTGTAACTCTTATACTGTAGCAGATATGATGCAGACCTGATGTGCTCGTCTGCAACGTTCTTATGCAAACCCCATATAAGTTTCAGATGCTTAATATTAACCTCTGATTCTTTTGGAGTTTTTCTTTTACTATCAACTGCAAACAAACACATAATGAAATATCAGTCATACATTTTGTCAAACATGATAAAATCATAACTTCATAGGTAAAATAAATTGAAAAATAAACCTATCCCATTGCCATATGTGGGGCATCTGGGACCGTTGTATACTCCATCTCCAACTAAAGGGGCATATTGCCAATTTTTAATAACCAACCCATGTTCAAAATAATCTCTATTTGAGTCAGGGAGGTTAACTACAAGAGCCCTATTCAGAAACCTAGTTTTTAAGTAATAAATATTATCTAGAGTGGCCCATTTATAGCAATACATAATTTCAGGGATCCCTATACGAGTCCCATGAGTTAGATTTAATTTGTACACCCCATTAATTATTCTCCATGAATTGGGGGCTATTTTCGCAGGGACAAGATCAAAATACTGACAAAACTCAAGACACAATGGGTTTGGTGGAAAAGAAAATCCACATTCAGCTATGAATAGACTGGGGAACCAATGTCCCTCAGCCAATCGAAAATAATCTAAAGGCTCAGAAAGAACCTCCAGAGTTACCCAGGAAGGAATGGAAAAATCGGAACGAAATTTCTCAACAGACTCCACAATATAAACCATACTGAATAAAAGAGATACAGAAGAAAGGAAGAAAGATCTTACAGGAAGAAAAGAGGTATGTTGACAACGAACGAAAACTAGGATGAACGCACAAGAGAGAAGGAGAAAATAGAAAGCTTGAATGCAGGAAATTGGAAAAAGAAGAAGACGGTATGGTTACCTAAGAAGTTTAAATACTTTGCCTTGGGAAGCGGCGAATGAAATGATTACAAAAAAGAAACTATTGAACTTCCGACGGCTAAAAGGACAAAAAGGGCACTAAGATCGAAGCGCTCTTAAAAGTTCGAAAAAAGGCGGATTCGTTGAATTTGGGAATAAATTCAAATACGATGCTCCTAAAACCCAGGAAGATCATTCAATATTGCCATAAACCGAGAAAGAATGTTCCATACTCCTCAAAGTTCGAAATATGAAACATTGGGGGCTTCTGTTGATACCAAAATTAATATGCTGATGTGAACGAATCATACGAAGACACTTGTCAATCTACGTGGTACAATAACAACGAGGAAGTTCATTTCCTCGACCAACTCATGTTCTCCTCGAGCAACGAGGATATACCGAGGAACTGCAACACTCCGAGGTACTCTAGCGCTCCGAGGAACTCCTGAGCAACGAGCAACTAAGGCGGTCCGAGCTGCATCTCGGCCGTAGTATTAATTGCCAGAATGTCAACAGTTCAACTATTCATTGAATGTTCATCATCTTGACGCACACGCTGCATTAAATGTATTACCCTTTCATATGTATTCTCATTTAATGTATCGACCCATTCATGTACAGCCTAAGGGCTATAAATACCTTGTATCATCCTCATTCAAAGGGACCGGAATTTCTGGATTGAACTGATAATCGAGAATTCCCAAACACTCAGCAATAACATAACAGTGGACGTAGGCCATTCTTATAAGGCCGAACCACTTTAAAAATCTTTGTTCATTTTATTTATCTGTGATTCAATAATTAGAGCGATCTAATTTTTTACATCAACACCGCTTATAGTCCTCGGTAATCAAAAGTTCCTCGGTACTCAAAAGTTCCTCGGAGAGTTCTTGTAGGTCAGAGCGTCTAAGTTCCTCGGGGAAGCAGTGTTCCTCGTTGTAGTATGGTTCCTCGGAGCGTCTGAGTTCCTCGGAGGTGCTTGTTGTTGCCACGTAGATTACAACGTGTCTTCACTCGATTGAACCATGTCAGCAGACTAAATTTGGTATCAACAATGAGCATAATTTCTTAATTGAGATCTTGTATGCATAGGCTCACTAGGGTTACCAACAACATTATCTATGGGATGATCTTTAGAGACCCAGTTAGATACTTCAGGTGTCTCAATTGATAAAGAATCATCTATTTCTGGAGAGTCATTTTCTAAAGCATTTGCAGGCTCCTCCACAATAGTTGATTCTCCAGTCTTACTCTCTATAGTAGTGTCACTTACAATTACATTTATGGATTCCATTATGGTCTTAGTGCGAAGATTATAAACGCGATAAGCTCTACTGTTAGGCGAGTATCCTAGAAAAATAGCTTTATCTCCACGACTCTCAAATTTGGATAAGTGTTCTCTGTCTTTGCAGACATAACAGGTACTACCAATGGTTTTCAGGTACTTAAGATTGGGTTTCTTCCTATACCATAGTTCGTAAGGAGTTTGTTTCGAATTCTTTCTAAGATAGACCCTATTAATAATGTGACATGCAGTACGAATAGATTCTACCCAAAAATATTTAGGTAAACATTTGGCATGAATCATAACACGTGCCATCTCTTGAAGAGTACGATTCTTTCTCTCAGCGATACCATTTTGTTGAGGAGTCTTAGGGGCACTAAACTCATGTTTGTAACCATTATAGTCACAATACTCTTTTATACCGGTGTCTTTGAATTCTCTACCTCTATCACTGTGAATTCTATTTACTTGAGTGTCCTTCTCATTTTCAATCCGAAGAAGTATTTTTAAAAAATTTTGAAATGTGTCAGACTTGTGTTTTAAGAAGGCTACCCAAGTAAATCTGGTGAAGTTATCAACCATAACAAGTATGTAACTGTGTCCACAGAGACTAGTAGTTTGAGAGGGACCCATTATATCCATATGGATGAGCTCCAAGGGGTTAGAGGTAAGGATATCTTTGACTTTCTTATGAGGTGCCTTAACAATTTTTCCTTCTTGACATGATCCACAAACAATATTAGAAATGGGTTTGATTTTTGGAATTCCTCTAACTATTTCTTGAGAAGACAATCTACTAAGATTATCGTAATTTATGTGACCCATCCTGTTATGCCATATCCCATTGTCATCCATTCTGGCAACATTACAGATTTCAGAATTATTCATAACAATATAGCAATTGTCAGGAGTCCTGAATCCTGTAATTATGCATTCAACCTTTTCATTTAAAATCTTGCAATTATTCTTTGAAAAGGTAACAGTATGATCCGAGTCACAAAATTACGAGATACTAAGTAGATTAGCCTTAAGACCTTTGACTAGAAGAACATTTTCAAGAACAGGTAATCTTTCTTCTTGGAGAGATCCTTTACCTATGATTTGGGATGATACTCCATCACCAAAAATAACTTTTCCTGCAGAAAAGCTGGTTTTGTTTAAGAGTTTTGTATCATCACCAGTCATGTGTTTTGAACATCCCGAATCTGAATACCAACCAGAAGATGTGTGTTAATCTTTTAAAGAAGTAATAATAATGTTACACTTCATCTGGGGTAATAGATCATCTTTTCTAGCCCAAATTGCTCTTGTTTTCATTTTGCACTTATTTGCTCTCATTTGATAAAATTTGCGAGCATCCGATTTTTGTTGAAAAATGTTTTGCGCATGATTTTGAATTTTATAAGACACATGAGCATTTGGTTTAGGAAAGTGTTTAGGAATCCTTATAGGAAATGTTCTTTTAGGTTTGGTCTTTCTTTTCCTATAGTTAGAGTTTTTATCTGGTTGTCTAGGCAGAACATAATTGTTACGGCTCCTTCTAGAGTAGTTGAAGTTTTGGTATACAGGGGTATTATAGGCAGGGTTAGCTAAACGTCAAGAGTAGCAACCATTAAAAGAATGACCATACAAGTCACAGTATGAGCAATATAGATTGCTCTAAGAGGGAATCTCCTTAGGAAAGTCTCTAAACATAGACTTTAACGGATTTTGGGGTTGAACCTTATTCCTAAGTAGAACAGTTTTGAAAGTAGAGTCACTCTTCCTAATTAGGGAGCATACATATTTAGCCTTAGGTGGACTTTCATGCTTAGAGTAACTTGGTTCCCCAATATCAAACTTTTGTTGTTTTTGTATCAAACTCAATTTTTAGAGAATGAAAGTCTGGACAAGTTTCTATAGGTCTTTTGCCTCCTGACACAAACTTGATAGATTCAAAGGATTTTGTTTATGCCTTTAAATTGGGATTTCCAGTTTGATTATCAGAATTGGTTTTTGAATCAGTAACAAAACCATCAAAGCAGTTTGAGTTATTTTCAAATTTTGTAATTTTTTTTAAAACTGTTGCTGTCTTCTCTTTAGTTTGTTCCAATTCTAATAATGTCCCTTTATATTTTTTCTATAGAGTTTCATTTTCATCAATCAAATTTTTCAATTTTTGATCAAAGATTTCGACTTCATTTTCATGAGTTAGACATTGGGTAGTATACTCTTCAGCATTGAGTTTGACAATTAAGCTTAGATCTTCTAATTTCTTAGTGAGGTCTTTTACTATCTTTTCTAGTCTAGTGATTTTCTTAAGAGTTTTTGCATAAAGAGTGTGAATATCAGGAAGGTCTTCAGTGTCCGAGTCACTAAGTGTAATGTGTGAATTGACCCCTGAGGCTTAAATTCTTGAATTCACACACCCATTGACATCGTCATTATCGTTTTCCCTTTGACTCACACACCTGTTGGTAGAACTAGCAATGTTCTCAGAAATTAAAGCGTCTAAAATAGTAACAACATGATTCATAACAACAGAAGTTGAATTACTAAATTCATCCTCACCAACAGGCACAAGCATATCATCATTATAGATTAGCTTGTCAAAGAAAGACATGCAAGAATAAAAAACATCAGATGACTCAGGTTCCTCATTTTCAGAGTCACTTGAATCATCCCATGTCTTGTAAATGTTGGCCCTAGTATGCTTATTATGAGTGCTCAAGTTAACTATACAGTCTTGTGATATGTGTCCTAGTTTACCACATCTAAAGCATTCAATCTTCTTAAGGTCTTTGTTAGGTCTAGTATGAATGTCCTTGTGATGTTTGTCTTGACCTCTCTCATGAGGTTTGTGATTAGAGTGAGTTGGATAATTGGACTTGCCTTGTTTGTTTGCCATGTTATTTCTAGACTTTACTATTTTCTTAAATTGTTTTGACGTCAAGGTAATCTGATTGTCCAAACTCTCTATGTCACATTCCTCATCAGAGTCGTAATTAGGAAAATTAAGCTCAGTCTTAATCAGCTTAGAAGAAAAACTCAGATTGGAACTAGTCTGTTTCCTATGGGACTGGGTCAATTGTTTCTTAAATTCTAATTCCATTTCCACAGTTCTTAGTTTACTACTGAGTAATTCAGGAGTGAGATTTTGGTCACACATTTCCTTAATAGCATATCTTTTGTTGTCAAATTTCTGTGGTAATGATCTTAGAATTTTAGATACGATTTCATGTTTGTCATATGTTATCCCATTAGCATGCAATTTGGTCACAATATCAGTCAAATTTATATAAAAGTTATCAAATGACTCAGAGTCAGACATAATTAAATAGTTATACTGCTGAATGAGCATTTATGTTTTAGCAGCCTTAACTCTAGTGTCACCTTCATGAGCAGTAACCAACGTGTCCCAAGCTTCCTTAGAAGTGGCACAAGATGCGATCATTTTGAACTCATGTTCATTTATGGACATAAATATGGCATTCTTTCCTTTGTTATTGTTGCGAGAAACTTGCTTCTCTTCTTGTGTGAACTCACTCAACACTTTCTTAATCCTCTCATTACTTCCTTCAGTGGCTGGTTTAGTAGGATAAATGTATCCATTTTCAACAATGTCCCAGACACCATCTCCCAAGGTTCCTTGAATGAAAGCAATCATCCTTACTTTCCAATAAGCAAAATTGGTTCCATCAAAGAGAGGAGGTCTGGTCAAGTTACAAAATCTTTCATTTTTCTCGTCCATGTTAGATTTTTAGAAAACAATTTCAGAAACACGGGATCTTTTAAAAGAAGTTTGCAAAGCTCTGATACCAATTGAAATACTGTTACTGAAGCCGTTTAATACAAGATTAAACTATTTAAGTAACTCCGAACTGTTTTTTGAAGAAACTCTAGTCTTAATATCAAATCAAATTAATCACAAGATGTGTTTAACAAAATATGTATGAGATATGTTCAAGATTGGTTAACAAGTTTAGTAAATCAGTTTAAAAAACTTAAACTCAGCACAACTATAAGAATTAGATGAGAAGATGTAGAAAGATTAAGGACAAGGGATTTTTTACGTGGTAAAACCTCACCCAACTGAGGAAACATCAACGACTCCCTCTACGGAGTGAACCAAAAATTCAACTAAAACAAATTATAACAGTTAGAAACAATATAACACACATGCACACAAATCAAACCTATAAAAGTTTAGGAATGTACCCACTGGTGTCCTTTTAACTTTTCTGCAGTTCTGTTTGTTGATGATTCTCTCCAGTTTGCTAACATCCAATTTGTTCCAGTTCTTTACGTCGACTCTTGTTCTTAAGATCTTATTACCAACACTTTTAGTGTGGTAGAGTGCTAGTGTTTGTGAGGGTGCTTTCTAACACATGCATGCACACACACACACACACACATACACACACACACACACACACACACACACACACTTATTTATACAAATAGTTCTATCAAATTACTTATAAGATCTATATGCTATGATTTTCTATTTCTCTTTTCTTAGAAAACTTAAACCTTATTTGAACTTTATTATAATCCCAGAATCCACGACTATCTTGCTCGAAAGACATTTCAAGATCTTAATCAATCTCGGGTTTTAAAATATTTTTGAGATTAAAAATCACCAAGTGCGATTCCATCTAGGTCAAAGGTCTTGTTTCAGAAGAACTAGAAACATAAAATGATTTTGTTGATTTTGAAGATAAAAACATTTACAGAAACAAATCAACAAAAGTTTTCTCAAGATGAGAAACTATAGATGCAGATCTATGTGTAATATAACATACAACGACTAGATCTAAGATTTCTATAAATGTATAAACACAGATCTAATCAAATGTTTAATTTGAAAATAAGATCTGAGGACGAAGAGGTTACAACATCAAAAAACTATCAAAACAACACTCAAAACTCTTAAACACTCAAGGTTGTGTTTGGTATAAACTGGTTTTTGAAAGCGGTTAGGGTTTGAAAAGTGTTTGAACGAATTAGGGTTAGGGTTTCTTAACTCTGGTCTCTCTCTCTCTCTCTCTCTCTCTCTCTCTCTCTCGAATAAAACGAAGTGGCAAAAGTCTCATTTGGCTGAGGGTAAGTCTCCTTATATTGGGGGCTGAGAAGGATCGATAAGGAAGATCCAAATCAAGGGCTACGATTTGGTCACAGAAAGTTGACTTAGATCTAAGGGCTAAAGAGACGCGGTGATTAAAACACTTTTGATTGGCTTAAAAGAGTTTCACCAGGATAGAGTTAGAACGCATGCATATCGTCGATTAACACGATCCAAGGGTTGAGATTGTTCACATGCGTTGTCTCTTGGAAGAAACACAAATCAAACCTATATATAAGCGATATGTGTATGACTGAGATTGATTCTGATACGCGTGTTTGAAAGTAATTACCCAGATACCTTGAAGTCTCCAGCGCTTTTGATTTCTAACCAAATGAACTTTCAGCCAATAAAACCAACAATCCAAAATTGCAGAATGACCCCAACACTTTATAAAATCAATTTTAATTAAGGAAAAACTTGTTTTAAAAACCATTAAAATTCCTAAAAAAAATATTAAAAAACAATTTGAGGGAAATTAATACACACACTATATATGCAACCAATTCATGCAATATAAGACCCATATATGCAGTCCTAATTGTGTGTGAGTGATTGGTGAATATACCTTGATCAATCAAATAAGAGGAATCAATTGTAGACAATTCTCTGAGGCTCTTTGGATTCTAGGAGAGGACACAATTTTTTCACTATTTCCAAACTAGATGAGCACTTATACAATGTAGACTCAAGTGAGTTAAGAGTATAAGGTGCTTCAGAAGAGTCTATGGAGGAGAGGGGGTGATGGCCTTAATTGGCACTTAACACCCTCAAATCTTGAATCTCGTTCTCATATTTTGGGATGCTTCATTTAGCCACAGCGGCTTATAATACCCGCTCTAAGCTTTTGGGATGCTTTATTTAGCTATGGGGGTTTATAATACTTGTTCTCAGCTTTTGGGATGCTTCATTTAGCTAAGAGGGCTTATAATACCCGTTCTCAGCTTTTGGAATGCTTCACTTAGCCATGGTGGCTTATAATACCCATTTTTAGCGTCCGGGATGCTTAAATTAGCCATGGGGCTCATAATACCTAGCAAGGGATGGCTTGATATATATCTGATTATAGTTGTGGGTGGCTTGATAACGAACCCAACCTAGGGAGGCTTGATAGTTCCCTAAGTAAATGGAAGACAGTAGGTAGATAAGGAGTGCATGTCAGAGACAAATATCTATGGCAATAGAGGGTAATTCTTAATTGTCCATAATCCAAAAATTACTACTATCCTCTCTTAGAAAGTTCGTAGGAAAAAAAACAAGGAAGGTGCTGCACTAAAATTGAAAAAGGGCCAAGGACTTAAAGTCTACGGCAAGGTAATTTGTTCCCAATTATCCACCTACCTTGCATTTCTATGGCAACATTTCTCATCAAGTTGGCCAAGGACTTTAAAGTCCGTGGCAACATTCCTCACAAAGAGGCCAAGGACCTAATCATCCGAAGTATTTCTGCAGTCCATTCCAAGACTTCTACAGTGAAGTTTTTAATTGGACATGAGAAGCTTATGGTCATAGCCTCAGAGGCTAACGCTATTCAGTTGCACACAACTGTAGCCTATCACTAAAAATTTGCAAGCCTATGTTCTATTGGAATATGCAATCATTCAAATGTAGAAGACAATATACGGGTGCAAATAAAAATTGCCTCAGCCTCAGGATGGCGGCTGCAGCTAATTCTCAAGATAATAGTGAAAGAAATTCAGGGCCACAGTTGGTTTAAGATTTTATAGGTGAGACATTCATCAAAGTCCACAGCATGATAAAGAAAACTTGCAAGCATATAAAAATAAAGGAGAGAACGTGGAAATTGATTAGAAGAATCAAAATGGTTGCAACCCTGTATGATTACAAGAAAATTCAATGATTAAATACTGCAGAGGGTATAAGGAAGATTACAAATATTCCAATGTTAAAAAATACAAGTTATGGCTGCAGCCCAAAAGATATTACATGATAATGTTTGGGTTAAAACTCAAGTTACAAAATAAAACTATGCGTCCTCTTCTAAATCTTTTGTGTCATATTCACTCGCAGTATTTTTCTCCTCAGTTGCGGAAGCTTCCTCAGCCATCTTCCTGGATCTTTCCTCCGTAGTCGCTCTTAGCTCTGCCATACAGTCATTGTGCTCAGCATCACTTAGATTCCAGGACATGACTTGCTCTCTTAACTCAAATAAGTTTTTTACCACCCTGTTTCCAAGCTCTCGAAAGCCGCGGAGGTATGCCTTATTATTTGTTAGAAAGTAGTCATTGGAAGTCTTGAAAGCTACCACGCCATCGTCTACAGCCTTCTTCAATGCTGCGGTCGGGTCCACATCCTTCTGTTTTGAAGCTGCAGCACAATAATTATCTTTTTACTGAAGGGTAATAGTGTGTCCATGCTCTATCTCATCATACCTCTTTTATAAGAGGTTGCATTTTTCCTTGGAGGCCTTAGCATTTTTGGCCGCTTCTATGGCCTTTGCCTCAGTTACTCTCAGTTACTTCAGGGCCTGTCTGAGGTTCTCTTATGTATCCCTCTAGGCCTTAGCTGTAGTTTGGACAAGAGAATTCACAGTCATTTTATTGGCATCAAGTGACGTGGAGAAAGATTATTTCCCAGCTTCAAAAGAAGAGGTTCTAGAAGTCTCCAGGTCAGTTTTATGAGTAGACTTTACATCCCTGTAGAGTTGGAAGAGCCCCTCATACTTTAATCTTTGGGACATAACAACGTTCGCAGTCTGATGTTTTGAATAAGTTAGTATAAGTAGACAGGATTTCGCCGCGGCGCGAGAGTCACCTACGTGTCGATCGTTTTGAATTCAGCTCACCTGAACTATAAAAAAACCTAAACTATGACTACACTCAACGGGTGAGTATAGCGGTAAGTCGAGTATCGAAAATCCACAGAGACGAGTTGCCAAAATTCAAGTGATTTAATATTCCGAAATAAAAGTGTAAAAGATGATTACAAACTAAAAGGAAAAATATGCATACAGGGAAATGTTAATCTAGGCAAGGTATTTCAAATAGATTATGAAAGCGAGTAAAGCTATAGGTTGCGTCGAATATCCCTCACCCGAGTTAACTAGTATAAAATGGTTACATGGGTCGACGGGTTCTTACAAGTGCGTCTCGTTTCGACAGTTAATTAAATCAAGGGTTGTTACGCCCTAAATCATCATAAAAGCCTAATAAGATTTTGGCGTCAACAAATATCTTGGAAATTATGCACGAAAGGTCGTAAGCACGGGACATACATGATATTATCCGTCAAATATCCTAGGCATAATAACTAGGACAACGCACCCAAAATAGACCCGTAAACACCATCACCAAATCGAAGCAACGCGTCAACCCGAGTGAGTTTCATTTAAGAGCAACCTAATTTAAATTACCTAGAAAGCATGTTAAAAACGCGGTAAATGAAAAGCGGTAAATAAATGAGGTAAATCTATACTAGAAGGCGTGTAAACCAAAGCATGTAAACTAACTAGGAAAGCATGGAAATTACACTAGAAAGCAAGAATTAATGGAAATGCAACTTATATTAAATGGTAGGGACGATGAATAGTGTAACTTACAACCCAATCGGGTGTCAAACCGAGAAGAATTAAAGCCAAACTCTTCAAAACCCCCAAACCCTAACTACCACTCTCTACAATCTCTTCTAACTAAGTATATATGATATTTCCAACAAAAAAGGGGAATTTATAGTAAGTGGGAAAAAGTAAAAGAAGAAGGAAATAAGAAGGAAAGAACCCAAAATATCTAGCACTACCAGTCGACCGGTCACAGGGGCGCGGTCGACCGGTCCCTTAAGCCAAAGTGCACCGCCTCCTTCCCACGGCAAAATTCCAAACCGCGGTCGACCGGTCCCAGGGACGTGGTCGACCGGTACTCTGTTTTCAGGCTGCATTTGGTCATCACAAGGAATAAAAGTTTCATTACGGAATCAAGCATATCTTCTTCGTTCGAACTCCAAACGATGCACCGTTTACAACCACACGATGCTAACTCAACGAACTACGCATCCATGGAATTTCCATGAGCTGAATAAGAAATGTGAATTGACTAAAATGCCCTTGAAGTAGCGTCCAGCGACGAAACTTCTCCAAAATTCTACCGAACCTCACTTTTAACTTTCCAATACCTACCAAAGCACAATTAACCCCTACAAAACATGTATATATCCAAATACAAGGTTGTCTGGTTAATTAGCATAAATATAGGCATTTAGGATCGTAAAAGAGCTAGAATGCATAAAGATAACGGGCGAAAATATGCAATATTCGATACGAATCACACCCCCTAACTTAACATTGCTAGTCCCTAGTAGTGAAATAAAAAAAATCAGTCCACAGAAGGCGGTACAAGACGTATACATGCATCGAAATATAAATGCCACTTTCGTAGGGAGCACGATTGCATTTAGCATATGCAATAAGCCGTTAAACCCCTAGGTCACCCTAGTGGACGAGTGTCGTCTCGTGAGGGTTTTCAGGGATGATACCCACAAACATCAAATGGTTTCCTCAAAATATGCCAAAACCAACATGCGACAAGCCCAACAAAAGCGAAAAAGATTTCATATGCATTATTAGCAAAGTGAATGAATTCACACAAAAGTCCGAATCATTAACATTATAGAATGCACCTCATAGAATTGAAACCTTAAATGTGGGAGGGGAGTTTGCACATGCAAAGTGTGATTTGGCAAAAACTTATATAAACCGGATAAACATTAAAGCAAGCATATATTCAATCCTCACGGGTATTACACTCATCAAATGAAATTCACTTGAAACAGGGAGGTAACACACGAAACACGCGGGCTGAAGAGTAAATGTAAATGGAAACTAGGCCGCACACATGTCACAAATGAAGAACGCTATATATAAAATGAAAAATTGTAATCTCAATGAACGATACCGCACACTAAAAGAGGCGAAATGCATTTTCACAGATTATCACAACTATTATGACTTTATATTACATCAACCTACGATCACATAGGACTTGTATAGGGTTGTAATATAGGTATGGCTAGGGTAAGAAATGAAGGAATGTATGTACGGATTCGAAGTGTTCAGGATGAAAACTCGGGATAATGGGAGAATGCGGGAAATATCAAAATTGGGAAAACAAGTTCCAAAAAGGCATTGAATATATCATCGGGGAGAGTAATCAAAGCTTATTGAACTATATACACAACATTTATAACTTTCTCTTTATTTTCTTTTCTTCTTTTTCTCATTTTTCTCTTTTATTTTCTTTTGCTTTTTGCTTTCTCGTTTTCTTCACTTTTTCACTACTTTCTTTTCTTTTGCTTATCAAACTCTCATATGCTTAAATTGCAGCCGACATCATAACAACATCATTCAATCCCAAGTAACATTCCAAACAAAGGTATGAAAAGTGTATGCATGGTTTATAACTCCAATTTATAGTTGGTTATGGGAATGGGGTTATGAAACGAAAGACTATATTTAGACTCAAAGGGGATAACGAGGGTAAACATATAAGGGTGAGGTCAAGGACAATATGGGTGATATAACAAAGAGGGCCTATGATCATTTCACGAAGTTTACGCAATTATCGAATCAAAACAATATATGAAAATCATGATCAAGTAAGACATTTCAAGTATGAACTCAATTAATGAACGGTCAAATGAGAGAATAGAGAGATTACCAACGACTGTAACGTTTTCAATGAGAAAAGAATAGTGTAAACACTCACAAACGATGAAAGGTACAAAGCTTACTCGGTGTAAGTATATACAATGCAACAAAATCATACCGAGTTATAAAAATCTTAAACCAAATCAATATAACAAGAATGGTGCATGTGCTTATGGGATTAAAGTTTAATTCATGAAGTTGTACATAATTATAATAATTGAGACTAAAGTCTAATAACTTCTAAAATCGAGAACATGCATCATTGAGCTGTCTATTGGATCGGGCAATTATTGAAATTTATCATCGGAAACAAAGTCAAAAAGCCCAAAAAAGGAGAAAAAATAAAGAAAATATTTTTGAAATTTTCAATTTTTCTAAGAAAAGCATACTAAGTAACTAACATGTGAGCAAAAACATGGACTAAATAAAGAAATGGATAGAATATCCCAGACCCCCTAACTTAAAACTTGACATTGTCCTCAATGTGAATTAAGAACCAAGTTAAGAGAGGAAAGGAGCGATATTACCCAAAAGTGGAGCGATCCCCATAAGAACAAGTCTAAAGAATCTACAAGACAAGTTAGTATTGAGCATAGCAAAAACAAGTAATAAAAAGTTAACTAATTACACTAAACTAGAATAAAAAGAAAGAAAGAATAAAAAGCTAACTATATACAACCTACTATTTAGGCTTCACACTAACTATACACTAGAAGTCTAAATAGTTAAGGGTCCACTGTGAAAACGATTCGACTTTGGAGGATAATCGGTGTACCCTCACATACAAGCATGCCTTCCGAAAAATATGAATTCCTTTTTAACAACGGAAGGCATGTGTAAGGCGGAAGAAAGGAACCATCGCCAATTAAAAGTTTTGGTGGGACGATGGGAGGTTTGGATTGAACGGGTGACAAAAACTAGTGGGGACCAAGAAAAGCCGAATATACACCCAAGGATTTTGAAGTTGGAATGGGAGGCGGCACACACAAAGGCAAAGATGCGATTGTGGAGGGCGACTCGAGAAAGCACTCCTCATCGACGATAGGGTTTAAAACATTAAAGTTTGAAACCGAATCATCGGGTACTTGTTCTGGTGGGATAATAGAGAATGAAAATGGGGATGAAAGAAATTCAAACTCATGAGATGAATCACCATCGCATGAAGTTTGAGTTTCGAAGGAAATAATATCATTTTCAATGAAATGTTCTTCTTTGGGGGCCAAAGAAGAAATCATTTCATTGCAAATGGATATTACGTCATTTTCACCCTCACTTTCAATATCTATTATGCAATGGGCAAAGTCTAGAATGGCTTGTTCCAAAGTAGGCACAAGTACCTCATTTGGTTCAAAACATTCCTCGACCTCAAAAGTCTCGGAAGCAAAATCGTCATCAGACTCAAATAATAAATCCAAACCCACAAACGATTTTCTGCCCGATAACGATTTTCAATTTTCTCATTTTCATACATACGCAAGCCCTCACCGAATGTCATAGGTCGAGGTGTGGATTCATTAGAATGGGAACTTTGAAAATTACCATCGGACTTAAACGAAAACTCATTATTATAGGAATTTTGAAAACTATTGCAATTCGTTTCAAAATTCCTATTATAAGTAGGTAAAGGCCCAAAATCATTATCATCATCATCATCAAAATTCCAATAACCTAAGTTTTGACTTTCATTATACTCGCCCAAAGTAATATGTGAATTTGCAAATTTTTGGGATTCTAAGTATTCATCGAAATTCATAGGCCTAGAATTTTGAGAATTATAATAAGGATTACCGAAAGAATTGGAATAAGACATGCTTACCCCAAAAGTGGCTCGAAGTGGCGGATTCCACAAAGTAAGTGCGCGCGGAAAGAATTCGAGCTTTCTAAGTGCTCAAATGTGGAAGTCCTGCAAAATATTAGCAAATAATACAAATAGAAAGAAAATACTATAAAATACTAAATCAAATAAAGTCTAAAACAAACTAGTCCCCGGCAACGGCGCCATTTGATAGACAGGATTTCGCCGCGGCGCGAGAGTCACCTACGCGTCGGTCGTTTTGAATTCGGCTCACCTGAACTATACAAAAACCTAAACTACGACTACACTCAACGGGTGAGTATAGTGGTAAGTCGAGTATCGAAAATCCACAGAGACGAGTTGCTAGAATTCAAGTGATTTAATATTCTAAAATAAAAGTGTAAAAGATGATTACAAACTAAAAGGAAAAATATGCATAAAGGAAAATGTTAATCTAGGCAAGGTATTTAAACTAGATTATGAAAGAGAGTAAAACTATAGGTTGCGTCGAATATCCCTCACCCGAGTTAATTAGTATAAAATGATTACATGGGTCGACGGGTTATTACAAGTGCGTCTTGTTTCGACAGTTAATTAAATCAAGGGCTGTTACGCCCTAAATCATTATAAAAGCCTAATAAGATTTTGGCGTCAACAAATATCTTGGAAATTATGCGCGAAAGGTCGTAAGCACGGGACATACATGATATTCCCCGTCAAATCTCCTAGGCGTAATAACTAGGACAACGCACCCGAAATAGACACGTAAACACCATCACCAAAGCAAAGAAACACGTCAACCCAAGTGAGTTCCATTCAAGCACAACCTAATTTAAATTACCTAGAAAGCATGTTAAAAATGCGGTAAATCTATACTAGAAAGCGTGTAAATCAAAGCATGTAAACTAACTAGGAAAGTATGGAAATTACACTAGAAAGCAAGAATTAATGGAAATACAACTTATATTAAATGGTAGGGACGATGAATAGTGTAACTTACAACCCAATCGGGTGTCAAACCGAGAAGAATTAAAGACAAACTCTTCAAAACCCCCAAACCCTAACTACCACTCTCTACAATCTCTTCTAACCAAGTATATATGATATTTCCAACAAAAAAGGGGTATTTATAGTAAGTGGGAAAAAGTAAAAGAAAAAGGAAAGAAGAAGGAAAGAGCCCAAAATATCTGGCACTACCGGTCGACCGGTCGCAGGGGCGCGGTCGATCGATCCCTTAAGCCAAAGTGCACTGTCTCCTTCCCACGACAAAATTCCAAACCGCGGTCGACCGGTCCCAGGGACGCGGTCGACTGGTACTCTATTTTCAGGCTGCATTTGGTCATCATAAGGAAGAAAAGTTTCATTATGGAATCAGGCATATCTTCTTCGTCCGAACTCCAAATGACGCACCGTTTACGGCCACGCGATGCTAACTCAATGAACTACGCATTCGTGGAATTTTCATGATCCGAATAAGAAATGTGAATTGACTAAAATGCCCTTGAAGTAGCGTCCAGCGATGGAACTTCTCCGAAATTCTACCGAACCTCACTTTTAGCGTTCCAATACCTACAAAAGCACAATTAACACCTGCAAAACATGTATGTATCCAAATCCAAGGTTTTCTGGTTAATTAGCATAAATATAGGCATTTAGGACCGTAAAAGCGTTAGAATGCATAAAGACAACGGGCGAAAATATGCAATATTCGATACGAATCACAAAAGTAATTGGCATTAGAGAAAATAATCAATTGAATATACTTACTTGCAGCAAGCTATGGAGGGCATATTCCTCCAAATCTTCATGATCTTACTTCACCAAACGATCGAGGTCAATAGTGTCAATAACCCTCCTCGTATCAGAGATCGCCCTGGAAGTTGTATCTCATAAAGAATTGGGATTAAATTGCCTTATTTGAGGCTTCAAACGGCCATCAAAACCCACTCTTGCCCTAATTTGAGGAATTGGCAAGTTGGCATTAATCATCATAATGTTTCACGAATGAGGAGGGGAGACAAAAGGTGAAACATGTATGGGGTTAGGCCCTCCTTGAAAGTCCCCATCAAAAGCCATTAGACCTGCTCCGGTCAGTCGAGGAGCTATGTCATCGTCAACACCATCCTGTTTATCCCAGGTCGCGACATCATCAGCGTTGGTTACATCCCTATCAGGAGAAGGATTGGCCACCTCAACCCTGGCTATAACGGTGGGCTCAACCACAGGGGTTGCCTCCTTTTGTGCCCTCTTCCTCTTTTGGCCCTTTTTTTGCTGGCTCGGTTGAGGGCTATGACATCCTCTTCCATTTCTAGTAATTGGGCCGTAAGAAGATCGCGGTCAATGTCCTCACTTGAAATTGAGGTCAAGGTTAAAGATGTAAGGAAGCCGCAGAAAGAATATTAAGGACATTGGGATTTTACCTTCATCGATCATCTTTTTTGGGGTACTCTTGGATATAATGTAACCTTGTTCAAAAATGGAGGTGGAAGAGACCAGGTCAGAGAACTTCTTCTCCTTATCAGGTAAGTGGGCTGCGTCATTAACCCTCTTCTTCTGCCTGTTGTTAAGTTTCAAGCTGTCAATATCTGCAGCATGAGAAAATACAAGTATTAGTATGACCCGCAGAGATTAAAATACAAGTATTAGTATGGGTCGCAGAGATTAAATTGCAAATATTACTATGGGCCACAACGATTAAATTACAAGTATAAGTGTGGGCCGCAGACAATAAATACCTTCTTTGGAAGGATGTCCCCATGTCTGCGACATCTTAAAGGATATTTCGCTTTCAGTTTCTTCAGGGCAAATTTCCCAACTTTCCCCGAACACGAAGAAATATTCACCTTTCCAGTTTTTAACACTCGTAGGCCTGTCGGTATACAAATATATATCCCCGCTCCGCAGCGTGAAGTAGTAGTACCACAGAAGCTCTTTGGAGTTCTCCTTTGGTCTATAAAACTGGAATAACTCCACGGGAGTGATATCTTTATTAAAATTCTTCTGCTAATGCACCAAATCGGCAAGGATGGTCCTTCAGCAGTTGGGATCCAATTGGGTTGGGGTCAAGTTCATGGAACTTACTATCCTTCTTATAGACACAGGAACTGGAAGTCACAACCCCAAGAGGAAGCCATGGAATGGAAAGAAAACCCCATTGGGGATGAAGGAACATGGGCTTTGTTCCACGGTAGGAAGTGTACAGATTGTTCCTTCAGAAAACTCAAAAGTCGTGGAAATGTTAACAATCCAGTACGCACTCATAATGCACCTGTGATTGAGTGTGGCAGGGGCCTTCTCAGAGAACTAAACACATCCAAAAATTTTGACAAGGTTATTCCTAGTTTCAGGTGGGACAGTCATCATCCCAGTAGTCATCGCAGCCACCACTTCAGTTGGAGGATTGTTGTTGGATTATGTATCTTCCTCCATTTTTTCCAAAACCTTGGGATCCTTACAATTAGAACATTTTGTGGAGTTAAAATCTATTATGATATAGTTGGGGCAGTCCTTAAGCAAGAAAGTCCCACTAGCCTTCAAAGGCTTTATATAGGGAATCTCAGGAGGAGGAATGCCAAAGTGACTTTTCCAAAAGTCGTCCAAAAATTTAGAAGGGTCCCAACTCATAGGGCCAAGCAGTATCTAAAAATTAGAAAGGCTCCACAGTTAGGTTCCGCAACCACTATGATCAGAGAAGCCTCTTAGAGGTCGTGGTAGATACATGCAATATTAAAGAATCAAGTAAAAGTAAAGGTTGGAGCCAATCTATAGGCAATAAACATAAAAAAGGATCTAACAAGCTGCAGCATAAGGAAATTTGAGATTGCAGCCAATGTCCAAAAATTAAAGACTGCGTCTAAGGATTGTTTTAAATATATAAGGATTGAAATAATGACTCATTTATACAACAGAAAAGCACATACGTGTAATATAAAGGCCGCAGAGACCTAGTATAATTGACTCCTAGAGTTTTGAAAGCAGTAAAGGATGAAAGGAGGCCGCGACTACCTATTCAAAGACTACAGCCAAATGAACCCTGGAGGATGCAACCTGGGGGATTTTTGATCAAGGAATAACGTATAGCCGTAGTAAGCTAATATAAACTTTCTACCGGGCCACGACCAGGGTAAAAACAGGTAAGAAGTTCCAACTCTCAGGTTGAGAGGATTTAAAACCAAAACCTCAAGGTTTTAGCCAAGAACACCAAGAACATGTTATTGGTGTTCTTGGCCAAAATTAAAATCTAAAATGGGGTCAAGGTGTGGATTAAGCCCAAAAAATGAAAAATTCTAACCAACACCCAATCCAAACACCTAAACTACTAACATTATCCCCAATATATCAATATTAGCCCAGAAAATGAATATTATCAACGTTTTTATTAAAAATTCAGCTAGAACAGTAATCAATTCCCAGTTCATAAATATATTACCCTAAAGTGGGTTAGTCGGTTCAACAAATAAAACCTAGTTTCCATAATACTTTAAAATTTAAAAACAGGTAGATTCACAAAAAAGTTGAGAGCAAACATGGATTTGCAGAAAATGAAATGCAGAAAATGGGAATCAAAGAAAACAAAAGGTTAATTCGAGGTTTATCTGGAAATCAGTGAAGGGACGATGTTCACTCCGCTTAGAATCAATCCAACTCAGCCTCAAACCTCCTTGAACCACCATAAGAGACTCACTAGAACACTCAAGGGTGAATACGATAAAGTTTTGCTCTCGATTTGCTCTCAAGGATTTGGAAAAGGTACTGAAGGCCACGGCCAAATCCCATTTATATAAGAGGGCGCTAGAAGGTGAAGCATCGCATTGTATTGGCCGCGGTACTTTTGAAAACAAATAATGATATCGCGGATTGACCATAGAATACAACTGCAGTCCCAACTCGCCAGCTCTTGGCACTACGGCTTGGGGGTTTATTGATATGCCCAATATAATCACTAGTGTCGCAGAATCAATAGTAACAGGTAGTAGCCTGGGACAGATAGGCTGTGGTCCCATATGTTTATTGGGCCTCATTTCAGACCATAATCAGAGTTACTGCTGCCTAGGAACATATAGGTCACGACCCGTTATGCTTGGCCTCATCTCGCAAGCCATGATCAGATTAGCCGCTACCTGGGCTCAAACAGGTCGTGATATTTATTCATACATTAGTCGTTGCCTGGGCTCATATTGGCCGCGGTATCCATTCAGACACTTACCACTGCCTGGGTTCAAAAAGGCTACGACATCTACTCCAGCATTGGTCACTTGATAGCTGTCCAGCGTCTAGAAGAATTGCATATTCTTATGACTTATCTACATTTTATGTGCTCCAAGCATGTGACATACCTTTTAGGATTCTATAAATAGAATGCATCACCTGACCAATGGAGGGGAAATCTCTAGGCGAAGCCCTGTCTCTCTCTAGAGTACTATACTTGGGGGCTCATCCCTATCACAGCCGTAGCCAGAGAACTACTCAGGCCATATCTCAGGTTACCATCTCACATCTACATATGTATTCTCATCTCGTATCTCTCTTGTATGCCTCTAACGACAATTCAATCTTGTATTACATAACGCATATAATAAGAGTAGAGCACCAAAGTGGACGTATGCTCATTTTTATAGTCGAACCACTCTATATTTTGTGTTATTTTCCTTATCACTTGCTTGACTTGTTTTCTACATTTCATATTATATTTAAGAACGACTTGTGTCCGATTTCTCGTATCATTACGGGCTGATATGGTTAGTTTGTAAGAAGTATATGGCCATGATGAATAATGTCATATAATTAATGGTGGGCTTAGTCTCAGGGATAATTTTTATGGCAAGTGATGGCATACCCAAAGGGGTTGCTGTCTAGAAGGGTGAATGCATCTTCAGCCTCAGTTTGTGATGGATGGGGACAATCGGTGTGGATGGGTCAGTGTTTGGGTGGGGGTGTCCAATAAGGAATTAGTGCATGGGTTTGGATGATAGAGCAGGGGGTGTCTATAACAGTAGGCTTCGGTGGGATAAGGCTCAGGAGTTAATGAGGTCTTGGATGGCATATCTCAATGCCCAATAGTTATTCCTGATATGATCGGGCCACTGATGGAACTTGCAATGGGAGTTGGCCTATCAGTTCTTATCTGGGATGGCAGGAGGCGGCCTAGGGTTTAATGGGTTTAAGAAGACCGTCCAATTTTAGTGCGATCAAGACTCGACTGAGAGGAGGTTAAAAAATCTATGAGGTGCCTTTTCCACGTTTGTAACTTTTTAGGAGGGGGAACTGCTTGATAGTTTTTCAAGGGAGGGTATCCTAGATGGAAAGGTGAAGCGGCGACTACCATGGCTTGGGAGGTATTAATAGATTGGCTTGGTTTCGATTATGGACTGACCACAAGGATAGTGATGTGAAATGTAGAGGCTCCAGGTGAGTTGTTACAATTAAAGAACAAATTTATTGATCGACGAGACCCTTGTACATATTTGGTAGCTTTGGTGGTCAAATTTTCCTCAATCGTGCACCCTATATGATTGAGAGCCTTGAAGTAGGGAATCCTAGTGATCCCTAGTTCACTTTGTACTTCCTTTCAGAGGTTCTTGATCGTGATCTCGATCTAATCATTTTCTAGGGAACGGTTGAGCATTTGATCGACTGTCTCTATCTATTGAGTGACGAAAGTGCCAACTGTTTATCTTTAGCATCTTTAAGTCTTTACCTGTGATGCCAAGATTTTTATTGTATTTCTACTACATAAGAAAATAACATCATGCATCATCCTAGGTTTTATTAGTTCCCTCACATTTCAGGTCCATATACCAGCTAAGGGCTCCTACTGACAGAGTGGGGGAGAACATCCTCTTTAGTACCTCGAGGTCTACATTTCGAACCGACATCTGAAAATTGTAGTTGGACAAGTGGGTAGATAAAGAGCCCAGTCCTTTATATGTCTTGAAGACGAGCATCTCAAATTTGTTCGGTAATAGAGAGTCGGGGTATAGGTCCATCGTATTTATGTTCATAAGATCATTCGCGGTTTGCATCTTGTTGATGGCTTATTAAAGGAAACTTAATTCATATTGGACTTGCATTATCTCTTGGTTCTGAGGAGGAGGAATAGGAACAACCTCATATATTAATGGATATTCTACTGACTCATATCGTGGGGGTGTGAGTACTTGGGGTATTGATTGTAGGGCTCAAAGTACCCATAATAATCAAATGGTACTTGGAAGTAGGGATCATTATCGTTAGTCGGGGGAGCCGGAGCTAATGTTGGGGCAAGGGTAACTAGAGTATTGATCGGAGCTATCTCAACCGTTATTATGGGAGAGATAACAGTGTTTGGGATAGGGTATGTAGTATGTTCTGTCCAATCCAGAGCGTAGTAATAGCCTCTTACAGGAAGACTTGTGCTCAACATAGAGCCTTGATTTCTACATGGTGTTATGAGAGATTCTCATGTTTTCCAATGGTCTCAAAACCTAATACATTATGAATGGAGTCTAGTTTTCTTCGGTAGACATGGAACGTATTAGGGATAAAACTTAATAGTTATCAGTGGGGAGTTCACTTATGAAAACTAGGTGATTGTACAGAGCGTAAGCTCGGGTTTCCAAGGTAAGAACTTCATGTGAATTTTTACTAGTAATGATAACTGTAGGAAAAGTCAGGGATCTTTTATTTTCGATTTTATTGGACAAAAGGGCGGATAGAAGAATAAATACATCTGGGTAGAAGGTCTCACATATGTACTGAGAATGCGTGATATTGAAAAACTTCGCAGATTTCTAATTTAGCACACTTATTAAATTTCAGCCCCTAAACATGCATCTAAGGTGCATGTGTGTGTCAACCCATAACCAAATAAATCATGTGACACCAAGTTTAAGGAAAAATCCCCGCAGGGCAAAACCTTTTATTTCACTATAAAGCGTAAATCGCAACTTACAAGATTTACAATGAAATACAGCAATGAATCCACACGCAGCGAACCCACATGAACCTCAGTCCAATCAACAAAGGAAGAACCGCAGCACTCCTCAATGACACGCAGCCATAAAACTTTGTAGAGACTCCCTCAGCAATGACACGCAGCCCTCGGTTGCAAAGATCTCTCCACAAAGGTTTGAACAAACTAAAAAGTTGTGTTCTTGGGTTACCAAAAGATTCACAAAGGTTTGGCAATTGTGTGAATCAAAACATGAGTCTTGGGACTCAAAAATATGAAGACTAGAGTAATTTGGACTCTCAAAAACGTCTTCTAAAGTCTTGCAAAACAACTCCCCCGAAGTTGGTATTTATAGGAAAAAATATGAAGAATCCCGCTTTGTTAAAACTCTTAAAAACTTATCAGCGTACAGGTACACCGAACCCCATCTGGGGTACACCGAACCGGTTTGGTGTTCCCATTCTGGTATGAGGTTAAAAAAAAACAGCATTCTTCAAGGAATTTTCTCCAACTTCAAAAGGTCATAACTTCTTCACCGTAGCTCGGATTGAGGTGCCGTTTCTTCCAGTATCTTCGTTGCGGCGAGCTCTTCAACTTTCCAGTTGACCAGACCTCCTAACTATGGATGTGAAATTACGAAAATGCCCTTGAACTTCCCTATCAAACCTTTTTTCACTCTTTTGACTTCCCTTGCGTACCACTTGCATTAAGTCCCTAAAATCGTGGAACGTGAAGTCGTTGAGGCATATGTAGGACACATTAATGGAGATGTTGAATGCTTGATTCCCGGAATTCGGATAGAGGCCGTCATGTGCGATCTTGAGGTGACGTGCCAAATGTAGCGGCGTACGACATACATAAATGAAACATATTGGACATGAGAAAAATGTCCTTACAAATCTCCCCCTATGTCTATGCCGGTACATACATAAAAAATCCGAATTATCAAATATGAAATTGCCTATACAAATCTACCCTCCCATGAACCCAAAACTGGAAAAGGTACAAATGAATAGTCTTCATCGTTTGTTCTTCAAATGTTCAGGAATCTCAAATCTTTTCTCATCAGGGTGTGCAATTCAGAGATCATCCTTGTAGTACCTACACATATGAGAAAAAGAAAAAAATACCAAGTGACGTATCGAGTTTGAAATGAGATAAACATAGATACCAATATATGATAAGCATAAGTCAAATCTCAAAACTCCCTTAAAATTCAAACTCCCCCATAAAATGATAATTCTTTCTCCCCCTTTTTATGATGTCCCCAAATAGACAAATAAGAAGAATGAATCAAACAAGCAAAATCGGGGTGTCACGGTATAAAATCACACCATGAATGAACATAAAACAACCAAGTCGGTGATAGCGTAAAAGAATGTGTGTGATCAAAATTCGATAGGAAAATCAAAGCATACAAACATGACATATGTGCACGATGAATATTGGATATTCCTAACGAATGAACTCAAATGCTTCCTTTGGTGTAAGAGATAGGAAATATAAGACATTGACTATATCAAATCTACAAATCAAAGCTCAAAGTGATTTCTACACCAATAACGTCCAAAATGATTTTCATGCTTTTTCAGGACTTTCAAGGAAGTGCAAACCCGTTATCAATCTCCAACCAAACTCCCTCAGATTTATATTTTGAATAGAGGTATACTAAATTCTCAAACTTTGGAGAATTGGGTGAAACCTAAATGGCCCATATTTGGCATGAATTGCTTTTTATTGCCATATCATTTTTTTGGGCTCTTTTAACCTCTTTGGACCTCGGATAATAAAATTCCTCAATTTTTTAGGTCCTTTTTAACGGTAGCTTTTGCGCAAAGGATAAGAATCAACTTTCGCAGCCCCTCCCCGTTATGCAAATAATCACACAGTCTCACCAAAACGGTTTTTACATGCAATCCAATCTTGTCAAGTTCTATCGCATTTTATACATTGTATAGACAGAATTGAGATAGAAACACTCAAGCCAATATGTGATAGACAAGTGCAATAATCAAATATAGCAGTGCATGTGTGCATTAAAGGATATAGGAGTCAAGCATGTAGGAAATATCACTAATTACATCTCAAGGACTCCAATCAATGTTAAGCACATGGATGAAATGATGTAGCCTCTCAAATCTCTATCAAACAGTCACATGGATATATGGAATGAAGTTGTGACTTGGCTATCTTAAATGCTCATCCATAAAAGGCAAATCTCTTTTTGAATTTTTCAAAAATTTTATCAAAATAAAATCTTTTTGTATTTTTCAAAAAATTTTCAAAAAAAATATATACAAAAATGATACGTACTAACAATAGGCAAACAATGTCATCATGAAAATCACCCTATGCTAGTAAACAAGTCAAACCTCAATCATTAGGTGCGAAGGGGTTTTCCAAAGGTGGTGACAACTTATGAAAAACCTCCATCAATTCTTGTGAAGATTTGACTAAAAACTTAACTTGCTCACCTAAATGTGCAAACTTTCTCATGTAGTCTCCGGGAGCATGTAAAGTATCATGTGTGGGTGCATGTGTGGCAGAAACACGTGTAGAAGCAAAACGTGACACATACCCCAACTTAAAGCAAAATTCCCTAAGGTGACCTCTCCTCTTGCAATGTGAGCAAACATAAATAGGCCTAGGAACACCTCTCTCAAAAACTCTAGGACGCACTTTCCTAATAGGAATGGGACGCCTAGGTGGGTTAGGGTGAGACACATGTGAAACTGTCACTAAAGTGGGAACCGGCTCGGGTGCTAATTGGGAAGCAGAAGCACCGCCATGACTTATTCCTAACTTCTCACCTTTACCCTTAAGAACCACCTTTTCAACCTTCTTAGGTGCGTTCTCAAACTTGACTTTGACCTCCCGGGCACGTTCGAGATCACTCTCGAGTTGGGATACACGTGTCGTCAGACTAAACAACGTGTCGGCCAAATCACACTTCTCCTTTCTCAAAACCTCCTTCTCTTTCTCCAAATCTAAAACCCGACGACCTAAATCCCTATTATACCTTTTTGTTTTCAAGGTCTCGGTGTACAACTCTCTAAAGGCTTTTTGGAGCTCACTTTCATCTCCACTCTCACTTTCACTTTCTCCCTCACTCGAAGAACATGAATCACTATTATCGCTCTCGTGTGCACTTTTGTGAGACAAACTGGGTGTGCTTACACGACTAGAAAAGGCGACAACCATCCCATGTCCTAAACCTTTATCCGACTCATCTCCCTCATCATCACTAAGTGTGGCAGGCATGGCTACTTTCTTCCCTTTCTTTCTAAGCCAAGTAGGACACTCAAACGACTTATGTCCCTTACCTCCACATTCAAAACAGGTGATGTTCTCTAAATCTTCCTCACACTCCTCATCAGATTCATTCCTCTCATTACTTTCTTTGGCCTTTCCTTTCTTTTTATTTTTCTCAAAAAAATTCCTTTTATTGGAAGAATTATTTTTGTTCATGTTGAGAATTTTTTTAAAATTTTTCGCAAACAAGGCCATATCATTAAAATCAAAATCTCCCTCAGAATCGGACTCACAAACTTTTTCTTTCTTTTTCTTAAAATGAGTCTTTAAAGCAATACCATTATCCTTAGCCTTAATGGTTTTAGGAAACATGTCTATCTCATAGGTTTGAAGATCTCCTACAAGTTCTTCCAACTTAAGTGATTTCAGATTTCCCAAAGAGTTCAAAACAGTGACTTTCGGAATAAAGCGTTTTGGAAGAGATCTCAAAATCTTTTTAACGACACGCGTGTTATCAATCACCTCACCCAAATTAAAACTAGTGTTAACAATGTCTGACAAACGTGCATAAAATTCATCAAAGCATTCGGACTCAGACATGGTGATAGTCTCAAATTGGGTGGCCAGATTTTGCAACTTAGACTCTTTAACAGCGTTCGTACCCTCATGTGTCAGTTTCAAAACATCCCAAGCCTCCTTAGACGTGGAGCACGTCATGATTCGGCGATACTCATCAGGAGTGATAGCACCAGAAATAGCACTCAGACCACGGGAGTTAAAATTGGAAAACTTATAATCATCCTCAGTCCAGGCTGACACGGGTTTTAGAGAGGTGATGTTATTAACAGTGACCGTGGGAGGAGTCCAACCATTTTCGCAAAGCAACCAAACCCGCTCGTCAATAGATTTTAAAATCGATTTCATACGAGCTTTCCAATAGGCATAATTAGACCCATCAAAAATAGGCATCTGATTATATAAGTGCTCCATAGGAAAAAATGCGAATTTTTCACAAAGCTGATTTAAAAAAAATCAATATCACACGATTTTGCGGAAAATAGGAATACGCAATAAATTAGCGTAACCTTCTCTGATACCAATTTGAGAATGCGTGATATTGAAAAACTTCGCAGATTTCTAATTTAGCACACTTATTAAATTTCAGCCCCTAAACATGCATCTAAGGTGCGTGTGTGTGTCAACCCATAACCAAATAAATCATGTGACACCAAGTTTAAGGAAAAATCCCCGCAGGGCAAAACCTTTTATTTCACTATAAAGCGTAAATCGCAACTTACAAGATTTACAATGAAATACAGCAATGAATCCACACGCAGCGAACCCACATGAACCTCAGTCCAATCAACAAAGGAAGAACCGCAGCACTCCTCAATGACACGCAGCCATAAAACTTTGTAGAGACTCCCTCAGCAATGACACGCAGCCCTCGGTTGCAAAGATCTCTCCACAAAGGTTTGAACAAACTAAAAAGTTGTGTTCTTGGGTTACCAAAAGATTCACAAAGGTTTGGCAATTGTGTGAATCAAAACATGAGTCTTGGGACTCAAAAATATGAAGACTAGAGTAATTTGGACTCTCAAAAACGTCTTCTAAAGTCTTGCAAAACAACTCCCCCGAAGTTGGTATTTATAGGAAAAAATATGAAGAATCCCGCTTTGTTAAAACTCTTAAAAACTTATCAGCGTACAGGTACACCGAACCCCATCTGGGGTACACCGAACCGGTTTGGTGTTCCCATTCTGGTATGAGGTTAAAAAAAAACAGCATTCTTCAAGGAATTTTCTCCAACTTCAAAAGGTCATAACTTCTTCACCGTAGCTCGGATTGAGGTGCCGTTTCTTCCAGTATCTTCGTTGCGGCGAGCTCTTCAACTTTCCAGTTGACCAGACCTCCTAACTATGGATGTGAATTTACGAAAATGCCCTTGAACTTCCCTATCAAACCTTTTTTCACTCTTTTGACTTCCCTTGCGTACCACTTGCATTAAGTCCCTAAAATCGTGGAACGTGAAGTCGTTGAGGCATATGTAGGACACATTAATGGAGATGTTGAATGCTTGATTCCCGGAATTCGGATAGAGGCCATCATGTGCGATCTTGAGGTGACGTGCCAAATGTAGCGGCGTACGACATACATAAATGAAACATATTGGACATGAGAAAAATGTCCTTACATGTACGAATTTTCAAATTCAACTCTTTTATCTATCTTTTATCCGTATGTGGATGGTATTTTCTTATCGTATTTTGGTTTCGTTTGGTAGTATCTACATGGTGTTATGAGAGGAGGTTATGTTTTTAAATGGTCTCAAAACCTAATCCATTATGAATGGTATCTAGTTTTCTTCGGTAGACATGGAACGTATTGGGGAGAAAACTTAATAGTTATCAGTGGGGAGTTCACTTATGAAAACTAGGTGATTGCACAGAGCGTAAGCTCGGGTTTCCAAGTTATGAACTTCATGTGAATTTTTACTAATAATGATAACTGTAGAAAAAGTTAGGGGTCTTTCATTTTGGATTTTATTGGACAAAAGGGTGGACAGAAGGATAAGTACATCGGGGTAGAAGGTATCACATATGTATGAATTTTCAAATTCAACTCTTTTATCTGTCTTTTATCCTTATGTGGATGGTATTTTCTGTTCGTATTTTGGTTTCGTTTGGTAGTATCTTCAAATTGGAAAAACTGAATAGAGTCCTGCAGGATTCGAGTTAACGGGGGTCACCTCCCATTTGTTATATGAGGAGTGAGGAAGTAATAGACTGTATCCTATTATTTTGTCAAATTGAAATGTGGGTAGGGGAATCCAACGTAAAGGTTGATGACATGCGAATTCATAATGTTTTATCCTCCACGTAAAAACTGAAGACATTCAGCCTAAAATCTGAGGGGTTTTGGACTAGCCTCCGGCTGTCAGTCAATTTGAAAACATTTTATCAAAGAAATTAGCTCGTAAGTGTGACACTCGACTAATTAATCAAGTTAGAAAAGGTTTCTCAGTTGGTCCATTCTTAGCATCACTGTCGTCTTTTTAATTACTAACCACCTAAGTGAGAAAAGTAGACTGGTGCCAATTTTTATCTTTCAATTAATTAAATAAAACTCGTGCGGAACATACAATAATACACAATCACAGTTAATTAAAATAACCATCCACAATTAAAAACACCTAACCGAATAAACCATTGGTCCAAATATCCAATACAAGTAAATATTAGAAAACATCTCAACAAGTCTACTACTGATAAATGAACTGTGAGCGACAAGCTCAGATAACTACTAGAGAGTCTCTACAAGAATGGAAGAAGGAGGCGTCTATCAAAACCCCACAACATCCACATGTGATGCAGCAAGGATACCTGGAATAGAGTCAAGCTTGGCGCCCTTGTGGTTGGACACCTAAAAGTTTTTTTTTAAAAGAATTTTATCGCAAGGGTTAGTACCCGAAAACATTTGAAAACATTTAACAAATGATTAACTTGCAGTAATAAATAAATATGCATGCTCTTCATATTTTAGTTAGTGCCGCACTCTCTTGAGGACTTCCTCACCCCTCCTCTAATGTGCACTACTAACGCTTCCATTTAATTTACTAGGTCCTACGCTCCTGACCCAATGCTAATTTTAACCCTTGAATTTTACCTACTCTAACCGAGTATGCCTTAATTCATGATTTTTAAGTTATTATAAACGTCAACTTAATTGAATCATTACTCCTTTTAAATTTCATATAACATTCACACCTGTTATGCACATAATACATTTTTCACTATGTATTAATTATCCCCTATATAATTATTTACCTAATTATATATTTAATCATATTACAGTATTCACAAACATACTGAAATAACATTTAATACAAACTTTCGACCGAGTAAGAATACTCACAAAATATAAATTTTTCCAAGTGCTATCCCACTAGGTGTATTCACGTAACCTAGTTATCCAAGTTAGATTCGCTCATTAACTTAGTTTAACATACGAATTGGAGGCGATCATATTCCTTCCCTGAAAGTGAGATACCCCTCACCCATACAATGGACGCTATGACCTGGGATTATACTCGCCCTACTCCTCAAGCTAGGGGATTCATCCACTGCGCGCAACCTCCCCCTATAGCACTAGAGTACATACTAATAATATTCAATCACTGATATTAATGCACACACACTAAATATATATACTACCACACTCCGTATATATATATATAAAACGTCCCGGCTACACCATGTACAAAACCCGTAACATGAGCCAATTTAATTTATTAAGAGTTTATGGCCCAACTCTAATTATTAATTAATTCGCACATTAATTAATTAAGTCACCTTTGGTGTCGCCCCCACCATAAAATTGGACTTACTCTCGTAGTCCGAAATAACCTCACCCGAGTCTAAATTCCCGACTCCCGAATTTTTAATCATTACGTGACACCCAAAAATCCCTCAAATCCTAATTAACTTTACTCATGATTAATTAGGTTTAAACTCATGTATAAATTCCCCCATAATTAATTACATAAAGATTTATTATATAAATTCTCTTTTATATACATAACTGGGCAAAACTGCCAAAATCTGCCGACCTTCGAACGATCGACCCCAGACCTTCGATCGATCGATCGAGTAGGTCTTCGTCTTCTTCGCGAAGACAGAATCAGCCATGGACGAAAATTCTCAAACCCTAATTCCTTCTACCAGTAACCTCAAGCCCTCTTAGCATTTATACATGTTAGAAACCTTATTAGGGACCTCCAAAATATCCACCAACATCATTAATTCGTCCATTAACTACAACTTCTGAATTTGGGGAAATATCCATCTTTAATTCCTTACACATTTACATCCCAAATCCCTTCACCAAATTCGTTTCTAATTATCCAGATATCATCCTACCAGATATGTATCAATTTATAATATCAGATTTCTACAAGAATCCTCATTCAAATTCGTAAATCAGATTATTATTTTTCAAAACCTCATGTTTATGCCATGAACACCCAAAATGAATTTTCATCAAACACATCACATGAATATGAATTTCAAAAACAGATTCAATACTATTGCAAGTTATCCACTTGCCTTAGGTTTCGTAGTGTCTGATTCAGAGATGAATTTCCAAGGTTGAAGACGATCCTTGTTGGCTCTCTAGTGATCCCAAAGCTGCCTTTAACTGCTATTAGGGTTCTTAATACACTTAGCCTTTTCTAAAACTCTATCAGCCGTTTTATCATTCCTACCAATTCCTTAATTTACCTAATTCCGTTTTTTGCCTAATGGGCCAAGCCCAAGTGACCCAAATGCCCCCGTGTGGGCCCCGCTATGTCTAAAATTGCCCCGTGACCCGTTTACTACCCACGGGTACACTTTTCCGACTATCTCGGCCCATCCGGACTCAACCGTACACTCAGAATTGGCATTCGAATTTATTTATAAAAATATTTATCCCCTCACCCCTTTAGTCTATACCGACTCCCGGTTGAGATAAGTGGATACCCTGTCATTAATACTCGAAATGACTTAAATAAATAATTACTATTCACTTAGTAAATAACTTCCCGTAAATATTAACCATTTACTCATCGATTAATATTTAAATAAAATTTCCCTAATTAATTCAATTAAATTACGACTCACAAGTAATTTTCAATTCCCGAATTAATTACATATTTAATGCATGAAAAATGCGGGGTGTTACATACTCCCCCCCAACAAAGGAATTTCGTCCCCGAAGTTAGGTCATACCTGTGATGAAAAGCTTTGGATAATGCTCCCGCATATCCTCCTGTCGCTCCCAGGTAGACTCGTCGATGTTGTGATGACCCCACTGTACTCTAACTAGTGGAACAATCTTGGATCGTAATTTCCGCTCGCTACGGTCTAGGATAGCCACCGGCCTATCCTCATATGAGATGTCTGGCTATAAACCAATTTCTTCTAGTGGATTGTGCCAGAAGGCCCTCTCACTCCTGCGATATTTCTTCAGCGATGCTACATGGAATACGTCATGTATTCGCTGAAGATGCTCCGGTAATCCCAGCCTGTAGGCTACAGGCCCCACCCTCTCAATAATAGGGAAAGGTCCCACGTACCTCGGTGCTAGCTTACCCTTCTTGCCGAACCTCATCACCCCTTTCATGGGGGACACCCTGACCAATACCTGATCCCCAACCTCTAACTCCACGTGTCTCCGTGAAGCATCAGCGTAACTTTTCTGCCTATCCTGAGCTATCCGAATCCTCCCTCGGATCAGCTCTATCTTGGAAGATGTCTCCTGAACAATTTCCGGCCCCAACAGTTTGTTGTCCCCCACCTCTAACCAACAAGCGGGTGAACGACAAGGTCTCCAGTATAATGCCTCGAATGGTGCCATGCCGATCGTAAATTGGTAAGAGTTATTATACGCAAACTCTACCAGAGGAAGATATTTCTCCCAACCTCCCCCAAAGTCTAGTATACACATTCTGAGCATATCTTCCAATATCTGATTGACTCTATCGGTCTGCCCGTCAGTCTGTGGGTGATAGGCTGTACTCAAACGTAACTCCGTGCCCATGGCCTCCTGAAAACTCTGCCAGAAATGGGTCACAAAGATCTTGTCCCTATCCGACACAATATTAATCGGTACCCCGTGCAGTTTAACAATATCCTCTATGAATAGTTGTGCATAACGCATCGTCTCAAAGTCTGTGCGAACCGGTAGGAAGTGGGCCACTTTGGTCAACCGATCCACAATATCCCATATGGAATCGTGACCCTTCTGTGATGTCGGTAACCCTGTAATGAAGTCCATTGAGACGCTCTCCCACTTCCATACAGGAATTTCAAGTGGCTGTAGCATCCCTGATGGTCTCTGATGGTCAACTTTCACAAGTTGACACGTGGCACATTTCGAAACAAATTCTGATATGTCCCGTTTCATCCCTTCCCACCAATACTGCCTTCTCATATCTTGATACATCTTATCCCCACCGGGATGTACCACGAATCTCGACCCATGAGACTCCGTCATAACAGCGTGCCTCAATTCCGCATCCTCTGGCACAATCAACCTCCCATTATGGCGTAAGCCTCCCTCCGAGCTGATCGAGTAGCCCTTTGCTCCCTCAGCTAGCAACTGGCTCACCCTATCCCGGCAGGTCTGATCCTCTACCTGAGCCCTCACAACCCGCATAATGATCTCGGGTGTGATGGATAATGCTGACATGCAAGCCATGGCTACATCATCCTCGTATCGAAGTTCTCTCCACTTCGCTTTCCAGACTTCTGATATTTCCCCAGTCGGTCTCCGACTCAATGCATCTGCCACTACATTAGCCTTACCAGGATGATACTGAATATCAAACTGATAGTCTTTCACGAATTCTAGCCATCGCCTCTGTCTCATATTCAAATCCTTCTGAGTGAAGAGATACTGAAGTGATTTGTGATCCGTGAATAGCGTGAACTGCTCCCCCAGGAGATATTGTCTCCATATCCTCAAAGAAAAAACGACTGCTGCTAACTCCAGGTCGTGAGTGGGGTAATTCCTCTCGTGGGGCTTTAGCTTCCTGGACGCATAAGCTATATCCCTTTCCTCCTGCTGAAGCACACCCCCAAGTCCCTGTAAGGATGCGTCAGTGTAAACCCGATACTCTAATCCTCCTTTCGGCAATGCAAGCACGGGTGCAGATGTCAACTTGTCCTTTAACTCGTCGAAGGCTAATTGATAGTGATCATTCCAAGTGAAAGGTACCCCTTTTCGGGTAAGATTCGTCAAAGGGCCCACAATCTTCGAGAATCCTTTGATGAACCATCTGTAATAACCGGCTAACCCCAGAAAACTGCGCACTTCTGTTGGTGTCGTGGGCTGTCCCCACTCTCTCACCGCCGATACTTTACTTGGATACACCGCAATACCCTGGTCTGACACCACGTGGCCAAGGAACTGAACCTCCCGTAGCCAAAATCCACACTTACCAAATTTGTCATAGAGTTGGTGATCCCGTAATATCTGTAACACTATATGTAGGTGCTCTACGTGCTCCTCCTTGGTACGCGAGTAGATCAGGATGTCATCAATGAACACGATAACAAACTGATCGAGAAAATCCCTGAATACTCTGTTCATGAGGTCCATGAACACTGCTGGTGCATTGGTGAGTCCGAATGGCATCACCCTGAACTCGTAAGATCCATACCGCGACAGGAAAGCGGTTTTTGGAACATCCTCCTCTCGGATACGTAGTTGATGATATCCTGACCTTAAGTCGACCTTAGAGAAATAAGACGCCCCTCTCAACTGGTCAAATAGGTCGTCAATCCTAGGCAACAGATACTTATTCCGTATCGTGGCCTTATTCAGCTCTCTATAGTCCACGCATAACCGTAGTGAGCCATCTCGCTTTTTCACAAATAACACCGGTGCACCCCACGGCGATGTAATCCGTCGTATGAAACCCTGACCCAGAAGCTTCTGAATCTGCTCCCTCAGCTCACGCATCTCTGAAGGGGCCATACGGTATGGGGCCCGAGCAATTGGCCTCGTCCCCGGTGCTAAATCGATCACAAATTCGATTTCCCTGCTAGGTGGAAACCCTGGTATCTCCTGAAACACATCCTCAAAGTCTCTCACCACTGGGATTGAATCTAATGGAATAGCCACCTCTTGTGAGGTTTCCTCCTCAATGTAATATAAGTGTGTACGTGACCCTCCCTCGGGTAGTGGCATTGCTATTAAGAACATCTCCTGCCCTGGAATGGAGAACACGATAGTCCTTTCGTAGCAATCCACCGTCGCCCGATAACCTGCCAACCAATCCATACCCAAGATGACATCGTACCCCTCCATATCTAACACTAGTAGGTCTGCTGCTAAACTAAGTCTCCCGATCAAAATGTCTACACCCCGACAAATCGAGTGAATCGTAGCCCCGCTGCCAACTGGTGACTCTACACACATCCTAAGACCTCCCGTGGCCTCTAGTAGTCCGGCCCGTTTAGCAAAATTTAATTTAATGAATGAATGTGATGCTCCTGTATCAAAGAGAATACTACCCTCATAACCATGAATGAGAAACATACCCTCAACTGCTGGTGGTGCTTGCTGCGCCGGTGGATTAGGAACATCCCGGACGTTATACACACGTCCGTAGTGCATCTTCCCCTGCCGAGGTGGGGCGGGTGGGGCTGGTGCTGCTGGTGGTCATTGCTCCCATTGCCCCTGTTGGGCCTCCTGCTGTTGACCTCTGCCCCTCTGTGGGCATTCCCTCTTGAAATGTCCTGGCTGGCCCCACACAAAACAGCATCTCTGACCATCCCCCTGTCGTTGGCCCTGTTGGCCCTGACGTGGCTGGCCCTGGCCCTGCTGGCCTCCCCCATTGTTCCCTTGGCCCTGACGGCTCTGAGGAACCTGCTGTTGTTGGTTTGGGCCCGGCTTCCCCTGCCTGAACCCCTGTCCTCCCTGTCGGAAACCACCAGGCTTAAACTTCTTAGCCTGATTCCCTTGCTGACTACCCGCCTGCTGCTGAGTACCACTTGTGTCACTACTAGTATCAGCCTTGCCCTGTTGGCTCGGCTCCCCTTTTCGCTTGCTCCCCTTCGCATGGAAACGATGGTCCTGGCAGTGTACAAGTGCGGCATTAACAACGTCTGTATACGTTACTAACGCCGGATTCCCAATCAAGTGTTGCCTGATTCGCCAGGCTAAACCGTCCATAAACCTCACTTTCTTCCGCTCCTCACCGCTCACCTCATTTGGCACAAATTTTGCCAAACGGGTGAACTCTTCCTCGTAGTCTGCCACTGATCGGTCACCCTGAACTAAATCACTGAATTTCTTCCTCATCTCAGTCTCTACTGCTGGTGGAAAGTATTTACGGTCGAAGTGCACCCAAAACTCTGCTATCGGCATCAAGTCTCGCTCCCCGGCGGTGGTAACTGACTCCCACCACTGTAAGGCTGCCCCTAATAGACGAAAGGTAGAAAGCATCTGCTTCTGTACCTCGGTACACTCTAGCATGCGCAGATGGCGCTGAATGTTCTTCTTCCAGTCACAAGCCTCTATCACATCTGTACTACCACAGAACTCAGGTGGGTGACCCTTCGGAAAGCTCTCCCTAACTCTATGCCAAGACGGTGGCCCCACTGGAGCCTGAACTGCTAGTGCCACTGGAGGCGGTGCCTGGGGCTGTGGAAAGTGAGCTGCCATAGCTCTCATTGCTGTTTCGACCTCCTGGGCCACTATCACTGCCACCTGATTAGTGGAAATCAACTCGGGTGGGGGTGGTGGTAGCGGTACCTGCGGCTCCTGATGAGCCTCCCTGATTTCATCCCAAGCCTCAACCCTCTCCGCTCTCAGTCTCCTCGGTGGCATCTGAAATAGATTGAATTGTATAAGTACACAATTTATACAAAAATATACACAACAGAAATACGATATTTCACAAGCGAAAAATGAATCAACAATCCTAATAATAGGGCTCTATAACAAACGAGTGCTACACTGAAACGTAGAAAGCCGCACAGATCCTTAGGACACTAGAACTTGATGCTCTGATACCATCTGTGACACCCCGACTAATTAATCCCGGGTGATCAGTCCTAAATCAAGTTAGAAAAGGTTTCTCAGTTGGTCCATTCTTAGCATCACTGTCGTCTTTTTAATTACTAACCACCTAAGTGAGAAAAGTAGACTGGTGCCAATTTTTATCTTTCAATTAATTAAATAAAACTCGTGCAGAACATACAATAATACACAATCACAGTTAATTAAAATAACTATCCACAATTAAAAACACCTAATCGAATAAACCATTGGTCCAAATATACAATACAAGTAAATATCAAAAAACATCTCAACAAGTCTACTACTGATAAATGAACTGTGAGCGACAAGCTCAGATAACTACTAGAGAGTCTCTACAAGAATAGAAGAAGGAGGCGTCTATCAAAACCCCACAACATCCACATGTGCTGCAGCAAGGATACCTGGAATAGAGTCAAGCTTGGCGCCCTTATGGTTCGACACCTAAAAGGTTTTTTTTAAAAGAATTTTATAGCAAGGGTTAGTACCCAAAAACATTTGAAAACATTTAACAAATGATTAACTTGCAGTAATAAATAAATATGCATGCTCTTCATATTTTAGTTAGTGCTACACTCTCTTGAGGACTTCCTCACCCCTCCTCTAATGTGCACTACTAACGCTTCCATTTAATTTACTAGGTCCTACGCTTCTGACCCAATGCTAATTTTAACCCTTGAATTTTATCTACTCTAACCGAGTATGCCTTAATTCATGATTTTTAAGTTATTATAAACGTCAACTTAATTGAATCATTACTCCTTTTAAATTTCATATAACATTCACACCTGTTATGCACATAATACATTTTTCACTATGTATTAATGATCCCCTATATAATTATTTACCTAATTATATATTTAATCATATTACAGTATTCACAAACATACTGAAATAACATTTAATACAAACTTTCGACCGAGTAAGAATACTCACAAAATATAAATTTTCCCAAGTGCTATCCCACTAGGTGTATTCACGTAACCTAGTTATCCAAGTTAGATTCGCTCACTAACTTAGTTTAACATACGAATTGGAGGCGGTCATATTCCTTCCCTGAAAGTGAGATACCCCTCACCCATACAACGGACGCTATGACCTGGGATTATACACCCCCTACTCCTCAAGCTAGGGGATTCATCCACTGCGCGCAACCTCCCCCTATAGCACTAGAGTACATACTAATAATATTCAATCACTGATATTAATGCACACACACTAAATATATATACTACCACACTCCGTATATATATATATATATATATATATATATATATATATATATATATATATATATATATATATATATATATATATATATATATATATATATATAAAACGTCCCGGCTACACCATGTACAAAACCCGTAACATAAGCCCATTTAATTTATTAAGAGTTTATGGCCCAACTCTAATTATTAATTAATTCGCACATTAATTAATTAAGTCACCTTTGGTGTCGCCCCCACCATAAAATTGGACTTACTCTCGTAGTCCGAAATAACCTCACCCGAGTCTAAATTCCCGACTCCCGAATTTTTAATCATTACGTGACACCCAAAAATCCCTCAAATCCTAATTAACTTTACTCATGATTAATTAGGTTTAAAATCATGTATAAATTCCCCCATAATTAATTACATAAAGATTTATTATATAAATTCTCTTTTATATACATAACTGGGCAAAACTGCCAAAATCTGCCGACCTTCGATCGATCGACCCCAAACCTTCGATCGATCGATCGAGCAGGTCTTCGTCTTCTTCGCGAAGACAGAATCAGCCATGGACGAAAATTCTCAAACCCTAATTCCTTCTACCAGTAACCTCAAGCCCTCTTAGCATTTATACATGTTAGAAACCTTATTAAGGACCTCCAGAATATCCACCAACATCATTAATTCGTCGATTAACTACAACTTCTGAATTTGGGGAAATATCCATCTTTAATTCCTTACACATTTACATCCCAAATCCCTTCACCAAATTCGTTTCTAATTATCCAGATATCATCCTACCAGATATGTATCAATTTATAATATCAGATTTCTACAAGAATCCTCATTCAAATTCGTAAATCAGATTATTATTTTTCAAAACCTCATGTTTATGCCATGAACACCCAAAACGAATTTTCATCAAACACATCACATGAATATGAATTTCAAAAACAGATTCAATACTATTGCAAGTTATCCACTTGCCTTAGGTTTCGTAGTGTCTGATTCGAAGATGAATTTCCAAGGTTGAAGACGATCCTTGTTGGCTCTCTAGTGATCCCAAAGCTGCCTTTAACTGCTATTAGGGTTCTTAATACACTTAGCCTTTTCTAAATTTCTATCAGCCGTTTTATCATTCCTCCTAATTCCTTAATTTACCTAATCCCGTTTTTTGCCTAATGGGCCAACCCCAAGTGACCCAAATGCCCCCGTGTGGGCCCGGCTATGTCTAAAAACGCCCCGTGACCCGTTTACTACCCCCGGGTACACTTTTCCGACTATCTCGGCCCATTCGGACTCAACCGTACACTCAGAATTGGCATTCGAATTTATTTATAAAAATATTTATCCCCTCACCCCTTTAGTCTATACCGACTCCCGGTTGAGATAAGTGCATACCCTGTCATTAATACTCGAAATGACTTAAATAAATAATTACTATTCACTTAGGAAATAACTTCCCGTAAATATTAACCATTTACTCCTCGATTAATATTTAAATAAAATTTCCCTAATTAATTCAATTAAATTACGACTCACATGTAATTTTCAATTCCCGAATTAATTAAATATTTAATGCATGAAAAATGCGGGGTGTTACAGTAAGTATCTTTTCTTTTTTATTCAATAGGATATATACTTAGATATTTTCTTTATACGAAAAAAGGTGATGCGAATCAGTTATCGGTGGATTGCTTTTCATTGCTATGGATCACGATATACTGGGCTACTTTGAAGGAGAAACCTTTAAAGTACGTTTAAGACCATTTTACCCTGATACTAAATAGGTGTTAAACCTTATTAGATATACCCCAGTACTAAACTAGCTCCAAGCGTTACTTGTCACTGAGACTTTGGGATCGAGAGAGAAGTTGCCCGATATACCAGAAGGGTGGGCAAAAAAAGTTAGGATATTCATTAGCAACCAGCCTTTTGGCTAGCCCTTTTAGCCAAGAGGGTTTAAGGTTTAAACAATATGAAAATCAAGACTATATAGTGCGTGATGCAAATAGGTTTTTACATACTCTGATGTTTCTTTTATTGTGAAGTCCTTTGCGAGTACTTATACGTTTGGATTAATGTATAATGTTGCACACAAGGACCTAAGCATGTATGTAAGTTTTGAGGGGATCTAAAACTAAGGCCTATAAACTATTCTAAAATATACTTAAAGTAATCATGGGGGGGGGGGGGGGGGGGGGGGCGATATTAAGCTTAATAGAACGGAATTATAAAGATAGTTTGGATCGCTTGATGTATCCCCAATAACATCGCTACAATGGTATTATGGGCCTTATACAGGACTCGGGGAAGAGTGGGATGTTGTGGGCAGGCACGGTGCTTTATTCGACTTGTTTTATCCTTAAGGGGATGTGAGAGTGATTGTATCTCTGTCCGGCATCTCTACTTGAGCTCGGGTTATCGATTCAGTGATTGATGATTTCCCCTGGAAGCTATTCGGCACCGTATCCATTTTTTGGGTTGAGTGGCAGCTCCTCTTTAGGCCCATTCCTTGGTTTTTCATGCGAGGGGTTGTGGTTTATTCAGAGTCACCAAATTATTTTATACAAAAATAAATAGAAAGGTTTGGCTTATCCTTTTTGGGTTAATCCTAAGGCAGGTTAGTTCTGAAATTGATCCAAAGATTCTTGTTGTAGGTTCGGGAACTGGGTTACGACTGGGGAAGGTATAAGGCACCCCGCTTATTCTTTATACTTCCTTATATATATGTATTATCTCTCTTTACATTTATGTTATTACTTTTTATTTTATTTTAGAACATGCCGAGAGACCTTAATTTGAGAGTCCTTTGAAATGTAAATATATGGTTAGGTATGTAATGGTATTAGTGAGAGTTGCAGGAACGCCACTTAAACCGATGTTGGTATATAAGAGTGCATGTGTGTGAATGCATGTATAATGGGTGTACATTAGTAGGTATACATAAATGGGTGCGAGTGATCTCGACTTGTGAAACAGGAGGCCGTTAAAAGTGTGTTCATAGGTAAGCACGAGAAAATACGAATTAAGATAGTTTGATATGTCATTCAAGGTGTAAGATAAGGTTGAAAGGTAATATAAGAGATGGGTGCATCTCAGTTGTGATAACATATCGAGAGATATATTATCAAGGCTTGTTCTCATTAAAAGGACTCGATATTGCGCTTAGATATCCATATATCCATAAGATCAAAGCCTATGTAGTTCAATTGTTACAGTGAGTCACATGGAAGTGTTCTAACATGATGTGTGTGCAAGTGTGAGGATTGTGCTTGAGAGGGGGAGAATCTATATGTAGTACATACATTCACTTCGATGGAGGTTAAAAATGGGAGTGGACCTGAAATTGACGAGAAGGACATATGTGTCCATCGATCGATCACTAACTAAAAGGTGTTGTTAAACCTTCGAACTAGTTTCAGGTGTAATTATAAGGATGTAATGTTCTAGACATCTTTCGTTGCACATAGGTCTAGAAGGAGGGGTGATTTTGGATTGGAGTGGACCAAAAGTCACCGATAGATATTTATGTATCCCTTATCGACATGGCTAAAATTTTGGAGGTATCGTAAGACCTCGAGCTGATTCGAAGTGATGGAGATGATCACTTCGTATGAGAAAGGGGTTTGGACTAGAGATGGAGGCATACTTAATAGATAATACGTTGAGATACGTATCATAAGGCTTGGACTAATGAGTTTTAGCTCGCTATTATGTCTATGTACCCAAGAGGACTTGGGATCATATCCAACGTAGTTCCAATAAATGCTATATATTTACTTGTGTAGGCGATAAGATACTAGGCATAATATATACAATATTACAATATTTATGAAGCCTAGTCCTTAATATAGATTTTTTATTATAAGTTGGAGTGTCATGTTCATATGTTAAAAATATGTTGAATAGAGACAAATGATTGACAAGTATTCCAAGAAAACACATATTTGATGTTGAGACAGCCTTTGTTTGCTCGAAGAAGTGGTGAGAGCATTTCAATTGCAGACTATAGGTTTAGCAAAGTTTCAGAGTAACTTAATTCACGAACACTTTACTGAGAACAACTTTGAAAAGTATGTTTTCATGTCCTTATCTAGTCGTACCTGTTGATTAGAATTTATTTAACATATGATTATTCCATTTCAACCCAACAAACAGAGATGCTAGGTCAAAAATTAGGCTTTAAATATAAACCTTGTAAAGTGCATACTCGGTCCCCTAATGGCGGTGGAGCTAAGTGATTTACGTAGATATGGATTTTTTATATCACAATAAATGTTTATGGTATGGACTCGAGATTTCTGTATAGTTTCTTTACCCTTGTAACTTAACATGATTTTTTTTCGAGAGAGTGTCCCTTATGAGGTGGCACCGTTAAGTCGGGCGGAGCTTTATCTGAAAGGCCGACTTTTGCAAGGTGCACGTAGAGGTTTGACTCTTTTTCACTAAGGAAGAGACTTTTATAAAGTCTGAACTTCACTTGGGATTTTTCTGAGAGAATCGAGATTTAGAGATGCTCGGGGTTGAAGAAAGTTAGAAAATCAAATCAATGTTGGGTTTTGGGGTGCTTTTTGGTGAGGATCCCTTTTATAGGGGCTGATCAGATAACGTTAACCGAACAATTAAAGGAGGTTCCATGTGTATGGAGAATCAAAAGGGTAAGGACATATGTGGAGCTGTCGGGCGGACCAAGGGGATATGTTAATGATTACAAAAGATAATTAATCGTTCGGTTAAAGGACCCACCATAGTTGTTCTAGTCCCTTTTTATAGGTTTTTAGGGATTATCACTTTTGCCCCCAAATAATTTCAAGGATTAGTTTTAACCCTTTTATTTTTGTGGTGTCTATTTTCCACCCCTTTAGATTTATAGGGTGTTAGTGGGAGAAGGACTCAAGACCCGACTACGAATCGGGATGTCCACATCTAGGTGTAAGGCAATGAAATAATACGTGATGAGATCCCAAATATTCTATAAGAGGGGAAAGATGATACAATATTTTTTTATGTTAAACTTTTCTACGACCACATAGGAAGTGCGATTCCAAAGAGAGAGATTTTAGGATGATTCAATTAATGATTTGATTGCTTTGAACACCTCATCTCTTCTGGCTTATGATCCAAGAAGGTAATGGTTTTATATGTGGGCATCATTTGAAAGATCTAAAATAATAATCGAGAGAAGAATTTGTATCTCTTTACCTTTGTCCTTGGTGTCCGTTTATCTCCCTCTTCAACTATACTTGATTTCCATCTTTCTCTCTCTCTCTCTCTCTCTCTCAATTTGAGAGTTTTGTTTTATTTGTTTTCTCCCTTTTCTATAAAACTCTAGGGTTTAACTGAGGAGGGAATTTTTTTATAATTAAGGTCCATATCAAGGACAAGTGGAAAATATTTAAATTGGTTTCCAAACATGAGAAGGGAGTGTGTGTAGGGTTAAAAAACTACTAATAAGTCCTATAGGGATGGATATAAATAAATTAATTTAATGTCAAACTATGCCCCCATTTTGCTAACACAGGTCATATTTCAAGTTTTAGCATAAAAAAACTTATATTAAATGTTTAGATTCATGTAAAAATCATGTCATATGTTTTTAGTTGATAAAAATAGATCAAGAAGGTTCTCCAATCAACTCACACTCACAAGAGACAACCTATGTCAATTTTAGTGATTAACGACAACATGCTTAAATTACCTACTCTATTTATCATCCAACCTTAGATATATTTTGAGTTTGTAACTGAATTGTTAGTTAAAAAATAATATAATAAACCTCACAAAATCAAATTTATGAGAATCCCCACCTGGGGAAAAAACCTTGGGATGCATGCTCTCTATCAATAGACTTGAAGAGTAATATTACAACGTCAAAGTTCATAACTAATACCCGAGATCCTTTACAGATAGCTTATTTCAACATCTAAAATCTCCCACATCTACATGAAAATTGAGTTACAAAGACCCATCATGATCAAGAAGAATTTCAATATTTTAAGCACCATAACGTGATTGGAAAAAGCTCATCCAAAAGCAATCCAATCCCTAATCTGATGTCCAATACATCTAACATGATCAACTTCTATGATAGTGTGTATTGATAAAGGTTTAGTGAAGTAACACTCAAGTAAAAACCTCACAATTCTCTTATAGATCAAGTATAGATAAAGGGAATTATCTCACGTAAGGTGGGTTATAGTTATTGCAATTAAGTATTTCAAAAACATCTAAAATCAAGTTCAAAGATCATAATTCACAACTCATACATTTTAAGATTTGAGCCAAAATTACTTTGAATAATTTGGATGAATGAAGGGATTGTAAACATGGTAACAAGATTCCATTCATGATCAGAGTTTAAATTTAATTAGACAATATTAAGCCGTGTGTCCAATTCTGACTGCATGTTAAAACCATGTGCACGGTTGAGCAAACATGCTAAAATTCAATTTGTGGAGGGCTTTAAAATGCTATCACATGGTTTGAAAAACTTATACATTCTAGAAAACATGCTGCAATAAGCTCTGAACACGTAAAAACTTAAAAACATGCATATGTGCAAAGCCATAGATTGCAAGTAATCACTTATCAAACTCCAATGGTTATTCTTTAAAAATGTGTGTAGTCAGAAGTTTGTAGATGTGCTAAATCAACGATGTTGAATGAGGTATGAAGGAAATCAACGTAGGATATTGGTAACTCTTACCTAAGATATCTATATTAAATTGATCTGTGTGATTGATTAATGGAAAACTCTAAATAAATTCGAAAGGCGTAAAACTAACCACTAAAATTATTCATGCCAAATAATTCCATTAGGACTATGATATTGAGAACACAATGGATGAATGTAACTTGCATATAAGAAAATAATTACCGCCATGAAGTCTCTATGTTGCATCCTGATTTGATGTCTCTTCCCGTATTAGTAATCAGTTGCCCCACACTTAGAGTCAACTTGAATAACCCTCAGACTTCGTTATCCACAATCTTTGATATCGATGATCAACCCACATACATGTTACATTATAATCCCCCATGCTATTGCTATTGCTCCTGCTAATATCTTTTATTGATGTAGAAGATAGTAGGGGAATATAAATAGAAAGTTTACTTTGCAAGCATAAAGCTTAACAAGATCACACTTTCACAAGAAAATTCTCTAAAAACTTTTAAGGATTTTTTTAAAAATTGGGTTGTGTATATTGAAATATGCATCCACGTTGTTATTTGTACTTCAAAGCATAAGGCACCAACTAAAACACAATTTCAAAGAAACCATGCCTTCATTCAAACCAACGTGACCTCATTCGAATGAGGTTTCTCCGCACGAGAGGCTCTCGTGAGATAATCATATTGTACGATGACTTTAAATTACAAATAAGGATTCTCATACGAAGCCCCTTTAACATAAGGGGCCTTTTGTTCAAACGAGAGAAGCAAATTTCCCCCTTCTTGCAAAAAATGTAGGAAAAACTTTTTCGCACAGTCAAAAATCTTTTTTCTGTCAAATTTCTACTTAAATAATATACTCAAGGAATTTACAAAAACCTAAAATTCTTACTGAACCTATAATAATTTGAATGTCTAAATATGTTCAGTTCGGTAGATCTTTGTCGCAGTACGTCTATATATTCAATGATATGACATTTACAACTCAAAAGACACTAAACAATACACTTTGATAATTGTTTTGGAATAAATCCAAACCAAAACAAGATGAGTATATATCATGTCCTCACATATGTATGATTTTTATATGAATTATATTTTATAAATTAGTTCATGCATTTCTTATATATTTACAATAGTAGGGACATGCCTTCACCAACTTTATGATTTTTTTTCTGCTTTAATCTTCATAGATTTTGCATGGTGCATACAAACCATTTGGTGATATTGTGAGGGGTGTTTGATAGAAATGATGGAAAAGGCAAATTTTCAAAGTCAATTTTTTCCATGGAAATTTTGGCACGTTAAAATTTGCTATTCTATGTATGTGATTTTAGTTGGGTAGAGACATGGAAAATAATGAGTATATTTAGGCCTAACAATAAAACATTGACTTGGAAAAATTTTCTTTGGGCAGAAGGTAAGAAAATAAAAGCTTTAAAAGATAAATTTCCTGACTTTAGATACTTGTATATTCTTGGTGGGTGAAAAAAACATTTCAAGGAAAATTTGTGCAAATAAACACCTCTGACGTTTGAAATATGGAATCTTTCACATTTGCCATGGCAAATGTTTCCTATCAATCACACCTTTATATCATGGTAAGTGAGGTAAGTTCTCATAAGTTGAATATATTTCCTAACGTTTTGCCTATGAGATAGGCCACCCGAACTTATAAATCAGAGTTAGATTTAAAGATAAAAAGCTAAGGTAGAGAAGCTACTCACAATGGGTTTCATCAATCCCATCCAACACCGCATATGTCCTTCTATCGTTATACTGGTAGATTCGAAAGAAAATAAGCAAATATGGATTTGTGTGGATTTCAGAGACTTAAATCGTGCATGCCCAAAATATGAATTCCTTTTTGCTAACATATATAACTTAGTAAGTCCTATTCTTGGTCACGAGATGTAAAACTTTATGGATGGTTATGTTGGGCATAATCAGATCAAAATGAATTCGACGGTTGTAAAAAGATGACTTTTCGAACCCCTATTAGGAATTTTCACTATATTGTCATGCCATTTGGTTTGAAGAATGATGGTTCAACCTAGCAATGAACTATCATGGACATATTTCATTAACTATATCATAAGTGTTGGAATTTTGTGTAGAATATTTGGTGGTGAAATTCAAGAAAGAGGACATGTATATTAAAGAGTTAAGAAGAGTCTTTGAATGGTGCAGAAAATAATATATGTGAATGAATCCGTCTAAATGCACGATGTGAATAAATCCGTCTAAATGCACTTTTAACTTCACGGAAGGCAAGTTCCATGGTTTTTTTTATCAATAGACAAGGTGTAAAAATGGATGTGGTAAAGAGAAAGCTATTCTGATGATGCCGCCTTCAAAGAGCCAGAGGCAACTCAAAATTTTCTTAGGCAGTCTTTTACCTTAGAATATTCCTACCTGCTCTAACTGATACCACTCACCCTTTTTCAACACTAATGAAAGAGAAGGTAAAATTTATTTGGGGAAATGAGTAATAAAAATCATTCAAGTGGATCAATGAAAACTTAAAATCCCCTTCAGCAATGATTCCCCCTGAGATATGTAAGCCTTTGCTCCTATACCTAACTTCTACAGTAATATCTATTAGATCATTACTCGCACAAGAAAGAGAAGGACAAGAAAATACAGTGTATTATTTTTCTAAATTTATATCTGGAGTTGAGTCCAAATACACAAGCATGGAAAGAAATTGCCTAGCTTTGTTGTTTATGGGGCTGAAATTGAGACATAACTTGCATGCATTTACAGTGCACATCATCACTAAATACGATCCAATAAAGTATTTACAGGTTAAAACTATCCTAGTTAGGTAAGAAGCCAAATTTTTTCTTATATTGTCTGAATATGATTTAAAGTTCCTCGAACCAAAATCCATAAAGAGTCAAGCCCTAGATGATTCGTTAGTTAACTTCCCTAGTCAGTTGTTCATACCTCCAAATGAATAATTGTTGAGAGAGGACTTCTAAGCTTGTGTAAGTGAATAAATGGAATAATTAAAGATGAAGTTTGATGGCTCTTCTGTGTAAGAAACTGGGAGAATATGAATCATACTCTCAAACTTATATGAGAAAATTACTCTTTCTTACAAGCTAGACTCGAACAATGAGGCTTAGTATAAAGTAATAATACTTGGATTGATGGATGCATTAAGAAAATGAGTAAAGGTTCTCTATATACGAGGAGATTCCAACCTCGTGGTTAAGTAGGTCGATGGCGAGTTTGCTCTAAAACATGAAAATTTATCTCCGCAATCACTTGATGCTTGCCGAAGTAGTTCTTGTTAGTGAAAACTGAAAGATATTGTCTTACAACGAACAGACATTTGGATGCACTAGTAACAATCGCGTAGAAATTAGAGATAAATGATACTAGCGCCACATTCACCATTTGAAGATGAACGATTCCCACTACAGTCAAGTCCTTATTTCTTATAAAGGAACCTTAAGATTGGATAACTCTAGTTATTAAGTAGCTGGAAATGCAAGAAGGGCCTATGAAGTTATCAAAATTATCAAATTTCATTTTGTTACAAGGCACATTGTACTTCAAAAAATCTGGAGGTCATTTGGTAAGATGCATAGGATATGAAAAAGCCCAAGATAAGTTATGAGAAATGCATGAAGCTCATGGTGGAGACACATATATCCCTATCTATATGCATTTGCAACGATGAGGGTGTAAGGATAAATTTCACATTGTGTCAAGTTTATAATATGTTTATTATAAATTCGTAAGATTGGCTTTATTCCGTTCGACCAAAAATACTCTAGCCATAGGTCAGGATTGCGTTTTATTTATCATTTAAGCTTATATACATGTTGAAGACCGTAATGGTCAAGCTAAAGCAACATATACTTTCGTGCTAAGTTTCGTCTTCATATATGGGATCTCAAGAAAGGTATAAATAGTGTATTACTTTGATCCCTGGATTTTATTTTAGGTGTTATAGTTTTTAAAAGCTTCATGAGGCCATTTTTGAAAAAAATATTTTTCAAGAAACTATTTTTTATTTTAAATTTTCATTCAAACAAGTTTAGGCATTTTGTTCGAACAACCATCAAATAAGAAGTTTATGCCTGACATAAAGTTTTATGCAAAGCTCGCTGGAAGCTCGTTCAAATGAGAATTGGGATGTCATTTGAACGACTTGAGTTTTTAGTTAAATGATATACACAGAGTCATTAGAACGAGTTTGCATTTTTGTTCAAACGACTTGCCTTGTGAAGAATGTCGTTGTCTTTTACTATTTCTCTATAAATTAAGGGAAGAATAAAGTTATTTTAAAAGCAAAAATTAGTTTTATAGAGAAAACCAAAAGCCTCTCAGAACCCTAGTTTACACCCAATGTTTCGATATCCAAGAATCATCATAATATGCTTGTTTTAGATCTCGAGTTTCTTACAACGAGATTATTTACTCTTCATCGATTGATAGTTCATTTTGTGAGGTTGATTCCATATTATTGCAGTGACGGTTTGCTAGATAAGATCGGTGGACACTAAGATGTGTCCGACACAAACGTTGTGGCGATCATGGATGGAATCCTGCAGTGTTGCTATGAAGAAGCTTCAAGTAGTGAAGACTTCACCAAAGTTTGAAAGCGTCGAATAAAGTGGAGTAATTGTGCTTGTATCTATTTTATAAATCATATATCATAGTGAATTCGCGTAGGCTAAGCCAGCCATGGCTTTTCTCGTTGCGGATTTTCCTCGTGCATCGCAACGTTGCGTGTGATTAATTTATTTTATTCTTTCAAATCACCTAGATGCATGCTTAGGGAAAGTTCAAATTGGTTAATTTTTTACACAACGTATGTTTAAATGGTGCTTGAATTAAATTGGATTAATTATAAATTTGGTTAATTAATTAGAATCTAAAATTTGATTTTTGGCAATCCGCATTTCCCTATAAGCACTTTTTTTTTACTATTTATTAGATCAAGTATACTAAATCATCGTTTTGATCCCTGTTTATTGCTGTTTAGGGTTGCTTGTTCGTTTCTCTCCATGGGTCCTCAAATTCATAAGTCAATAAATATTTTTAGTGATGAGGATTATTTTGATATACAAGAGGAATTTAATGAGCTTCATAGTCAAGTTGAAAGGTTAAATAAGTTGAATTTGAAATTTGTAAAAAGATTAAAACTTCTGGAAAAAAAGAATTTGTCTTTAAATACTGAGAATGAAATTTTGAGAAATATTCAAAGTCAACGAAATATTCATTATGAAAAGATAAAAGAAATGAAATTTTAGGCTAGGGTAAAAGAAGGTATCGTAGAATATAATGATAAATTTATGGAGGAATTGAGGGAATGTGAAAAGACTATCAGGTAGACGCTTGGATGCATTGAGTGAGATAGACAACCTTATAGGAAAGGTTGATAATATGAAGAAGGAGTCCTTAAAATTTGATGAGTCTATTGCTTGAATCGTGAAGTTAAAAGATAAATTGAAAGACTCAAGTCGTGACAAATTTGATTTGGAATCTAGGTCGAAGAAGTTGGATAAGATTTTAGGCACCATGCAAATCAAAAAAGATAAGATAGGTATTAGCTTCGATGATCACAATGCTTTCGCTCCCAAATCCAAGACCGAGATTTTAAGAGAGTCAACCATTGCCAAGGATGTTAGAAAAGGTCAAACCAAAGCTAACATTCCTCGTGTCTACACATGCACACATTGTGGAAGGAAAGGTCGCCGTAGGAAGTTTTGTTATAATCTTAAAAAAAGTCATAGGAAGTTTAGATCTCGTGTCACCATAGTTCTTAAAACCCGAGGCATTAAATTTTCATTTATTTGGGTTAGGAAATTTGATTTAGAGGTATTAAATGTAATCCGTGTTGATTATGACGCTATTTCACTCATCACATGTTATATCTGATGAGTTATTGTGTTTGCATGTTATTTATACACTATTTTATGTTTCATGATACATGTTATGACTAGTTGTATGGTATTCATGTCTTTTGTATTTTGATTCTTCATTTTTTGGGGTCTATATGAGAAAAATAAAAAAAAATGTTTTGTCTTTTGAGTCATTTTTTAAAAATGTTTAAAAACTCAAAAAATGATTTGTTTGTGTATATGGTTTTACACATTTTGTGTGGCACATTGGTGTGTTTGAATCTCATTCATTCCATGTCTTCCATGTGGCTATAAGATTAGAGTATGGTTTATAATACTTTGAATTGTTTCTTAATTATGCCTTGCATGGAGTTGTTAGAATTTGTTTTGCTTAATAGATTCACTTTGTACATGCCTTCGCACACACTTGCACGAGATCTTTGGTATTTTAACTACTTATGTTGCATACGATAAGTGAGGTATTCTCCTATCAATCTTGTCATATACATATCTATATATCTGGGGGATTTGTGCATGTAAGAACAATTGCTTGAGTTTTCTTTTAGGAATGAAAAAATAAGAGTGTGTAGTGGAAAAGGCTATGAAAGGAGTAAATCTCCTTTGCATGAAAGGACACCATTGGTAAGAGCCTTGAAAAATAAAATAAAGGAAAAAGAAAAGAAAATATTTTCCAAGGCCATGTTTAGATATTGATCATCAAAGGTGATATCTTCAAAAGGAGAGGAAAACATAAATATCTATTATTTTTTAGGGTATCATAAGTTGAAGATCAATGGATTTGAACAATGGGTCTTAGTTTATCATTAATGTTTGACGCTATTGATTTGATATTCACCAATATACTCTAGGCTTACGTGCATTTAGTTCATTTGTCCATCTTGAGTTGACCTTATTTATCACATGAGGCTAAATTTAAGTTTGATTAATGTAATCAAATAGATATTTTGGGACTTTCTTGACTGATTGAGACATATTTTTTTTTGTTTTCAAGTTCACACCCCTTCACTCTGTACCACATTTTTATTTAGATACATTTATGTCGTACGAGTGTGGAAAGCTTATGTTTTTGTGTCTTTTATGGTATTATACCTATATATTCATGTTTGTTATTCATATATATATATATATATATATATATATATAAAGTAGGAAACTTATGTATGTCATAAGTTTGATCGATGATGTCATCAATATAAATTTTCCCAATAATACCTCTTTTGCCTCTCAAATCTTTAGTTTCCCCCTCTTTTTTTACTTACTAAATTGACACTACAATTCAAATTTGAGGGTAATTTGGTCAAAATCACTTGATTTGTCCACTATCTCATTTCTCACACAAATCGCTCCTCACTCGTTCTCTCATCAGCAACCCCCCAAAACCCGCTCCTTATTCTCTTCCTCTCAATTCTCTATCCCCCTTTCAACACAAACCCTCCCGAAAGAAACCCTAGCCACTACCACCTTCTGCCGCTGCCGCCATCCCACTGCCTTAAACCCTAGCCGCCGTCTCACTACCTCTACCTCCCTCTTTAATTCGTCTACAGTCAATCATAGACCTATTTTTGTTACAAGTTTTTGATGAGTTTCATGTATAGTTATACGTCTTTGTTTTTATTAAAAATGGTGTTTAGTATATTTGATTTGGTTTTGGAATCTGACATACATTTGGTGTTGATGTTTGCAGATCTACTTTTGGTACTTCAGATCTAATGCGTTTTACTCGAAGCTATCAGGTACGGTATCTCCTGTTCTTGGTTAAGATCTCAAGTGATGGGTTCTCAAGTGTCTGCTGATTTAGAAAGTGTTTCCTTCCTCTTGGGTATTTTGGACTGTATAGATTTTGGGGATTTTACTTTCAAGTCTTTGGAGTTTAGGTTTTTTCATTTGTATTTTTCTATTTGGGTTGGGATGTTTGGAGCTGAGATTTTTGATGTTGCCATGCTCACATGCTTTTTTAATTAAAATTTCTAGAAGGAGGTCTACTTTTTAGGAGGATTTTACTTGCTTGATTCATCACATCCGAAAGCTCAATTCAAGTTTGGGCAAATTCTGAAAACCTCTCTCGAAGACAGCGTGGTTTCCACACCCAAATCGCTTTCCAACCTTCACTTTTCATCATCCTTTTCATCAAACTTGATGAATTCACTACCCTCCATCATCATCCAGTCTAAGGGCTGCTCTACAACATTCAAGATCAAGCTCAAGATCTTCAAGAAGGTCCAATTTTCTCAACTCTCTCCTTAAATTCTCATAAATTGGCAATAACTTGTTTTATTGCTTAGCACTTTTATTATCTCATCTCATATATCCTAATATACTTTTTATTTAGTATTATTGCAGATCTCTTATTTTCATATAATTAAAAACCCAAAAAAATAAGAAAAGAGGGTTTGCTCATAAATTCCAAACGGAAATTCTCATAATTTTCTCATACTTTTCTCACAACTAAAACACTTTTTCTACACACACACACACACACACACACACACACACGCACACACACACATACACACAAATAAGAGAATCCCCGTTTGATTTATGGGATAAACCCCACCCCTCGTTTTTCATACGAACTACGTGGACTTTGATGCCTCTATAGGCTACATAGGCATTTCGGGGTAAAACCCGAGACTCGAGTCCTATTTTTTTTACTTTTTCTCTCATTTTCTATTTTCTCTAAACTCCATTATCTTACACTATATATATACATATATTTGTTCTTAGTGGCGTATCATTTCGTGTGTGTTATCGTTCCCTCATAACGATTAACATAAGGATGATCGCGTAAATCTTATTTTCTAATATTATTTTTAAACCTTCCTATGGATGACTCGCTTTACCTCTTTCATGGTACAAGTCGATGATTCCTATCTCCACTATATATACATATGCACACATATCACGGGGAAAATAAAAGGAAAATAACAAAAATCCATGAGAGATCGAAAGGGCGGAATGGGTGCCTAACACCTTCCCATTTCGTAACTTAGCCTCCGGACCCTTCTCGAATCATTTTGGTTTTGCATCACCAGTATGTCTTTGGATGCTGTCATTCGGGATAGATTTCCCTTTTCTTTTGTCTGTTTTGAGTAAAATAGACTGGAGACTCTATTCTCTCTACATCTTTCACCTCACCTTAAAATGACGTCGGCCGAAGCGCTCCCGAGAGGGATGCGCGGGACCTGAGGATCCTCCGTCGCGCGGCGAGAATCGGGGGATGGCCACAGTGGTGACTCTGCTGGGGACTATATGACTATATATTTATTTTGAGGGTTAGACTCTATTTACATGGATGTCATGTTTGCTTATATTGTCCCCCTATTTGCATGTTCCCCCTTTATTACTCATGTATATCCCATGCTTATGCTTCTATTCACACACTTGTAGAAAATTCTCCATGTACACTTCGCATCACATGCACCTAGGGTCACATATATCAACATGTTGCACGCCCCATCCATACTTGGTGTACCATTGGTACTTGCATTTTGCTCCCTGTTTGGCATAATCAAGAAAGACATTCTCATAAGATACTAATAAGAGGCTCATGCATGATTCACACGACATCGCCAAAGAGCATTGCTATTGACCAAATTTTACCCAGTAACTGGAGGGTCACTTCGTGATGGACGCTGGTCCGACAGGTCGCTGTTAGCCTAAGCGATACGACTCTCACCTTCCATTGGCCAAGTACCTTCGACGTATATCGAACGGTTCCCCTGCATCGTACCGCTTGATCGAAGTCATGACGGGAGTCATATCGCAGGGAATTCGTTCACGTACGTCGAGTATATCGAATTCGCTCTCACACGAATCGTCCCCACGAGGTATATGGTGAGGAAATTCACGTACACTCAGGTATATCAAATGGCTTGTCCACACGTACCGATTTACCGCAAGAGCAAGACGTATATCGTGAAAGTCACGCCAAAGGGGGGAACCCATTCCAATTCACCCAACCAGCTGCATACCCGCATATAGGCCTCAAACCTAGGACACACATGTTAGATTGCAGGTTTCAACCCGAAACTCTGCTGAAATTCAGGATCGGCCCGCCGCTCGAATTTTTCGCGCATTTTTAAAATGGGACCCTATTCGTGAGCCTGGTCATAAGTCCAGCCCTAGCTTTGCATATATTACAAACCCAATTTTTTCAGGCTCGGGTCTCGTCCGATATTTCATTTTGCATTTAGGAGAATTAATACAAGTGAAAACATAATAATTATAATAAGCATGTTGAGGCCGTCTCCAAAGGGGTAAATTCCCTTTTTCTTTACCCAAAAATCTAAAAACATTTCTTTCCTTATCGAAAATCCAAAAACATTTCTCATCTCTCTATAAGAAATCCAAAAACCTGTTGTATTTTCTTCTAAAAAAAAATGTCATCCCTTTTTCTCAAAAAAAAATCCCATTTTACGCTTTCTCAGGTCGATCGCAAGCCCTTGGCCTGGATCCTTATTAGCTTAGGTCTTCAATCAAGTCACCCCGGAGTTCCGTCCGTTCCCCTATTACACCTTTCGAGTCCGGAATCCATTATCTTTCCATGGAGAACACATATCAAGTACCCGTTTCGCAGCCGAATCTGACGGCAGTTCTAGCTCAGCTTGTGTCCAAGATTGACAACCTCCAAATCGAGGTCTGAGAGATGCAGCGAAACCAGGTTCCCGTTCCTCAAGATCATGAGGCCTTATTTCCTCACGCTATGGATCCACCCAAGCCCATCTGGGTTCCCGAAGAGTATCCACATGTCTCCTTATCCTAAAGCAAGGTTACTCGAGAAGTTCAAGATGCCAAATATCAAGAAATTCGGAGGAAGTGGACCCCAGATTGTTCATCTCTGAAGTTATCACCGTTCCATAACTCTACTAGGGGCTTCTGAAGAAGTGATGGCCCAATTATTTCAGCAAACTCTGAAGGATAGCTCCCTCCGATGGTTTTTGTCTCTCGAAGAATCCAGAATTTATAGCTGGGAGGATGTGGCTTGAGAATTCATGTCGCAGTACAAATACGATGAAGAGCTTGAGGTCACCCGCCGTGATTTGGAGCTGCTAAAATAGAACCCTGCTAAATCAGTCAGTAACTTCATTGCTCGGTGGAGGGAAAAAGAAGCAACCATGACCAATCGGCCTTACGAGTAGGAACAAGTCAGTATAGTGAAGAAGAACTTCTTACCCCATGTCTGAGCAACGATGGGAGGACAATACTATCCCCATTTTTGAGCTCTCAGAGAAGCAGGAGTAGAAATTGAGGAAGGTCTTGCCAAGACAGAAGTTAAACCAAAGAAGGTGTCCGGACAGTTCACCCCCAGAAAATATGACAAGCCTGCTAGTGCTATAGTATCAACCACCAATAACATCTCTCAACCAACCACATTATGGGCACCAGAAAGCCGCCCTGTCCTGATTCGAAAGGAATACACCGATCTCTATTCTCCGCTCTCCAAAGTTTATCAAGCCTTGTTAAGACGAAACCTTATCAAACCTTTGGATCTCCGTCCATTGCCAAATCCACTCCCAAGAAACTTCAAGGCAGATGCCCATTGCGTTTTTTACCAAACTACTGGCCATACCACCAACCAATGCTTTCACCTCAAAAACATGATCCAAGGTCTAATTGACCGGGGTATCATCACCCCACCAGCCAATCCTAAGCCAAACACTACTCACAACCCTCTTCCAAATCATACCAATGCTATCTTCTTAGAAAAAAACCCAGAATTTGATCCCTCAGCTCAAATCACACCCATATACTCTCCTAAACCTCTCCAAATTTGCCCATATTTCCTCCTACACCCTACTAGCCTCGCTGATTAGGCACTGTCACTCTTTACCAGAGCATGCATCGTTGTTCGTACCCGTTATGAAAATGGAAGTATGGAATCATTAGAAGTCTTAAACCAACTCCTAGAGTTCGGGCTGAAATTGCCCTCACAGATGGTCATTGATTGCCAAAGGTTCAGCACGCTGTTCTTGAAAGCACGAAAATGGGCTCGAGAGTCAGATAAATGGGTAGTACCAACCGATGAAGTCATCTTGGATGATGTCGTTCGGATCATGGCAAAATTATTCAGATAGACAAATAACATTTGCAGTATCACCGAGTTATTCGATGCTTTGAAGCTATAGGGGCGCCTGGTCCCTTCACCCTTACACATCCCCGTAGATTGGGAAGGCGTATATGAAGAGGCCATTGAAGTTATGGAACACATCGACTTTACATGAAGAGACATAATTATTGCCATCGGATGGGGGAAGAATTCGGAGATTCGAATGAGGAGCAAGCTTTAGAGAAAACTGGCCCGATAGTCGACATGTGTGGAATGATATCATTCGAAGAACTCCTCAGAGAAATAAACAAGGTAGAAGAACAACCCGAGATCGATGAGGAAATAAGATTCATGTTTTTCCCTTCTTTAGTTAATCACACGACCAGATCAGTGAGGCATTACCAGATCCTAAACTCACTACCAGCCAATGACAAGAGGAAAGGTGTGGAAAACCTTCCTATACTAGAGATGACCCTCGAGGAGAGCAAGATCCTCGATCAATTGAAGAAAACTCAAGCTAACATCACTCTATGGGGGCTTTTCATGTCTTCTCAGCTACACAGAAGTGCTTTGATCAAGTTGCTCACTGGACCCACAGTTCATCCTTCTACCACACCAGAAGAAGCAATAAATTTGGTCGGATCCTTGACCTCTACCCGAATGCTATCCTTTTTCGAGGAGGAAATCCTTAAGATTGGTCCAAATCATAATCATGCACTCAACATCTCCGTCGAAGTTATGGCGAAGGTTGTACCACTCTTTCTTGTCGATAATGAATCCGCCCTGAATGTCTGCCCACTGAGAACCTTCAAATGTTTAGGACTGAAAGAAATCGATCTCACTCTAACCTCCGCTGCTATATGTACCTACGATAATACCCTTCGGGTGGTGATGGGATCCATAAAGCTTGTAATAGGGGCTGGCCCTATAAACCCTGTAGTCGAATTCCAAGTTATTGACATCCCAGCCTGTTTCAACCTATTGCTAGGACGACCTTGGTTCCATAGTATCAAGGGGGTGTCTTCCTCACTCCATCAAAAATTAAAGTTCTTCGCCGATAGATGGGTCATTACCACTCGAAGGCCTTTCTGAGCACTTTGAAGAACGGAAGACACTTGTCGGTCGCCTTAAAAATGAATCTGTTGAGCGCAGCCACTCTTCTAGTGAGCGTTTGAACGTCCTTGATACTCCGAGGTGTCTCATGTCAAGCAAAGCCTTGATTTTCTCCGGGTTCGCCTCTATTCCTCTTTGATTGACGATGAATCCAAAAAACTTCCCAGCTCCTACCCCTAAGACACACTTTGCCGGGTTGAGTTTCATCTTGCACAGGTCCATGGTATTGAAGGTTTTTTCCAGGTCTATCACATGGGTGCAGGCCTTTAAGCTCTTCGTCAATATATCGTCGACTTACACCTCCATAGTCTTGCCTATTTGGTCTTCGAACATCTTATTCACAAGATGTTGGTATATTGCCCCTGCATTTTTCAATTTGAAGGGCATTACCTTGTAGCAATACGTCCCTTTGCCAGTAATGAAGGTTGTCTTTTCTGAGTCTTCGACATCCATGAAGATTTGGTTGTAGCCTGAATACTCATCCATGAAGCTCATGAGCTCATATCCTGCAGTTGCATCTACTATCTGATCGATCCAAGGTAAGGGGTAACTCTCTTTCGGGCAAGACTTGTTCAGGTCAGTAAAATCTATGCATATTCTCCACTTTCCGTTGGCTTTGGGCACAATGATTGCGTTTGATAGACACTCCGAATATATCACTTCCCTGATGAATTCAGCCTTTTCTAACTTTTCGACCTCTTCCCGGATGACATCGTAATTCTCCTTGGAGTATATTATTCGTCTCTGTTTGATGGGCTTACCATCCTTAGATACGTTGAGTTTATGACACATGACCTCGGGGTTGATGCCAGGCATGTCTGCTTGACTCCACGCGAAGACACCCTGCCTCTTCCTCAGGATGTTTATCAGCTCCTCCTTGATCTCAGCTTTTAAAGCTTTGCCGACCTGGACGGTTTTTTTCGGTTTGTCCTCATTAAGAACGATGGATTCTACCTCTTCCGCAGCCTCTCCCTTATTCAATTTTGTTTCATCTCTTGGGTCAAGTGTATCTATGTTATAAGTGGTAGTAGCTCTCTTGTAGGCCTCTATCTCTTCAGCCGAATTAAAGTAACATTCTCGTGCTATGGTCTGGTCACCCTTCACTTCCCCTACCCCATAGGGGGTCGGGAATTTCAGCATCTGGTGGACCGTCGATGGCACGACTTCAAACTCCTTAAGGGCTACTCTTCCTATGATGAGGTTATAGGCCGAGAAGACATTTTCGTCCATAACGAAAAAATTGATCTTTCGGGTTATCCTCTTAGGCCACTCATCACCCATTCATACGCCCATCTTATACATGCCTAGTGGATGGACCTTTTCATCGCTGAACCCCATTAACGGATGATGATAGTGTACCAGCCTCGCTCTGCTAAGTCCTAAGCTTTTGAAGCAAGGCCAGAACATCACATCTGCTGATCTTCCTCCGTCTATAAGAATTCTCTGTACCTCACATCCATGAACTCTTATTTTGATCACCAAAGGGTCATCATGTGGAGCCAGGATGCCCTTGAAGTTGAGTCGGGAGAACCCAACTACGAGAGTATCCATGTCTACCTTCTTTCTCTTCTGCGTAGTATCGGAAGACGTCAGGTTTACCACTTCAAGTTTGGCCACTGATTTGGCCTCTGCCACATGAGCTTTTCTGTCATTCACTTCAGAGCCACCTCTCGCGAGTCCTTCGCATATGGTGTTAACCCCAAAGGAGATCATACCAACTCTCTTCACCGGAGTGTTGTCGTCTTTTGGTGGGAGGTCCGGATCGTCCTCATCTTCACCATCTGTGCCATTATCTCTTCTTGATGTGGTGTCCTCATGACATTTGTCGTGTTTCTTCTTTTTTGGGTCTTCCATTCCCTTTTTGGGAGCTTTACCGTCAACATATTTCCTCAACTTTCCTGACTTCAACATCTTCTCGATCTCATACTTCAAGGCGAAGCACTTGTCTGTTATATGGCCATGGTCTTGGTGGAATTCACACCATAAGTTTTGGTTCCTCTTATGTGGAAGAGCCTTCAACTTCTCTGGCCATCTTAGAGATCGGTCATTCTTGATCTCATTGAGGATGTGTTCACAGCTAACCGTAAGAGGGGTATAACGCGCAAACTTATCATCAGTTGACCTCTTCTTTCCATCCTTCTTTCTTTGGAACTTTCTGCTGCTACTGCCATTCTCGTCTTCATACTTAGCGGCCATGGCCTCTTCAGCGTTCATGACCTTCCCCGCAGTTGCCAATAGCTCCGCCATGGACTTTGGAGGGTCTTACGCAAGTTTCCATAACAATTTCCCTTTTTGGAGACCTCCTATGAGGGTGGTCATAGCTATATTCTCTTCGTAATCTTTAACCTCAAGTGTTTCTTTGTTGAACCTGGCGATGTAGTCTCTTAGGCTCTCGTTCTTCCCCTGCTTGACATACAGCAGATGGGTGGTCTTCTTTTGAGGTCTTACCCCGAAGCAGAAGTTGTGAATGAATCGTTCAGCCAGGCCCTTGAAGTTCTCAATTGAATTCTTCGAAAGAGAAGTAAACCTGATATGCGCTGCTCCTGTCAAAGTTCCAGAGAAGGCACGACACTTCATCTCATCTGGTATTGAGTAGATGTCTGTCGCTGACTGGTACATCTCAATATGATGTACAAGATTAGTGCTACCGTCATACTTGGGAGTTATTGTGGGTGGCTTAAACTTGGCTGAGGTAGGTAAGCTTACTATCATTGCAACGAATGGAGAGCCCTCTAAGAAACCTCTTTGTAGTGGGTCCCGACTTTTGATGAGATCTCCTATCTTGTTCTCAAGACGTTAAATAGAGTCGTTCCATGGTCTTGCAACGTCGGCCTGGCCGAGGTTATCCCCAGCCACCTCCAAGGGATGGACTGAGGGTTCCCCATCCACGGCACAACGTCTACTGTTGACCTCTTCTTGGTCTCTTCCTCGTCCCTGATGAGGCTGACATTGTCTTTCTTCTCTTTGCGAGCCAGCTTCACTTCTCTACCTTGACAACCTTTGTCTCAGGTCATTTACGGGACCGAGCCTTTCAAAGGCTGACCCTCTACCCAGTCGATCAAAAGCTGATCCTCGTTGCTGGGCTTCTCTACCTCTTCTGCCCCCACAACCTTGGCTCCGTTGGATAGGACGAACTGTATTGTTCGAAACTTTATACGGTTCCCAACAATCTTCTAGGACATCTTCCGCCTCCAAATCATCATACTTGTCCTCAGGGCAAGGGTTTCCTCGCCTCCCCAGGCGCAAGCGCCTAGGGTCAGCAACGTCCCCCCTCTGCTGGGGCGCAGGTTGGTCTATATACGGTACCTGGGGTGGTCCCCTGGCATCAGGATGAGGCTGAACCTCCGCCGGAGTGATCATTTCCGGTGAGACTCCAGGTGGCCTCATCATATTTTGGCTGAGCTGTGAAAATTGTTCATGCATTGCTTATTGCGTTGCAGCCAAAGACCTCAAGGCTACGGCCACCTCTGCCATTTCGGATTGGGGCGGTGCCTGGCTAGAGCTAGGTCCCCCGCTACAGGCGGCAAAAGAGGTGGTGGTAGTTCTGGTGCCATGTGTTAGCACAAAAGAACTGATGTAGTAAATGAGCTTAATACCTTACCGGACCTCTTTCAATGGTGAAACAGCTCCACGCTAGGGGGGAGGCCTGGTTCACCACCAGAGTCTCTGATGAGGCTAAGCAACATATGGGGAAGAGATAGCTTCTCGATTCCCACAGATGGCGCCAAAATGATGATGCATAAAATAACACCACCCTTCAAGGTGTTTGTAAGCTCAATTAAGTGTTAACAATGGCAGTGTATAGGTATATAGTAGAAGGAGGTGAGGAGAAGAGCATTCACATCGAAATATAAGTGGTTCAGCCAATCAGGCCTACGTCGACTGTGCAAGTGTGTGATTAGTATCACTGTATGAGGGCTCTAATGGCCATAGATACAAACTCTCAAGCTTTCGCTCTCTACTGTGTATTTAGACAGAGTTTTAGTTGGGGTTACTAATTTCGAATCCTTTTCAAGGTAGAGGATGACCTCTATATAAAGTGCCTGGGCGGTGTAGTGTACCCTACCAAGCATGCAATGAGTATTTGCATGAGGATTGAACCAGTATGAGAATGACACGTGGCTGATCTCATGTAGATAATGATGAACTCAATATTCCCTCATGTGAGGGGAATGATTCGATTATAACTGATTTGTGTACACGTGGTCCTAGCCCCACATATGCACAGAAGAGCTCGACCATATGTGATTGGTCACAACCTCAGCCTGAAAGAGGACGAGGGGGAGACCTTGGTTCAGAGGGAGTGACGAAGTATGACACGTTGAGCTATGACATCGGCTTGGGCCGAGGTGATGGTGGTACAGTAGGAACATCGACTGAGGATCAACCGAGATTGGTTCTGGCGATGTGATGGCCACCTCGGCCTGTTCCTAGCCGAGGCTGCGAACTTTGGATGCCCATATAATGACTTAGCCGGGATTGATGCTGATGACGGGTAACCTCTTTATCTTCCTGGCCGAGGTTGCGATCCTTGGAAGACCAGTTGGATAACCTTCCCTGGGTCATGGAGACCTCAATTTTCGAGGTAGCTAGCAACGTCGGCCGTAGCCGACCTTGTCTAGGACGAGTCCACTAGGTGATGATCCATGGTCCCTCCAGCATCGGCCGTCTCCATGGCCGAGGTTGATGTCTCTGAGCCGAGGGGTACATTCAGGGCATATCAATACTCAAGAGATAGTGTCGGTCAACAAAGATACTCAAGAGCTAATGTCAGTCAAGTGTCGGTTTGTACCTTTTCCGTTTGGAGTTGGGGATTTGGTATTAGAAAGCTTGATGGCTTAATAGTTTTTTATTTTTTGTTTTATCTCAGAATAGCCAAAGGGGGAGTTTTGTAAGGAAAAATATCATAATGTGTCAAGTTTGTAATATGTTTATTTTAAATTGGTAAGATTCGCATTATACCATTTAGACAAAACTACTTGAGTCATTAATTAGGATTGTGTTTTGTTTGTCCTTCAAGCCTCTGCAAGTTAAAGACCGTAGTGGTCGAGTTAAAGAGATATCAACTTTCATGCCGAGTTTAGTCTTTATCCATGGGATATCAAGAAAGGTATGAAAGGTGTATTATGTTGATCCCTGGATTTTATTTTTTATGTGTTTTAGTTTTTAAAAGTTTAATGAAGCCATTTTTGAAAAAATATTTTCAATAAAACAAAATTGTTTTTAATTTTCATTCAAATGAGTTTTGAACTCATTCAAATGAGTTTGGGAATTTCGTTTAAATGACCATCTAACGATAAGTTTTTTTCTGGATAGAAGATTTCATGTTAATCTCATTGGAAGTTCGTTCAAATGATGATTGGGATGTCATTCGAATGACTTGAGTTTTGTTCGAACAAGATACCTAGGGTCGTTCGAACGAGTTTGTGTTTCCATTCGAATGACTTGGCTTGAGATGCTTGCCATCATGTTTTACTTTTTATAAGTTAAGGTCACAACAAAGTTATTTTAAAGGTGAAAGGTTTTGAAAATCTATTTTTTAGAGAAAACCAAAAGCCTCTTGTAGCCTTATTTTACACCCTATGTTTTAAGATCTATTAATCATTACAACATGCTTGTTTGACATCTTGAGTTTCTTGCACCAAGATTTTTTACTCTTCATCGGATGAGAGTTCCTTTTTTATGGTGGATTTTGTGTTATTTTTGTGATGATTTTCTAGCCAAAATCGGTGGACACCGAGACGTGAGTTGTGGCGATCGTGGGTGGATTCCTGCGGTGTTCCAGGGAAGAAGCTTCAAGTAGTGAAGACTGCACCAAGGCTTGAAGGTGTCGAGTCAAGTGGAGTAAGTATGTCTATCTCTATTGTATAAATCTTATATCATAATGGATTTGTGTAGGCTAGTACCATTATTGGTTTTACTCGTACATCACGACGTTGTGTGTGATTGATTTATTTTATTCTTTCAAATCACCAAGATATATGCTTGGTTCAAGATAAAATTGGTTAATTTTTTATACAAAATATGCTTAAATGGTTCCAAAATTAAAATTTGATTGATTCTTAGTTTGATTATTTAATTAGAAACTAAAAATTTGTATTTGGTAATCCATATATCCCTATTAGCACTTTAGGTAGTATTATTGGCCCAGTATGAGTGTTATCGCCTAAAATTCGTATACTAATTTGGTCTTAGCAAGAGTATACTAATTATAAATAATAATAGATAAAGATCTATAAGTCACAATAATGTTAATCAAGATTTAAACAATATAAAGAAATGAGAGAAAGAGAATGAAACTAGATTTATGTGGTTCGGACTAAAGAGATGCCTACGTCCATATGCGCGGGTGTAGATTCTACTAATTCAATGGGAAAAAGACATGGATGAAGGTTGGGTATTGTATACATAACATTCTAGGACCCCCTTAAGCATATCCTTAGGTCCCTAACACTTCCACCTTCACCATAAACCCTAGGTCGTACTTCGAGTACTGATTTAGGGGCCACCAAGTACTCCTGAGCCCTGTTTGACTACCGGTCAACTCTCTCACTTGACCGAAAGATCCATGAATCTTCGAAGGGATTTAAATACCATTATCCAATGGTCTGCCCCGTGATCAAATCGACTTTATGGTTAAAACGAACGGTCTGTTTTACTATCAAAAACTGATATGGAGGCCATCGGGCGCTCCCATGCCCCATTTTGACCCCACTCAACTTCCTTGCCTGAGCAGAAGCTCCATAAATCTTCTAAGGGCCCTGAATCCCCTTTCAAATGGTACACCCCATTCATAAATCGGCCTTACAATTCGAATGAACGAAACGTTTTCTCCCAAAAATTAGTACGGAGACCACCGGGCGCTTCTGGGCTCCATTTGACTCCCATCAACTCTTCAACTCAAACGAGACTGAATGAATATTCAAAATAATCTGAATACCCTTTTCAATGGTTCATCCCATGCATGAATCAACCTTACGGTAGGGACGAATAACTTGTTTTACTCCGAAGGCTCACTAGGCGCTTTCGGGACCCATTCGACCAAGGTCAACCCTCTGAACCAAGAGAAACTCTTTGGAACATAAAAGGTCCCTAAACAACCTTTCTAACGGTTCGCCCTGTATGCGAATCGACCTACGATTCAGACGTACAATCCATGTTCCTTTTATCCAAAAGACCGTTGGGCTCTTTCGAGCTCCATCTGACCACAGTCAATTTCCAAAACCCGGGAGCGGACCAATGGATTCTTAAAGGGATCTGAATACCTTTTCTAACAGTTCATCCCGTTCACGATTCTGACTTACGAATTGCATTTTATGATCTTTTTTGGAAAATCTGCCTGAGACTGTATAATGGCAAACCAATTTCCCTGCCTATTGGTAGTGTGTCGTAGGTTGCTTGCCAATAGCCATGTTAAGGACAATGCCAATTGGCACCCCCTTGACACTATATAAAGGGATCATGAGCTCACTTTGAAAGACACCTGAGAAACATCCCTCTCAGTAATATCAGCAACATTTTCTCAAAGTCAATGTGATTTCCATATTGAAACCTTTCCCCCAAATTCCATTTCCATTCTTTCGTTACCCAATTTAGCAAATCATATTCCCTCCCCTCCTACCACCTTCATCCACTTACAAGATAAGCTCTTAACCAATCAAGATCAACCTTAAAGCTTCTAAAGAAGGTCTAAACCTTTCACCCTCTCTTTAAATTCTCTTATTTTCGCATTGTTATTTAATTCTTACTTTAGCATGTCATCTTTATTAGATCACACACGTTAATATCCAACATTTTATTAGTAGTATTGCACATACTATATTTTTCTATAAAAAAACAAAAACAAGAAAAAGATGGTTTGCTTGTAAATTCCAAAAGGGGATTTCTCATTCCATTTTCTCACACTAAAACATCCTTTTCACACACACACACATATATGAAAAGTCTCCGATTCGATTTATGGGATAAACCCACCCCGTGTTGTATGCGAACTATGTGGACTTTGATGCCTTTTAGGCTACGTAGGCATCTCGGATAAAATCCGATATTCGAGTCCTCCTTTCCTATTTTTGTTCATCTATTATTTACATATATTATATTTGTGAATCAAGCTTGTGTTTTGTCTAACCTATACCATCGTCTTTTTATAAACAATCAGTGACCCGAAATAATGCACACATTATATTTTTAATTCATATTTTATGAATACTCAAAAGGATGACCTCACTCTGCCTTTATCCATGATACGAGTCGAGTAATTCCATTCTTCATTTATATATACACGCACACACGCTTCACGGAGTTATTAAGGAGAAGAATAACACATTCCCATGAGATATCGAAAGGACGGGATGGGTGCCTAACACCTTCCCACTCCGTAACTTAGCCCCCGAATCCTTGAAGTAATTGGTTTCACAAGTATCAGTATGTCTTTGATGTTGTTCTCTCAAGGCGGTAACATTTTTTTTGCCTGTTTTGTGCAAAATAGGCTGGCTACTCTATCTCTATACATCACCCCAATTGAAGACGACCGAAGTCCCCAGAGGAAGGGTATGAGATCCCCCCGCGTGTGCGCCGATGGGAAAGGGATGGTCACTGGGACAAGCTCTCAAGCTCATTTTAGACTTCGGCAGCATAATGGTGAGGTAAAAATATCTTGATCCCTTTGAAGTGTGGGTGTGTGTGATATTTATAAGCTATTAGAAGAGAAGGAATAGAGATGGAAATATGTTATGCCTTTATAGGTTAGGCAGGTAAACATTTTACATGTAAGCGGGAGAATAAATATTCTCTCTCTCTTTTCTAAAAGCTTTCCTTTCGGCATCACAAAAGGAAAGATTTTGGGATTCATGGTTAGTGAAAAGGGAATCGAAGCAATCCCCGCCAAGCTGAAAGCCATACTCGAAATACCACCACCCCGAAAGGAAAAAGAAGTTTGGGAATTCTAGGAAAATTGCAATACACCGGTCAGTTCATTAGCCAACTGACTTCTATTTGAAAACCCATCTTCAAACTCATCCAGAAGGATTCTACCGAAGTCTGGAATGAGGCTTATCAGGAAGCCTTCGATATAATCAAGCAATACCTTACCCGACCTCCGGTACTTATGCCTCTTCATCCAAGTCTCCCTCTACTCCTGTACTTGATCGTAACACCTAATGCAACAGGGGATTCGTCAGCCCAATATATCAAAGAATCCCATAAGGAAAGGGCCATCAACTATGCTAACCAAAAATTGGTTAGGTATGAAGTCAACTACACTACCTTGGAGAAATTATGAATCACCCTAGTTTGGGCCACTTAAAAGTTACAGCACTACATGCTCTTTTTCCCCATTAGACTTGTGTCCCGAATGGATCCTACCAAATACCTTTTTAAGAAACCTGCCCTGTCTAGCCAAAGGTCCCGATGGCTGATGTTACTAGCTAAGTTCGATATCGTGTATATCACACAGAAATTTATGAAATGGAGATCTATCTCCAATTACCTTGCGTAATGCCCGATGGAAGAGGTCGACGTTTGGATCTCTGAATTCCCGAATGAGGATATCCTTTTTACCTCTCAGGAAACCTTTATTGGAAAATATTCTTTGACCGTGCTGCCAACAAGAAAGGATATGACACTGGGATGCTCCTAATCCCCCTAATGACTATCACACTCCCATTCCCATCAAACTGGAGTTTCCACGCACCAATAATATGACCGAATACGAGGCATGCACTGTAGGTCTTAAAATCTTCCTCAAGAAAGGTATCAAATATTTGGATGTCTACGAAAATTCTGCCCTCATAATCGTCTAGGTCCTTAGAAGATGTAAGGTCAAAGAAAAAAAGTTCTTACCTTTCCACGCTTGCCTAGAAGAGTTGGGCTACCAATTCCAAGATATCATCTTTCAATACTTACCCCGCGCAAAGAACAACTTAGCTGATTCCCATGGCCGATATGCTCGAGGGAATAACGATGGCCACTTTCCTAGTCCAAAAACAAGCTATGTCAACCCACTGCTACCACATTGAGCTTTTCACAGAGGAATATTCCAATATCATTGGGTTTTGGTACAATGACTTTTGGCCCCTCCTCAAGCACGATAGGTATCCCCAAGACACCAACAAGTAAAACCGTGTGACCCTTCGCAAACTAGTTTCCGAGTACATCATCAGTGACAAAGCACTGTTTAAGAAAAACCTCTATGGAACCCATTTGCATTGCATTGCAAGGGATAACATTAAAGAACTGATGTAAAAGATCCACAGGGAGGAATGAGGACCCCACATGAAAGGTCATATGCTTGCTAAGAAAATCATTCGTCAAGGGTACTATTGGACCTTCACGGTTCAAGATTACACTGCCCATGTCCGAAGATGCCTCAAATGCCAACAGTTTGCCAATCTCTAGCACTTACCTCCTCGGGAATTATACAACATGACTTCTCCTTGGACGTTCTCCACCTAGGGCATTGACATCATAGGGAAAGTCACATATAAATCTTCAAACGGGCATGAGTTCATCCTAGCCACCATTGATTACTTCACCGAATGGGTCAAATCCGAGTCATACACAGTACTGAATGCCAAAAAGGTGTCTAATTTTAACTAAAAAAATTATTTACCAATACAGGGTTCCCCATGAGCTAGTGTCAGATAATGGGTTATACTTTAAAGCCGAGGTCACAGAACTGGACGATGAGTATGGGATCAGAGGCATAAATCTTCTCCCCATCGACCCCAAACCAATGGTGCAGTCAAAGCCGCCAATAAAAACCTCAAAGCCATTATCAGTGAAATGACTGAGAGTTGTCGAGGTTGGACCGATCGGATCCCTTACGCCCTCTGGGGCTACCACACTTATATCAAGAAATTTAATGGGGCTTACCCTTACTCTCAAGTATACGACATGGAAGCAGTCTTACCCATTGAGCTAGAAAGATCTTCCCTACGCGTTATGCTTGAGAGCAGAGTCAGAGAGGGAGACTGACATCATAGTCGCTTTGACGAACTATCAGTCTTGGATGAAAAGAGGCTGAAGGATCTAGACCACATACAAGGGTACCATTGTCGGATAGCGCGATCATTCAATCGAAGGGTTAAGGACCATGGTGTCCATGAAGGAGACTTGACCCTCAAAGAAATCATAGAACCCGTTTTGGACCCCAGAGGGAAATTCAAGCCAAACTACACTGGGCCTTACATCGTAAAGAAGATTCTCTCAGGAGGCGCCGATATGCTCGTAGACCTTGATGGAGAATAAATAACACATCCAGTAAACCTAGACCCTCTTAAAAAGTTTTACCCTTAGTCCGAAATCTCGACGCACTACCACTCTTCTCATCTCCTTTCTATTTTGAGAAAAAAAAATCTCTTCATTTCTCTCTACCCAGAACTACGTGGGGCCTAATCCTCTTAAAAAATCCTTTGCTTTCAAAATGGAACTAAAAAATTTTCAAAACCCCCAGAGGTACGTAGGTAGCTCATACACCTTACATAGGCACGGTCCCCTTCTTTTTCACAAAATACTATTATTTTCTAACCTCTGAGAATGACAGTTCATTTTATTATTTACATGAACAAAAGGAATATATATTCCTAAGCGATTGGTATGGATAATTCAAATGTTAAACTCATCAAGAGGCAGAACAATATGGTCAAAATCTCTTTTTTATTTCAAATAAGGAAGTTTGCTACTATAGTACTAAGTATTAGCGAAGGGAGTCAAACGAACCTCCCCTCTTCGCTGACCAAATTATTTCTAAGCAATCCTAATCAAACTTCATAAAATTATTACCAAAACCCCAAATACAAAAAACAAAAATCCTAAAAGCTTCACAAAAGTGAACCTAAAAAGATTCACATAAAAATAATCCCAGCTTCAATAAACTCTATCCACGGCTGCCAAAGGACCCCCACCTCATCGTCATTAGCCCCCGGAGGTCCCCAAACTTCCCATGCGTGGTTGATATTTCGAATAAGCTCCATGGAGCGGTACTCCCTGACCAGCCTGGAAAAAATCATTACCCCTCCTTCCTTGGTGTCAAAAGGAACAAACCACCTCCGGGTGATCTCTTTCGCTAGAATCTTCACCACTACTCGTTTCCACAAACATTTCAAATAGTCCCTGGACACTTTCCAGACTTTTTCTACAGATTGTGATGGATGGGTTAATGACTGACGACTCTCCCACAGAGGACCTAACCTCATGCGCATAGATTTGGTCAAGTCTTCCACCGAAAAGAAGTCTAGTGTCCGAGGAGGCACTATTTTCTCCCATCCAACTTGACGCAGAAGACGCCAAGGGAAAAAGAACGAAGTCTGTAGCATACCCACTAAAAGTGCATACTAATACTCTCCCAGCTCCAAAGGAGGATGTAGTTCGCCCCCACTATGGCACCGACCAACGAAGGCACTGGGCTCCGTGATCCATAAACCAATTGACCCAGTTCTCTACACAAGGGGAGAAATTGATAAAGTACCGAGCAAATAAATTCAGTACGTTTACCAAGGGATAATCAGGAGGAATAACCAGATAAAACCTCTCATCCAACCACATGAATAACATCATCGGTCTCCCTCTCAAAAAATCGGAGTGACCTTACCTCCAATCATCAAGACCATTCAGAGTCTCCGCAAGTATCACCGCCACATGACTGTGACGGTAAGACATCCATGTTGTTATCGCAGCCAACTGGGGGTCCACCATTAAGTCCCCCATCACTAGTAAGAGCCTATAAGTTAGGCCAAAGGCAATAGCTTCGGCAAAGGCAATATCACTAAAACCCTTCACATTTAACTCCAAACAGCTGCTGAATGTCTATAGGGGAAGAGTCATCGCCCCGAAGCCCAAATGGATAGTATGGGTAGTGTCCCACAACCTCTCTCCCAAAGCACATAACACCACAGTAGAATGAAATATCTCATCGATAGCAACAGCTCCAGCAAAACTAGCATCATTAAAGTTTGTTTAACACACCAGATTCATCACAATACAATGAAGGCGATAAGCCCCACTTTACAACCAAGCTTCCTATCCCCTCATCCATATACCAACCAAGCCGCCAAGCCCTTCCTTTATTAAAAAAAATTCAAAAAACTTAATTTTCCTTCTTTTTCTTAAAATAAATTCCTTCAAATGGGAAAATCTTTTCAACCAAACCTCTGAGGCCATCTTCTACTCAAATATATCTAAAAATTTCCAAAAAACACATTTTTCCTACTCTTTCTCAAAGCAAAAACTCAACAGCAAAGTAAAATGCGTGTAGAATAAGCAACTAAATCAAGATAATCAAACAAAAGATGCATATTTTTTTGCCTTCTTGAGTCTCTCTTTTTAGGTGAAACATTACATCAATCATACAACCTGGTCAATGCCGACCTCCCCCAATCAACGATGAATCTTCAAGAAAATTCCAAAGGGAAAGAACTAGATTTAGGTTTCACCTCATCTGCCCCACAACCCTTTCTCCTTGGTACCAGACGTACCCAAACTCATAAGACTGCAACCTCCTTATCTGCACCTGCATGATCGTAACCCCCGCAGATTCATCCCCCAGGGATAGAAGGTCATATGCAATCCCCAACAGAGAATCAACATCTACTCAGGAGACAAAAATGCCAGAAAATGTCAGAAAAATAAAAAAATTACCTTAAACATTCCTAAAAATGCTAAACAAATATTAGAATATTTTTTCAATAGGAAAACCATTTTTTGGAACACTAAACCCCTTACAGACTCCCAAAGTCCCCCAAAAGATTAATATTATTCTCTTACCCCCAGCATAAACCCTAAACATATTCCACAAAGAAAACCAACAATGTGCCCATATCCCAAAATTCGATTATAATTCCCTAACGGAATCTCAAATCTCAAGTCTTCCCCAGCGGAACCCAAACCACAAATCAAATACTTCCCTAGCAAGATATCAAAATAATACCTTCCCAATTCCCCAATAAAATTTCCAAGATAAACTTTCTCCCAATCAAAATCCACCATCGGAATTTTAGAATACGCCCGCAATCGAAATCCTTTATAACTTCCCCAGCAAAACCATCCCCAGTCGGATGTCTCAAGGGTAAAACCTTCCCAGAAGAGTCTCAAAACCACACCATCCTCAATCGAAAAACTTATGCATCTACATCCCCAAGATAAGATATAAAAATTCCCCAAGAGAAAAACTTCCCGCGTCAAAACTTTAGGTCCTCAGAATTAACCTCGACCCACAGAATCGGTCTCTATAACTTTAGATCCTCAGAAATGACCTCGACCCATAGAAACGGTCCCCTTAAATTTAGGTTCTCAAAGTTGACCTCGACCCTTTGAATCGTTGCCTATAACTTTAGGTCCTCAAAATTGACTTCGAGAAGTAGAATAGATCCCCTTAACTTTAAGTCCTCATAATTGAGCTCGACCCCCAGAAATGGTCGTCACAGCTTTAGGTACTCAAAATTAACCTCGACCTAAAGAATTGGTCCCCTGAAATTTAGGTCCTCGTAATTGACCTCGGTCCTCAGAAATGATCATCGCCACTTTAGGTCCTCATAATTGACCTCTAACCTCATAATAAATCGTCACAAATTTAGGTCCTCATAATTTACATCGACCCTCAGAAATGGTCGTTACAACTTTAGGTCCTCAGAATTAACCTCGGCCCTTCGAAACGGTCATCGCCACTTTAGGTCCTCAAAATTGACCCTGGCATGCAGAATTGGTCGTCACAACTTTAGGTCATCAGAATTGACCTCGGCTATCAGAAACGATCGTCGCCACTTTAGGTCCTCAGAATTGACCCCGACCCTCAGAATCGATCCCCTCAACTTTAGGTCCTTAGAATTGACCTCAACCCTCATAATCGATATGTACCACTTTAGGTCCTCCGAATTGACCTCGACCTGCAGAATTGGTCCCCTTAACTTTAGTTCCTCACAATTGACCTCAGTCCTCAGAATCATTCATCACCACTTTAGGTCCTTAGAATTTACCTCAGTTTGCAGAAACGATTGTCATAGATTTAGGTCTTCAGAATTGACCTCGACCCGTAGAAATGATTGTCACAACTTTAGGTCCTTAGAGTTGACCTCGGTCCTCAGAAACGGTCGTCGCCATTTTAGATCCTCAGAATTAACCTCGACCCATAGAATTGGTCCCCTCAACCTTAGGCCCTCAGAATTGATCTCGACCCTCAAAATCGGTCCCTACCACTTTAGGTCCTCATAATTGGTCTTGACCCGCAGAATCGGTCCCCTTAACGTTAGGTAATCAAAATTGATCGCATCCCTAAGAATCGATCGTCAGCATTATAGGTCCTCAAAATTAACATCGGACATCAAAATCGGTCCCCTCAACTTTAGGTCCTCAAAATTTACCTCAGCCATCAGAAACGGTCACTGACACTTTAGGTACTCATAATTTGCCCCAACCCGTAGAATCAGTCCCCTCAACTTTAGGTCCTCAGAATTTACCTCGACCCTTAGAATCAGTCTCTACAACATTAGGTCCTCAAAATTTACCGCGACCCGTAAAATTGATCGCCTCAACTTTAGGTCCTCAAAATTAACCTCGACCCTCAGAATTGGTTGTCACCACTTTAGGTCCTGAGAATTGACCTCGGCCCTCAAAATCGATCCGCTCAACTTTAGGTCTTCAGAATTGACCTCGTCCCTCCTAAATATTTGTCAACACTTTAGGTCCCTGGAATTAACCTCAGCCTGCAGAATCGATCCCCTCAACTCCAAGTCCTCAGAATTGATTTCGACACGCAGAATCAGTCCCCCAAAATTCAGGTCCTCAGAATTGACCTCGGCCCTCAGAATCGATCCCCTCAACTTTTGGTCCTCGTAATTGATCGCCACTCTCAAAATCAGTCATCCCTTAACTTTAGGTCCTTAGAATAAACCTCAACCGATCATCCTCATCCTTTTGGTCTGCGAAATTGACATATTTCCCAAACATCCATATGGTGTCTATATGACGGCCTCCACTTGTTCTAAGTTCACCCATCGAGATGCTTTATAGACACCACATTATAGGACCCTCCTAAGCATCTCCTAAGGTCCCTAACACTTCTTCCTTCACCATAAATACTAGGTCATACTCTTAGTACTGATCTAAGGGTCACCGTATTCTCCCGGGCCCCATTTGACTACCAGTCAACTCTCTCACCTGAGTAGAAGCTCAACAAATCTTTTAAAGGGTATGAATCTCCTTTCCAACAGTTTTCCCCGTGCATAAATCGGCCATACAGTTTGGACAAATGATTCGTTTTACTGTAAAAAATAGATCTAGAGGCCACTGGGCGCTCCTCACCCCCGTTTTGACCCTAATCAACTTCCTCACTTGAGAATAATCTCAATGATTCTTTGAAGGACCTAAATCCCCTATCTAACGGTCCACCCCATGCATGAATCGACCTTAAGGTTCAGATGAATGGACCATTTTCCCCCATAAATTGATATTGAGACCACCGGGTGCTCCCAAGCTTCATTTGACTCCCGTAAACTCTTTAGCTCGATTGAGACTGAATGAATCTTTGAGGATATCTAAATACCCTTTTCAAATGGTCTACCCCATGCGTGAATCAACCTTATGGTACAGAGGAACAACCCATTTTACTCCGAAGGGTCACGAGGCACTTTTGAGCCCCGTTGACTAAGGTCAAATATCTAAACCTAGAGAAGATCTTTTTAACATCAAAGGGCTTTGCATAGCCTTTTTAATGGTCCACCCCAAAAACGAATTGGCCTTATGGTTCGGATGAACAATCCGTTTTCCTCTTGTCCAAAAGATCATCGGGCGCTTCCGAGCTTTATTTAACCATATTTAATTCCCGAACTCGGGAGAGTCCCGTGGATTATTAAAGGGATCTGAATACCCTTCCCAACGATGCATCCCATTCGTGATTCTGACTTATGAATTTCATTTTAGGACCATTTTTTTGGAAAATTTCTCTGAGACTGCCGAATGGAAAACCCATTTCCCTACCTATTGGCAGTGTGTCAGGGGTTGCCTGTCGATAGGCATGCCAAAGACAATGCCGATCGGCACCCCTTGACCCTATATAAAGGAAGCATGAGCTCACTTCAAAGGACTCCTGAGAAACATCCCTCTCAGTGATCTCAACAACATTCTCTCACAGTCAGCGTGATTTTTATATTGAAACCTATCCCCCACATTCCCTTCCCATCCTTTCCTTACCCAATTTAGAAAATCCTATTCCCTCTCCTCCTACCACCTTCATCCACTTGCAAGAGCATACCTTCAACAATAAAGATCAACCTTAAAGCTTTCGAAAAAGGTATAACCTTCCATTCTCTCTTTAAATTCTCTTATTTTTGAATTAGTTATTTAAATCTTACTTTAGCATTTCATATTTATCAGATCACACATATTAATATCCAACTTTTTATTAGTAGTATTGCACAAAGTATATTTTTCTTAAAAAAGCCCCAAAACAAGAAAAATAGGGTTTGTTTGTAAATTCCAAAATCGAATTTTTCCCTCCATTTTCTCACAGTAAAACATTATTTTTTCCACACACACACATATAAGAAAAGTCCCTGGTTGGATTTATGGGATAAAACCCACCCCATGTTGTATGTGAACTACGTGGACTTTGATTACTATTTTGTCTAACCTATACCATCGTCATTTTATAAACGATCCGTAACCTTACAAAGGCACAAATTATATTTTTAATTACTATTTTGGGAATACTCCTAAGGATGACCTCACTCCGCCTTTATCCATGACGCAAGTCGAGTAATTACATTCTTCATTTATATATACACGCACACACACTTCAAGTAATTATTATGGAGAAGAATAAGACATGCCCATGAGAGACCGAAAGGCCGGGATAGGTGCCTAACACCTTCTCACTCCGTAGCTTAGCCCCCATGTCCTTGAACTAATTAGTTTCGCAAGCATCGGTATGTCTTTGATGTCTTTCTCTCGAGGTGGCAATATATCTTTTGCCTATTTTGTGCAAAATAGTTTGGCGACTCTATCTCTATACGTCACCCCAATTGACGACGGCCGAAGCACCTCGAGGAAGGGTGCAAGACCCCCCTACGCGCGCCGACCAGAGAGGGATGGCCATAGGTACTAGCTTTCAAGATCATTTTAGACCTGGACAGCATAATAGTAAGGTAAAAATATATCAATCCCTTTGAAGTGAAGGTGAGTGAGATAATTATAACCTATTAGAAGAGAGAGAATAAAGACAAAAATATGTCATGCCTTTATAGGTTTGGCAGGTAAACATTTTACATGCAAGTGGAAGAATAGTCATAAAGTTTATTATAATCATAAGGGAAATATTTTCATATCTCCCCCATGTGTTGCACTGATGGCATCATCCAATCACATATTACATGCTTACTTTAATGGAGTTACATAACGTGTTAAATTAATGTGATCTAGTTGTGCTAAACTGATTGACTATGACACTAGGGCCGACCCAATTGCCTAGGCCGACCAGGTTGGTAACTTAGTCGACCTCATTTCTGTGAGTAATGAGTCCAATTGACCTCTTTTGATTGTCTCATAAGCCATACTATATTTATGGTATAATAAAATCCCCCAAGACTTTTCTCAAAATTGGAGGATTGTAGTAACTTCTCTGAAGTGTTGCATCTTCTGGGTTTGTGTTGAGAAGATTAAGTGAGTAAAGTGTTAACTAGAATGTCATTAGCTCGTGTTCTGGTCAAATTATTAAGATCTTCTCGGCTTAGTTAACACATGGCTCATATTAGGCCAAGTAGAATGCTTGTAAAAAAAATTGGTCCTTGGTGGACTGCCACGTGTCGATCATCTATGGTAGTGTCATAATCATAATGACGTGCGTGCCTAGGGCAGTGTGCACATTGTTCCAATGCACCAATTGTGTTCTGTAGGCGTGGCATTTGCCTCTTTTTAAAAAAATAATCATTATTGCCTTAAAAAAGTATAAAAGAAAAATTAAATGTCGTTTTACCTTTTCTCACCGACAAACCTTTGCGTGATATATTTCCAGAGAGAGAAAACCTTTTTCAAGTTCCAAGTTCCAAGTTCATGTTTTTCAGCTAACTCTTCCTCATTTTTTCCATATACGACAAACTCTTTGCCTGAAAAACTCTTTTCCGATGGGGACTTCAGTTTCTGACCATTCGTTGTTACAACTTAAGCATTTCTGAGTCATCTTTTGTAGTCCTTAGGGTTCCACATATGCTCATTCGACATTCAAGCTTTATAGGATTTTTTTGCAATTTCTTCACTATTTCTTATTGTGATTTATTGTTGTTTGTTATTGCTAGATTGACATTTTATTAAAGAGATACCCCTTATAGGTGTCCATTGAGTTGGCTGGCCTCGGGTTTCATAAGTTTAGGACTTTTGGGTGTTTTAGGGTTTTTTTCAGCAAATTCTTATCTTCTGAAGCCAAATATCCCCCAAGCCTTTGTTTCTCCCTAAATTTTATCTCTTTTGTCATTAATTTAGTCCCCAATTCGAGTTAAAATTTATGAGTGAACATTCCTGGATCAACAATTGGTTAGAACACATTAAAAGGTTGGATAGGGTTTATCCTGGGGTTCTAGTAGTGAGGTTTCCATCTCTTCTGAGTGTTGTCCGAACTGAGGACAGTCCTTATCACCCCAGATATACCCCCAAGTTTAATTTTCCACTGGTTCTACTCCATAACCCCCGCATGTGGAGTATAATAGTTTTGAGTTCGTGGAGCCTATTACAGTTGATAAGTCTAACCACAACCTGGTGGTAGGAACTATGTTGACTATAATTTTGAACTGCCTATAGTTGACCTCGTGTAATTCGAATTACTCTCCTCAGAAGGAGTCATAACCACATATGAATCTAAAGGGTGAGGAGAGGCCATAAACATAATTTCTACCTGGGAGTTCGACTGATTAATGAGAATCATGTAAATAGTTTTTCACTCCTATGTAAAACTATCTTTAATAATCAATGAAAATCCAAACTTCCTCTACTACATAATTTATCATTGGAAGATTTCTTCATTATTCATTGCTTAGTTCGCCAGTGTGAGAGATGTGCAAGAAGATCAGGCTGAAGATATTTCAAAGTTCAACATATCAGAATAATTGATCAAGCAACACCTCACAAATGGCCTCATCTTAGACAAGTCACATAAATAACTAATGCAAGGATAGATCCTAGTACACATGGATTGGACGACAAGATCCGTACATATAACTAGTAAGCTATCATAATCAATGGTATATACTAAGTCAATATAACTCAGGTTCGTCCACCTTGTAGCCAGTAGGTCAGGTTATGTCGACAAGATACGACCTCTAAAATTAAACGAATAAACTGTTGGCATGCCTTACCTTAAAATCTAGTAAATCATGTTAAGTTGATAGGAGCCAGCTATACGACTACAAATATCAGCAGGTCGGATATATCTGACCATATTAACTTGAGAAAATATTTTGCAAAATATACTTGATCATAGGTGAAGACTAATAACTTGTCCGAGCAAAATAACTTGAAAAACGTCAAGCACAATGACCAATACATACATGTATGTAGATAAGAAGTTGATTAATACTTAATTTCAAATATAAGCAAGAAAAACACATACATGCACGCAGACAAAAAGTTTAGTAATACTTAATTTCAATTCACTGAGGTCAGTTAAGTCGATGCACATATGCCAATTGTCATTCTTCTTCCAGACCATGACCACATTTGAGAGACATTATTGATACTTGACATCCTCAGTGAAATTTTCTTTCTTAAACTTATCAACCTCCTCTTGAATGGACATGTTTTTCTCTATGCTGAACAGATGGTGTTTTTATTTAACTCGCTTCACGTTTTTCATGATACTTAGCTCATGAAAAATGATCGTTGGATTAATTCCATGCAGATCTTGATCGCTCCAAGCAAATAAATTATTGCCCTGCCTTAAGAAGTGGGCAAATTCTTTTTTTAGAGTTGGATACAATGACGAGCCAATATGGGTTGTCCTATCTGGATGATCATCGTCCAATATTATTGGCTTAATCTGATCCATAATATTATCAGTGACTAACTTATCTTCATCTTAAGGATCTAACGTCTCGATTTGATAAGTAGTAGTTAATTTCTTTTGTTCCTCTTACTTTGTCATGTATAACAATATTTACGTTCTTCCACTTGGTTTCCCTTTACCATATTAAATCTATAGCTTGTAGGTAATTTTAGACATTAGTGCACAATATACATAACAACTTTAAACTTCTTTATTCGACCCTGTTGAAGATGATGTTATAGGCCAAGTGGACATTCTTGTCAAGGATGAAGAAACATATCATCTATATTAGGAAGGTAGGACATGTGTCAATGACGACCATTAGCTCAATCATCCCCAGGGAGAATAATTTATCCTCCGAAAAACTAATAAAATGCATGTGGTACATCTCTAGCTTTGTGTCTTTCAGCCTTAATTTCTTAAAATAACTATAGAATAGTACATCTATAGGGTTGCCGTTATCTACCAGAATTCTTGTTAATCTGCTCTCGGGCACCATTATGGTGATGACCAGAGGGTCGTCATGTGGATAAAGAAAACCAGACAAATCATCTTCTAAAAAACTAATAATGAGATAACCTTTATTTACCTTTGGAGGACGAGTCTCGACATCAACTGCTAAATTGATCTCCCTTGCATAAGCACAAGCCTTTCCTTGTTGAGGTAGGCTTTCCTCTCTACTATTTTATCTCTACCACTAGCTATAAAGAAACACCCTAAAGAGATCATGCCAACCTCGTAAACAGTATCCTTGGGATTTTTAGGTAGATCTGGATCATTTTATAAGTCCTCATCTCGGCCACATTTCTTACCGTTAGTTTTTTTTGCTAGGAGACTTATATCGTATCCTTATCTTCGGCTTGGCTCGGCCACCTTTGTCAACATAGTTTACCAGTTCTCCTTGACTAATTAAGGCCTCAATCTCATTCTTTAGGGCCAATAAATTACTTATGGTGTGGCCATTATCTTTGTGGAATTTACAGTACTTTATCTTGTTCCTCCTATTTGGTTGATCCTTCAATTTACCAAGAAATTTTAGGTTACTACTTCTTTGGATCTCGTCGATCATGTGGTGCATGCCTACGATAAGTGGGGTGTACCCACTGAATCTTTTTGGCTTATCAGATTTCTTACCCTTAGACTTTCCTTTGATTTTCGTGGAGCTTCTCTCTCTTATCCTTTTTTAGCCCTCCTGCCACCTTGGAGTGGTGGGTGCAGAAGCCCCTACCACCAACCCTAAACCTCCAAGCCCCTACTTTCATTATTCATCCATCCCTTCTGCCAAAACTATCCATCATTTTTCCCAAAAATCATTTGCCTCTGTTCTAGGGGGAAACCTATACTTGAAGTTTCTCTAAAACAACCATACATGCATAAAGGTGAACCTGCCATTCTCTTCTCTAGTGATGACATTCGCATTTTGGCCGAGCCTTTTAAATATTACTTGGTTGGTAAGTTCACATTTGGATGACCTCCTATGGAAGTGATTCATAAAACCTTCCATTCCTCTTAAAACTGATTTCACCATTGGTTTATTAGACAATAAGCACATTCTCATCAAACTCAATAGTGAAGAGGATTTCTTGAGACTTTGACTTCGAACCCAATGGTACATCCATAAATTTCCAATGCAAATATTTAAATGGACACCTCACTTAAAAATCAATAAAGATAGTTCCTAGCTCCTGTTTGGATCTCTCTACCTTTTTTGCCTATCCACTTATTCTCTAAATCTGCCATATTCTCTATAGACAACTTATTGGATCCTCACTCAAAATTTATGAATCTACTCTAAGCATAGCTAGGCCTAGTATGGCTAGTATTTACGTAGAAATTAATCTCCTTAAATCCCTCCTACAAAGGATTTAGATTGGTAGTGGTTATTCAGGGTTCTGGCAATCAGTGGAATTTGAAAAAATTCCTTTTTTTGCAAATAATACAGATGCCAAGGCCATTAAGAAATGGAATGTAAGAACACCGAACGTTCTCAAACTTCAGGCCCAAGAGTTTTGAACACTGCATCAAATGATCTTAAACACAAATTTGTGGTTGCTACAATTCTTAATATGTGGTAAAAATCTAAAAAATAACTTCTTCTTGGTGAATCTAGCAAACACCCTAAATCCCCCCAAAAAAATCATTTTAAACCAAAAATCTTCTCTTCCATCAAATCACGATCCAAAAACTCTTAATGTTTCTTCTCAAATCATTTCTAATCCCACCAAACCTTATACCTCTCCTACAACCTTTGTTCATCACTCTCCTTCTATTCCAATCATTGTTGATGACCCAAGCAGTTCTCATATGGAAGAGGGTGAAATCCCTCGCATCAAATTTGTTAAGAAAAGAACCCAAACCAATTACTTGGTTTCTAAACTCCATAAGAAAATTCTCATAATCCCCACCAGATTCTGGTTAACCTCCAATATACTTTCTCCTCGACCTAGCCTCTCTATTACCAAAAGTTTGGACCGGTACTCAAATAGTCATTTTGACAATGAGAAGGATCTTAATGAGTCAGTCAACCCAGGCCTATTTGAGGATTTCAAGTAATTATCCATAGATCTATCAAACAAGTTTGCTTGCCTTCGAAATGGGGATGAGGAACCTACCAACAAGAAGAAGAAACTTCCAGAATCTCAGAAGGAGCAGTCTTCAATCACCACTAGATCGAGAGGAAAAAGTGGTACTTATAAAACTTCAAACTCCCACCTCTCTTAATGATTAAAGTCATCTTTTGGAATGTAAGATTCATTGGCAACAAGCCAACAGTCATGAGACTAAAGAAACTTATTAAGATCAATAATATTTATGTGATTGCTATTATGGATCCAAAAATGGAAGATATTAAACTCCAAAGTCTTATGATGAGGCTCAATTTCTCCAAGGGAATTTTATACATCTCAAACTCTATTTGTATCTTGTGGAAACACCAGTGGGATTTCTCACTCTCTCATAATTCTATGCAGTCTTTAGCACTTGATATTCATGATAATTCCCTCCTTAGTCCCACTAAACTCATAGTTGTTTATGCCAAATGCAATAAAGAGGAAAGTAAAGGTTTATGGGATGAAATCATAACTATTTGTAATAGCCATTTGCCTATAATTATTGGGGGTGACTTCAATGTTTTCTCCTCTCCATTGGAAAAATTAGGAGGTAATGAGGTGGACCTCGATGTCGGCTCTCAATTCTACAATGCTTTGGGAGTAGTTGGTCTTACTGAAGTCCCCTTCACTGGTTCTAAGTTTAATTGATGTAAATATTTAGGAGGGTTTGAATAGGATTTGGTCTAGATTGGATAAAGTTATTTGCAAATTTTAATGGAGCCAAATTTTTTGTTCCTCTTTAGTAACTCATTTAAATAGAACAAACTCTGATCACAACCCATTTCTTCTCAGCCTTACTCTTCACGGTGATTCTTTCAAAAGAAGTTTTAAATTTCAAAATTTTGGGCCCAAACACAACGACTTATTATCAGTGGTGGAGTAGGCTTGGAATACATATACAGGTGATCCAGTGAGAATCTTCTCTCAAAAAGTAAAAGCTACTAAGACGGCCTCATCTTTGTGGCATAAATCTACTTTCAAAAACATTTTCCAAACAACTAGGATGCTGAAGATGAGGTCCTCCAAAAGGAAATAGATCTTGAAACCAGTTATTCAGTTGAATCTAATATTGAATACAAGTAGGCCAAAGCTAAACTCCAATACCACTTGTCAATTTAACATGATTACTAGAGGCAAAAATAAAGGGTAAAATGGATCAAGGATGGTGATGAAAACTCAAAGTTCTTCAATGCTATGGTCAATCAAAAGAGGAACAAACTAAACATTTTAAGAATATCAGATTCTTCTATCAATTGGATCTCTGATCTAATGGAGATCAAAACCTTATTTGCTGACCACTTCAAAGGTATTCTTTCTTCCTGCCCCTCTATCCATTGTGACTTATTTCTCTTAAATCAAAACCCCAAGCTTATCTCTGAGAGTGAAAATGATCTGCTCTCCTGCCCTCCCACTTTGGAAGAAATCACTGTTCTAAAAAATCCGCCTAGGCTCCGCCTAGGCACACCTAGGCTTGAGGCTTAAGATAAACGCCCCGCCTTAATATTTTGATGCCTTATGCTTGGTAAAACCCTTAAGGCGTACTTTTTCTCTAAAAACAACAATGCTTTAGTGAAACGATATCGCCTTTTAAAGATTTTTTTGCAAATCGGACCATTATCTCATCCAAAATAATCAAATAGTATTTTTATTTTCAAATATTCAGACATATTTTTATGATTCTTACAATTTTAGTATTTTAATAGCCTTGTTATGGTTAAAAAATATTAAAATATATTAAAAAGACCTAAACGCCTTTTCACGCCTTTTTACGCCAAGGCCCGCCTAGGCTTCTAAGTCTTAAGGCTTGGCCTCCATGCCTCGATCACGCCCCGTATTTTTTAGAACCTTGGAAGAAATAAAAGATGTTATATGTCAAATGGATTCCTCCCGTACAGTAGGTCTTGATGGTTTCAACTCTTGCATCTATAAAAATTGTTAGGGTATTATTAATAAGGACCTATTAAAAGCCATTACTAGTTTCTTCTTAGGAAATTATCTCCTAAAGAGCTGGACCTCAACTTTTCTTACCCTCATTCCAAAAATTGACAATCCCTTTTCTTGTAGTGATTATAGGCCGATAAACCTTTGCAACTTTTCAAACAAGATTATTTCTAAAATTCTTGGCAATAAATTGGGGTAGTTGCTCAATAATTTTATTAGTCCAAACCAAGGAGGTTTCATCAAAGGGAGGTCCATATCAGAACAAATTCTTCTAGGCCAAGAAATTATGTCCAACTTCAACAAAAAGCTTAGAGGAAGCAATATGGTTTGTAAGCTTGATGTGTCTAAAGTATATGACAAGGTTTCATAGATGTTTCTTATCCAAGTTCTCAGAAAACTTGGTTTTAGTGAAACTTTTATTGACATGATCTGGAGGTTGATCTCTGATTGTTGGTATTCTATTCTCATAAATAGAGCTCCTCATGACTTCTTCAAATCTACTTGTGTATTAAGGCAGGGGGACCCTCAATCCCTTACCCTTTTCATTTTTACAGATGAAATTCTCAATGGGGGTTTGCATAACCTCTTCTTGGAAAGTAAAATTGACTCTTTATCTATGCCCCCTGGCAGCCCTATTATTTCTTCTCTCTATTTTGCAGATGATATTCACATATTCACCTCTGGGAGGCATAATTCTCTCAAGCAACTCATGGCTTTTATCGATGATTATGAAGCATTATCTGGTCAAGTTCTTAATAACTCAAAATTCACTTTTATGGTTCCTTCACATTGCTCGTTATCTCACAGAAGAATCATTGAGAGGGATACTAACTTCACTTTCAAATGACCTCCTCTTCTATATATTGGATTGCCTCTTTATAATGGAAGAAAGGCGAAAGCTCTTTTTAATGATCTCATTGACTAAATCAAAAAAAGATTGGAAGGATGGTCTTGTAAATTACTCAGTCAAGGGGAAAATTATGTTTGCTCAATCATGTGACTCAATCAATGTTTTATCATCTATTTACAGCCTTAGACCCCCTTTCCATTATCAAAACTCTTGAATCTTGATTTTCAAATTTCTTTTGGGTTTCATCATAAGGTCTTTCTAACAAACATTGGATAAATTAGAAATCATTTGCCTCCCTCATGATGAAGTGGGACTAGGACTCAAACAAATTTATGATATTGCTTAAGACAAATCTTGCAAATTATAGTGGATATTATTGACAGTTGATACTTCCTGGAGCAGATTCATTAAGAACAAGTATTGTAATAGATGGTCTCCTTTGGACTCCATTTGCAAAGTTTATTCCTCTCATGAGTGGAAAAGAATGCATAAAGTGATAGATGTAGTTAGAGAGTGGTTTGATGTTTCTTCTAATATCACATAGCTGGGTATCTCTAATGGGGATTTCACCCTTAAATCTTCTTGGCACGTGGTCAGACATAACAGTTTCCCTCAATTCTCTTTCAAATCTATATGGAATAAAAGACTTCCCAAAAAAGTCTCTATTTTCATATGGAAACTTCTTTCTAACATTATTCCTACAAATGATGTGATTTTTAAGCTCACTATTCCTCTAGATTCTAGATATCACTGCTGCAATCCTCACCTTAAGGAGACTCTTGATCATATCTTCTTAAAAAGTGAAATGGAAGATACTATTTGGAACCACTTTAGGGGTCCACTTGGTATTAGATCATTTTTAAACTCAATTAGAGGAGAACTTATGGCTTGGTGGACTAATAATAGAGGAAAAGGTTTTATTTCCTCTCTTTGCATTCTTAGTCTTACATTATCGCATGGGAGATTTAGAAAAGCAGAAATAGCTGCAGATTTGATGATCATCCTATGAAGATGGAGGCTATAATCTTAAGCATCCATAATAGTATTACAGATTTATTCATAGCTTAACCTTTTAGAGGATCAAAGTCTAGATTTGATCTTGAGATTATACATGATTTCAAACAAAATTGTTCCTAAGCGTGTAATGGCCCCTGGAGAGAGACTTTTTTTTCTCATATTAATAAAGTTTATTTGATTTAAAAAAAAAAGACTTTTCCTTATTCTTTGAACTTTGGATAGCATTATATTTTACGTGGCTAGACTCTTTTGCCACCATTGCGTCCTCAACATTCATAATTTTTCCCGCCTTGGCCGAATCTGGACCATCATGCTCAGCAACTCTTTAGTGCCCTGTATAGCTTCCTAGGCAGTAAACCACTTATAATTTTTATGATTGTGAACTTCTCATCGTAATCGACCACCTTAAGCTTATCGGTATTAAAGCGTGTGATGGAGTATCTTATCGTTTCATCCGCCTTTTGGTGGACACTATATAAGTGAGCCATCCTTTTGTTTGTCTTCGTACCAAACATAAGTTGCAGACGAAGAGGTCCGCCAACTATTGAAAATTTGAGATTTTCCCTCTTGGCGTCGTTATATTAAATTTTGGTCCACCTAATGATAGTACTGGACAAGGCCCTGGATCACATCTTGTGTGGAATTTAGTGGATATTTGAAGCAGTCTGGTAATGTTACACGTATAGCATAGCATCTGATTTTACCATCATACTTGGGTGTGATGAAAGGTGGTTTGAATTTTACGGGTGTTGGATAACCCACTATTGCTGCTGTGAATGGTGAACCTTGAACAAAACCCCTCTGTAAAGGGTTCTTTATCTTGATAATCTCACTAATATGATATTTGCAATGTCGAATATATTATTTCCATGGTTACTCTTCTAACTCAACCTCACTCTTGTCTGCTCGGCCTCGGCTTCCATCTGAGCTCTTTTCTTCACAAGTATGCTTGGATTTGGCTGATCCTTACACATTTAACCTTAATATGGTCGAGAAATCGACCCTTATGACCTCAATTCTTCTTGACTTATCTCTATGTTCTCTGGGCTCTCTTAGTTACCTATATTGATAGTCCCTTTATGATCTTAGGCATAGCTGATCAAATACAGAACCCTTACTCAACCACTCTAGAACACTTGGTCGTTCTACGAAGTAGATTCGTTCATTATCATATCCAACTAATCTGACGGTGGATGTTGCACCTGGATGATAAGCTATGTCATCTCTTCCTAATTTAGGCTACCTGGACCTACTACTTTTGCCTCGCAAGCCCAAATCTAATCTTCTAGGATTTTTAGTTTCTCTATCGTAATGAGACTATTTCATATCCTTATATGAGGAAGGAGGTGGCATTTCTCGCCTCATGTCAGAGTTTTTATCCCCTTCTAAGGTAATGGGGTTCATCTCGAGCCAATTTTATCCATCCAAAAAGATTTGTGTCAGTTCTTCGCACTCTCCTGCATAGCCTCCTGGCCTCTAGCCAAGCTCATTAAAATTTCCTATAGATAACCCATACCCACAGCCATAGAGGGATGAACTCTTTCAGTGGCTCAACTGATTTCTGTTTTTTTTATCATTTTCATAATTTTTTCAGGGAAACAAAGTGTGACAATCGCGATGGTAGAAATTGCAGAAAATTGGATTTAAAGCAAAAAAATGTAAATCAAATGGTGTATTTAAGGAATTAAACTGAATTGAACAGCAATTGATTAAATACAAGTCTAACCCATCAGAATCCAGATTAATCGGAGTTCAATTCACTGGTTTACTATAAAATAGTCCTTGTGTTTGGGAAATTAACAATGGTGAAAAGCAATAAATGGCTTGGTGTTTTCCAAATATGGCACTAATCTATTACCGCCTAAAACTCGTATACTGATTTAGTCTTAGCAAGCGTATACTAATTATAAACAATAATACATAAAGAGATATAAATCACGTTAATCTAGATAAAAAAATAGAGAGATGAGAGAGAGAATGAAACCATATTTATGTGGTTCGGCCCAAAGAGGTGCCTACATCCACGGGTGGAGGTGTGGATTGTATTAATTCAATGGGAAAAAGACATGGATGAAGGTTGGGTACAAGCTCTCAATCAAACTCTAGACTTAGATGAAATAACGATAAGGTAAAAATATCTTGATCCCTTTGAACTAAGGGTGTCTGCGCTATTTATAGGCTGTTAGAAGAGAAATAATAAAAAGGTACACACTTTATAAAAAGCTGGGAGAATAATCATAAAGTTTGTTATAAGAACTTAGGGGAATATATATATATCACCCCCACGTGGAATGCACTTCTGACGTTATCCAATCACGCAGTACATGCTCTGCTCTGACGAAGTTACATAATGGTGATAACTTGTTGTGAGCTAGCTGACCTAAACTGACTGACTGTGACACAGGGGCCGACCAAATTTTTTAGGCTGACCAGGTTAGAAATTGAGCCGACCTCATTATTGTGAGTAATGAGTCTAGGTGTCCTCTTTTGATTAGTCCACGAGCCTTACCATATTTATGGTATAACAATGAGTAAATATGCCGTTGAGCTACAAGAAAATTGTCTAAAGTGCTAAACTCAATTTGATTAACCAGTAGAAGCTAACTTTGTGGAAGCTTTAGATGATTGGAGGAAGCCGTACGTAGCTTATCTAAAGGATGTATAGTTGTCCATTGAAAGAGAAAATGAGATTTATTTAAAGAAACAGGTTTCTCATTTATATTTAGTCAATGGGGAATTATGCAGGAAGGTTACAATGAGAAGGCCCTGCCATGTATAGCCAAAGAGGAAACTAAAATGGTGTTGAAAAAAGTTCACGAACCATTTTGTATGGGTAGAGCCAAGTTGTATGATCAGTTGATGACATCGGGGTATTATAGGCCTACGATGCAGACTAATTCCATTAATTTTAATTGTTCAAAGGTGTTCCAAGTGCATGGAACTATGGTGCACACACCCTATCAATAAGATTGCAAAGTTTGGTTTCTTCATACCCCTTTCATACATAGGCATTCAATCTAGTGGAGAAGATAACATCAGTCTTTTATTTTAGTACAAAATTATATACTAAATGGCACCAGAAGTCCCTTTGAGGAGGATAACCACTCATGTGGTAACCTAATTCATCAGTGAGTACATTGTTTGTAGATTTAGTAATCCCAGAGTCATTCTTATTGATAATGGGAAGCAATATGTGTGTAAAGAAATGTGTGTGTTTATAAAGAAGTATAAGATCATTAGAAATAGTTCTATGATTTCCTATCTAAAAAGGAATGGGAAATAAAAAGAAACCAACAAGAACCTCATTAATGTCCTCAAGAAAATGTTAGAATACCTCCCGAAGACTTGGGATGACAAGCTGCCAATGGACCTATGGGCCTGTAGGACTGCGAAGAGGAAACGCCAAGGATTTACTCCATTTTTTCTTATGTATGGAAAAAAAAGGTTATCTTACCAATGGAGTACACTCTAAATAGTTGGCATTGAATAATGACTGACTACCATGCTCTAGACATATTCAACTAGAAGCATTAGACGAGCACATAGATAAAGTGAAGAAAATTTTTGAGATCTATACCAAACATTTCTCATGGGCTATGAGAATTTTGTTAAGCCAAGGTATTTCTAAGTGGGTGATTTGGTCCTTCGAGCATCCACTAATCATCTGAGGAGCATGTCTGCTTCCAAATTCAAGCCTAATTGGGAAGGACCATTTATAGTTAGAGGAGTAGGGAAGTCAAGGTATTAACAAATTTTAAAGCCAAAAAGTGAATGTCTTCAATCAATTAATTGTATGTGGCTCAAGAAATAGGGTCCCAAAGTCAAACTTTTTTATGAAATATTAAGTTTCCTTTCACGAACAATCCTCAATGTGTTAATATTACATTGTTTGAAAATGTTGTTTTCTGTTATAACAATGAAGTTTATCTTACTTTAATGTTTCGCTTGTTATTAACAAAAATAGTATTCCTTATTATTTACATAATGCTCCACTCGCACTATTATGAATGCACGATGGAACATTCCTTGTAATAACTGTCATACAAAATATAACGTTGCGAGTAAGGCAATTTATATATTCCCAAAGTATAAGGAAAGAACATATGAGAACTTGACAAAAGAATATTTATTTATTTTTAAAATGTTGATACCCTATTTCACACTCAGTATTTAAAAGATACTCAAACTCCTCAATTGCCTCCAAAGTAGGGCAGAGGTCCCAAGGCTGGCCCCAGACCTCAGACACTCCCCTACTTATCTTATAAAGCATCCGCTACTCTTTTGGGCGAGCTATGGTATTGTAGCAGACTTAAGCTGTGCATTTTTTATCCTACAAAGGTCAACCATTCTAGCATTTCTCCTCTAGCAAGCTCAGATACCATAACATCAAGTTCCACCATAACTTGCGGCCAGAGCATACCTCTTATTGAAGGGAAATTACCTCCCTGGGTCACCTAAGCCCTAATCTTAGGATGTGGCAATATGCGGCACCTCAAAATCAAATTAGAGAAACTCCACGATCATTACAAACCCTCTGACCTCCGAAAAGGCTCCTACAAGCAGTTTGGCAGATTACGTGAGAGTTAGAATGCTATTCCACCTACTGTCACTACCCATCTCCACTTGCATTGAATACTTCCATCAGCATTAAATGATATCACTAACCATCTTACACCACCTGAAAATACTTTGCCCAACACTCCACCACATTGTTGACATCAGCATACCTCAAGGACACCCTAGTCATGTCATGACAATCCACTTGTTCTCTCCCCAAAATCTCTCATATATAAGGAATGTTTCAAAGGAAAATGATCTCAAACATTCTAAGAGATTAAGATACAATAGCAATCAAACTTGCGTAGAATTAAGAGTTCTAACCATATATAAGTGTTTTACTCTTTATTTCACATTTACAACCCATTGTTGTGAGTTGTATTTGTAATATGGATAATTTCCATTATTTTCATAGCTTGTATGTATTATTGAGCCCTAAAACCATACTTAGGAACCCTTGGAGAATTCATTCAATTACTTCCCAAGGTCCTCTGTATTGTTGACAAAGGTTGCAAGACCTTAGACTCTCTTGGCCAAAGCTCAAGACGTCTCATAGACTATAATAATTCATTTACACTCTGATAAACCAGTGAAACAACTTTGACTGTGGATATAGGACCTTCATCTGAGGTTCAGACCACTTTAAATCTTTGTCTCTTACTTTGACACTCCTCTCCTTAAACCCGATTGAGGTCCGGATGGGAGCGCTTGTGGGTTTAAAGCCACTTATGATTTTAGCACCCATTAGTTTAGCATTATCTATGGAACTGATAAGTTCCATTCCTCTTAAATACATAGTTTGATCCTTTCAAAATGGTGATTAAAACGAATTTAGCTCGTTCCTTCAAAGAAATGGAGGCAAAGATTAAAAGGCTCCAAGAGCTACCAGTCGCCATTCTCAACAGACTCTCTTTACCCCTGGTAGTAAAGGACCTAGTGGTACCCAGAACATAACAATACTGAGGAGAACCATGAGCCCTGGTTAGAAGGAGAAAATGATTCATAGGGTATGACCAGGACCCGTAAACGATCAGCGACTCGCATTCCTATCAAGGACAAACTATCACTCCTTATAGACTAGTTTCATTGAGGTTCCAGGGCTGCTAGGCCTTGGGATGGCGAGATAAAGAAGATACAAGACCGGTTGAGGAATTTTCTCAACCAGTATAAGACTCAAACTCCCAACACTATCGAGATGGATCTCTAAAAGATCTTATTTCCATTCTCTAATGATGTCAAGCATTATGGGCTTCCCCCAAAGTGAAAAATGCCTAATATTGAACCGTTTGATGGGTTTAAGGACCCCATCGATCATGTGGAAACTTACAGGTCACTCATGCTCCTCCAAGACACCCCAGATGAGGTCATGTTCTAATATGTTATTTCTACCTTAAGAGGAATGGGTAGGAAATGGTTCTCTAAGATTAAAACCAATGACCATTACAAGATTAACCGAACTGGCGAGATCCTTAGTCAATCATTTTATTGGAGCTCGAAAGATGAGAAAGTCTATCACTTACCTCCTTCACTTCAGACATAAGGCCGATGAGGCCCTTAGGGAATACGTCAAAGGGTTTAACTAAGAAGCTCTCTAAGTTGATTACTTGAAAGACACAATCTGAGTATCCGACTTCATCTTAGTCCTCACCTTATAAGATATGTTGAGGTTCTTTAGCAAGAAACCTCCAAAGTCCATGATTGGGGGCTCAAAAGAGCTCTAAATTACTTGAATATTGAGGATGATATCTCAATAAAACATGTTATAGGCTCTCCCCTGTAAGGAAAAAGAAAATATGTCGTATCCCACCTAGAGGGGACCTCATGAGAGGCTGAGGCCAAGAAGAAGAGAAGTAGGTCTTTAGAGGCCAAACACCTCACGCCCCTCACAACTACTGTGGAATAGATCTTTAAAACTGTGAAAACTCAAGACATCTTAACTAAACCAAAGCCTATGAGGAATGGGTATGATAAAAGGGACAAGTCCAAGTATTTTTAGTTCCACAGAGATAATGGCCACAACACAAATGACTACTTCAGGCTAAAATAAGACATTGAGGGGGTGATAGAAATGGGCTACCTTAAAGAGTATATGGAAAAAGAGGAAGGAAAATGTCAACATAATAATAACAAATAAAACAAAGATTATGTTCCAATTATTAACATCTAATAGATTTATGAAGGCTTTGTCAGAAGTGGGCTCTCTACCACAACCAGAAATTCCCATCTCAAGAGCATCCAACTAAAAGGGGTACATGTCAACCATATCTCTCTCCCACATCAAGACCCCAAGCGAGTTCCAGTGATGTTCTTCCCTGAAGATGACCTCGTGAGGGTTTGGATACCTCATGAAGATATTTTTGTGATCACAGCAATAATGGGAAATGCCAACATAAGGAAAATCCTGATTGATATAGGAAGTTCTGCAGACATCATGTTCTTGGACGCTTTTGAATCCATGGGCCTCGACACAAAGCACATGCATCCAGTCACCACCCCTCTTATTAGGTTCAATGGAGAACGGACATATTCCTTGGGATATGTCACTCTCCCCTCACCCTTCATGCCAAATATTTTTGCACAATCCTTTCGAATAAGTTCATTGTGGTTGACCTCCCCTCGGCCTATAATTCCATCATGGGTAAACCATTTCTCAATGACTTAGACGTTGTTATCTCAACCCGCAGACTAGTGATGAGGTTCCAAACCTCCAAGGGAGTGGGAGTGGTCTTTTGAGACAAAAAAAAGATTGGGTTGCAGCATCACTTCCATAAAGGACAAGAAAAAGTCGCTTAGTGCTCCATAGGGCTTGGCAAAGGTCTCGATAAACCTCCAGAAGATCTCTAAGATCTCATCGGAGGTCTAACATCCACCACCAACAATGTTCGAGATCCATCTCGGAAGCATGGGCATAAAGGTGATAAGTTTGGATACCACTACCCTGGAAGATGAGGATTGTTCCCCTCATAACTAAGAGCCTGAATAAAGGAGGAATGTGAGAGGTAGTCGAAGCCTTAGGAGATTTAATCCATCCAATAGAATGACAGTAAACCATGTACTTTTCTATTAAATAAAAATGACAAAAAAACTTCTGTTACTCATAATGTATTTGATATGAATATTCTTTATAAGCTACAAGGATTTCAGCCTTGGCTCTAAAAAACTATGATTTTATGACCCACAAATCGAGTTACAAGGACTTCAACCTTGACTCAAAACTTACATCAAGGTCTAAGGACCCAAAAAGGAGTTACAAAGATTCCGGCCTTAGCTCTAGGTTTAAGCTAAGGTATCAAAACCGAACATTAAAGTTATAAGAATTTCAACCTTGGATTAAGAATAACGGTCAAAGGACTTAGGACCAAAAAAGGTCTACAGTACCCAGGTTTAAACAACCCAAAAGATATAGTTAAAGGTCCCCAAACCCATAAAAAACTAAAGGGATTATTGAGACTTTCATTCATATTTCTAAAGGTCTAAGGTCTAAAGACCCATAAATAGCCCATTTCCGTACATCAAAATCTTTTCTTCACTGTTGAGTTATACAAAAAAGATGTGTAAATCTTACACCCATCACATCTAATTTTTGAAAAATGTTTAAAAAACACTTATGTTTTCAAAAACAATCAGGAGGCCAAGTGTTCAAATATAAAAAATTGTCCAAGACTTCATTTTTTAACAGAGTAGGGGTGTAAGGCCTATGGTTCAGGTGTCTCAGACCCTTATAAGGACAATAAATTTCAATTTTTTCAGTTTGGAGGTCTCAGACCCTTAAAAGGAACTTCAAATTTCAATTTTATCTAAGTAGGGAGGTCTCAGACCTATATAAGGACTTCATATTTCAAAGTTCTTCAGTCTGGAGGTCTCAGACCTGTAAAAGAACTTCAAATTTAATTTTTTTCTAGGTCGGGAGGTCTCAGGCCCTTATAAGGACTTCAGGTTTCAAATTTCTTCAGTTTGGAGGTATCAGACCCTTATAAGGACTTCAAATTTCAATTTTTTTCTATGTTCAGAGGTCTCAGACCCTTATAAGGACTTCAAATTTCAAATTATTTCATAGAATCGAGGTCCTTGGACCCTTATAAGGACTTTAAATTTCAAAATTTCCATCTTCAGAGGTCATAGGACCCTTTGAGGGACTTCGGATTCAAGTTTACCAAAGTTCAGAGGTCTTGTGACCCTTTGTAGAACTTCATGTTATCGTTTTAATAGGTCCGGAGATCTTAGGATCCTTATAAGAACGTCATATTTCAAAATTTCAAATCCAAATTTTAAGCTCGAGGTCTCAGGACCCCTTATAAGTTTGATTTTAAGTCTTTATGCCCAAATATTTTAGGGGGTTTAAGTGTTTGTACGTAAAATGTGGGTTTTCAGTCCTAAAGCGTATAAGTATCAAGTATTCCACGGTTCTAAGGTATAAAGACCCATTATTGAACCTCAACCTTAACTTCATAAACTTCACATGTGTAGGGCTTGAGGTCTTAGGACCCTCGGGGCTGCTTCAACAAATTCACAGCTCAAGTTAATTTGCTTTACTAAGTAATATTATGGGATAAAGGTGTACTACATACTTGGCAGAGCTCAGACATACCTCAAGCAAAAAAAATACTTAGCAAAACAGAAAAAAGTAATGAAGTGAAGATTAAAGAGCAACAATAGTCCATGACTTCAAAACTATCCTTTCATTAAGGCTAAATATGGAGATTACAAAAAGTGTCCCACGGCCAACAGATAGCTTACAAAAAAAGAAAATTACATAAAATCCTCCTAAGGCTTGAGGTTTTGAGGGTCTATAAGGGCTTCACTTTTGGAGATAAAAGAGTCATAGGTCGCTTTCATAGTGTCTTCCTCTTGGGATTTAGGAGCAGAGGCACCTTCAGTATCATCACCATTGCTACCTTCATCATCCGAGCTCTCTTCCTCTGATTGAGGGGCTTCAAGATAGAGACTAGAGACATTCACCTCAGGAAACATTACCTGGGACTTGGCCTTACAGGCTTTAAAACCAGCGCTAAAGATCTAGAAGAGGTACCTCTTAAAGACCTCAAACTCTTAATAAACATCCAACTCGCTCTGCACAGAAGTACTAATCTGTCCCTAGAGTTCTTTACGCTTTACCAAGACCTAAGCATAACTCGTTTGCAGCTCCGGACCTTGGGAGATCAGTTTTTCCTTCTCAATAGACAAGTCTTTTCGTATTTTCATTAGAAGTTTCACCTCACCATCAACTCAAAGAAGTATCTTTTTAAAGCTTTGAAGCTCAACCTTCTAGCCTTGAATAGCCTCTATCGTTGCTTTGATATCAACCTGGTCAATGGTATGTAGTTCATCAACCTTAGCTAGAGACTCTCGTGCAGAAGCTAGAAAATTCGAAAGCCTCTCTTGATCGAGAAAATAAAATTAGGTCTTCAAGGTATCCCTCTCCTTCTCAAGATCCTCGATCCGCAACTTCGAACCATTGATTATTCGGTCCATATATTGTAGGGTCAGGTCCCAACTACTTTCCATATCATTAGCCTTATTCCATGATCTATTATCATCAAGAGCGTCACCTAGAAGACCTTCTGCCAAGTGTTGAGACTATAATAAAAAGGGGATATGAGAATAAAGAGAAAAGTGTAAAAAGGTTAAGAAATAAGTCAGAAAAATGTGCTAGTACCTTGCCCATCAAGTAGACCAGCTCCTCAGTATTGACAGGGGTACCTCTACCCCTCAAAGTGTCCATCATGTCCGAACTATTTGTCCTGGCCAATGAACAAAGGGCATCCGCAACTGCGATATAAGGGTACATCCCTTCAGCTAAGGGATGCCTCAAGTAACTCTTCCCTTCTGACGGACTAGGCACCTCATCTTCATTTTATGAAATCCCTTCCCCCCAAGTGGGCACCACCTTCCCCGTTGCCTATTTCTATGAGACCAAGGGATTAAAATCCCTTGGAATAAAAAGATCTTCCTAAATTTCCCCAGAAGTCTCGCCTACCCTTGATTCTTCTTGAGGTAAGGGTAGGATTTTTTCAAGATCTAAACCTAAGTCTTCAATAGGTCCAGACCCCAGGTTTACCTCCCCCACTAGCTTAATCTCAGGAATCAAAATGTCCATTGAGGTACTAAACTTTAAGCTCTTGGTGTTGTAAGACCTCCTCTTTTGTTCATCTGATCCTTAGTAAGGATCCTCTGTCCTCTCGTTCATTTGATGGATCAAACAGAGGCCAGAGTCATCTATCAAAGAATTAATGAAGAATGTAAAAAGAAAATGGAAAATCTACTTAAAAGGGTAATAGTTAGACACTAGTATGGGCTCATCAGCTGAAGTAGAGATCCATTCAACCTTCGAAGGGTTAGCCCCACCCTTAGTCTGGTCAACCTCTCCTTCAAAGGCATGAAGAACCTCTACAGGGACTTAAGATACAGCCTTCCTCTTATGAGAAGCCAATACATAAGGATCAATCTCTATTATAGCCCCCAAAATGATCTTGGAAGACTTATGGACTCCCACAAATGTTAGAAGCTTAAGCTCGGGTCCTGGCCCATAGTTAAAGAGGCATCTGGAAATAATGAGAACTTCAAAAGGGAGTAGAGGTCAATCTCTGGGCCTCTGTAATCCTGTTAAACTCCGACATGGTGGACTCAGGAATCACTACAGAAGATAAATGAAACTTTCAAATCTCATAATAATGGTCAATTCGAGTGATGAAATAAAAGTAAAACTTCAACTTACCTACTGATGGAAGGGTACACCAAAGAGTGGGGTAGGTAATGGGCTTAGCATGATCTGAGGTGGCCCAAGCTCCCTTAATAAAGATAAATCTCTCCCTACAGTTCTTGGGGGCATTATGCTTATCCTTACCAAAGGTCACCACGTTGGACCTAGGGGCTAGGTACTTTAGACCTTTATCAGTTAGTTTCTTCTACGCTTGAATACTATATATCTTGAAAAATTAGGTTGGGAAGATGTCACATTTGCCCCCGGCTAGCCTCTCTAAAGGCCAAGATAGTGACCATCAAAGGTCTCCATGAGTTGGCCACCAATTGATAAAGGGCTATGCTAATAGCCTTCAAGATCCTGACCATAGGTAGGGGCAAGGGGAATTTGGCCACATATTAGAGGAAACACTCATTAAAACACGGATGATTGGCCACTATAGGGCATGCCCTCTCAGTAGGATTTCCATCCCTCATAATGACATTTTTCAGAATCTAATAAGTCTTCTGGAACTCGGACAAATCATGCTCAGTGAGCCGTGAGGCTTAGTAAGACCCACCAACAAAATTAGGGTTGAAGACCCCTTCAAAACTCATCACCTTCATGCCACGTGGAACTGATCCATAAGGAAGGTGAACTCAAGGCTCAGCGTTCAACATCACCATAGGCAAAAGAAAGACGTGGGGCCTAAAAATATAAAGGGGTGTAGGGTCCAAGATCTTAGAGTGAGAAATATTTTTGGAAGAAATTATTTAAGAGAAATGGTTTAGTTGCTCGGGGAAATTCTAAAATAGAAGAGAGAAAGTTGAAGTTAGCAGTGAATAACTCAATTCATCCCAAGGGGATATTTTATATCCCTTGAGGCCTATAGTTCTAGCCACCCCTATCTTCACTATCTCCAAGATCAGACGTTTTAATCACATTAAAGATCTCAGTACCCAACACTTCTCCCCAGTCACCTACGGGATCCTTCCCAAGGCAATCTAATGATGATGAAAATATCAATGGATAGTTAAGACCATAGTTTCAACTTGCATAAAGGATAAGTGTTGACCCTTGAAATAAATTCAAGAAGAAACAAGGGACTACCGATGATACCCTATTTCACATTCGGTATTTAGAAGATCATCAAACTCCCCAAATTCCACCAAGGTGGGGAAGAGGTCTAAGCCTACCCCAGGCCTCAGACAAACCCCTACTTGCCTTATAAATCCTCTTTTACTAATAAAGGCAAGCTTTGTTACTGTAGTAGACTTCAGTCGTGCATTTTTTCTCCTAGAAAGGCCAGTCCTTCATGCATACCTCCTCAAGAAAGCTCAGAGACCACAATATTAAGGTTTCGCCATGAATTGCGCGTATAGCAGACCTCAAATTGAAGGGAAATTACCCCCCTTAGGTCACCCAAGCCCGAGCCCTAGGATGTGTCATTATGTTAAACCTCAGGATAAACTTGGAGAATCTCCACGATCATTCCAGGCACTTTGACCTCCAAAAAGGCTCCTGCAAGCACTCGGGAGGAGTAGGTGAGAGTCTAAACACTATTCCACCTACTTTCACAACCTATATCCACTTGCGATGAATGATCCCATCAGCATTAAATTCTATCAATAACCATCTTACACCACCTTGAAATACTTTGCCCAACACTCCATCACCTTACTGACACCAGCAGACCTCAAGGACACCCAACCATGTTGTGACAATCCACTCGTTCTCTCTCTAAGATATCTTATATATAAGAAAGGTTAGGGAATGTTTTCAAGGTAACTCATCTCTAGCATTCTAAGAGATTAAGATATTCTAGCAATCAGAATTGCAGAGAATCAAGAGTTCTAACCATATACAAGTGTTTTAATCTTCGTTTGACACTCATAACCCATCGTTGTAAGTTGATATTTGTAACTTGGATCATTTCTATTTTTTTATAACTTGTATACCTTGTCGATCCCTTAAACCATACTTAAAAACCCTTGAATAAGTCATTAGTTTACTTCCAAAGGTCATCGGTATCATTGAAAAAGTTCGCAAGACTTCGGACTCTCTTAAACAAAGCTCAAGAGATCTCACACATTGTAATAACTCATTTAATAAACCAGTTAAACAACTTTGATCTGAGGTATGAACCACCTTAAATCATTGTCTCTTACTTTAACACTCCTTTTCTCGTATCTATATGAGGTCTAGAGGGGAGCATATATGGGCCTAAAGTCACTTAATATTTCAACACCCATAAAAAATGATAAAAGAAAGTGCAAAGTATGCACATAATAAATAAAGTACAAAATGAAAACTTTTGTTTTTCATTCCAGAAATTGGCCTACTCGAAGATGAGGTTCTATCTCTCATAATATTTTCCCTAAAAGGCACTTATCTCTTTCCTCGCCTCCTTTTTGCCATTTCTAGTCAATGATCATCATCCTCTTTGCCAACATGCAAAGTATGCTCACAATAAACAAAGTACAAGTAAAAACTTTAGTTTTGCATTCCACAAATTGGCCTACTCGAAAGAAGGAAAAATATTCCAGGAAATATTAAAAAAAGATAAATAAAATAGGGTTGTGTAATCCCCATTACAAGGAAGATAAGGTTTTACCACTCATAATAATTTCCCCAAAGGTCACTTATCTCTTTCCTCGCCTCCGATTATACCCTTTCTAGTGGATGGTCATTATTGTAGCCTAAAATAACTAGGCCACGTGTACCAGTAAAGTAGTGACATCTATCAACATTATCACAGAATCCTCAAATAGCGAATAGACCTGGTCGGCTCAAATATTTTGTGGTCGTCCATATAGCCAACCACATCCATGAAGATGAACAGTCAGGAATTTGAACATACACACGTGGGATATTCAACAGTATCCAAGCACATGCACATGAATAAATATGCAGTTGCCTATTAATGTGTAAAGATGCATATACCAAGTGCATAAAGGTATTTCATCTCTTCAAATTCTAACTACTATAAAAAGACTATTACCTCTCTCAGCTGAGGGACAAAATCACCTTGGTTCTAACCCTAAAAAGTGTTACTAAGATATTTATACCTAACCCTAAATCATATAGTGACATTATTCCCATGGATGTAGGCACCATATTTGGGTTGAACCACATAAAACCTATATGTTTCTTTACACTTCTCTCATTTCTTTATTTAACATATTTATCTGTGACTATAAATTCTGGGTAACTCGAGATAAGACTATTATAAAATATCAAACCCAAATTTAGACATCAATAGATTGGCGTCATATGTGGGAACTGACTAGCTATTGTTGTTTCCTTCCCATTTATTTCAAGTTCTACTTTTTGATCATATTATCAAAGTATGACATACATCCCAAAAGGAAGTCTTATCGGAGGCAACGCCCTCAATCCTTATGCCCCTCCTAGCATAGGAGATATTCAAGGAATCATGTTAAACACTACCGAGGGACACGAAGAGATTCCAAAAATCATAAGGCATATTACTCAAACGCTCCAAGCCAAACCAACTGTCGCTCCATCTTCTAAAAGGGAGATTCCACCTCCAGCTACCAGAAATGAAAAAAGAAGATCTAGACATTCCAAATCCTCAAATAATAGGTCTTACCACCCTGGCACGACCTCCTCCCTCAGATCCACTAATTACTGTAATGGCTTTTTATCTCTTAAGAACGACAAAACACTTTGGATAGACTAAGTAGAGGCTATATCATCAACTGGTTAAGTCCTTGAGTAATTAGGGGACGCAATCATAGGGATCCATCCAGATCTCGAGACCATCGAAAATATTATATCAAGTTAAGAACCAGTATACAAGGATCCATGCATGTCGAGCAAACTTCCTAAGAAAAGACCTCAGTGAAAATGCACAATCGAGCCACTAAAACTACTTCCTATAAAGCTAATCCAGGTGACCATCCCTGAAAGGACTCAATACAATGGATAGAAGATCATTTAGGAGAAATGGGAAAATCTAAAAATCCCTCACAAAGGAGTTTTGCAAAGGGATCACCCTTTATTCCAACTATCGTGGACTTCCCCATACCTACTAAATTTAAACCTCCTATAGTTACTCCCAAGTATGATAGAAAAACTGATTATTGCCTTCATGTAGAGCAATACCAATCTGCAGCCGACATCTACTCAGTCCAAGATGAAATGCGTTGCCAAGCATTTTTAAGAACTATTACTGGGTCGGCACATATTTTGTATAATAATTTGCCTCGCGGGTAAATATCTAGCTTCCAGAAACTTATCGAGATATTCATCAGTAATTTTTACTTTGGAGCCAACCCCATCAAAAGGGTGACTCATTTACCAAGCAGTTGTCAGAGACTAGGGGAAACCATTCACGAATATACTACTCGTTTTAACAGTGAAAAGTTAGAAGTGGTAGATTATGAAGAAAAGATATATATTATTGCCTTGATGAGCGGTTTGAAATCCTAAGAAGTTGTATTATTCTCTGGCCAAAGACCCCCTAAGACCATGACTAAATTAATGGCTAATTTTGGCAAGATCATGAATGTCGAGGAGGCTATGGCCGCCAAACAGGCCCCTAGATCCAAGGTCGAGAGCCAAAAAAACTCTAAGAAGAAGGAACAAAAGGATAAGAAAGCTGAAAATCCCAAGAAGTATATTGAATATACCCCCTTACTGTTGGCGTACATCATATCCTGGAAGAGATAAGGGGAAGCATCAAACTAAAGTGGTCTAATTAACTGAAATATCCCCCTAACATTAGAGATAAGTCCAAGTACTATGAATTTCACAAAGACCGTCGACATACTACTGGCAACTGCATAGCCCTAAAGAATGAGATAAAAAGCCAGATTCGATATGGCAAGATTTCTAAGTTAGATGATAAGATAAAGGAAATAGAGACCAAAAGACGATCAACATCATCTTGCAAAGAAAGGTAAGATAAGAAAAGAGGCAGAGACAATGACTCAGAAGACGGACCAAACCTATCGAAAAAACCTCGAGAGCCTAAGCTAGAGGTAAAAATGGTTTCTTTTGGTCACCATTTCATTGCAGGAGGTGTTAGTGGGGGTGGTTATGAAATCGCCAAAAGGAAATCCTACTTGAATGAAGCCAAGGTATATTCATACATTTGGCAAATAAATTAATCTAATAACGTTGATGGTCACCCAAGCAAAGTGAACAAAGATAAGCTGGTAATAGTTTTTTTCTAAGAATGATCTTTCTAGACTGCTATATCTCTATAATGATCCTCTAGTTGTCACTGTACGAGTACATGAAGCAAGAGTGGTCAAAGTTTTAATAGATAATGGTAGCTCAGCCGATGTCATAATTTATGACTACTTCAAAGGATTGGGACTATGAGACAGAAAATTAGATCCCTACCACAAGCCACTAATGGGCTTCTCAGGAGGAAAAATGTATCATTTGGGAACTGTCAAGTAGAAGTTCTAATCGGCACACGGCCAGTAAGCCGAACTGAAAGGATTTATTTTTTTCATCTTAGACAAGAACGTCCAATCAGTTTATAACATGATCCTTAGTAGGGTCAACCTGAAAGTTTTTGAATCAGTAGCATCTACTCTCCACTAGTGCTTGAAATTATCCATATGTTATGGGGTCAGCATTGTCGCGACAAATCAAATCGAAGCTAGGGAATGCTACTATACATCAACCGACTAAGATTAAGTAAAGAAAATCACCACTACCTACCAGATTGAGACCTTAGATCCCCGTGAGGAGTTTGATTTAATTAAAGGACAAGTTGTAGAAGCAATAAAAATGATCATCCTATATGACGATCACCTAGAAAGGACTACACAAATCGTCTCATCTCTAAATCCAACCCTCAAACAGGAATTGATAAAATTTCTTAAAGAGAAAAAATTGCATTTACTTGGAGTCGTGATGATATGCCAGGGATTGACTCGAAATTCATATTCTAGGAGTTATATATCATCAAAGACACTAAGTCAATCAAGCAGAAGCGGTGCATATTTAGTACTGATAAGAACATGGATATCCAAGAAGAGGTGGATAAATTGCAGAAGGAAAAGTTCATTGAAGATGTCAAATACCTGATTGGTTAGACAATGTGTTAATGGTAAAGAATAAGAATAATAAATGGTGCATGTGTGTTGACTTTACGAATATCAATAAATCATGTCCAAAAGATCACTTCCCCTTACCTAGAATTGATCAATTGGTCGACGCCACAACCGAGCGTGAGTTGCTTAGTTTCATGGATGCCTACTAAGGATATAACCAAATCAAGATGAAGACAGGGGATAAGGAGAATACCTCATTCATCACTATCCAAGGGACTTACTACAATAATGTTATGCCGTTTGGGCTCAAAATGATAAAGAAACATACCAAAGGTTGGTGAATAAGGTTTTTGAGGAACAAATTAGTAAAAATAGGGAGGTGTATGTGGATGACATTCTCACCAAAATCAAAAAAGTGATCTACCACATTATGGACTTGGGATAGACATTTGATCAATTGGAGTAGCACTAATAAAGCTTAATCCTACCAGATGCATGTTCGGCGTATAAGAATGAATGTTATTTGGATTCATAGTAAATTTAAGAGGCATTGAGTCCAATCCAAATAAGATCAATGCATTGATTGAAATTCAGTCTCCCTCATGCAAAAAGGATGTATAGAAGCTTACTAGAAGAGTAGCAGCCCTTAACAAGTTTATTTCTCGAGCTACTGAAAAATGCTTATCCTTCTTCAACGTGTTAAGAAAGACTTTTGAGTGGAATGAAGACTGTGAAATGCCTTCCTGGAGTTAGAAAAATATTTGGGATCTCTACCATTGTTCTCCCGACCACTCATGGGGGAGAAATTATACTTATACCTAGCAGCATCTAAGTCGGCAATTAGCGCAGCACTCATTCGATTAGAAAATGGAATATAGATTCCACTTTATAACAACGGTAAGGCCTTTCGAGGAGATGAAATTTAGTACCCACGAAGCCTCACGAAGGATGAAACCGTATTTCCAAGACCACACTATTGTGGTCTACAAAAAATTATCGCTACGACAAGCCATTCATAAGCTAAAAAAATAAGGGAGATATATGGCATGGCTAGTGGAGTTAGGAGAGTATGATATACATTATGAACCTGGGATGGAAGTCAAGGGCCAAGAGATAGAATATTTCATAGATGAATTCACTTATGACAAAAATCTTCCTGACCAGATTCTAATAAAAGAAAAATCAATCGAGCGGACTTCTTTAGAAGAGAGATTAAAGGCAAACCCTCCCGAGTAAACTTCTTTGGATGGTAGCCCCAAAATAGAAAAACAATAAACATCCACTATGCAAGAAATAGCCAAACGATACTTGGAGTAAATCTAAAAGGTGTTGAAGTATGGTTCCCTAAACGAAGGGAACTTCAATGGAGAATTACATGTATTGAAGATGTACGTAGATTGATCTTTATATGTTACTGGTAGCGGCACTGGGTTAATCATCAACACTTTTAATGATTTAAATATGGAATACGGGCTCCGTTTTAAATTCCAAGTTTCTAACAATGAAGCAGAATATGAAGAACTGATCACAGGCTTTAAATTAGTTATTTCATTGGGCACTGAGCAGGTCATGGCCCATAACAACTCCCAGTTAATTGTCAATCATGTGCTAGGGATATACGGAGTCAAAGAAGAATTGATAACAAAATACCTGGAAAAGGCCCTATATAGAATATCTAAGTTTTCAGCGGCTAAAATGATCAAAGTACCCAGAATTAATAACGCCTGAGTAGATGCACTTGCTCGTCTAGCTTTAGTGACTAAAATAGAATTAAGGACAATTCTCGTAAAAATTCTAATAAGCAGGTGTATCGATGAAGAAACTCTTAATCTGATTACAGTAGAATTGGGCTCCTCATGGATGGATCCCAATAAGGGATATATTGTAAAAGGCACTTTACCAGAAGGCAAAAAAAAAGGTAGGAAATTAAGACACAAAGTAGCTATCTACATCTTGGAAGGAGGTATTTTGTACAAAAGAGGATTCATTCTTCATCCTTAAGAAGTATAAGACTTGATTAAGAAAGTACATAAAGGGTCATGTGGAGCTCATTATCAATGGTACGACGAGTGGCCATGTAGGGATATTACTGGTCAACCATGAAGGTAGATTGTGCTTTATATGATAGGCAATGCAATAAATGCCAGAAGTTCACCACTGTCTATAAAAAATCAGGGGTTGTACTAACACCGATCACATCTCTATGGACTTTTGCCATGTGAGGTATTAACTTGGTCAGCCCTTTGTCGAAGACAAAAGGAAGGTTTAAATATTTGGTCATTGCTATAGACTACTTCACAAAATGGGTGGAGGTTAAACCCCTGGTTGAAATGCCCAATGAGAGAGTCTTCCAGTTCATATGGAATATTATTATATGTCGCTACGGTATGCCATATGACTTTATCAAGGACCATGGAACTAAATTTTACAATAAGGAATTTGAGGAATACTACATCCACTTCAAAATTCAAAAAATGTACTCTACACCTGGGCATCCTTAATGCAATGGCCAAACAGAAATAACCAATAAAAAACTGCTTGATGTCTTGAAGAAAAGGCTAGATGACGCCAAAGGAAACTGGATCAACAAACTACATAGTGTACTTTAGGCTTATAGAACAGCGTCAAGGACGGATACCGATCAAACTCCTTATATGTTGGCATTTAGGACATAGGATATAGTCCCTATGGAAATTGGTCTACCCAGTCATAGAGTGTTGAACTTTAACTCTCCTAAGAGTGATCACATGAGGAGAATAGATTTAAACTTAGTAGAAAAAGTGAGAGAAAATGTAACACTGCGTGTGGCTGCCTACCAGCAACGTACGGTTAGATTATACAACAGGAGAGTCAATCCAAGCAACCTAAATGAGGGGCATTATGTTCTGAAGAAAGTACTCTAGAAAGGAAATTGGTTGGAGGCTAACTGGCATGATTCATACCGTATTTCTGTGATCATCTAACTAGGTACTTATCGCCTAAAAACCCTAGAAGAAGAGCAATTCAAGAACCCCTAGAATGTTGAACATTTGAGGAAATATTATCACTGATTATGAATTAAAGTTCCCAATATCTTTGTAGAGCGTATTTTTCAATATCAATGAAAAATTATCAGTTTATCAACAATTGATTTCCTTTTTTATGTTTTTCGGGGTAATGGGAGATGTCATAAATCTAAAAAACAAACAAGCAAAATCAATCTTAAAACTTCATGTATGACTTCATCTTTGACAAGACATGAACAAGAAGTTTCTAATCGCAAACTAAACCTGAGGACCAAATCTTGTAACAAGCAAAAGCAATCTTAAAACTTCATGTATGACTTCGTCTTTAACAAGCCACAAACAAGAAATTTTTATCCAAAACATCCTATATGACATCTTAAAGTCAAGAATAAGAAGTTTTACCAGACCAAATTAAATAAAAATCAAGTAACATTTAGCCGCCAATGGTAACTAACACAAACATTTAGTCAAAAATGACAAGATCCGTTTGGACAATTACAAATGTACTAGTAGACCCTAAGTGATGAGTGCATTATTTTGTATATTTTATACCCAGATTTATACTTTGTTAGTCTCATTTTATTTTATTTAATAAGTTCTTAGGATCATTTTATTAAAAAGGGAAAAAAATGCAAGAATGATTGAATTTGGATTGAAAATGGCAATTTTAAGTAAAAAATGGGTGCTTCGATAATTTTATAATATTCATGTCCTAATTAGTGAAAAAAGTTGCCTAGTGAAAATTTTGCAGGTAATGATGAAATTTAGTACAAATTGATGATCAACTAGAAAAAGGTGCAAAAAGGCATATTTTTAGGGTCATTCAAAAAAAGTTATTTTTACACTTGTGAAATCGTAAAAAAGTCGGGAATTTTTATTCTCTGGAATACGTGCTCAGCAAGCAAATCTAAGACTTTTCGAGTGGGGGAAATTCAGCCCATAATCCCCATCTAAATATTGAAGAGGTGGAGTGATAACTTTTAACATATTTCGTCCAATCAGGAAGAGTTTCACCAAAACCCTAATACCTCATTTCTAGACCTATAAATAAAACCTTTGGGATCATTATTTCGAGGAGAGAAAAAATTGTAGAGAGACACTTTAGAACAATTTTTGGTAGTTTTATTTTGGTAGTTTTTATTTATATTTGAGGGCCAAGAATTGTATCTTTGTGGGAGGAATGTTGTCAAGTTTATTTGTGAGGCACAACAATTGTAAGTTGCTTTATTAATGAAAATTAGTATTCATTCTTGCAATTTTATTATGTCTTCAATCATGCTAGCTTAATTTTTTTACTAGCACAAGGTGAAAGTTATCATGTTTGATTAATATTGTGCATGATTTAAATTCGTCTTAGTTTTCGATATGTGCTAAAGGTTTTAAAAATTCGATATTCATTTAAAACGACACGAGAGTGTGTTTTAAACCTTCGACTTTGTTTGGAAAAAAATCATATTTTTATTTTTAAGTGTGAGTACTTTTTTATGGATTTTTGATAGTCCATGTTTAAAGACTATACTTTAAAATTTAAAAGTGAACTTTTTAAGGGAATAGGGATTTTAGCCGTCTAAATTTAGAGATGTTAAATTTTATTATGAACTTAACAGTGTTGTTTTTTTAATTAAATATGAAGGGAGTCGGTTTAATTTGAGTTATAAAATCAGGAATGACAAGTTTAAATTATTACATAATATTAGTTGAATGTGATAAATGGATTCAATGTCCTAGTTTCACACACACTAGTTTATATCTTTCGTAGTCGCATTTTTTTTATTTTTGTTAGCTTAGTTTAATATTACATCTCATCTCTCAACCCATTTAATCTAGTTGGACAGTCACAATTAATTTGAATGAAAAATTGATAAATCTTTGTGGATTCGATCCGTACTTACACTCGCTATTTTATAATAGCCCGTGAACTTGCAATATTTTATAGATTGATAACACAAAGGTTGATGAACTTAGCTTCGTCCAAATTGGTAATCAGTCAAGCAGACTAGTCGGCCGACGGCCGACCACATAATCACAATGTTAAGCTGCTGGTAGGCCATAACCATATAAAGAAATATTAGCAATAACTTAGATTTTATTCAAGAAAAAAAATATGACATTATTACATGTTCTTGTTCAAAATTCAAACACAAACCCAACATAGGAACTTCTCATTCTACTGAACGTTTTCCTAAGAATTTTTCTATTCCTTTACGAAGCACATCCAAAGTCGAAGGAAGAACAGTAAATCCCAACTCCCTAAGTCTATTTTGCCTAATGGAGCTGGGTTTGTCCAACAAATACAGAGGTTGAATGGAGAGTCTTCTCTATGAAGGTCATAATCTCTAAGATATTTCCTAACTACGCTTATGAGGATAGCATCAGTGGGAATCCACTTAATATTCAACTTAAAAGAAGGTGTATGGTGATCTAAACACCCAAGGTCATGCTAATACCATAAAGAATATTCTACAGGCACATTCAATATTGTCAGAGCATCAAGTCAACCCTATTTGCACCCTTGTCTCCTAGCCAGCTCCAGTTCATCACCCATATGTATCAAGGCTTCATCATACCTATTCATCCAAATTCTGCAGTTGCTTATGAAAATGTAAAGTCAGAAGATCAACAGTTTCATTCAATTTTTTATGCTAGCCAATTGTTTCTTTATCAAGTTATCATGTTGGGCTAATATCTTCTTGGTTCTTTCCTCTTCAGTTATGAGGCGAGAAATCAGTGCCCAGATAATTTGCCACTTTTGGGCTTCTTTAACCTCTCAATTTCCTCCATTATCTTGGCATTATCCTCCTCTAGAAAAGAAACCCCTTCACTTTGATCGACACATGTAGACTTATTTAATCCCTCCAATTCATCCCTCAACATGTTTTTCTCCTGCTCCAGCAAACAAGCTACGTCCTGAGAACAATTTACCTCACACTTCATCACAAACTCCTTTTTATTATAAGCTTAGGAGATGTCTTGTAACTTTTTATCAAAACCACATTCACTACTCAGCCGAGAAAAATTCTTCTCATAATCAACTGTCAAACTGGTAAGAGCTTCCTTATGATCTTTCTGAATCTGGAGTATCCTTTTGTAATAAGAAGCGTTGGTTGCCAATGATTGGCTGAACAACCTATGTAAATGAATATATGCTTCTATAACTTGGTTAGAATCATCTAAGCCAAGAAATTATTCCAGCTTTTCCTCGCCTAGATCTTCATGACTTGCCCCAAAGATCTGAACTCTCCTTTAATACAAGTCACTCTAAGCAGCTGCCATATTGGCCCTCCCGAAATTAATATGTAAAAAAAGTAATGAGTATGAAAAGTTAAAGAAAAGGGACAGCAAGCATCAGCATCATTTATATGAAATACAAAGAAATTCCAGTAAAATTATTGAAGGGAATACATAAAAAGGGGAACCAATACGGGTTACAAAAGGTGAAGTATTATAAGACAAATATTATAAAAATAATCCTAGATGGATATACCTTCTCCTTGTCCTGAGCAACCTCCTCCTCAGGATGAATAACCATCACTACCATCTCATGGGCCACAGATGATTCAAACATTCCTTCTTCATCATCTATCTCTTTATTAACCACAGGAGTAGTACCAAGGTTGTACAGCTGAAATAACTTGGAGTTTAAAGTTGTGCTGTACTTTTTAGAGTAGTGTCATCTCCTTCCTTGAAGGATGACTTATTTAAGAACTCCACTTGCATAGTAATAGTAGAAAAGGCCTTATCCCAACCTTGGGTATAATCTTCCTCTTTTTCTTTATTAAGATTTGCTTTCAAACCCTGATACTTACCATTCACATCGGCAGCAGTCTTCTTAGCCTGGTCGGCCTTCTTATTAACTTCCTCGATAGCCTTAAGTGCATTATTTTTATCCTTCTCTATCTTCTCCACAATCCCTTTACACTTATCCTAGTCCTTCACATGTTCCTTCTTGGAAGCATCCACAAAATCCTTTAAACCCTTAAAGGCGTCTTCAACATCTGCCAAGGACTCCTTTGGTTGTTCATCTCTCCTAAATATGTGATCATAGTCAACTAAAAACTACAAAATTTAATAAAGTCAAAGAAGTTAGTTGACCATAGAATTAAGTCATAGATGAATAAAATATAAGTCAAGAGATGAGATAGTTACTAAGGCTAAATTATGGTTAGCCCTTTATAAAAGTCTTGCCTTGGGAAAGGCGGGAGAAGCAGACTCGTTGGTAGGAAGGACCCCCAAACCAATAAAATCTCTAGCAAAATGAGGGTTCACTGCAACAAAAGCAGCACCAATAAAAACCTTGTGGCTTGAATTTTTCCAAGCAACTCTTAGCAGTTGGCAATTCCTTTCTTCAACCTCTTAAATTGATGTTCTTAGGTTTTAACCTCATAAAGCACTACCACAATAATTGCTCTCCTTAGTATTCCTCTTCTCAGACGGTGAAGGATACTTTGCTCCAATGAGGAGATTGGGTATATTTCTTTTCACCATCTCTTCTGGAGAAGGAATAACAGTCGACACTAAATTTATGTCCAACGACTCGAACAAGGATGAAGTACATCCAATAACAAGATTCCCCTCTAACTTGGAAGAAGATTCTGAATGAGTGGTCGAGGAAGATGAAATATATTCCTCTAAATCAATGGGTAATAGGAATGTCATCAGTCGGCCAGGCAACAAATGAAGTGATTGAACTTTAATACTCTAATAATACTAAAGCCTAACGAGGATGATGTTTCCAAAGTCTCTGTTAAAAATACCACACGAGCTTCAAATCAACAAAATTCACCTCAGATTCAGGTGGAATGTCTTTCTTTTTGCCAAATACAAATACAGAAACACTGATCAATAAATGAATGAGTTAAAAAGAGTAAAGCTAAAAATATGCAAATAATAAAGATTTCGACCTATGACACGCCCTTCCTGAGGGCAATGCGGCCCAGTATATTCTTCACCCTTCGGAAGAGGGGAAAATTGCCAATTCTTAACAATTAAACCATAATCCCAAATTTTTTTATTGGAATCAGGAAAATTAACCACCAACGCTTTGTTGGAATATTTGGTCTTCAAATAATATATGTTATCCGCAATGGTCCCCCAGTTATAACAATATATCAATTATGTTATGCTTCTATGGGCTCCAAACAGTTCATTAATGTGATTATCTCCATTTACTATCTCTATGTATTTAGGGCCACTTGGGCTGGGACCATATCAAAATATAGAAAAAAATTCAAGAAACAAACTATTAGGTGGGAAAGTCACTCCACACTCTGCTATAAAAATAGTAGGAAACCAATGGCCCTCATCCAAAGCACACCAATCACATGAACGGGTGACTAATTCATTTACTACCCATTTAGGGATACTACGTTTTACTCTAAACTCCTCCGAAGAACTCTCATCCACAATATAATTCATTGTAAAAACTCATAAAGTAAAATATGAGGAGACAAAGATTCTTACAGTGAAGATTAACACTCAATCGCAGTTCTCTTCTCAACAGTGAATGGAAAGCTCAACAGTAAAGGAGAGAGTTTGAAGTTTAAGGTGAGATGAGACTTAGAGGGAAGAGACCTTTTATAGGTCGAAGGACATCCCTTAAGCACAACATTTGAAATGATTAAATGTACCAATGTTTTAGATATTGACGGCGTCCTGTTTCCCCAAACGTCTAAAAGACCAGCGTACCCTTAGACAATTTGCTGTATTTCTAACTATTTACAAAATTGTCACAGCCTTAGTATGACAGATTAAAATTTACAAGTCCTTGAGGTCAGAAACCAACAAGCACCTATCCAAGGCATCAAGCAGCTTTGAAGAAGAATACTCCATCCTTTCACTACCCCCATCAAGAATTAAGTATTGGGGGATTTTGTTGTAACCTTCAATAACTAGGCCACGTGGACCAGTAAAGTAGTGACACCAATCAACATTATCATCGAATCCTCAAATAGCGAATAGACCTGGTCGACTCAGATATTTTGTGGTCAGCCATTTAGCCGACCACATCCATGAAGATGAAGAGTTAGTAATTTGAATAGATACACGTGGAATATTCAACAGTCACCATACATATGCACATGAATAAATATCCAGCTGCCTATTACTGTGTAAAGAAGCAAATACCTTGTGTATAAATGTATTCCATCTCAATAACTTTTAACTACTATAATTAAGTTATTACCTCTCGCAGTTGAGGGATAGAATCACCTCGTTCTTACGCTAAAAAGTGTTACTGAGAGATTTATACCTAATCCTAAATCATATAGTGACATTATCCCCATGGATGTAGGCATCATATTTGGGTTGAACCACGTAAAACCTTTGTGTCTCTTTACACTTATTTCATTTCTTTAGTTTAATATATTTATCTGTGATTATAAATTTTGGGTAACTTGAGCTAAGATTATTCCAAAATATCAAACCCAAATTTAGACATCAACGATCATCCTCCTCTTCGCCAGCTAAAACCTTGGCTAGTTGGAGTGTGAACGACTTTATTTGTTCCACCAGGTCTGCTGCTCACTTTTGTAATTCTTAGGTTCTAGCTTCTTTGGTAGTCTTAACTTTCACCAACTTCATCACAGACGGATGAATTATATTTCGAACAAATGCATCCAACCAATCTACTTTGAAGTGGTAGCAGTCCTCCAAACATTTGATGGCAGCTAGAAAGTGATGAGCATGCGCAGAAGTTAGAACTTTGGGGGACCTTGAGGTGAATCACAACAGTTGATTAGTCATAGACCTTATATTAGTAATTATAAGGACTTCCACATTATGAATAGATCCGCTCATGAAGGGATTTGGGTGATGTTTGTAAATAAGTTGTAAAGACAAATTTTTTTATTGTAAAAATATGTAATTTTAGCTTTATTTCATTTGGATAAAACTACTTGAGTCATAAGTTAGGATTTTGTTCAGTATGCCCTTCAAGTCTATGCATGTTGAAAATCGTAGCGGCCGAGTTAAAGCGACATCAACTTTCGTCTCGAGATTATTCTTTATCCATAGAATATCGAAAAAGGTATGAATGGTGTATTATGTTGATCCACGATTTTCATGATTGGTTGTTTATCGAGGCATTTTTCAAAAAAGGATTTTTAAAAGAAATAATTTTATGTTAATATTTTGTTCGAATGAGTTTTACATGTCGTTCAAATAAGGTTCACTATTTTCTTTAAACAAATTTAAATTTCATCCGAACAAGTTTGGGATTATCCTTAAAATGAGCATCAACCAACCTTCGATCAAGGTGTTTCTGCTTGGCAGAAAGTTTTCGTTGAAAGCTAATTAGATCCTCATTTAAATGATAATTGGGGTTTCGTTCGAACGACTTCATTTTCGTTCGAACGAGATACCTAAAGTTGTTCGAAAGAGTTAAGTTTTTATTCGAACGACCTATCTTGGGATGCGTGCTGCTACTTTTTACCTTTTCTGTAAACAAGGTATAACAAAGAGTTTTGAAGTTTAATGATTTGAAAACAGTTTTCTATACACAAATTATAACCTCTTAAACCCTATTTTACACCCTATGTTTGAAATCCAATAATCTACATAATATGATTATTTGAGATCTCAAGTTTCTTGTACCAAGATCAACTTTACTATTCATTGACTATTGCATTTGGCACAGTGGATTCTGTGTTATAGCGGTGATTATTTGCAAGTGGTGGACACCGAGACGTGTGAGGTTCACGCATTGTGGTGATCATAGGTGGATTCCTGTGGTACTGCTATGAAGAATTTTCAAGTATTGATTACTGAACCAAGACTTGAAGGCATTGAGTCAAGTGGAGTAAGTATAGATGTCACTATTGCATAAAGCTCATACCATATTTAATTTGCGTAGGGTAGGTATTCTGAGATTTTTTTTTCTTTGTGGGTTTTTCTCATATAGCACGGCATTGTGTGATTGATTTATTTTATTATTGCTTATTAACATAGATGCATGCTTAGGGCAAGATAAAATTGGTTAACAGTTTTAACAACGTATGTTTAATTGGTGCTTAATTAAAATTAAATTAATTGCTCATTCGGTAAATTTAATTGAAAATTAAAATTGGTGTTTAATAATCCATATTTTTTACGTCAAATAGTTGGATATTGTCAATTCCTCATTTAACTTAGGTGAGTATATCCTTGAACCGAGAGTTATGATAAAAATCTTAAGGTCGTTTCCAGAAAGATTTAATGCCAAGGTCATGATCCTAGATTCTCTTGGTAGCGTTGACGCTATGAGAGTCCAAGAACTTGCACTACACCAAAACGCGCCTTTAGTAACACAATTTTACCGTTACTAAAAATATTAGTAACACAATTTTTCGAGCGTGGGGCACGAAGTTAGTAACGGTAAAATTCTGTTACTAATAGTAATGGTAAAATTCAGAATTAGTAATGGTAAATTATGTTACTAATAGTAATGGTAAAATTCAGAATTAGTAATGGTAAAATTCTGTTACTAATAGTAACGATAAAATTCAGAATTAGTAACGGTAAAATGTTGTTAATAATATTAATACATATTTAAAAAATATATATTTTTCAAGATCTAATATCCTGAATTTAAATAAATTCAATTATTCTTACCACACTATTTAAATCCTAAGAACATATACAAACATAGTCTAAAAAAACAAGGGCAATATATTAAACATTTACATTTATATAAGCCTCCACTCTTTATTTACAAAAGAAACTTAAACCAAACAAATGAAACATCGTAACACAATCGCCTCGAAAGTTATACTATTTTAATAAAAGCAACTAATATAACATCAGAATACAATCATCCCCAAATGAGATATTTTTATATTATAACCGATCAAATGAAGTATAAAAAAGAAGTTCGTTGTTGTTGACTATAAACTTTCGTCCTATTATCATCGCCATCAATGCCGCAATCCGTAACGCTGGAAACTTGACGAGGATCCAAAAATGACATTCTGTCAAACAAAATAAAATTATTATATTAGTTATAATATCAATAATTAGTCATACAAAATTAATTAAGTACATAAAATTATCCACCGGTAAAACTAATTGCACAAACATTGTAAAAAAATTGCTCAACGCTCTATCAAAAAAATGGTGAAGTAAGACAAAAAAAAAATTATAATTCGCGACATGCCGGTGGTTCTGATGATGAGTTCTATGGCTAATCCACCTGTAAACATTCATCGCACGGATAATAAGGCTAGATGTCAACTGTTTCAAACAATTATGATGCCTTGTCAAATGAATCCTAACAAACATGCTATGGAGACAGCAATTTTAAAAAAAAATTACTTCGCATACACAATTACTCATTTGAACAACTAATACAAATATAATGAATCCAATAACAAATACATATATAATGAATCAACTAATGCTGAAATGAGCACAATAACTTACTTGTCCATATCCGCTAAATAAAGCAGCATTAGTTGCTCTTTAGTATCACAAATACGTGCAAAATGCAAAAGAAAGTAAGATCATAGAGAATGGAAATACAAACGAAGTCTGAAAAAACCATAGATTAAAAGCGAGTTGATGCAGTAGCCTGAACCTGAATAGTTGGCACCAAATGCAAAAATACACAAAGTTATATGGACACACCGATAAATAAATGTACATTATTATAAGTTTTTACGATGGATATTGTCAAAAATTGGAAAATGCTTTAAGGGATGACACATCAGTATACTCCTAGCTACTAAACCACAAGAAAAAAGTGATAATGTCACAATTTTTGTACATTGCATATTACAATTGCAGGACCCCAAGCAACCCTTGCAAAAATTTCTCATTGCGACCCCAAGATACAACTGTGCAAGGAGTGAGGAGAGAGTAAACAGTTAAAATGAGGGGCATTGCGTATTATAGATCCACGGGATTTATGTTTTACTAAGAGAGCAAAGAATCTTATTTGAAAAACTATATTGTGATGCTAGAAAAGTACTATAGTCAAAAAGAGGTAGTGTTCAAACCAAACCAATGTCTCAAACTTGCTTAAGGCAAAAAGTTCATGGTATAATAATTTCTAGCTTTAATTTTGTTATGCTACTGGCACTTCCAAGTAAAAGGGCATTTCATAAATATTCACTTGATATTTCCAAGAATATCTTGGCCAAGAATAAGGTTAATTTATTATCATTATTTCAAAGCAAGAAAAGATAATATAAAGGTCATCCGTAATTCTAAACTGATTGCAAAAGATGTATACCTTTTTAGTAAGAACAAATGTGCATATAGATTTAAAAAGAATTTAAAGCTTACACTCCAAGTAGAAATGGCCAAACCTCTGTCGTTAAACTAGGATCAACACCCTGCATCAAATATATATGGAAATCAACTGTAAAAAGAAATTAATTCAAATTATATAAAATAGTACATGTGTTGCAAGGAAAGTTAATAACATGCTCTAGTTCGAACTTCTTCAACAACTTGAGTCCACCATCAGAGAGTCTCCCATCTGAATTAAATAACATTTCCCATTGTTTAGGTAGAAGAGCATGTTTTCTTCTCCATCGCGACCCAGGTGTGTTAAGGCTTATTGTGGAAAATGATGTCACGAGTTGGATAATATGAAACAAATGACATAAAATGATAAGCATGTGATGTGAAATTATAAATGGGAAGGGTTGGAAGATTTAATTGAATTGATTTTACCTATGAGAGTAAAAGAGGGTAGCGGATAAGGCTATACCAGCAATGACAGTTACGGTAATAACTATTTCGACATTGGAATGAGAATTCCTATTAGGCTGAAAACCTCCACTAGCGGGAAATCCGGTGACATCGGCGAAGATGCTGGCTCCTCTGAAACGGAACATGAAGGAATGAGGGAGTAGTAGCAGTGAAATTAAAGTTACCAACTAAGTTTTCTTCATCACTCCTAGGATTGTAGTGAGTAGTAGTACCCCAAATGCTTTTTACTTCCACCGTCTCAAAAGATCCATGGGGATTGTACATTATAGATCCATCCATTGCATATTACTGAGAGGGCATTTCCGTCTCAGTAAAACTCAAAGACTCATAACTGTTGCTAGACACTATATTACACAAGCATCATAATGTTTATAAAAATCTGTAAACTCACATTAGTCAAACCATATATATGCAAGTGATCCACCAAGATACCAAATGATATGAAAGTTAAGAAACAAATTGCAATGGATTGAAGGGTATTTGAGATCATGGTAATTAGGAAGCTAGCGACAAAGGTGATTATCTGACTAGTTACTACATAAAAGAGGGAATTTCATAATCAGGCCGCGGGAGAAATAATTTTTTAAAAGGTCCAGCTACTTTAGTTATAACCCTGTGGTTCAAATAACCTTAGTTCAGGCATAAAGTATATGTGATTTTGATAAAATATCTTCACTCCTGTTCACTAAGGGACTGTATCTAATCATTTCATTGAGTGACTTCTTAATGAAGCAAGAGATTTAACGGATCTCACTCAATTAATAATATTTATAAGGGACTGTTCTAAAATCTTGGATATGTTAAAAAGTATATATTACCTGAGGTCAGTGTGTGTACTAGCCTAGCGGTTGTTTGTCGTTGACCTTTAGTAGGGGAATGGGACATCACCAGACTCGATGGCCTAAGAGCATCCACAATGGTGGAGAGTTTGGACAAAAAAATTTGTAAAATTACCAATTTGTAGACGTACAATGGGTATAGGCAGTTGGCAAAAATGGAGAGAGGAAAGGTAAAGGATTTGTAAAGTTACCGGATGGATAGTGAATCAGTAAAAACTTCTTACGAACTTCTGATGGTCGTAGGAACTTCCTACGAACTTCTTTTGTTCGTAAGAAGTTTTTACGAACTTCTTTTGTTCGTAGGAAGTTCCTACGAACTTAAGAAGCTCGTAAGAATTCCTACAAACAAAAGAAGTTCGTAGGAAACCCTTTTTACTGCTGTAAAATCTAACATCGTTTGGGGCCTCTTCCTTATAAATAGGGCCAAGTTTTTCACAATTTATTATTATCACCCTTTATAAATTTTGAGAGTCCTCTATCCCATTTTCTTATTTCCATTCTTAATATATTTTATTTCTATAAAAAATATGTCTTCCTCTCAACCGATTACTTCCGGTACATCTCGACAACCTAATATGACTCCTTTTGAGGACGAAGTATTATGTACCATTTATGCAAAATATACAGCTCGAAGTATTGAAGGAAACTCAATATCATCAAGCACATTTTGGGACACTGTGAAAGATGAGTATAATGTCACGCATGGAATTATAATTACTCGTACGAGATCCATGCTATCAACACGTTATAATCATATATCGCATCAAATAATGCTATATATTGCAAAGCTTTCTTACCAAATGAAGAACATGGGAAGCGGGACAAACGAATTCCAAACGGTTGCTAATACACGCGACGCGTACCTCGCCGAAACCAACAAACATTTTACGTTCGATAACTGCTATTAAATTTTAAAAGATTTACCAAAATTTGACTTAGAAAATAAAGCGGGGAACGACGACAGCCCTACACCTGTACGCGAAGATGACACTCCGGGGGTACGAGACATACCGGATAGACCCTCAGGCAAGAAGAGTGAGAAACAACATGCACGTCAACGAGCGCGTTCTGACAACTTGGATTGTAACACGGGAGTACTCAAACATTGCGAAGACTTCAATGCAATATTTAAAAGCAAGCAAGAGTGGAATAATCGTGCCCTTAAATTTGACTCTCAAATGGATGCGTTCATTCAGATGAAGCGAGCTGATCAACTCACCAAAAAGCAGGATCAGCTCGTGCGCCTAGGACGAGAGCAATCGTACATCATGGAGCTGGATATGACCCATATAAATGAAATATAAAAGCAGTTTCATTTTAAAAGGTTCAATGACCTAACAGCGATGGTTGCTGCGACCGAAGCTGCGATATCTGAGTTGCAATCGAACTCTGTCGGGTCCTCTGGTCTAAGCGGTTCAATTAATGACTAGTAGTGTTTTTAAATGATGTATTGAACCCTCATAATTATATTTCATTTTTTTTTCGGTATATGGAGAGTGATTCACTATCCATCTTAATAAATGAAATGTGAGTATTGTTTAATAAATTTCCGCTTATATAATATTGTCGGTTAAACCATTATTTTATATAGAATAACATTTATATGATCACTACGACAATCCTACAAATACAAATTGAAAATGGAACAAACAAAACATTTAACAACGGTTAAAATAAAAAATACAATAAATTCATCAACCGACCATTTCATCACCGTGGGTGTTCCAAATGTGCTCTACCAAATCATTCTGTAACTGTTGATGTTTAGTTACGTCCCTTATCTTAGCATCCCGTATGAGGTAGTCGTAGAAATTAGTTTGGCCCCTCATAATTACAGGTGTTTCATCATTGTGTTCGTACTCATTTTGCCATGGACAATCTCTACGTTCATCGTCAATAATCATATTATGCATTATAATGCAGGATTTCATAATGGTTGATAGTGACGCCCTATTCCATAATTTACAAGGTTCCCGAACAAAAGCGAATCGAGCTTGTAATACACCAAACGCACGTTCAATATCTTTTCTGCACGCTTCTTGGTACTTGCAAAATAATTTCTATTTTTGTGTAATACCATTTTGGTTCCTAAATATTTTTACTATTGAAGCGTACGGAGGGTAAATGCCATCTCCAAGGTAGTAGCCCATGTCATAAGAATTTCCATTAACATTGTAATTAATGGGAGCTGTCGTCCCATTGCACAATTCTTGAAAAACATTAGATCGGTGCAAGACATTCAAATCATTACAAGAACCAGGCACCCCAAAGAATGATTTCCAAATCCAAAGATCGTAGGAGGCAACCGCTTCAAGGATTATAGTAGGTGACTCTTTACGACCACTATATTGAGCGTGCCATGCTGTTGGACAATTTTTTCAATGCCAATGCATGCAATCTATGCTGCCTAGCATTCCTGGAAAACCTCTACTAGCATTTTGTTCTAGTAACCTTGTGACGTCGCCTTCGGTCGGATTTCTGCAGTACTAGGGACAAAAAATCCTAACAATTGCCTCTGTGAATCTAATTACTATTTCTAATAGAGTGGTTTCACTCATGGCGTACTGCTCAGACCACACGTCATGGGAACCCCCGTTAGCTAATAGTCGAATTGCCCCCAACACTTTCTGAAGGGAGCTTAAACCTGTACGACCACAAGCGTCATTCTTCTGAACAAAATCGTTATCATAATGACAAACAGATTCAAGGATGCGATTGAAAACACTATAGCGCATCCTAAATCTCCTTCGAAAAAAATACTCATTATATACCTTATCTTCACCAAAGTAATCTTCCCATAGTGTTGTATGACCCCTTTCTCTCCTACGATTAACTCGACGTCTGGTTTCGAGCTCTTTCCCATCGCGAATTATATTTTTTTTAGCACACCACCGCGTAATCTCCATCATAATTATCATCTCCTCGTCTGAATCATCAGATGATCCACCTTCATTAAATTGAGCATATTGTAGCATAAGATTTCGACCCTCATCGCTAGAACTGGAGGAGTCCATGATTTGTTTTGCTTTGAAGTTTAATAATTTAAGTTGTATTATAATTTATCAAGATTTACCGATCTATTTATAAATTTCTTGGGATCTGTTTATTTTGTGTCATCATAATTACAGAGGTTTGTCATGGTACTTGGGATGTGTACCAGGTAAATAATGCCAACGTAAGAATCAGTGAAAATTGGGATGTGTACCTCCTGTGTATTTGTGGAAGTTGGGATGTGTACCTCCTGTGTATCTGTCGTAATAATTACAGAGGTATCTCTGGAAGTTGGGATGCAGAAAATTGGGATGTATACCTCCTGTGTATTTGGGAAGTTGGGATGCAGAAATTACAGAGGTATCTCTGAAACTTGGGATGTGTACCCAGTGTCAATTCGGATGTGTACCTACTGTATATGTTTTTACTATTTATAATTACCACTGTATATTAACTAGTACCAAATTAATACGTCAATATATAGTTACTAGTACAATTATATATAATTACTATAAGGATTTACAATTACCACTGTATATTTACGTCAATATATATTTACTAGTACAGTTAAATATAATAACTATATGGATTTACAATTACCACTGTATATTTACTAGTACCAAATTAATACGTCGAAATATATTTACTAGTACAATTATTTTTAATTACTATAAGAATTTACAATTACCACTGTATATTACTAAATAAATTTCGTCAATATATATTTACTAGTACATTTGTATAATATAACTGTATGTATTTACTACTATCACTGTATATTAACTAGTACCAAATTAATACGTCAATATATAGTTACTATAAGGATTTACAATTATAGAGTTACTATAAGGATTCACAATTACTATGTGATAATTTATCAACTTTATGGTATGTGTGCCTTTGTATAATTTTTCTTTTCCATTGGTATGTGTGCCTTTGTATTATTATAAATATTTTTTACCATTGTAAAATAAAATTATATCTGTGAAGGTTTAAAATTACCTATAAATAAATTAGAAGGATTGCAACAATTTTTTATCTACCATTGTCTTATATTTCAAAAATGGCTTCATCTCCCTACTATTCATCCATTTACAATGGCTCTTACACAGATAATGTTGGTAACGATTGGTATGAGAAAAAAATAATTTTCCAGACATATCCAATTGATACTTCTCGACGTTTTCTCAATGACTTTGGTCATATATTCATAATCTCTCCCAATTCGGAACCTGAAGACGGAGTTGTGTATCCTTGGGAACACCTCACATGGACAGATAAATATGATGAAAGGTGTGACCTGGAGGTGCTTTGCCATTACCATCACATATCTGTTCCAAAAAATTGGGCTGCCGCACTTTGGCCAATATCGTATCCCGAAGAAGCGGATATGTTTTGTCTTGATTTATTGGAGGAAGAGATATGGCAGATGGAGAGGCGCCTACAACGTTATCACAAAGCACAACGCGCGATGCTATCAGGTCGTCACATTCAAGAACAATTAATTAACATATATAACGACTCTACGTTGGCATCAGATAGCGATATTTCAGACTACACCAATTCCGGTTATGATTACTTTTCGGAATGCAAATATGAAAATTATGGGGAAGAGTATGGACCAAATATATCAAACTACAACGAAGAATATGTTGATTCAGATACGCAACGATCTTACTTACCTAATTGTTTAGTGCGCAATGGGAAACCATATTGTTGTACTTCTACTAGGTTCGACCTAAGCGTTTGAACACATACTCCTAATAATCATTTTGATCATGTATTATTATTTTTACTACTTAAGTCAATATTTCAATACTAATAATAAATGATATCAGAGCAATCGTAATAATTGTTTATCATCATTCTATGTGTAATAAATGAGACATTATACATCATAACATTTTTCATAAATATGAGACATTATACATCATAACATTTACCATCACAATTAAATTGAGACAACAATACAAAATTTATTCTTAACATTTTTCACTTGTACATTATACATCACTGGTACCCCGGGCCGAACTCAAAATCAGCACCTAAATCTACATGTGAACCCGTGTAAGGGTCAGACCCAAATAAATTACCCCAACCTTGTTGCGCCTCATATATCGGGACCGGGTCAGAGGGTGGGGCTAGGTGTGGTCTGTAAACACTCGGACGACTAGAACTAGTACCACCCTCCTCAAACCCACGACTAGGCATAGTAAAACGTGCTAGTCTACGCTCCAACTCATCAATACGATCATCGCGTGCTTTGAGTTGATCCTCTCGCTGACGTGTCTCGTGTAATATTAAATGATGTAGACCTCGAATGTTATCTGCTGCCTCGACGTAGGATTGACGCCATTCTAACTGCGTCAAAGATTGAGCTGGAGGTACGTTGGTTGAAAACTCAGGGGTCGACACATCTATAGTATATGAAGCCCCCTCCGGTAGGCCTATGTCAACCGTCCAATTCTGCCTCGGTGGTTGAATGTGCGTAGAACCAACCACAGAGAACTATGTCTCATACACATGCAGATCATTTGTCGGTGCTGGTGCTTGCGGGATTCGCAACGTCGAAGGTGCCACTGAACCAACTCCAATCAAATCTACATTAACATATCTGGAAATCGGTGGTAGTAATGGCCCGAGTGCTACTGCCTTCCAATATGCATTATACTCTTCTTGTGACACATCTCTTACGTATTGATTTGCGATAGGCCAATTTTAGGCGGCAGCTGCTTGAAAATTGTGTTCTGAGGCACAACACAAACTTGATGGTGGGTTGTCTGCTATACATATCCTCCCAGTCAATTACCGGATGGCCCGATCACCCAAGTACCAAAAACCCTTAAATAAGGGATCCTAAAAAATCATCCGTAACCTCGATATCTCACGAGCATATAAGATGACATCAGATTCACGATAGGCATAGGTCTCGTATGGCTGCCATATAATGGACTCGGGTGACCGCATCTCAAGTTGATGTTGACTGCTTGAGATGTTAAATCGCTGTGCTCCCTTTACTTTCTTTATGTTCCCCCTCGACCAACGAAATATGCGGGGCCACGCATCGATGGACGGATCGACGAGAATAGGACATGCCGTGGCCATGTACTCGTGATGTAAATACTGCAAAATTTGTCAATAAATTTAATTCATTAGAATAAGTTGACATATATTGTAATGAAATATAAATTTTAATAAATAAGATGAAACGAAAATATACCTCGAGTATTTGCCACATGCATTCAACGCTAGTCAACGATCGTCGACTGGCTTTGTCCAAAGACCATAAAATACGGGCATAAATAGCCGAATCCCAGTCGTATGTGCCGATGGCAGGAATATCCTCCAGATAATGTAAATAGCCGAGGTCGGAAGTGGAGTGAGCATTTGGAAAAAATACACTCCCCAATACATAAAACCAAAATACCCGAGCTATGATTGGGGACATATAATCTGGTAAAGGTTCAACCTTGACAAAATTTTCTATGTATTTTTTAATGTCAGAAACTAGAATTCCCGCACCAGTAAATCTCTGTATATGAATTTCTTGGAAAAATTCATTTATGGTATTAACAAAATTTGTATATTGTTCAATTCGTAGATTTTGAATGGATCGTCCTTGTCCAATTGGAATGCCTGAACGAAGGTTTAAAATTTTGTCATATATTAAAATAATTTTGAATATAAATACCATAAAATATATTTCAAAAAATCAATTATGAATTTAAGTACAACTAATTATTTTCACATATTGAAACAATTATGAATATAAATAATTATTTTCATATATTGACACAATCGTAATGCGGGTACATTTTTCAATATTTCTGTCATATATTGAAATAATTATGAATATAATTACCTAAAAATATATTTCAAACAATTAATTATGAATTTAAGTACAACATATTATTTTCACATTTTGAAACAATTATGATGTCGGTACATATATTTAAAATTTGTCATATATTTAAATAATTATGTATATAAAAACCATAAAATATATTTCAAACAATCAATTATGAATTTAAGTACAACTAATTATTTTCACATATTCAAACATTAAGTGAATATAAATAATTATTTTCATATATTGACACAATCGGAATGCGGGTACATTTTTCAATTTTGTTGTCATATATTTAAATAATTATGAATATAATTACCTAAAAATATATTTCAAACAATTAATTATGAATTTAAGTACAACATATTATTTTCACATTTTGAAACAATTATGATGCCGGTACATATATTTAAAATTTTGTCATATATTTAAATAACTATGAATATGAAAACCATAATATATATTTCAAACAATCAATTATGAATTTAAGTACAACTATTTATTTTCACATATTGAAACATTAAGTGAATATAAATAATTATTTTCATATATTGACACAATCGGAATGCAGGTATATTTTTCAATTTTTTTTGTCATATATTGAGATAATTATGAATATAATTACCTAAAAATATATTTCAAACAATTAATTATGAATTTAAGTACAACATATTATTTTCACATTTTGAAACAATTATGATGCCGGTACATATATTTAAAATTTGTCATATATTTAAATAACTATGAATATGAAAACCATAATATATATTTCAAACAATCAATTATGAATTTAAGTACAACTATTTATTTTCACATATTGAAACATTAAGTGAATATAAAAAATTATTTTCATATATTGACACAAACGGAATGCTGGTATATTTTTCCATTTTTTTGTCATATATTGAAATAATTATGAATATAATTACCTAAAAATATATTTCAAACAATTAATTATGAATTTAAGTACACATATTATTTTCACATTTTGAAACAATTATGATGTCGGTACGTATATTTAAAATTTTGTCATATATTTAAATAACTATGAATATGAAAACCATAATATATATTTCAAACAATCAATTATGAATTTAAGTACAACTATTTATTTTCACATATTGAAACATTAAGTGAATATAAATAATTATTTTCATATATTGACACAATCAGAATGCGGGTACATTTTTCAATTTTTTTGTCATATATTGACATAATTATGAATATAATTACCTAAAAATATATTTCAAGCAATTAATTATGAATTTAAGTATAACATATTATTTTCACATTTTGAAATAATTATGAATATAAGTAGAAACGAAATAAGTCATAAATTATTACCGAAAAGTATAGTGAAGTCCAGCGGAGTGAATGCAAGCTTGACATATGGTAGTTGGAAGGTATGTGTCGTGTCCCAACAACGTTCGATCATCGCCATCACAATACATTGATCGGAATTGGGCATCACCATAGAAAAGAAATTCGACAGAAAACCGACACTGTCGATAATTGTTTTGATATCTGGTTTTCTGTCTTGAATCAATTTGTACAATTTCATTGGCGCCGCCCAATTCCCCCGAAATTCGAATTTATTTTCGTTTATTATCGGAGGTTCGTCGTCCGACGCGTGTGATACTCCGTCGTAAATACGGGTATAGTTGTCAGTTACGGGATTCGACGATTGAATCGGCGCGGAAGAATCGAGAATTGTCGTTGAAGTCGACCCGTGTTTTTTCAATTTCCCGATATTAATATATTTCTTCCATTTTCTACCTAATTCCATCGTGTTGACAAGATCTGATTTGAAATTGTTTTGGGGAATAAATGGAATGATTTTTGAGAGTATATGAATAAATTTAGGAAAAATATATAAAAAGTTTGGACTGAATTATATGAGACTGGCACGTACAAATTTTGAGTAAATAAGAAAAGAAAATGGAGGAAGAAGATTATCGATGAAAATGGAGAAGATGAAAGATGCAGAAGAAGATGAAGAAGAACGAAGATGAACTGAATAAATATAAACGGATGAAGAAGAATGAAGAAGAATGATGAATGTTCCTGAATATATAAACGGAGGAATGTTACCGTTTAAATGTGACCGTTAAGTTCTTACGAACTTCTATAGTTCGTAAGAACTTCCTACGGACTTCATTTGTCGTAAGAAGTTCCTACGAACTATAGAAGTTCGTAGGATCTCCCCCACTACTTGCTGCCCATTTGGGCGAAAGGTAAAATACACACACGCGCCTCACACCTACCTTTCGTCGATTCACACCATTACGGATGCTCTAAGGTCCTCTAAAAGGACTTCATATGGCCTTTTCATTTCCTCTGCAGATTTTCCACACACTGCCCTAGCAATGTTCTGCCAACGGTCAGGGGTGTCCTTATCATACACATTAAGAGCCTTCTCAAATAGTTTGTTCTTGTTGGGTGTCCAAGAGGAACTGCAGCTATGTGAAGAAGAGAGCAAATTCGACGCCATTTATTTTTTTGTTGAAAAGTATTCTAGTTCAAAATTTAATAAACTTTTTGTTTACAGATAGGGAGTCAAAATCAGTTTCAATCAAAATGTATATGAAATGAATTTTCTGATAAGACTCAATGTGCCAAATGGATTTTAAGCCATACTTCCATAAAACATGCATCTTGAATGGAATTATCTGAGCTATATAGATTAGAAAAGTATTGGATAATGTGGTCTTAAATGGCATTTGGATTAGAAATCTCTTATCCTCCATCAGTGGTGCTAAAAACATTACTGACTAAAAATAAAAACTGAACATATAAACAATATGAATGTTTACCTCTTATCCATATAAATGAACACACACAACATACAAACAATACATACAAAATAAAAACTAAATTGAAAAAAACAAAACAAAAAACAAGTTTACCTCTGCTAGGGGCGGTGCATGGGTGGAGAAACATGGGCAGAATGAGGTCCTCTGTTGCTAAAAATAGAGGCAGCGTGCAGCACTGGCGGGACAACCCAGTAGGGGCTGAGCGGAGGAGGGACAGGGGTGAGGTAGGAGCATTGAGAATAAAATTCTTTGGATTTTCTTCCCTCATAAAAAACCTTTGTCATCCTTAAAGGAGGTTCCATTCAAATACAAAATGTTGTCATCATTGAAGGAGGTTCCATTCAAGTTCTCAACAGCAGCTACTGCAGCATCTGAGTCCTCGATATTTTCAAATCCAAAACATCTGGACTTTCGATTTGCAACTTTCATAACAATCTCACTGGTAATAAAACTATACTTGCTGAAAGTTTTATTAAGGTCCTCATCGGTAGTACTTCCAGTAAGATACTTCAGATAAACATTGGTAAATTTTGGTGATCCATTTGCTCGGTTCCTTTCTTGTTGGAGAACAAACAGACCCACATAAACTTTTTTATTATTAATGAACATTTCATTTAATCGTTTGATTGCATTTTGGGCAGCTTCATCCTGATCAAACTGTACAAACTCGTACCCTTTAGACCGACCATTGCCATCAACAGCTACCTTGCAAGAAAGCACAGTCCCAAAGGCAGCAGAAGTGTCATACAATGCCTTGTTATCTTTTGATGTGTACAAGTTCTTTATGAACACATCTGTTTGTTCACTTTTTCGTACAATTGGATCTCGAGGAAAAAACATGATCCTAATAAGTTTTCCATTGATCGGTGTGAAATTCAAAAGCTCCCTAGCATTACCAGCTGTAATATACAATTCACAAAATAAAATAGATCAATAGTTAGTCAAAAAAATAAACTGCAATTTAAAGAATACACGTATGCAATTATTTTCTTGTAAATATAGATCATCGTATAAGTTACAATCCTATAATTCTATTATTAGACTTAATCTTAAACTTATAAGGTATGGATTTATCTCGCATTCACTTTTAACATTTTTATATATTTTTTTGACACTCGATCAACAAGTCCCTGGGTAAACCATATAATGATAACTATTTCAAACGTATATTTCACCAATTAAATACATCTATCCACACTAGGGAATACAGAAAAATACAAATTATAATTAAACTCAAACTATTTGTTCAACTATCTCCAATGTTCCTTCAAATGGCATGTAAAACCTTAAAATTTGTAAAATACGATCCAAATATCTATCTACAAGAAAACAAAATCTCCAGAAGTTAACAACTCCTGACTAAAGGAAAACTGCAAATTCTTTATTTCTACAACTTATGGTTTAAAACACAAATTCATAAAATCCTAAAAACATTAAAAAGATTTAAAACACAAAACCACATACAAGGTTTTGTATGTGGGGCTGCCAAATGTTTAAAATATCTCCACTAAAACAACATCATCCACAAAGATATGAGTCCAAACAACATTATTGATCATTGCAGTATCTACATAGTAGATAGATAGGTTAAATTGAGTTCATGACACAACATTTCAGCATAAAGAATTTTTCTTAAATGCAACTATATGTTTCCAAAGATAACTAACTAAACGTGTTCAATTACACAACGTTTTTGTTAACTATAACTCTAGAATTAACGTTCAGTTAAGGCCCTCAATAGTTCCTCAAGATTTGATTATATATGGTCAGCGTGGACCTATAAAATCTGATTATTGTAGTATTTAGTGAGAAAGTCCCTAAATGCTACAATGTCTACTATGCTCGATAAATGCATATATATATATATATATATATATATATACTGTCTTAATTGAGGACAACACAACCAAAGAGAATTCGAAAACTAAACTGAGTAATATGCTTACCAACCAACACATGGTCATGGGCATAATAAAATCTAGCTTCTTGCATGGACTCCATACTATAACCGAGAGAATGAACAAATTTAATTATCACGATAAGATGAATCAAGTCGAGTTTTTTACATGCTCACTTGGGGAGATCCAAATAAAATTCCATCAAAGCTTGTAACCAACCACTTACCATTTTCCAAACACAACACCCAGTCATTATTAAATTTCCCAAAATTTATTAGAACAAAGTTCATAGTTAGATACAACAGGTCATAAAATATAATCACTCGACACATTGGAATACTAGAGAAAACAAAAAACAAGTCAAAAGTATAAATTGAATTGCCAAGAACACCAGTTATTCACTGATGTGTGTGTGTGTGTGTGTGTGTGTGTGTGTTTATTGCATATTACTTACTCAAGGAAAGGTAGCTATTAAAGTGATTAGTACCCAACTCTGATTATCCATATTTGACCTTAAATAGTCGCCCTTAATCAAATTAGAATCACTACAATTGAGAAGAAATTGAATTAGAAATTATTAAAATTTCCAAGAGGCAAAAAAAACAACAAAAAAATGTCGTAAAACATAAGACTAAGAACTGAAACCAAATACCTCAAATAGTTGTGCACTTCTTTAGGACCCAAGGAATTTCTGCCATCCCACATATAAATGTTTCATTCATGAAGCCCCAATAAACCAAAGAATAATGAAATTGATTACGTGAAATTTGAAAAGGAATTAGAGGTGAAGAATTGTTTAGGAAATAACACTGTTGGACTCTATATATTGAAATTTAAAGGATGTGAATAATTGTTTAGGAAATAATACTGTATGGACTCTATATATTAAAATTTAAAGGATGTGAAGAATTGTTTAGGAAACAACACTGTAGGGACTATATATATTGAAATTTAAAGGATACGTATGTTACTCATAAACTAATATTATATTGAGAAAATTTATTCAACTAATAAATTTTGTTCGTAAAATATTTGACAACGAAATCGATATTTACGTGATACTGTGAAGGAAAAAGTGTCGTAAGCAATAAGCAACTCTAAAACATGCAATGCAGTCTTTCGAGAACCACTAACTACACACCTAAGTACAAAAAAGGTAAAAGAGGAATGTTAAAGTAGCATTTTTTTCAAACTTCACTCGTATGCACACACCATTGTCTTCAAGTATATTACTAACTTGCAAAACCTCCAAAAAATTCCCCAATAATGATGTCAATTTATATGACAATATAAATTTGTGCATAACATCTGTATAATCAGTAGTTGACATAATTGACCCTCCTCCATTTGTTTCATTAAGATCCTTAGAAGAATAAGAACAATAGTACAAATCTCCTAAAATTTGATATAAATGACTAATTCAAACCAAAAGCGGGCATTTAACAAATAAATACAATGCATACCTCATTTAAGAACATGCTAAATTTCAAATAAATCAAAACTTAATTTTAAATGACCAAAACATATTGCGGATTAATTTGTACCCTTTTAGTCAAATATAAAAACCCAAGAAAGGTCTTGTTATTTTTTCGTATCAATATCAAGTGATTTTAGATATTAATTTTAAATGACCAAAACATATTGCGGATTAATTGTTGATTCTCATAAATATGAATCATAACCTAAATTGATTTTTTGGAATCGTTTGTGCCAAATGGAAGGTCTAATGAATCAGAACCTAAATTGATTTTTGGGAATCAGTTATGCCCTAACCCTAATAATGATTCATAGCCCAAACAAAAATTGATTCATAAACCCAAACGTAAGCCCTAATAACGACCCTTAATCAATAAATCACAACCCACAAATTGATTCATGAATCAGAACATAAATCAATTCATGAATCCGTAAATCGTAAACCCAAATGGAAGGTCTGAATAAGAACCCAAATCGATTCATGAATCAGGACCTAAATCAATTCATAAACCCAAACAAAAATTGCATAATACAAAACTCAGGCCCTAACCCTAAACTAAAACCCTATTAATGATTCTGAATCTATTAAGATAAAGAAAGAACGAGGGGTTACCTTGTAAATGTTTCGTCAAGGTGAGGGTGTTGACGCCATGAGCTTTAGAGAGAACGATAGAAACGGGGAGCAAACAAATTGAGAGGGAAGTATCCCGCTTCTATTCTGTGACTTGTGTTATGAAATGCATTTTCATTCAATTACTTTTAAAATTATAAGTCAATTAGTAACACATGGTAATTTTGTAATGGTATATTATTGTTAAAATTAGTAATGGTAGAATATTGTTAGTAATCAATAAACTAGTCTGTTACTAAAAGATTTGTTTGGCGTAGTGTTGTAGGTGATCTCAAAACTTATGAGATGAATATGTGTCATCCTAGGAAGAAAGATGAAAAGAAGAGTATTGCTTAAAAAATCCCAAGGACGATGTGTCAAATTCTGGTAGTGGGAATGATTTATATCCCTAAGAGATTGATAGGTTTTCTAAAAAGTTCACTGAGTTTCTTAAGCTTAGATAAGACAAGAGCTTAAATAAGAAATCGAAGAACTTTAATAATGACCGTGAGTGGAAGAAGATGGATAACCCTAATAAAGTGAATGACTGGAATAAATGTTATGAATGCCAAGGGTTTTGGAATCGTGCACATGAGCGTCCCACTAAACTAAGGAAAGAATGTAAGAATTCTAAAGCTTACAATGCTACCTTAGTGATAGTGAATCAAAAGAAGAACCGAATTATACCGTGGAGCGTAAATGCATTGCTTTCATGGCTAGTCATGTGAGGTTAAATGAAAAAAAATTCGACGTTGAAAATGATCATATGCATGAGAATTACAAGGTTTGATCTTGTGAATCCTGAGTTAGTGATGAGGAAGAAGCGGAGAATTAAGAGGAGGAGACTGAGCTTCAAGTAGTCTTTCGTGAGTTGTACATGGAGTCATTGAAATTAAAAAAAGGCTAATTTGAAGTTAGAGGCTAATCTAAAAGAGCATGTCACAGAAAATAATGATAAATTGATTGAGTATTTGATGGTACGTGAGAAGACTCTTAGGGAAAAGATCGATTACATTTAGGAAAAGAGAGATAACCTTCATGAATTGTTTACAAATTTGAAGAAGGAGTACCTAAAGTTTGATGAGTTTAAACTTTTGCTTGAGTCTAGAATTATGGAGTTATAAGAGAAATTAAGAGACTTAAGTTGTGTTAAATTTGATTTGAAATCTAGGTCAAAAAGGTTGGATAAGATTTTAAGCACCGTTCAAATAAAAAATGACAATATTGGTAATAACTATGATGATCTTAATGTTTCTACTCCTAATAATATCTCCTATAAAATAATTAAAAATCTAATTATAACTAAATTTATCAATGTTAGTTGAAAATCCCTCCATGGTGATCTAATCAAACTTTAACAACCTTTTAGTGAATAATCAAATTACTTATCTCAATAATCATAAGTAGCAATTTTTTTCTTACTAATCAAAATATCTGGCCCTACACCTACTATTCCACCACCTCGGATAAACCCTCCTGCAAAGAATATATTTACCTTATTATCCATGTTTATCTCTTTTCTTCCTTCACAATTTCTTCCTTTTTGATTGCAGCGGCCCTGGTGAATAAATATTATATAGATTGTTTTGAGATTTCATGTTTATTTTTCTACGATTTGAACAAGACCCATATTAATATGTTTTATATGTCTATCACATAACTACTAAACATAGATATATATTCGGAGAAGTGTTTGAAGGGTTAAAGGTTGCAAGTTAAAAGTGATTATTGTACTTTAATTACTGATAATATAAACCAATGCAAAAGTTTCAACTGTCAAATTTAACAACTCATCAAATGGATACTCAAAAGATAACGTGGCTTCTTTTGCTTATGATATTTGGATTATTCTATTAGAGATAATCTAAAGCCAAGACCAAGATCTTGAAAGAGTCAATCGTTTCCAAGGACGTTAGAAAATGTCAACCCAAAGGTAACATTCCTCATCATGTCTATTCTTACACACATTGTGGTATGAGGGGTCACCTTAGAGAGTTTTATGTTATGATCTTAGAAAAGGTCCTAGGAAGTCTGGATCCCGTGTCACCGTGGTTCTAAAAACCCTAGGCGTTAAATTTTCATCTATTTGGGTTAGGAAATAGGATTTTGAGGCATCACATATTACACTTGTTGATTCTCGCATACTCTCACATGATTCATTACATGTTATATCTTATGAGTGATTGTGTTTATATGTTTTTCATACACTAGTTTTTGTGCTTCATGATATATGTTATTACTAACTGTATGATGTTTGTATCTTTGTATTTTGATTCTTCAGTTTTTAGTCTTACTGAAAAATACAAAAAAAAATATTTATCTTTTGAGTCGTTTTTGAAAAAATTTAAAAAGCTCAAAAAGTTTATTTTTTTTGCTTGTTTGTGTAGTATGTTTACGTATTTTTTGTGGCATATTGATGTGATTGAATCTCATTCATTCCATGTTTTTCATGTCGCTATACATTAGAGTACGGTTTACAATGCGTTTGATTGTTTATTAATCATGCCTTGAATGGAGTTATTCGAATTTGGTTTGCTTAATAGATTCACTTTATATATGCCTCTGCACACACTTGCACGAGCTCTTTTGGATTTTAACTACTTATGTTGCATGCGATAAGTGAGGTGTTCTCCTATTAATCTTGCCATATACAAATCTATATATGTGGGGGATTTGTTCATGTAAGAACCATTACTTGAGTTTGCTCTTAGGAATGAAAAAATAAGAGTGTAGTGGAAAAGGCTATGAAATGAGTAAATCTCATTTGCATGAAAGGCCACCATTAGAAAGAGCCTTTGAAAAATAAAATAAATAAAAAAAGAAAAGAAAAGGAGGAAAGATTTGTCAAGGTCAAAGTTTGGAAATTGATCATCAAAAGTGATATAGTCAAAAAGAGCGACAAAATGAGTATTTATATTTTGAGGGTGTTATAAGTTGAAGATCAATGGGTTTGCACAATAAGTCCAAGTTAATCATTAATATTTAACGCTATTGATTTGAGAATCATCAATATTTTGTAGGCTTGTGTGCATTTACTATGTTTGTCTATTATGTGTTCACATTTTTTATCACATAAGGCTTAATCGTAATTTGATAAACTAATGCGCTCAACTAGAACTACTTGTATTATCTTGAGTGTTTGTGATATATTTATTTAGTTTGTTATTTCACTCCCCTTCACTACGTACCATATTTAGTTTAGACACATTTATGACATACGAGTGGGAAAACATTTATTTTGTGTGTCTTTTGTGGTGTTTATACCTATATATTTTATGTGTGTTTATATGTATGGTATGTTTGTTTTGAGTCTTTTCATTCATTTAATCCATGTTCGTTATTTGTGATTGAATTGGTATCATATGCTTCAAATTTATATCAAATTGTTATCATAAGTTTCATCTTTGGATTATTTATACTTATGTTGTCGAGTTTGTTTATCGTTGGCATTTCACTTCACATCGCATGATATACTTATTTCCTTTATGATCATACGTGTCACATTAAGGGAAGGAGTTATTTCATATTATGTACCTTGCCTTTTTTTTATTCCCAAACAAAAAAGGGGGGAAGTATGACCTAAGGGGGACGTACTTTTACAAATGAGAAGATGTTTTTTTTTCTTATGCGGTTTATATATTTCATATTCTATTTGCATTTGAAATGTGTGTTAAGTGTACAGGATTAAGTGATGATGCGGCAAAGTTTTACAAGAGCAAAGCTACTCAAGTGTTAGTGTTAGTCAATTGTCAGTTTGTACTTTTTCCTTTTGGGGTTGGGGATTTGGTATTAGAGTTCTTGAGGACCTAGTAGTTTTTATTTTTGGTTTTGTTCCGAAATAGTAAAAGGGAAGATTTGTAAGGACAAATTTTTAATGTCTTAGTGTTTATTGTAAAATTTTATAATATTGACTTTATTCCATTTGGACAAAACTACTTGAGGCATAGGTTAGGGTTGTGTTCAGTTTTTCCTTCAAGCCTATATATGTTGAAGAATGTAGCGGCGAGTTGAAGTGGCATCAACTTCTGTGTCGAGTTTTGTCTTCATCCATGGGATCTCGAAAAAGGAATAAATGGTGTATTATGTTGATCACTGATTTTCATGATTGGGTGTTTAAGTTTATTGAGGCATTTTTCAAAAAAAAAATTAATAAATAATTTTGTTTTAATATTTTGTTTAAACGAGTTTTACATGTCGTTCAAACAAGGTTCACTGATTCGTTCCAATGAGTTTAAATTTTGTTCAAATGATTTTGGGCTTCTCGTTCAAACGAGCTTCAATTGATCCAGATGTTTTTGCTCGGCAGAAAGTTTTCGTTGGAAGCTCGTTAGATCCTCGTTCAAATGAGAATTGGGGGGTCGTTCGAACTACTTCAATTTCGTTCGAACGAGATACGTAAAGTCATTTAAACGAGTTTGAGTGTTTGTTCGAACGACCTGCCTTAGGATGCATGTCGCCACTTTTTACTATTTTTTTATAGATACAAGACACAACAAACAGTTTTGAAGTTTAAAGGTTTTGAAAATAGTTTTCTATACACAAATTGTAGCCTCTTAAACCTCAGTTTACACCCAATGTTTGAGATCTTAGAATGTATATAATATGCTTGTTTGAGATCTCAAGTTTCTTTCACCAAGATCAAGTTTGCTATTCATTAAGTGTTGCATTTGGCACGGTGGATTCTGTGTTATTGCGATGACGATTTTCTAGTCAAGATCAGTGGACACTGATATGTGTGAGGCTCATGCATTGTGGCGATCGTGGGTGGAATCCTGCGATGTTATTATGAAGAAGGTTCAAGTAGTGAAGATTGTACCAAGGCTTAAAGGCGTCGATTCAAGTGGAGTAAGTTTGTTTGTCACTATTGTATAAATCTTATATCATAGTGAATTTTTGTAGGCTAGGTTGTCCGATGTTTTTCCTTTTGTTGGTTTTCCTCATATATCATGGTGTTTTGTGATTGATTTATTTTATTATTATTTATTCACCTAGATGTATGATTAGGACAAGATAAAATTAGTTAATAGTTTTCACAATGTTTTCACAATCGCTCCCTCTCTCTTTGTCACTACTAGACTGGGTGGCCTCTGAGCCTTTGTCACCTGCATCACCTTCATCGCCTCCATTTTCTTCCTCGCCTTCCCCGACTTTTACAATGGAGGAAGAGAAAAATACAAGTCAAAAGGATGGAAAATATAAAGGCAAGTTTTCCTTCAATATAGAAAGGGGTAACTTACTTGAAGTTACACGGGCACGAGCTTGCTACCTAATTTCATATCTCCTACAAGACAACAAAATGGCATAAGAATAAAAGTCAATTAGAATGACATTGGAAAAAAATAAGTAACTTATGTGTTGTTCAGAAAAAAGATCAAATGAGAAGACGGGAGGTCTATCACCAACCTGCTCGACCTAAAGAACCAAAATGAGTAAGCCTAAAACATACCTTATGTATAATGAATAAAATCACAAATCATACCCGACGTTCTTAAGTGGCCACAACTCTTGATTCAGCCACTACACTATTCGGCTACAAATAAAAGAAAATATGAGTAAGTTGAAAAAAGGAAGCAAAACTTTTCAAAATAAATAGAAAAGATAAATGGGTACAAAAGATAGTACTTGAGGCCCGGCAAGAACAGGGTCACTCGAATTTGCATTAGTTTCGACCCAATAACAAGGAAACAGGTTGAAAAAAATGAATGATGCTTGAAAAGTATACGTAGAAGAAAAGAAGTGGGTATGAAAAGTAATACATGTGGTTCCAAAGAAAGAGGAACACTCGAACTTGCTGAGGCCTCCATCTAATAACAAGGAAATAGGTTGAGACAGACACGCAAAGGTTTCAAAGAAAGTGAACATAAAAGAGATTACATAAAAGTAAATACTTGAGGGGGAAAGGAAGTGGCACCTCTAGATTTTTAGTGAGGAGAGGTCCAGAAATAAGATTCTTTCGGATATCAAGCACGTGAAGAACATTGTTGAGAGTAAGTTCCTTTCCAGAAGTCATTTTTAAAACAATATTTCCTTGTCCCACCACCTTAGAAGTAGAAGAATTTCCCATAAATAGGTTCTCCTCATTTTCCAAAGGCTTATAGGTGGTGAACATCCATTTGTTTGCACAAATGTGTCGTGTGGCTCCAGTGTCCACCCACCATTCCTTGGTATTTCCAATCAAGTTGCATTCAGAGATCACGGCAGAAAGATTCATATCCACCAAATCATTGGCGATATTCTCACCCTCAGTTACATTTGCTTGAGGATTGTTTCGATTTTGCTTCTTCGGGTTACGACACTCGCTTGAGCGGTGTCCAGGTTTACCACAATTGTAGCATTTGCCTTTGAACTTCTTCTTGTTTTGTTTGTAAGTGCCTTCCCCATCATACTTTCGTTTGTTCTTCTTAGGATCTTCAACAACATGGACCTTCGTTTCCATTGGATTCGTCCCACTTTTATTTTGAGATTCACGGTTGTCTTTTTCGATTCTCACCCTGACCACCACTCCTCCACATTCATATCCTTTCGCTTGTGCTTGAGATAGTTTTTGAATAAAGTCCAAGATGGTGGCAATTTTCCAACAATTGCAGCAACTTGTAAAGTTTCACTAAGTGACATTCCTTCAGCATGAATGTCGTGGAGGATCACTTGGAGTTCTTGCACTTTCGAGATCACAGATTTGGAATCAACCATTTTGAAGTCCAGAAAACGTCCGACGATAAATTTCTTCATCCCGGCATCTTCAATTTTATACTTCTTTTCCAAAGAATTTCATAATTCCTTGGATGTTTTGATCGTGCAGTAGACATGGTACAATGTCTTGTCCAAGTAAGCCAGAATATAATTCCGGCATAAGTAGTCTGAATGCTTCCAAGCATCGACAGCAGCAACCTTTTTAGAGTCTTCTCCCTATTGAATAGAGGGGCAATCTTCATATACAAACTTACCCAGTTGGCAGGTAGTGAGATAGAAGTACATTTGTCCTTGCCAACGTTTGAAGTCAGCCCCAATGAACTTTTTCGGCTTCTCCCCGTGTGGCATAGATACAGGTACAGTCACATTTGTGTTGGTGACAATCAGTTTAGTATGAGTAGTGTTCGTACTTTGCGATTCCATTTCTGTTACAAAAATAGAATTTTTATCACTGATAAAATTCATATATAATGAATTAATCAAAACAGAATACAAAATTCTGTCCGCCAATTTCCTCCAAATATAATTCACAATAAATGAATTCCAAAAGAATTCCAAATAAAATTTAGAATTAAACTATAATATAAACAGAGGTTTATACACAATTAAATTTGTGTCACACTAATTTTTAATAATAAAAGGAATTCCGTATAAAATAGAATTATAATTTTTTAAGATTAAAAATTTTACATAAACAGATTTTAACAAGAATACACAAATAAAATTTTATTTTCTAAAACAGAATATAAAAACAGTACATTAACTAATTTTTGTACCAAAACTGTTTTACTAATTTTTGTAATAAACCAATAATTTAATTCAATTTTTCTGTCAAAACAGATTTATTTTCAACAAATAAATTTATGTAATTAAAAAAAATTCTGTACACTACAAAACAGTAGAACAAATTAAATTTGTCGTAAGATTGTTATATCTACTATTTATTAAAAATAATTGTACAGAATTATAAATTATAATATAATTACAGAAATGAAACGAAATTAAAGAAACGAAATACTTACTTGTATTTGCAGAAATAATATTAGAATAGAAAAATAATCCGAGCCGTGTTTAGAAAAGTCTCCTTAAGACAAATTTATTCGCTCCACAAAGTGCAAAAGGTAATGAATAATTTGTCTCCCAAGATAGAACGGATTTCCAAATTAATCAAGTAGCACAACAATGATTAATTTTTTCGAACACAATTCTATGTTTATACTCAACCAAATCAAAGAAATAATATGCAGGAATGTATGCAGTAGCAGTAGAAAGGGAATTATTTTCTGGAAAAAGATGCAGCATAAATTCGAAATTATGGGAGGGCAAATTTTTCAGTAGTAAAAACTATAGGAGAAAGGTTTAATTTGTAGTTTTTGTGTTGACTGTTGGAACAGTCAACAGAAATTAACTGTCAAAACCGTTAAACGAATTAACTGTTGGCAATAACTGCCAACAGTTTATTAATTAATTAATTAATTTCGTAATTAATTAATAATTAAAGCCAGAACGTTAAATAAATTCGGTCCAAAAATGTAGGAGATTAAGCCTAAGCCGGCCGGCCGGACGTGCGTGGACCTTTGACTGAAAGTCAACCCGTGCATAGCTTAGGTCATCTCCCCTTCAAAGAGTTGAGATACCTCCAAGGCATCCAATCCTTAGTTCATCATTTGGGTTTTATTAACTCATCATTTTCCCACTACTCTTTCAATGTGGGACAAGAGTTAAAAGACACCCAATACATTAACTTTCATTGCTTTGTGAGTCACTTTGGGGACATATTTATCATTCATAACTTATTGAAATTGGACATATGAGTATACTACGTTAATCTTCTTGCGGAGGTGAACGCATTCATATATAGTCCTACAATTTTCATAGTGTGAGTTCCACCTTATTTTGAGTTCAAAGTTGATCAAAATTCTGTTCAAAAAAATTTGAACAGCTCCAATTTTGCAACAGAAGTTACACGGGCACGAGCTTGCTACCTAATTTCATGTCTCCTACAAGACAACAAAATGGCATAAGAATAAAAGTCAATTAGAATGACATTGGAAAAAAATAAGTAATAACTTATGTGTTGTTCAGAAAAAAGATCAAATGAGAAGACGGGAGGTCTATCACCAACCTGCTCGACCTAAAGAACCAAAAAGAGTAAGCCTAAAACATACCTTATGTATAATGAATAAAATCACAAATCATACCCGACGTTCTTAAGTGGCCATAACTCTTGATTCACCCACTACACTATTCGGCTACAAATAAAAGAAAATATGAGTAAGTTGAAAAAAAGAAGCAAAACTTTTCAAAGTAAATAGAAAAGAGAAATGGGTACAAAAGATAGTACTTGAGGCCCGGCAAGAACAGGGTCACTCGAATTTGCATTAGTTTCGACCCAATAACAAGGAAACAGGTTGAAAAAAATGAATGATGCTTGAAAAGTATACGTAGAAGAAAAGAAGTGGGTATGAAAAGTAATACATCTGGTTCCAAAGAAAGAGGAACACTCGAACTTGCTGAGGCCTCTATCTAACAACAAGGAAACAGGTTGAGACAGACGCGCAAAGGTTTCAAAGAAAGTGAACATAAAAGAGATTACATAAAGTAAATACTTGGGGGGCCAAAGGAAGTGGTGCCTCTAGGTCTATGCTAAAAACAGCAACTTTAACTTGTTCGTAATACAACAAGTTGAGTTGCACGAATAACAGTTGCAAAAGTAATTGCAAAGAAAATTAAATAACCGAGATATAATGTGGGGGTGATAGGCACCAAAGAAGTAACTGCATTAACCTGTGAGCAATAAGAAAAATGATTAACATGTATTGAGCTTATGAAAGATAGAGAAGAAGAGAAACGAGAGAGGAAAAGAAAATCTCATTTTTACTTTTCTATCTGTGTACAAAGAAGGATTCTGCTTTAAATAGCAGAGCATCTAACTAATTGCTTAACTAACTACAGTTAAGTCTAACTACAGCTAACTAACTGCATAACTGACTAATAACTGCATAACTGCATAACTAACTGCATAACTGCATAACTATGTACATGTTCTAATACTCCCCCTCAAGATGGACTGTAAATGTTCTTTACAGACATCTTGGAAAGAAGTGGAAACAATACTGTAGAAGGTAATGGCTTGGTAAAGATATCAGCAAGTTGATATTGAGAACGAATAGGCATGAGTTTGATGGATCCCTCTGTGACCTTATCACGAACCAAATGACAATCTATCTCTATATGTTTTGTCCTTTCATGAAATATAGGATTGGAAGCAATATGAATGGCAGCTTGATTGTCACAAAAGAGAAGAGCTGGAGAGGAAACATTGACTTGGAAGTCTTTGAGCAGTTGACTGTTCGGGCGAAAAAAGTGTGTTCATGTGAGGACACAATCGTCGTGTGTTTCTCCGCCGCGATACAAAGAAAACCTAAGCTACTACTATACTTGACAAGCAAGTACAGTGGTAAGTCGGGTATCGTAAATCCACAGGGAGTGATTAAATTTTAGACTTTAATTGTTTTAAAACTTCTGAAAATAAAAGGGTGTAAAAGAAATAAGAAAAGGTGATGTGTGGTTATGGTGATAAAAGAAAAGAGAAGTTAACGCTAAATTAAAGAAAAGCGAGGATCGGGATCGCATTCTACCCCACGGATCGAAACAACTACTAATTAGAATTTCGGTTCGAAAATAATTAATCAAGCATTTTCAATTAAGCATAAACATCACACAATAAGGAATTCAATCCAAAGTTGCGAGATTAAACATTAAACGGAAAATGGTCACACGCGGATTAAATTCGGATTATCGCTATAAACACTAAAGTTGCGTGACAAATAAAGTTAAACGCATAACAATCCAACTTTAATACACGCGGTTTCAATTAAATGCAATTTCACACGAAAACCTAACTTTCGAGGTTTTAAACCTGTAAATGGTGGAACACAATCCCGAACCTATTTATCTACGGACAAATCATGGAATAAACTAATTTACACTATAAAAGCAATAAATAACAATAAATAAACTTATCTAGGCATGGAAAATGGAAAGAAAGCAAGGAAAACAACTATATTAAGGAAGAGGATGATGAATAGTGTAACTTACAACACAATTGGGTGTCAAACCAAGAAGAATCCAAGCCAAACTCTCCAAAACCCTCAAAACCCTTAAAAAACCAACCTAAAAACGTGTATATACTGATCTTTTTTGCTCTCAAATGAGAGAGAAATGGTTTTTGTACAAAATATCCCATGGCAAACTTGTAATAAAAGGGAAGAAAACCAAAAATCTGGAGGGCCGAATCGATTCGGAAATGGTCCGAATCGATTCGGAAACAGGGGAATTTCGAACTGCAATTCTGCAGCAGGGGCGAATCGATTCGGTTAAGGGGCGAATCGATTCGCCCCTACAGGTCTGCAATTCTGCAGCTTTGTCCTGTTTTACGGAAAATGCCGCCATTTCTTCGTTATAGCTCGGAATGAGGCACGGTCGGAGGCTACGCGAAGATAACTCAAAGGACTACAACATCCAAGAAGACATTAGGCTAAAAAACCAAAATATGAAATGACTAAAATGCCCTTGAATGTGACCTTGAGTGTGAATTTGAAGTAAAAACCATCCTAAAAATGCCATAACTCTTTCGATACAACTCAGAATCATGCACCGTCGGCGGCCACGCGAAGAGAAATCAGAGGGCTTCAACTTCCGTGAAGAGCTCGGGATTCAAACCCGAATGCTGAAATTACTAAAATGCCCCCGAAGATGCAAAAGTCGACGAAACATTTCCGAAAAGCGTCCGAACTTCATACTAAGCATCCAAATACCTACAAAAGCTCAATTAACCCCTGCAAAACATGTTAACATAGAAATCCGAGGTTGTCTGATTAACGAGCATAAGTATAGGGATTAAGATACCCAAGGGGGCTAATAAGGCGTAGGTTAACGGGTGAAATACGCAATATTTGCGTCGTATCACACCCCCTAACTTACACATTGCTAGTCCCTAGCAATGAAATAGGAAACAACAAGAGCTACAAGAAAATCAGAAACAGGATACAAGTTCAAAATGGGATGAAAAAGTAATAAAAAGATAAGGCCACTTTCGCGGGCGAACGATTGCATTTAGCATATGCAATAAGCCGTTAAACCCCTAGGTTACCCTAGTGGACGAGTGTCGTCTCGTGAGGGTTTTCAGGGATGAAACCCACAAACATCATATGGTTTCCTCAAAATATACCCAACCCAACATGCGACAAACTCAACAACAACGAAAAAGATTTCAAACATGTTATTAGCATATTGAACGAATTTAAACAAAAGTCCGTTGTTATTAACAGGTTGAATACACCTCATAGAATTGAAACTTTAAAAGTGGGAGGGGGAAAAGCACATGCATAGTGTGATTTGGTGAAAAACTTATATATACCGGATACTTATCAAAGCAAGCATATATTCAATCCTCACGGGCATTACGCTCAACAAATGAATTCACTATGAAAAGGGAGGTAATACACGGGACATGCGGGCATAAAGAGTAAATGTAAATGGAAACTAGGCCGCGCACATGTCACAAATGAGGAACTCTATATAGGAAATGAAAAACTTGCAATCTCAATGAAAGGATACCGCACACTAAAAGAGGCGAAATGCATTTTCACAGATTATCAAAACTATTTAAACTTTTGAATTACATCAACCTAAGTTCACATAGGACTTGTAATAGGGTTGTAATGTAGGATAGGCTAGGGTACGAAATGAAGGAATGTATGTACGGATTCAAAGTGTTCGGAATGAAAACTCGGGATAATGGGATAATGCGGGCAATATAAAAATTGGAAAAACAAGTTCCAAAACGGCATTAAATGTATCATTTGGAGAGTAATCAAAGCTTATTGAACTATACACAACAAATACAACTTTCTCTTTCTTTTCTTTTCTTCTTTTTCTCATTTTTCTCTTTTGTTTTCTATTGCTTTTTGCTTTCTCTTTTTCTTCACTTTTTTCACTACTTTCTTTTCTTTGCTTATCATACTCTCATATGCCTAAAATTGCAACCGCAATACAACAACAACATTCAATCCCAAGTAACATTCCAAAAAAAGGTATGTAAGGTGTATGTATGGCTTAAAACTCCAATTTGGAGTTGGTTATGGGATTTCGGGTAATGAAACGAAAGGCTAGTATTTAGGCTCAAAGGGGTTGACTAGGGAAACATATATGGTGAGGTCAAGGCTAATATGGGTGATATAACAAAGATTGCCTATGATCATTTCACAAAGTATACGCAATTCTCGAGTCAAAACAACATATGAAAATCATGCTCAAGTAACACATTTCAAGGATGAACTCAATTAATGAACGGTCAATGAAAGAATAAAGAGATTACCGACGAATTCAACGTTTCCAAAGAGGAAAGAATAGTGTATAACACTCACAAACGACAAAAGGTACAAAGCTTACTCGGTGTAAGTATATACAATGCAACAAAAGATTACCGAGTTATAAAAATCTTAAACCAAATCAATATAACAAGGAAAGTGCATATGCTCATGGGATAAAGTTTAATTCATGAAGTTATTCACAATATCAATGATTTAAGGACTAAAGTCTAATAACTTCTAAAATCGAGAACATGCATCATTGAGTTGTCTATTGGATCGGGCAATTATTGAAATTTATCATCGAAAACAAGGCAAAATGCCCAACAAAGGAGAAAAAAGAAATAAAATATTTTTGAAAATTTTCAAATTTTTCACAAAAAGGCCTACTTAGTAACTAAATGTGAGCAAATCCATGGACTACACATGAAATGGATAGAATATCCTACACCCCCTAACTTAAATGTTGCATTGTCCTCAATGCGCATTAAGAACACAACACAAAGAGAGGAAAGAACGATATTACCCAAAATTGGAGCGATCTCCATAAGCGCGAGTCCAAAGGAATCTACAAAACAAGTTAGTACCGAGCATAGCGAAAACAAATAACAAAAAGTTAACTAATTACACTAGACTAAATTAAAAGGAAAGAAAAATAGGAAATAAAGAAAATTATAAAGCTAATTATTTACAACCTACTATTTAGGCTTCACACTAACTATACACTAGAAGTCTAAATAGTTGAGGGTCTACCCAAAAAGGGATTTGACTTTGAAAGATCAACGGTGGACCCTCCAAAGCGAACATGCCTCCCGAAAGATATGAATTCCGTTTGAACAACGGAAGGCATGTGGGTGGTGAAAAAAGTGAACCATCGCCAATTTGAAATTTTGGGCGGACGATGGGGGATTTGGATAATAAGGGGGAAAGGTACACTTGAGGTCCAAGAAAAGTTAACTCATCTCCCAAAGATTTTTCAAATGGAATGGGAGATGGTGCACACGTCGGGATAACATCCATCGAAAACAAGTCCGGTAAAGAGTCCTCGTCGGCAAAAAGTGTAGAAGTTGTAAAAGTTTCTACCGACTCATAGGAATCAACAGGTAATTCTAATGGTTCAATAACGAAAAACGAATATGGTGATGAAACAAATTCAATCTCAATCGACATATCGTCGGAAGGAGATTGAATTTCGGGGGAGAGAGATTCACACTCGATGAGAAATTCTCTGAAAAAGTGAAGTGAAACACAAGTTTCCACCTCCTCGTTGTTTTGTGCAAAAGAATTCATCTCATCGCAAAGTGAACCAAGTCTCATTCCAGCATCATTTAGGCTTTCCAAACCTTGGGAGTAAAGAAGAAAAGTCTCTTCCAAAGTAGGCTTCCACGGCTCTAGATCCTCGGACTCCTCATTTGGTTGAAATTCGTCTTCGAAAGTAATGAAATGAGAATCGTCATTGGATTCGAATAATGAATCCAACTCTAGCTCCCAATAATGATTTTCATTCCGATAAATGTTTTCAAGTCTTTCATTTTCAAGAAAATCTTGAAAATGGAAAACTTGAAAACTATCCCCAAAGTATGAATCATTAGAATAACCGTAATAACTATAATAGTAGGACATGATTACCTCGTTGTTTGTAGATGGAGAATCCGAGCAAGAAAGTGAGCAACCGCGAATCAAAGTTTCTTAGTGCTCAAAGTATGCAAATCCTGCAAAAAAGGTTAAAACAAAGAATACAAATACAAAAGGAAAAATACTACGAAATAATAAAACAATTACAATCTAAAACACACTCCCCGGCAACGGCGCCATTTTGTTCGGGCGGAAAAAGTGTGTTCATGTGAGGACACAATCGTCGTGTGTTTCGCCGCCGCGATACAAAGAAAACCTAAGCTACTACTACACTTGACAAGCAAGTACAGCGGTAAGTCGGGTATCGTAAATCCACAGGGAGTGATTAAATTTTAGACTTTAATTGTTTTAAAACTTCTGAAGATAAAAGGGTGTAAAAGAAATAAGAAAAGGTGATGTGTGGTTATGGTGATAAAAGAAAAGAGAAGTTAACGCTAAATTAAAGAAAAGCGAGGATCGGGATCGCATTCTACCCCACGGATCGAAACAACTACTAATTAGAATTTCGATTCGAAAATAATTAATCAAGCATTTTCAATTAAGCATAAACATCACACAATAAGGAATTCAATCCAAAGTTGCGAGATTAAACATTAAACGGAAAATGGTCACACGCGGATTAAATTCGGATTATCTCTATAAACACTAAAGTTGCGTGACAAATAAAGTTAAACGCATAACAATCCAACTTTAATACACGCGGTTTCAATTAAATGCAATTTCACACGAAAACCTAACTTTCGAGGTTCTAAACCTGTAAATGGCGGAACACAATCCCGAACCTATTTATCTACGGACAAATCATGGAATAAACTAATTTACACTATAAAAGCAATAAATAACAATAAATAAACTTATCTAGGCATGGAAAATGGAAAGAAAGCAAGGAAAACAACTATATTAAGGAAGAGGATGATGAATAGTGTAACTTACAACACAATTGGGTGTCAAACCAAGAAGAATCCAAGCCAAACTCTCCAAAACCCTCAAAACCCTTAAAAAACCAACCTAAAAACGTGTATATACTGATCTTTTTTGCTCTCAAATGAGAGAGAAATGGTTTTTGTACAAAATATCCCATGGCAAACTTGTAATAAAAGGGAAGAAAACCAAAAATCTGGAGGGCCGAATCGATTCGGAAATGGTCCGAATCGATTCGGAAACAGGGGAATTTCGAACTGCAATTCTGCAGCAGGGGCGAATCGATTCGGTTAAGGGGCGAATCGATTCGCCCCTACAGGTCTGCAATTCTGCAGCTTTGTCCTGTTTTACGGAAAATGCCGCCATTTCTTCGTTATAGCTCGGAATGAGGCACGGTCGGAGGCTACGCGAAGATAACTCAAAGGACTACAACATCCAAGAAGACATTAGGCTAAAAAACCAAAATATGAAATGACTAAAATGCCCTTGAATGTGACCTTGAGTGTGAATTTGAAGTAAAAACCATCCTAAAAATGCCATAACTCTTTCGATACAACTCAGAATCATGCACCGTCGGCGGCCACGCGAAGAGAAATCAGAGGGCTTCAACTTCCGTGAAGAGCTCGGGATTCAAACCCGAATGCTGAAATTACTAAAATGCCCCCGAAGATGCAAAAGTCGACGAAACATTTCCGAAAAGCGTCCGAACTTCATACTAAGCATCCAAATACCTACAAAAGCTCAATTAACCCCTGCAAAACATGTTAACATAGAAATCCGAGGTTGTCTGATTAACGAGCATAAGTATAGGGATTAAGATACCCAAGGGGGCTAATAAGGCGTAGGTTAACGGGTGAAATACGCAATATTTGCGTCGTATCACACCCCCTAACTTACACATTGCTAGTCCCTAGCAATGAAATAGGAAACAACAAGAGCTACAAGAAAATCAGAAACAGGATACAAGTTCAAAATGGGATGAAAAAGTAATAAAAAGATAAGGCCACTTTCGCGGGCGAACGATTGCATTTAGCATATGCAATAAGCCGTTAAACCCCTAGGTTACCCTAGTGGACGAGTGTCGTCTCGTGAGGGTTTTCAGGGATGAAACCCACAAACATCATATGGTTTCCTCAAAATATACCCAACCCAACATGCGACAAACTCAACAACAACGAAAAAGATTTCAAACATGTTATTAGCATATTGAACGAATTTAAACAAAAGTCCGTTGTTATTAACAGGTTGAATACACCTCATAGAATTGAAACTTTAAAAGTGGGAGGGGGAAAAGCACATGCATAGTGTGATTTGGTGAAAAACTTATATATACCGGATACTTATCAAAGCAAGCATATATTCAATCCTCACGGGCATTACGCTCAACAAATGAATTCACTATGAAAAGGGAGGTAATACACGGGACATGCGGGCATAAAGAGTAAATGTAAATGGAAACTAGGCCGCGCACATGTCACAAATGAGGAACTCTATATAGGAAATGAAAAACTTGCAATCTCAATGAAAGGATACCGCACACTAAAAGAGGCGAAATGCATTTTCACAGATTATCAAAACTATTTAAACTTTTGAATTACATCAACCTAAGTTCACATAGGACTTGTAATAGGGTTGTAATGTAGGATAGGCTAGGGTACGAAATGAAGGAATGTATGTACGGATTCAAAGTGTTCGGAATGAAAACTCGGGATAATGGGATAATGCGGGCAATATAAAAATTGGAAAAACAAGTTCCAAAACGGCATTAAATGTATCATTTGGAGAGTAATCAAAGCTTATTGAACTATACACAACAAATACAACTTTCTCTTTCTTTTCTTTTCTTCTTTTTCTCATTTTTCTCTTTTGTTTTCTATTGCTTTTTGCTTTCTCTTTTTCTTCACTTTTTTCACTACTTTCTTTTCTTTGCTTATCATACTCTCATATGCCTAAAATTGCAACCGCAATACAACAACAACATTCAATCCCAAGTAACATTCCAAAAAAAGGTATGTAAGGTGTATGTATGGCTTAAAACTCCAATTTGGAGTTGGTTATGGGATTTCGGGTAATGAAACGAAAGGCTAGTATTTAGGCTCAAAGGGGTTGACTAGGGAAACATATATGGTGAGGTCAAGGCTAATATGGGTGATATAACAAAGATTGCCTATGATCATTTCACAAAGTATACGCAATTCTCGAGTCAAAACAACATATGAAAATCATGCTCAAGTAACACATTTCAAGGATGAACTCAATTAATGAACGGTCAATGAAAGAATAAAGAGATTACCGACGAATTCAACGTTTCCAAAGAGGAAAGAATAGTGTATAACACTCACAAACGACAAAAGGTACAAAGCTTACTCGGTGTAAGTATATACAATGCAACAAAAGATTACCGAGTTATAAAAATCTTAAACCAAATCAATATAACAAGGAAAGTGCATATGCTCATGGGATAAAGTTTAATTCATGAAGTTATTCACAATATCAATGATTTAAGGACTAAAGTCTAATAACTTCTAAAATCGAGAACATGCATCATTGAGTTGTCTATTGGATCGGGCAATTATTGAAATTTATCATCGAAAACAAGGCAAAATGCCCAACAAAGGAGAAAAAAGAAATAAAATATTTTTGAAAATTTTCAAATTTTTCACAAAAAGGCCTACTTAGTAACTAAATGTGAGCAAATCCATGGACTACACATGAAATGGATAGAATATCCTACACCCCCTAACTTAAATGTTGCATTGTCCTCAATGCGCATTAAGAACACAACACAAAGAGAGGAAAGAACGATATTACCCAAAATTGGAGCGATCTCCATAAGCGCGAGTCCAAAGGAATCTACAAAACAAGTTAGTACCGAGCATAGCGAAAACAAATAACAAAAAGTTAACTAATTACACTAGACTAAATTAAAAGGAAAGAAAAATAGGAAATAAAGAAAATTATAAAGCTAATTATTTACAACCTACTATTTAGGCTTCACACTAACTATACACTAGAAGTCTAAATAGTTGAGGGTCTACCCAAAAAGGGATTTGACTTTGAAAGATCAACGGTGGACCCTCCAAAGCGAACATGCCTCCCGAAAGATATGAATTCCGTTTGAACAACGGAAGGCATGTGGGTGGTGAAAAAAGTGAACCATCGCCAATTTGAAATTTTGGGCGGACGATGGGGGATTTGGATAATAAGGGGGAAAGGTACACTTGAGGTCCAAGAAAAGTTAACTCATCTCCCAAAGATTTTTCAAATGGAATGGGAGATGGTGCACACGTCGGGATAACATCCATCGAAAACAAGTCCGGTAAAGAGTCCTCGTCGGCAAAAAGTGTAGAAGTTGTAAAAGTTTCTACCGACTCATAGGAATCAACAGGTAATTCTAATGGTTCAATAACGAAAAACGAATATGGTGATGAAACAAATTCAATCTCAATCGACATATCGTCGGAAGGAGATTGAATTTCGGGGGAGAGAGATTCACACTCGATGAGAAATTCTCTGAAAAAGTGAAGTGAAACACAAGTTTCCACCTCCTCGTTGTTTTGTGCAAAAGAATTCATCTCATCGCAAAGTGAACCAAGTCTCATTCCAGCATCATTTAGGCTTTCCAAACCTTGGGAGTAAAGAAGAAAAGTCTCTTCCAAAGTAGGCTTCCACGGCTCTAGATCCTCGGACTCCTCATTTGGTTGAAATTCGTCTTCGAAAGTAATGAAATGAGAATCGTCATTGGATTCGAATAATGAATCCAACTCTAGCTCCCAATAATGATTTTCATTCCGATAAATGTTTTCAAGTCTTTCATTTTCAAGAAAATCTTGAAAATGGAAAACTTGAAAACTATCCCCAAAGTATGAATCATTAGAATAACCGTAATAACTATAATAGTAGGACATGATTACCTCGTTGTTTGTAGATGGAGAATCCGAGCAAGAAAGTGAGCAACCGCGAATCAAAGTTTCTTAGTGCTCAAAGTATGCAAATCCTGCAAAAAAGGTTAAAACAAAGAATACAAATACAAAAGGAAAAATACTACGAAATAATAAAACAATTACAATCTAAAACACACTCCCCGGCAACGGCGCCATTTTGTTCGGGCGGAAAAAGTGTGTTCATGTGAGGACACAATCGTCGTGTGTTTCGCCGCCGCGATACAAAGAAAACCTAAGCTACTACTACACTTGACAAGCAAGTACAGCGGTAAGTCGGGTATCGTAAATCCACAGGGAGTGATTAAATTTTAGACTTTAATTGTTTTAAAACTTCTGAAGATAAAAGGGTGTAAAAGAAATAAGAAAAGGTGATGTGTGGTTATGGTGATAAAAGAAAAGAGAAGTTAACGCTAAATTAAAGAAAAGCGAGGATCGGGATCGCATTCTACCCCACGGATCGAAACAACTACTAATTAGAATTTCGATTCGAAAATAATTAATCAAGCATTTTCAATTAAGCATAAACATCACACAATAAGGAATTCAATCCAAAGTTGCGAGATTAAACATTAAACGGAAAATGGTCACACGCGGATTAAATTCGGATTATCTCTATAAACACTAAAGTTGCGTGACAAATAAAGTTAAACGCATAACAATCCAACTTTAATACACGCGGTTTCAATTAAATGCAATTTCACACGAAAACCTAACTTTCGAGGTTCTAAACCTGTAAATGGCGGAACACAATCCCGAACCTATTTATCTACGGACAAATCATGGAATAAACTAATTTACACTATAAAAGCAATAAATAACAATAAATAAACTTATCTAGGCATGGAAAATGGAAAGAAAGCAAGGAAAACAACTATATTAAGGAAGAGGATGATGAATAGTGTAACTTACAACACAATTGGGTGTCAAACCAAGAAGAATCCAAGCCAAACTCTCCAAAACCCTCAAAACCCTTAAAAAACCAACCTAAAAACGTGTATATACTGATCTTTTTTGCTCTCAAATGAGAGAGAAATGGTTTTTGTACAAAATATCCCATGGCAAACTTGTAATAAAAGGGAAGAAAACCAAAAATCTGGAGGGCCGAATCGATTCGGAAATGGTCTGAATCGATTCGGAAACAGGGGAATTTCAAACTGCAATTCTGCAGCAGGGGCGAATCGATTCGGTTTTGGGGCGAATCGATTCGCCCCTACAGGTCTGCAATTCTGCAGCTTTGTCCTGTTTTACGGAAAATGCCGCCATTTCTTCGTTATAGCTCAGAATGAGGCACGATCGGAGGCTACGCGAAGATAACTCAAAGGACTACAACATCCAAGAAGACATTAGGCTAAAAAAACAAAATATGAAATGACTAAAATGCCCTTGAATGTGACCTTGAGTGTGAATTTGAAGTAAAAACCATCCTAAAAATGCCATAACTCTTTCGATACAACTCAGAATCATGCACCGTCGGCGGCCACGCGAAGAGAAATCAGAGGGATTCAACTTCCGTGAAGAGCTCGAGATTCAAACCCGAATGCTGAAATTACTAAAATGCCCCCGAAGATGCAAAAGTCGACGAAACATTTCCGAAAAGCGTCCGAACTTCATACTAAGCATCCAAATACCTACAAAAGCTCAATTAACCCCTGCAAAACATGTTAACATAGAAATCCGAGGTTGTCTGATTAACGAGCATAAGTATAGGGATTAAGATACCCAAGGGGGCTAATAAAGCGTAGGTTAACGGGTGAAATACGCAATATTTGCGTCGTATCATTGACGAAGCCACGAAAGTTCACTGGTAGTAGAAGCCAAAGCTCTATATTCTGCCTCAGCTGAAGAGCGAGATATTGTAGTTTGTTTCTTAGCCTTCCAAGAAACTAATGAGTCACCAATGAATATGAAAAAGCCTGTTACTGACTTTCTAGTGTCTGGACAAGAAGCCCAATCAGAATCAGAAAATGCTTGCAGTTTTAGAGAATGAGAAGCAGCATCAGAGTAAGCTCTTAACTGAAGAGAGGAGGTAAAAGAGAAGAAAATCCCTTGGCCTGGATTATTTTTGAGATATCTGAGTAAATGATGAACTGCCTTAAGATGAGGCACTCGAGGTTGAGCTAAAAATTGACTAAGATTGTGAACAGCATAAGTGATATCTGGTCTAGATAAAGTGAGGTACAAAAGTCTACCAATCAGTCTTCGATAATGAGTAGTATCAGGAAGCAGATCACCATCGAATGCACTAAGTTTAGATTTAGGGTCCATGGGAACTGAAGTAGGTTTGCAAGCTAAATAACCAGTGTCCTCAAGAAATTGTAATGTATATTGGCGTTGAGATAGAACAATGCCTTTGCTAGATTGAGCTATTTCAAGCCCAAGAAAGAACTTTAAAGAACCCAAATCTTTAAGTTTGAATTGACTATGGAGAAAGGTCTTTAAGGAGGAAATCACATCAATATTAGGTCCAGTGATGATGATATCATCAACATACACTAGCAAGGCCATAAAAGAAGTTCCTGATCCTTTAGTGAACAAGGAGTAATCTGACTTGGATTGGATAAATCCAAATTGAGTAAGAGATTCAGAAAATTTTGAGTACCATTGTCTAGAAGCTTGTTTCAGTCCATATATGGATTTATGTAATTTGCAGACCATCTTCTCCCCTTTTGAAGAAATATTCCCTTTGCTATAATATCCAAGAGGAACATCCATATATACTTCTTCAAACAGGTCTCCATTAAGGAAAGCATTGTTGACATCAAGTTGAATCACTGGAAGGATTAATGTCATCATGAGAGTCCTCATTGATAGGTATGAGAGATGTTTCTGATGAGGCTGCAATATTATTAGTGGATGTCATAGATGGAGTTGAAGCATGATAAATATGATTTGGAAGAGTGGGGGTGGAATTGTGAGGTATTTCATGGGAAGATATAGGTAACACTAAATCAGGAAAGGGATCTACTAAGTCTTTTGAAGGCACCACAGTATGAAAAGGAAAAATTTCCTCATGAAAGTTGACATCTCTAGATATGAAAATCTGTTTAGTTCGAACATCATATAGTTTATATCCCTTTATTCCAGGAGGATAACCAAGAAAAATGCAAATTCGAGATCTAGGTTCAAATTTTGTTCTATGAGCAGAGAGTGTTGATGCAAAAGCCAGGCAGCCAAATATTTTGAATGATGAATAGTCAACACTAGATTTGTACAAAACTTCATAAGGAGCCTTGTGATGAAGTAGATGAGAGGGTGTTCTATTAATGAGAAATGTAGCAGTTAAGACACATTCATTCCAAAATTTGATAGGAACTCTTGATTGGAAGTATAACGCTCTGGCTACATTGAGAAGATGCTGATGTTTTCTCTCCACAACTGAGTTTTGTTGTGGTCTTTCCACACAAGAGAACTGGTGTAATACTCCTTTTGAGTTGAAGAGATCAGTGAATGCAAGTTCAGGAGCATTATCTGATCTAAAGACTTTGATTGTGGCATTGAATTGATTACTCACCATGTTGAAAAATTTGGGAATAACAGTCCCAACATCAGATTTTTGTTTGAGAAGAAATATCCAAGTAAAACGAGAGCAATCATCAACTAATGTAAGGAAATATCTAAAACCATTATGAGAGGTGACACGATAGGAACCCCATATATCACAATGTATCAAATCAAATGGGGATTGGGACATGTGATTGTTGGATTCAAAAGACAACCTTCTTTGCTTAGCTAATGGACAAATATAACAAGGTACTGCTTTATTTAGTTTTGAAACATCACAATGCAATTGATGCTTCAAATTATCTAAACGTTTGAAGGATAAATGTCCAAGCCTATTGTGCCAAACATGGGCTGACACATTATTTACATAAGCAGTAGGTACTGATTTCAAAGAAGCTGCATCAAGAACATATAGGTCTTCAAGCTTGTCACCCTTGCCAATCATCTTCTTGGAGTTGGTTTCCTGAATAATGAAATGATCAGGAAGAAAACTAACAGTGAGTTGAGTCCCAGAGGTGAGAGCACTAACAGATAACAAGTTAAACTTGAAGTCAGGAACAAATAACACATTCTTGAGAACAAGACTGGGGCTGAGTTGAACATCTCCACTGTAACTGACTGAAATCTGAGTGTGATTAGGTAAAGTGATAGTTGAATTTTTTATGTGATTTAAAGAGACAAAGGCAGCAGCTGTAGAATAAATATGTTTCGTTGCTCCTGAATCAACTATCCAGTAATGAGAGGTAGAAAAATTTGGGTTTAAAGAGACAGAGAAGCAGGTACCTGCTGTATGAGATATTGTGGCAGCCTCTTTATGATCATTACTTGTCTTGACAGAAGAAGTTAGATGATGTGAAAGCATGGACATAAGCTGCTGGTATTGATTTGGGTTGAGGTTTTCAAAGAAATTCCCTCCATGATCATGTGTGTCCCCATAGTTGGAACATGATTGATTAGAGACTTGATTCACAGAAGTGGAGTTATTAATTCTTTGCTTAGGTTTATAACCAGGTGGATAGCCATGTAGTTTGAAGCATTTTTCCACAGTGTGACCATGGAAATTGCAATGAGTACAAAAGGGCCTATCCTTCTTCTGCATCCTATAGCCCCCAGATGTATTATTATTATAATTTTGAACCTTATTTCCAGCATTGTATTGTCCTGAATTTTCTGCAGGTTTCTTATAGGTTTCTCCTTTAACAACAAATGTCATGGAATTAGAAGAATCAGATCCTGAGTTGGTATGTACACCAATATTCCTTTGGTGTTCTTCTTGAGAAATTAAGGCAAAAACCTTGTTTATGGGTGGTAAAGGATCCATTAACAGCAATTGACCTCTAACTTGAGAGAATGAATCATTTAGTCCCATGAGAAAAGACATGATGTACTCCATCTGATAATGAGAGTTTAAATCTTTGACTCCTCCACATGAGCAATTTCCGCAAGTACAAACTGGCCTATAGTTGCTTAACTCCTCCCATATTGTCTTCAGTTTAGTGAAATAAACACTAACTGTGTTATGATCTTGAGCCAAATTCATCAATTCACGACGTAATTGAAAAATTCTAGGGCCATTTCTTTGTTGAAACCTATCTCTGAGGTCAATCCATATCTCATGTGCAGAATCAGCAAAAATGACACTAGCAGATATGTCTTTAGTGACAGAATTTAATATCCAAGAAATCACAATATTGTTATTTCTTGTCCAAGAGTTGAGAAGATCGGGATCATTATTCTTTGGTTTAGCTATAGAACCATTAATGAATCCCAATTTGTTTTTCACAGATAACGCAATCAGCATAGCCCTACTCCAGGAGGCATAGTTATCTCCAATGAGAGGTTGTGAAACTAGAATAACTCCAGGATTATCAGAATGATGGAGAAAGAAAGGACTCGATGGATCATCAATAGCTGACTTACTTGATGAAGGTCTGGTTGTGCTTATAGAATGAGGTGACTCCATTTCAATCAGAGAGGAATAGATCAGCAGCACTCAATGATTGAAAGATTTGAGAAATTGATAATGGCGGATTACAGCAGATTGAGCAATAGCTCTGATACCATATTGAGCTTATGAAAGATAGAGAAGAAGAGAAACGAGAGAGGAAAAGAAAATCTCATTTTTACTTTTCAATCTGTGTACAAAGAAGGATTCTGCTTTAAATAGCAGAGCATCTAACTAATTGCTTAACTAACTACAGTTAAGTCTAACTACAGCTAACTAACTGCATAACTGACTAATAACTGCATAACTGCATAACTAACTGCATAACTGCATAACTAACTGCATAACTGCATAACTATGTACATGTTCTAATAACATGAAAAATGTCTCTATCAATGAGCAAAGGGAAATTTTTCTTTGTTGAAAGACTCAAGCAAAAGAAATAAACAAAAATCGCTTGTCCTAATAAGGCAGGAAGTGAAGCCTCTGATAACACGGAAGGTCCACTCGAAGCTATATGCATGAGAGGACGAAAAGCTATCTCCTAGTCCAATGGCATGTTATCTATAGGTAGTCTCATACTAGGTATGGAAAAACAACCTAAGGCATTTCATTTGGTCCTTGAACGGTTACCCCAGTTGGCAAAGAAATGATAAAATAGAGGCAACGAGACGAACAGTACCTCCCTCAACAGAAGGAACCTGTCAACACAGCACAATAACACCATGAAAAATAGTGCTAAAGGAACAAACGATCGAAGATTAACAAATGAGCTTGAAGATGCCATTGAAATTGAGAGGTTTGAAGAAGAAAAAGAGGTTTTGGCCGAAAAATTCTTGAACTCGGTGAACTCTGAAACTTTCACTCGATAAAACAATAAGGAATCAAGGTAAAAGTTTTGAAAGTGATAACACAAAGTATTTATACAAATGGAAATACAGAACGGCATCGCCAGTTCAAGCGATAATCATTAGAAGATGAGCAAAGACTCCCCCAGCACGACACATGGCAGTCCATCACATAAATAAACGTACTGAGCAAGGTTAAGAATGCTTAAGCATTTAATAAAGAATAATACTAGTTTAAAACCCGATGCGCGACTCATACGGTATTATAAACAATATTAACGAAAATAAAGTAAATATGACGACTTAATAAAATAAAATTTTTGTTCACTTTTTTTAATCCGTTTAAGATAAAGTATATACTTGTCTATATACTCACCCCTTCAGCCTCTACTAACCTCAGCTCCAGCTATGTTTAAGATATTTTATTGGTATCTCTTAACTCAATAGTTTTTTAAAAAAATAACATAATATTTTCAAAATTTGCACACAATTATTATTTATTTCAAGAATGTCTAAAAAGAAGCCATGTCAAAGCTATCATGCATGGATTTTTTTACTAATATTTCAAATTAAAATAAATTTCTAAACAAAAGAATATTAGTAAAAAAACATATCGAGTGTGCACGGTTAAAATAGAGGTCCAATAGAAATTTATTCAAATATATTTTATTTGAAATGATAAAAATTAAGTAAAAATTAGTTTCGATATGAGTCTTTGGCATAATGGGGGTATAAATATGAGAAACCCCCAAGTTAATGAAAATGTGTGATATTTAAAGATATAAAAAAAATGATTGTGACACCCCGACTAATTAAATACCGGGTAGCTACTCATTTATTAAATTAATTCAAAATGCCAAGTTGGTTCAGTTAATAGCATCACTGTCGTAAACATTTTAATAATTACTAACCACCTAGTATTTAAAAAGTAAGTGCCAAATTTTAAGTTTAGTCTGATTAACAGTAAAAGGATGATGAAAGAATAACAACCATTCACTATAATGAAGTAATAAATAACCAACAACATAAATATAAATCCGGAGGAAAACTCCTCACACAATCCCACAACTGAAAAATAATACGACAAGTCTGAATCCTGAATAATTACATGCCAGAAGTCTGAATAACTGAAATAAATGAAATGTCTCTAAAAGAAATGGGCGACATGCCCTACAACTGATAACTGAAGAATATCGAATCAAGATAGATGAAGCGTCTACAAGAAAAGTCTTGTAACTTCCACAAACAGCTACAGCTCGTCACCTGAATGAGAATCCTAGGCATGGTGTCCTTGTGGCTGGGCACCTAAAATGGTTTTTACAAAAATAGATTTGAAAGCAAATGGGTCAGAGCCCGAATGTGGAAATCATTTTAAAAACAGCAAGTGTTTTAATAACATTAAAACATTAAATGCAAAATACATGTTAGGACGTGCACTCACATGAAATTCTCACCTCTCGACTACATGTTCACTCCTAACGTACCGTACCCATCTATAAGACATCCATATCTAACCAAACCGTAATAAGTTCTACCCCTTACTACTCGATTCCCATATTATATTCTAACGTTATCAATTAAATAGAGGGCTTTACATACACTCGGATTCTCAATTTGTAATATAATTCACTATCAGTTAACCCGTTTTGTTTTCTCAAATCATTACCATAATATTATTCACAATACCAATCATGAAAGTTCTCATTAATTAAGTGTATATTATTCACATCATAAATATACAATACAAGCACCCCGAGACTAAGCTGCGGTGCACACATACTCTGCTATCCATCCCGGTACATCACGTACATAAGGATAACGTATTCCGAATCTCTCAGGAATCGATCTCGGATAACAACATCACAAATAATGGAGGCGAACACAGTCACATCACATGGGACACGCACATACCTGCGCTCCCACGATCAGCAGACTTATTAACATCCCAATAAGTCCTTCTCTGACCTATGTTTATCGAGGTAACCAATCTAAATCCGGGAAACACAAGGATTAGAAGGCCCTAAGCGAACGTAAACCTCCCGTGATAGCAAGTATGGTAGGTATGTCATACACATAAAATCAATACATATACTAAGTATGCACACCTCTTAGTAATTACCATAATATATTGGAGGTACACTTCTCATTCTCGTACCGACATATAATACTACACAATTTATATGTTCTCGGTTAATATAATAAATTAGGCCGTCAATAGTTCTCGCAACGTAATAGACACTCACGTCCTACTTCATATTTTTCATCTATTTGGGTTAGGAAATAGGATTTTAAGGCATCACATATTACACTTGTTGATTCTCGCATACTCTCACATGATTCATTACATGTTATATCTTATGAGTGATTGTGTTTATATGTTTTTCATACACTAGTTTTTGTGCTTCATGATATATGTTATTACTAACTGTATGATGTTTGTGTCTTTGTATTTTGATTCTTCAGTTTTTAGTCTTATTGAAAAATACAAAAAAAAAATATTTATCTTTTGAGTCGTTTTTGAAAAAATTTAAAAAACTCAAAAAGTTTTTTTTTTTTGCTTGTTTGTGTAGTATGTTTACGTATTTTTTGTGGCATATTGATGTGATTGAATCTCATTCATTCCATATTTTTCATGTCGCTATACATTAGAGTACGGTTTACAATGCTTTTGATTGTTTATTAATCATGCCTTGAATGGAGTTATTCGAATTTGGTTTGCTTAATGGATTCACTTTAAATATGCCTCTGCACACACTTGCACGAGCTCTTTTGGATTTTAACTACTTATGTTGCATGCGATAAGTGAGGTGTTCTCCTATTAATCTTGCCATATACAAATCTATATATAAGGGGGATTTGTTCATGTAAGAATCATTACTTGAGCTTGCTCTTAGGAATGAAAAAATAAGAGTGTGTAGTGGAAAAGGCTATGAAATGAGTAAATCTCATTTGCATGAAAGGCCACCATTAGAAAGAGCCTTTGAAAAATAAAATAAAGAAAAGGAGGAAAGATTTGTCAAGGCCAAAGTTTGGAAATTGATCATCAAAAGTGATATAGTCAAAGAGAGCGACAAAATGAATATTTATATTTTGAGGGTGTTATAAGTTGAAGATCAATGGGTTTTCACAATAAGTCCAAGTTAATCATTAATATTTAACGCTATTGATTTGAGAATCATCAATAATTTATAGGCTTGTGTGCATTTACTATGTTTGTCTATTATGTGTTCACATTTTTTATCACATAAGGCTTAATCGTAATTTGATAAACTAATGCGATCAACTAGAACTGCTTGTATTATCTTGAGTGTTTGTGATATATTTATTTTGTTTGTTATTTCACTCCCCTTCACTACGTACCATATTTAGTTTAGACACATTTATGACATACGAGTGGGAAAAAATTTATTTTGTGTGTCTTTTGTGGTGTTTATACCTATATATTTTATGTGTGTTTATATGTATGGTATGTTTGTTTTGAGTCTTTTCATTCATTTAATCCATATTCGTTATTTGTGATTGAATTGGTATCATATGCTTCAAATTTATATCAAATTGTTATCATAAGTTTCATCGTTTGGATTATTTATACTTATGTTGTCGAGTTTGTTTATCGTTGGCATTTCACTTCACATCGCATGATATATTTATTTCCTTTATGATCATACGTGTCACATTAAGGGAAGGAGTTATTTCATATTATGTACCTTGCCTTTTTTTTATTCCCAAACAAAAAAGGGGGGAAGTATGACCTAAGGGGGGGGTACTTTTACAAAGGAGAAGATGTTTTTTTTTCATATGCGATTTATATATTTCATATTCTATTTGCATTTGAAATGTGTGTTAAGTGTACAGGCTTAAGTGATGATGCGACAAAGTTTTACAAGAGAAAATCTACTCAAGTGTTAGTGTTAGTCAAATGTCAGTTTGTACTTTTTCCTTTTGGGGTTGGGGATTTGGTATTAGAGTTCTTGAGGACCTAGTAGTTTTTATTTTTGGTTTCATTCCGAAATAGTCAAAGGAGAGATTTGTAAGGACAAATTTTTAATGTCTTAGTGTTTATTGTAAAAATTTATAATATTGACTTTATTCCATTTGGACAAAACTACTTGAGGCATAAGTTAGGATTGTGTTCAGTTTTTCCTTCAAGCCTATACATGTTGAAGAATGTAGCGGCGAGTTAAAGTGGCATCAACTTCTGTGTCGAGTTTTGTCTTCATCCATGGGATCTCGAAAAAGGTATAAATGGTGTATTATGTTGATCACTGATTTTCATGATTGGGTGTTTAAGTTTATTGAGGCATTTTTCAAAAAAAAAATTAATAAATAATTTTGTTTTAATATTTTATTTAAACGAGTTTTACATGTCGTTCAAACAAGGTTCACTGATTCGTTCGAATGAGTTTAAATTTTGTTTAAATGAGTTTGGGCGTCTCGTTTAAACGAGCTTCAATTGATCCAGATGTTTTTGCTTGGCAGCAAGTTTTCGTTGGAAGCTCGTTAGATCCTCGTTCAAATGATAATTGGGGGGTCGTTCGAACTACTTCAATTTCGTTCGAACGAGATACGTAAAGTCATTCAAACGAGTTTGAGTGTTTGTTCGAACGACCTGCCTTAGGCTGCATGTCACCACTTTTTACTAGTTTTTTATAGATACGAGCCACAACAAACAGTTTTGAAGTTTAAAGGTTTTGAAAATAGTTTTCTATGCACAAATTGTAGCCTCTTAAACCTCAGTTTACACCCTATGTTTGAGATCTTAGAATATACATAATATGCTTGTTTGAGATCTCAAGTTTCTTTCACCAAGATCAAGTTTGCTATTCATTAAGTGTTGCGTTTGGCACGGTGGATTCTGTGTTATTGTGATGATGATTTTCTAGTCAAGATCAGTGGACACTGATATGTGTGAGGCTCATGCATTGTGGTGATCGTGGGTGGAATCCTGCGATGTTATTATGAAGAAGGTTCAAGTGGTGAAGATTTCACCAAGGCTTAAAGGCGTCGATTCAAGTGGAGTAAGTTTGTTTGTCACTATTGTATAAATCTTATATCATAGTGAATTTTTGTAGGCTAGGTTGTCCGGTGTTTTTCCTTTTGTTGGTTTTCCTCATATATCATGGTGTTTTGTAATTGATTTATTTTATTATTGTTTATTCACCTAGATGTATGATTAGGACAAGATAAAATTAGTTAATAGTTTTCACAATCACTCCCTCTCTCTTTGTCACTACTAGACTGGGTGGCCTCTGAGCCTTTTTCACCTGCATCACCTTCATCGCCTCCATTTCCTTCCTCGCCTTCCACGACTTTTAAAATGGAGGAAGAGAAAAATACAAGTCAAAAGGATGGAAAATATAAAGGCAAGTTTTCCTTTAATATAGAAAGGGGTAACTTACTTGAAGTTACACGGGCACGAGCTTGCTACCTAATTTCATGTCTTCTACAAGACAACAAAGTGGCATAAGAATAAAAGTCAATTAGAATGACATTGGAAAAAAATAAGTAAGTAATTTATGTGTTGTTCAGAAAAAAGATCAAATGAGAAGACGGGAGGTCTATCACCAACCTGCTCGACCTAAAGAACCAAAATGAGTAAGCCTAAAACATACCTTATGTATAATGAATAAAATCACAAATCATACCTGACGTTCTTAAGTGGCCACAACTCTTGATTCAACCACTACACTATTCGGCTACAAATAAAAGAAAATATAAGTAAGTTGAAAAAAGGAAGCAAAACTTTTCAAAATAAATAGAAAAGAGAAATGGGTACAAAAGATAGTACTTGAGGCCCGGCAAGAACAGGGTCACTCGAATTTGCATTAGTTTCGACCCAATAACAAGGAAACAGGTTGAAAAAAATGAATGATGCTTGAAAAGTATACGTAGAAGAAAAGAAGTGGGTATGAAAAGTAGTACATGTGGTTCCAAAGAAAGAGGAACACTCGAACTTGCTGAGGCCTCCATCTAATAACAAGGAAACAGGTTGAGACAGACGCGCAAAGGTTTCAAAGAAAGTGAACATAAAAGAGATTACATAAAAGTAAATACTTGGGGGGCCAAAGGAAGTGGTGCCTCTAGATTTTTAGTCAGGAGAGATCCAGAAATTAGATTCTTTCGGATATCAGGCACGTGAAGAACATTGTTGAGAGTAAGTTCCTTTCCAGAAGTCATTTTTAAAATAATATTTCCTTGTCCCACCACCTTAGAAGTGGAAGAATTTCCCATAAAGAGGTTCTCCTCATTTTCTAAATGCTTATAGGTGGTGAACATCCATTTGTTTGCACAAATGTGTCGTGTGGCTCCAATGTCCACCCACCATTCCTTGGTATTTTCAACCAAGTTACATTCAGAGACCACGACAGAAAGATTCATATCCACCAAATCATTGGCGATATTCTCACCATCAGTTACATTTGCTTGAGGATTGTTTCGATTTTGCTTCTTCGGCTTATGACACTCGCTTGAGCGGTGTCCATGTTTACCACAATTGTAGCATTTGCCTTTGAACTTCTTCTTGTTTTGTTTGGAAGTGCCTTCCCCATCATACTTTCGTTTGTTCTTTTTAGGATCTTCAACAACATGGATCTTCGTTTCCATTGGATTCTTTCCACTTTTCTTTTGAGATTCACGGTTGTCTTCTTCGATTCTCAGCCTGGTCACCAACTCCTCCACATTCATCTCCTTTCGCTTGTGCTTGAGATAGTTTTTGAATAAAGTCCAAGATGGTGGTAATTTTCCAACAATTTCAGCAACTTGTAAAGTTTCACTAAGTGACATTCCTTCAGCATGAATTTCGTGGAGGATCACTTGGAGTTCTTGCACTTTCGAGATCACAGATTTAGAATCAACCATTTTGAAGTCCAGAAAACGTCCGACGATAAATTTCTTCATCTCAGCATCTTCAGTTTTATACTTCTTTTCCAAATAATTCCATAATTCCTTGGATGTTTTGATCGTGCAGTAGACATGGTACAATGTCTTATCCAAGTAAGCCGGAATATAATTCCGGCATAAGTAGTCCAAATGCTTTCAAGCATCGACAGCAACAACCTTTTCAGAGTCATCTCCCTCTTGAATAGAGGGGCAATCTTCATATACAAACCTACCCAGTTGGCAGGTAGTGAGATAGAAGTACATTTGTCCTTGCCAACGTTTGAAGTCATCCCCAATGAACTTTTCGGCTTCTCCCCGTGTGGCATAGATATGGGTGCAGTCACATTTGTATTCGTGACAATCAGTTTAGTAGGAGTAGTGTTCGTACTTTGCGATTCCATTTCTGTTACAAAAACAGAATTTTTATCACTGATAAAATTCATATATAATGAATTAATCAAAACAGAATACAAAATTTTGTGCACCAATTTCCTCCAAATATAATTCACAATAAATGAATCCCAAAAGAATTCCAAATAAAATTCAGAATTAAACTATAATATAAACAGAGGTTTATACACAATTAAATTTGTGTCACACTAATTTTTAATAATAAAAGAAATTCCGTACAAAACAGAATTATAATTTTTTAAGATTTAAAGTTTTACATAAACAAATTTTAACAAGAATACACAAATAAAATTGTATTTTCTAAAACAGAATATAAAAACATTATAGAAATTAATTTCTGTACCAAAACTGTTTTACTAATTTTTGTAATAAACCAATAATTTAATTCAATTCTTTTGTCAAAACAGATTTATTTTCAACAAATAAATTTATGTAATTAAAAAAAAAATCAGTACACTACAAAACAGTAGAACAAATTAAATTTGTCTTAAGATTGTTATGTCTACTATTTATTAAAAATAATTGTACAGAATTATAAATTATAATATAATTACAGAAATGAAACGAAATTAAAGAAACGAAATACTTACTTGTATTTGCAGAAATAATATTAGAATAGAAAAATAATCCGAGCCGTGTTTAGAAAAGTCTCCTTAAGACAAATTTATTCCCTCCACAAAGTGCAAAAGGTAATGAATAATTTGTCTTCCAAGATAGAACGGATTTCCAAATTAATCCAGTAGCACAACAATGATTAATTTTTTCGAACACAATTCTGTGTTTATACTCAACCAAATCAAAGAAATAATATGCAGGAATGTATGCAGTAGCAGTAGAAAGGGAATTATTTTCTGGAAAAAGATGTAGCATAAATTCGAAATTATGGGAGGGCAAATTTTTCAGTAGTAAAAACTGTAGGAGAAAGGTTTAATTTATAGTTTTTGTGTTGACTGTTGGAACAGTCAACAGAAATTAACTGTCAAAACAGTTAAACGAATTAACTGTTGGCAATAACTGCCAACAGTTCATTAATTAATTAATTAATTTCGTAATTAATTAATAATTAAAGCCAGAACGTTAAATAAATTCGGTCCAAAAATGTAGGAGATTAAGCCCAAGCCGGCCGGCCGGACGTGCGTGGACCTTTGACTGAAAGTCAACCCGTGCATAGCTTAGGTCATCTCCCCTTCAAAGAGTTGAGATACCTCCAAGGCATCCAATCCTTAGTCCATCATTTGGGTTTTATTAACTCATCATTTTCCCACTACTCTTTCAATGTGGGACAAGAGTTAAAAGACACCCAATACATTAACTTTCATTGCTTTGTGAGTCATTTTGGGGACATATTTATCATTCATAACTTATTGAAATTGGACATATGAGTATACTACGTTAATCTTCTTGCGGAGGTGAACGCATTCATATATAGTCCTACAATTTTCATAGTGTGAGTTCCACCTTATTTTGAGTTCAAAGTTGATCAAAATTCTGTTCAAAAAAATTTGAACAGCTCCAATTTTGCAACAGAAGTTACACGGACACGAGCTTTCTACCTAATTTCATGTCTCCTACAAGACAACAAAATGGCATAAGAATAAAAGTCAATTAGAATGACATTGGAAAAAAATAAGTAATAACTTATGTGTTGTTCAGAAAAAAGATCAAATGAGAAGACGGGAGGTCTATCACCAACCTGCTCGACCTAAAGAACCAAAAAGAGTAAGCCTAAAATATACCTTATGTATAATGAATAAAATCACAAATCATACCCGACGTTCTTAAGTGGCCATAACTCTTGATTCAGCCACTACACTATTCGGCTACAAATAAAAGAAAATATGAGTAAGTTGAAAAAAAGAAGCAAAACTTTTCAAAGTAAATAGAAAAGAGAAATGGGTACAAAAGATAGTACTTGAGGCCCGGCAAGAACAGGGTCACTCGAATTTGCATTAGTTTCGACCCAATAACAAGGAAACAGGTTGAAAAAAATGAATGATGCTTGAAAAGTATACGTAGAAGAAAAGAAGTGGGTATGAAAAGTAATACATCTGGTTCCAAAGAAAGAGGAACACTCGAACTTGCTGAGGCCTCTATCTAACAACAAGGAAACAGGTTGAGACAGACGCGCAAAGGTTTCAAAGAAAGTGAACATAAAAGAGATTACATAAAGTAAATACTTGGGGGGCCAAAGGAAGTGGTGCCTCTAGGTCTATGCTAAAAACAGCAACTTTAACTTGTTCGTAATACAACAAGTTGAGTTGCACGAATAACAGTTGCAAAAGTAATTGCAAAGAAAATTAAATAACCGAGATATAATGTGGGGGTGATAGGCACCAAAGAAGTAACTGCATTAACCTGTGAGCAATAAGAAAAATGATTAACATGAAAAATGTCTCTATCAATGAGCAAAGGGAAATTTTTCTTTGTTGAAAGACGCAAGCAAAAGAAATAAACAAAAATCGCTTGTCCTAATAAGGCAGGAAGTGAAGCCTCTGATAACACGGAAGGTCCACTCGAAGCTATATGCATGAGAGGACGAAAAGCTATCTCCTAGTCCAATGACATGTTATCTATAGGTAGTCTCATACTAGGGATGGAAAAACAACCTAAGGCATTTCATTTGGTCCTTGAACGGTTACCCCAGTTGGCAAAGAAATGATAAAATAGAGGCAACGAGACGAACAGTACCTCCCTCAACAGAAGGCACCTGTCAACACAGCACAATAACACCATGAAAAATAGTGCTAAAGGAACAAACGATCGAAGATTAACAAATGAGCTTGAAGATGCCATTGAAATTGAGAGGTTTGAAGAAGAAAAAGAGGTTTTGGCCGAAAAATTCTTGAACTCGGTGAACTCTGAAACTTTCACTCGATAAAATAATAAGGAATCAAGGTAAAAGTTTTGAAAGTGATAACACAAAGTATTTATACAAATGGAAATACAGAACGGCATCGCCAGTTCAAGCGATAATCATTAGAAGATGAGCAAAGACTCCCCCAGCACGACACATGGCAGTCCATCACATAAATAAACGTACTGAGCAAGGTTAAGAATGCTTAAGCATTTAATAAAGAATAATACTAGTTTAAAACCCGATGCGTGACTCATACGGTATTATAAACAATATTAACGAAAATAAAGTAAATATGACGACTTAATAAAATAAAATTTTTGTTCACTTTTTTTAATCCGTTTAAGATAAAGTATATACTTGTCTATATACTCACCCCTTCGGCCTCTACTAACCTCAGCTCCAGCTATGTTTAAGATATTTTATTGGTATCTCTTAACTCAATAGTTTTTTAAAAAAATAACATAATATTTTCAAATTTTGCACACAATTATTATTTATTTCAAGATTGTCTAAAAAGAAGCCATGTCAAAGTTATCATGCATGGATTTTTTTACTAATATTTCAAATTAAAATAAATTTCTAAACAAAAGAGTATTAGTAAAAAAACATATCGAGTGGGCACGGTTAAAATAGAGGTCCAATAGAAATTTATTCAAATATATTTTATTTGAAATGATAAAAATTAAGTAAAAATTAGTTTCGATATGAGTCTTTGGCATAATGGGGGTATAAATATGAGAAACCCCCAAGTTCATGAAAATGTGTGATATTTAAAGATATAAAAAAATGATTGTGACACCCCGACTAATTAAATACCGGGTAGCTACTCATTTATTAAATTAATTCAAAATGCCAAGTTGGTTCAGTTAATAGCATCACTGTCGAAAACATTTTAATAATTACTAACCACCTAGTATTTAAAAAGTAAGTGCCAAATTTTAAGTTAAGTCTGATTAACATGCAGTAAAAGGATGATGAAAGAATAACAACCATTCACTATAATGAAGTAATGAATAACCAACAACATAAATATAAATCCGGAGGAAAACTCGTCACAACAATTCCACAACTGAAAAATAATACGACAAGTCTGAATCCTGAATAATTACATGCCAGAAGTCTGAATAACTGAAATAAATGAAATGTCTCTAAAAGAAATGGGCGACATGCCCTACAACTGATAACTGAATTATATCGAGTCAAGATAGATGAAGCGTCTACAAGCAAAGTCCTGTAACTTCCACAAACAGCTACAGCTCGTCACCTGAATGAGAATCCTAGGCATGGTGTCCTTGTGGCTGGGCACCTAAAATGGTTTTTACAAAAATAAATTTGAAAGCAAATGGGTCAGAGCCCGAATGTGGAAATCATTTTAAAAAATAGCAAGTGTTTTAATAACATTAAAACATTAAATGAAAAATACATGTTAGGACGTGCACTCACATGAAATTCTCACCTCTCGACTACATGTTCACTCCTAACGTACCGTACCCATCTATAAGACATCCATATCTAACAAAACCGTAATAAGTTCTACCCCTTACTAATCGATTCCCATATTATATTCTAACGTTATCAATTAAATAGAGGGCTTTACATACACTCGGATTCTCAATTTGTAATATAATTCACTATCAGTTAACCCGTTTTGTTTTCTCAAATCATTACCATAATATTATTCACAATACCAATCATGAAAGTTCCCATTAAGTAAGTGTATATTATTCACATCATAAATATACAATACAAGCATCCCGAGACTAAGCTGCGGTGCACACATACTCTGCTATCCATCCCGGTACATCACGTACATAAGGATAACGTATTCTGAATCTCTCAGGAATCGATCTCGGATAACAACATCACAAATAATGGAGGCAAACACAGTCACATCACATGGGTCACGCACATACCTGCGCTCCCACGATCAGCAGACTTATTAACATCCCAATAAGTCCTTCTCCGACCTATGTTTATCGAGGTAACCAATCTAAATCCGGGCAACACAAGGATTAGAAGGCCCTAAGCGAACGTAAACCTCCCGTGATAGCAAGTATGGTAGGTATGTCATACACATAAAATCAATACATATACTAAGTATGCACACCTCTTAGTAATTACCATAATATATTGGAGGTACACTTCTCATTCTCGTACCGACATATAATACTACACAATTTATATGTTCTCGGTTAATATAATAAATTAGGCCGTCAATAGTTCTCGCAACGTAATAGACACTCACGTCCTACTTCATATTTTTCCCTTAGGTTCAAACTCCACTTCTAGGTTTGACTCCTCATTATATCCCAAACATCCCAAATGTAACAATTAATCATCAAGAGAAGGTTATCTCTACATATACCCAAGGTTACGGGACACTCGGGATCAAAACAGGCTAAAAAGCCTAAACTGTCAACTTGTTCGAAGTCTCGTTCGAACGAGAGTTCGTTCGAACGAACTGGGCCTTCTAACGAGATCTCGTTCGAACGAAAGTCGTCGAACGAACACCCCTCTCGTTAGAACCCAAACTGTCAACTCGTTCGAACGAGCTCGTTCGAACGACCTGGGCAGGTCTTCTAACGAGTGGCCAGATTCGAGCCCAGAAATTACTAATCTCGTTTTTCCAACTTTCTTCACTCCTAATCCCTCATAAAAATCGTTCCAACATCAATTTAAGGTTCCTAATTCGTACTAAACATTCATGGATCATAACTAAACGTTTATATAGGGCCAATACAACTTAATCATCATCAAATCATCAAATCCCTTCATTTATCCCCCAAATTACATGAACATGAACCCTAAAATTTATAAATCATCAATGAGCCTAATAAATCCGTTTTTGTTTCATCCAAATTATAACATCATCAGAATAATCATATAAATACAAATCTACATGCGATTCCTCATCAAAAATGTAATTTTCACTTCCAATTAAAATGGGTTTTTCATTAATTCTCAAGAACAATAAGGTTTTATCAATTCCTACACATGGAAGAAGCATTCTCTGAAATTAATTGGAATTGAACCACTTGCCTTATTTGAATCTCTGAATTTGAGGTTGAATCTTGAAGGTTGAATTGCCTTCTCTCTCTCTCTGCATAATCCTTCTCTTTCTCTCCCTCTCTACAAGTTCTTCTCAAGGTGTTAATGGAGGTGGGGTTGGTTTTGCCAAGTTATAAAGTTTCTAACTTCTCCCGTAGCCCACTACCTAAATTGGGGTTGGAAATGGCTTAGTGGGTTAATACTAAGTCAGATTTTTAACTCTAATTTTCGTGGGTTTCAATTACCCAATTTCCGAAATTACCAAAATGCCCTTATAAGTTACCGGTATGGCCCAATAATGCCCCGAGACCCAAACTTAAGCCCCGGCTAGTGTTTTTTGACTATTTCGACCCTTCTGGACTCGTTGGCGCACTCAAAACGACCATACGGTTAATACAACTAAAATTCACTTTTTAATTAAAATAAATATTTCCCTTACGCGACTGTCACACGCGTCTCAATAAAATTTTCCAACTTGCCGTATTTCAATCTCACGACAAATTTCATACTTCAATATTCATATATAATCATATATGCACATTATATTCAAATACCAACTCGCATCTCGCTAGTATTTTAATCCGGATTAATTTCCAATTAATACGCATTTAATATAATTAATCCCATAAATAAATATCACAAAAATACGGGGTATTACATACTTCCCCCCTAATAACTGAATTTCGTCCCGAAATTCGGAACTAGAAAGTACCTGGTAAGAACAACTCTGGATAACGGTCGCGCATCTCATCCTCGCGCTCCCATGTGGACTCCTCAACATTATGATGTCGCCACTGAACACGCACGAACGGGACTATCTTTGACCGCACTTTCCGCTCACTTCGGTCCAAAATAGCAATCGCCCCTCCTCGTAGGAGCTATCAGGCTGGAGATCGATGTCCTCCAAAGCAATGTGAGAATGATCCAAATCGTCTCTAAGGTATTTCCTTAGCGAGAAAATATGAAATACATCGTGAATCCGTTGCAAATGCTCTGATAATCCAAGTCTATACGCAACCGGTCCAATCCTCTCAATAATAGGAAATGGTCCCAGATATCTCGGTGCCAACTTCCCTTTCTTCCCGAAACGCATAATCCCCTTCATAGGAGATACTCTGAGCAAAACCTGGTTCCCCACTTGGAACTCCCTGAAGAACCTCTTCGCATCAGCATAGCTCTTCTGCCGATCCTGAGCTACCCGAATGCGACTCCGTATCAATTTTATCCTTGCCGAAGTATCCTGAATCACCTCCGGCCCAAGTAGTTTGTTGTCCCCCACCTCCAACCAACATGCTGGGGAATGACAAGGTCTACCGTACAACGCCTCAAATGGAGTCATGCCAATGGTGAATTGGTAGGAGTTGTTGTAAGCAAACTCCACCAGTGGATGATACTGCTCTAATCCACCCCCAAAATCAATGATGCACATACGTAGCATGTCCTCCAACATCTGGTTCGTACGCTCGGTCTGCCCATCGGTCTGCGGGTGATACGCCGTACTCAATCGCAATTCCGTGCCCATGGCCTCCTCAAAACTCTCCCAAAACCGTGAGACAAATATCCTGTCTCGGTCAGACACGATATTTAAGGGCATACCGTGAAGTCTCACTATCTCTGAAATAAAGAGCTGGGCATACTGTCCCGTAGTGTAGTCTGTCCTTACGGGTAGAAAATGAGCGACTTTGGTCAACCTGTCCACAATTACCCAAATGGAGTCCTGACCTCTCTGTGACGTAGGCAACCCCGTGATAAAGTCCATGGATATGCTCTCCCATATCCACATCGGGACCTCCAACGACTGTAGTAGTCCTGCCGGTCTCTGATGATCCACTTTTACTAACTGACAAGTGGCGCATTTAGAAACAAACTCGACAATATCTCTCTTCATCCCTCTCCACCAATACTGTCGTCTCATGTCTTGGTACATTTTGTCTCCACCGGGATGTACCGCGAACCGTGAGCCGTGCGACTCTGCCATCACCTCGTGCCGTAATTCCTCCCCTTCCGGAACTACCAATCTCCCATTGAAGCGTAATCCCCCGTCTGAGCTAACGGTATAGGACTCGGCTCCCTCTGCTAATAATCGAACTATCTGTTCCTGACAGAACGAGTCATTTGCCTGTGCCCTTACTACCTTCGTGACAATCTGCGGTGTAACGGTCATTACTGACATGAACGATCGGGCCACTGCATCCTGGTGTCCCAATTCCTTCCATTTGGCCTTCCACCCCCTGCCACTTCATCTGCTGGCCTACAGCTCAACGCGTCTGCTACCACGTTAGCCTTCCCCGGGTGATACTGGATATCAAACTGATAGTCCTTCACAAACTCGATCCACCTTCGCTGCCGCATATTCAACTCCTTCTGTGAGAATAGGTACTGTAGAGACTTGTGGTCCGTGAACAATCGAAACTTCTCCCACAAAAGGTAATGTCTCCAAATACGAAGGGCAAATACAACTGCCGCTAACTCCAAGTCATGAGTGGGGTAATTCTTCTCGTGAGGCTTTAGCTTACGGGATGCATAAGCAATGGCCTGACTCTCCTGCTGCAATACACCTCCAAGTCCTTGCAAGGACGCATCGGTGTAGACTAGATACTCAACTCCCGGTCTCGGCACTGCTAACACAGGTGCTGAGGTTAACTTATCCTTTAACTCATCGAATGCCAACTGAAAGGCATCACTCCAGATGAACGGCACACCTTTACGAGCCAGATGTGTCAAAGGACCTGCTATCTTCGAAAATCCCCGAATGAACCTCCTGTAGTATCCTGCTAGGCCCAAGAAACTACGAATCTATGTCGGTGTCGTGGGCTGTCCCCACTCCTTCACCGCGGATACTTTCCCCGGATCAACAGATATCCCCCGGTCGGAAATAATATGTCCCAAAAACTGGACCTCCTTCAGCCAAAACCCGCATTTCTCATATTTTGCATACAGCTCGTTCTGACGTAACGTCTGCAAAACTTGCCTCAAATGCTCGGCGTGCTCCTCCTCTGTCTGGGAGTAAACCAAAATATCATCGATGAAGACAATGACAAACTGATATAGGAAATCTCTGAACACCCTATTCATCAAGTCCATAAACACGGCTGGAGCATTGGTCAAACCAAAAGGCATAACCCGAAACTCGTAAGATCCATATCTCGATAAGAACGCAGTCTTCGAGACATCCTCTTCCCTGATACGCAACTGATGGTATCCCGATCTCAAATCAATCTTTGAGAAGAAAGAAGTTCCTGTCAACTGGTCGAATAAGTCATCGATTCGAGGCAATGGATACTTATTCCGTATCGTGACCTTATTCAACTCTCGGTAGTCCACACACAATCTCAGTGAACCATCTCTCTTCTTCACAAACAACACAGGGGCACCCCACGGCGAAGTACTCCTCCGTATAAACCCCTGACCCAACAACTACTCAATCTGATCCCGTAACTCCCTCATCTCAGCTGGAGCCATACGGTACGGTGCGCGTTCTATAAGTCTCGTATCTGGCAATAAGTCTATGACAAAGTCTATCTCTCGACTGGGGGGTAGGCCTGGTATCTCCTGAAACACATATGAATACTCCCTGACAACTGGGATCGAATCTAAAGGAATCACAACCTCCTTAGAGGTATCCTCCTCTATGTAATACAAATGAGCGGTCGAGCCTCCCTCTGGGCGAGGCATCGCCACTACAAACATCTCTTGCCCCGGAATGGCAAAAACAATGCTCCCACCGAAGCAATCAATCATGGCTCTATAATCTGCGAGCCAATCCATACCGATAATCACATCATGAACATGCATATCTAATACCAACATATCTGTAGGTAATACCAGACTACCAATCTCTACCCCTACTCCTCGGAATATAAAGAAAATAAGTGACCCACTCCCCAATGGTGAGTCTACACAAGTCACTGTGCTCTCTGTTGTGGCTAACAACCCTAAGGCTTTCGCAAAATGTGTAGCTATAAAGCAATGTGTTGCCTCCGTATCAAACAAAACCCGACCCATAGTACCATGGATAGGAAACATACCCTCAATAGCGGGTGGTGCCTGCAGAGCTGTTGCCTGGTGGACGTTATAGACACGTCCATACTGTAACTGTCCCTGCTGCACAGGAACTGCTGGAATGGCTGGAAGAGCTGGCACCTGGGCTGGAGCTGGGAGGGCTGGTGGAAAAAGTGGCCTATGTGGCTCATGTCGAGCACCCTGCTGCTGCTACGGGGACCTGCCCCTATCAGGACAGTCCTGGAGTTTATGGCCAGTCTTGCCACAAACGAAACACTTCCCCGAAAAGTTCCCCCCTCTCTGTCCCTGCTGCCCCCGGCCCTGGTGGCCGTTACCGTTCCTCCACTGGCCCTGCTGAAACTGCTGTTGACCATTCTGACCCTACTGGTGCTGATGGCCGTTTGGACCCTGATGGCCCTGCCGGAAACCTCCCTGTCCGTGCCTGAAATTTCCTGACCTGAACCTCTTGTGATCCCCCTGCTGGGTACCCTGATCACCCTGCCTCTGCCCCTGAACAGATTGTGCCCCACTGGCACCATTTCCTCCAGTCCTGCCCTGATGGCTAGACTCTCCCGATCGCTTGCCCTCAGCCATGTGAAAGCAGTGATCCTGGCAATGGAGCAATGCAGCATTAACCACATCAGAATAAGTGGCTAACGAGAGGTTCCCTAACAAGTGCTGACTAATCCTCCGTCGGTATCTCATCCGGAACAATGTTCAGAAGATCAGTGAATTCGGCCTCATACTCGGCCACAGTCTTACCCTCCTGCTTGAGGCTCATCAACTTCCTCCTCATCTCTGTGTGAACAGTCGACGGAAAGTACTTGCGGTCAAACCGCACCCAAAACTCCTGAATAGTGAGAGTATCCCTCTCCTCTACGGTGGTAATAGACTCCCACCACTGCAGTTCAGATCCCACTAGCTAAAAGGTAGCTAGTATCTGCTTCTAGACATCTGTGCACTCATACATCCTCAGGTGTCGCTGGATGTCCTTCCTCCACTGACTCGAAACTACCACATCGGAGCTACCTGCGAACTCCGGAGGGTGTGCTTTCTGAAAAGCATCACGTACATGTTCCCAAGCAGACGGGAATGCATGTGCATGAACTGGCGCGGCTATCGGCACCTGAGGTGGTGCCTGCTGAACTACGGCAAGTGCGGCATTTACCGCCTGGGCCACAATGGCTGCAACCTCGGTGGCATTCAATGTGCCCTGAACTGGTGCGGGCTGTGGTTCTGGCGTTGCATCCCTGGGAACCCGTTGTGCACGTCCTGGAGGCATATGAAATAAGAATGAAGTTTATAAATTCGCAGTTATAAACTTAAAATAGCTGAAGAACGTAGCATATACAAAAGAATACAACAGTCCTAAAATATAGGGCTCTACATCAAACAAAGCTCAGCGGAAACATAATAAGCCGTACAGATCCTAAAAGACACTAGAACCTGATGCTCTGATACCACCTGTGACACCCCGACTAATTAAATACCGGGTATATACTCCTTTATTAAATTAATTCAAAATTCCAAGTTGGTTCAGTTAATAGCATCACTGTCGAAAACATTTTAATAATTACTAACCACCTAGTATTTAAAAAGTAAGTGCCAAATTTTAAGTTAAGTCTGATTAACATGCAGTAAAAGGATGATGAAAGAATAACAACCATTCACTATAATGAAGTAATGAATAACCAACAACATAAATATAAATCCGGAGGAAAACTCCTCACAACAATCCCACAACTGAAAAATAATACGACAAGTCTGAATCCTGAATAATTACATGCCAGAAGTCTGAATAACTGAAATAAATGAAATGTCTCTAAAAGAAATGGGCGACATGCTCTACAACTGATAACTAAACAATATCGAGTCAAGATAGATGAAGCGTCTACAAGCAAAGTCCCGTAACTTCCACAAACAGCTACAGCTCATCACCTGAATGAGAATCCTAGGCATGGTGTCCTTGTGGCTGGGCACCTAAAATGGTTTTTACAAAAATAGATTTGAAAGAAAATGGGTCAGAGCCCGAAAGTGGAAATCATTTTAAAAAATAGCAAGTGTTTTAATAACATTAAAACATTAAATGAAAAATACATGTTAGGACGTGCACTCACATGAAATTCTCACCTCTCGACTACGTGTGCACTCCTAACGTACCGTACCCATCTATAAGACATCCATATCTAACCAAACCGTAATAAGTTCTACCCCTTACTACTCGATTCCCATATTATATTCTAACGTTATCAATTAAATAGAGGGCTTTACATACACTCGGATTCTCAATTTGTAATATAATTCACTATCAGTTAACCCGTTTTGTTTTCTCAAATCATTACCATAATATTATTCACAATACCAATCATGAAAGTTCCCATTAATTAAGTTTATATTATTCACATCATAAATATACAATACAAGCACCCCGAGACTAAGCTGCGGTGCACACATACTCTGCTATCCATCCCGGTACATCACGTACATAAGGATCACGTATTCCGAATCTCTCAGGAATCGATCTCGGATAACAACATCACAAATAATGGAGGCGAACACAGTCACATCACATGGGTCACGCACATACCTGCGCTCCCACGATCAGCAGACTTATTAACATCCCAATAAGTCCTTCTTCGACCTATGTTTATCGAGGTAACCAATCTAAATCCGGGCAACACAAGGATTAGAAGGCCCTAAGCGAACGTAAACCTCCCGTGATAGCAAGTATGGTAGGTATGTCATACACATAAAATCAATACATATACTAAGTATGCACACCTCTTAGTAATTACCATAATATATTGGAGGTACACTTCTCATTCTCGTACCGACATATAATACTACACAATTTATATGTTCTCGGTTAATATAATAAATTAGGCCGTCAATAGTTCTCGCAACGTAATAGACACTCACGTCCTACTTCATATTTTTCCCTTAGGTTCAAACTCCACTTCTAGGTTTGACTCCTCATTATATCCCAAACATCCCAAATGTAACAATTAATCATCAAGAGAAGGTTATCTCTACATATACCCAAGGTTACGGGACACTCGGGATCAAAACAGGCTAAAAAGCCTAAACTGTCAACTTGTTAGAAGTCTCGTTCGAACGAGAGTTCGTTCGAACGAACTGGGCCTTCTAACGAGATCTCGTTCGAACGAAAGTCGTCGAACGAACACCCCTCTCGTTAGAACCCAAACTATCAACTCGTTCGAACGAGCTCGTTCGAACGACCTGGGCAGGTCTTCTAACGAGTGGCCAGATTCGAGCCCAGAAATTACTAATCTCGTTTTTCCAACTTTCTTCACTCCTAATCCCTCATAAAAATTGTTCCAACATCAATTTAAGGTTCCTAATTCGTACTAAACATTCATGGATCATAACTAAACGTTTATATAGGGCCAATACAACTTAATCATCATCAAATCATCAAATCCCTTCATTTATCCCCCAAATTACATGAACATGAACCCTAAAATTTATAAATCATCAATGAGCCTAATAAATCCGTTTTTGTTTCATCCAAATTATAATATCATCAGAATTATCATCTAAATACAAATCTACATGCGATTCCTCATCCAAAATATAATTTTCACTTCCAATTAAAATGGGTTTTTCATTAATTCCCAAGAACAGTAAGGTTTTATCAATTCCTACACATGGAAGAAGCATTCTCTGAAATTAATTGGAATTAAACCACTTGCCTTATTTGAATCTCTGAATTTGAGGTTGAATCTTGAAGGTTGAATTGCCTTCTCTCTCTCTCTGCAGAATCCTTCTCTTTCTCTCCCTCTCTACAAGTTCTTCTCAAGGTGTTAATGGAGGTGGGGTTGGTTTTGCCAAGTTATAAAGTTTCTAACTTCTCCCGTAGCCCACTACCTAAATTGGGGTTGGAAATGGCTTAGTGGGTTAATACTAAGTCAGATTTTTAACTCTAATTTTCGTGGGTTTCAATTACCCAATTTCCGAAATTACCAAAATGCCCTTATAAGTTACCGGTATGGCCCAATAATGCCCCGGGACCCAAACTTAACCCCCGCTAGTGTTTTCTGACTATTTCTACCCTTCCGGATGCGTTGGCGCACTCAAAATGACCATACGGTTAATAGAACTAAAATTCACTTTTTAATTAAAATAAATATTTCCCTTGCGCGACTGTCACACGCGTCTCAATAAAATTTTCCAACTTGTCGTATTTCAATCTCACGACAAATTTCATACTTCAATATTCATATATAATCATATATGCACATTATATTCAAATACCAACTCGCATCTCGCTAGTATTTTAATCCGGATTAATTTCCAATTAATACGCATTTAATATAATTAATCCCATAAATAAATATCACAAAAATACGGGGTATTACAATGATTTTGACAAAAAAATATATTTTGCAATCACGAAATTAAAAGAAGAAAAATATGAGCTCAAATAACTGCACGGAGAACAAACATTCACTTTCTTAATCACGTATTTTAACCTTAAAAAAACATTGAGATAAAAAGGAATTTACCAAATCAAAAGAAAATTCTCAAATTCAAGACTATTTACCATTGGTGCCTTGTTGAGAGATAGGAAATCTGAATAACATGAGTGAAGTATTCTTGAATCCACAAACATCCTGCTTCAGGAAGAATCTTTCTCCACGGGAAGACTATTTACATGAGTAAAGTTTTTTTTTTGTTGCCATTGATGTTTTATAAATGCTCATTTTTTATCTTGATTTCCTTTAGTAATCCACTAGTTTTTCTAAAGAACCTTTACACCTTCTTCAACATTAGCTTCTTTCACTTTCTTAGAGTCAGAACAGAGCGACAATAAAGCCTCAGCTGCATACTCAGTCGCCTGATTCGAAATCTTCAATATAATTTTCACCAGCAACGGCACCGTCATTGTGTGCGCCGCAAACGCCTCACACCCTGATGGAATCCTACACAACAGCTCCATCGTCGCCAAAGCCCTCTTCGCGTCACATTTCTCAAACTCCGCCCGGGGATACGCCAATAGATACGTTAATATTCCAACTATCCCTTCAAAAACGTCAATCGCATTAGCTCCAGCATTGTCATCTGTCAAGAAAACCCGTGTGTCTAAAGTTTATTAAGGGATTGATTAAAAAAAATGGAGTCGTCATATAGTTCACTTACACAGACCAAGATCTATGGCGAGGGAGATAAAATCAAGAGAAAACACAAACTGTACCTACAAAATGATATAAGTTAGAAGAAAAAAATCAAATCGAATAAAAAATAAATATTTTGAACACAATGAAAACTTCGTTGTGAACCCATAAAAACCTAGAAAAGGAGGTTAATATATCGTGGGTGTTGGGTGAGAGAAAGGAGGAGAAGAGACGGGTGTGAGAGTGGGGAGTGGAAGAGGCAAAGAGCGGGGCTGGGAGATGTATTGGGAAAAGATGGATTTTAAAATAGATGATACGTATGGACAATCTCAATAAATAATGAAATTAAGTCTTTTTGAAAAGGGAGATCGAGAGGTTATCTAAAGAGAGAGAGAGACTCTTGAATATCCCCAGAGAGAGAGATAGAGTCTCTCAAAAGATTGGTGGTGCCACGTGGACATCTTAGATAATAGGGAGTCTTAACTCTCTTGTATAGCATTTTATAGTATATAAATATAAAGATAGGCACACTAGACGGTAATATTGGGCTAGTATTGGTATCGATTTATTTGTTTGTCCTATAGTGTGATTTGGTTGTTTTCTAGTGTGGTTTTGTGAGGGTACAAGCTATATAAAGGGCATTTGGTAATAACCTGAGTATCATTATTCTTTAATAATTTACATACATAATGATTGAAAATACGTAGTAAAAAGATTTTAGGATGCTTCATACACAACTCTCTCTTTACACAGAGAACGAGAGACTTTTGTACGAGGGGTTGATGTAGAGGGGTACATGAGTAACCCCTAATTAATAGGCTAATTATGACTACGTTATTATAGGTTAAGTTAACAAGATGAATTATCGAACAAGTAGGTGATCGAGGGTGAAAAGCGACGCGCATCAAGCGTCGATCGTTGTTTTCGTTTCACCTCCTCAATACAAAAAACTTAAATTATGACTACACTCAATGGGTGAGTATAGCGGTAAGTCGGGTATCGAAAATATCCACAGAGACGAGTTGCTAGAATTTATAGGATTTAATACTCCTAATTAAAAGTATAAAAGATAAATATGAATAAAAAGGAAAAGATGCAAAAAGGGAATTATTAATCTAGGCGAGTGTATTAAAACTAGATTAACAAAGCGAGTAAAAACTATAGGTTGCGTCGAATATCTCTCATCCGAGATAATTAGTATAAAATGGTTACATAGGTCGACGAGTTATTACAAATGCGTCTCGTTTTGACAGTTAATTAAATCAAGGGTTGTCACGACCCTAAATTCGCATAAATGCCTAATCCGATTTTGGCGTCAACAAATACTCCAAAAATTATGCACGCAAGGCCGTAAGCACGGAACATACATGATATGCCCCGTCAAATCCCCTAGGCGTAATAACTAGGACAACGCACCCAAAATAGACCCGTAAAATCCATCACCAAACTAAAGCAACATGACAACCCGGAATGAGTTCAAACGGGCACAACCTAGACTAAATTTGCTAGAAAGCATATTAAAAGCGCGGTAAAGGAAAGCGGTAAATAAACGCGATAAAATTACACTAGAAAGTAACTAAATCAAAGCATGTAAATAAAGCAAGTAAACCTAATTATAAAGCAAGAATTAAGGAAATACAACTATATTAAATGGAGAGGATGATGAATAGTTCACTTACAAGCCCAAATGGGTGTCAAACGAAGAAGAAATGAAGAAGAACTCTCCAAAAACCCTCAAACCCTAAGCTATTCTAACCTAAAACGAATTATCTCTAACTTTTACAACAAAAAACCTTTATATAGTAAAAGGAATTAAATTAGAAAAGAAAGGGAAAAATAAAAGAAAAGTCAAAATATCAGCTAAAAACAGGAAATCGATCGATTGATCAAAAGGATCTATCGATCGATGGTAACTATCATAGCCTACTGTATCAGCTCGAGGGCAAAAATGAAAGGATCGATCGATCGATCCTTTTGATCGATCAATCGATGGCTACAGGTCTGCACTTATTCCTCCTGTTTTGGTGTGTTTGGTTTTCCCTTCCACTAGAATCGACGTAACTTCTTCATACGGACTCGGATTTACGCACCGTTCGTGACCACGTGAAGCTTACGATGAGGAATACAATTTCGTGAGATAATGTTCCGGGTACCCAAAATGTGGAAAGACTAAAATGCCCTTGAATGTGCGATTGCGTACGGAACTTGAGGGAAATGCGTGCGAACTTCATACTTAGAATACCTAAATACCTACAAAAGCCCAATTATACCTCATATAGCATGTTAACAATATAAACCGAGGTTGTCTGGTTAACGGGCTTAAATATAGAGATTAAGGCACCTGAGGGGGCTAAAATGAGTATGTTCGAGGGATGAAGTATGCAATATTTGCGTCGTATCACACCCCCTAACTTACACATTGCTAGTCCCTAGCAATGAAATAGGATGCAAAAAGAACTACAAGCAAACCAAAAGCAGAAGATAGTACAAAAGTATGGTAAAAAAAAGCATAAGGCCACTTTCGCGGGCGATTCAATTGCATTTAACGTATGCAATAAGTCGTTAAACCCCTAGGTTACCCTAGTGGATGAGTGTCGTCTCATGAGGGTTTTCAGGGATGAAACCCACAAACATCATATGGTTTCCTCAAAATAAGCCCAAACCAACATGCGACAAACCCAACAATAGCGAAAACGATTTTATACGCATTATTAGCACATTGAACGAATTCAAACAAAAGTCTGAAATCATTAACATTATAGATCCACCTCATAGAATTGAAACCTTAAAATGTGGGAGGGGAGCGAGCACATGCAAAGTGTGATTTGGAAAAAACTTAAATAAATCAGATAAGCGTTAAAGCAATCATATATTCAATCATCACGGGCATTACACTCATCAAATGAATTCACTCAAAATAGGTAGGTAACACATGGAACATGCGGGCATAAAGAGTAAATTTAAAGGGAAACTCTGCCGCACACATGTCACAAATGAAGAACGTTATATGTGAAATGAAAATTTGTAACCTCAATGAAAGATACCGCTCATAAAAGGAGGCAAAATGTATTTTCATAGATTATCAAAACTATTTAAACCTTTGAATTACATCTACTTACGATCACATAGGACTTTAATAGGGTTGTAATGTAGGCTAGTCTAGGGTACGAAATGAAGGAATGTATATACGGATTCAAAGTGTTCGGAGATGAAAACTTGGAATAATGGGAAGATGCGGGCAATTAGCATTAAATAAAACAATGGGGAGAGCAACCAAAGCTTATTGAACTATATACAACATATACAACTTTCTTTTTCTTTTTCTTTTCTTCTTTTTCTCATGTTTTCTTTTGTTTTCTTCTTTCTCTTTTTCTTCACTTTTTCTCATCTTTCTTTTTCTTTACTTTTCTCACTCTCATATGCCTAAATTGCAACCGTAACACAACAACAACATTCAATCCCAAGTAACATTTCAAACAAAGGTATGTAAGGTGTATGTATGGGCTAAAACTCCAATTTGTAGTTGTTTATGGGAATTGGATGATGAAACGAAAGGCTATATTTAGGCTCAAAGGGGTTAACGAGGGTAAACTTTTAAGGTGAAGTCAAGGTCAATATGGGTGATATAACAAAGATGGCTTATGATCATTTCACAAAGTTTACGCAATTCTCGAGTCAAAACAAACTTTGAAAAGCATGCTCAAGTAACACCTTTCATAAATGAACTCAATTAATGAACGATCAAATGAAAAAATAGAGAGATTACCGACGAAATCAACGTTTTCAAAGAGGAAAGAATAGTGTATACCTCACAAACGACGAAAGGTACAAAGGTTACTCGGTGTAAGTATATACAATGTAACAAAAGATTATCGAGTTATAAAAATCTTAAACCAAATCAATAGAACGATAAAAGTGCATGTGCTCATGGGATTAAAGTTTAATTCATGAAGTTATTCATAATATCAATAATTGAGGACTAAAGTCTAATAACTTCTAAAATCGAGAACATGCATCATTGAGTTGTCTATTGGATCGGGCAATTATTAAAATTTATCATCGGAAACAAAGGCAAAATGCCCAAAAAAGGAGAAAAAAGAAAGAAAATCTTTTTGAAATTTTTGAATTTTCTAAGAAAAGCATACTTATTAACTAACATGTGAGCAAAAACATGGACACTACCAATGAATGGATAGAATATCCCACACCCCCTAACTTAAAACCTGACATTGTCCTCAATGTTAATTAAGAAGCAAGTTAAAGAAGGAAAAGAGCGATATTACCCAAAATGGAGCGATCTCCGGAAAGTGCGAGTCCGTTGATTCTACAAAACAAGTTAGTAACAAGCATAGAAAAAATAAATAACAAAAAGTTAACTAATTATATTAGACTAAATTAAAAAGGAAAGAAAAACTAAAAAGAAAGAAAGAATATAAAGCTGACTATATACAACCTACTATTTAGGCTTCACACTAATTGTACACTAGAAGTCTAAATAGTTGAGGGTCCACCGCAACGATTTGACTTTGGAGGATAATCGGTGTACCCTCACTCTCAAGCATGCCTTTCAAAAAATCTGAATTCCGTTTGACCAACGGAAGGCATGTGTAAGGCGTAAGAAATGAACCATCGTCAATTAAAAGTTTTGGAGGGACGATGGGGGATTTGGATTGAACGGGTGACAAAATATATGGGGACCGAGAAAAGAAAAATATCCTCCCAAGGATTTTAAAATTGGAATGGGAGGTGGCGCACACAAAGGCAAAGATGCGATCGTAGAAGGCGACTCGGGCAAGTACTCCTCATCGGCGAAAAGGTTTAAAACATTAAAGTTTGAAACCGAATCATCGGGTACTTGTGACGGTGTGATAACAGAAAATGAAAATGGGGAGGAAAGAAATTCAAACTCAAGAGATGAATCATCATCGCTTGAAGATTGAGTTTCTAAGGAAATAAGATCATTTTCAATGAAATGTTCTTCTTTGGGGGCCAACGAAGAAATCATTACATTGCAAATAGATATTACGTCATTTTCATCCTCACTTTCAATATCTATTACGCGATGGGAAAAGTCAAGAATGGTTTGTTCCAAAGTAGGCACAAAGTCCTCATTTGGTTCAAAACATTCCTCGACTTCAAAAGTCTCGGAAGAAAAATCGTCGTCGAATTCAAATAATAAATCTAATTCATGTTCCCGATAACGATTTTTAATTTTATCATTCTCAAGCATACGCAAGCCCTCACCGAAAGTCATAGGCCGAGGTGCGAATAGTTGAAAATGCGAACTTTGAAAATTATCATCGGACTTAAACTTAAACTCATTATTATAGGAATTTTGAAAACTATTGCAATTCGTTTTAAAATTCCTATTATAAGGAGGTAAAGGCCCAAAATCATTATCGTCCTCCTCAAAATTCCAATAAACCAAGTTTTAACTTTCGTAATACTCGTCCAAAGTCATTTTAGATGTTGCAATTTGTTGGGATTCTAAGGGTTGACCAAAAGTCAAAGGTTTGCGAGAATTTTGAGAATTATCATAATGATTACCGAAAGAATTGGAATAAGACATGCTTACCCCAAAAATGGCTCGAAGTGGAGAATTCCACAAAGTAGATGCGCGCGGGAAATTCGAGTGTTTCTAAGTGCTCAAATGTAGAAGTCCTGCAAAAATATTAGCAAATAATATAAATAGAAAAAAAATACTACGAAATACTAAATCAAATAAATTCTAAAACATACTCTTCCCCGGTAACGGCGCCATTTTTATCGAGGGTTAAAAGCAATGCGCGTTAAGCACCGATCGTTGTTTTCGTTTCACCTCCTCAGAGACGAGTTGCTAGAATTTATAGGATTTAATACTCCAAAATAAAAGTGTAAAAGATAAATATGAACAAAAAGGAAACGATGCAAAAAGGGAAATATTAATCTAGGGGAGTGTATTGAAACTAGATTAACAAAGCGAGTAAAAACTATAGGTTGCGTCGAATATCCCTCATCCGAGTTAATTAGTATGAAATGGTTACATGGGTCGACAAGTTATTACAAATGCATCTCGTTTCGACAGTTAATTGAATCAAGGGTTGTCATGCCCCTAAATTCTCATAAATGCCTAATCCGATTTTGGCATCAACAAACTCCCCGAAAATTACGCACATAAGGTCGTAAGCACGAAACATACATGATATGCCCCGTCAGATCTCCCAGGCATAATAACTAGGACAACGCACCCAAAATAGACCCGTAAACTCCATCACCAAAGCAAAGCAATATGTCAACCCGAAATGAGTTCAATGCAGCACAACCTAGACTAAATTAGCTAGAAAGCATATTAAAAACGCGATAAAGGAAAGCGGTAAATAAACGCGATAAAACTACACTAGAAAGTAACTAAATCAAAGCATGTAAATAAAGCCAGTAAACTTACAAAGCAAGAATTAAGGAAATACAACTATATTAAATGGAGAGGATGATGAATAGTTCACTTACAAGCCCAAATGGGTGTCAAACGAAGAAGAAATGAAGAACTCTCCAAAAACCCTCAAACCCTAAGCTATTCTAACCTAAAACGAATTATCAATAACTTTTACAAAAAAAAACCTTTATATAGTAAAAGGAATTAAATTAGAAAAGAAAAGGAAAAAGAAAAGAAAAGCCAAAATATCAGCTGAAAATAGGGGATCGATCGATCGATGGTAAATATCATAGTTCACTGTCTCAGCTCGAGAGCAAAACGAAAGGATCGATCAATCGATCCTTTTGATCGATCGATCGATGGCTACAGGTCTGCACTTATTCCTCCTGTTTTGGTGTGTTTGGTTTTCCCTTCTGCTAGAATCGCCGTAACTTCTTCATACGAACTCGAATTTTCTCCCCGTTCGTGACCACGCGAATCTTGCGAGGAGGGCTAAAACTTTCGTGTAGATGATGGTCCAGGTGCCCAAAATGTGGAAAGACGAAGATGCCCTTGAATATGCGATTGCGTACGGAACTTGAGCGGAATGCGTCTGAACTACATACTTAGTACATAAATACCTACAAAAGCCCAATTATATCTCATATAGCATGTTAACAATGTAAACCGAGGTTTTCTGGTTAACGGGCTTAAATATAGAGATTAAGGCACTCGAGGGGGCTAAAATGCGTAGGTTCGAGGGATGAAATACGCAATATTTACATCGTATCAGTAGGGTTCAATCAACCAGGGAATATACAACCATTTGAGAGTTTTGATTGTTGTGTTTTTTGTGTATATTTCTTTGTGTGTATGAAATACTCACAACAACCTCTAATAGCTTAGTGGTAAGTTTTCAGAATCCTTGTGTGAGGTCTTGGGTTCAAGTCCCTCTAGGTGCACACTATATATATTATATATCAAGACTTGGGACTTGGAACTTGGGCTTGGGGATACTTATTTTAAGCCATAGGGTGGCTGTAGGATACTTATTTTAAGCCATAGGGTGGTTGTAGGTTGGTGGTTGCATCCCTTTAAAGGTCCTTGCAAAATCAGCAAATTCTTATTCTGAATTTCCTTCTTTCTCACTCTCTAAAATCTGGTTCTCCTCAAATCCTATTTCTGGGCAATACTGGTGTGGTTTTATTCATTCTCCATTGTGTGCTTCAATCGAACGAACAACGGTGTTGAATCCTGGGGACAAATATCTGAGGCTCGAGGCACCACTCGATTTAGTGCGGGCCATATTTTTGTCTTAACATTGTGTGTCTAACACGCACCTCAGCATCCAGATAAGTCATTATAATTTTATTGTGATCTTAAATTTTCCCATTTACACGAACAACAATCTAAGACCAAAATATTTTAATATTCGTATAATGGGAAAATTTGATCCTCCAGCGATTGCATCTGCTAGACCTAAAAAATTTGTTGGACTAAATTTTAAACGTTGGCAACAAAAGATGTTATTTTATTTGAACCTATTAGAACTTGATCACAGCTTAGAAATTAAGGAAGATAATTCAGAAGAGGATGAACCTGCTAGGACTGCTGTTAACCAACTTTGGAAAAAATTTGATTTCATGTGCAAAAACCATATTATGAACAATTTAGATGATGCTCTATATGATTTTTACTTTTCTGTTCCCACTGCTAGAGAGTTATGGTTGATGTTAGATAAGAATATAAAACCAAAGATGATGGAAGTAAGAAATTTGTTGTCAATCGTTTTTTGGACTGTAAAATGGTTAATGAAAAATCACTAGTGTCACATTTAGAAGAGCTACAAGTAATTATTCATGAAATTCATGCTAAGGGTATGTCTATTAGTGAGGGTTTTCAAGTCGCATCTGTTATTAACAAACTTCCCCCTTCCTGGAAAGAGTTTAGAAATGGCCTTAAACATAAACGTAAGGATGTGACTATGGAAGATCTCACTGTTAGACTTAGGATTGAAGAGGATAATTGCGTTAAGGAAAAAAGGGATGTTGCCATGGCTATGGAAGCCAAAGCAAACATTGCTAAAAATAGTTGAGGGGGGGCAAAAATCATTTTAAGCCAAATAAGTACCAACAGAATTTTAAGGGAAAAAGACAAGCAGCAAATAATTTTAAAAATCCTAAAAGTGGGATTAAGAAATTTGGAGGAGACCGTTTTGTATGTGGTAAACCTGGACATCGGGCCCAATATTTCTACAAAAGAAAAAACAATGACCACTTTAAAAAACCTAATGGGAATGTACAAGTTTCAATTGTTGAAACTGATATCTTTTATGTTGTCATTTCAGAAGCACATCTCATTAGCAACATTAAGGACTGGTGGGTGGACACTGGGGCCACCCGACACATCTGTGGAGACAGAAGTGTATTTTCCTACTACGAGGTGGTAGGAGGTGATGAAAATCTCTATATGGGCAATTCTTCTGTGGCTGTAGTTGTTGGGAAAGGGAAGGTGGATTTAAAATTCACTTCTGGAAAATTCCTAACGTTGAACGAAGTGCTACATGTGCCCGACATTTAGGAAAAATTTGGTCTCAAGTTCGATGTTAAGTAAAAAGGGTTTTAAAATGGTCTTGGAATCTGATGAGTTTGTTTTAACTAAAAATGGGATTTTTGTGGAAAAGGGTTACATGTGTGAGGGGTTGTTCAAACTAAGTATAACCGTTGACGCTAGTTTTAATGTAGTTAATTCTTCTGCGTATCTCTCTAATTCTTTATATTTATGGTATAGTAGACTTGAACATGTTAATCTTGCTGCACTTAGAAGATTAATGAATTTAGGAGATATCCCAAAATTACCCAAAAATGTCAAACATAAATGTGAAATATGTGTAGAATCAAAATTCAAAAGAAAATCTTTTCTAAGCGTACAATGCTCTACTGAAATCTTGGGATTAATTCATACAGATTTGGTTGACTTAAAAAGAATTCAAACAAGGGGTGGAAATAAGTACTTTATTACTGTTATAGATGATTACACAAAATTTTATAACGTATACCTTTTGCGTTCGAAGGATGAAGTATATGAGAAATTTAAGCTTTACAAAACAGAAGTTGAAAATCAACTAAATTAAAAAAATATAAATTGTTAGATCTGATAGAGGAGGAGAATATACTGAGCCGTTTAATGACATCTGTGAATTGCATATCAAACTACTGCACCATATTGTCCAAAACAAAATGGTGTGGCTGAACATAAAAATCAAACGCTAAAGGATATGGTAAATGTTATGTTAAACAGTCCGGGTCTTCCTCATGACTTTTGGGGTGAAGCGGTACTTTCCGCATGTTATATTTTAAATAAAATTCCCCTTAAAAATCTAATAAATCTCCTTACGAATTGTGGAAAGGAAGAAAGTCGTCATACAAATACTTAAAAGTGTTGGGGTGTTTAGCTAAGGTAGTTTTTCCACCACCTAAACAAACAAAACTTGGACCTAAAACTGTTGATTGTGTGTTTATAGGTAATGATGAAAACAGTAGCGTTTATAGTTTTCTTGTGTTTAAATTAGATGTAAATAGTGTATCTACAAATACTATTATTGAATCTCGTGATGCGGAATTCTTTGAAAATATTTATCCACATAATCCAACTACTAGATTTGAGAATGCTCCTATAAACATTAATTTGCCATCTAGTAGTAGGAGAAATAATTAAATGGAAATACAAGGACCTAGAAGAAGCAAAAGATGTAGAATAGAAACATCTTTTGGGCCTGATTATATTTCATTTTTGTCTGAAGAAGACCATCAATCTTATCACAATGCTATTATCTCTCCTGAAGCTCCATTTTGGAAAGAGGCTGTATACAGTGAAATGGAATCTATTATGCAAAATCACACATGTGATTTAGTTAGCTTGCCACCTGGATGTAAAACCATAGCGTGTAAATGGATTTTTAAAAGGAAAATGAAACCGTATGGATCCATAGAAAAATATAAGGCTAGGTTAGTAGCCAAAGTTTATAAACAAAAGGAGGGACTTGATTTCTTTGACACTTATTCTCCTGTTACGCGAATTATTTCTATTAGAATTTTAATTTCTCTCGCATCCATCTATAAAATGAAAATTCATCAAATGGATGTAAGAACTGCCTTTTTAAATGGAGAATTAGAAGAAAAAATTTATATGGATCAATCCGAAGGTTTCGTCGTTAAAGGGTTTGAAAATAAAGTCTGCAAGCTAGTTAAATCCTTATACGGACTAAAACAAACACCTAAACAGTGGCATGAAAAATTTGATCATGTAATGATTAATGATGGATTTAAAAGAAATGGATCTGATAAATGTGTGTATTTTAAATGCCATAGAGATGCTTGTGTGATTGTATGTCTATATATTGATGATATGCTAATATTTGGATCACATATAAGTATTATAAAAACTACAAAAAAGATGTTATGTGAACAGTTTGATATGAAAGACTTGGGAGTTGCAGATTTTATTTTAGGAATCAAAATAACACAGGATTTCGAGGGAATCAAATTGTCACAATCACATTATATAAAAAGTGTGTTAAAGAAATTCAATCAATATGAATCTACTTCTGCTAGAACTCCTTATGATCCAAATAGTGTGTCACAACTTGAATATTCAAGAATTATTGGTAGCCTAATGTATATTGTGAATTGCACTAAACCTGATATTGCATATGCAGTAGGGAGATTGAGTAGATATACTTGTAATCCTAGTAATGATCACTAGAATGCACTTATTAGAGTGTTGAGATACCTGAAATTTACTTTAGATTATGCCTTATATTATGTATCTGATCCTACTGTGATTGAAGGTTATAGTGATGCTAATTGGATTTATGATTCAAAGGAATCAAAGTCAACAAGTGGATAAATATTCACATTAGGTGTGGCTGTCGTACTGTTGAAATCCTTAAAACAGACATGCATTGCGAGATCATTAATGGAGTCTGAATTCATAGCTTTAGATAAAGCAAGTGAAGAAGTCGAGTGGCTGAGGACCTTCTTAGCTGACATTCCGATGTGGCCTAAACCTGTACCCGCGATACTTATACATTGTGATTGCCAAGTATCAATAGCAAAATCAAGCAATAAGTCCTACAATGGAAAATCAAGACATATCCGTCGCAGGCATAATAGTGTGAGACAACTCATATCTAATGGTATTATAACCATTGACTTTGTGAGGTTAAGTGATAATTTAGCAGACTTGTTAACCAAAGGGTTGTCAAGAGATATTATTTACAAAACATCGAGGGGGATGGGCTAAAAGCCTAATGAGTAGAATCACCATGATGGATACCCAACCTATATGAATGGAGATACCACGATATAGGTCTACAAATACTTTAAATTGTCTTATCCCTATGATGTTAATAATAGTAATGCTACCTATAATGAGAAATTATGAGTTAAACTCTTAATGAATCTATGGCTTGGATTTTTAAGCGGGATGTGATAGGACATTCTTGATAGATTCACCTAAGTTAGTGTGGCAGTGGGGCCGCTGCCTATGGAAATCGTGGTTGAATCACCTAAAGCATTCGTGATAATGGGATATAACTTATGGCCTTAATGAGCAAAATTGTTTTGAACCACAAGTATATTAAAGTTTCATGTGTCTAATCTATGGAACAGGTTTATCAAACATAACTGCTCAGTTCAAGATATGTAATTCACTGAATAGTTACTAAACCGAATGGACCAACACTAGGCAAGGTTCAAGTCCAAACGAAACCTTTGCCTACTAATGACATTTTACTGCCTAAAAATTTCTTTTTGTTCCTTATTCTCGTATTTCATTCATGTGGGGGATTGTTGTGTTTTTTGTGTATATTAATTTGTGTGAATGAAATATACAACCTCTAATAGCCTAGTGGTAAGTTTTCAGAATCCTTGTGTGAGGGCTTGGGTTCAAGTCCCTCTAGGTGCACACAATATATATTATATCAAGACTTGGGACTTGGGATATGGGGACTTAGGACTTGGGATATGGGAACTTGTGCTTGGGGATACTTATTTTAAGCCATAGGGTGGTTGTAGGGGCGGTAGTGGCTACTTATTTTAAGCCATAGAGTGGTTGTAGGTTAGTGGTTGCATCCCTTTAAAGGACCTTGCAGAATCAGCAAATTCTTATTCTTAATTTCCTTCTTTCTCACTCTAAAAAATTTGTTCCTCGTCAAATCCTATTTCTGGGCAATACTGGTGTGCTTCTATTCGTTTTCCATTGTGTTATTTAATTGGATGAACAACGCTGTTGAATCCTGGGGACAGATATCTGAGGCTCGAGGCACCACTTGATTAAATTCGAGCGATATTTTTGTCTTAGGACTGTGTGTCTAACACACATCTTAGCATCAAGATAAGTCGTTATAATTTTATTGTGATCTTAAATTTTCCCATTTACACGAGCAACATTTATTTGGAAGCTGAGAGATAAGACTTGTTAAGTAAGTTAATACTCAACCACTTCAATAATTTTAGAAAGAGAGAATAACAGTGCTCGCAGAGACATACATGATAGGACCATTTAGGTAACTCGTACACAAACAATCTAGGAAGTGAACACATAGATCATTGGCAAAAACACTAGTTACACATTAAAGCGAGTAGCCTTAAGAGCCACTCGTAGATCCACACAATACAATAACAACAAGAAACCCTTGGGTCGCTCAGAAGATGTTATACTTGCACAACAAGTTTTTGTAACCATTGATATTTGTGCACAGCCTCTGAACAATACGAGAAGTACAATATACAAAAAAGAAATTTTTAGTCTACTAGCCAGCAAGATTACATTTTGGTCACTACTGCACCAAATGTCACACCACTAAAAGGTAAATAGTGGTTTGATAGTGACACGCAATTACAGGGAACAAAATGTTCCCAGATATTTATCATAAAATCTAATCTAGAGGCACGTAATTACACATCAACCCTAAGTTTTGCATATAAATCGAACATCGCCTACACCATGACATAACATAACACTATTATGCTGCACAAAATCACATAAGGACAAAGATGTTATTTCCTTACTTATGTCTCATAATTATTGAAATGCTTACTTCTCCACTCTCAAAGAATAATCACCTTCAAAAGGTCTTATTCAGTACTTATTATTGTAAAGTTGTTATTGTGTTAAAATTTGTTGTATTCAATGATTGATATCTTTATGTAGCAAAGATCCAAGTTATTAAAAAAAACATTTCCATATATTTTTAAGCACTTCATTTCTATTACCTTAGAAAATTATTCCATTAGTGAGGGTCATGCCCAGTGGCGGAGCCAGTGTATGGCTGGAGGGCAAGTGCCCTAAAAAGGAAACTTTGAATTTTAAATTTTTTTTTTTTAAGTTTTGCGACAGTTTGAAAAAAAAACTTTAAGGCTTAAAATATAATGTTTTGGGGTTGAGTGGGAAAATTAAAAAAAAAAGAAAAAAAAGAGAGGGATAACTTTTTTACATTCCAACCATCTAAATACAATACTAAACCTACTACATTATTTCCCCACTTTCCCAAAATCGCTTCCGACGACTTCTTCTCCTAAACCCACTTATGTCAACATATCTCACAAAGCAAAAAAAAATACTTCTTCTCATTGATTTAATTGAAGACATTAAAAAAATATTCTCTCTTTAAGGTTAATGTTTGAAGCACTTTTTTGTTTAAATATGTGTTTGATTTAATTTATTATGATGCTTTGATTAAACAAATTAAATAAGCTTGGATTGGTTCTTGATTTGGTATATTAGTTCTTGTTTATTATGATGCTTTGATTAAACAGTTTAGGTATGAATTAATTTGTTTTGTAACTCTTTTGTTCTTGTTTAGGATTGTTGTTGTTTATATTGGTCATAAATACAATTAGTTAAACTTGAAATCTAATCTAAATTGTTGTATTCAATATATCCCGTCCCCTTTAAAACAAAGACCCATTAGTCTAAAAACAATACAAATTATATAAAAAATTTAGTTATAATTGTCTAAAAATACAAATTATCAATTAAACAATTGTAAAAACATAAAAATAACCCTGAAAAATTCGAGGTATAATTGTTTAAAAATACAAATTATCAATAAAATATTTGTAAAAACGTCAAAATAACCTTAAAATTTTGAGTTGTAATTGCCTAAAAATAGAAATTATCACTGAAATATTTGTAAAAGCATAAAAATAATCCTAAAAAAATTCATGGGCTATACTACCCCGTATTTTTCAGAATAAAATATTATGGTGGAAATTGATTTAAAATTTTTGGATTCAATTTGAAAATGAATTAAATCGGAGGTTTTTTATTTAAATGAATAAAATTTAAAGTGAGAATAAATACTTATTCATAATTTCAAAATTATACGACTCAACTAGGAATGATGGCTTCGCTCATGAGAAATAAATCATCAAGTAATTAACTTATAGTTGGGCGTTGATTAAACGTAATACAAATTGGTATGTTAAATAAAAATATTCGGGACGCATTTTGAGAGGTTTTATGGAGTCGTTAAGGTGTTTTAGATCTTTAAAAATGGTCGTTGGGTATGGTAATACTAATTGAATAACTTTCGGGTCATTTAAGTAGTGGGTTCGGTCCCATCTAGGGTCCAAAGTTGAGACCTAAGAACGCACTCGGGATTAAAGCCTTATTTATATTAATTGGGAGTTTAATAACTCCCTATCATTTGCATTCAAGAACCCTAGGTCACACATTTGAGAAGAGAGAGGCAAAAACACTAGCAAGAGATTTGGAGAGAAATATCCAAGGAGGAATCCTAGAATCAACCAAGAAGATATCCAAGATCTAAGGCAAGAATTTTCTTGATTACTTTTATTCATCAAAATGCTTCTTAAATCATTGTGATGTATTTCCATGTAGATTTCCAGATTTGTATGATTTGTGGTAATTAAACGATGAATTGAATCTTGTTTATAAATGTTTGAAATCTAAAGGTAAGGTAGAAAAATCCAAAAATTAGGATGGGTATGAATTTGTGGGTGCAATGTCGAGGAAAATTCATAATTTAGGATCTTTGAATTTATATGAATGTTACCTTTAGAGGACTATTAGATGTGTTAAGGATATAAATTTTTTATTGAATCGTACACTTTCATATTGAAGATAATAAAAAACTTATGGATAAAAATCTGAAAATGCATAAACACCCTTTGAGAATTAAATTCTATAATTTGGGGCTTGAATCAGATATCCAATCATGTAATAAATGATCCTGTAGAGGGGGCTTAAAGGTAATCCTGATATTAGGGATAATTCCCTAATTGGCAAGAGTGTTTGAGATTAAGCAACCGATGCAGCTCAAGCGTGGCAGCTTGGCGTGGCAACTCATACTTTAGCATGTTGTATTAGTCATATTGTATTTCTGTTTATGTTGATTGTAAGCTATAACGGTTGTAATGATGTAACGAGAACAATAATGAGTTTTAGTGTGAGGTCAAATGGTACTCGCTAGTAACCAGGCTTGGCAGGGCCTGGGGGAGCTTTCATGCTCTATCGAATGACCTCACCGTGGGAACTTTAGAGGGAATTGGTTTGGAGGATTGAGAAGTGAGGCACCATAGGGGCTTGTCCTGACCACCTTAGATACACCTGGTAAAATACCGAAGGACCCTAGTCGTGGAACCCCGGGCGAAGAATCTTGGAGTTCCATCGTGCGTTGAGTTGTGAATCAAACAGCCCTCTACTTAATGTTACATCTACTGTAGGTGATGTCACTAGCCAGCTAAACAAGGTTAGGCCTGCACTTTAGTAAACCACCATGGTATTTAGGGCTATCAGGCAGTTGGTGAGCCACCTCTGCGATAACAGCCCCCTGACACACAGTGGTTAGGCAAAAGGCATGTCTTGGCATTTAATGTTTATGACGTGGAGACAACTAGTGCATCAAGTATTTAATGTTGTGACATAAAACATGAGGGAAGTCTTTCATAGTCTTTAATGATTGAGTTGCCTCGGGGCTGGTGGGGGGGGGGAATTTAAGTACCCCAACCACTATTTAGGAGAGGATGATCTTTTGAGAGTTCAGGAGTTATTGCTAGAAATAATACACATCAGCGAGAGTTATTGCAAAACCAGAGGGTTTACCCACTCACCATTGTTATTTATTACGAAGCTTTTAATACTTGGCAGAGATTCTTGAGGGTGTTGGGTGTGTTTCTACCTGCCTACCAAGGTTTATCTAGGGTGCTTGCTTATCTCTCCCTCTAGATAAGTTACTTCTAAGTTCATTACTATCTTCTGAGTTATACACGAGAGTTTTGTGAGTTTAAACTGAGTTTTATCTTCATTGGGTTTGTGTTTGTGTGTCCTATCATTAATCCAAGGTTTTATCCAATTAGCTTATCATTACTATAATCAAATAGGGGTTACGCCTCCATTTATAATCTAAAGTACCCTCTTACATTTGGCGACTCTACTGGGGAGGCATTCTTCTAAGTAAGGAGTATGGCGCAAGATAATTCTACTCAAAGGCTCAACTTTGATGATATCCAACATAATGAAGAACAAGTTGCGAGAGAACTAAAGGCCCTAAGGGATGGGGCTCCTCGAGTAGAGGTACCTCCGGTTCTCGTGATGTCAGGCGTTCTGAGGGTGACACAACCTTCCGCGAGTGCGAGGTTGGGACCCACTCAGGTCGCGCTCCTCGTGAGAAAGTTTTATGTGTTTTTGAAAACTCCAGTAGCTTCAACTATGCTGGGAGGATTGGAGGCTAATGCCTTCGTAACACCAGGGGTAGCTCCAACGGCCCCACCAGGTGCAGGCATAGCAGTGACGGTCTCGGTAAGCACACTTATATTGTGAATCCAGCAATGGGAACCTCAGGAGTTTCAACGGACCCTGCTGTGATGTTTGTGCCAGCTGTAATGGGCACCCAGCCCATGGTGCCATTAGTTGTTGCCCGAGTAGCATCACCCATGGAGGAAATAAGAAAGGAGGAGCAGGGGTTATTCTTTCAAAAGGAATGGAGGAGATTTTCCTTTCTTACAAGTTAGATTTCCCTTACTCTAACAACGAGGCAGAATATGAAGCATTAGTGTTGGGATTGTTAGAGGCTCTTCGAAGGGGAATTCGTTCACTTTGCATCAAGGGGGATTCAAACTTGGTGGTTCAGCAAGTGAATGGATAATATGCGTTGAAACACATGAGCCTGGAACCATATAGAATGATTATTCAAAGGATCCTTGGCCAGTTCCATCGGACCAAGATCAAGAGGCATCCCGGATGAACCGTCACCCAGACGCCTATGCCACCATTGCCCAGAAGATGATCATGAGGAGATATACAACTACTTTCGTGATTCAATGAAGAACAGCTCCCTCGATGGTACAGTTAATTTTATCGATGGAGGAGGACGTGGACTGGAGAGGAGAGATTAAGAGGCAACTGGAGACTGGTGAAGGAACGATGGGGCTCAAAGAATTGGCCCAATACTTTACAAACTAGGGAAACCTCTACTTCATAAATGCAGGAGGATAGTTATCGAGGTGCATCAGTCCAGAAGAGGTAGAGCAAAGATTGAAGAAAACACACAAAGAGCACTGTGAAACAACTGAGATACCCCTCTACCGAAGAATACAAAGGGAGGGGTATTTTTAGCCTAAGATGAAACAGGATGCTGCAGAGTTACAACGGGAGTGCGATAAATGCCAGTTATTCTACGAGGCGGCTGAATGTCACTTTGTGGAGGCTCAACCTGACTAGATACAGCCCTATATTGACTTCATTAAAGATGGAGTTATCCCGACGAATAAAATTGACGCAATGGGACTCCGACAAAGAGCCTCGAGATTCTACGTTCAAGAGGGACAGCTTTACCAAAGGGGATACTTTAATAGGCCGTTGTGTTGCATCACGAAGGAAGGGGTGGTCAAGGTTCTCAAACAGGCGCACAATCCAGCTCACATAGGGGGGCAAGTTATATGACCAGTTAATGACTTTGGGTTGCTATTGGCCAATGATGGAAAAAGATTATGCTGGGTTCGTTCGAAGATGTAAGGCTTGCCAGCTTTACGAAAATATGATCCATGCCCCATCGGTGGACCTACACTCCCTGGTAACGCCCTATCCATTTCACACCTGGGCGTTCGACCTGTTAGGGGAAATACACCCTTCTTCAAGGGGGAAGATATGGATCTTAGTAGCAACGGAGTGTTTCACAAAGTGGGCTGAGGCGATACCACTGAGAAGTGAAAAAGCGGGAGTAGTGAGCAACTTCATCAGAGAATACATCATTTGTCATTTTGGGATCCCAAAGGTTATCCTTTCAGACAATGGAACCCCTTTTGTCAATTCAGAGGTAACGATCCTCACAGACAAATACTCCATTATCCATCACACTTCGACGGTGACATACCCAAAGGGAAATGGTTAGGCCAAAGCGACTAACAAAACTGTGGTCAATATCTTGGCTAAAATGATGGAGGATTTCCCAAGATCATGGGATGACAAGATACCAGCCGTTTTATGGGCCTATCGGATGACTAGGATGAAGCCTACAGGGTATACACCATTCTCTCTTATTTATGGGGCTGAGGCAATTCTCCCGGTAGAGTTAGAATGCTTTGCGAAGCAGCATGCTCCCTCAGAATAGAGATGTGCAGTTGGAAGCGTTGGACGAACACAGGGATAATGCGATGCAACACTTTCAAATGTATACGAAGCATCTCTCTAGGGCATATGATAACTTGGTAAGACCAAGGAAGTTCATGGAAGGAGATCTTGTATTGAAGGCAGCAGTAAAATATATTAGGGGGTTTCCCCTGCCTAAGTTTGCAGCGAATTGGGAGGGACCTTTCATCGTAAAGGAGGCTCATGACTCAGGTTATTGCTTAATTTCAAACATGTAAGAAGATAAACCATTCAAGATTAACAATAAATGGTTAAAATTTTCTCATGTGTAGGCAGTTATATTTGACCATTGATGTATTTGGTTGTTGTTAGGAATGCACAAGTTCTTGTTATGATGAGTATGTAAGTTCTCTTTATTATAACTCAAGTAGAGATAAAAGAATTACAGAACTTCATATTTCACAATCTATGTAAACAGTTGTAACACAAAGAAATGGCATGAAAATAAGTATCTTTTTCCATTCATATACTTTGGGGCATTACAAAATTGGGAGCTATTGCCCAAGAATTACATGAGAAGAAAAGAAAAATATATACACAAGTTCATTCGCCAAGAAGGAACCACAGATCAGGAGAAGAGAAAAAATCTCCAGGGAGACCTGAAGAAGCTACTTGGCAAGACCGTTGAGCGTTGATAGAGACCTCCAACCTTGTATGCGCCTGTGTGCGCTCAATCAAGAGTTTCTCTCGTTTTGACTTCACCGCGCGCAGAGCCTCTTCGAAGTCCCCCATCTCTTTGTCAATAGTTTTATGAAGAGGCTCTAGCTCAGCCAACTTGACCTCTTCCGCCCGCTGATCCTCCTGATGTTTTCATAAGAGCTCTCTGTGGCTGTCCAACCGCTGGCTCTTCAAAGTCTTCAAATGCGCGATGAGCCAGTCAAAACGGAACCCGTCATGACCTAACTCCCTCAGATAACCCAAGAATTGGTTGATGAGGGGTCTGGTAATGTTTTTAGTTGGAGTATTGGCGATAGGGGTGGCAATTTTAGAAACGACACAAAAAAACGACACGGGACGACACGAAATTGACCCGAAATTGACACGATGTTTCGTATTCATGTTCGTGTCGTATTCCTGCCTTAATTATGAGTCGTGTCGTGTTATCGTGTTATCGTGTTTTTTAAGCCTGAAATTTAAGAAATTATGGTTGTCGTGTCGTGCCGTGTTATTTTTTATTCGGGTCGTGTTCGTGTCAGCTAAAAAAACACGAATTCGTGATGTGTCGTGTCGTGTTCGTGTCCGAAAAAACCTTGTCGTGTCGTGTCGGGCCAAAACATGGCCCGTTGACCCAAATTGCCACCCCTAATTGGCAATTTCAGCAACGACGGTGGCCATGCCTTAAATCCTGTAGCTCATAACTGAGATGTTTGAACGCAGGCAGTCCACCGTGAAAGTTTCAGGATGATAGCTCATAAGTTGTTCAATCGCCAAACGGTGGTTGGCAGGCATTTAGGGAGAACGTTGGAGTACCATCAGGCAAAAGGCGTGAGGAGCCAAGTTGGGCAGAGGAAGCTCGCATCCAAATTCGCTCTTCGCAGCAGCACCTTTCGTGGAACCTTGATCATCTTAACTAGTTTCTTCGGAAGCGACGGGTTCACGATGGGGCGAGGCAATGGGCGAGGGAGCTAGTGGAGAATCCTCCTGAGCAACCTGAAAACAGTTAGAGGGAACAAGGAGTTTATGATAAAATCTTTACAAGTGTTTTCATTGTTAAGTCACCGATATAGGTGGAGTTTATGGAAAAATCTTAACAACCGTTTTCGTTGTTAAGTCACCGAAATAGGTGGATTTTATGATAATCTTAACATGCGTTTTCGTTGTTAAGTCACCGTCGCAGGTGGAGTTTATGATAAACCTTAACAAGTGTTTTCGTTGTTAAGTCACCGATATAGGTGGAGTTTATGAAAAATCTTAACAAGTGTTTTCGTTGTTAAGTCACCTATATAGGTGGAGTTTATGGAAAAATCTTAACAAGTGTTTTCATTGTTAAGTCACCGGTATAGGTGGAGTTTATGAAAAATCTTAACAAGCATTTTCGTTGTTAAGTCACCGTTACAGGTGGAGTTTATGAGAAACCTTAACAAGTGTTTTCGTTGTTAAGTCACCAATACAGGTGGAGTTTATGAAAAAAAAAATTAACGGGGTTTTAACAAGTGTTTTCATGGTTCAGTCACAAACACAGTTGAAGTTCAAGAAACTGAGAATTATAGAGAAACTAGGAAAGTACCTCAGCAGCAGTAGGAGCGAGAACAGGAGTCACCACGGGGGCCATAAGGGTAGAAATCATTGGAGGCGGGCTCATTGCCTCAGAAGGCTCAATGGGGCCCTTGGCTGCTTAAGCCTCAATGGTAGGCAAACTTCCCTCACCAACATAAGGTACTAAAGCTAACCTGGGGGAATCATCGGAAGAAGACGTTGAACCTTCAAGAGATGCCCCAACGAGAGCAGTAGCACCAACCGGGGCCTGGGAGGAGAAAAGGCCACTCAGGGCAAAGGGTAGAGAGAGACTTGGAGAAAGTTGCAAATGAAAGCCAAGTGTTAGACATAAGAAGTAAACACAAAAGAATAAGGGGGCAGAAATGCACCTAACTTACCCCCGTTATGGCACCAAAAAGAGGAACTGCAGCAAGGGGTCTTGACAACGCAGGAGGAAGGAGAATATTAGCTACCAGCGATGCCACTTCCACCTAAAACGGCCCAACATGTTAGAATTGATAAACAAATAAATAGGATAAATAAAAAGATGTGAGACTTGGCAAGAAATTTACTTCAGAAGCACTCTCCTCAACCACAGCGAAGGGCAGAGGGGCCTCTTGCTCAATGGGTAATTCGGAGGCTGGAGTACTTTCCTCGGGTTGGTCAGACATCTCGACAGCCCCTGTTGTAGCATCTCTAACCCGGTGCGAGGATGAACGACGAGAATAAGTGAGACTTATCAAGGGGGAACGAGGAAGAGTAGTGTCTAGTGGTTAGATACCGCAACGCCCCCCCACGAAACGGCTTAGGGGGGCTGGGGGGACTAGGCCTTTCTTCTCCAACTCCCTACACCAAAACAGCTTCTTATTAAGAAATGGGCAGATGCAACACACACTAAGAGAAGAGGAATAAGAAATAAAGAATGCACACATACCTCAGATCCAGAGGGAGAACGAGAGGGTATAACACTGGTGAAGGAGGCATCAACCGAAGGTGCTGGGGAGGAAGGTTTCTCGAGTGTTTATCTCTTCTGAGTCTTGGTACCCAGCGTTTTCTTCCTGGAGCCCGTTGCACCACCAGTTTTTGGCACCCTTGTCCTTCTTCTCCTTTTTATCGTTATCTCCGTGGGATCAACCACGATCGTAGGAAATGCGCCAGGAGGAGGAACGGCGACAGCGCGCCATTGAAACTCAGCATGTATTCTATCAACTTCAACCTGCACTCGCCTCCTCAGCTCCTCGGCCATCTCTGGAGACATAGGAGGGGGAACGGAGATAATCGGGAATGCATCTAATGGAGTTTGCATTTAAACTTGGGCTTTAGACTTCTTGGATTTGGACTTCTTGGCCTTCTTAGCAGGTGGCTGAGAAGGCCCTTCTCCCGTGGCAGCTTTGGCCGAGGGGGAAGATGGTTTGGGGGTTGCAGCGGCCTTGGACTTCGGGATGGCAGTGGGAATCATTGGGAAAAAAGGGGGTAACTCTTGGGGATATTCTTTAATAGTTGTACTCAAGGGAAACTCAACCCCAAGTACGGAGTTCCCCTTAAGACCTAGTTCAGAAGAAGATAAAGAGAGTACTGGGGGATATTGAGGGGGGGACTGAATGTACTCACGGATTTGTTCCAACTACCTCAAATGGAACTTGGTGGCAAAGGAGGTGGATGCATCCCCATTCCTAGTGGCACTAGGTAGGGTGACACGGCCATCAATGGTAGACTTCACACCAAGCATCGCGACTGCAGTATAGAAGGTGCAGGCTTCAGCGAAGGTGGACTTTGAGTGGTTGGCCTGGAATATAGGTTGAGGGGGACCCCTGATTGAACCCAAACTGCCTGTTGCATCTATCAGGGTTGTAAGGCTCTAAGGTGTATCCACATTCAGTGTAGGAGGGGAGAAACCCCGGGGTGAAAAGAAGCACTATGACTTGCGAGGGATCTTCTATAATCAAACTGAATTTGACTGTTGTGGCTGCAGAAGGAAAGAAGCCCCAACTGTGGGCAAAGGTAGACTCACTATAGGGCCTCATCACGAAGGAGTCTACATGATCAAGAACCTCCATTATCTCCTTCCGACTTTGCTTCTTGTGGAAACATAGGAGGCGTGGGGGCTTGATACCTTCGTTTACGGTCAGAGAAACTGACTTGGCATCAATAGCAGGAAAGTGGGTGTAAAGGAAACCCGTCAGAATAATGGTGTTGGTGAAGTTAGCCAAGTTATAACGGCCCAGTGATCGTTCCATGTCAATGTGGGTTCGATCCAACCAGGTATAGAGGGATCCCAAGGTCATGGAGACCAAAGAAAGGTTGAACCCCCTATCCAAACGGATAGAAATATTTATCAGGTCCCTCCTGGGTTAATCGTTGGGCTTCCCAGTTAAAAATAATCGTGAAAGCAACACAAGTATATAGGTCGGTAGTTCCAGAGATGTACCTATACCTCATCCCGTTACGGCACTCGCATCCTTTGGAGTTGGAGCTTCGAAAAAATAGTTTATGAGGGGAGTAAACGTGGCTTTGTTCGAGGAACCAGTGCAACTGCGGCAGATCCGGTCCATCTCAGCTCGTTCAACAGCCTCTTCGGTATCCAGAGCCTCATCATTATAGGTGAACTCACCCATGGGTTCAAACCCAAGGAGTACACATAAGTCCTCCAGTGTAACAGTAAACTCCCCCACGCAGTGAAGAAGGTGTGGGTTGTGATGTTCCATCGGGAGACTATCACTTGGAGCGCAGCGTTGTGCTTAGAGAGTGTGAACTCGCCAAACTAGTAGGCTCGATGCAGCCCAACCTTCACAAAAGCAGCAGTTTGATAGCTCTGCATATGTGAATGTTAGGCACTGAAATGGGTTAGCGACCCCCCGGGTGCTTCGAAGTCAATTTGAGAATATAGGAAGTCACCACGGTCTAAACGGAAATACAGAGTCCCCTCTGGGGATAGATACCCCCACTTCAATGAATCCATTTCCTCATCACCCAACAGCAAAGGATCGAACTTGGAGGAAAAATGGCAGGTCTTGCATGCCTCAAAAAATTTATCATCTTCGTCAAAGATGGGCGCCCAGCGATAGAAGCGTAGTTTCTCTTGACGAGCAACATTCAGGGCAGCGGCGCTAGGGGCAGCAGCAGCACTAGAAGTGGTGGAGGGGGAGTCTGGCTGAGTGGAATGGCGGCAACCTTGGAAGTACTTGGAGAAGCCATGATAGAGTGGTTATTAATGATATAACTCGGTAAGAAGGGCTAAGAACAGAAGGGGAGGAGCACAACCGCAGGTGGTGGTGCAAAAGATGAAAGAGGGAGGAGACTGATAAAAGAATGGGGTAGCAATGGAGTTTGCACAGAGTTCGCACAGAATTTCTCTCTTTACAGAAAGTGGGGATCTTTGAAGAAGATGAAGGAAAAGAGAAGGGTTTTGAAGTATAAAGAGACGTTTGAAGTTTTTGGAACCTGTCCTTTGAGTTTCCCACCATCGCACATGCACAGCCTCCTATAATCATTTCAAATTAACACGTGGCATTTCGAGAAGTGTTCTGACAGTTGAAAAGACAGCGCCACCTCACTTACGAAGCGACGCCAGAATTTCTATCAGACATAGAAGAGGTTGCCTTCTCTAGCAAGTTTCAGTTTTGGTGCCAGAATTTTTGTCAGACATATCCAATAAGGCCCAACGAAAAAGATGTCCCAACGATTCCAAAAAGCTACGATGTCCCTCGCCACAAGTCCGAACGTTATTTAATTCGTGACTCAGTTACATCAGGGAGAATTTTTTCTTTTTCGAACATAGCGAAGCATAACAAGGAAGAATTTCACTTACCAAGAGTTCAAACGAGTATTTGAGAAGGTTAGTAGGCCTTTCGGGAGAATTTTAAATAGTAAAGCTAGAACGATTGAGGATCAGCATGAGAAAAAAGTGGCGATGTCCCTTCATCCAAGCCCCAATAAATTATGGCGCTTCATCTCAGGTACATCGAGGAGAATTTTACTTTTCCTAGGAGATTATAAAGCTGCGGTTCTAACGAAGAGAGGAGCCCAGAATTTTTTTTTAACGCAGAGAGGGTTCATCGGATTGAGAAGTTTCGTGCAAACATTTCTTGTTCCAATAAATCTCTCCAAGAAGGGAAAAATGTAGAGGGGTCTTGAAAGTAATCTTGAGATTAGGGATAATTACCTAATTGGTAAAAGTGTTTGAGATTAAGCAACCGAGGCAGCTCAAGCGTGGCAACTCAGCGAGGCAGCTTGGCGTGGCAACTCATACTTTAGCTTGTTGTATTAGTCATATTATATATATGTTTATGTTGACTGTAAGCTATAATGGTTGTAATGATGTAACGAGAATAATAATGAGTTTTAGTGTGAGGTCAAACGATACTCGCGAGAGACCAAGCTTGGCAGGGCCTGGGAGAGCTTTCATGCTCTATCGAATGACCTCGCCGTGAGAATTTTAGAGGGACTTGGTTTGGAGGATTGAGAATTGAGGCACCATCGGGGATTGTCCTGACCACCTTAGATACACCTAGTAAAAGATCGAAGGACCCTGGTCGTGTAACCCCGGGCGAAACATCTTGGAGTTCCATCGTGCGTTGAGTTGTGAATTTAACAGCCCTCTACCTAATGTCACATCTACTGTAGGTGATGTCACTAGCCAGCTAAAAAAGGTCAGGCCTGCACTTGAGTAAACCACCGTGGTATTTGGGGTTGTCAGGCAGTTGGTGAGCCACCTCTGCGACAACAGCCCCCTGACACACAGTGGTTAGGCAAAAGGCATGTCTTGGCATTTAATGTTTATGACGTGGAGACAACTAGTGCATCAGGCATTTAATGTTGTGACATAAAGCATGAGGGAAGTCTTTCATAGTCTTTAATGATTGAGTTGCCTCAGGGGTAGTGGGGGGGCTATTTAAGGACCCCAAGCACCTTTGAGGAGAGGATGATCTTTTGAGAGTTCAGGAGTTACTGCAAAACAAGAGGGTTTACCCACTCATCATTGTTATTTATTATGAAGCTTTTAATACTTGGCAGAGATTCTTGAGGGTATGGGTGTGTTTCTACCTGCTTACCAAGGTGTATGTAGGGTGCTTACTTCTCTCTCCCTCTAGCTAAGTTACTTCTAAGTTCATTACTATCTTCTGAGTTATACACGAGAGTTTTGTGAGTTTAAACTGAGTTTTATCTTCATTGGGTTTGTGTTTGTATGTCCTATCATTAATCCAAGGTTTTGGCCAATTAGCTTATCATTACCATACTCAAATAGGGGTTACGCCTCCATTTATAATCTAAAGTACCCTTTTACAGATCCCAATAGGGTATACAAGGTTATAGGAACCTGGATTGAAAACTATATTAAGGATGAAGCCATTAGAATTCTGGTTTGATGGAAAAATAGGATTTTTGAACTTAGAAAAATCTGGGTAGAAGAGGCGGAGGGGCGAACCGATCACCCCTGGTCTGAATCGATGAGGTGAGTTCCAGGTGCGGGGTCCATCGTTGGATCCGGGGGATCTTTAAAAGTTCATATGAGTTAGCGAGACTGTGTTTAGGCATTCATGGAATTTATTTAAAATGGAAACGTGTTACTATTTATCGAAGAAGGACTAAATTAACTAGATGATTAATGACATTACTACAAAGATGGACTATTTGATAATTCACATGTTGGTTAATTATTAAATAAGGATAAGTAGGGAATAATGCCTTTGGGCAGTTATAGGGTAATTATTAGGATAATTACCCTTGTATATGGTAATATGTAACTATATTTTTTGTGGACATATTTATATTCGTGGATTTGAAGAAAGCTTTAGTGCTAAAAGCTTGTTTACAAGGTTAATAACAAAATGTTATAAATTATGTAGACTCTGAATAAACTTTTTGGGAAAAACACTTTTCAAAAAACACAAGATGTGTTGTAAAAAACTTTCTAAATATATGGTATAGATTTGATAGCTGATTACCTTAGTTTTTAAAATTTAGAAAAACCATCTACTAAAGCTACCATGAAGTCCCAAACACAACAATAGTTAAGAACATTCAAAGGAATAGACACAGGAATTTAATGTGGTAAAACCCTTAATTAAGGGAAACATCCACGGTGCCCTCTACGGCACAAAATAAAAATTCACTAGAATAAAGAATCAAGTTACAGCACTTGAGCAAACACACAAGAATCCTTAATCTAAGTTCATAATTATACCTACATGAGCTACTCCACTCCAAAGGTTTTTTTACTAGAACTGATCTCTTCTTTATTGCTTCTTTGCCTTTTCCTTGACCTTCTTCTCTATGAATTCTGATTTCAGCAACTCTTTCAAATTCAAGTCTCAAACAGAACCACTGTGTCTAAGTGTTCGTGTGAGAAGTGTTTGTGAGGTTATGTATATGCTGATATATGAAACTCACACTCTCAAAGAATTTATACAAACAATATCCTATGAATCAATAAATTCTATATGACATGCAAGATCTGATTCAAATGATTTTGTAACAGAAACTTCTTATTCAAGATCAGATCTAGAAAAACAACCTTGCTTTCAAAAATAGCCAAGATCCTATGTGTCTCGATTTATTTTTGTACAATTATATTTCACAAAATGTGAAATATGTATCAGGAGACACAAACGCTCTTAAGGATCTGATTTGGTCTTCAAATCTTATAAGTTTATTTTTCAAAATCCTAAGAAACAGACGGATCTAAAAATAAGAGATCCAAAAATAAAAATTAGAAAATAGGCATGTGATGTTCTCTTTAGAAAATCTCAAGTTTCAACGTGTGAAACTTGTTATTTTCTTAGAGATGAGTTCTGAGAGAGACTCAAATAGAAAGTCATCTTCAACAGACGTCCAACCCTACCACCAAACTCACAGAAACACTAGAATGGTTCTAACACTCAAATTTTGGTTTCTGGTAAATGGATCTTTGAAGGTTAAAGGTGTATGGGTTGAGGGAAATCACTCAGAAGTGTGAGGATTCAAAGATAGGTTATCTTATTCTTTCTTTTTCTCTCTCTTCTCTCTTTTTTTCTCTCTTGGACGAACTGGAAAAAGTCTCCAAATGATGAGACTTGGTTCTCTTTTATACATAGTGAAGAAGGATCTCGAACATTAGTTGCAATCCAAGGGCTGAGATTTGGTCTTCTAAGTTTGACTAAAGATCTAATGGCTTATAACAAGCGGTGTGATACCGTAATCTCATTGGTTAAAAGGTAAGCATTGGGATTGTAACTAAAGACATGCAGATCGTTGATTAAAGTCATCCAAGCGCTGAGATTGGTAGGTGGGTATGTGTTTGTGAGAAAACACAAATCGAAGGCCTAAGACGCCAATACGTGTACGGTGTAGATCGACCAAAACACGCGTGTTTTGACAATAAATACAAACGCGCCCTCAAGTCTCTAGCACTTTGACATTCTACCCAAGATAACTTTGAAGCAGTTAAAACGCTTTCTGAAATTAAATTTATATCCCCAACACTTTTAAAGCCAAGATTTAATTGATACAAAATTATTTGAAAATTATATAAAATGTTTTTAAAAATGTTGTAAATGAATTAAATTGATTTTTAAAAAGGCTTAAAGTGTTTTAAAAAACACCAATGAAAATAGGAATAAAATATTATGCAGTGAGAGTGTCATATAGTGGTTTAGGGATAGAATTAACTTCCCTATATTGTTCTTGAGGATTTCTTGGACTGGCTTGCTTCTTCTTCTTTAACCTTTGGAATATGGAGCAACTCATTAAAAGATAACCTACTTTGTCTCAATATCTAAACTAGTTGGAACTCCTATATAATATAGACTCAAGTAAGTCAATTATATAGTGCGTTCGCAGGATTGTCCTATCAGTTGGGGTACGCACATTTGGAACCGGAGCACACGTCGGCACAAATGTGCTTGACGTAATGTAGGTCATATTTTAGGTACTATGTGGCAGCGCCACTTATAGGAGCTAAGTGTTGATGTTGGGTGTGACACCCCGACTAATTAAATACCGGATAGCTACTCCTTTATTAAATTAATACAAAATGCCAAGTTGGTTCAGTTAATAGCATCACTGTCGAAAACATTTTAATGATTACTAACCACCTAGTATTTAAAAAGTGAGTTGCCAAATTTTAAGTTAACTCTGATTAACATGCAATAAGTGAAATGTAAAGAATAACATAACCATTCACAATAAAGTCCAACTATAGTAAATCAATAAGTGAAGATGAGTAGAGGAAATACTCCTCGTAACAATCCCAATACGGAAAGAAAATAAAACAAGTCTACATCCTGAATTAATTACAACCCAAAAGTCTGAATAACTGAAATAAATGAAATGTCTCTAAAAGAAATGGGCGACATGCCCTTCAACTGATGAAATCTGAATATAGAGTCAAGGCAAAAGAAGTGTCTACTAGCAAGGCCCTGTAACTTCCACAACGGCTACAGCTCGTCACCTGACTGGAAGTACTATGCATGGTGTCCTTGTGGCTGGGCACCTAAAAGGTTTTTACAAAAAAATAGATTTGAAAGCAAACGCGTCAGAGCCCGAAAGTGGAGAGTATTTTAAAAACAGCAAGTGTTTTAATAACATTAAAGCAATGAATGCAAAGTACATGTTAGGACGTGCTCTCACATGAAATACTCACCTCTCGGCTATTTGTACACTCCTAACGTACCATACCCATTCAAGTGTTTCTCATATCTAACTAGACCAAAACAAATACTGTCCTTTCTACTCGATTAGTGCTATAAGTCCCAATGTTATCAATTTAATAGAGAGCTTTACTTAAATTTCAAATTTCAAAGTACTAGTAATACAAATTACCAAAAGTTTCTCCCATTTTATATTCTCAATGCGTTGTTATAATGATTCTCACATTCAAACATAACAATTCTTTTCATTTAACCGTATATTCTTCACATCATAAATATACAATACAAGCACCCCGAGGCTAAGCTGCGGTGCACACATACTCTGCTATCCATCCCAGTACATCACGTACATAAGGATCACAAATTTCGAATCTCTCAAGAATTGTTAGAATAAGCATAACACACGAAAATGGAGGCGAACATAATTCAACATATCCATGGGTCACGTACATACATACGCTCCATAGTCAGCTGACTTATTAACTCACAAATAAGTCATTCTCTTGAACTATGTCCTCTAGTTACCACTCTAAATCCGTGCACACAAGGAGTAGATGGCCCTAAGCGAACGTAAACCTCCCGTGATAGCAAGTATGGTAGGTATGTCATACACATAAAGTCATATACGTATACTAAGCATGCACACATCTTAGTACTTAACATATTATATTAGTTGTATACTTCTCATTCTTATACCAATACACGTGTCCCCGGTTTATATATACCCATCATCCATTTTCCTCACGTTGTAATTTATTATTCACGTTCTAACCCATAAGTATTATTTGGTTCAAACCACACTTCTATATTTTACTCCTCAATATAACCCAAATGTCCCAACAATATCGATTTGTCATCAAAGAATTGTCATCTCTACAATTAAACAAGGTTACAGAACACTAGAAGTCAAATCAGGCCAAAAAGACCAAACTGTCAACTCGTTAGAAGTCTCGTTCGAACGAGGCTGTTCGAACGAGAGTTCGTTCGAACGAAGTGGGGATTCTAAGGAGATCTCGTTCGAACGAAAGTCATCGAATGAACAACCCACTCGTTAGAAGTCAAACTGTCAACTTGTTAGAATCTCATTCGAACGAGAGGTCAGTTTCGAGCCCGGATTTTTCTTAATTCGTTTTTCCAACTTTTCTTCACCTCTAATCTCATCTAAATGCCATTCCAAGAAGGTTTCAAGGTTTCTAATCATCCCTAAACATATTAGATTCGTATTACAACATTTATATGGGGTCTAATCATCCCAAACCACATCTAATCATCAAATCTCCCCAATTTTCAAGAACATGAACCCTAGAAATTTAAAATCTTCCATAGTTATGATTAAATCCGTTTTTGTAATATAAAAAGTAGTAATTCTTTTAGTTCAATCATCCAGTAACAATTCTACATGCAATCCTACATTAAAATCTAAATTCATAACTCCAATTTCATGGGTTTTTATAGATCTCCCAAAAACAATCCAATTATATAAATTTCCTACACATGGAAGAAGCATTCTTTGCAAAAACGAAATTAAACCACTTGACTTATGTATTTCTCTGATTTTGATGTCGAATTGATGAATTGTTCTCTCTCTCTCTGCAGAATTCTCCTCTCTCTCTCTCTCTCTCTCTCTACAAGTTCTTCTCTGAGGATGATGACAATGGAGGTGGAGGTTGGTTCTTGGCAAATAAGAAATAGTTTCTTAACTTCTCCCGTAGCCCACTACTTGGTTTAGTGTTGATAATGGGTTGGTGGGTTTAATTAATAATCATAATTAAACTCTAATTTTCGTAGGTTTAAATTCCCAAAATTACCAAAATATCCTTTTAAGTTGCCGGTATGGCCCAAAAATGCCCCGGGACTCAAACTAAACCCCCGGGTAGTGTTTTCTGACTATTTCGACCCTTTGGGACACGTTGGCGCACTCAAAATGACCATACAATTAATAGAAATAAAATTCACTTTTTAATTAAGTAATTATATCCCTGACGCGACTGTCACACACGTCCCGACAAAATTTCCAAATTGCCGTATTTCAATCTCACGACAAATTTCATAATTCAATATTCATATATAGCCATATATACTCATTAAAATCAAATACCAACTCGCATCCCGCTAGTATTTTTATCCGGATTAATTTTCAATTAATACACATTTAATTCAATTAATCCCATAAATAAATATCATAAAAATACGGGGTATTACATACTTCCCCCCTAATAACAGAATTTCGTCCCGAAATTCGGAACTAGAAAGTACCTGATAAGAACAACTCTGGATAACGTTCGCGCATCTCATCCTCGCGTTCCCATGTGGACTCCTCGACATTATGATGCCGCCAGTGAACACGTACTAACGGAACTATCTTTAACCGCAGTTTCCGCTCACTCCGGTCCAAAATAGCAATCGGTCCCTCCTCGTAGGAGCTATCGGGCTGGAGATCGATGTCCTCCAAAGCAATGTGAGAATGAGACAAATCATCTCTAAGATATTTCCTTAGCGAGGAAATATGAAACACATCATGAATCCTGTGCAAATGCTCCGGTAACCCAAGTCTATACGCAACAGACCCAATCCGCTCGATGATAGGAAATGGTCCCACATATCTCGGTGCCAACTTCCCCTTCTTCCCAAATTGCATAATCCCTTTCATAGGAGATACTCTGAGTAAAACTTGGTCCCCCACTTGGAACTCCCTGAAGAACCTCTTCACGTCAGCATAGCTCTTCTGTCGATCCTGAGCTACCCGAATGCGACTCCGTATCAATTCTATCCTCGCAGAAGTATCCTGAATTACTTCCGTCCCAAATAGTTTGTTGTCCCCCACCTCCAACCAACATGTTGGGGATTGACAAGGTCTACCGTACAACGCCTCGAATGGAGCCATACTAATGGTGAACTGGTAGGAGTTGTTGTAAGCAAACTCCACCAGTGGAAGATACTGCTCCCATCCACCCCCGAAGTCAATGATGCACATCCGCAACATGTCCTCCAACATCTGATTTGTACGCTCGGTTTGCCCATCGGTCTACGTATGATAAATCGTACTCAGCCGCAATTCCGTGCCCATGGCCTCCTGAAAACTCTCCCAAAACCGTGACACAAATATCTTGTCTCGGTCAGACACGATATTTAGGGGCACACCGTGAAGTCTCACTATTTCTGCCATAAAGAGCTGGGCATACTGTCCCGTAGTGTAGTCGGTCCTTACGGGTAGAAAATGAGCGACTTTGGTCAACCTGTCCACAATTACCCAAATGGAGTCGTGACCTCTCTGTGACGTAGGCAACCCCGTGATAAAGTCCATGGAGATGCTCTCCCACATCCACATCGGGACCTCTAGTGGCTGTAGAAGTCCTGCCGATCTCTGATGATCCACTTTTACCAGCTGACAAGTGCCGCATTTAGAAACAAACACGGCAATATCTCTCTTCATCCCGCTCCACCAATACTGACGTCTCATGTCCTGGTACATTTTGTCCCCTCCGGGATGTACCGTGAATCGTGAGCCGTGCGACTCTGCCATCACCTCGTGTCCCAGTTCCTCCCCTTTCGGAACTACCAGTCTCCCGTTGAAGCGTAATCCCCTGTCTGAACTAACGGTATAGGATTCGGCTCCCTCAGCTAATAATCTAACTATCTGCTCCTGACAGAACGAGTCATCTGCTTGTGCCTTTACCACTCTCGTGACAATCTGCAGTGTAACAGTCATCATCGACATGAATGATCGGGCCACTGCATCCTGGTGTCCCAACTCCTTCCACTTAGCCTTCCACACCCCTACCACCTCATCCACTAGCCTACGGCTCAACGCGTCTGCTACCACATTAGCCTTACCCGGGTGATATTGAATATCGAACTGCTAATCCTTCACAAACTCAAGCCACCTTCGCTGCTGCATATTCAACTCCTTCTGCGTGAATAGGTACTGTAGGGACTTGTGGTCTGTGAACAATCGAAACTTCTCCCCCAAAAGGTAATGTCTCCAAATCCAAAGGGCAAATACAACTGCCGCTAACTCCAAATCATGAGTGGGGTAATTCTTCTCGTGAGGCGTAAGCTTACGGGAAGCATAAGCTATGGCCTGACTCTCCTGCTGCAATACACCTCCAAGTCCTTGTAAGGACGCATCGGTGTAAACTAGATACTCAACTCCCGGTCTCGGCAATGCTAACACAGGTGTTGAGGTTAACTTGTCCTTCAACTCATCGAATGCCAACTGACAGGCATCACTCCAAATAAACGGCACACCTTTACGAGTCAGATGTGTCAAAGGACCTGCTATCTTCGAAAATCGCCGAATAAACCTCCTGTAGTATCCTGCTAGTCCCAAAAAACTACGGATCTCAGTTGGTGTCGGGGGTTGTCCCCACTCCGTCACCGTGGATACCTTCCCCGGATCAACAGATATCCCTCGGTCGGAAATAATATGCCCCAAAAACTGAACCTCCTTCAGCCAAAACCCACACTTCTCATACTTTGCATACAGCTCGTTCTGACGTAGCGTCTGCAAAACCTGCCTCAAATCCTCGGCGTGCTCCTCCTCTGTCTGGGAGTAAACCAGAATTTCATCAATGAAAATAATGACAAATTGATCTAGGAACTCTCTGAACACCCTATTCATCAAGTCCATAAACACGGCTGGAGCATTGGTCAAGCCAAAAGGCATAACCCGAAACTCGTAGGAACCATATCTCGTTAAGAACGCAGTCTTAGAGACGTCCTCCTCCCTGATACGCAACTGATGGTATCCTGATCGCAAATCAATCTTTGAGAAGAAAGAAGCTCCTCTCACCTGGTCGAATAAGTCATCGATTCGGGGCAACGGATACTTATTCCGTATCGTGACCTTATTCAACTCTCGGTAATCCACACACAACCTCAACGATCCATCTCTCTTCTTTACAAATAATACAGGGGCACCCCACGGCGAAGTACTCCTCCGGATAAACCCCTGACCCAACAACTGCTCAATCTAATCCCGTAACTCTCTCATCTCAGCTGGAGCCATACAGTAAGGTGCGTGGGCAATAGGTCGAGTGTCCGGCGTCAGGTCGATCACAAAGTCTATCTCTCTACTCGGAGGTAATCCAGGTATATCCTGAAATACGTCGGCAAACTCTCGAACAATCGGAATCGAATCAAGTGGTATCACCACTTCCTTAGAGGTCTCCTCCTCTATATAGTACAAATGAGTGGACGATCCTCCCTCAGGACGAGGCATCGCCACTAAAAACATCTCTTGCCCGGGAATGGCAAAGATAATACATCTACTAAAACAATCAATCATGGCTCGGTACGCAACAAGCCAATCCATACCAATAATGGCATCATACTCGGTCATCTCTAATACTAACATATCCGCGGGTAAAGTAAACCTCCCGATCTCTATACCCACGCCTCTACATACACGTGAAATCACGGAACCCCTACTCAACGGCGAATCTACACAAGTAACCGTACTCTCGGCGGTGTCTAATAGCCCAATGGTGCGTGCAAATCTCATAGCAATAAAATAGTGTGTAGCCCCCGTGTCAAACAAAATACGCCCCATAGTCCCCTGAATAGAGAACATACCCTCAATGGCTGGTGGATCCTGTGGGGCTGCGGCCTGCTGGAGCTGATATACTGTCCCATACTGCAGCTTCCCCTGCTGAACTGGGACCGCTGGAATGGGTGGTAATGCTGCCATCTGCGATGGTGCTGGGAGGGCGGCGAGAAACATAGGCCTCTGCGGCTCGTGTCGAGCACCCTGCTGCTGCTGCTACGGGGCCCTGCCCTTATCAGGACAATCCTGACGTTTGTGGCCAAACTTACCACAAATGAAACACTTCCCCTGGAAGTTTCCCCCTCGCTGTCCCTGCTGACCACGGCCCTGGTGGCCGTTACCATTCTGCCCTGGCCTTGCTGGCCCTGGTGAAACTGCTGTTGTTGACCATTTTGACCCTGCTGGCCCTGATGGCCGTTCGGACCCTGCTGGCCCTGCCTAAAACCTCCCTGTCCGTACCTGAAATTCCCCGATCTAAACCTCTTATGATCCCCCTGCTGGGAACCCTGGTCACCCTGCCTCTGCCCCTGAACAGATTGTGCCCCACTGGCACCATTTCCTCCAGTCCTGCCCTGATGGCTGGACTCCCTCGATCTCTTTCTCTCAGCCATGTGAAAGCGGTGATCCTGGCAGTGTAACAGTGCAGCGTTAACCACGTCAGAATAAGTGGCCAACGAAAGGTTCCTCAACAAGTGCTGACGGATCCTCCAAGTCAACCCGTCTGTAAACTTCTGAATTTTTTTCTCTTCTGTCGGTATCTCATCCGGGATAATGTTCAGCAAATTTGTGAATTCGGCCTCATACTCGGCCACAGTCTTACCCTCCTGCTTGAGGCTCATCAACTTCCTTCTCATCTCCGTGTGAACAGCTGACGGAAAATATTTTCGGTCGAACCGCACCCAAAACTCCCGTATAGTGAGAGTATCTCTCTCCTCCCCGGTGGTAATAGACTCCCACCACTGCAGTGCAGATCCCACTAGATTAAAGATGGATAGTATCTGCTTCTGGACATCGATGCACTCATACATCCTCAAGTGCCGCTGAATGTCTTTCCTCCACTGACTAGATACCACAACATCGGAGCTACCTGCGAACTCCGGAGGGTGTGCTTTCTGAAAAGCATCACGTACGCGTTCCCAAGCAGACGGGAATGCATGTGCATGAACTGGGGAGGCTACTGGCGCCTGAGGTGGTGCCTGCTGAACCACGGCTAGTGCGGCATTTACCGCTTGGGCTACAATGGCTGCAACCTCGGCGGCATTCATCGTGCCCTGAACTGGTGCGGGCTGTGGTTCTGGCGTTGCATCCCTGGGAACCCGTTGTGCACGTCGTGGAGGCATCTGAAACAAGAATAAAGTCTATAAGTTCGTATTTATAAACTCAAAATAGCTGAAGAACGTAGCATATACAAAAAAATACAACAATCCTAAAATACAGGGCTCTATATCAAAGAAAGCTCAGCGGAAACATAATAAGCCGTACAAATCCAAAAGGACACTAGAACCTGATGCTCTGATACCACCTGTGACACCCCGACTAATTAAATACCGGGTAGCTACTCCTTTATTAAATTAATACAAAATGCCAAGTTGGTTCAGTTAATAGCATCACTGTCGAAAACATTTTAATGATTACTAACCACCTAGTATTTAAAAAGTGAGTTGCCAAATTTTAAGTTAACTCTGATTAACATGCAATAAGTGAAATGTAAAGAATAACATAACCATTCACAATAAAGTCCAACTATAGTAAATCAATAAGTGAAGATGAGTAGAGGAAATACTCCTCGTAACAATCCCAATACGGAAAGAAAATAAAACAAGTCTGCATCCTGAATTAATTACAACCCAAAAGTCTGAATAACTGAAATAAATGAAATGTCTCTAAAAGAAATGGGCGGCATGCCCTACAACTGATGAAATCTGAATATAGAGTCAAGGCAAAAGAAGCGTCTACTAGCAAGGCCCTGTAACTTCCACAACGGCTACAGCTCGTCACCTTACTGGAAGTACTATGCATGGTGTCCTTGTGGCTGGGCACCTAAAAGGTTTTTACAAAAAAATAGATTTGAAAGCAAACGGGTCAGAGCCCGAAAGTGGAGAGTATTTTAAAAACAGCAAGTGTTTTAATAACATTAAAGCAATGAATGCAAAGTACATGTTAGGACGTGCTCTCACATGAAATACTCACCTCTCGGCTATTTGTGCACTCCTAACGTACCATACCCATTCAAGTGTTTCTCATATCTAACTAGACCAAAACAAATACTGTCCTTTCTACTCGATTAGTGCTATAAGTCCCAACGTTATCAATTTAATAGAGAGCTTTACTTAAATTTCAAATTTCAAAGTACTGGTAATACAAATTACCAAAAGTTTCTCCCATTTTATATTCTCAATGCGTTGCTATAATGATTCTCACATTCAAACATAACAATTCTTTTCATTTAACCGTATATTCTTCACATCATAAATATAAAATACAAGCACCCCGAGGCTAAGCTGCGGTGCACACATACTCTGCTATCCATCCCGGTACATCACGTACATAAGGATCACAAATTCCGAATCTCTCAGGAATTGTTAGAATAAGCACAACACACGAAAATGGAGGCGAACATAATTCAACATATCCATGGGTCACGTACATACCTACGCTCCATATTCAGCTGACTTATTAACTCACAAATAAGTCATTCTCTTGAACTATGTCCTCTAGTTACCACTCTAAATCCGGGCACACAAGGAGTAGATGGCCCTAAGCGAACGTAAACCTCCCGTGATAGCAAGTATGGTAGGTATGTCATACACATAAAGTCATATACGTATACTAAGCATGCACACATCTTAGTACTTAACATATTATATTAGTTGTATACTTCTCATTCTTATACCAATACACGTGTCCCCGATTTATATATACCCATCATCCATTTTCTTCACGTCGTAATTTATTATTCACGTTCTAACCCATAAGTATTATTTGGTTCAAACCACACTTCTATATTTTACTCCTCAATATAACCCAAATGTCCCAACAATATCGATTTTTCATCAAGGAATTGTCATCTCTACAATTAAACAAGGTTACGGAACACTAGAAGTCAAATCAGGCCAAAAAGACCAAACTGTCAACTCGTTAGAAGTCTCGTTCGAACGAGAGTTCGTTCGAACGAAGTGGGCATTCTAACGTGATCTCGTTCGAACGAAAGTCATCGAACGAACAACCCACTCGTTAGAAGTCAAACTGTCAACTCGTTAGAAGCTCGTTCGAACGAGCTCGTTCGAGCGACCTGGGCAGGTCTTCTAACGAGAGGCCAGTTTCGAGCCCAAATTTTTCTTAATTCGTTTTTCCAACTTTTCTTCACCTCTAATCTCATCTAAATGACATTCCAACAAGGTTTCAAGGTTTCTAATCATCCCTAAGCATATTAGATTCGTATTACAACATTTATATGGGGTCTAATCATCCCAAACCACATCTAATCATTAAATCTCCCCAATTTTCCCCAATTTTCAAGAACATGAACCCTAGAAATTTAAAATCTTCCATAGTTATGATTAAATCCGTTTTTGTAATATAAAAAGTAGTAATTATTTTATTTTAATCATCCAGTAACAATTCTACATGCACTACATTAAAATCTGAATTCATAACTCCAATTTCATGGGTTTTTATTGATCTCCCAAAAACAATCCAATTATATAAATTTCCTACACATGGAAGAAGCATTCTTTGCAAAAACGAAATTAAACCACTTGTGTCTTTCTCTGATTTTGATGTCGAATTGATGAATTGTTCTCTCTCTCTCTGCAGAATTCTCCTCTCTCTCTCTCTCTCTCTCTCTCTCTCTCTCTACAAGTTCTTCTCTAAGGATGATGACAATGGAGGTGGAGGTTGAATCTTGGCAAATAAGAAATAGTTTCTTAACTTCTCCCGTAGCCCACTACTTGGCTTAGTGCTGATAATGGGTTGGTGGGTTTAATTAATAATCATAATTAAACTCTAATTTTCGTAGGTTTAAATTCCCAAAATTCCAAAATTATCAAAATACCCTTTTAAGTTGCCGGTATGGCCCAAAAATGCCCCGGAACCCAAACTAAACCCTCGGGTAGTGTTTTCTGACTATTTCGACCCTTTCGGACACGTTGACGCACTCAAAACGACCATACGGTTAATTGAATTAAAATTCACTTTTTAATTAAGTAATTATATCCCTGACGCGACTGTCACACGCGTCCCGACAAAATTTCCAAATTGCCGGATTTCAATCTCACGACAAATTTCATAATTCAATATTCATATATAGTCATATATACTCATTAAAATCAAATACCAACTCGCATCTCGCTAGTATTTTTATCCGGATTATTTTCCAATTAATACACATTTAATTCAATTAATCCCATAAATAAATATCATAAAAATACGGGGTATTACATTGGGATCCATGTGACACCACTTGGTATGGGTCGTGCAATGGTGTAACTGTGTATGTACCGCCCCATTTGATTGTGTTTTGTTTTATCTGTTTTGGATAAGAGACTCCTACGAACTGACAGATAAAGTACGAATGGGACATTATAAGTAGATGCCTTAGTGTCGCATATATAAGGACATATATAAAATTAATGGAAATAAATGCCAGAATTCCTCTAGTCTAATGTTGTATACTAAAATATAGACCCAATACTACTTAGTACGACTGATATTAGTTGTTATCTCCTTACGAGTAGTATGGTGGGGGTAAAATTAGGAACACAGTAACTTGAACATATTTAACTTTGTCTCAGTACCTCACTTCGTTAGATGCATCTATATATCGTCATTATGTTTATTTTGTATTCATATTGGGCTATGGGTTGTTATGCGAGTAACAGTACTCTTAGGTGAGGGGTGAGGTATTTTATGCATCAGAGTGTTAATGGAAATACTCACTTTGAATTAATTTTACTTTTGCACCATAAAAATACATAAGTTAATTATGTCACACTTTACGGCGTTGACCCAAAATTATAAATGTTTTTTCTCCCCCCCCCCCCCCAGGTGTGCCTAGGCAGGGATAGCGGGATTGTGGTGATGCCAGCCTTGTCGTTGCTTTCTTTCAGGAGACTCCAGTTCCTTGACTTTATTTTAGGTTGTCTTTCCATTTGGTTTATTTCTTTATGGATTATTGTAAGGGCGTAAGCCTGAAGTTTATTTCCTTTCAGTTTGAGATCAGATATTATTCATATGATGGGTTTTATACATTTATCTATTCATATTATGGATTTTGGGTTTATTTATATGTGGTTATTTATAAAAGCTCCAGTTTAAACTTATATAAGGCTCTTAAATAATTAATTTATATGGTTTGATGCTGAGAATGGTATTAATTGACAAATAAGCCCCATCTTTGGTGTATCGCGTTTGGTCAACCTTTACATGAGAAAATGGGGGTTCTTACAATTGGTATCAGAGCATCCAAGTTCTAGTTTCCTTAGGATCTTTGTTGCATTAATCACGTTATGTGTTGCGTTTGTTGATATGTAGAGCCTATGCTTAGGATTCATTGTATTCGTGAGATATGTACTAATTCCAACCTTGTTTGCTTTTATATGGAAAATGAAATAAGGGTTAGACCTATGCACGTAGTCACCCACGACAGATAAGGAGGCTCAGCCAGAGCCATAGCCTCCACCTCAAACCCCCACCGAGACAACCCAATATCATTCCAGCAGATATATCTACCATCGTGATCCAGTCGGTCTCCACCGCATTGGTAACCATGCTCCAGCACTTTCCATCACCACAAGCTCAGCAACATCCACCACTACCACTGCAGCAAGTGGTAGTACCAGACCAGACACCGGGGTTAGTCTGGGACACACCTTTAGAGTTTGCGAGTTGTCCAGACATTTTAATAGTGATCAAGTGGAAAAAGGATATATAGTGACACCTATGGATGGTGGAGTGTACTCTAGTTTAGAGGCAAATGTTGGCCTCGTTTCGACTTATGGGGGTAGCACTTCAATGGTGGGAGTCCGTCACTTTAGAAGTAGATATGGATAGTTTGACTATAGATGAATTCAAGGAGAAATTCAAAGGGAAGTATTTCCCTCAGGCGATGCAGTCAGAAATGAGGAGTAAGTTCATGGACCTCAAACAACAAGGTCGCACAGTGGCGGAATATGAGGAGGATTTCACCGTTCTTTCTTACTTTGCAAAATAGAAGGTGAACTGGAGCAGAGTAAGATGAAGAAGTTTGTGTCGCGGATAACCTAGCACATCAGATAATCATTATTGGGAAATACAATTTCACTACCGATAACCATATGGTGAATGTTTCCTTATTGCATTACCAAGACCATAGGGCATTTCAGAAAAATAAAGGGGAGAAAGGACACCACTTTTAGATGTCGAACCAGCAGGGTAAGGCAAATGGGAGTAACAGCCAAGGGGCCAGCGGTTTCAGGGTCCTCAATCTTTAGATCTGCATAAGATATTTAGAGGTTCTGATGATTGGAATAGACAGGGAAACAGTAGAGGGGACACCAGGGACAAGGGAAGCAAGGTTAGAGCCAACAGGGGAAACAACCATATAGACGTCAATTCTAAGGAAATTGTTATGTTTGTGGTGGGAAGGGACATTTCGCCAGGTTGTGCCCTCAAGGTAATAGGGCATCACAGTAGCTAGGGAGACAGCGAGGGAGGGCACCGGGCACCTCATAGGGAATTTCAACCAATGCAAGTTCATCCAGTAGCGGTAATGCCAGCATTACTAGCTCCACCTCAGGGATAGCAGCCGCAGTTGTAGTATGGGTGTGTGTACCACGTCGTACCAAGAGAGGGACCAGCGCCAACATAGACAACAGATGGTATGTTCTCTAATTTTTGTCTCGTAAGACATGCTTAGTTTAGTACTAGTTCGTAGTATTCCATTTTTATTAGTAACTTGTTAGTGCATCGGGGAAAGTAGACTTAGGTTTTTGACATAGCGATTTGCGTTACTTCACCCGCGAGCTGAAGGACATGCATTTACATTACTTCATGTGTAAAGTTATAGGGATTACCTTGGGAAATCGTAGGGTCGTGGCATATTTATTTGCATAAATAACGTCAGAGTACGATAGTATATTAGGGATGGATTGGCAAATAAATCATAGTGCTTGTGTTGATTTATGGGGATGTTTAGAGTTAATAGTTGAATGTAGTGCGACTAGTTGAATGATGGTGTTCACCACAACTGTGGGAGCTAATTATGGAAATTATAATACCTCGAGTATATATAGTATGTAAGAACAATTTTTCTAATATTGTTCATGGTATAGGCCTTTTTGTATTTTAGGCTAGTTTGGCATATTTTTCTAATATTGTTCACGCACCGTCAAGACAAACCGAACTCAAGCATCTTTAAGTTTGAAGACTTCCCGACATCCCGTAAAGGTAAAAATAAATTTAGAGTTTAAATTTATTTATAAAAAAAATTATAGGATGTTTATTTTTATCAAGTACGAACGGGATTTTTTTATTTTGAAAAGAAAAATCATCTGGTTTTTAAATCTCGTTCAAACGAGATTGTAATTTCGTTAGAAGGGTCGTTCAAAATGTTTTCTAATGTGCTTCAATCGAGGGCGTACTATTTTGCATCATTTGAAGCCTGTTCAAACGATATTTTCTTTCGTTCAAACAAGATGCACTTGTCATTCGAACGAGCCTTGAAAGTCGTTCAAACGAGCTTGTCGCCTCAAAATTTGTGAACGTCCTATAAATAACTATTTTGTGTTCAACTTTTCAAAGACTTTTGCCAGATTCGTTCTGCATAACTTTTGCGAAAGTTCTTCATTATTTTGTGTTATTAAACACTTTTTAATTCACAACGTACATCCTGAAAATCATTCTTGTGAATTCGTTTAAACCCTAGAAAGTTTTGTACCCTTGCGTATATCTTGTGGAGAGGATCTCCATGGCTGACTTGTGATACCTGAGGGAACTCACTACTGAAGACGAAGGCTGAGTCTAAAAGAGGAGGATTGTGGTCCTTGCAGGAATCATTGCTGAAGGAGGAATTTGGTCATTGTGATTCTTGCGAGGATCATTGTTGGTTCCTTTATAAAGTTTGTAACTTGCGATTTATAAATTTTATAAAGTGAATAAAAAGTTTTGCCCTGAGGGGATTTTTTCTGAAACTTTGCCTCTGTTGAATGCTTGATTTGATTTATGCTTTGAATCACATAGTTACATGTTTTCTGGCTAAAGGATTAAAATTTGGTGTGGATTGTCATCTGAATTTAATAAGTTAACACCGTTAGATTATTACGCACTCTCAAATTGGAATCTTTGTTGAGCACATTTGTTTTCGCATTCTCATAGTTGTATAAGTTATTTCCACTCTCTCTAAGTGGTATCAGAGCATTCATACTGCCTTTCTCAAATTGCTATCAGAGAGGGTTATTGTAAGTTATTGTGTTAGTTCTTTGTTTAGTGCCTTTTGAGTGTTTTAGTTTTTCTCTCGATGGACTCTCATAGTTTTGACGACTTAAATCATTTAAATTTGACGTTTGCTAAAAGAATTAAAATTCTTAAAAAAGGAAACTTTATTTTAAATCCGGTATGGATCTTTTGCAAACTGTTCAAAATCAAAGAGATTTCTTTTGTGAGAAACTTGTGGACTTGGATCGTGATTTTAGAAAATTAGAATTGTCAAAGAAAGAGAGTGGTGAAAGAGTTCGGTTTTTAGAGAAAGGACTTGATAAATTCTAGGGTTAATATTTGTGATATTAAGGATAGTGTTTTGACAAATGATTTTAAGGCACGAGAGAAGACTTTTAGGGATAATTTTTCTTGCATTGTGGGGGAGCGAGATAACCTTCTGGGAATGATTGAATATATGAAAAAGGAGTCCCTAAAATTGGAAAGGTCTAATTATTTTCTTGAGTCTAAAATTTTGAAGTAAAAAAGATGATTTAAAAGACTTAAGTAGTTTAAGTAGTGTTGGCAGTAATGTCTCTGGCTCACATGTTTCTAATGCTTCGAGTGTTAAAGTCAAGACCATTGTTCATTCTTTAGGGTCAATCAAATATAAGGACGTTAGAAAAGGCCAAGCCATAGGTAACATTCCTCGAGTTTACACAAGTTCGCATTGTGGTAGGAAAGGTCACCTTAGCCATTTTTGTTATGATCATAGAATAGATCCTAGGGAGTTTAAGTCTAGTGTTCCCTTAGTTTTCTGAAACCCAACACTTTAAGTTTACACCTTTTTAGGTTAGGAACTCCATTTTTGAGGATCTAGATATGAGACTTGTTGATTCTCGCACGATTGCACATGATGCTTCACATGTTATATCTTATTGATGATTGCTTGGATGATTTTGTTTATTATACTCTATTTATGCTTCATAATATATGTTTGTTATTGCTATGACATGTGTATCATTTTTATTATATTTTTCTTTTAATGAGTCATATTTGAAAACCACAAAAAGATTTTATTTTGATAATAGTTGAAAAATACAAAAAGATTTTTGATTTTTGTGTATTATAGTTTTACACATTTGGCATGGCATATTGGTGTGTTTGAATCCAATTCGCTTCGCAATTTCCATGTGGCTAGGATATTTAGTTATGACTTTAGATACTCAGATTGATCTTAACCATGTTTACGGAGTTATTTCGAACTTGATTTGCTTTACGGATTCAACTTTGTATATGCCTCCTCACACATATGCTTGTTGAATTTTAAGTTCACTATGTATATTTCAGCTTGGTGAGATGTTCTCCCAGCAATTTTTTCATCTAAATGTTTATGTGACTAAGGTGGATTTGTACACGTAACAACTGTTGCCCGTGAAAGATTTTGTTTAGTATTGAAAAATATGAATGTACATAGGAAAGGGCTGCGAAAGGCAGGTTGCCCCCAAGAAAAAATTTAAGTTAATAAAAAGAGTGAAAATTTGCCATAAATGGGTCAACATAGTTTAGTTTGTTTGATCTTGTAAAAAGAAATATCTTCAAAAGAAAAGAAATGTAATGAATATAAATATGATTACGTTTATCTTTTGAAGGAATTTGGTTGAATATCAACAGGTTTGCACAATGAATCCTAGTTATACTTATTTTATCATGACACTATTGATTTGTATAATCATCAATATTCTAGGTTTGTGTACATTGTACTTGTTTTGTTCATTAAGTTCACTTTATTTGTCACTTGAGGTTAAAGCTTAGTTTGATAAAGTTTTGCAGTCAATTAGAACTTCTTGAACATATTTGAGTATTTGGGTTATAATTCATTTGTGTCTAGTTTACACCGATTCATTCCATCCCACACATTTAGACACATCGATACTATGTTAGGGTGTAAGACTTATGTGTTTGTGTCATATTTTGCGATCGTTTATACATATACATGTGTGTCAAATTTTCTATAATATATTTTTCATATATTATATATGGTATTGTATGTTGTATTTGTGAAATTTATTTTTTTGAAAAATTACAAATTTTCAAAAATGGTTGGTTGTGTTTGCCTTCGATATTTTCATTAGACATGCTTGATTTATATCTTTTTGTGATGATGTCTTATCTTCTACGTGATGCGTTATTTTCATGTTTATGTTCCTACTTCTTTGTCTATTTCGGATAAAAACAAAGGAGGGGAGCAAATTAAAAATGATGAGTTTGATTTATGGGCGAGAATTTCTTTATGAGTTTTATTTATTTCAAACTCGATGCGTCACAAGGTATATTTCTTGTTCCATGTGTGTAGGTAGAAGATTAAAAGATTAAGGGAAGATCGAGAAAGGGAACAAGAAGAAGTTTGAAGATAAAGAGACTTATGCCATTTTATTCTAGGGTTGGGAAATGTGTTAGGATTTTTGTCATGTGAGATTTTCATTTTAATTTGGGACGGATATGTTTGTTTATTTTGTACCGAAACAGCCAAAGGGGAGATTTGTAAGAACAACTTTTCTAATACTATTCATAGTATATGCCTTTTTATATTTTAGGCCAGTTTGACTTATCCCATTACAAATTATCACGCAGTATCAAGACGAACCGAACTCAAGCATCTCCAAGTTTGAAGACTTCTCGACATCCCGTAAAGGTATAAATCAATTTAGAGTTTAAATTGATTTGCAAAAGTTATTTTTGGGATGTTTATTTTTATCAAGAACGAACAGAGTGTTTTATTTCGAAAAGAAAAATAATTTGGTTTTTAAATCTCATTCAAACGAGATGGACATCTCGTTCAAACGAGATTGTCATTTCGTTAGAATGGTCGTTCAAAATGTTTTCTAACGTGATTCAATCGAGGGCGTACAATTTTAGGTCGTTTGAAGCTTGTTCAAACGAGATTGCTTCTTTGTTCAAATGATATTTTCTTTCGTTCAAATGAGATGCACTTGTCGTTCGAACGAGCATTGAAAGTCGTTCAAACGATCCTACCGCCTCGAAATTTGTGAACATCCTATAAATACCTGTTTCATGTTCAACTTTTCTAAGACTTTTGCTAGATTCGTTTATGCATAACTTTTGCGAAAGTTCTTTATTATTTTGTGTTCTTAAACACTTTTTAGTTCACAACGTACATCTTGAAAATTGTTCTTATGAATTTGTTTAAACCCTAGAAAGTTTTGTATCCTTGAACACACCTTGGAGAGGATTTTCATGGATGACTTGTGATACCTGAGGGAACTCACTGCTGAAGATGAAGGCTGATGCTAAAGGAGGAGGACTACGATTCTTGTGGTTCTTGTGGGAATCATTGTTGCTCGAGAACTGCAGTCATTGTGATTCTTGCGAGGATCATTGATGGTTCCTTTATAAAGTTTGTAAGTTGCAATTTGTAAATTTTATAAAGTGAATAAAATGTTTTGGCGTGAGGGAATTTTTTCTGAAACTTTGCCTTTGTTGAATTCTTGATTTGATTTATGTCTTAAATCATATAGTTGCATGTTCAAGAGCTAAAGGAATAAAATTTGGTGTGGAATGTCATCTTAATTTAATAAGTTAACACCGTTAGATAATTACACACTCTCAGATTGGAATCTTTGTTGACCACATTTTTTTCACATTCTCATAGTGGTATAAGTGCCATCGACTCTCTCTAAGTGGTGTCCGAGCATTCATATTGCCTTTCTAATAGTAAAATAAGCGACAACAGAAACTTAGGACTTATATGACATTTTTATAGAGGTTATCATGCTTGAGAGAGAGAGGCGTATTAAGGCAATGGTGAACATTTTAAGGAGAGAATTAAAACAAATTTAAGAATGTCAAGATTGTGTAACGCTCGGATGGGGCGAGGATTATCGTGTTGATTAAACCCGTTCGTGATGTTGGTGAGATTTATGTACTATTGATTTGACCAAGGAGTAAGGTGGCCATGAGATATCAGAAGGTGAAGGGAGACGACTCAATTAGGAAATAGGTAAGAGGACGATGCAACCTGTGCATCATATCCAGGGGTTTGGCGATGCTCTGATGATGAGTGAAATTTTGGGACAAGTAGTTGTCCAATGGTGAAAAATCTAAAGATTGTATCTTAGAACCAACAAAGGTTTGAATAAATCATAAATTCTATATAGTAAGGGTCCGCACGGGATCGGAGACCTTAGTTACGGGACCTGCATGAATCCAAAAGGGTTGCCTTATTGAGAGTAGGCACAACGATGGAAAATCCCAGAATTTGTTACTACGTATTTCTTGAAACTAGAGAATTAATGAACGTTCGACTCAGGGTACGAACGTAAACGATATGATAATAATGTTATGTTTGAGGGATCAACAAATGCGATAATTATCGAGCGATGAAATTTTCTTTCTTATGTTAAGAGTATGCAAAGTGGAAAGCATTCATATTTTAGAAGTATATAGTTCCCTTGGGAACGTTAGGACTAGTTATTGTCTCGGTTACATGAGGATGTGTACGATCACAAATGATGTTATTATAATGGCGATGTTATTGGAAATAGGCAGTTGTAGCTTTTATTGTAATGATTAGGCATGTGGAGCCTTAGGAATGATTATGCACCTTAATAGACTTAATTCCTAGACCGACAGATCTCAGTGACCGACGAAGCTATGTAGTAGTGTATCGAGAGGGTTTCTTGTTTGGATTTTCCTTGCGAGACATCCCATGTACGAAGTTAGCAAATGTCAGGAGTTGAGAGATGCTGGATCCTAGGACGTTTTGTTACTATTCTTGGTATTATTAAACTGGTAATTTAGCAGGATTTAGTGTATTCCTTAGGAGTGATGAGACTTCTGTTGGCAATGGGCACAAACTATAATTTACATGATTAGCGTTAACGTTTATTTTTTTTTTATTTTCTTTTTAAGTCTTGGACTGGAAGATATCAACAACTGACTAAGTCGTTCAGTAGTGTATCGGAAGGGTACATTTGTAGTGGTATACTTGAAATATAGATGTACTTGGTGTGAATGGTACATATTGAATGTATATGTGTCATTCATATTTGATAATGGTACATGTATGTACATGTAATGTGGAATATATGGGCGCCCCAGTCATGTTATGATATGCATGGATGAGTCTTTCTTTTATCTCGTGGGTTATGAGTATGGACTTTTGGGGTATAAACTTACGATAATGGTATGGATTAAAACGTGATTTCATACCCCAGTGAATTCCGAGGACAAAATTTCGTTATTGAGGGGAAGAATGTAATACCCCGTATTTTCAAAATAAAATATTATGACAAAAACTGAATTAAAAAAATCGGATTAAATTTGAGAATGAATTAAATCTGACGGATTTAAATTTAAATGAATAAAATTTAAAGTGAGAATAAATACTTATTCATAATTTTATAATAATATGACTCAACTGGTAATGATGGGTTCGCTCATGAGAAATAAATCATAAAGTAATTAACTTTATATTGGGTGTTGATTAAACATAATACAAATGGGTATGTTAAATAAAAATACGCATTTGGGGAGGTTCTTTAGACTCGTTTAAGTGTTTTAAGATCTTTGAAAATGGTCTCGTGGTATGGGTATAGTAATTGGGTAACTTTCAGGTCATTTGAGTAGTACATTTAACTCATATAGGGGTCCAAACTTGAGGTCTAAGGCTCAACTCGGGATTAGAGCCTTAGTTATATTAATTGGGAGTTTAATAACTCCTTGTCATTTTCATCCAAGAACCCTATGTCACATATTTGAGAAGAGAAAGGCAAAAACACTAGCAAGAGATTAAGAGAGAAAAATTCAAGGAGGAATCTAAGAATCAACCAAGAAGACATCCAAAATCTAAGGATAGAATTTTCTTGTTTACTTTTATTTGTCCAAAATGCTTGTTAAATCATTGTGATGTATTTCCATGTAGAATTCTGGATTTATAGGATTTTTGATAATTAAACGATGGATTGAATCCTATTTATAAATGTTTGGAATCTAAAGTTAAGGTAGGAAAATCTAAAAATTAGGATGGGTGTGAATTTATGGGTGGAATGTTGGGAAAAACTCATGATTTAGTATCTTTATGAAAATTATATGATTGTGCCCTTTAGAGGACTATTAGATGTGTTAAAGATCTAAATTTTTTATCGAATCGTACCCTTGCATATCGTAGAGATTAAAGAACTTATGGATTAAAAACTAAAAATGCTTAAACACCATTTGAGACTAAAATTCTATAATTTGGGACTTGAATCGAATATCAAATCATGTAATAAATGATCCCAAGATGGTAAACAAGATCGTGGAAACCTGGATTGAAAATGGTATTAAGGATGAAGCCTTTAGAATTCTGGTTGGGTGAAAAAATAGGATTTTCGAACTTAGAAAAATCTGCGCAAAAGAGGTGGTTCGCCTAGGGGCGAACCGGTTCTGTTTTTTGGGGGGTCCAAGCGCGGAGTCCGCCGTTGGGTCCGGGAGATTTTTAGAAGTTCATACGAGTTGGTGGGACCGTATTTGGGCATTCGTGGAATTTATTAAAATTATAAGCGTGTTACTATTTGTCAAATAATGACTAAATTAACCCGATGGTTAATGACATTTCTATAAAGATGGGCTATTTAATCATTCACATGTTGGTTAATTATTAAATAAGGATAAGTAGGGAATAATGCTTTTGGGAAGCTGTAGGGTAATTATTAGGATAATTACCTTTACATATGGTAATGTGTAACTATATTTTGTGTGGACATACCTATGTTTGTAGACTGTCCTATCAATCGGGGTACGTGCGTTCGGGACCGGAGCACACGTCGGCACAGGTGTGCTAGATGTAGTGTAGGTCATATTTTAGGTACTACGTGATAGTGCCACGAATAGGAGTTAAGTGATGATGTTGGGATCCATGTGACACCGCTTGGTATGAACCGTGCTATGGTGTAACTGCATAGGTACCGCCCCACTTGTATTTTGTTTTATCCGTTTTGGATAAAAAAATCCTACGGACTCATCGATAGAGTACAAACGGGACACTATAGGTAGATGCCTTAGTGTCTCATATATAAGGACATATATTGAATTAATGAAAATAAATGAAAGAATTTCTAAGCCTAATGTTGTGGACTAAAATACAGACCCAGTACCATGTAATACGAATGATACTAGATGTTATCTCCTTACGGGTAGTATGATGGGGGTAAGTGGGGAAAGAGTAACTTGAATATATTTAACTTTGTTTCAGTACCTCACTTTGCTAGATGCATCTATATATAATCATTATGTATTATGTATCTATATCGGGCTATGGGTGGGTATGCGAGTAGCACTACTCTTAGGTGAAGAGTGAGACATTTTATACATGAGAGTGACGATGGGAAAACTCATTTTGAATTAATCGTACTTTTACACCATAAAAATAAGTAAGTTAATTTTTGCACACTTTAGGGCGCTGATTCAAAATTTTAAATATTTTTCTCCCCCTGGCGTGTCTAGATATGGATAGCGAGACTGTAGTGATACAAGCCTTGTCGTTGTTTCTTTCAGGAGACTCCAATTCCTTGACTCTATCTTAGGTTGTCTTTCCATTTGGTTTGTTTCTTTATGGATTATTATAAGGACATAAGCTCGAAATTTGTTTCCTTTCGATTTGAGATCAGATATTATTCATATGTTGGGTTATATACATTTATTTCTCATACTATGGATGTTAGATTTATTTGCATGTGGTTATTTATAAAAACTTCGATTTAAACTTATATAAGGTTGGTAAATAATTGTTTTATATGGTTTGATGTTGAGAATGGTATTAATTGACAAGCAAGCCCAATCTTCGGCGTATCGTATCTGGACAATCTTTACATGAGAAAATTGGGGTTGTTATATGCTACAGCTCCCGAACCCTATCAATGGTACCCACACTCAATTATTGGCTCCGCCACTGATCACGGCTCTCTCCATTAATCAGTATTCAAAAATCCCAATACCACCACCCTCTTACATTTATAATTGCTAAATTATTTTGGAAATGAAATGTGTATGATTAAGTGTGAGGTGATAGAATATATGCAATTTATAATTATTGAAAATGAAATGAGAATCATATAATCATTAAAACAAGTAAAATGAAGGCATTACCCCATGCTTTGGCATGTAAGTCCTATTAAATATGTAGGGTTAATTATACTTAGGTCCCTTAAACTCTTATCCCCCAATACTTTGCCATCCCAACTTCTGATTTTTTCAATTCACCCCCTTAATTTTGAAAACGATTACAAATAACCTTCTATCGTCCAACTCCGTTAATTTTTTGAGAAAAACGTTAGTCATGCGCATGGCACATAACTTTTTAAAGGGCAATATAGTCATTGGACTAATACTCTGCCCCCTAAAAATCTATTTCCTTTTTTCTCTCTCTTCTTTGTCCTCTCTTTTTCTTCTCTTTCTTCTCCTCCCTCACTAGCTGCCATGGTTGCCCATCCCACCCTCGCCCCAGCTACACTCCCCCTCCAACCCCTCACCCCACCCCCTCCACCTCTCACTTTACCCCTCCTCACCCCCTCCCCCCCCCCCCCCCCCCCCCCCCGACCCACCCTACTCACCCTAAAAAAAGGAAGGGTTAATTACACTTCAAGGCCTTGAACAATGCTCCCCTCAACACTTTACCACCCACACTTTCGATTTTTTCAATTCACCCCCTCCCCCCAACTTTGAAAATGGCTACCATTAACCACCACCAGCACCACCACCACCCACCCACCCGTCCTCCAACTCCGTTAATTTTTGACAAAAAACATTAAACATTTGCGATGCACATATGACTTAAATAAGGGTATTTTTGTCCAGACCTAATTTTTTGTGGAAAAAGTCTTAAAATAACATAAAAATATTCAAAAATTAAAAAAAAAAAAAATATCAAAAACCATGGGAAAAATTTACAAATTTTTAAAACATTTGGAAATTACAAATATATATTTTAAAATTCTGAAAAATACCAAAAAAAATATTTAAAATCCGCAAAATTCTAAAAAAATATTACAAAAGATATATTTAAATAATTACTGAAAAAATTATGTCCCACAAATAAAAATTATTTCCAGCAATAAAAAAATTATTTTCAGCATATAAAAATGATTTCTCGCAATAATAAAAAAGTTTTAGAAATAAAAAATGATTTCCCACAAATAGAAATAATTTCCAGCAATAAAAAAATATTTCCAGAAATAAAAACTATTTTTCACATATAGAAATCATTTCCAGCAATAAAATGAAGATTTTCAGTAATATAAAATATTTCCCACATATAAAAATCATTTCAAGCAATAATAAAGTATTTTCAGCAAATAAAAATTATTTCAAGCAATAAAAAAATAATTTTCAGCAATATAGAATTATTTCCAGCATATAAAAAATTATTTCCAACAAATAAAAAATGATTCCAAATAATAATAAATTATTTCCAGCACATAAAAAATGATTTTCAGCAATAACAAAATAGTTTCAAAAATAAAAAATTATTTCCAACTAATAGAAATTATTTCCAGCAATAAAAAGAAGATTTTCAGCAATATAAAATATTTCCAGCATACGAAAATGATTTTCAGCAATAATAAAGTATTTCCAGCAAATAAAAATTATTTTCACCAATAAAAAACTATTTTCAGCAATATAAAATTATTTTCAGCATATAAAAAATGTTTTTCAGCAAATAAAAAATGATTTCTAATAATAATAAATTATTTCCAGCATATTAAAAATGATTTCCAACTAATAAAAAGAAATTTCAACCAAATTTCTAATAAAAAAAACAAAAAACAGAACAATACATACAAAATAAAAAATATACCAAATCTCCAAATTGTCACCCCTCCAAAACAGCAAACAGGGAGCGGAGTGAGGGGCGGAGTAAAGGGGTAGGGGGCGATACAGTTCAAGCAGGGGCGGGGAGAGGGGACGGAGGGGGAGTGTAGCCGGTGAGAGAGAGAGGAGATCAAATGATTAAATTGCCCTTTAAAAAGTCACGTGCCATGCACAAGTCTAACGTTTCCCTCCAGAAATTAACGGAGTTGGGTAGCAGGAGATTATTTGCAACTGTTTTCAAAGTTAGGGGGTGAATTTAAAAAATCAAAAGTTGGGATGGCAAAGTGTTGAGGTAGGAGGGTGTCCAGGATCAGGGGGGCCAAGTGTAATTAACCTAAAAAGGAATAGAAAAACATAAAACAAAATATTAGCAGAGGCTACTGTGAAAAAATATATCTAATTTCATCAGGGAAATGGGGAAACTCCACAAGCAGCAACTGTCCAATTGGATATTCATTGAAAATGTCATACTCAGTTTTCCACCCATTAAACTACGGGGTGGTGCTAATTTTTTTTACAACTGAAGCAGACAGTCAAATAGCATCCCGGTGATCCAGAAAACTAAATCCCATTTTTTAAAGGTACTATTTGGAAGCACAAATTTAAAGGAGAATACTAGGTAGCATCAAATACACCCACAAGAGGAAGTTTGACTACTGGTATCAATTGATGCAGATTTGTCCACCCCTGCCTCCTTAACTTTCTTAACTTCCGTGCAACCCTACACCTTCTAAACTTGCATTTACAGCCTTCCTTTCATTTACAGCTTTCCTACATGACCAGACAAAAGTGTCTCAGCATTAAACATTATAATATATTTCAAAAAAATACATTGCAAGTGCAAAAAAATTATATGCATCCATGTGTGCACATGTACATGGGAGAGAGAACGGTGATATCATGGTTCAAAGTCCGAGCTAAGTTTTGGACGATTTTGGTTTGAATCGGGTGATCTCGGCGATATCTCTGCTGAAGCGGTATATATCAGCGAGATATCGGCAATATTTCTAGGGGTTCACAGAAATAGATTGATCGGAGTTTACTTCTGTTGGTGTAGAACTCCTGTTTCTGATTTTTGTGCAGTTTTTTAAAACTCTCCCAACTTACCCGTATATCCCCTCTTTTGATGGCATGTGTGCCAAAAAATAAAATGTGTTCTTAAAATGTGTTTTAAATATGTACATTATCTATTAATAAATGTGCATCATAAATTGATTAATAAATAGGTATTAAAAATATTTCATTATTTATTTAAATAGAAATATTTTGAAATACGTATAGTTAATTGATTAAAATAGGTCTTAAAAACATTTCATTATTTACTTAAATTTTCTGTACATTTTTAATAAATTAGTAACATTCCTTAAAAAATTAGTAGTATGCCATTAAAATTATTAATATTTCTTGATGGTTTTGTACATAATAATATGAGTTTCTTACAAATTTATACATTTTTTAAATATCGTAGTAGTTCTTAATATTTTCTAAAAAAATTGTTTTACACCTTCACTAAATTAGTATAATTTCTTACAAATGTTAGTTTTCCTAGAAAAAAATATTAAAATTAGTATAATTAGTGTTATTTCTGAAAAAAAGTAATATTTTTAACAAAGTTATCAATATATTAGTAATAATAAGTTATCAATATATTGGTAATAATTTTTTATTAAATGTATACACTATTTTATATCTTTTTAATAAATTAGTGCATTAATGACTGATTATATATATATATATATATATATATATATATATTGTAATACCCCGTATTTTTATGGCTTTTAAATTTAGGGATTTATTAAATTTAATTGAGATAGATTAATTTAATATTAATCCGAAAATTTATTTTAAATATTTACTAGCGTGACGAGAGTTGGTAATTATTGAAAAATTGTTGATTTGTTAAATATTACTTATTGAGTAAAGTAATATGTAGAATTGAATTTATTAAAATTGTCACGAGGGAATAATATGACAATTATGGAAATTAAGTCAGGACGCGCCTGTGTCGTGTCGGGAGTAAATTATTATTATTATTATTATTATTATTATTATTATTATTATAAGTGAATAAATTATAAATCGCCCGTATGATCATTTCGAGTACGCCAACATGTCCGGAATGGTTGAGATAGTCAGAAAAGTGTACCGGGAATTTAGTTTGGGTCTCGGGACATTTTTAGGCCTAATTGGCATCCCGGGAGGGTATAACAGTCATTTTGTATTTTTGAGTAATTAAACCCACGAATTCCCCTAAGATATATATCAGCCATTTCAGTTAGGCTTTTAGGGTTAACAATCACAGAACTTAAGAACGGCCATTAAAGAAGAAGGTAGGAAGCTTGCCAAGCAATACAAGGCCAAGAACTCATCCGTTTGCATCGCCACCACCACCAAAACGTAGATCGCACGACGAGGAACGCAACCATACCTTTTTCATCCACAAATCAGAACCTTAAATTCCAGGCAAGTATCTATCTTGCTTTGTTTTTAGTTAATGTCTCACCCATGTTAGTTTAGGACTGTTAAGAACATGTTTTATGGAAGAAATTGATAATTTAGAGACTTAAAATCGCATATTTTAGAGAAAATAAATATATTCTGGACATACCCATCATATATAGAGGATTATCCACGAATTGGTATGGATTTAGAGGCAAGAAATCTGGAAAAGAATTAAAAGAATGAATGTTTCATGAAAAATTAGGGTTCTTGATAATTATGTTAAATTATCCCATAAATTCAATGCCTTTGATGAATTTGGACATGTTTCACGTAGGAAATCATGTATATAGGTATATGTAACTATTAGAAATGTTGTTTGGGAGTTTAGGAATCAATAATGGCGTTTTGGAGTAATTTGGAAGATGAAACCCGTAGGCTGAAACTGCAGTTTCTGGGCAAGAACTGCTTGGTCGATCGATCGACCAAGAACATCGATCGATCGACCAAGAACATCGATCGATTGACCTTTCCTCGATCGATCGATCCCTCCTGGAAAACAGGATATTTTCTCCCTTTTGTTTAATCCCGTTAAAATACGTGGGAACCCTTGATTATTATTATTAGAGCATAATGGGTTATAAAGAAGGCCAGTAGGGTCTAAGTAGACTCCGTTGAGAGAAATTTAATGTGGAATGAAATTGTGGGTTAACGAGGAGTTATTCACACATAGGAAATTGTGCGTACGTTTACTAAAAGATTGAGACTCGTAAAGGATTTAGACCCGAAGGTAAGTGAGAGCATACCTACTGAAATCATACTTAGTGAGATAGAATATTTCGAGATATGAGAAGTAAGTATGAAATAAATTATATATGAGAATAAAAGAGACGAATCTGTTATGCGAGATAATCGAGTAATATGTGCTAAGCACGGATAATTATAATTATGGGTCGTGGGCCTAATTTAGAAAATGTGAATATATATATATATATATATATATATATATATATATATATGGCTGTGTGATTGTACATATATTATGTAGTGTAAAAAAATCATACCCGCGCTACTTGCTATCACGGAGGTTGCCGCGCCGGGACAATCTTATCTCGATTAGACCTTTATGGGGGATATTGACTTGTACCCAAGAACATAGAATTCCTTGATACAAGCTATCTGAGTGATAGTCAGATGGTCCTAAGAGACGTGAGGGTATGTGCTGACCTCTTAGTGACTTGAAACTATGCTTCGCCTCCATTTGTATGTGTTTTGTGTTAATACAGTTCGAGAGTAATTCCAAACTAGTATTTCCCTTAATACGAGTGATACGGGGACTTGATAGCAGAGTATGCCAGCACCATAGATTTTATGCGGGGTGCCGTTAGTATATATATTATATCTGTGACTAATATATATACGTATATCTATATGGGAACTTTCTACTGTGCGTATAAATAGATAAGTAATGAATAAATGCTTCAACTTTATTATAAGTGTTTGGGAACTTTATAACGGTAATGAGTTGTTCAAAATAATGTACGAAATCTTGAAGATAATGATTTCCTAAAGTAAATATCATAACCTTGCTTTTCACGTGATAAAACCTTATGGAGAATAAGTTAGAGAAAATTATGAGATTTATTAGTACTGTAGGGGTGTACACTAGATGAGAGGTGAGAATTCTCAAGAGAGTGTCGCATACTAACATGGTTGTTGCATTAGCCGGTAAGCATTTTAAATACTTACTAAACTATTTTACCCTCGGGCTCTGACCCGTTTCCTATCTTTTTCTCTCCCTATTATATATATATATATATATACATATATATTACAGGTGCCCAGCCACAGGGACGTCATGCATAGGTTCTTTGGATTGGACGTGCTGCAGCTGATGTGGGAGTTGCAGGTCGTTGCTTTAGACGACCTCTTCATTGATTCTATTCTTGTTTTAGTTCTACTTAGTTAGGGCATGTGTCACCCGTTTCCCTATTCAGTTTGGATTTGTCAAAGATTTACGTTAGTTTATATTTTCAGTATTCAGTATTCCTTGAAAGTTAACTTTTGTCAGTATGATTTCATGTTTGGTTATTTGACTTGGTTTGGTTAATCTAGATGGATTAATTCTTTTGTGTTGATTGCTAGCCGTAGCACTTATGTGATTCTTAGACTGTGGATTATTTAAAAAGGTTTTCAAGTTGAAATTTAAAAATGGAAATAAGACTTTAAATTGTTTCGACACTTAGCTTAATTATTTAGGGTGTTTAATTTGGAAATTTTATTTTGCGACAGTGATACTAAGAATGAATCAACCGTTCACCTTGATTTTGATCTAATAAAGGACTGATCACCCGGTATTTAATTAGGCGGGGTGTTACATGTATGTGTGTATATATATTATAAATCTATATAAATATTTGCTTAATTTGTATTCAAACATGTCATTACAGAAAGAAAAAAAATATTATTAAATTCTGAAAATTAAAAAAATATATATATTTAAAAATTTATGAAAAATACTTAAAACCTATTCAAATATAGGAAAATACTGGAATATTTTTTTAAAATTATGAAATTAAAAAATATATTTAAAACATTCTAAAAATTACAAAATATTATATCTAAAAATTCTGAAAATTACCAAAAAAAAAAAATAATCGGGACAAATAAAAAATCGAGACAAATAATTAAAGTTAAATAATGTTTTTTTTCAAAAAAAAAAGGCAAACTGTTTTTGTACAATTAATAGTAAACAAGTTTGCAAAAAATAGTAAACATTTTGTAGATTTTTAATTAATTAGTTTTTAGAATTTTGTAAACATTTGCAAAAAAATGTTTACCGCTCACTTGCGTTTAAAAGTTCTTTTTTTATGTACAAAATAAAAAATATTTACATCAACATTGGTATATATGCTTTTGTTTCTACAAATTAAAAATGGTTAAAACTCACTTATGTTTAAAGTATTTTTTGTACCAAAAAAAATGTTTACACTTGACTTATGTTAAAAATGATCACAACTCACTTGGCTTATGTTTTGTACAAAATTTCTAAAACTTATGTACAAATAATGTTTTGTACAAATAATGTTCAAATTAATAATTCTAAAATTTTCAAAAAAAAATATTTTGTACAAAATTCCTAAAACTTATGTACAAATAATGTTTAGTAATTCCAAAAATTCCTAAAATAAATGTCTTGTTCAAAATTGAATCTTACAAGTCCGACACGCTTCAGTATAACCAATTCTACAATGCAATGCATATTAAATTATGGTTTTAAGCGTATCTGATCAGTCCACAAATAATTTACAAAAACATATATAAAATTATCATCTATTTTCCTCTTCTGCCTTGATGAAATCTATATTCACCTTTTCTTTGTTTTACTCTATCAGCCATCGGTCCATGATCCCAGTAATTAAATGAAAATGGAACTTATATTAGACAGTTAAATTTCTTTTTAAATACAAAAAGAAAAGAAAAAGTGAACTTGTCATGCAATTCAGTCATCAGCAGTATTCATTTGGTAACATTCTGCATTACTTCGGGATTCTCATCACAAACTACCAGTAGCAGTTAAAAATGCATCATTCATTCAATAAATCTACCAAAGTGAACAGGGTTAACGGTATCACGCTAATTGCCACCGTCGCAATACGATGGAATAGCTGGCTACACTTAAGGTTTTGATCATCGAGAAAATGGATATATCACAACCGCAAAATGAAAGATATACTGCAATTACGTATCAATAATATAGCAAATTCTATAAATACATTATGGATAATTATATTAAATTATGGACATTTTGAATGGTAAGTGTTAATAGAGAGTATAACACCACTAACGCCCAAACATTAGCAATAAAAATGCATATTTCCAGTTATGTAGTGTACAAGTTATAAAAAATAAGAAGCGCCATCAATCTTCGGATTATCATCTCATGAATTTTATAAAGTATAATAGCAAATCAATAGTAGGATAGAAACTTACATCTCATATAAACATCGAAAATAAACACAACACTTAAATATACATCATCAATACATATCAAATGATGCTTGTATCTTTTGCATGATTGTGTTACTTTTTAGTGCCACTGTGTGCGCCGTCCGTGTCCGTGTGCTTGCGTGTTGTGATGCGTGTGTGCCATGTGAGTATGAATACAATCTTTGTGTGTTAAACAAAAAATCGTGAAGTGTTCATTTAAAGGAGAATACTGCATTAAAAATTGGTGCTTGCATCTTTTGCATGATTGTGTTACTTTTTAGTGCCTTTGTGTGAGCCGTCCGTGTCCGTGTGCGTGCGTGTTGTGATGCGTGTGTGCCATGTGTGTATGAATACAATCTTTGCGTGTTAAAAAATTGTGAAGTGTTCATTTAAAGGAGAATACTTCATTAAAAATTGATATTTTTAATGAACACTTCTTCGATATACCTATATAAGATATAGATATACTATATATGCCCACGATAATGTGTCGCAATAATGATGGATATTAATATGTATATCTTATCTATCGCATCGCAAAATCAAATTAACAGATATATTTCAATATTTATAAATATTTAAACCCGTAATTACAGTTCAGTTAGTGACGAATTATCCATAGAAATAAATGAAGTTACTCTAATCACAAAACCCGCTATTGCTCACATGCATTCAGAAAGTCGTCCAAATATTCCATTTCAATTATATAATATGCATCAATTACTTCTTGACTTGTTGAAACAGAAACAAAAATAAAAAACAATGGAAAAGGATATAGAGCGGGACAAAAGTTTTGATTACGAACCTTAGCCTCATGTTATTCTCTTCCGTTTCTGTGACTTGAGTTGCTTCAAATTCTTCAAGATATAAGCAATGACTTCCTTCAGCGTGGCTTTTCTTTGCTCTTTAAAGTTCCATAGCTCACTGACCACGTACCTACCACTGGGATTGTATTCATTCATCTCTTTATAGGCTGAAATTACTGCCTCGCATATGTTATGTCCCCATTCCTCCTTGAGGTTTTTCAGCAACTCATCGTCCTCTTTTATAATTTCCTGTATAATTCAACATGCCCCACAACATTAAAAATCTCCCATCAGTTACTAAAACAAGCAGGAAGAAATAGGTACACTATTTTCGCTATATTTTTGCAAATCTACCATAAAACAGGCCATGAAAATTACAAGGTATGCTGACATTTTACCCCAAAAAACAAAGGGATTTTCGAGTCTTGATATCTCAGCAATTTGCAATTTTAAGACTTCAGCATCTTTTCCGTTGGATGGGTTAAAACTACGCCGCTAAGGATAACATTCGGTGAACGATATATATACCAACATCTAATATAAAAAAATAATGTAGCGAAAGTCTAACGATACAAATTAGTGAGGTACCATATTACAAGATAGTAAGATATGCATTCAAAGTACCCGGGTTTTATTTGTATTTTGTTATTTTTATTTTTATGTTTTATTAGGTTGTTTCTCTCTATTAGCTGTTATATTAGGTTAGAGGGTCACATTGTTTTTTAATGTCTTTGGTGTGCCACCTTAGTCTTTCACACTGCAACATAATGAGAAGAATCAATTTACAGAATCAACACTATAATGGAAAATTCAGTACGCATAACTTAGGTGCCCAATACCAGAAGCGGATGTGGGTGCGCTAAAGCGTCCATTTTGGAATTACTAGGATTTGAGAGCGCCACTGGAGCGTTTACATATCATATATACAAAAAATCTCAGGTGCGGTATTACCATGTGGGACATTCATGCGAGAAGTTTTTTTTAAATCCAAAAAATGTTTTATTTATATTTTTTGTGCAAGTATTAAACATTTCAGGGGACCCTCAAAAAAAATTACCTCAAAATGATTTCTTTTGGTATTTTAAAAAAATGGGTCAATATTTGACAGTTTTTAAGTCCCGCACAAGAGCCTCTCTCTCTCTCTCTATATATATATATATAAAGGCTCCCATACATCATGCTTCCTACATCACACCTAGTTCTAGGCGCTAAAAAACCATTTTTTCACTTTTTTATTTTACTCATGGTGTTAACATTTCAATCAACATGTGTTCAAAAAATTAGGTCAAAATACAATTTCTAGATATTTTTTAAAAATCCAACAAAAAACTGCCGAGAATGCCTTATTTATAAGGGTTTGCATCAGCAAAATTATGTGAATTTTCTAAAAATAGCTAGAAAATGTATTTTGGCCTAATTTTTTGAGCATGTGCATACTGAAAGGTTAATAAAAATAAAAAAAATGAAAAAAATGTTTCTTAATTTCTGTGTAATTAAATAAAAAAGTTCCAAAATCATATACTTTTAAATTTAGCTTTAAAAGCCTTCCCTCCCACATCGGTTGTGGGCATAACATTTACCCAGTTCAGCTACTAAAAAAGCTTCCTTACTTGACTTGTTATAACACTGTTCCGCATGGAAAATGAGTGGGAGTGTCATGATATCTTCCTTCCTTTAAAAGGAGTTGCATCATGCTTCAAGCAGAAGGTAAGCCAAAAAGGAGTGAGCCCAAGTGAGTTTAGGTCATGCCTTCTTAATGGAAGCAGGCCTTCATAAAAAAGAGTTCAAAAGAGTTCAAAAGATTTCATTCGGATTATTTGCCTTTAATGAGTGCCAAATAAAAGGGATCGCCTGTTGACTTTGAGGGTACGCGGATTTGACCGAGTCAATTCACAAATTTACCCCGAATTCACTGCGAACTCCAAAATTCGAAAATTGAAAGTGAGTACGCCAACCACTGGGGACAGATTAGGGCACTAAGGGCATACCTCAGGATTTCCATTAACCATCACAATTTTAAGTGGATGCCAGTCTGAATTTTTCAGGTGCTTATCCTGCCAGAGGGAGCAAAGTTCTGAGGCCTTGATTTGAGCTTCTTCCAATGAAAACCTCTCCTTGCACGTAATATGAAAGGGTTTTATATCAATCTCTCCCATTCTTTTTATTCCAATATTAGTGCGACCATTCAGCATTTCTCCCAAGCCCTGAAAAAAAGAGCAGATGCAATACATATTGTTCAACATAACATTAGAGGGAGTAATGTCTATTCACAATTGACTGCTTAAAGTATGTGGCTGAAACAAGTAAAAAATCAAGTATTTGATTAGGTTAATCAAGTAACATATCAATTAATTGACACCTTTACTTTGAAAGGTAACTACCACTTTAGTTTTATCTTCAAATTCCATATATTTTTGTTTTATCAGGCGTTTGAGGAAATGTCATGCCAAAACGGTGATAACATCTATTTGGCAATAACTTCATCATGAGGAATGTCTAGAATTGAAAACACCAATTTGTGGTCTAACTAATTCCAGTTATGGGCGACCACATATTTAATCCAGAAGCATTTAGGGCCTGTTTAATTAACAATATGTTGAATGGAATTCCATATAGTTCCAAGTTTTGGAGTGTTTGATTGCCTAAATTTTCCTTAAAAAAAATTTCCATGCATATTTTGGACATTTCCCAGGGAAAAATATACCACCCATGAAAAAATTTGCTTTACCCACCCTAAAGAAGAAGATTCCATGCAAATGGCCGAAACATGAATCTAAGGGGTGTACTTTAAAGGAGACATGGAAAAGCAAATTTTGGCAATCACACACACCAAAAGTAGTAAAAAAATATGGAATTTGGCAAATTTTGCCTATCAAACACACCCCTACAATTGTGGTGCTTTGATTAATTTAGCACACCGTTTATACCATAAGATACAAAAGAATGAAAAAAACGAACAAAAAAATTGTACCGCAATCAATTCTTTACGAGCTTCTTGCAGCTCGTCATTACTTTGGCGCTCTTTGACAACAAGAGTTTGATTTAAACTTTCCAGATCAGCCATTTCGTCTTGTTTCTGTTCCAATTCTTCATTCATCTCTTTCATCTTCTTTTGGACTGCCGCATCATCTTCGTCCCCCAGATGCTGCATAACCAGTAGTTTACCTTTCAGTTCTTGAATTTCCATCTCCAGCTTCTGTTTAGCATCTAGCTGCCTCTCTAGCTCAAGTATTTTCTTTAAAGCTTCTTCTTTCTCCCTCTGCAAATTTGACATTCCAGTCAATGTAAGTAAGCTACACAAATTATGGAATAGGAAAAACAACGAAATATCAATAGTATGTGGTCAAAGAATGATTTGTAAGTGGCACACCTTTTGTTCTTCCACCAGCCTCAAGACATTCTCATCAGCCTTTTTCTGCTCCATGGAAGCCATTTGAAGTGAACTGTTTCTCACGTCATTCTGAAAAGAAAAAAGAAAAAGAAAGGAACTATGATCATGAAGCATTATCAAACAAAAAAGGCGGCTGCGTTTTTGGAAATCTATGAAACAGTTGGACATCTATCATTGCTACAACTCCTTATCTTTATTACGTGCACAAAAAGATAATTTGGCACCAATTAAAATTTATACCACAAAATTCTACAAATTATATTTTATTTATTGTAAAGGAAAAATAGATAATTTAACAATCTCTAGTCTAGGGGCTCTTTTGCCATTTTGAAGACTCTAAAAAGAAATGCGAATTTCTTTTTACTTAACCCTGTAATAATGTCATATTAAGACATAACCCCCTTCAGATGAAAAATTAGACATAATGCCTAGATTCTAACGCCATTTTCTTTTCCGTTAAAAAACCACATTAATTCATAATTTGACTTAAACTCCCACGTATTTGTTGGATGAAAATGCCCTCCTTGCACACTTCATCTTTTTCCTCAAACCTACTCTTAACCCTAATTTCAAAATTATAAATAACAGAAGAAAATTAAAATCAAATTTATATTTAAACAAACTCAATATCTCACCCAACAATTATACAATAACTCATCTTTTTTGTGCTAAGGGTTTGGGAATGGGTGGTGTTTGGAACCATCTCTAAAACCCACCCAACAGAATTTTGAATTGGGTGTATAATATTTATGCATTTTCATAGCAACCAGCTTAGAGATAATCTTCAATTGAAATTCTCAAAACCCTCCCTTCTCTCTCTCCTCCCAGTCACCACCCACCAGTCTTCTCACCACCATCCTATCATCACAGAAATTGCCAGCATAAGAAGCAACCCTCAATATCTCCGCCGGAGACATCTCCGACCTAACTCTGGCAACAAACACCAGCAGAAAATTAAGCTTTTCTACTGCCACCTATCCCCAGAGACTACAAGAGACTATATCATACTCTGTTACCACCAATAAGCTGTAGCGTAAGAGCCTAACTGGAGGCGGTCTTGGGTCCTGTAACCCTAATTTTTTATACCCTTTTACCCTACTTCCGGAAACTGAGGAAGCACGGACACTTCTAGGGAGGTGACATACCCGTGTCAGACACCCCGACACGCGTAGAACACGGTTCGGACACATGTTCGACACGACACATGACGTGTCGGACTTATTTGAAATTTCAAAGAAGGCAAACACTTCGCCCATGAACCACGGACACTCGCCCAAAGGCAACAAAACATGTTTAACATGTGTCGGACACAGGACACGCTCCGATACGCCGGAGACACAACTAGGACACAACACAAGTGTCCTGGACTGACACAGTGGACATTAGACACACTAGGGACACGTTTTTTTGACAGGTTGGAGTAGTTTTTTAGTTTTTTAAATGGGATCAAATATAATAACTTAAAAACATTGATTGTAATATATAAAAAGAAAAAAAGCAGGCCATATTCATTCACAAAAGATCAATCTAAACGCAAAAGTTTCAAACAAACCCTACTTTAAGAAATTTTAGTGTCATCATGTAAGATTAAATCTTTTACGAGTAATTGAATAATAATAGGAAAGGTAAAAGTATGAAGTTAGTCTCTCACTCGATTTCAATGCATACTTTTAAGTTACACTTTAGCTGTTATTGTTAAATATTTAAAATTGTTAATTTTGATAAATTAGTTCGACGACTAGGTTTTGATTTTGAAGTGCAAAATAAATGAAACCATATATCTATGTATGTATAATTTTAAAAGGGATTTTTGGAGAAAGTTCCTCCTAATTCTCAAAGTGTATAAAAATAGGACACTCCAAATAAATTTATAAATTTAGTCCCTGGGTATAAAAACACCATGAGAAATGGTGGAAAATAGTGCCGCTGGCGCGGACCAAAAAAATGAACTCATAATTCTAAAGGGACCACACAAATAAATGGTATTGTATCACAGGGACTAGATTTATAAACTTGAAAAACATTGTCCTAAAAATCCAAATATGAAAAGGAACAAAACCTTTACCTTAATTCTCTAATTTTAAAAATATATTTATTTGACGTTGTGTCCCCCCGGTGTCGTGTCCTAATTTTTTGTGATTTTTCGTGTCAAAGTGTCCGTGTCATTTCGAACACGACACCCGTACTCGTGCTTCAAAGCCGCAACTAACCCCTTTGTATTTTTTTCTTTGAACTGCTACTTCATTCACCTCCATCGTGCTTATTTTGGAGGGACATTTGAGTTGCGTTTTGAATTTTTAAAATGGGTTATTAAGAACGTGATGAGAGAGAAGTATGTGGGAGAAGTGGTTATATAGGTTGAATCCATCTTCATCAAATTTTAATATTTTGGGATTTTAAATAATGTTCTTGATTTGGGATTTGGGGACGAAGATGAAGCAAAAAAGAAGAGGGTATTTTCGTTCAATACTACATTAGGGGATTACATCAAATACACATTAGTGTGATTTTTTTAACGAAGACTAAAGTGTGTCGACCTCCCGGGAAGGTGGGGGGGGGGGGGGGGGGGGGGTATGTCTAATTATGAGATTAACATAAGGAGTAAGTCTAATTTTTCATCTTTGAGGGGATTAAGATTAAATACGGCATTAAAACAAGGTTACGTAAAAAAAAAGATAACATACTAAGAAGGCATCATCTTTCGCATTGAAAATTATTGGTAGTTTTAATTTTCTAAAATGACGACATGATGTACGGTCGGATTGATAGAGTATTCATATTTATTTACTGATTAATTTATAGGATTAAGAAAATCTTTGTCTTGCGAAGCGGTAGAGCACAACTTTGCATCGTGTCTAGGCACTAGGGGGTGCTCTCGCGTCACTTAGGCTCAAATATATATTTGACTACTGTTGTGGCATATATACTACTGTTGTGGCATCGTGCTCTCGCGTCACTAGCGTTTTTTAGAACCTTGTGTGTAATATAAATAGAAGTGATGCACCAATCAAGAGGCCGGCATCAATTCAATCCTTGCGTCAGAATGGAGCAAACCCAATACCAAGATAACTGATATGAGATACGCAACAGATAGAACTCGGGGCAACGACGTAACAGGCTAGAACTTGGATGTCAAACATAAGAAAGAAATACTACAAAATAAAACTGAAATGAATATAGGTGTTCATGTCCATGAACATGTGAGTACATTTAGAATTAACATGCATCACCTTTTTCTTCTCCTCGTCAAGTTTCTGTCTCTCACGTTCAGTCAAGGCTTCCCTTTTATTAAGTTTCCTGCTCCAGGAATCAAGCTCTCTCTTCTTATTCTCCAAATCCTTATTTAGCATCTCCTGTTCGTCTAAAACCCTTTTCACATGCTCTCGAGCAATCCGCTGCATCTTCCTTGTTTCTGAAAAGGAATATAACCTTTTCAAATCAATAACATAACATATATCATCAGAAAACATCTACAATTATATTAGTGGCATGGTTTATACAGTGGACATCCATTTTTTAGCTCATTGAATCCTTGTATGATCTCCAATCAGCGACTTCAAGAAACCTCAAACGGCTGTTTCATTTGAATATTTGGATGAAGAAAAGAAATAGATAAATAAATAAATGATTAACTTGGAAGGTACTTCGACAAGTTCACACAGAAAATTTGGAACACTCAATTATAACAAATTTACGACGTACATACATTTGGTATGGATCCATCTAGTGGAAAGACTCACATAATTTGGAAATGTATTATGCTATAGAGGCCTAGAACCTTCATTAAGTTGGATAATAGTAGCATAATCGATAGAGCACAGATGGGAACACCGCACAACCTAAGCAGAAATACATATGCACACAAAGAGTGAGGTGAGGGGAAGACGGATGTGAGAGAGAACCTTCGTAGAAAGCATGGTGCAACATGTCTTTCTCCTCGAGCATCCTGCTAAGAGACATGGTCTTCTCGTTGTACTTGATCTGCAAATCATCTAGATTTTCATTTCTTTTGTCAATCTCACTTGCTAGGTTAGCCACAATACTCTTCCTTCCTTGTGTTGCTTCATGAACAAGATCAGAGATCGTTTTCAACTCTCCTTTCTTACGAAGATAATTTCCTACCTGCCCTTCTGAATTATAATCAGCCGCGCGAGCAAGCCAGCCATATATATTTGAACCGGCACAACTTTTCTGAGCATTCCACTCTTTATTACTGTGATGATCAGCTTCAAATGATTTCTCAAATTCCATAGCATTTTTAAATCCTGTCCAATGATTATCAAAGTCCACGATGGCTTGCCCAGTAAGACCCTTGTCATCCCAAAATATCTCAACTCCTAATGGCTTGTATTTAGAAAATAATTTCAACCAGTATTCTTTGCTACCCACTTCCTTTCCATTCTTTGGCTCATTCATGATGTTAACAACAACCCCTGTCCATGGCCAGCAATATAGATCATTTTGTTCAGGTTGCTGAGGTTCACGTGCTGGTGTAGCAACAGATTGGGGTTGCTCTGTCTCGTTTGCTAGGTCATTCTCCAAGTAGTGCGCCAGAGCAACATGATTTGCCTTCTGTTTTGCACTTCTGTTGGCAGAACCTTTACCCACTCCTGTAGCGTGCTGAAGAAGGTCCTTATATTTGTAATCTTGTTTCTTCTTCCCAGCACAGAAGGGGCATCTAAGGGTTCCATTGGGACCCTTTACTTTGTATTTTCCAGTCCTCAATTGCTCATAAGGTTTTTCTTTGTATTCAGCGATCTCTGAGTCGCTGATGTCCGACTCTTCGTCTGAGCTGTAGTCCATCTGACCTGGAAATTAGAAAGAAAAAAATGCTATTAGAAAAAGGATAATATGTATATATATAAGAAAAGAAGGAAGAAAGATGAAAATATATTAAATATTTGATCCTGAGTTTCCCCATATTTTATATTCTTCATAATTGAAAAAACATTATAACCCTGTGATCCCTTTGATTCTCTTTCCCTCAAAGTGGAGTATTAAAATAGCAAATGAAGGTTTTCCAAGATCAAAACCAAACAGCACATTCCCGGTACCACCAGAAATTATCAAAACAATAAATTTTCAATCAACACTAGTAATGTTCTTACCAACGGGTATTGAGTAGGTATGCCCTCCCCAACCCCATTCCCTCCCCCCCCCAACCTTTGTTTAAAAAACCCGCGAGCCCCAACTCATAAAACATAAATTTTATTAGTATTAAACAAAATGTAAATTTCAGCACATAAATTATAATGTCAACAAGTGTTATAATTACATTGTTAAACAATACTGCCAAAAGCAACTGGCGTAATCAAACAATATACACGCATTAAGGAATAACTTGATGATCTGGACAGCAAGAGGTTGTTGATGATGAAACCAAAGCAATCCAGGTAATACTAAAATAAAAAGAGCATAAACATACCTGAGAAGTTGGAGAGAGAGAGAGAGAGAGAGAGAGGGAGAGAGAGCAAACTGAAATAGTCAAATAACTGAAAAAATAAAAAAGAAGAACAAGTCTGAAGACCAAATAACTGAAATAGGCAAATAGGTTGGATCAATTTTTTTTCTACATATACTCCTCAAACAAGCAAAAACGGAACCCTAAATATCGACTCAAACATTATTGAACCAACATTTAAGGTGTTTGTCAGAAAATGGATCAGCATTTGAACCAAAATGTTGGTTTGAATTCATATTTTTGTAAACAGAATCGATTGAACCAACATTGATTGATGAAAAAGAAAGAGAATAAGCTGTATTACCGTGAGAGTGAGTGTGAGTGAGAGTGAGGTGAGCTGCGTGCCTGGGTGTGTCGGAGGGAGGGTGAATCAGATGAAAAATGAAAATAAACATCACACCCTACATTTATAAGGGTATTTTTGTAATAATATACTTGATCAATCTGAGTTCGGGTTACGATATGACCCGTCAAGAACCCTACATTTTTTTATTATAATTCTGACACCAACTCGACCCGTTATGGATCCCAAATCTCTCATTAGGATCAAAAGAGTGGTGTAGGTACCCTCTAAAATCCGACTTATTGCCATACTTACCAATAGGGTAGGTATAGCGATCAAATTTCGGTGTCAGGGTTAGGTATGTATTTCAATTTTAATCCCCGGTCGATTTTGGGACAGAGTCGGGTTATATGGAAGGTATCCACGGGATACTTGAAGTGTGTATATATTTATATATATGATAGCGTGGTTTTTGAAAATATACACATTTTTAACGGTACAGATCGATGCCACATCCTTACACATTTTTTCAAGATGGATGGTTGAGATTAAAAGAACCCTCCTTTCCTTTTTTATCCTTTTATTATTTGATTTCCCCCTCTTTTACCTCACTCGCTTTCATTTCCCCTTTTTGCCCAAAATTCAAACACATGATAAAGTAGTAAATTACAAACTTCCATCATCTTTTAAGTCCCAACACTACACCTGATTTTCTCTCAGATCGATTCCTCAACTCCCTCTCGTCTCTTTCTCTCTCTCAAATCCACATGTAACTCCCTCTCCTCTCTCTCTTTCACGAACTCCCACTCCATGATCGCTACCTATTGTTCTTAATTGTTTAAAGCTTTTCCCCACTTTTGGTTCTTTGTTTCCCATTTTTGGTTCTTTGTTGCATTTACAAATATACAGATATAAATCGGAGATTTATATGGACACAATCTTTGTTGCATTTTTGGTTCTTTGTTGCATTTACATTTTGGGTTCTTTGTTGCATTTACAGATATAAATCGGAGATTTGTTTCAAATAGAGATTTGATTTGTTTCAAATAGAGATTTGTTTCTAAATCGAAGGATTCATATAAACATGAGTTGAGTTGAGTTGTACTTTTATATGTGATAATTTTTTGTTCTTTGTTGCATTTCCAGATATACATAAATCGGAAATTTGTTTGATTTTGGTTCTTTGTTGCTAGAACCGACCCATTTGATGTGTGAGTTATGAATTAAAATTTAAAATTTGTGATTTCTTCTGATTTTATTCATTTTTATTAATTGTAATTACTACACGGTGTATCAATACGTATAACTTTTTTGTGCAGGTTACTTCACAATAAATCGTTTGACTTTGACAGAAGTGATTCAAAACCCATTTGGTGTCAAAGAACCCTCTCTTCACTGTAGGAAGTTATAATTTGTTAAATGTAAAGATGGGATCTGAGTTTCTATTTTTTGAATTTTATCTCTTCACTTTATGGTGTGCGTTAAGTTTTACAATACATATTTTGTTGTTTTTTCGTTTGATTTAATTTCTATTTTTTTTTCTATCTATTTTGTAGATTTAACCATTTTTTGTTCCACTTTATAGGTACTCTCTCTCTCCTCCCATCGAGTTTCTCACTTTTCGTTTCTATTTCATATTTATATTTTTTATTGGGTTTCAACATTTTTATTTAAGGTTCATTTAGGCTTATCCTTAAAAAAAATATTATCACGGTGTTCTCTTGGGACTCTCTGATTTGGGGTGTTTTTTCTTTTTGGTATTTTGCAGAAATATGAGTTCATTTAATGGGGTTTGCTCCACTATAATTTATGGGTGTTTTTGTTATCATGTGCTTCACTTTGTTGTTCATGACAGTATTTTATATTTTTTTTGTGTATTTATTGTTGAAAATGCGTAGTTAAAGTTTTAACTTGATTATCTCCTCGGGTCAAAGTTTCTAGTCACCAACACTTCTAAGTAGAAAATGAGCCATGGGAATTCCCTGACTCCACGTATGATAAGGTGGATGTAGACTTATTATATTATATTATCGAATGTGAGGGGTATAGAATGTGACACCCCGACTAATTAAATACCGGGTAGCTACTCCTTTATTAAATTAATACAAAATGTCAAGTTGATCCAGTTAATAGAATCACTGTCGAAAACATTTAAATGATTACTAACCACCTAGTATTTAAAAAGTAAGTTGTCAAATTTTAAGTTAAGTCTGATTAACATGCAATAAAAGGATAATGGAAGAACAACATAAATCCATTCACCATAACGAAGTAATGAAATAACCAACAATAGTAATAAGTCCGGAGGAAAACTCCTCACTACAATCCCACAACTGAAAATAATAAGACAAGTCTGAAATCTGAATTAAGTACATGCCCGAAGTCTGAATAAATGAAATGCCTCTAAAAGAAATGGGCGACATGCCCTACAACTGATAAATACTGAGTATAAAGTCAAGATAGATGAAGCGTCTATAATCAATGTCCTGTAACTTCTACAAACCGCTACATCTCGTCACCTGAATGAGGATCCTAAGCATGGTGTCCTTGTGGCTGGGCACCTAAAATGGTTTTTACAAAAAGATAGATTTGAAAGCAAACGGGTCAGAGCCCGAATGTGGAGAGTATTTTAAAAACAGCAAGTGGTTTAATTACAATTGATTCAATGCCGTGCTTTTTCATGTTTAGGAATTATCGAATTTATCTTGGAAGATGATATAGACCCATGAATTGGAAGTTTAAAACTATGAACTATGTTAGGGACTGCATGTAGACACATTCTGGACGAATTATGAACTCAGAATTATGACCTTTGATGATTCAAAAATGGATTTTAGAAGAAGTTTATTAATGTTCTTGAAAGAAATAGAAATCTGGAATTCTTGATGAAGATTTGATCCATACAAAGCCCTTGAATGATGAATTATTGGTTTTAGAACGTTAACACTGTTGTAGGATGGTAGTATGATGATATTATAACGTTATCTTAGAGTCTCATGCTTGTTAATGGTGTTTTGGGTTGATTTGAAAACTGCAAAACGAAGCAGTCCGTAACCATACCTGGTGCGATCGATCGATCGACATTCATCAGTCGATCGATCGACCACCATCGATCGATCGAAGGAAAAGGTCGATCGATCGACCTTCCCAGAATGAGTAAAGTTTTTCCCTATTTAAATTTTAATGATGTTAATCCTTGAATAATATTGTTGGAGACCATATGAATACCCTTAACCTTAAGGAAGACCAGTAGGCATGGTTATGAAGTTTGGACCTTAATTAGAATTCAATTTGAGGAATTATTCTAAACTAATGAAATTCGATAAGTGAGTTAATATTTGGGTTAATAGTGTAAATTTGAATAATTTGATGAAATGAGGTTTGGGGCAGAAGTAAGGACCTTAGGAATAAAGATGTTATACGTGGGAATAATAGGAACTTAATAATCTATTTTAGATAGGTTTTAAGTATAAGAAACTACGACGTGAGACGTGTCGACAGTTTAACTTTTATATTATCGGGAGACGTAAAATATACAAATTTGGAATAATGGTGTAAGGATGTAGAGTATACCTTTATTAATATTGAATTATCTAAGATGTGTGAATGCTTAGTATATGATTTTTATATGTATGACATGCCTACCATACTTGCTATCACGGGAGGTTACGTTCGCTTAGGGCCTTCTTATCCTTGTGTTGCCCGGATTTAGATTGGTACCTCGAGGACATAGTTCAAGAGAACGACTTATTTGTGAGTTAATAAGCCAGCTGACTATGGAGCATAGGTATGTACGTGACCATGGATATGTTGAATTATGTTCGCCTCCATTTTTGTGTGTGGTGCTTATTCCAACAATTCCTGAGAGATTCGAAATTTGTGATCCTTATGTACGTGATGTACCGGGATGGATAGCAGAGTATGTGTGCACCGCAGCTTAGCCTTTGGGTGCTTGTATTGTATATTTATGATGTGAATAATATACGGTTAAATGAAAAGGAAATTGCTATGTTAAATTGTGGGTATAGTAATTGTAATATTATGAAAAGATAAAAGGGGACATATATCAATAAATGGTTTTGTTAATAATTGGGAATCCGAGAATTAAAGTAGAACTCTCTATTTAATTGTTAAGGTTGGAAATTAAACGTGAACCGAGTAGGAGTGTTAGAAACTCTTTGGAGTTAGATAGTTATGAGAAAACACATGAATGGGTACAGGAACGTTAGGAGTGCACAGTTAGACGAGAGGTGAGTATTTCATGTGAGAGCACGTCCTAACATGTATCTTGCATTCTTTGTTTTAATTATTATTAAAGCACTTGCTGTTTTTAAAATACTCTCCACATTCGGGCTCTGACCCGTTTGCTTTCAAATCTATCTTTTTGTAAAAACCATTTTAGGTGCCCAGCCACAAGGACACCATGCTTAGGATCCTCATTCAGGTGACGAGCTGTAGCGGTTTGTGGAAGTTACAGGACATTGATTATAGACGTTTCATATATCTTGACTCTATACTCAGTATTTATCAGTTGTAGGGCATGTCGCCCATTTCTTTTAGAGGCATTTCATTTATTTCAGTTATTCAGACTTCGGGCATGTACTTAATTCAGAATTCCGACTTGTCTTATTATTTTCAGTTGTGGTATTATAGTGACGAGTTTTCCTCCGGACTTATTACTATTGCTGGTTATTTCATTACTTCGTTATGGTGAATGGATTTATGTTGTTCTTCCATTATCCTTTTATTGCATGTTAATCAGACTTAACTTAAAATTTGACAACTTACTTTTTAAATACTAGGTGGTTAGTAATCATTTAAATGTTTTCGACGGTGATGTTATTAACTGGATCAACTTGACATTTTGTATTAATTTAATAAAGGAGTAGCTACCCGATATTTAATTAGTCGGGGTGTCACATAGAATATTCGTTTTAAGTTCTAACGATTTGTTAAACGTAGTTTGTAATCAAGAATGATGGATCTCAGATCCTTTGGGATTGACTAATGGTGGAACATGTTTTGATATTTTGAGATTAAATGGAGGTATGAAACTGATTCTTATTTTTTTAGAAATATTGATTGTTCTATTACCATAGAAATATTTTGAGTAATGCTAATGTTGTTTTATTACCATATAATTATATATATACATTGGTTTTATTACCATGTTAATGTTGTTCTATTACCATAAATGTTTTGGTTTTATCTGTGCATTTTAAGCCTCCCATGTCATTGGCCCAAGGTCTGTTTTTTAATTTTTTATTCCAGTTGTAGGCACTATTATCCTGATTTAAAAGTAATATCTTAGGATGTTTAGTTGTCTGATTGTCCTATCATTTGAATGTTTATCTAACCGAAACAGTGCATCCTCAATTTTATGTTCTAATAACTCAAACAATTGTATGGTTATCCTATCATTCGAATAATCAAGTTTGTGTTATTATATTCTTCATTTATTAAATCTTAATTATGTTTGATGTTTAATATCTACTCTTTTTCGTTTATAGGGCAAGGTTTTCACTTCCTATTTTGAGGTTATTATCTAGGGGGAGTTAGCTCTTGCATTTGGTGACTTGTTGATTTGCGACTATTATTGCCTAGGGGAGTTAGCTCTTGCATTTGGTGACTTACTTCGGAAGTTGTGGGCCCGTAGATAAACTAAAGTTGCTCCTCGGGCATTTTAAACAAAGCTTTCATTCTCAAGTTTGATCTATCACATCAACTTCCATTAATTTATACTGATATCGGATCATATGCACTTAACAGTCATATGGTTAAATCTATGTTCAGGAACTTCTTACATTTCTATTAGACGGACTTCATGAAGATCTGAATCGTGTTAAAGCCAAACCTTACATCAAAAATTGAGATACAAATGGCCGACCCGATGAAGAAGTTGCTGATGAGTATTAGGCGAATCACAACATAATTCATATTCGTACCTTTAAAGCACAATGTGGAACTACTCTACATAAATCCTGGTTCGTCATGCCTACCACTTTACTCCTCACTACACCAAAATGGGTAAATTGTCACCTTTCAGCCGGCCAGCCTTGTCAAGGTCATTGACCGTGACAACAAACACGCGTTTTGTGTCACGGTCATTGACCTTGACATGACCGTGACAAGAAATTGTCACGGTCAATGACCTTGACACGACCGTGACAATGTTTGCAGCAAAAATCCTTTCCCCCTTCTTTTCTCCCTACCGCCGTTCCCTCCCTCTCTCTCTCTCTCAACGCTGCTCTCTCTCTCTCTCTACTTTCAGGTTGATTTTCTCTCTCTCTCTCTTCCATTTATATATATGTTTGTGTGTATATATATGTGTGTATGTGTGTATATATATGTAAATTAGAAAAGAAAATTATACTTGCAATGTGGTATTAATGATGTGAAGTTTGTGTGTGATAGTGCAAAAAGAATTGATATGTTTTCACAAATGATGTGAAGTTTGTGTGTGATAGTGCAAAAATTGAAGCCATTGACTTATGTCTTACAAGATTGGGACACATCAACTATATATATTTGGATAGATTATCTAGAAAGGAACGAGTTAGAGGTTTTACCTAAGTTAGGAAAACCAGATACCAAGTTTTGTGGAATATGTTAAAAAGGAAAAAAATGAAAAGTCCCCACAAGAAACTAAATAAGATAAATTCTTTTAAGACTTTAGAGTTAGTACATATTGATCTTAAGGGTCCCTATAAACTAAGAGTTTAAGAGGCAAGTGATATTGTTTTGTGATTGTGGATGATTTCTTTAGGTTCACTTTTCTTGGAATTTTGAGGGAGAAGAATGACTCCTATGGTGTGATTGTTTAAATATGAAAGGAAATCCAAAATAAACAATCGCTCCCAAAAATATTGGATAACAATTTATTTTCATTCAAAATAAATAATTGATAATAGTTGGATAATAATTGGATAATAATTGATATTTTCATTCAAAATAAATATTTCATTCAAAAATGTTGCCAATTGGATAATTTTTTAACAGAATTTGATAATATTATATAAAGTTTAGTAAATTCACAAAATGTTGTCAATTGTATGTTTTTAGGAATATCATTAGTTACTTTCGTGCCCAACTATGTAGAATCCATACACATGCATGTTGTTAGAAAGTCTTAAATTTAATTCTCACTTTAATTTGTAGAATCTCTGTACTTGGTTGGATTTATCCCTTTATGATATGATGGTGGTGGGGTGGGGTGGTGGGGGTGGGGTGTGTGTGCGTAGGTGTGTGCGTGTGTGCGTGGCGGGGGGAGGGGGAGGGGGTGGGGTATGTGTATATGTGTGTATGGGGTTGTGTGGTGGGGGAGGGGTTAATCGGGGTGGGGTGTGGTGGGGAACGGGGGTAGTGGGGGTGGGGTGTGGTGGGGGGAGGGGGTGGGGGTGGAATTTTATATTTTAATTGTATATCTTTAATTGTAATTTTAATTGTATAATTTTAGATGAAAGTAAATTAGTAATTAGTGCCCATTTCATATGAAACTAGGATTGTCCCTCATTATAAATTAGTAAATTAATAATTGTATACTTTAATTGTTAGTTTAATTGATGAAATGTTGGGTTGGTTAGTTTTAAAAATGGCATGACGTGTGCGTGTGTGTGGTGGGGGTGGGGTAGGGGTTTGTGTATGTGTACTATTAACATTTTTTTTTATCTGTACTAATAACATTTTTTTGCAGCAAAAATGTCTCCTTCAGATATTAAGGCGAAGATGATGATGTTGTTTATGATGATGTCGTATGGGCTCGATGGTAGCGGAGGCGACGAGGGCTCCTCCGCCCCTAGGCTCCCCAAATATGAAAAATTTGGGATTACCGTCGAGAACAAGTCGGAGCTATTATCGAGATCCCTCGAGCTGCTAAAGACGGTCATCGGCCCGGGGTTTATGAGTTGAAAGGAGGTGCCATATGAGCTCAAGTTAGCTGTTTGGGCGGCACCACAGGTAATATATTTATATTTATATTTATATTTATATTTATATGAATATTTCAATTTCAATTTCAATTTCAATTTCAATTTCATATTTATATTTATATTTATTCGCAACTAACATTGTATTTGTTGGACAAGAACAATTCAACTTGGATCCAAAGCTACGCGATTCCGTCTTGGAGCAGTTGAGGGAGCAACACAAGACGTGGAAGAAAAATATGCGGACACGGTACTTTGGGAAAATACGAGAGTCCATTATACAATGGCGCGGATCCGTCCCGCCCAAGGAGCTGATCTCATTGGCACAATGGCAAAAGTTCATTGACAATGAGATCGAGGATCGACAATTGGCACCTCGCCAATCGGGGAGGAAAAATCGGGCAAAAAATACGGACGTGCACTACTCCGGCCGGACCTCTTATGCCGAGGTGGAGCATAGGATGCAGGTAAGATTTAATTTATCTATAACTACAAAAATATATTATTCTTCATTATTTTACTTTGCGGGGCCGATACTAATTTTACTTTACTTTATTTTATTTCAGGAGGTAGGGAGTGGGCCAGGGGGTAAGCCACATAGGCTCGATACTTATGTGGCTCTTCGGACGAAGAAGGGGAAGGACAATGAGGTGTCCCCGAGCATCGCGACCACGATTGTAAGTAATCCGACAGTTTAATTTTTAATAATTACGTTATAATTTTTTAGTTTATTTATTTTACTAATCATGTGCTTTTTGTCGTTTCAGGCAAAGCTTAAGGAAGTGCATGAGTCGCAGTCTGATGCCGACAAGGCATCTTTGTCCACAGACGGACTCAGCCAAGTGCTTGGCTCTGATCGCAAGGGGAGGACAAGGGGAGTGAGCTCGCGGGTGGCCAAATCTAGGATCATCGGATTGGAGACGAGCGACACCGGGTTGGCTCGAACGGTGTATTCACACGACGCGAAGCTGTCCCGTTTGGAGGCGACGGTCCAAGATATGTACGCATTCATGAAGCGTACGTTGGGCGAAGACCGTAGAGGGAAAGGGAAAGGGAAGGAGAAGGCGGTGGAGGAGGAGGTGCGGGAGGACGAGGCGCAGGATGACGAGGATATGGACCTCGCTGCTTCATCACCGACACGTTCGTACTTCGATGATCCACTTCCCTATTTGGCGCCCTTCAACAGACCATTGTCGACACTTGGTTGGTCGAGCGTGTTCATATTGGACGTATTTGATGGCCAGCGGATAGGGCGGGGGTTGAGGGACCCGAATATCGTCGAGGGTGGAATAGTCCATGGACGTGTGCTTCAAGAGATGGAGTCCAGGGTGCTCGTCACGCATGTCATACCCGGGAAGGAGAACTCCCTATTGTGGTTGCGCGAACAATGCGGCACGACGTATATTAGTGGGTGCGTCAATTCGTATGTCGTGTGGCCTACTCACCTCCTCAGTTTTATCCAAGACATGTAGTAACATTATTTTTAAGTTTGTCAATTTTAATTATATTTGGATTATATCGTCATGTATATTATTTCTATTTGGATTATTTGGATTATATCGTCATGAATATATATTTGCATTATCTTTAGTTTGTTTGGATATATGATGTTTGGAACAGGTACAACGTTGCTATAACAGGTACAAATATACTGTTGGGCAGTGCCAATGGCCATACTGCCCAGCAGATTTTTTTTAAATTATACCCAGAATTGTCACGGTCATTGACCGTGACAATTTTTTTAAAAAAGGGTCGCGGTTTAGTCACGGTTTATAACCGTGACAAACGTGTCACGGTCATTGACCGTTACACAACCGTGATACAAAACGCGAGTTTTGTGTCAAGGTCAATGACCGTGACACGACCGTGACAAAAAAAGTTGTCTTGCCTCGAAATGTCACGGTCATTGACCTTGACAAGTTGGATTTGTCAAGGTCAATGACCTTGACAAATGGGCAGATTTGGTGTAGTGCCTCCAACTACAACTCCAAGATGCCATCACCTTTGCCACTGAAACTGAGAATACTACGTAGCCGAAAATGTGCATACTTATGGAACCCGAGTAAACTAAGAACTCCACCCATTTTAACCGAGGCCAAATCTCACAGCCACCGCATGAGTTCCACTGATTCAGCGAGACATTGGTTTGAGAATTAAGTTGTATTTTCCCTCAAGTTTGTAGTTGGTGGTGTTATTCATATTGGGATCTTCTATTTTGTAATTAGTGTTGTTATTCGCATCGCATCCCTGGTGATTGCACAGTGAGGTGGTGTTGTGTACTCTGATTGTTCGATCTCGAAAAACATTTGACATAGTCTTAAGAAATTTCAAAATACAATGCATTCATTAGTAGATACAGGACAAAAGTACATTATTTCTATTTAACATGCGAAATGGTTGTTTTTTATACAAGTTGGCTTAGTTTACTTAGGCATCCCCTTTATAAGACATCGTTAACAATACCTCATCCAGTTGTTGGCAATGTGCATGTCACTGCCACAATGTTTATTGATGTTTGTTTGCATAGTTTATCATTATCATTGAAGCTTACACTCGAGAGCAATTGTCACAACCTGCTATGTTAGATGATATAGTTGTTATAGTTGCTATAAAAACTGCTATGGCTGATATACAAACTGCTATAGTTGCTATGATATACAAACTGCTATAGCTGCTATATAAATTGATTAGTTTTCATTTTTTTATTTTTGTAGATGTTCTAAATATTAGGATAATTTATTTTTATATTCATATGTGGTAATTTGATGGTTTGGGGTATTTTTTCAGTACAAGGCATGAGGAAATCGACCAAACGTAACAGTGTGCGTTCCATGCATAGTGTCCACAAGCATGGTGTGGGCTTCTTATTCATATGCTCGGGCTCTAGATGCCATGTCACATAGAATCAAACTTTCTTAGCAAACTCTGCTAATATTTCTGGGAAAATTCCAAATTTTTTTCGTGGTAATATATTTGTTGGGTTGACAAGTTTGCGTTTTTCATTTAATTATCTAGAGGGTGGTTTGCCACCGAGCTTTTCTGGTTCTTCAATTCAGTGTTTGTGGTTGAATGGTAGCAGAGTGGGTTCAAACTTAATGGAACAATTGATGTTTTATGGAATATGACATGATTGACTAAAGTTTGGTTGCATTCTAATTCGTTTTTAGTCCCTTTACCCGACTTTTTTGGGTTGATTCAATTACAGAATTTGAGCTTGAAGGATAATAGCTATACTATTTTTTCTATTTATATTCTATTAAATTATAAATCACAACTTCCACGTTATTTTTATTACTTTAAAATTCCCATTTTCTATGTTATAATTTCAAGATATTGGGAACGTGGAAGTAAAACCGTTTATGTTAGGTAATTTTGATCAAAAATATAATTTATTTTCTATTTTGTAATATCAATAGGTAATTTAGACTATAATCACGCTGGAGAAATTCTGATCCTGCGAATTTAGTTGTGCAACACCACAATAAACTAATGCCTCCCAGTTATGGTTCTATCCAACTATCTCTCCCAACTCATTCACTGTTTTTTCATCAATCTCTAGCACTGTGAATATTTTATCACATTTATTATGCACCACTTAAATGAATGGGTATAACTATCTTCAATGGTTTCACTCAGTCATGATGTTCATATGCGGTAAAGGGAATGATGCCTACCTCACCGGTGCAGCGGCTCAACATATTAAACAAAATCCAAAATTTAAAGGATGGAAGGTTGAGAATAGCATGGTTAGAAAATACAATATAGTCATTTGAGATAGAAGGGACCCTCCATGATTTACGTTAAGGTGATCTTCCTGTCATTCAATATTTCAGTCTCTTAACTCACAATTAGTAGCAGTTGGACATGTTTAAAACCCCGAAATGGAACTGCCTAATCTCAATCATCATATGTTTGAGATTAACATCTGAAACTTGAGGAGGTATTTGTCTAACTTTTGAAAGGTCTGAGATATCATCTTCCTAATATATTTTTTTGCAAATATCGTTACCCTCTTCATTTGCCCTCTTCATTCCCAGCTTTCTAAAATCGCTTCACTGCAAATGTCACAACCGACAACAGTGATACCACGGCATGGGTTTTTGTGTTTAGTTTTGGATACCACCCCCGACACCGATGACACCACCACATGGATTTCTAAAGCCCTATTGATTTATATTTTCACTTCTTGGTATCATGAATTTCGATGCCTACTTTTGGCCTTTAGGTTTAATTTAAAACAACATATTTAATCTTTATCGTGTTTGGCTTTGTATAATTTTAGATCTATATCATGTTTGCCTCTATATAATGATTTATTTTATGCATTTTTTAATTTATATTGGACTTTATTCATAATTTTACATATCCCTTTCAAATTATTTTGCCTATTCTTTAACTAACTTACTGTTTTTAGTATGTACTAATACTAAACAAAAGTGAATTGTAGGTATATCAAGCCTTTTAAAAACTAACTAGCATTGTTGATTTTCAGGAGTCGGTTGTGATGTATGAGGTTTAAAGAATAGTTTCTACAATTTAGAGAGGGTACATTGCCAATTCCAGGCCACTAAGTTGGGATATAAACATTGTTTGCAACTTTGTTTAGGTTATGGATTTTATATGGTGATCAACCATGCAAGTACAAGTTGTTGATGTAAATCAGTAGACTTTATTCATAATTTTTTTTAGTATATATTGACACTAAACAAGGCTAAATTCATGTATTGGCATTTTTTTCACGAATCGAGTTAAATTTGATTACTGATACATTAGTGATGTTGAAGTATTTTTTAATTCTTAAGCATGGTGGATAGTCCTTTACACAAAGGCAATTTTTCCTAAATTTTATTTATTGATTGATTTATTCGTTATATTTTGACAAGTTGAGTTAAATTGATGATATTTTTTCAAAAATTGTTTATCTTTTGCGAACTAAATACGCGTATGGTCCAATCAATGACGTATATTTTCGAAAATTTGCATTGTGCCTTCAGGCACGGGGATACCCTAGTGTATATATATATAATATATAGGAAGGTCTTTTACTGTTCCAAAAAATTAAGGGCCGAGATTTGTTCTACTGGTACGATCTAAGGGTCTCACAATGTACCATGTCATAAGGTGAGACTTATGACATGCAAATGAGAGAATACCCCTTAATCCCAAACCTTTCTCCGGCCTCCCCCATTCTCTCCCTCTCTCATTTTGTCTCTCCCCTTCTTACGTTGCCTCAGCTCTTCGCCCTCCATCACCCCTTCTCCGCCCGCTGCCTTAGTTCCCCACAGTCGCAGCTCTCACATCGATGCCCTTCTAGCAGCGTCACTGCCCCTCTTTCCATGTTGTCGCGTCTCCACTCCTCTCGGGTTACTTTCAAATGGTTTCAAATAGTTCAACCTTAGATTTATGTTTTGAATGTTTTTAGCCTCGGATTTTAGTTTATAATATAAGTTTCACAAGTTAAGTTTCAAATAAAAGAAACAAATCAGAAACTAGGGCTTATTTAGGCATTATTTATGGAGGTTTGTTTCTGATTTTAGTTTCAAATTAGGGATTATTTACGGAGGTTTGTTTTCTTTATTTAATTTATTGTACAAATTTAAACGTTGTTTGATATAACGTTTGAACTATATTTTCACTGTGTTTATAAACTTTTGGATTAAAATGCTTTGACTGGTAATTTACTAATTGACTTTTGGATACAAATATGTTTTTGCCTAAAAAGTGAGATTACGGTCAATAGTTGGAAAAAAAATATTTTAAAGAATATGGATTTATCATATACCATAATATTCTAACTATAAAAGATTTTTTATTCATACAGATTTGAAAGAAAATTATTGTAGCTACAATTTTAGTATATTGAATTTGTTATATCATGCATCATATCTAATGTTTTAATAGTTTTTTATCATGACTCTCTGGGAGACTTATAACTCTTTGTTGTACTCCCAAACAAATTTGTCGCTACAACCTTTAGATGTGAATATGTGCCCTCTTAAGGTCTGGAGCCTTAGAGATTTCTCACTATCTGAACGGTGAGTTAAATTGTATGAAATGAGGGCCAACTATGTAGTATAGTTGCTTTTTATTTTTAGCTTAGATCTTTTGTATGTGCTTTGGTAAAGCTCGAACATGCATAGATAAATAATGGATATATCTTTTAGCGTAAGCATGGAGAATATGAGGTATAGATAGTGAATTCAAATCTTTATTCTCAAAAGTGCAACGTTGTCAAATTAATTTTTTAGAAAGTGCACGCTTTCATTAATATAGGAAAATGGTAGGTAAAACTGATGATTATATGAAATTAAATAAAAAAAATGTCGACTTATCATAAAAGGAATTCTCGAGGAATATAACTAAATACACTTAGGTTCCTAAGAAATTGACTAAATATTTATATAGTGATACTTTAGTCTCTTATTCGATGGGAATATGTATCCATCATATTTGACAAAATGCTCAAATGGGATTTGGATATTTCTCATTTTAGAAAATATATATACATAGTATTTATACGATTAGAAAATGTCCAACTCGCCAAGAAGCAAGTCATTATGTCGCAATTTCGATAGACATGTTAATATTCATTCTAAACGTGTGCATTTTTTGTCTGGGGTATTGAAAACCATGGCTCACTGAGCTTTTTTTGCAGATTATAATTTGCATCTTTGGGTAAGGAATTAGTACCAGATATCTTCAGTTGCTGCACATTTTTTTTATATCTTTACATATGTTAATGTACATTAGAATCAATATGTATAAAATATATTGTTTTTGTCACATTTGTTCCAAATATTGTTTTTTCTTTTGTTTTGTTTCTAAAGATCTACACCGACTAATTGTGAAAATATATGTTGGCATTTACCATACAAAGTTTAATTCAAATATTGAATGACTATTCTATTTTATTACGCATTGCTAACTATGGAATTATCATTTTTAAATCAATTCTGACTATTCTCTTAACTTGGGCTTTTCCTTTATTTTGTTAGGTACATTATTGGCCTATTTAAAGATCTATTTTTGAAAACTTTAAATTGTCTTTATTTGCGCAACTGGGCAGGCTCTTATATCAAAGAGCTGACATCAGTTAATGCACAAATATTGCAAAATCAAATATTTTGGTTATTGTTTGGTTATTCATCTTCTCCTTGCCGGATTGAACAAGGTGCGCCTTTTAATGTTATATGTATGTTGTTTGGATATTCATCTTCTCTTTGAGTCGGACCTTATCAGATGCTATTCTAGATTCTATTAATTTCAAATTCACCATGCTCTTCTACTTTAATGTGTTCTCTTCTGCATCTCAGAGCTAACATATATCTATTATCTATACATTTGTAGGTGATATAATTTTGTTCATCAAGGTTGTATATTTCTCTACTTTTCATTTTTTAATCATTTTGGAGATACAATGAAAAATTCTCCACCCCTTTGTTAATTTGTATATTTGTATATTTGAACCCCCTCTTGTTGATCTTATATATTATTTTTATCTTGAATTTACTAATTTCTTAAATGGTTTTAATGGTGAAGTTGTTCAATTGCTCTCCTCAAACTAAAAGTATTAAAACCCAGTCCCAACTCATAATGCATCGACATTAGAATAACACCTGGCTCAAATTCTAAGAGGTCATACAGAAATTAGAATAACATGATGAGCCTCTCCGTGGCTCTTCATTTATAAAAGACTAGTAGAAGTCTTTGCTCCCACCAAAGGCGGAATGGAAAATGGTCTCAACTTCAATGTCATCTTTACAAAACTGGAAACCTCCTTAACCCCCAACCTAGGGTCATTTATTATTGGTCTTTCCCCCTCTAAATCCCCTAGGCTGGAAATCATATCTTAACCAGAAGCTTCCTTGACTTGAATATGGGTCATATTCATCACGATCATTCTGCCATGTTTGAAATAAATGCTCTGCAAATGACTGATATTACGAAATATTGATTGTATTGAATTCAACTTTCTGAATATTTTGGAATAGTAGTTAGGTCTCCTTGAAGAAGACTTATAAAAACATGCCCCAGAATCCTAATGGTTTCGTCTTTTGTTGTGGAGGGAGGAAGTGGAATGAAAAAGAGTTGTCCGAAGACAGAGACCAAAATTCAAAATTAGGGCGACTTTCGTCGCCCCACTCATGCCTACACCAACTCATGTAATGTAACGCCTTAGATGATTAATTACAAAAATTAAATTACAATTAAATGTTTTTTTTAATTTTTTTAGAGTTTTTCCAAATGGAATTTAAACCAATGGTTTTAACATCTTTTGTTCGGATATGGGATTCTGTCGTTTACATTGTGATCAAAATATTCCAAGGACTAGATTACAATTTGTTATTATTTTCTATTATGACTTCCAATATGTTTGGTTCGGTGTATTTTTTCAGTTTACTAGTACTCACATTCGCATGCCATTGTTATGGGAACTATGTTTTGAATTCAACCACATTTTAAAAGTAATTAAAAGAAGATTGTTCCTGATTTGTTTGATCCTCAACACTATCAGAGATAAACTTTACAGTCTGTGGAACAAGACCAATAACAATGGACGCAAAAAGAATATTGTTAGCTATGATGGCCTGAGAATATGGTCCCAATGTTGTTGGAGCTTTATCCGTTTGAACAACCTCCTTTATCTCCACAATCACTACAAATGCACTTATGTATATCCATTAAATGTACTTCATTCATAATTGACCAACCCATTAAATTTAATGCCACAAATAAGTCATTTGATCCATTCCCACATTTATTTTTCTAATTTTGTTATGTAGAAAACATCCACTTTTTCCACAGTTAAATTTTCTTTTATTTTTCCTAAAATTTATTGTAAATGTATACATGAAATTTCAGTTTACTAGCGTCAGTTGAAATGGTCGAGCACACTTTTTATCTTCTCATCATGAGTTATTTATACTCAATTGCTCCCAAATTCACTTCAAACTCATTTTTTTGTCGCGGAGGTAGTTACTCAAAGATGTATGTACTGATTTTGAGCTATATTATACTTAAAATTCTTAATTCATCCAGATTTATAAATATAATTTGATTATGCTTTTAGCAAGGTAGTTATACCTTTGTTATTTAGTCTTAATTTTGGACTCTAATATTTATTCTTTGAAATTGATTTGATAGATCAATCTAACAGTTACATCTTTTATCATTTGATAGGTTGTCAATAAACAAATGGAGAATTGAAGATCTTATAGGGGAAGAGAGTTGCATACATGGTATCGTTAACAATCAATTTGGATCATTTAATCCTTTATAACAATCAATTTGGATCATTTTGGGTATATTATATATATATATATATATATATATATATATATAGTAGTTAGTTTGGATATATAACAGCCATTTTGGATATATAACTGCATATATAACAGTCAATTTGGGTCATTTAATCATCTACAGAAGGATGATGCTGGTGAGGATTTATACTCTTCGTAGCACGACTGATTTAAGTACATATGCAAGGCTTCCCCAATGAGTATTTAGGCAGGGTTGTCCCAATGAGTTTCAAGACAGGGATGCCCAATGAATATTTAGGCAGAGTTGACCCAATATAAAGTCAATTTGAATTGGTTTATAAGGGATTTAAATGTTTTTTTATTTAATTAAATGAGTTTGCTTATTTTGTTCTTATCTAACTCATTACTTAATTACTTGAATTAAATTTATATTATCTAACTCATATTTGATTTATTTGAATTTGTCTATGAGTTTGTTGATTTGAATCAAATCAGTGATTTCTATATGTTGATTTGAACTCACCATCTTCGCTTTTAATAGAAGTAGTTGTGGTTTGGAACCGAATTTAGGTTGAATACTTCTTTATAGGTTGTTTTGTTGATATGGTTTTCTATTTCTTTTTCTTCAGAATACGCATCCTTAATACGCCCCAACATATAAGCGTCGATGGATTATGACACGTTGGCAAATGTGAGGATACATATACTTTTATTCTTATAATGGTATACATATATTTTTCATGGCAAATTCATATCATATTTTTTTCTTTTATTCTAGCTGTTACTATTTCAACTCAAAAAATAAAGGTACGAGTTTGTTGAACATTGGTGTAATTCGATGTCGTTGGCACATTGTATACTATTAGTACATCATCTATTTTATATGTCAGCTTTGTTTCATTAAATTGATGTTTGAGTTTTGTATATGAACTTATTGAAACAAACCCTCCACGTTGAATTGAATATACCACAATTCCATATTTTTTACCCAACTCATTGATCGGTTTATGTTTAAAACTTCACGCGGAGTATTAAAAATACCAAACTTCACACTGAATCTTCAAAATCAATTACCTGTGTATATAAAAAGGTTGCCACCATGCCGCTTCAAGTTTTGCAGCCACACTAAAAGTGGATCACTAGTGTGTCGAATATATGATCTATGCGTAAGTGCTTACGATAGGATTGTATTTATTTTTGTTTAAAAAGTTGAATTCATCAAAGATGAGTCATTTAGTGTTTAGATATATTTTGGATTTATGTTTGTTTGGTTACTTTGGATATGAAATCAGTAAATTTACATGAATGATGGACTTCGGGATTAGTCGGTTCATACAGAAGTTATAATGTCTGCGTTTGAATCTAAAAATGAATGTTTGACTAATTAGTAAGGTTTATATAATATTTGACTAGCTATTTCAATTGACTTGCTATAGTTTTTATTTTGTATCATTTCGCGTTTTGAAAACTACGTACAACCATTATAGTTAACACGTGGGACGAACTTAATTGAAAGTTTGTTTCACAAAAATAATTTATTAGATGAATTTTGGCTTTTTGAATATTGTTGGACTTGTTGTTATTGTGACACCCCGCCTAATTAAATATCGGGTGATCAGTCATTTATTAAATTATAATCAAGGTGAACAGTCGGTTCATTCTTAGCATCACTATCGTAAAATAACTTTTCCAATTTAAACACCCTAAATAATTAAGCTAAGTGTCAAAACCATTTTAAACATTAATTTCCAAATTTTATTTAAAAATAATAATTTAAAACTTTACGTAATTCATAATTTAAGGATCAACCAATAAACATACTGGAACAAACAATCCAATTAATTAAACATCCAACTAAGTAATCCCAACATTGAAACTTAAAGGAAAACATCCTGACACTAATAAATCCAAAAGTACAAATACTGGAAATCAATAGATCACAATATCCGATAAGCAACTGAATAATGAAAAAGGGCGACACATGCCCAACTGAATAAATAGTGCTAGAAGTGGAATCAACAAATGAGGTCGTCTAAACAAAAGGCCTGCAACTCCCACCTAAGCTGCAGCGCGTTCCTTCCAAAGGATACTATGCAAGACGCCCCTGTGGCTGGGCACCTGTATTATATACATATATATACAAGAGAGAAACGAAAATGGAAACGGGTCAGAGCCCGATTATAAAAACGATTTAAAATTTAGCTTAGCAAGTATTTTAAAATGTTTACTGGCCAATGCAACAACATATTAGTGCGGCACTCCCTTGAGAAATTCTCACCTCTCTTCTAATGTGCACGCCTATCGCACTAACCTTCCCAACGGTTTAACTTATCTCATCTTAGGTTGCTCGTAAGATTAAAATTGACAAATTCAATTGTTTAAGAGGTAAATTTTATATGACATCAAAGGTCTCATTTAAACCTTATTTACTAATAAAGTTTCTCAGTAACATATTATACTTTTCAAACACTTATTCCCCAATTGAAATAATTATTCCATTCTTAGTTACCATAGACACAACAGGTAGTTCCCAAATCCCAGATTTAAATATATATATTAAATACTCATATAATATATATATATATATATATTCTAACAGCACCCCACATAATAATTATGGTATGGGCATACTCTGCTATCCAGTCCCCATATCACTCGTACTAAGGAAAATACAAGTTTGGAATCACTCTCGAACTGTATTAACACAAACACAAATAATATTGAGGCGAAGCATAGATTCCAAGTCTCTAAGAGGTCAGCACATGCCCCCACGTCTCTTAGGACCGTCTGACTATCGATCCGATAGCCTGTACCAAAGGATTTCTATCTTCTAGGGTACGAGTTAATATCCCCCATAAAGGCCCATCGAGATAAGACTGTCCCAGCGCGGTAACCTCAGGGATAGCAAGTAGCGCGGGCATAATTTTCACACGTATATAGTATATGCGTAAACACGGTCATATAAATATATTATTATTACCATATCAAATTTAGGTACATCTCATAACCCATAATTATGATATTTATCCTTATTTCTCATTATTTAGTTATCAAGTATAACGGTTCATTTCTTACTTTAATTTGAGGAATTATTCCAACTTACTACGTAACACTCATGGATTCTTATCTTTCCAAAGTGGAATTTCAGTAGGTACTTATTTATTTTCCAACATAACTACCTTACGCGTCTCCCCACTTTAATACATAGTTCCATCGTCCCTTATATGTAAACATCCCCCAAAAATGTAAATTTCGTCTTACATTAAAGGTTTCATATTTTTAATAAGTCCTGCTGGTCTTCTTTTATCTCCCAAAATATTTTAATAAGGATGTCCGAAGATTATTACTCTTTTAAATTGAGTTCAACTATTTAGAAGGGGAAATATGAGTCTGCCAGGAGGGGTCGATCGATTGATGGCAGGAGCTCGATCGATCGATGCATCGATCGATCGATACTCCTGGTTCGATCGATCGATCAAACAGGTATGGCGAATCTGCATAATACCAGTTACGGGTTCTATCATCCAACATCATCAAAATCCAAACTTTTAACTCCTAAACTCCCAGACATTTATACCACAAACGTTATAAACTCAAATGGACAATATTCAACGTAAGACATGTGTGTTTTCATCAAGAATCATGGATTAAAGTGCCAAAATTTATACAATTCTCATGAACCATAAAATTTTCTTTAACTTAATTCAAATCATTCTTTTTCTAGAATTTATGCTTCTAGTCCATCATAAATCCGTGGTTCAACCTCTACATGTGAAGGGGATTTCCATATTATCATTTATATCACTACAACATGCAATTTCTAATCTCCAACATGGGTTTTCTTTCATAGAAACTCATCCTAACCAACCCTAAACTAACATGAATGAAGCATTAACGGAATTAAGCAAGATAAATACTTAACTGGGGATTTTTGTTTCTGATTTGTGGATGAAATCGGTGTGGTAGTGATCCTTGTTACGCGATCTATCGTTTGGCGGCGACGACGGAGCAAACGGAGGGGTTCTTGGCCTGGAACTCTTGGGCAAGCTCTCTCCTTCCTTCTCCAATGGCCGTTTCTTGTTTTTGGTTGAGTTAACCTTAGAAGGCAACCCTAATCATCTGATATAACTCTAAAATTTTCGTGGGTTTTCAATCCTAAAAATGTAAAATGTCCAAAACGCCCTCCCGAGGTGTCAATTAGGCCTAAAAATGCCCCGAGACCCAAACTAAATCCCGGGTACATTATTTTGACTATCTCGACCCTTCCGGACACTTTGGCGCACTCGAAATGACCATACGGGTGATTTATAATTTTTTCACTTTTATTAATCAATATTTAGTCCCGACACGACACGAGCGCGTCCCGATTTAAATTTCCAAAATTGTCATTTTATTCACTCGACATTTAATAGAACCAATATCATATATTACTTAACTCATTAGTAATATTCAATAAATTTCTAATGATTACTAACTCTCGTCACGTTAGTAATTATAAAAATAATTAATTTTCGGATTTATATTAAATTAATATCTCACATTAAATTTAATAAATCTTCAAATTTAGAAAGCAGAAAAATACGGGGTATTACAGTTATCCCTTAAATATGGTGGATAGTCCAATAAATAAAGGAAACTATATCCAATATTTTTTTAAATTGATACTTTGTTTGTTTGAGGCACAATGTGAATTTAGTTGATGAATATTATATACTTCATGTTATATGTGAGTTTATTTGACTAATTTAGACTGTTTGAATGTTATTTGACTATTTGTTATTTGTTAAGCACAAAATTCTATTACTAATTTTGAATTTACCAACAGTATTTTACCGTTACTAATTCTAATTTAGTAACGGAATTTTGTGTTACTATTTTAACCTTATTACACCCCATATCTGATTTTTTTAATGGCAAAGGTGCGTTAGTAATATTAATAGGTATTTAAAAAAATAGTTTTCAAAATTCAATATCATGAATTTAAAGAAATTCAATTATTCTTACAGCACTATTCAAATCCTAAGAACATATACAAAATAGTCCATTGATCGAGTGCGAAAAGCGCGCGTGTGTAAGGTGGGCAGTCGTTGTTTTCGTTTCGCCTACTCAATACAAACAAATCTAAATTACTACTACACCTGAAAGGCAAGCACAACAGTAAGTCGGGTATCAAAAATCAACTGGGACGAGATGCTAAAATTCAATTGATTTAGTGTTCCGAAATAAAAGTGTAAAAGGTGATTACAACCTAAAATTGACAAGATGCATAAAAGGGAAATGATTAACTAGGCGAGGGTATTGAAACTAGATTATGAAAGAGAGTAAAACTATAGATTGCATCGAATATCCCTCACCCGTGTTAATTTGTATAAAATGGATACATGGGTCGACGAGTTATTTAGAATGCATCTCGTTTCGATGGTTAATTAAATCAAGGTTTGTCACGCCCCTAAATCCGCATAAAAGCCTAATAAGATTTTGACGTCAACAAATACCCCTAAAATTGCGCACGAAATGTCGTAAATACGGGACATACATGATATGCCCCGTTAAATCTCCTAGGCGCAATAACTAAGACAACGCACCCGAAATAGACCCATAAACGCCATCACCAAAGCTAAGCAACGCGACAACTCGAGCGAGTTCTATTCAAACACAACCTAATTTAAATTAGCTAGAAAGTATGGTAAGCATGCGATAAATGAAAAGCGATAAATAAACGCGATAAATCTACACTAGAAAGCGATTAAAGAAAGCAAGTAAACTAATTAACAAAGCATGTAAACCTAATTAACAAAGCAAGAAATAAAGGAAAATAACTATATTAATGGAGAGGAAGATGAATAGTGCAACTTACAACCCAATTGGGTGTCAAACCAAGAAGAATCAAAGAAGAACTCTTCAAATCCCCCAAACCCGAAGCTATTCTAACCTAAAATGTTAATATCTGATATTTACAACAAAAATGGTATTTATAGTAAGTGGAATTAAAATAGAAAAGAAAAGAGAAAAGAAAAGAAAATGGCAAAATATCTCCTGGAAACAGGGGAATGATCGATCAACCCCTTTGGTCGATCGATCGATGGTGAACAAAATATCCCACTGTCGAGAAGGATCGATCGATCGACCCCAAACCGTCGATCGATCGATAAAGCAGGTCACAACACACTGCATTGTTGTTTTGGCATGCTTGCATTTCTCGTCCGCTAAAACTCCCCTAACTTCTTCGTTCTGAATCGGAATCGTGCACCGTTCACGGCCACACGAAGCTTGCGAGGAGGGCTACAACTTCCGTGTAGATGTTTGGCCATGTGTCGAATCTGTGAAATGACTAAATTGCCCTTGAACGTGCGATTGCGTACTGAAATCGAGCAGAGTGCGTCCGAACTTCACACTTAGCATCCAAATACCGATAAAAGCTCAATAAACCCCTGAAAAATATGTTAACGTAGAAATCCGAGATTGTCTGATTAACGAGCATAAATATAGGGAATAAGATACCCGAGAGGGCTAAAATGCGTCCGTTCGGAGGATGAAATATGCAATATTGATGTATCATCACACCCCCTAACTTACACATTGCTAGTCCCTAGCAATGAAATAGGATGCAACAAGAACTACAAGCAAACCAAAAGCAGGATAAGTACAAAAATATGATATAAAAGTATAAGACCACTTTCGCGGGCGATTCGATTGCATTTAGCGTATGCAATAAGTCGTTAAAATCCTAGGTCACCCCAGTGGAAGAGTGTCGTCTCGTGAGGGTTTTCAGGGATGATACCCACAAACATCACATGGTTTCCTCAAAATATGACCAACCCAACATGAGACAAGCCTAATAATAACGAACAAGATTTCATACGCATTATTATCAAAGTGAATGAATTCAAACAAAAGTTCGAAATCATTAACATTATAGAATGCACCTCATATAATTGAAACCTTAAAATGTGGGAGGGGAGCGAGCACATGCAAGGCGTGATTTGGAGAAAAACTTATATAAATCGGATACTAAATTAAAGCAAGCATATATTCAATCCTCACGGGCATTACACTCATGAAGCGAATTCACTCGAAACAGAGAGGTAACACACGGAACATGCGGGCTAAAGAGTAAATGTAAATGGAAACTAGGTCGCACGCATGTCACAAATGAAGAACGCTATATATAAAATGAAAAATTGTAATCTCAATGAAAGGATACCGCACATTAAAAGAGGCGAAATACATTTTCACAGATTATCAAAACTATTTAAACTTTTAAATTACATCAACCTAAGATTACATAAGACTTGTATAGGGTTATGATGTAGGTATGGCTAGGGTATGAAATGAAAGGATGTATATACGGATTCAAAGTGTTCAGGATGAAAACTCGGGATAATGGGAAAATACGAGCAATATCAAAATTGGAAAACAAGTTCCAAAACGGTATTAGATATATCATCGGGGAGAGTAATCAAAGCTTATTGAACATTATACACAATATTTACAACTTTATCTTTCTTTTCTTTTCTTCTTTTTCTCATTTTTCTTTTGTTTTCTTTTGCTTTTTGCTTTTTTTTTTCTTCACTTTTTTCACATCTCTTTTATTTACTTTTCAAACTCTCATATGCCTAAATTGCAACCGACTTCACAACAACAACATTCAATCCCAAGCAACATTCCAAACAAAGGTATGTAAAGTGTATGTATGGGCTAAAACTCCAATTAATAGTTGGTTATGGGAATGGGGTATGAAATGAAAGGCTAATATTTAGGCTCAAAGGGGTTAATGAGGGTAAACATATAAGCGTGAGGTCAAGGCTAATATGGGTGATATAACAAAGAATGCCTACGATCATTTCACAAAGTTTACGCAATTCTCGAGTTAAAATAATATATGAAAATCATGATCAAGTAACACATTTCAAGTATGAACTCAATTAATGAACGGTCAAATGAAAGAATAGTGAGATTACCAACGGATTCAACGTTTTCAATGGGAAAAGAATAGTGTATACACTCACAAACGATGAAAGGTACAAAGCTTACTCGGTGTAAGTATATATAATGCAACAAAAGATTACCAAGTTATAAAAATCTTAAACCAAATCAATAGGACAATAAAAGTGCATGTGCTCATGGGATTAAAGTTTAATTCATGAAGTTATTCATAATATTAATAAATGAGGACTAAAGACTAATAACTTATAAAATAGGGAACATACATCATTGGGTTGTCTATTGGATCGGGCAATCATTGACATTTATCATCGGAAACAAAGGCAAAATTCCCAAAAAAGGAGAAAAAAGAAAGAAAATCTTTTTGAAAATTTTGAATTTTTCTAAGAAAAGCATACTAAGTAACTAACATGTGAGCAAAAATATGGACTAAAAAAAGAAATGGATAGAATATCACACACCCCCTAACTTAAAACTTGATATTGTCCTCAATGTTAATTAAGAACCAAATTAAAGAGAGAGAAATAGCGATATTACCCAAAATTGGAGCGATCCCCATAAGAACAAGTCCAAAGAATCTCCAAAATAAGTTAGTACCGAGCATAGCAAAAACAAATAACAAAAAATTAACTAATTACACTAGACTAAAATAAAAAGAAAGAAAGATTAAAAAGCTAACTATATACAACCTACTATTTAGGCCTCATACTAACTATACACTAGAAGTCTAAATAGCTGAGGGTCCACCATAAGAACGATTTGACTTTGGAGGATAACCGGCGTACCCTCACATACAAGCATGCCTTCCAAAAAATATGAATTTCGTTTGAAGAAACGGAAGGCATGTGTAAGGCGTAAGAAATGAACCATCGCCAATTATTAATTTTGGAGACACGATGGGGGTTTGGATTGAACGGGTGACAAAAACATGTGGGGAGCAAGAAAAGCCGAATATCCTCCCAAGGATTTTGAAGTTGGAATGGGAGGCGGTGCACACGAGGGCAAAGATGCCATCATGGAGGGCGACTCGAACAAGTACTTCTCATCGGTGAAAATGTTTAAAACATTAATGTTTGAAACCGAATCATCGAGTACTTGTGAGAGTGTGATAATAGAGACTGAAAATGGGGATGAAATAAATTCAAACTCATGAGATGAATCATCATCGCATGAAGATTGAGTTTCGAAGGAAATAATATAATTTTCAATGAAATGTTCTTCTTTTGGGGCCAAGGAAGAAATCATTTCATTGCAAATAGATATTACGTCATTTTCATCCTCACTTTCAATATCTATTATGCAATGGGAAAAGTCTAGAATGGTTTGTTCCAAAGTAGGTAAAAGTACCTCATTTGGTTAAAAACATTCCTCGACTTCAAAAGTCTCGGAAGCAAAATCGTCGTCAAACTCAAATAATAAATCCAAGTCATGTTCTCACGAACGATTTTCTTCCCGATAATGATTTTTAATTTTCTCATTTTCATACATACGCAAACCCTCACCGAATGTCATAGGCCGAGGTGCGGATGCATGCAAATAGGAACTTTGAAAATTAACATCGGAATTAAACGAAAACTCATTATTTTAGGAATTTTGAAAACTATTGCAATTCGTTTCAAAATTCCTATTATAAGGAGGTAAAGGCCCAAAATCATTTTCATCATCATCAAAATTCCAATAACCCAAATTTTGGCTTTCGTTATACTCGCCCAAAGTCATATTTGAATTTGCAATACTTTGGGATTCTAAGTATTCACCGAAAGTCATAGGTCGAGAATTTTGAGAATTATAACAATGATTACCGAAAGAATTGGAATAAGACACGCTTACCCCCAAAATGGCTCGAAGTGGCGGATTCCACAAAGTAAGTGCGCGCGGGAAAAATTCAAGCGTTTCTAAGTGCTCAAATGTGGAAGTCCTGTAAAATATTAGCAAATAATACAAATAGAAAGAAAATAATATGAAATACTAAATCAAATAAAGTCTAAAATAAACAAGTCCCCGACAATGGTACCATTTTGATCGAGTGAGAAAAGCACGCGCGTGTAAGGTGCACGCTCGTTGTTTTCGTTTCGCCTACTCAATACAAACAAACCTAAATTACTACTACACTTGCGAGGCAAGCACATCGGTAAGCCGGGTATCGAAAATCCATTGGGACGAGATGTTAGAATTCAATTGATTTAGCATTCTGAAATAAAAGTGTAAAAGGTGATTACAACCTAAAAATGAAAAGATGCATAAAAGGGAAATGATTAACTAGGCGAGGGTATTGAAACTAGATTATGAAAGCGAGTAAAACTATAGGTTGCGTCGAATATCCCTCCCCGAGTTAATTTGTATAAAATGAATACATGGGTCGACGAGTTATTTAGATAGCGTCTTGTTTCGACAGTTAATTAAATTAAGGGTTGTCACGCCCCTAAATCCGCATAAAAGCCTAATAAGATTTTGGCGTCAATAAATACCCCAGAAATTGTGCACGAAAGGTCATAAGCACGGGACATACATGATATGCCCCGTCAAATCTCCTTGGCACAATAACTACGAAAATGCCCCCAAAATAGACCCGTAAATGCCATCACCAAAGCTAAGCAACGCGTCAACTCGAGTGAGTTCCATTAAAATACAACCTAATTTAAATTAGCTAGAAAGCATGGTAAAAACGCGATAAATGAAAAGCGGTAAATGAACGCGGTAAATCTACACTAGAAAGCGATTAAAGAAAGTAAGTAAACTAATTAACAAAGCATGTAAACCTAATTAACAAAGTAAGAAATAAAGGAAAACAACTATATTAATGGAGAGGAAGATGAATAGTGCAACGTACAACCCAATTGGGTGTCAAACCAAGAATAATCAAAGAATAACTCTTCAAATCCCCCAAACCCTAAGCTATTCTAACCTAAAATCTATCCTAAAATGTTAATATCTGATATTTACAACAAAATGGTATTTATAGTAAGTGGAATTAAAATAGAAAAGAAAAGAGAAAAGAAAAGAAAATAGCAAAATATCTCCGAAAAACAGGGGATCGATTAATCGATGGTGAACAAAATATCCCACTATCTAGAAGGATCGATCGATCGACCCCAAATCATCGATCGATAGATCAAGCAGGTCACAGCGCACTGCATTGCTGTTTTGGCATGCTTACATTTCCCGTCTGCTAAAACTCCCATAACTTGTTCGTTCTGAATCGGAATTGTGCACTGTTCGCGGCCACGCGAAGCTTGCGAGGAGGGCTACAACTTCCGTGGAGATGTTGGGCTAGGTGCCTGATAATACGCAAATATTGCGTATTTCATTTTTCGAACCTATGCATTTTAGCCCCCTCGGGTGCCTTAATCTCTATATTTAAGCCCGTTAACCAGACAACCTCGGTTTATATTGTTAACATGCTATATGAGGTATAATTGGGCTTTTGTAGGTATTTAGGTACCAAGTATGGGATTCGGACGCATTCCGCGTAATTTCCGTACGCAATCGCATGTTCAAGGGCATTTTAGTCTTTTCACAGCTTGGGTACCTGGCCCGACATCTCACGGAAGTTGTATCCATTCTCGCTAGCTTCGTGTGGCCACGAACGGTGCGCGATTACGAGTCGTAACGAAGAAGTTATAGCGATTTCAGCGGAAGAGAAAAATAAAAAATCAAAAGAGGAGAAGAAAAGATGCAGAAGCTGCTGCTGCATTCTGACCTGCTTGATCGATCGATCGACACTTTTGGTCGATCGATCGACCTTTCTAAATAGCCAAATTTTGGCCTTGATCGATCGATCGACCGATCCTTTTCAGCAGATATTTTGCATTTCTTTTCTTTTCTCTTTTCTTTTCTAATTTAATTACCACTTGGTATATATACCAATGTTGATGTAATAAACAAAAGTGAACGTTTTTAGATAGTTTTAGAAGATAGAATAGTTAGGGTTTGGGTGATTTGCTTAGTTCTTTTTCATTTCTACTTGGTTTGACACCCCATTTGTTGTGTAAGTTGACTATTCATCATCCTCACCATTAATATAGCTTGTATTTCATTCATTCTTGCTTTGATAATTAGGTTTACATGATTTTGTTAATTAGTTTACATTCTTTGATTACTTGCTTTCTAGTGTAAATTTACCGCGTTTTTACCATGCTTCTAGGTAACTTAAATTAGGTTGTGTTTGAATTGAACTCACTCGGGTTGACGCGTTGCTTTGCTTTGGTGATGGAGTTTACGGGTCTATTTCGAGTGCGTTGTCCTAGTTATTACGCCTAGGAGATTTGACGGGGCATATCATGTATGTCCCGTGCTTACGACCTTTCGCGCGTAATTTCCGGGATATTTGTTGACGCCAAAATCTTATTAGGCTTTTATGATGATTTAGGGCGTAACAACCCTTGATTTAATTAACTGTCGAAACGAGACGCATTTGAAATAACTCGTCGACCCATGTAACCATTTTATACTACTTAACTCGGGTGAGGGATATTCGACGCAACCTATAGTTTTACTCGCTTTCATAATCTAGTTTAAATACCATTGCCTAGAATAATCTTTTCCTTTATGCACTTTTCTTTTAGTTTGTAATCATCTTTTACACTTTTATTTTGAGGTATTAAATCACTTAAATTCAAGCAACTCGTCTCTGTGGATTTTCGATACCCGACTTACCGCTGTGCTTGCCTCTCAAGTGTGGTAGTAATTTAGGTTTTTGTATTGAGTTGGCGAAACGAAAACAACGATTAGCGTCTTTACACGCGCTACTTTTCGCACTCGATCAAAATGGGGCTTAAATATAGAGATTAAGGCACCCGACTTACCGCTGTGCTTGCCTCGCAAGTGTAGTAGTAATTTAGGTTTTTGTATTGTGTTGGCGAAACGAAAATAACGATTAGCGTCTTTACACGTGCTACTTTTCGCACTCGATCAGTGCCCAATCTGTGAAATGACTAAATTGCCCTTGAACGTGCGATTACGTACGGAAATCGAGCGAAATGCGTCCGAACTTCACACTTAGCATCCAAATACCTATAAAAGCTCAATTAACCCCTGCAAAATATGTTAACGTAGAAATTCGAGGTTGTCTGGTTAACGAGCATAAATATAGGGAATAAGATAACCGAGGGGGCTAAAATGCGTCCGTTCGGAGGGTGAAATACGCAATATTTACGTATCATCATCCACATAAACAAAAGAAACTTAAACCGAATCAATGAAACATCATAATACAATCACCCCGAAAGTTAGATTATTTTTATAAATGCATCCATTATAACATCCTAATAAAATCATCCCGAAATTAGATGTTTTTATATTATAACAAAGAAAATAAAATATAAAAAAGAAGTCCGTTATGAAAGAAAATGGGATCATGTACTTTGCAATGGTTCATCGAAAGTTTGCAAACACTCGTGTGGATTGGAATAGAAATAATCCTCTTCCTTTGGCCTCTCCAGAATCACAACTCGTCTTTTTGGTCTCCCCATACAATCAGCGCGAAATATTTTTCACCTATATGGAAAGTAAAATGGTGAAAACTGTTTACCGATTCAAATTGAAAAAACGTAAGGATTGAAGAAAAATGTAAACAAGTTTATGCATTATATAAATTTAATTCGTGTGATGTTTCTACATTTTAAAATAACTCAAGGCATTAGGGGTTTTGTTATAATATGAGTCAGAGTAACATCTAAATTATCGACCATTATTCATATGGCAAACTTTATAAACTAAAGCATGTCATTTATGTACGAGTTTGTTGAACATTGGTGTAATTCGGTGTCGTTGGCACATTGTATAATATTAGTATCTCATTTATTTTATATGTCAATTTTGTTTCATTAAATTGATGTTTGAGTTTTGTATATGAACTTATTGAAACAAAACCTCCGCGTTTAATTGAATATACCATAATTTCCATATTTTTTACCCAACTCATTGACGTTTAAAACTTCACGCGGAGTATTGGAAATACCAAACTTCACATTGAAGCTTCAAAATCAATGACCTGTGTCAAAAAAGACCATGTCACTTCAAGTTTTGCGGCCACACTAAAAGTGGAGCACTGGTAAGCTATGCATAAGTGCTTACCATAAGATTATATTTATTTTTGTTTAAAAAGTTGAAGTCATCAAAGGGGAGTCATTTAGTGTTTAGATATATTTTGGATTTATGTATGTTTAAAAAGTTGAAGTCATCAAAAGGGAGTCATTTAGTGTTTAGATATATTTTAAATTTATGTTTGTTTGGTTACTTTGGATGTAAAATCAGTAGATTTACACGAAGTACGGAGTTCGGGATTAGTCGGTTCATACATAAGTTATAGTGTCCGTATTTGAATCTGAACATGAATGTTTGACTAATTCGCATGGTCTATATAATATTTGACTAACTATTTCAATTAACTTGTTGTGTTTTTGATTTTTTATCAGGTCGCATTTTGAAAACTACATATAACCATTAGAGTTCAACATGTGGGACGGACTCAATTGAAAGTTTGTTTCGTAAAAAATATTTATTAGATGAATTTCGTCTCTTCAAATATCGTTGAATTTGTTGTTATCCCTTCAGCATGGTGGATAGTCCAATAAATAAAGGAGACTATGTCCAATATTTTTTTAGATTGACACTTTATTTATTTGAGGCACAATGTGAATTCAGTGATGAATATTATATATTTATGTTATATGTGAGTTTGTTTGACGAATTTAGACTATTTGAATGTTGATGCGTCATTTGTTATTTGTTAAGCAGGGTGGATAGTCCTTTAAACAAATGATATTTTGGCCATTTTATTAAAAAAACTCACTTTGTTTTGTTTGGGAATGTAATTTTTTCCGTTTTGCAATTAAGTATTTTGGAAATTTTCGCCCTTTTACGATTACGTACTTCAAAAATTTTTGTCGTGCCTTCAGACACGGGCATTCCTCTAGTATACTCTATATTATATTAAAATGTACCTTGAAGAAATTGTTACAATTTGTACTATTCTACCCCTATAGAAATTATGAAATACAAATTATCCATAACTTAATAATTACAGTTACCATTCCCGCTTATCTCTTTTATTCAATAAACAAACCCTCCTTATCCCTCTCTTAATAATTATAGTTGTTATTTGCTTGCCTTAAGCATCCAACGACTTAGGAAATAACATAGCAGCATGCAGTTTAGATATATGGAGTAACTTATTAAAGGAAGTAAGTGGATTGTGAAGTGAGTTAACAATGCCTATCATTTCAAACAATGATGATGTGTACAAATAGCACATGTATCAATAATGCTAATAAATTGTCTTATAGCTAAATTATTAGTTTTGGCTTATTTACAATCTTTTTTCTTATTACCTTTCGTCCCAACGTGGCATTATATATGAATGGTGTATTTTAGGTTCCTTAAATATCCAAAAGTAGGATTCCAATTTTGAAGCAATTTATTATATTTTAAATTCTCATTTTTAGGCATTTTTCTTAAGAGTGCATGTGTTCTTTTACTATGTAAATGACCTCTCTATCTTTCCTTATCCTTTTAGAATCACTATATAATGATTTTAATATTATTTTTTATCCCTTTTAAATTAATTTTGAAGTTATATTGTATTTATCCTCACTTTTATTAATTTGTGTTATCTTTAGTATCTTTCTAAAGATTTGTGTTATACTTTTACTCTCTGACTACCATCGATTAAATTGTTACTTTTACCATTTGACCATATTACTTATAAACTTTTTTTCAACTCATATATATAATTGAAAAAATAGAAAACAAATATGCTAAATAAATAAATACAAAAAATGCAAAGTTTACATACTTAAAAAATATTACTTAATCGGCAAAATTGTGTTACTAATTTTGAATTTACCAACAGTATTTTACCGTTACTAATTCTGATTTAGTAACGAAATTTTGTGTTACTATTTTAACCTTATTACACCCTTTTTATAACACTTTTGTTTGATTTTGTGACGGTAAAAGTATGTTAGGAATATTAAAACATATTTTTCAAAATTTAATATCCTGAATTTAAACAATATAATTATTCTTACAACACTATTCAAATCCTAAGAATATATACAAAAATAGTCCACATAAACAAAAGAAACTTACACCAAATCAATTAAACATCGTAATACAATCACCCCGAAAGTTAGATTATTTTTATAAATGCATCTAATATAACATCATAATACAATCATCCCGAAATGAGATGTTTTTTTTATTATAACAAAGAAAATGAAATATAAAAAAGAAGTCCGTTGTGGAAGAAAATGGGATGTACGTTGCAATGGTTCATCGAAAGTTTTCAAACACTCATGTAGATTGGAATATAAATGGTCCCCTTCCTTTGGCTTCTCCGGAATCACAACTCGTCTTTTTGGGCTCCCCATACGATCTGCGTGAAATATTTTTCACCTGCGTGGAAAGAAAAATGGTGAAAGTTGTTTACCGATTCAAATTGAAAAAACATAAGGGTTGCAAAAAAATGCAAACAAGTTTATGCATTATATATATTTAGTTCTCGTGATGTTTCTACTTTTCAAAATAACTCGAGGCATTATGGTTTTCGTTATAATATGAGTCAGAGTAGCATCTGAATTATAGACCATTATTCATATGGCAAACTTTGTAGACTAAAGCATGTGATTTATGTTTCCTCTACCAGAAGAAGCAAGTCATACTATACAAGTAGAATATATTCCAACCCAAAATAATATTAAACTTATAATATAAATTTAAAACAGTTAATTTAACTCCAGAGCTATTATTTCGTTTACCACTGGAATTAGGAAGTAGGTTCCAAAAATAAGTGAGATCAAATAGAAAATGAAACTAGAAGCTGAAACGCAGATAAATAAATCCAAACATAAATTAGCTTTAATTTGCCTCTGGTTGTTTTTTCTTTATGCACATTAAAATTTTAATAACACTACAGACACAAAAATGCTACAAATAATATGGTTTAGACAATGGTGAACATGTTTACATCAAACCGTTACAACTGACAAATGAGACCGAATCCAACATTAAATAAAAACTAGAAACTTATGTTTGTTTTAAATACGACGCATCTGCGACCCATACAAGTTCTGTATGCGATTGCCTAGGCAACACGAAATCTTCAGTTGGATCGATTCAGTAAAATCAGTTAAAATAGTCGATTTTCATTTATACCATCAACGAGATGTTAAACATATGAAAAGAAGAATTCCAGAGATGACCTCAGAGTCACTATTAGATTAAGCAACGAAATCTCAAATCTCGTACCATACATCCAATACTAGTTTGCAAAACTTAAAAAGAAAATGTATTTGGCCGGCCTTAGCATAAAGCATGAAAAGCAAATTTTTGAACCTCAGAAAGATTCACAACACATGAAATTACAAAATATGAAATCATATGAATGCAAGTCCCAAATTATTTTTATGTATGATCGTGAAGACCTCTACCTCACAAACTCGAAACAACCTGATATATATACCCATACTTGTGGTAAATAATTTATTATTTGATAATAACCCCCTACACGTACTGAAGACTACACCAAAACCGGGGGTGGGGGAAGAAATGTAAAAAAGATTAAGAACCTAAAATCTTAACCTCGTATATAAAACTAATATAAAAGGGAAATTTGCAATTTTCTTCACAATTTTGACCATATCTTGTAGTATATTCCTCTAAGTGATCTGAACATGCACATAATCACCACATTTACCATTGTCTTCAGAAGCTACAAAATAAAAATGGTACAAGATGGACTAAAAAATGAGTGAAGCTCAATTGAAGTCAAAACACGAGACTACAAATAAATGGTTGTTGTTATCACTTTTACTTCCCTTTTCTAACAAATAAATTGGCTAATTTTTTGAAACATGAATTAGAATGGCAACAGATTACAAAGGAAATTCAGAGAGAGTCCCATGCAACCAAATACAGTGTTGAAGAGTTAAGGTCCATCTAAGAAACAAATGTCAATTGATGCTTTTCCTTCTTGAATCGTGTGTGTCCATAGTTTCATACTAGCATTACTCATCTCATCTCATAAACATAAATAATAGTTGTATACCAGTCAATAAGATCTGTCAAGCATATTCTACCATCAAACCAATTAAATTAATACATATTACATCATTATAGGTCATACCGATAAAGAGAAAGAGTAAACTCAACGAGTCACTCAAAGTGGGAGTTTTGGCATATCTACCTTACACCTACAATTGCACCACCATCCAACAAAATCGCACTCCGGCACCTGAAATTGCAACCTCAAATCAATATGCTTGTCAATCCAGATGTGAACTAAATGATAGGCAACATAATTCATAGTAGTTGAAGATGTAAAGGAGCAAACTTCATGTTGTCAAGCATCACATCTGCCTACTTGTCTTATGTTGAATATGTTGTCCAGTCATTAAACATTTCAAAGTTAACAAGCATCACATCTGCGTACTTGTCTTATGCTGAAAGTATGAGGAACTGACATTTTAGCTTTGTGATGGAAGGCCTCTTTGGAAACTGTAAAACATCAACAAATTGCATTTCACTGCCTAAGACCAAGATGCCTACTCATCGACCACTGACTCCAACATACCCATCGTCCCCTCCTCCTCTATACCCTCTTAAAATACGGTGTTACGTCTTTCTTAAAATATTATTTTTTCTTGATAAATTTACAGACTTGCCAAATGTCCCCACATTTTTAAGACTTAGTAAAGATTTTCCATAGTAAAGGTCAAGTCAATTAAAGTGTTAAAATTCATATTATGTTTAGTCCCCACGATATTACCAAAGAACTTCAAACTAACCTAGCAAGAGAACTTGGGAGGAACAAATGTTTAATTGATTCAACATGATGCTGACAACAGTTGCATCAAGAAACCAACCTGATACCAATTCACCTAAGATCAAAATAAATAATGTTATATGTACATTACAAATGCAACACCTTTGTTTTAACAAATTTTTTAATGAAGATACCGACATTATTTCTTTGATTGCATTTAAAACTTTTTTTTCAAATAATAAAGAGGGGAGGGACTTGTTGTGTTAAGTTAATTTGAGTATATGCTGAAAGAAAACTATAATACCAAGATAAATAATGCATACTTGAATATAGGACCCATGTGAGGTTGACTCACCATCCGGTCATGCCTGCGCATGAAAACACTCTGAATTTATATGTTATCTGGCAATGTAGAGCACACGAACTCCAGTATATCATTATCTTTGCCCTTAAAGATATCAACGATCATTGTAATGTGAAGCTGTACATCACCACCCTGAGCAATACCATCAACTTTGTTAACAGGAACATACCCATCAAACATTGTTACTTATACTTTTATCTCTTCACTCTCTTTAAATTTCCTATTTAATCTAATACATTACTCTCCAGGACGTCCATCGGTCGTAAATGAATTAAATTCTGGGAGAGGCTGTAACAGAAGCACAAAATCTTATCAAAATTGAACTTATACTCTACTCCATTTACGCATATAAATGAAGTTTGTGATATCTTTTTTGGTTGGTAAAGAAACAAAAGGAGGTCAATTAAAATAATACTCTAGAATTATTATCTCGTGTTGTTGTGGCCCATGTATAAGATTGTAAAGGCTCAGCATATGAAAGAAGAGAGCATTGTAACACCCCGCCCGCCCGGGGAGAGCGAACGGAGCGCTACTGCGATAAAATACATCGGAATCCATAAATAACAAGGTATAGAGCATCTAATAAAAATCCCACAATAAACAAGAGAATCCACTAATCTCAATCTCTTCAAATTTAAAAATTATCATTTAAAAAATTCGAGTTGTTACATACTTACCCACTAACAAGGAATTTCGGCCTCGAAATTCAACGAACCTAACACTTAAAAATCAGGCCACACCAATAATCTCCAAAAATAAATCTCATCTCCAAAAATCAACTTTAAATACCTCACATCTAACCTCGATGCCTAACATGACTTATCACCCCAAATTTTCTGTCTCCAAAAATTATGTCTAACCCGCATGCTAGATCCAAAACCCATGACCCGAGGTTGTCGTATACCTAAGCTCTAAAACCATTATGTAACACCCCACCCGCCCGGGGAGAGCGAACGGAGAGCTATTGCGATAAAATACATCGGAATCCATAAATAACAAGGTATAGAGCATCTAATAAAAATCCCACAATAAACAAGAGAATCCACTAATCTCAATCTCTTCAAATTTAAAAATTCTCATTTAAAAAATTCGGGTTGTTACATACTTACCCACTAACAAGGAATTTCGCCCTCGAAATTCAATGAACCTAACACTCAAAAATCTGGCCATGCCAACAATCTCCAAAAATAAATCTCGTCTCCAAAAATCAACTTTAAATACCTCACATCTAACCTCGATGCCTAACATGACTTATCACCCAAAATTTTCTGTCTCCAAAAATTATGTCTAACCCGCATACTAGATCCAAAACCCAAGACCCGAGGGTTGTCATATACCTAAGCTCTAATACCATTATGTAACACCCCGCCCACCCGGGGAGAGCGAACAGAGCGCTACTGCGATAAAATGCATCCGAATCCACAAATAACAAGGTATAGAGCATCTAATAAAAATCCCACGATAAATAAGAGAATCCACTAATCTCAATCTCTTCAAAAAAAATTTGAACAAGTTGAGATTAATGGATTCTCTTGTTTATTGTGGAATTTTTATTAGATGCTCTATACCTTGTTATTTGTGGATTCAGATGTATTTTATCGCAGTAGCGCTCCGTTCGCTCTCCCCGGGTGGGCGGGGTGTTACAAGCACCTCCTATATTGTAGATTCCCTGCAGTAAAAGTTGTAGTAGAAAATACACCATGGTAGATTCTTTACATACAAAGTTTTATCAGTTTGTGCATTAAAGTGTTGTGGTCTTAATGTAGGTTCATCGATAACCATGTTGGATGATCACCACGAAACGGTACCTGTTGTTGATTGAACAAAGCATACCTATTGTTAGGGTCAATTTCAAGAGCTTTTTTTATAACAATCTCGTCGAAATCCATATCACCTAGGTCAATATAAGCTTGAGCCCTCTTGTAAAGTGCCTTCACATTCTTACTCTTGATTTCCAACACCTACATATACCCAAAGGTTAACAATTCTGATGAAAAACAAATTATACTCAAAATCTAAATATTTGTAAAGATTTACTAGTGTAGATAAGAAACCAAAATGGAAGAGAGGCAAATACTCGGTATCTCAAAACAAATATTTTCTTGGATGATGTAAACAATTCAGCTTTCTTTTATTAGGTTACTTATTATATCCGGCTACTAGCTAATGTGGACCAAGTAAAAGTGTTTCATTTAAGTCCCTTGTGAATATACAAGACATATATAAAAGTAGATCTTTGGTTTGTCCGTTCTATTCTATAGCCACAAATTATTAGTATCTGATCACACGATGCCGTCTTTTTTAGGACAAAAAACAGATTTCATTAAAACATGTAAAAGAGTACAACAAGTTGGAGAATAGGATATCCAATAAGATAATACAAATATTACAACACCAAATGCCTCTCTTTATACATTACAAAACTCGAAATGGAATTAAGACAACCTCATGCATCACATAAATCATTACAAACTCTCTTCTTCTAGTTTTGGAAAACACTTGCTAAATGCACCACGACATCTCAAGAAGGGTCGTTACGCAATACATTAAGGTGACCTTTGCCGTAGTTCAACATGTCATTTTCCCTTGGGGCTGTGTTAATACTGACCAGTGATCCTGCATGGTTGATTCTCATTGGTTTCCTAGCCCAACACATGGTTCTTAATAGCCCTACGAACAAATGGTATACTTAAGAATAAATATTGATCAATCAACCAATAAATATCATTCACTTCTATAGGACTCCCTATTAAAATCGTAGTCCATTCATTCGAAAATAAAGTCTCACTTTTCATATTTATTTGTCCAAAAACAGATGAACATATTCAAAAAGTCGGAGCATATTAAATTTCACATTCTCAAATTACCCTCATTTTTCGATTGAAGAAAGAAAGGAAAAAAGAAATTAAAGGAATTGGGCATCAATATTCAAAAACAAAATTTTAAAGTAATGACCTTCACTTAAACAAATGGCTGGCTCAGTGGATTCTTCAAAACGTGAACAAATAGCCAGGAGAACTATTACTTTGTCCAACTTACCCGACATGACATCACTAGTTCTAAGATTACTTCGTCATAAAAAAATCAAATTGCTATTTAGATTGGAAAATTCACAAACCTTTGTATTATATATTATTTACGACAAGAGTTATCCGTATAGTCACGTCTCCACGTGAGCCTTTGTTGATCTAGAACTAATCATTGCAAGAAAATTTCAAATCATTACCATTGAGATTTTCAAGAAAACAATGCTATAGAATATAAATGCTAATAATAATTATATTAGTACTAATGATAAATAAAACTAATAATGATAATAACTGACTTCTCTTAGAATTGAAACCTGTGCTTCCTGTTGAGACTTAAGAATAGGGTTGTCCATGTCACCATCAGGGTCTTTAATACATTTTTCTATCTGTTTGATAGAAACGCTTTTAAAGTATGTCATAAGAAAAAGGATCGATATTAGTCAATATATCCATAATATATAAACTTTAAAGAACTTGGGTCAAAGTCTACATCTCTACATAACGTTTTCGTTCCATAGAGTTTAAATCACGCATTATACCAAATTCCTAAGCATTTTGACAAATAACACATAATTTACATTAAAAAATAAATATAACACTAATTGTTCCAATTACAATGAGTTATAAATAAATTAACACATGAGGCGAGATAAGGGAAAAAACTTGATATCCTCATGGTTAGCATAGGTTTCAAATTCATGTTTAACACTAATTGGATTTTAATAGAACAAATACTCCCATAAGCTCTATATGTATATTCATTAAAGTATAAAGGACTCACATAAGCTACACACGTATATTCATTAAAGTATAATGATGAGAACAATTGAATTGAAAGTAAACGAAAAACGAAAAATAGTGCAAAGATTGAACCTCAAGAAAAAAGAAGAAACTCCACCTGTTGTTAACTTTATATCATATGAGGTTACACGAGAGAGAGAAACCCTAGGTTATTGAGATGAAGGATGAGAGAAACACTAGGTGATGGAGTGTCTGAGAATGGATCCGAGGCAAAAAAAATGAGAACCCTAGGGTTGTGCATTTGTTTGTCAAGAAAGGAAAGAAAAAGTGAAGGAAAATAACTTTCCTGCACTTTTTCTTGAGTTTGGTTAGCAGGAAAGTTGCGGGAAAATGATCCTAAAATTTTCCAGTAGTAAAAACTTTCCCACAAAACACATCCTACCAAAGACCTAGGATTTTGCAGGAAAGTTCAAGGAAAATTGATATATTACCATGTAGATTATTATTACTATTATTTTTACTACTACTACTACTACTACTACTACTACTACTACTATTATTATTATTACTATTATTATTGTTGTTGTTGTTGTTTTTGTTACAACTAGTACTAAAATATTTACCAATAAATATTTACAATAAAGTTCAAGGAAAGTTGGTATATTATCGTGTAAATTATTATTACTATTATTTTTACTTTATTATTATTATTATTATTATTATTATTATTATTATTATTATTATTATTATTATTATTATTGTTGTTTGTTGTTGTTACAACTAGTACTAAATTATTTATCAATAAATATAATAATACCCAATATATGGATATTTTTTACACTTTCAATGTTCAATTTTTTTATCCAGATTTACTAATGTTTGAGTAAATGGATGATTATTATATAAATCATATTTTCTGGTGATTGAAATAATAAATATATAATACTTATATTTATCGTAAAAGTATAACTATATATGTGTGTGTGTGTGTGTGTGTGTGTGTGTTTGTATATATATATATAATTTTTATTTTTTGTTTATAATTTTAATGCAGTTTTCTTCATGTAAACCAAATGCACACAAGAAAATAATTTTCCTTTTCTTTTACTTCACTTCACTTCACTTTTCCCGGGAATCATTTTCCCGCTTAACTTTCCTGACAAACAAACGGATCCTAGGTGATAATGAGTTGGGGCTTGCGTTGATGCGTGCAATTTTTGTATTTTCTTTTGGTTTGGTTAGAAAATTTCCTTTATTTCTTTTTTAATTTCACTTTTAAAATATTGAACTAAAATTAGCAACGGATATATTAGATTAGTAACATTAGTTTAACATTATAAATAGTAATGGTAAATATTGTTAGTAATAAAAAAATAGTCTGTTACTAAAAGCTTATTTTGGTGGAGTGAATAACCATAACCATATTTGTGGGAATAATATAGGCTTGAACGAAATTAGGCATTGTTATGACCTAAGAACTTATCTTGGGAGTGGCACTTGTCATTTTCAAGCCATATATAAGTCTCACAGTCTTGTGACCTGGCTACCCAGATTACACAAGACATCGACTAGGATGTATTAGTGTTTTTTGTGTCACTATATGGTGAATACCACACATGTCTTCCTCTGCATGCCCATACCGGATCTCTTAGTTATTCATCCACCAGTTTTATGAGTTAATTAAGTATACTTTAATTTATTACTAATAGATTTTGAGGTCGTATTGCAAAAGAAAGCTAATAGATTTCTAGGTTAATTTGCACGACTTGCAAATTATATGAAACAACCAAACTCTGACCGACGTCCGACCTCATTTAATAGTTACTCACATTCTTCTTGGCTACAACTAATAACTGCATTATCCAAGAATTTTACAGCAGTTATTGAGGATTTTAAAGCTAACTAACCAATGGTCGATGATTCCTCAATCCCCACAATTACCCTTATCCCAAGTGAAGCAACACAGGGCGTTAACCTAGATGAATCACCCATCTACGTGGTTTCGATCGATTCTGATGAAGACCATAAGGAAGTATGAGAAAAGATAAAAGAAGAGGAGGAGGAAACTCCCTTCCTTGATGACCTTACCCCTTTGTTCTCCTATGAAGTGGTCGGTATCTCATGATGACTTTAGGAGGAAGTTAAGGAAGAGGTAAATCTACAAGTGGGAGATTTCAGCTTTCCCCCAATCTAGACAACTTAGAGGAGATTACGAGCCTTTTACGCTAATATCTGACCTTGTTATCATCCGTGATAATCTGAAAAAGAAAGACGGGTCGACCTACTAAGATGCTCAAGGTGCAACCAATATGAAGAAAAGAATGACCTCCTTTAGGGTAAAGAGGCCCTTGAGTTGGAGAAACATATAGAGAATGAGATACAGCCTGAGCATGCCATGAAAAAAAGGATATAAAATCATGCTCCTCATGCTTTAGCTCCCCCCAGCCCACATATGAATAATAATCGTCCAGTGGTGTTATGAATTCATGCCAACAGAACCACCAACCAACACCATCGTTGAGCACATCCAGTATCTATCCTTGGATGATTAGCTTCATGAAGAGCAAAGATCCCTTGACAACCAAAGACTCAGGCTTTCACAATCTTAAAGTCGGATATTTCATCACTCAAGCCGCCACGTTACCGTTTAGCATAGAAGCTTTGAGGTCATTCCATTTTGAGTGCCATCACAAAGAGAGGCTCCGTTATAGTATCTTTGTAAGTTTTATTTATCCATGGTTTTTATGATATAGGAGTTTTTATTACTATAATAACTTTTTTTATTTTCTCCTTATTCCTCTCAGGCCATGCATGAGGTGGCTTCCAGGACCGAAGACTTGGTGAAGAGGAACGATGTTCTTCATGACATATCCAATGTCATTAAGAACACTTTAACTGAAAAGAACAAGTAGGTTACCGACTTGGAGGTCAAACCAAAGGAAGAAACGTCCTTGAAGGATAAGGTTATGGAGGAAGCCAAACGGATCCAACTGGAGTTCATCAAGGTCAACGTTGACTTGACATCCCTCAGGCAAGCCTATGCCCGAAAAACTTTGCAAAAATTAATTTTGCAAAGGAAAAAATGGTTCATTAAGTCTAAAATAGAAGTCGATCTATAAAAGGTCCGTGACGATGGCTTTCAGGCAGCGCTGCAAGAGGTTGCTCTATAGTTGGACTTCCATGAGTTAGTTACTTTCAACATTGTTTGGATTACTAGTCTCCAAAGGGGCAATGTCCCTAAGGGTGACCCAGCGTACGCCGAGCAACCCACCCCTAGAGAAACCTATCATAGAGGAGGGTGATGTCACCTTATCTTCTACCCCAAAGGTCGAGTATGCCGACTATTTTTATTTTTAGTTTCCTTATATAGGTTATCATGCCAGTTATTTTTGTAAGCTTTGAGCCTTTTTCCCAATATTAATGAAAGTTTGCTTGGTCTTGCATTATTATTTTAATTCCTTTGTGTTTTAGTTTGCTCATCTGACAAAAACAAAAATTGTTTAGAAGTTGGTGGAATTGTGGTATGCGACTGACTCTACGGACATTATTAAATTATTAACCAAAAAGGCTAACTGTTAATTTTTTTATTTAACACGTTGCCCAATTAATTTGAATTATGTAAGTTAATATTTTTATTTAATTTAGCTAATGATCGGTGAAGTTGTGCTCCGTTGATCTATTACACTGACTTATAAAATTATTCAAAAATTTAGCCGGTTAACCGATTAATTAATTAAGTTGTAACACCCTTTCGAAGGTGGGCTTATGCATACTCTAGGTCATCCAATCCAACTTGGGTTGTACCTTAATGCCAAACATAAGTGACCAACTTATTTTTAAGTTGTACCACCCATTCTTATATGGGTTTATGTATATTTTAAGTCTATCATCCCACTTGAATTGTACCGCCGTTTTCAGGTGGGTTTAATGCAAAACGTAGGTGGCCAACTTATTTCTAACTTGTACAACTCATTCTTAGGTGGATTTATTCCTATTCTAGACTGACCAACCCAACTTGAGTTGTACCACCATTTTCAGGTGGATTTAATGTCAAACATAGGGGATCAATTTATTTTTAAGTTGTACTACCCATTCATAGGTGGGTTTATACCTATTATAGGCCGATCAACCCAACATGGGTTGTACCACCGTTTTTAGGTGGGTTTAATGCCAAATATAGGTGATCAACTTATTTTTAAATTGTACCACCCATTCTTAGGTGGGTTTATGCCTATTTTAGGTCAACCAAACCAATTTGTATTTTGCCACCATTTTTAGGTGGGTTTAATAACGAAGATAAATATTAGAGGCACAATTATAAATAAAAGATTTTTATTAATACGAAACACTTTATTGAAACATTTAAAAAAAGTAACTATCTACTTAATGATAAAATTTCTTAAGGTTCACGTCATTCTATGACCTAGGTACTACTATGCCATCTAACTCTTCCAAATGGTAGGATTTGTCTCCTCCTTTTGACACCACTATGTACGGGCCTTGCCAATTCGATGTTAATTTCCCATCAGAGGGCTTATTCTCGGTAAGAGCTTTCTAAGAACTAGGTAGTCGACCTAAAATTCCTTGACCTTGACCTTTATGTCATGATTTTTGGTGAGCTCTTGTTGATATGTTGTGAGGTTTCTGAGAGTATGATCTCTCTATTTTTCTGCTAGATCAAGCTTGTGAGCCAATCGATCGTCATTGTGGTCATCCTCAAAGATCTCTGTCCTCAAAGTTGGGAGGTCGATTTCTAGTGGAATGACTACTACTATGTTGTATGCCAAGGAATATAGGGTTTCTCTTATTGAGCTCATAGATGTCGTTCTATAAGCCCAAATGACACATGGGAGCTCATCCACCCATTTTGCTTTTGCATTCTCGAATAATTATTTGACTCCATTGAGCAAAGTCTTATTGGTGATCTCACCTTAGCCATTGCATTGCAGGAACACAACCGAGGCGTAGTGAATTATTATCCCATGTTCTTCATTGAAGTCTCTGAAGGTATCATTATCAAATCGCGTCTTATTATTAGTCACAAACCTTTGGGGATTCTAAATCTGGTTATAGTGTCATCCTAAACAAATTGCTTGTCATCGCCCTCTCTGATGCGAGTCAACCATTCTCCCTTTACCCATTTGGTGAAGTAGTTGGTGGTCGTTATTAAGTACTTCGTATTTCCCGGTGTTGTAGGTAGGGGTCCCACAATATCCATGCCCCATTGAGCAAAGAGCTATTGTCTTGTGAAACGATTGAGATCATATATCGATTATTGATAATGAGAGAGAATTCATAGCACTTGGTGCACTTATGGATTACTGGAAGGCGTCCTTCTGCATGAAAAGCCACCAATAGCCTTGGGAGATCGCCTTATAGGCGAGTGATCTTTCGCTTGTGTGAGAACCGCAACTTCCTTCATGCATTTCACTAAGGATCCTATCCACCTAGTTTGAATTAACACACTTGAGCAGAGGGCTTGTGAACGATCGTCGGTAAAGTTTTCTTTCAAAGTTAAGGAAATATCTTGTCAATTAGAGCTTTAATTTGTGGGCTTTATTATCTTCTGATGGCAAGTATCCATTTTTCAGGTATGAGTCGATGGGATCCATCCAGGATGGGGCCGATTGCTTCTCCGTGACTTCTATACCATCCACTGGTTTATCAATTCTCGATCGGTCGGCATATTCCATTGTAATTATTCTCTTCCAATCGGTATCTATGGTCGATGCTAAAGTGGCGAAGGCATGAGCATACTTGTTGTTGTTCTTTGGAAACTATTCCATGAAAGATGTCTAATATTATATAGTTCTCTTGACTTGTCACGATAGGTGAGCATTCTGGGGTCTCTCTCCTCATACTCCCCAATGAGTTAATTGGCGATTAGACGGGAGTCACGGGATACTGCTATATCTTTAGCTTCTTAATCACCTTTTACATACCATGAATCATAGTCTCATATTCGATCTCATTTTTGGATCCCTTAAATCCAAGGAAAACTATTTACTTAATGAGACATCATTGAGGAGTGATGAAGATGATCCCAAAGTCAGTCCCTCATTTATTAGATGCTCTGTCTATGAACATTTTCCATCCTCGTAGCTACTCCTCCTAACTAACATTGAACATCTCCAGAATAGGGTTCAGCTTGCTTCTTACTTTTTCTGGTGGTGTGGTGGAGAACTCAGCAATGAAGTCGATTAGAACTTGCCCTTTGATAATTATTTGTGGTTCTTACCTAACATCAAATTGTGTCAGCTGCAGCGACCATTTCATCATTCTGCTAGATATTATACTTTTATGAGTACCTCCTTTAGTGGGTAGGATGTTAGAGCGACTATTATGTGGGCGTAAAAATAATATCGTACATCTTTTCGATGGATATAAATTAAATTTTTAACTCAAGAAAATTATGGCTAATATAGCAAACCGATAGCTACTCTTTGTTATGTAGTCGTACCAGAGCTCCACTAACTGCATGTTGAGAAATAACTAAGGGCCTGTTTGATAGAGGTTTTTTGCCATGGAAAATGTCCAAATTCCTTCCATTTTCCATCTTTTGTCACGTTTGATACCAGTTTTTTGCCCAGGAATTGATTTCCTCAAATCCGATCACGTGACCTCCAATTCCCAAAATTCTCGGAAACCATTTCTTCCCCCCCCCCCCCCCCCAAAAAGAAACCAATGGCTGGGCAAAACTTTCCTGTTTCTCTCCTCATTCAAGGTGATTTGACGGGGAGTAGTTGGCAGCCTTGAAACCTATCCTCCTTCAAGATGATTCCCTCACCATTTAACCCCTGCTCTTCGGGTGAGAAAAACGCCGGTGCTACACTTGTTGAGGTAATAATCAAACCCATTTTCCCCCACCATTTTTGTTGGCTGCTGTGTTGTTTATTCTTGTTTTGTTTGTTTGCTTTGTTGGTAGCATTTTTTGCAAGATGTTGTTGGGAAAAAAATAATTTGTTTTTCCAACCTTTTGCAATTTTTCCAAACGATTTTATGTATTTGTTTAAAATAAATGGTATGGATCTTTTTGTTTGCTATGTAGGTTCCATATTATTGACTTTTTTTTATGGATCTGTTTTTTTATGAGTATTTATTTTATAATGAAATGATGATGTTGAAATGGTGAAATATGCACATACTCATTTATGTTCCATTTTTTATTGGGTTTCATTGCTACGTAGGTTCCATATTATTGAATTATTTTTTATGGATTTGTTTTTTTTTTATGAGTATTTATTTTATAATGAAATGATGATGTTGAAATGGTGAAATATGCACATACTCATTTATAGGTTCCATTTTTTATTGGGTTTCATTGCTACGTAGGTTCCATATTATTGATTTTTTTTTTATGGATCTTTTTTTTTATGAGTATTTATTTTATAATGAAATGATGATGTTGAAATGGTGAAATATGCACATACTCATTTATAGGTTCCATTTTTTTTTGGGTTTCATTGCTACGTAGGTTCCATATTATTGATTTTTTTTTTATGGATCTTTTTTTTTATGAGTATTTATTTTATAATGAAATGATGATGTTGAAATGGTGAAATATGCACATTATAATGATAGAGTGAGATGAGTAAAAAATATTTTATAAAAAAAAATTATTGTGTTATAAATACCGTATATTAACTAACTAGATAAAAGGAGAAAGGTATGTGTATTTGTTTAAGTTGAAAAGGTCTCAATATGATGGCGCAATATGATTACAAAAATAGGAATATTGTTATAATAGCGCAATAATATTATATTTTATTCCATTTATGTCCACTAATATAATGTAGTTTGTTTTATCATGTTGTAACAAAACAGGTTTGTTCGGATTCGGATTCCTCGGATAGCTACTCATAAGGTATAAATTTATTTACTTCTATGTTTTAAATCATGTTATTTATTGTTGGATTAATAAGAGCTCTTACCAATTTTTATATTATTAAAGTATGGTTTGGTAAGAAATAATACGATGTTTACAAACTGGGGCTTAAAAGTTTAATTTATTATTGCTGACATAGGAATTTACTAACGAAATGTCGAGCACTGGCTCAAAGCACATGCAACAACAATGAGGGTTGTTTTGGACCTTGGTCATGCGAGCAATTGCGCTTTTCCAATATATGAGGAGTCGCGACCATCTCTTAGTTAGGGCTCCCCATCGAAACTGGGACACTGATCGGGAAATTGCATTATATCGAATATTTAGAATGAGTGACCGGGTATGCCACGCACAACTTCGGATGAACATAGGGTCATTTGAAAGACTTTGTATTAGGTTACGCACATATGGACTGACTGACAATCGTTCGGTTAAGGTTGAGGAACAAGTCGTAATGTTCTTTAACACCGTTGGACATGACGAGCGATATGTTTCCGAGACATTGACTTTCTTTAGATCTGGTCAAACCATTAGTTACTACTTCCATAGAGTTTTACGAGCATGCCTTGACTTGTTCAATGATTTAGTTACTAATGCAAGTCCAATGAATTCCCCTTACGACAATGGCAAGGACCTACCTTGGTATCATTACTTCGAGGTTAGGATAGTTTCATTAATTACTTTTATTACTTTACGTATGACTTTCCCATTATTAAATTGCTTTCAACCCATTTAGGATGCCGTTGGTGCAATTGACGGTACCCACATATCTGCTTTGGTTCTTACCGCCGACCAAGCGAGGTATCGCAATAGGAAAGGGGCAATTTCACAAAATGTTTTGGTCGCATGTACGTTTGATATGCGCTTCTCGTTTGTCCTCTCTGGTTGGGAGGGATCAACACATGATGGTCGCTTACTTCGTAGTGCGATTCAACGACAAGGGCATAAATTGACCGTTCCATTAGGTATGTTTAAGAATAAGTAACTTTCATTAGTAATATATGAATAGGTATAGTAACACATTTTATTTAAAATATGCGTAGGTAAATACTACCTCGCAGATGCTGGATTCCCGTTGGTACCTGGGTTTCTATCCCCATTTCGTAAAACACGTTATCATCGAAGGGATGTGGAAGGACAACGACCTGAGAATAGTAAGGAGTTGTTTAATTTTAGGCATTCATCTCTCCGTAATGTAATTGAGAGGTCGATTGAGTTATTGAAAAAATGTTTGCGTATCTAAGGCATCAACCTTTCCACGGGATTAAAATTCAAGCGAAGATTGTTGTAGCTTGTTGTGCCATTCACAATTTCTTGAGGATTGTTGATGTTGAGGATGAATGCTTGGGGGACGAGGACAGTGATGATGATGACATTACCCCTCCTCCCCTAAATGTGCCAGAAATACCTTTGAATGAGCATATAACATTCACAACTGATGTTGCATGGACCGAGAAGAGAAATGCAATGGCTAATTTGATGTGGCAACAATATGATGAGAACCACAATGATACTTCTAACTACGAGTAATGATATCATTTTGTTATGATGTATTCTTTCTTTTCTAATTTTAGGTTGAATCTGGTGGATTTTTCAAATATGCCTTCATCAAACATATCGGGTCTTCTACTTTTACGGTATCAAATAAAGAAATGCTCATGTGGCGTTGTATCTCAAGTTAAGGTTACATTGTCTGACAAAAACCATAACCAGGGACGACTGTATTACACGTGCCCCCAATGTCAAAATTTTTTGGGTTGGACAAAGCCTTCTCTTGAAGGCATGGATGTTAACTACGCAACCTTCAATCCCCATAGTGAGCAAGCAACGTCGAGTATATCTAGTCAATCATCACCTCTTGTACGAGAACCCCCAAGTGTCGACGATCATGGCATTATGCGAAGCTTGGTGGTCGTCAAGAAGCTACAAGTTTTAAATACTATTCTGCTAGTGGCCTTTACTGTTTTCATTTATTTTCTTATGATGTAATGGTGTTGAATCACCCCGGACATTAAACTTATGATGCAATGTTTAATTTACTATTTTGTAGTGATGTAAGGGATGTAATGGATGTAATGGATGACATGAGACCTTTACTATTTTCTTGTACTCTTTTCTACTACGGATTATGTCTTTATATCTAATTTTCTCCCAAACTTTACTAATATACATGAGCTAATATATTAGTGACTCAGGGAGAACCTTGCATAATTTGAGACCTTTCCTATTTTCTATTTTCTAGTATGGAAATCAGTATGTAAATATAGGTATGCTAATTTGAATACTGAAATGGCCAATACTAATCTGTTTGAATAATGCTCTGTTTTGGTATTGAAATGCATAGTCATTTGAATGATTTGAACGCATCCTGATTTGAATACTCATGATTTGAATTATTTGAATACCGATCTATTTGAATACACACTGATGATTTGAATGCATATTGATGATTTGAATGATTTGAATAATGAGATCTTTACTATTTTCTAGTATGGAAATCAGTATGTAAATGTAGGTATGCTTATTTGAATACTGAAATGGCCAATACTAATCTGTTTGAATAATGCTCTGTTTTGGTATTGAAATGCATAGTCATTTGAATGATTTGAATGCATCCTGATTTGAATACTCGTGATTTGAATTATTTGAATACTGATCTATTTGAATACACACTGATGATTTGAATGTATATTGATGATTTGAATGATTTGAATAATGAGACCTTTCCTATTTTCTAGTATGGAAATCAGTATGTAGATGTAGGTATTCTAATTTGAATACTGAAATGGCCAATACTAATCTGTTTGAATAATGCTCTGTTTTGGTATTGAAATGCATAGTCATTTGAATGATTTAAATGCATCCTGATTTGAATACTCATGATTTGAATTATTTGAATACTCATCTATTTGAATACACACTGATGATTTGAATGCATATTGATGATTTGAATGATTTGAATGATGAGACCTTTCCTATTTTCTAGTATGGAAATCAGTATGTAAATGTAGGTATTCTAATTTGAATACTGAAATGGCCAATACTAATCTGTTTGAATAATGCTCTATTTTGGTATTGAAATGGCCAATACTGATCTATTTGAATACACACTGATTTCCATTTGAATACTGAAATGGCCAATACTGATCTATATGAATACTGAAATGGCCAATACTAATCTATTTGAATACACACTGATGATTTGAATCAGTATGTAAATGTGATGGCTAAGCCCTATACTAAAAAATCAGTATGTAAATGTGAATGTGATGGTTAAGCCCTATGCTAAAAAATTCTGCTGCTATGATGGAAAGGCATGGAGAGATGGGATTTCCTTGCCTAAAACCTATAGAGGATTTGAAGAAACCTCCCACTTACCCATTTAATAGGACAGTAAACCAAGAGTTCTCCTTTTGGTCTTCCACCCATACATGATCAGAGTTCTTGATTTTGTGTATAACCAAACTATTCTCCTATACTTTGACTAAGGAATTAAAAAATTTTGTGTTTAGATCTCCTTTTTAAACCATTCCAGGTTCGATTTTTGTCTTTGGTATTCTTCTTCATTCTTTAATACCAAGTTAATCTAAGCTTTGACAAGCTGCATTTCACTTCTATTGATAACTGAGGGATCAACTTCAAATGCATGCTCTTTAGCTAAGAAAATATCATCTAAGTCAGATACAATTTGGAATATGTCTTTGAATGAGGAATGGTCCCACTATTTAAGAGTTGATTTCAGTCTTTTGAGTTTTTTTGGCAAAAACTTTCATGGGAGGAGCTGAAATAGGCATAAACCAAGAGTCTTTTATTAATATGCTACTGATATGCTACTTAATATGTGATGAATGCATACTGGTTGCTACTAAATATGATGAATGCATACTGATATGCTACTTAGTATGCATCATTTGCTACTTAATATGCATCATATGCCATTGATTTGAATGCATACTATTGGATGCCAAATGATATGCATACTAAAAGACTATTGAATTTATGGAATTTGATACTGAAATTGCTACTGACAGTTGCATTCTTGGCTACTGAAATTGCATTAGGAGAGTTGCATCATTTGCATAATTTGCTACTTATTACTTGTATGCTACATAATATGCATCATTTGCTACTGATATGCTACTTAATATGTGATAACGTACCAGTGATATTAAAGGAGAAATTACATAGACTGATTGGTCTAAAGTGGAAACATAGAGATGGATTAGGAATTTTTGGGATAAGGATGATTATAGTGCTTGACCAGCTCATGGGGATATTATCTCATTCAAAGAAGTTATGGATGTATTCTTTTAGATCTGACTTGATGATGTCCCAAAAGGATGTATTGAAGAAACCTCCATATCCATATGGACCTGAAGAACTATCTTCATTAAGATCTTTGATAGCTTGCAGTATTTCATCTTTAGGGGGAAATTCATTTACAATAATGTTGTCACTATTAAAAATGAGGTTGGGGATATGGTTGAGAATATGAGGATGGTTTAAGGTAGGTTCAGATGATATATATTATTTGAATGGTTAATGAATACTCCTTAGATCTCCTTTTGGTCTTCCACCCATACATGATCAGAGTTATTGATTTTGTGTATAACCAGACTATTCTCCTATAATTTGACTAAGGAATTAAAAAATTTTGTGATATTAAATTCTTCAGCTAAATCTCTAACTCCAGTTAATGTTCTAAGCAGACAATTAGACCTGCTATTCCTTAACAACAAGGTAGTTCCCTTCTTGCATCCTCAAGGTTCCAGATGACCTCATTATTTTCACTGATGGTTCCAAACGTAGCCTCAAGGCTAATATAAAAACTCTGAAAGAATATGAAGCCAACTCAGTTCAGTTAGTCAACTCTTCTAAAAATTTCTTTTGTGTTGATCCTAAAATTTGTCCTTTTAGAAAGGTTGTTATAGAGAAGAATATAGGTATGAGATCCAAGCACTACCAATGAAATACTTAGCATTTCATTTAACCATAGGAATAAGGAAATCAATTCTTTATTCAATGTTGCTTCAAAAGATCAGAGACAATCTTTAGTTGTGGTCCTTAAAAATCATTTCTCAAGAAGATAGATTAACTTTAATAAAAAACGTGCTCTCCTCAATGCCCATCTATATGTTGTCAGTGCTTTACCCTCCAAAGACCATCCTAACTAGGCTCAATAATACCTTCAATAAGTTTTATTGGGGGTTGCACAAGGAGAAAACTTTTTAATGGATCAAATGGGAAGAGTTGTGCTATCCTCATGAAGAAGGTAGTCTAAATATTAGAAGAATGGAAGATATTTTCCATGCAGCCAGTCTCAAAATCTACTGGAAATTCAAAGTTGACAAGGGCCTATAGGAAAATTTCATGAGAAATAAACATAAGAGGAGTATTACTAACACCAGTTCTCCCATTATGAAGAGAATAACAGGAGTTAGAGATTTAGCTGAAGAATTTATAACCAGACTGAATTTGTGGAATTTGGTACTGAAATTGCTACTGACAGTTGCATTCTTGGCTACTGAAATTGGATTAGGGGAGTTGCATCATTTGCATAATTTGCTACTTATTACTTGTATGCTGATATGCATCATTTGCTACTGATATGCTACTTAATATGTGATGAATGCATACTGGTATGCTACTAAATGTGATGAATGCATACTGGTATGCTACTAAATGTGATAAATGCATACTGATATGCTACAACAACTGATATACTAAATGTGATAAATGTGATGAATGCATACTGATATGCTAAAACAACTTCAAGTCTGATTTGAAAGTTTCAGAAATTGGCTAAAAGTTTTGGGGGTTATGGAGGTTAACTTGGGAAAGGCTATTCTGTATTATCTAGGCTGGGGTGGGTCGAATTGCATTGGGCAGGCAGAAAAGTGAAAGGAAAAGAATTTAGGCCTGGGTAGCTTTTGGAAATCACTCAGTTTCTACTTACCATATGCTAGTGCGAGCACCTAGAAATGGCTTCTTCCTCAAACCTGAAGTTATGAGCTGGTGCTACAGCCCCTTGAAATCTACTATGGTCTTCCAGTGACCTATGCATACTGATGATTTGAATGTTGATACCAAATGATACTGATATGAATGCGTACTAAAACTCAGGTTTGAATGTTACGAATTTGCTACTGATATGCATACGGATATGCATTATTTGCTATTGAATTTGCTACTGAATACTGGTATGCATACTAATATTCCAAATGATTTGAATGCGTACTAATATGCTACCGATATGCATACTCAGTTGCTACTAAATTTGCTGAATTTGCTACTGAAATTGCTAGTGAATTTGTATTATTTGCATTGGATGCGCTACTGAATTTGCATTATTTGCTACTGAATATGCATCATTTGCATAATTTGCTGAATTTTCTACTGATATGCATACGGATATATATTATTTTCTATTGAATTTGTTACTGAATACTGTTATGCGTACTAATACTCCAAATGATTTGAATGCGTACTAATATGCTACCGATATGCATACTCAGTTGCTACTGAATTTGCTGAATTTGCTACTGAAATTGCTAGTGAATTTACATTATTTGCATTGGATGTGCTAATGAATTTGCATACTCAATATGCATTATTTGCTACTGAATACTGATATGATAACTGAACTGCATGGTTATAGATATCATGGTGCTATATATAACATAATTTAAACTAATGACTCATATTTATATGTTGAACAGCGATGGAGCAAATTTGTAATCGTGTCCCATTTCGCCCCCCAAAACCAAATACAAATAATGTAGACCGACCGGTAGACGTGCAATCTTCGCAAGTTGAGGTGAACCAAAAGAAATCGCATTTGCGATGGAGTGAGCTCATGGATGGGTTCCTCATCCATTCCCTTTGTGCCCAGGTCCTCACGGGGCGGCAAAGGGTAGACAATGGATTTACTGCCGCACAAATTAAGGTTGTTATAGATACTGTCGAAGAAGGATGCCATATTCGCGTCGCGGAGAAGAATGTGAGATCGAGTTTGAAAACCCTGAAAAAGGAATATGTCGAGTTCCATGAGCTGTTGCAAGTCAGTGGATTCGGTTATGACATAAATAGTGGTGGCGTAACTGCAGATGCTAGTGTATGGGCTGACTATATCGCGGTCAGTACAAATTGTTCAATTGACTTAACTTACAAATAAAAAAAATTATAATTCAGTTTAGGAATATGTTGAATTGACTTACTATGGTTTTTACAGGGTAAACTAGATGGAGGGACGATGAGAGGAAGGAAATGTATGTACTATGACGAGCTACAAATAATCTTCGGGAATGACACAACTACAGGTGATAATGCAATATCCGGGGCAGATCAGTTCTCACCTATAGATGGTACATGGATAGAAGATGTGGAGTTTACTCCTGAAGCATGCATAGACACTGACACTGAAACAACCGCTGCGCATGAGACGGACACCCAACCACCGGGTGGCCAGGAGACCGACACCCAACAATCGAGTGGGAACACTGCAAAGCGTAAGGGTCAGGGGCCCAATGGAAAGCCTCGTCGTCGCCGTGTGAACCCCCAGAAAGAATGTGCCCAAGCGCTGTCAGTCATTGCACAGTCGTCGAAGCAGATTGCCACCGCAATGGAGCTTCAAGTTGCCATTGACTCTCAAACTCACGTTAACTGGCAGGGTATCCTTGACAAGCTAGTGGGTATGGATATGGACGATGAGAATGTCATGCGGATGATGTCTTTATTTGAGGCCGATAATGGACTAGGTCGAGTGTTTATGGGATTCTCTGACTTTTCATTCGCACGTACATGGGCTTACAACAAGCTCCGTAATCTGCCTTGATCAGATGGTCTATTAACTATTACTCACTATTATGCGTTGCTACTATTATGCTTTGGTATTATCTCCACATATTCCGTTTTGATGCTTCTGGACGTGGGATTATCGGATAGTTTATTATCGCATGTAATGTTTTGTTCAAACTTTGCTTTACGTATTAGGTTTGTGTACGCTTTGCTCTAGTAAACTTTTGGGATGTAATGTTTTGTGGGATTATCAAAGATTGTAACCATCCTTTTATATTATGAACTTGAATATTTAGCATTTTAAAAGCGCAATATAGATATATGAACCCATGTGCTTTAACAGTCCAAGTCATTACTAATTCAGTCCCATTACTTTCAACCACATATTGCAGAGTCATGTGATTGAAAAGTGCAATATAGATATATGAACCCATGTGCTTTAACAGTCCAAGTCATTACTAATTCAGTCCCATTACTTTCAACCACATATTGCAGAGTCATGTGATTGAAAGGTGCAATATAGATATATGAATGCCAAACGCTTTAACAGTCCAAGTCATTACTAGGGACAGTCCCATTACTTTCAACCACATATTGCAGAGTCATGTGATTGAAAAGCGCAATATAGATATATGAACCCATGTGCTTTAATAGTCCAAGTCATTACTAATTTAGTCCCATTACTTTCAACCACATATATCAGAGTCATGTGATGCAGAAGTGCAATATAGATATATGAACCCATGTGCTTTAATAGTCCAAGTCATTACTAATTCAGTCCCATTACTTTCAACAGTGCAAGTCTAATACTAGTATAAAGAAGACGGTAGTTCGTTTCATATCACTCACTATCAAATGACAAACCATAGACAAAATGACGATTTTAACCCCAGTAAAGGATGTCTGGATTACTTCAGCCCAAACATGGTAGCCAGAAATAAAGAGCCCATGAAGGACAAGCGTAAATCTAAAGCATCAACATCATATGACGTTGGTTATGTTGACGATGTTGCACCCGTTTTGACTAACCCAGGAATTTACGAAGATCCCCACGGAGGGAGTTGGTTTGGGGAGAAAAGGGTTTTTGAAAACATGCCTATATGCACATTACATTTTTTAGGTGATGTTGGGCATGTGATGAAATGGTTACCTCCAACTAAAGCTAATATACCATGCGATGATCATTTGAAATGGCCTAGGTTATATGATAGACGATGCGATTTAGAGTGCTACTGTAATTGACATGGTTTACCGGTACCACAAGCAAAATCTGTAAATTATTGCAAAGATCCAACTAAAGACAGTGAGAGATGTATCCGTCTACTACAACGAGAAATTGAACAGATGGAAAAAAGATTAACGCGCTGGCATTGTAAGAATTTGATAAATACTGAACTCGACGATCCAATTTATGCATCGGATTCGGAGCTGCCGGACTACAAAATGGACGATTCCTCAATTGATTTTGTACAACATCTACCAAACATATTGATGGGTGATGGGAATGCATTATGTTGCGATCCGTGGTTGACCAGGAAACCACGAAGTAATTAAATATGCAACTTTCTTTTCTATGTGTTTATTATTTTTATTATGTCAGTTGTAATGTTTAATTCCGAGTTTTAAATTTATCGTTTATTATTTTTTTAAATCTCGTTAGAAAACAACTGTCAACAACCTTATGTCCAACTCAATGTGCTCCCATCAATAATAAAGACTTATTTTTATTCCAACTGCAATACTAATCCAAATCATTTGCCACCTACTAATCCTGAAAATGAAGTGGAAAATAATGATAAGTATTAAAATATATAGGATAACAAAAAAATGTGGACAATTAACAAAATAAGACAATTTATGTATTCACAAAACTCTCTATTTCCATGACAAATTTTGGCTATCAAATACCAAAACTAGGAGTATTGTTGTTTTCTAGTAGACAAATTCTGTCTATCAAACACAAAAACTTAGAAATTACAGAATTTACCAGCATGCAAATTTAAGCTATTAAACAGTCCAAAATTTTATTTTTCAGGTTAAAATTTGCATGAATAAAATTTTTTAGGACAAAACTTTTCATTCCACCTCTATTCTAAGTTTTCTATCAAACAGGGGCTAAGAATAAGCGGAGATTCTCACAATTAATAGGGGTTGACAACGAGACCCCAAGTACTGTTAAATCCCTTCTGGTGCTTGGTCACACTCCACGAACCAGATTTTTGTACTCACCTTCTTTAGGGCTTGGAAAAATGGTCGACACTTATTATCGGGATATAAATCAATAAAAGGTAACATCCTTATCAGGACTTGTATGTCCCCGACAGTGGTCGACTTCTTGATATCTTGTAAAGCCTTTAATTGACATTGACTTCAATCTCTCTTTGTGTCACCAAGTAACCCAAGAACTTTCCAGAGCCAACTACAAAGGTACATTTGGAGACATTTAGCTTAATTTTGTATTGCCTGGGAATCTTGAAGGTCTTGGTCTGATCCTTAATGTTATCGTTCACTTATTTACTCTTGATGACAATATTATCTATGTATGCCTATACGGTTATTCCAATCTGTTTCTTGAACATCTTGGTGACTAGGTGTTGGTAGGTTAACCCACCATATTTTAAGTCGAAGGGCATGATTTTATTGTGGTAAAGTCAGAAAGTCATGTTGAAAGAGGTGTTCTTCTGGTTGAGGATGAATTGAGGTTTCTAATGATAATCAGGGTAGGCGTTTGTGAAGATCATCAGCTGATGTTCAGTTGTTTGAGTCTACGAGTTGGTCAATTTGGGGGAGTGAAAAGTTGACCTTTGGGTAATTTTTGTCGACATCTGTAAAATTAATGTAGACTCTCCATTTTTTGCCTTTTTCTCTAACTACGACAGTATTATAACTCCAGTTTGGGAATTGGACTTCTTTGATGGACCGAAACGAAGTAAGTTCTTAACCGTATTCTCCCCTACTCTCACCTTCTCCGGTGTTGACTTTCGGCATGTTGAATCCATGTGTAGCAGATAATAATAAATATCTGAATCAATTCCTACAGGGTTATAAGGTTTTTAGGGAAACGCATCCGTATTTCTTCTGAGAAAGTGAATGAGATGCTCGGCCTCATCTTTTAACAACTCAGAACCGATCAGAAAATTCTTATCTCATTGGGAACGGTAATGATTTCCACCATCATTCGGTCGACGGGGGGCAGTATGATCTCCTTAAAACCCATTTGAACTCCTTTTAATTTTTCTTTGGGTTGGTCGCCCTTCGAATCGTCATATATCTAAATTTTCGTGGATTAGACATGCTTGGCTTTGATGGCGATGACAAAACAATTGTGAGTTATCACTTGGTCTCCTTTTATCTTGATGACTCCCTAATCGCTCAAAACATTGAGCTTCTAGTGAAGTGATAATGGCACGTCCATCATGGTATGGAGCCATCCTCTGACAAGGATGACGTTGTATGGGGACTGTAATTGAATCACATGAAATTCTATCTCAAAGTTGACAAGGCCGACTTTGATCGACAACTTGATTTTCCTTAACGTGGTTTTTGTATCTGTATTGAAGTTTATTAATTACCCCACTCTCATGTCCAGGTCTTGGACGATGTAACCAATTTTGAGCAGCAAATTGAGGTACATGATCTCTAAAAATCTCCCCTAGTCGATAAATATCCTCTTCACATCAAAATTTGCCATTTGTAGAGTAAGAACCAAAGCGTCTTTCCGGGGAAGATTGACACCGACTAGACACTCATTAGTGAACATTATTGCCTAGTCAAAGTCAAGACCCTTGCATTCTCGCTTGGCTGGAACAACTTAGACACTTCCAGCTGGAAGGTTTCCTGGATAAAAGAAGCAATATTTTCCCCTTTCTATGAGCTTCTTATATATGCAATGTAAGGGATCAATATAACTAAATATGGATATGACCATCCCTGGGATTGAAGGTTGTCGTCTTAGCCTATCTTTTATATTGCAATAACTTGTGTTGAGGACTTTATCCTACTCGTGTCAATGTATTAGTTGAGATGGTCGACTTGCATAAGGTCCCCAATGTGGCATTTGAACATTTTTTAGTTCTATATAAGATGACTATGATTTAAATGATAGGTACACTTGAGGTTGGTGTCTCTTTCATTCAGGTCATTGTCCAGCTTATGTGGCCTCTTAAAGAATGGTTTATCATTTATTTACACGGTTAACTTGTAGATTGGTTCCTTGAAGAAGGTATTTATTATCTAATTGGTATTCGCATTACCTCGTGCCTTGGATTATCCCTTAAAGTTGTCAAAATTTTCTCCCTTCTTTAGCGGAGTTGCTTAGTTTCCTCCATTGGATGTTTCTTTCGAATAACTGTTCTTAGTGTACTTGGGATTTTATTTAGTTGGAGCATTCGCATTGAGGAGTTCTTCCATAGTAGACGTTATAGTCCATGAGGTCATCCATAATAGACATTAGTTTTTTAGTTAGTGATTGGTAGATATTATTCGGTCTGGCAAGTCTGAGCTTAGAAAATAAGATCGAGTAATTATCAATCTTTTTGAAAAGTTCCCGGTAACACTGAGCGTACTTCTTAAAGGATTCCCCTTTTTTCCTTTCAAGGGAGATCAATGAATTGACCTCCTTCACTGCCTTGTTGCTGGTGATGATTTGAGTTGTGAACTGAGAATAGGGACACCTGCTCAGGACATGATTCCCTAATAGCCACCGGATCACGAGCAACCTCAGAAAACCCAACAAGGGCAATAATTATCTTCTCCATGTTTTTGGCTTCTGCTCCAACTTGTCCCTCCTTAGGAGTGGCGACTTTTCCTTCCAGTATGGAGGGATCAAACAACCCCACCAAATATTGTTCAGTGATGGTGGCCTTGGGTGGAATAGTCACAAGATCCTTACAAGTGTTGGTGTTAACTCCTTCGATGGGGGCAACCTGCGGAAGACATCACAAAATGTAAGTGCAATATACAAATGGAAGAGAAACACAAAGTGTAAAAAATAATGCACACTCACCACAGCTATGGGACCAGCACCTGCTGTGGATTCAATCTCAACCACTTCTTTGACCTGAGGAACAACTCCCCAAGATGGGGGGACAACGAATGAGGTTCAAAATTAGGAGAATGCTGGGAAGAATGGTCTTCAACACTAAGCGTTGCCTTGGAGTTATCACGCTCAGGGTCATCGCTACAATCATCAAGAATTGTATAATCCATGGGAATAGAACCAGGCTTCTCAGTAGAATACATTTGACAAAGCCTCCGAGATGGTCGAACCAAAGGGGAGTCCTCCTTCTCATCCTTTTCTTCCACCTCTTCAACCTTTTCAGGATGAAACTCATCCTAAATATCATCAAGAGTAAGTTGGACCTCGAGGCTAGATGTAGTCCTCTTACGACCTGCAATAGGGGTAGGGTGAGTGTAGGAGATACCTCTTTCAGCCATCTGCTTGGCCAAAATAGACCGCGCATTTGCAGATCCTTGACCGAACTGCCTCAACAAACTATCAAGCAACTCTGTGCATTGATCGACCAACTGTGTGTTTGGAGAAGAGTGGGATTGAGTGTGACATCCTGCCTAATAAAATACTGGGTGATCATTCATCTATCAAATTAAACAGGAATCTCAAATGGTTTGATTCTCAGCATCACTGTCGAAAACCATTTAATTACTAATAACCTATTAGGCCCGACGTCAAATTTTAAACTTTCTAATCTTTTTAACTTAAAACACAAATAATCCATCCACATAATGATATGAACAATAAGAAATGAATAAATAACAACCGATAACTCTCGGTAAAATATTTATACAACCATATCGAAATAGGCACGAAATAAAATATCGCAAATAAATTAAAAGACAACAGTTGGGCAACATGCTCGATTATAACAACAGTACCTCCTATGTAGATCACAAGGATAAAAGCATCTAAAAAAATTTCTGCCAACATCCACAGCTGCTGCAGCAGTGGCTGACTCGAAAGGATAGTCATCGAGGCGTCCCGGTGTCTGGGAACTTAAAAAGTATAATAAAGGAGAGGAAAAAGAAAAGATAGATACAGGTCAGAGTCTGGGTTTTGAAAACTATTTTAGCATACTTTAATATTTAAAATATGATATTCTCCATATTTAAATTGGTATCGCACTCACATGAGATACCCCTCACCTCTCATCTAACAGTGAACACCTAACGCATGTATTTTAAAACACCATAGTCATGCTACCCAACCTAACTAGCACCTTGCAAAACTCCCAAGTCATCATGCACTAACACGTACCCCGCGTAATATAAAATATTCTAAGCTATCGCCCGAGCTTATACATTATAATCTCTCATTTACAATTCATCCTTACTTTAGGAATAACTTTCACTAGTTATTACACTATTCCCATTTTAGTGTTATCATCTCGTATATAATCTTTTCATCTTCATATACGTATATCACATTTTTAATTCTGAATTTTATACTCCCGGGTGATCTAGAAATTATTCCACATTTCATTGTGTATTCCGTTCGTATATATATGTTTCACATCTCATATACACACACACACACACACACATATAATATACTATACACATAAAGTATATCCATACTTATATATCACACACTATATAAGTACAATAACCATACCTCAGAGCTATAACTTAATGGATGGAGTCTCTACAATGCTATCATCCTCCAGGGAGAACACACATCGACCTGGGCAATCGGGACGGAATCTGACACTGACCTCAAATCCAAATCACAACGTATAAGAAGCGATCATAGTTCCTCATTGAAAATGAGAACGAAACATACCCACCACGTCTCACCTTTGATAAAAATCACACAATATAAATAATGGACGCTATAACCTGGGGACTATACGCTCCCTGCTCCTCAAGCTAGGGGCATCACCCACATCGCGCAACTTCCCATGACAGCACTAGAGGGGTATGCTTCACATAAATATATCATTCACACAGAGATATATTCATAATCATATTATATATATATTGTCTCTATACTCGTATGTGTGTGTGTGTGTGTGTGTATATATATATATATATCACATCAAATATGGCTATTTATGCCAATCTCCCATGGCATTAGCCTATAATCCCGAATTAACCAATTCGTATTTAGTTCATAAGTATACACACAACTTATTTTAACCCATAAGTATTCTCTCACTTATGATAGACTTATCACATAAATTATTCCCCGAATATTAGCCTATCACGTCTAGCTAGTATTCTTAAATCATCCTATTCGCACCTTAGGATTTACTCAAATATATATTTATTCGGCATATATATATTCTCCCCATATATATAATCAGCATATATATACTACACGCATAAATATATATGTACGAACCCGCCGAATAATTTCTCGAATGTCGTTCATCCCAAATATTCCTAAAATTTATACCCCGGATTCCATTCCCACAAATCCCAAAGCTCACACATCACTCATTTAATCATCTAAAGGTCCTCACACTCTATTTAGGATCCCCTACTATTCATCTCCAAAAGGAATTCTTCTCCAATCCTTTTTAGTCCAAGAAAATATCTTAATTTTTTCTGTTGTAACCGAGCCGAACCCATGGCCCAAAAAAGAACCGGTCTAGTAACCCCAAAATGAACCAAACCGATAACAAATAAAACGAACTGATTTGACGATCACGATCTGATCAGTTGGGGAGTTCATTTTCTTCTCAAACTCCAAAATTTATGTTTTTTACTCTCTCCAACCATTATTATAAACATCTACACACTTAGATATACCCAAAACACTAATTTATTCTTGGGATTCATCAAGTTAACTGAGAAAATCAACCCTTTTCTTAATTAAACCCTAACTTTCATTTCTTCAAATTTCTCACTAGAATTTACACCATTAACATGGATTTTAGCTTAGATTTCATATAGAATTATTATCTCATCAAAATCATGTGAAATCATTCCCAAAAATCCCATTTTTTATTCAAGAATCCCAAACCCAAAATTCATAATTTTCTCACCAATTATGATATGAACAATAAACACACTTAATAGTTAAAGCAAGTTAAACATTTGCCTCATTGGATAAATCCGACGACCTCATGCCAGAATCTTCCGGAGCTTGGCCCGAGTCTCCTATTTTTTCTCCCTTTTCTTCCTTCTTTCTCTTCTTTCTTCTTTTCTATTTCTCTCGTGACTTATGAGAGAGAAAATAAGGGTTATCCACTTATTAAACCAAAAATTGACTCGTATACACAAATGCGAGTCCCTACTGATCCAAAAAGTCCCTGAAATCCAAACACTACCCCCGGGTACTCTATTCTGAGTATCTCGGCCCTTTCGAGGCCAACCGTGCACTCTAAATTCCCACTCGAGTCACTTAAGAAACATTCACGTCTTAAACCCAACAGATCTCCAAACGTATTTTTCGCATAAAATAACATCATCTGTCGCTTTTGTTCACCTGTGACATGAAATATAAATAGTCCATATCATTTACTTATTCCCGTAAGTAAATATAACATATGTAACTCTTAATGTGTCACTCGCCAATTTAATATTTATACATTCACTTTAAATTCTCAATTTAATAAATTACACTCACTTATGTATTTTAAATGTCCATAAAAGTACGGGGGTATTACATTGAGATACTTGAGAAGGGCTAGAAGGGGCAACCTTTCTCTTCTTGATGGGGGTTATTTTCTTGGCCTTATCCATAACATCACTTGAGACATAAATGGGAGTTCCCTCTTCAACAACAGGTCGAGAAGTAGTAGGGAGATATACAGCCTCCTCAACTTGCTGAGAACTGGAATCCCCTTTCTTTTTCTTTAAAATAGCTTCACTTAGAGGTGCCAAAGGTGGAAGTTCTTTGGGGGTGCTGGTATTGATTTCTCTCCGAGGAAATTGGGCTTGATTAACGATACGAGTTCCCAATCCTATCTCATATGGGGGAAACATTCAATAACAGGATAAATGGGTTATCGCTCAATAACCTTAAGGAAACGACCAAGGGTGTTGGGGCAGAATACATTAAGGTATTCATCGGATCTACTACCTTGTGTATGCTTGGTAGGGATAACAATTTGGCCTTGCAACTGGACATAAAGAGTGGTTACTGTCTCTGTTAGGAAATAACTACACGTCATTGAAAAATTTGAAGGTCTTTCGGTAGTATTGTGATTGAGAAAGGGCACCCCCTGATCAGAACCAAACTTCATAGCTACTCGATGGGGTGAGTAGGTTGTGTAGTAGTAGACCATTTGGTACATGAGTGAAGGTAAGATGGAGTAAGAACCAAGAGAACATTAGAAGAGGGGAAATTGGGGGCAAAATATCGCTCGACCACCTGAACTGGTCAAGCAACATACTCAAAAAAAGCATTGGTAAAAAATTGGTCGGTGACAGAGTAAGGGAAAACATTAAAGCGCTAGACATTATCAATAAAGGAGATAAAAGTCTTCCTAGATTACTTGTGATTCTAGGAAAGGATTCTCGGGACTTTGATCTCATGGGAGGTAGGAAATAAATCAACTAGGGCATAATCAGGAAACTTGGCATATATGAATGCTATGAGGAGTATGTGGTTGGCATAGTTGGACACATCAAAACAATCAAGAGACGTGGCAGAATTAGTTTGAACTCTATCAAGCCAGGTGTAAAGAAAACCCAAAGTAATTGCAGTTAAAGGGAGTTTCACTCTAGGGGCAAGGCGAACAATGAGATTGATAAGATCCATCCTTGGGCAGTCATGGAGTTTCTCAAAAAAATAAATCCTCGAAAGGATAATCCATATGTATACAACGAGCTCAATTTTTCTCCCACACCTTTTTCCAGTGGGGGGCATTTCCATAACATTTTTGCCCTTTGGATCTTTTTTTGTTGGCTCGCGAGCAAGGGTACTCGCTCTATCCTCCGTATAAAAGAAATACTTGATAATTTCTGAACATGTACACTTATTATAAGTCTTCATGAACCTCTTGATTACACCTTTCAGTTCCTTACGATTAACATCTTATTCTTTCGTAATGGCTTCCTCAAAGTAAGTATCAATACCAGCCGCTTCCAAACTAAAGAGCTCGCACACATCCTCCGAGGTAATTATGAACTCGCCCCAGGCAGTAGTGAAAGTGTGAGCCCTATGACTCTAATGGGAAACCAGCGTTCTCAACGTATTGTTGTTTTTTGCCAAAGTCACATTACCAAACCATTTGGTGCAGGAAAAGCCAATTGTAAGCAACTCCGCAACATACTTGCCATGTATATAATCAGTTCAGGCACCCAGTCCTTCACACGATACATAGTTGATTCAAATTCCACATTTGAGTAGGGATAATCTCCCCTTTTAATTCTAAACCCGATAACAGTACAACCAGGGATATGGGCATAATTCTCTATCACATCATCTTCACCAACAACCAAGTTCAAATCTTCTACCTAAAAAATAAGAGAGCCTGGAAAAGCATTGGCAAACTCCAAGAACTTATCTACAATGCCAAAATATGGGGCACGATGATATTTCGCCCACTGAAGATGACGGTCAACAATATCTAAGGAAGTTTCCCCGACGGTGGCACCCATGATAAATGGGTTCTTTTGACAGCTGATGCCATGATGGAGAATAGAGAATCGAAGAGAAGAAATGAAGAGAAGAAGATCTGGGAATCAGAGAATATTATTTTCTCTCACAATCAAAGAAGACACTTCGCTCCAACAAACCAAAAGGTAAAAAAGAAATAGGTATCAGAGGAAACCCTTTTATAAGGGGCCTCATGTTTTGAAAAAGACGTGATTGATATGAAAAGATGCACATGGAGAAATATAATCATCACAATAAAATTTTTGTCAACTTAAGTAGCTCGAATGGGTTACACGCGTAGGCCATCAATCAACGCGTGTACAGTTGGGGGAAGGGCTGTCAAGGACATTTATAACGAAGAGACACAATAATGATTGACTTTTGGGGGAAATTCAAGAGACGTTTGGGGGTGAAACTTTATGCCCGTTCACACTTAGGAAAATAAATGGTTTTAGGGAAAATTTTATTACAAATCATTGTAATTCCCCAAGATAAAAGATTGAGAAACAAAAGTCACTTGAGGTATAATACCATGCGAGAAGGAAGAGTCTTCAAATAACTCGAACACAGGCCAAAGTTATCGACAATTTTATTCTAATACTTTGTGTAAATATGCACATGTGAGAATTATTTTTTTATTATTTTAACAAAAACGTGTGCAGATCAATCGAGATAGGATGTGAATTTATTTTTTTGTACATATATTTCTTCAAATAAATAAATATATCTACGAAGGGGAAAATGTAGAGGGAGATCTATGCTTAAAGTTTATTAAAATAACGCCAACACTCACAAGAAAGATTAGTGATGGTTCTCGCCCAAAGCTGAAGCTGCTTGAAGGAGCTCCTGTGAAGATAGTTGCTCGCACAAAGCTGAAGTTGTTCGAAGGACCTCTCACAAAGTTCAATCCCAAGAGATAAAAATTGGAAAACATAAATTATAATAGGAACTTTGATGTACTTATATTCAATTCTCTTTGTAAATATAAAGTTCACTTTGTAAAGTTATGAGGTTACTCGGTACCCTCGAGGGACCATGTCTGGCAGGGCATGAGAGAGATTAAATGTTCTATCGAACAACCTCATTTTGGGTATTTCGCATGGATTTGGTTTGGAGGATTAGGTGCAAGGCAACATTGGAAGAGACCATCCCCTTTAGGGTACTTAGGCAAAACCTTGGTTTATACACGACGTGGCTCAGTAGTACTGTTGATGTAAAAAACTGGACTTGATCCAATTTTATAATCACATATAATATATATAATTTCAATGCTAAATAAAAGAGAAAGATAGCTTTTAAAGTGGTTCAGCTATGTAAGAAAGCCTACGTACACTGTGATTGTATTGATTTCAGAGGTTACAAAAAGCAAGGTATTCTTGTCAATAAGAATAGCCTAGAATTCGTTCTACCTTGCCCTTGATAAAAGGGATACAACGTATTTATAGTGACCCGAAGGTCAAGGGTTGTAATTCCAAGGGAGCCTTTATATATTTAGGCATTTACATCCGTACATAATGAATGTGACGGTTGATTATGCTAACCACGTATGATAAGAATTTTAATGAGGTGACCCTTCATTGGTATTGATGGTCGACATTATTTATGTTGGTAGACATATTTTGTGTTGGTAGGCATTCTTACCGAGTTACTATCTGCTGATTAAGATTTTAACTACATAAGAGGACAAGTGTTCACTTCTGATTAGTCCACGTAAATGGATATTTTTTTTAGTATCAACACAAGCCCCCGATGCTCTATGCTTGATGCTTACATGAAAGTATGGAGCATTCGATTCTGAAAGTAGCTCGGATTATTTCCATGATGCTTAGTCAGTAGCCGACCTCCCACACTCGTGAAATTTTATCGCTACTATTTAAAGATGGTATTTTTATAAATCATTTGAATTTTAGCTAATCGCCAAAGGGTAAATGGGTATTTCACACTCTCTGTATCACGAAGCCATCGGAATATCAACCGTTGGTACGTTGAATCATTACTTTTGCTATTTTTAGGACAAGCTATAAAAGGTTGTAGCAACTATTTCTGAGCTTTTGTGCGATCGTTTGACGTCGTTCGTCTTTTCCTTCCATAGTTCTTGCTGAATCCTTATTCTTCTGTAAGAATTCTTTTTTTCTCTCTGTTTTTCTTCATTTCCTTTCTTTTTAGAGCCATGGTTCACATAGTTGATGCTGATTCTCTAGAGAGATTTAGGGTATAAAATAAATCCCATCTTAGGTTGATTTAGAAATACCCCATGATCCTACACACGTATATTCTTTGGCTGAGGGTCATTGGATCCTAACCTTATTTATAGCTGAGTGTGGTTTAACATTTCCACCAAACCCTTTTCTTCTTCATTTCTGCCAATGTTTTGACATCGTTCCAACAAGAGTAGCCCCCAACACGTGAAGGGTTGTTAATGGGGTGAATAGATTAAATGAAATCTACGGGACCCATATTGGGATTCCAGAAATTATGCTATGCTATAAATGGGCTATTGTAGGAGAGAACACTTATTATTTGAAAACTAGACAAGCCAATAGGGCTTTAGTGTTGCATCTACCTGATTCCAATAAGGATTATTGGAGTCATGCTTCAATAGTTAATAATTGGCAACATGCCCCACTTGAAAATGTAGTGGCCTACCACGGCTCCAGACGCCCTCAGTCGGGGAGTGGGATAGGTTGTTATTTAAATGCTTGCATTTCTTTACTCATTTCCATGTGCTAACTGTTACTGTTGATTGTTCTATTGTAGAAGGACGTAAGAGAAAGTGCCCCAAATCGGGTGAAGTCAATTTGGAAGAACTCAAATTCTTATGGGGTCTGAACCAAGGACAAGAGAGGATAATCCCCGATTAGCTACCATGTTACTAGAATATAAAACTTCCAACACCACTTTTATAGCTCGGCCAATAACTGTTGTGCCTTCAATTGTAATTGATTTGGAGAGGGATCCAGTGTCTACTTCCTCGACTACTGAATCTGCTGGTGTGGGTGCTGAAGTTGGCACTTCTTTTTGACACCACACCTACTAAAATACCAGGTGGCCAGTCCGTGATCAGAATAAAATGTTGGTCTCATATGGCTGATTCTTAGCATCACTGTCGAAAACGTTTTTAAAGTTACTAATCATCTAGTAATTTAATTAGACTAGTGCAAAATTTTATCTTTCATAAATAAATAATATGCAGAATTATATAACGATTAAACCATCACACAAATTGATAACTGAAATCTAATACAATTGAATGATATAAATAAACATGACATAATCAACTATCGGTTCAATAATAAACTGAAATGATAACCTGGATACACAAAGTCCAATAAATAACTTAATACTAAATATGAGGGCGACATGCCCGAATGAGTACTGAAATAAAGATCCTACACTAAGAATAAATGAACGAAGCATCAATAGAGAAGTCTTGTAATTTCCATATAAGCTGCAGTTGCGCATCCCTGGATAGAATCCTCAACTGCGCATCCCTGTGGCTGGGCACTTAAAAAGTTTTGAAAAATATTTTGACACGACATATAGCCAAGTAAAACATTTTGAAAATATTTATCAAGCTAGTTAAATTGCAGTAATTAAATATGCATGCACACTCTTCATATTTAAGTTAATGTCGCGCTCACTTGAGGTATAACTTACCCCTCCTATAATGTGCACACCTAACGCTTGCCTGCTAACCTTTCTTAATTAAGAAACCCAATTAACTAGCCGTATCACGTCTCTTTCTACTACACTTCTTTAACCTGAATACTCTTACTATTGATTCATACGTCACTTATCTTATTGACTTAGTTAATCATCTTTAATTAATCCTCCATATAACATTCTCAGACTCAAGGCTTTTTCCCCGCCTAATATTTTGCCGCGTCCACCCGTACTGCCCATATAATACAATACCAAATTTCCAATCCTTTATTATTTATATAGTGTCACCAACTGATTATAAAGTTTTCACATACAGAAATGAATTTAGATTTCACTATCTACAATGTCTACTATAGCATTTGAAGTAGAATAAATCACACGTATCACATCACTATCATAAATATATTATACGACATCCCTAGGTGGGGACCTGTAATGTGGGTATACTCTGCTATCAAGTCCTGGTACATCACGAACTAAATAAGTACATCAGCTCGAATATCACTCTCGAACCAAAAATAAAATAACACATATTGGAGGCGAACATAATCCTAAGCCTTTGGGCTAAGCACATACAGAAGGCAACCAAATGTCCGGTTACACCCTTATTCACACAAGTGGTGCTCAATCCCTAAGTTTTATGTTCAGAGGTACAAGTAAATATCCCCCCCCCCCCCCCCCCCCCCCAAATGGACTCATCAGAATAGGACTGTCGACGCGAAACCTCCTGTAATAGCAAGTAGCCTATGTATGTTTACACATAATTAATCAACTAATAGGTAATCATGCAACTTATGCATACATACATATAACATCAGTATAGGTATACCCTCAACCTATAAATATTATTCACACCGATATCTATAGAGCTCACCAATTTATATATATATATATATATATATATATATATATATATATATATATATATATATATATATATATATATATATATATTATCTCCACAATATACTCAATCATCAAAACCCATTTAAGATAACAACCCATCCTAAAATAATATGGTTTACACCCACCATGATATGAATTGTAATATTGAAATTCAATTGAAAGTAAGTTTAACTACTTGCCTGGATATATTTCGTAGTGTCTAATTCCTTTGTTGTAGATAAGATTTGACGAAGGACACATCAATTTCTTCTTGGTTTGGCTCCTAAAAGCTCTCCCACTTGATCCCTCTTTTCTCCTTTGCAACTAGGGCTTTCTTATTTGAGTTGTGACTACCACAAACTCTATCACTTAGGTTTTATTAGGTGAATCCCGAAATTAAGCCTATAGGCTAAATTAAAATGACCCAAACACCCCCATGTGATCCCCGGTTATGCCTAAAAATGCCTCGAGACCCAATTATTACCCTCGGGTACTCTTTTCCTACTATTTCGACTTATTCGGAACCAACCGTACACTCAAAATCATCATCCGAGTTTCTTAACTAAAATCTCCAATTTCAACCTCAAATTTCGACACATGTATTCTTAAAAGAGATAACTCGAATTAATTTAAATCTAAATTCTCCAAATAAATTGAATCTTTCAAATTAAGGAATTCTCCAATTTAAATAATTTCTCCAAATCATCAATTTAGTTTAAATTCTAATTCATCAAATTAAGTAAATTCTATATCCTCAAAATACTGGGTGTTACATTCTTCTTCACTTGATTATGATCTTTTTTGCTAACATGGGAAAGAAGAAAATTCCCAACCTTTTGGAGGATGAATCCACTGCTGGTGCCAAGATACCATTTGATACCAATACCCAAAAGAAGAAGGTTGAGGCTGGCAAGAAGCCCCTGGCCACAAAAGGTAATGAGTATCCTCTCAAGAGAATAAGGAGAGGTATTGCTGATAAGCAGGTTGAAAAAAATTAAATAATTTCTCCAATTTAAATAAATTGAACCTTCCAAATTAAATAAATTCTCCAATTTCAATAATTTCTTCAAATCATCAATTTAGTTTAAATTCTAATTCACAAAATTAAATAAATTCTTTATCCTCAAAATACGGGGTGTTACATACTCCCCCCCCCTATAAAGGAATTTCGTCCTCGAAATTTAGATTAGTCTAATACTTCAAGCCTCGAATACTTTCCTACTCACATGCCCTTAAGATCACTACCCATATCTCTACCCCTTGTATTAGCGAATTATGTTAGAATTAAATTAATTTCCCAGGGCACCCATACACCCTGTACCCATGCTCATCTGCATGATAGTTACCTAACTCTACTAGCCTTATATCGTAATATAACTTTCAACTCACAGTTATAACCACACACACATACACACACACACATACACACATATATATATATATATATAATAACCAAGGTACTAAACCTATGTACTAATGATCACACATCTCCCCACTTCCAACATTCAAAGCGAAATCCAAACAAGGTACCCCCCGTTACGCTACTATCTAACATTGTCGGTCGTTGAGATCCGTTGGACCCCCAGTCCATATTACGTACCCCTAATTTTCCATCTCTTAACATATAAGTATACTCGCCCACTCTCATGCTACAAAAGACAATAAACAATACTGCGCCCCTTACTAGCACTAGTTTCTTTGTGAGAATTAATCAGGAGCTATCTCCCTGCTCGATAAAAAGCATATCCACCCCGAACCCCATCAGTGGACATCTCTACTCCTCAGGATCTAAATAATAATACAAACATTTTCTTATAAGTGTATTATGCTACGCACCATAACAAATATACACGTATATATAGACTAAACCATATTTTAGGTGATAACTAGCACATGTAAATCATATCTCGGAACAATGAACACAAAATCTCATCATACTATCTATTATAGCCTAGACATCCAAGCATAATTATCACTAAAGTTTCGTGTGTAACAAACTTATCTCAAACTCAGCTCTGCACTCTCGGTGTGGTTATATACTACAGGTATTCTCGATTACCCCACAATTTTTAATTTAATTCTCCTCGATACTATCCCACCCATTAACTTGTGGTACTGAAGTTATCTCAGTGCTCCCTTCGCGGCACTCCTCAGCTCCACTGGACACACATCGTAACAACTCTCAGCTTAAAGTGTTTCCGCTACATGTTCAATGAAATAACATTTAAATTCGATGCACTGACATCAAACATCGTCTAACTACTCCCAACGTTTATTAAGGTCCATGCATGTAACATTCCATAACTAGTCTAAAAAAAACTTCCCCAATGCACTATTCCCTAGCATTGTCGATTATCAAAATTCGTGGGACCAAAGCACATAGCTAAGATATCAACTATTCTATTTCTCGACACATACATCAAATCCTCTATGCCCATATCTCTCAATGCATCACATGATAAGATGCTCTCACAATCAATAAGTTCTTAGCACATAAACAATAATGATCTAAAACTCTCTGCTCAATGGTGAACCCGATATACCCTGAATCACATCAAATAAAGTTCCTATGCACCGGGATCCAACATAACTAGACAATTGTACTCACCGAGGTCTACTTCCTAAAATATTGTCGCGAGCTTGACCCTCTTTCAAGTGAGTCATCGCAAAAATGTACATCCTACCCCCGGAACAGTGAACACGATAGTCCTGCTGCAACGCCCATCATCGCACAACAGTCTGTACCCAAGATAAAACCATCCCTCGAATATCACCTTTCGACACGAGCTAACCTTAATATATATATATATATATATATATATATATATATATATATCCTCAGTGTCCACACCCACTCCCTTGTAGATGGAACTAAAGAGTGCCCCGTTACTCCACGATAAATGTACACACACTATACTAATATTTACGATACCTATACTAAATCATTTCCCATACGAATATAGCACTAACGAACTATTGTGACTCGCTCGTGTCACACAAAGTAGACCCCAAATCACTTTGGAATAAAACTCATACTTTCCATTGCCAATAGCATTCGCAGTTCAAATGGTTACTGGACCCCCGCCTAATTAAATCCCAGGTGATCAATCCTAAATTAAATTAAAACAGGTTTCTCTGTTGGTTCATTCTTAGCATCGTCGTCGAAAATGTTTTAAGAACTAAACACCAAAGTGAAATTAGACGGTGTCAAGTTTTATCTTTCATTAACCCAAATAACTTCTCATGCGGAAATAATGATTAAACATTCACAATATGATATAAATCAAACCACTACACAATATATAAAGAATAAAATCTTGCCGAGTCAACATTCGACTAAAAACCAAAACTGCTAAATAAAACCAATATAATCCAAAACCGAATAACTGAAATAATGTCAATGGACGACATGTACCAATCGAAAACACTAAAGAGGAGATCCTACACTAGATCTCAATAAATGAGTCGTCTATAAAAATTCTTGCTAGCCTCCACAAAGCTGCAGCTACGTGGCTGGACACCTAAAAGGGTTTTGAAAATATTTTGATAACAAGAGTTAATACTCAAAACATTTTAAAAATATTTAGCAAGTGATTATCACAATAAAATGAGTTATTGATTACACATGTTAAGACTTAGTGTACACTCTCTTGAGTTACCTCACCCTTCATCTATCGTGCACGCCTAACGTCCTGTACTTAGCCTACCTAGCTATACCACCCAAGCTAACTGAACTAAAGTATTCAACTGAACTTATGTTCGCGACTAAGTTCCCATACCGCCCACTTAGTATTTAATAGTAACCATATCTCATGATTTATAAACTTAGATAACTGTTCACGCCTTGTTACCTTTAACCGAATTATAATTAAATATTCCTACTTAATTTGCTTTTAGATGTATTCATAGCATCTCATTATCTACTAACTCGCATAAGTATATTACTAATACAGTATACATTTCACACACAATATATACTTATAAATTCATTCATTACTACTATGTCCTTTTAACACACATCAAGGACTTTTATTTCGGAATGGTCCATCGACACCAATTAAAATGTTTGGTTCGGAATGGCACCTCGACCCCGAGTTCATTTCAGGTAGTGGTTCGAAAAATCACCTCGACCCCACTAATAAAATTTTGTACATAGATTGGTTCGGATCTCTTTCATCACGACCCCAACTTATTATTTCCACATATTAGTTCAGAATCCTACCTCGACCCTAATATAGGCAATTATACTTTAGGTATTCTCTCCACCTAAGTATCTATATATTTCAATAGGTATATACGCAACCTAATAATAGTGCTAGTACGTAATATTTCCTCTTTGATATTCACCGTACTTATTAATTTACGATTTATCTCACTATCGTATGTTAATTGAGTATTTACATAAATCTAAGGGCCTTAGATACCCCTCTATTCATTTCAGTAGTTAAGCTATCTCTAACCTACTGATATCCTCCCTGGAATGAAGTTTAATCTCTCCGTAACTCAAATCCCAAATTCCTGATGCACTACTCTATCAGTTTACCCTCGTCAGTCCATCACTTTAAATCTTGCACCTAATGATTATAATGGACCCCCATTATACACCTACTGGTACTCTCTAAGTCCCTAAATAGGTAAAATATCACCACTAAGGTTCCCTTCAAGCGTCGACAATCGAATAGAACTCAACCGATAAAAGAACCCAAAATCAGCTAGGGTCGATCGATCGACCTTGAGCAGCGATCGATCGACATTCAAGGGTCGATTGATCGATCGAGAAGTGACAGACGCAGTTCTTCTTCCCATGATAATCCACTAAACTTATAAATAACGATGCCTAACCATTCCTACATGTTCTAGGATAATTTCCAACGAATTAAACATTATAAATCCTTCCAATTTAGCCCAGAATAATTCAAATCTTCTAATTATTCAAGAACCCTAGTATGAAATGTTCTTACCATGTTTTTAATCATCAACCAAAATTTTAATACGTGTTAACAATCATAATTCCTCTGATTTTCAATCCTCTACCGATATAAACCTAACTATAGGTGATTTCTACCCAAACAAGCAATTAATCAATTTTTTCTCTCCAAGAATATTCATCAAAATCAATTATTCATAAATCCTACGCATGGATATTATAACTCAAAATAATTTTTAAATAACCACTTGCCTTATTAGAGTTGATCTGATTTCAAGTTTGCATAAGGTATTGGGTTGCTTTCTCCTCCAATCTTCCTTCCTCAATCACTTGTGGTGCAAGAACTCCTTGAAATCTCCCACAATTTTCCCTTTTAGGCTTGAGAATGATCTTTCTTCTCTCTCTAATGGCTTCCCTTTATGTTATAAGGTTTCTAACCCTAACCCCACTTTTAATCAGCTGATAAACACTTCAAAATTCGTAGGTCTCCTCACCCCCATATGCCAAAAGACTAAAGCGCCCCCGTACGGTCCCAGTTTAGCCCAAAAATGCCTCGGTACCCGACTTGTACCCCCGAGTATATTGTTTTGACTAATTCGACCCTTTCGAAATCATCTGTGACCTTTAAATTATCATTTGAGTCACTTAAAAATAATTTCCTATCTCATCCTAAATTTAGTTTACTATATCAAGTACTTCCATATCACTCGCTATGTCGTACAGATTAACTATCAACATTTACTATTCACACTTAGTAAATTTGAATCATAATATTAATCAGTGTCTATCTCTCGATTAATATTTAACAATCACAATTATTATTTAGTCCCTTAATAATCATAATTATTATTAAATCGCATTAAATTACTTCACTCGCGTAATTTAAATATAAAATCACATTAAATTATTCCACTCACGTAATTTAAATTGGAACGTATTTTCTATTTAATTACTCCATAAATTAAATTCTAAATACACAGAAATACGGGGTATTACATACTTCCCCCCTTACAAAGGAATTTTGTCCTCAAAATTAGGATATACCTGAGGTGAATAACTCTGAATACTGCTATCGCATATCCTCCTCCCACTCCCATTTCGACTCGTCAACATTGTGGTGTCCCCACTGCACTCGCACTAATGGTACCACATTGGATTGAAGCTTATGCTCGCTATGATCTAGAATATCCACGGGTCTCTCCTCGTACGAGATATCTGGCTGCGAATCAATCTCCTCAAGTGGAACGTGCCAGAAGGCTCTCTCGCTCCTCTTGTATTTCTTCAACAACGCCACATGGAACACGTCGTGTATCCGCTGAAGATGCTCTGGAAGTCCCAATCTGTATGCTATCAGTCCCACCCTCTCAATTATAAGGACCGATCCCATATATCTCGACGCTAACTTTCCCTTCTTGCTGAACCTCATAATTCCCTTTATAGGAGATACCTGAATCAACACCTGATCGCCCACCTCTAGCTCCACGTGTCTCCTACCGACATCAGCATAACTCTTCTGCCTATCCTGAGCTATTCAAATACGCCCTAGAATCAACTATATTTTAGCAGACATATCCGATATCATCTTTGGACCCAATAGCTTGTTTCCCCCCACCTCTAGCCAGTAGGCGGGTGAACGACAAAGCCTCCCATAAAGTGCCTCGAATGGAGCCATACCGATAATGAATTGGTAAGAGTTGTTATACGCAAACTTTACTAATGGGAGATCCATCCTCCCCCGAAGTCTAGGATACACATCCTCAACATATCCTCAAGCATCTGATTTACTCTCTCAGTCGACCCGTCTATCTGCAGGTGATACGTCGTACGCAATCGCAAGTCTATGCCCATGGCCTCCTGAAAACTCTTCCAGAAATACGACACAAATATTTAACTCTGTACGACATAATATTATTAGGAACCCCGTGCAGCTTTAGGATCTCTGAAATGAATAGCTGCGCATACTGCATCGTATCAAAATTCGTACAAATCGGCAAGAAATGAGCTACCTTGGTCAACCGATCCACTATCACCCATATGGAATCATGACCCCTCTGTGATGTCGGTATCCCAGTAATAAAGTCCATCGAAATGCTCTCCCATTTTCACACGGGAATCTTCAATATCTGTAGCATACCTGAAAGTCTCTGATGGTCAACTTTCATAAGCTGACACGTAACACACTTCGAGACAAACTCTGCTATGTCTCACTTCCTACCCGACCACCAATACTGTCGTCGCATACCCTGATACATCTTATTCCCTCTGGGATGTATCGTAAACTTTGACCCGTGTGACTCCGACAGACTGCATGCCTCAAATCTTTATCCTCAGGTACTACCAGTCTCCCATTAAATCGTAGTCCACCCTCAGAGCTGATAGAGTAGGAATCTACCCCCTCGGCTAGTAATTATCAGACTTTGTCATGAATGAATGATTCCTCTGTGTGTGACCTCACCACCCGCATAACACTCTCGGTAGTGATAGCTAAAATTTCCATGTATGCTCTGGCTACCTCATCCTCATGTCGAAGTTCGCTCCACTTCGTCTTCCAAACCTCTGCCAACTCTCCAGTAGATTTTCGGCTCAATGCGTCTGCCACCACGTTAGATTTGCCAGGATGATACTGTATATCAAACTGGTAATCATTCACGAATCCAAGCCACCGCCTCTGCCTCATGTTCAGATCCTTCTGTGTGAAGAGATACTGAAGTAACTTATGATCCGTGAATAGAATGAACTGCTACCCCAGAAGATAATGTCTCTATATCCTCAAAGCAAAGACGACTGCTGCCAGCTCAAGGTCGTGGGTGGGGGTAATTCTTCTCATGTGGCTTTAGCTTCCGAGAAGCATAAGCTATTGCCCTTTCCTCCTGCTGTAACACCCCCAAGTTTTTTATAAGTATGCATCAGTATAGACCCGATACTCCAATCCATTCCTAGGTAATGCAAGTACATGTGATGATGTCAACTTGTCCTTTAGCTCATCAAATGCTAACTGACAGCAGTCACTCTACATGAATGTTACTCCCTTCTGAGTTAAGCTCGTCAAAGGACCAGCAATCTTTGAGAACCCCTTGATGAGGCGATAATAGTAACCGGCCAACCCCAAAAAGCTTAGAACCTCAGTCGGTGTCGTGGGCTATCCCCACTCCCTCACCGCTGATACCTTACTCAGATCAACAATAATTCCTCTGTCGGACACAATGTGGTCAAGAAATTGAACTTCCCGAAGCCAAAATCCACACTTCTCGAATTTATCATAAAACTGATGGTACCGTAACGTCTGAAGAACCATATATAAATGCTCGGTGTGCTCCTCCTTCGTGGGAGAGTAAACCAGAATATCATCGATGAACACGATCACAAACTGGTACAAAAATTCCCTGAATACCCTATTCACGAGGTCACTAGAGGCGCATTAGTGAGCCCAAACGGCATCACTCTGAACTTTATGACTCGTACCGCGATAAAAAGGTGGTCTTAGGTGAAGCCCTTATACTTTTGACTCATTTGAGTCTAGACTGTATAAGAGCTCATCTAGTTTGGAAATTGTGACAAAATAGTGTCTATCCTAGAAACCAAAGAGCTTCAGAGATTGGGTTGCTTCTTCTTCCATACATCTTGTGATGATCCTGAGACTATAGCCATCACTCATTCACTTAGAATTTTATTCTTGCATATCATATTGCACCTCTATGTGTATTAATGTTGTGAGTGTGTTTAAATCCCTCAATTTGATTTTTAATAATTTTTTTGGGAATTTTAAACATATTTTAAACAAGGTTTTATTTAATTAAAACTTGATTTAAAAAGTCTTGGGGTTAATATATAAATATGTATTGTTGTGTTTATTGGCCTAAAGTTACTCTGGGTAGAAACTGAAAGCGCTAGAGACTCTAGGGTTGGCTTTGTAATTATTTTGGGACGCGCGTTTACATTCGTCCTCAGGCCAACACTTGCTGTTCTCTGATTGGCCCTATGTGTGTTTCTTTACAGAGACATACCATCGCTTGTTATCAGCCCTTGGATCAACCCTTATCGATGGCCTGCATGTCTTTTGAGTGAATCCCTGTGTAAATCCTTAAGCCAATCACAGCCTGTTTAATCCACCGCCCGTTGTGAGCCCTTGGATTGCAGTCAAAGGAGCTTGACTCAATCTCAGCCATTGTTTTTGAACGATGCTCTGGAATCTTCCTCTCTTCCTATTTAAAGGCCTCCCATCTCAGCCTTCGAGAGCTTTTGCCATTTTGAAAAATCTCAGAGAATAGAGAGAGAAGAGAGAAGAGAGAAGAGAAAAGTTAGAGAGAGAAACCAGACCCAAGTTAGAAACCCTAACTTCGTCCAAATACTTCTCAAGCCCAAACTACTTACCTCTCCAGAAAAAAACACCATAACCAAATAAACACCATCCTTAGTGTTTTCTTGGGTTTATGAGAGTTCTGGTTGTGAGATCTTGGGTTGCTGAAATCCTTGTGTTCATAAATCTTATTTCCAACTTAGACATAGACTCAGATCTTGTTTCTGGTTCAATAGAAATCATAGATCTGTAGTTTTGCATGTCATAATACACTTAGTTGCATTTTTTTCTCATCTTGAGAATTTCGTTGTTGATTGTTTTCTGTTAAAACATTTTCTTACTTCAGAATCAACAATAGATGTTTTTCTATTTCTGTTTTTACAAAACTTAACCTGACCTAGTTGGATTCGCACTTGGAGGGTTCTCAATCTCCATAATATTTTCAAAAGTGATTGAGAAAGGTCTTGACCGATTTCTTAAGAAAGATCTCCGTGGAATCTGGGTTATTTTGAAAGGTCAAAAAGGTTCTTGGTTTTGTAAGAAAGAAAAATAACAAATACACTGCATATAGACTTTATATGTGATTTGTTAGGATTGTCTGTAACTAATAAGTGTGTGTGTGTGCATGCATGTGTTTTAGAACACTATTCACAAACATCTTCACACTACAAACACTGAAAGTGTTGGCTATAAGATTTGGTGAACATAAGTCGACGTAAAGTGATGAAACAAAGAAGAGTTGACAAACTGAGACAACTACATCAACAAACAAGATCTGCAGAAAAGTTAAGGACGCCAGAGGGTACAATCCTGAACTTGTATAGATTTGTTTTTGTGTGCATGTTAGTTAAATAGGTTGTAACTCGCATATTTGTTTTAGTGATTGTTTTTGTTTTACTCCGTAGAGGGAGTCGTGGATGTTTCCTCAAGGTTGAGGTTTTACCACGTAAAAATCCTGAGTATCAATATTTCTACATCTTCTCATCCCATTCTGATGTGTGCTGAGTTTAAAACATTTTAAACTGTTTACTAAAACTTGTTATCAAATCTTGTCCATATCTCGTACATATTTTTTGTTAACACATCTTGTGTTCGAAATCAGTTTGATTTTAGTAAAGAGTTTCTTCAACAAACTTTCGGAGTTGCTTAAATAGTTTATTTTCATAAACGGCCTTGGCAACGATATTTCATTAGGTATATCCTCCTCTCGAATGTGCAACTGATGGTAACCTGAACTCAAATCGATATTTGAGAAGTATGTAGCCCCTCTCAAGTGATCAAACAAGTCGTCAATCCTAGGTAATGGATACTTATTACGTATCGTCACCTTGTTCAGCTCCTTGTAGTCTACACATAAACGAAGTGAACCATCCCTTTTCTTCACAAATAACATCGGTGCACCCCACGGCGATGTACTTCGCCGAATGGAATCCTATGCCAAGAGTTGATGAATATGCTCTCTCAACTCTCATATTTTTGAAGGGGCCATGCGATACGGTGCTTTGGCAATCGGTCTCATCCCCGGTGCTAAGTCGATAACAAACTTAATTTCCCTATTGGGTGGTAACCCTGGTATCTCCTGGAAGACATCCTCGAAATCCCTCAAGACAGGGATTGAGTCCAGAGAAACAACCACCTCCTGTGAGGTCTCCTCCTCAATGTAATATAAGTGAGTGTGTGATCCTCCCTTGGGAAGAAGCATTGCCACTAGGAACATCTCCTATCCCGAAATGGTAAAACTATCATCCTCTCATAACAATCTACCATCGCCCTATTACCTCCCAACCAATCCATGCCTAGGATGGTGTCATAACCCTCCATATCTAACACTAGAAGGTGTGTCGCTAGACTCAATCTCTCGATCATATTGTCCACACCCCTACAAATCTAGTGTAGAAAGGACCCACTACCCATCTATGACTCAACACACATAACGTGAGTGTCGACTGTCTCTAAAAGATTGGCTGCTCGTGCAAATCTAATGGAAATAAACAAATGTGTCGCCCCCGTGTCAAAAAGAATATTACCCTCATTCCCATGGATAGGAAATGTACCCGCGACTGCCGGCGGTGCTGGCTGAAAAGGTACGTCCCGAACGTTGTACACATGCTCGTAGTGCATCTAGCTCGACTGCTGCTATGGGGCCTATGCTGGTGCTGGGGCTAATGGAGCCTGCTACCCCTATTGGGCACCCTGCTGCTGTGCCCTGTCTCCCTGTGGGCAAGTCCTACTCTTGTGACCCTACTGGCCACACGTGAAACACTGCCCCTGGAACTGTCTCTGCCCTTAGACCTACTGGCCCTGACGGCCTTGGCCCTGCTGGCCTCTGCCTTGGTTCCCTTGGCCCTGACGACCTTGAGGAACCTGTTGCTGGTGACCTTACTTGTCAGATCGATGTCTCCCATACCTAAGCCTCTAGGCCGAGTTCCCTTATCGGGAATCCTGCCCCTACTGACCCGCTGTCTACTGCTGTGGTGTGCTGCTGTCACTACCCCCATTTGCCTTGCTCGGCTGGTTAGGCTCACCCCTCTTGCTTCCCTTCGCATGGAAGCGATGATCCTGATAGTGCACTAGTGAGACGTTGATGATAACTGTATATGTCATCAGTGCTGGGTTACCAATCAAATGTTTCTTTATCCTCTAGGATAAACAATTCATGAACTTGGACTTTTTTCGCTCCTCGTTACTCACCTCATCTGGTACAAAGTTAGACAGACCGATGAACTCCTACTCATAGTTGGCCACTGAGCGATCACCCTGAACCACTTTGCTGAATTTCTTCCTCATCTCTGACTCCACTACAGGCGGGAAGTACTTGCGGTTAAACTGCACCCAAAACTTAGAAATCGTTATCAAGTCCCTCTCCTTTGCGGTGGTAACTAACTCCCACCACTATAAGGCTACTCCCGATAGACGAAAAGTAGTAAGCATTTGCTTCTTCACCTCGGTACATTCAAGCATGCGCAGATGGCGCTGAATATTCTTCTTCCAGTCGTAAGCCTCTACCACATTAGTACTGCCCTACAACTCGGCGAATGGCCCTTCTGAAAGGTCTCCCTGACTCGCTACTAAGAAGGTGGCCCTGCCGGGGCCTAAACTGCTGATGCCACTGGAGGCTGTGCCTTGGGCTGAGGAAAATGGACTGCAATGACCCTCATAGCTATCTCAATGGCCTGAGCCACTATCACGGCCACCTAAGTTGCAGAAATCATCTTGGGTGGGGGTGGTGGTGCTTGTGGCTCCTGATGAGCTTCCTTCACCTCATCTTTAGCCTCGACCCTCTTTGCTGGCTGTCTCCTCGGTGGAATCTGAATACAGATCGAATTGTACAAGTACACAGTTTATACAAAATCTAAGAGAAGAAATATGATATCTTAAGTATGCAAAGACAAAAACAACAATCCTAACATAGGGTTCTACATCAAGAGAACGAAATGCTGAAATCATAGTAAGCCGCTTAGTTCCTATGGACACTAGAACCTGATGTTCTGATACCATCTATGACACCCCACCTAATTAAATCCTGGGTGATCAGTCCTAAATTAAATTAAAACATGTTTCTCAATTGGTTTATTCTTAGCATCACTGTCAAAAACTTTTTAATTACTAATCAATTAAGTGAAATTAGACTGGTGCCAAATTTTATCTTTTATTAACCCAAATAATTTCTCATGCGGAAATAATGATTAAACATTCACAATATGCTATAAATCAAACCACCACACAATATATAAAGAATAAAATCTTGTCGAGTCAACATTCGACTAAAAACCAAAACTACTAAATAAACCAATATAACTCAAAACTGAATAACTGAAATAATGTCAGTGGACGACATGTCCAAATCGAAACTACTAAAGAGGATATCCTACACTAGATCTGAATAAATGAGTCATCTATGCAAAATCTTGCTAGCCTCCACAAAGCTGCAGCTACGAGTCCCTGAGCTGAGTCCTCAAGTCTGGCATCCCTGTGGCTGGACACCTAAATGGGTTTTGAAAATATTTTGATAGCAAGAGTTAGTACTCAAAACATTTTGAAAATATTTAGCAAGTGATTATCACAATAAAATTATTTATTGACTACACATGTTAAGACTTAGCGTACACTCTCTTGAGTTACCTCACACCTCATCTATCGTGCATGTCTAACGTCCCGTACTTAGCCCACCTAGCTATACCACCCAAGCTAACTGAACTAAAGTATTCAACTGAACTCATCTTCGCGGCTAAGTTCCCGTACCGCCCACTTAGTATGTAATAGTAACCATATCTCATGATTTATAAACTTAGATAACTGTTCACGCCTTGTTACCTTTAACCGAATTATAATTAAATATCCCTACTTAATTTGCTTTTAGATGTATTCACAGCATCTCATTATCTACTAACTCGCATAAGTAGATTACTAATACAATATACATTTCACACACAATATATACTTATAAATTCATTCATTACTAATATGTCCTTTTAACACACATCAAGGACTCTTGGTCCGGAATGTTCCATCGACACCAATTAAAAGGTTTGGTTCGGAATGTCACCTCTACCCCAAGTTCATTTCATGTAGTGGTTCGAAAAATCATCTCGACCCACTAATGAAATTTTGTACATAGATTGGTTCAGATCTCTTTCGTCACGACCCCAACTTACTATTTCCCTATATTAGTTCGAAATCCTACCTCGACCCTAATATAGGCAATTATACTTTAGGTATTCTCTCCACCTAAGTATCTATATATTTCAGTACGTATACACGCAACCTAATAATAGTGCTCGTACGTAACACTTCCTCTTTAATATTCACTGTACTTATTAATTTATGATTTATCTCACTATCATATTTTAATTGAGTATTCACATAACTCTAAGGGCCTTAGTTACCCCTTTATTCATTTCAGTAGTTAAGCTATCTCTAACCTACTGATATCCTCCCTGGAATGAAGTTTACTCTCTCCGTAACTCAAATCCCAAATTCTCGATGCACTACTCGATCAGTTTACCCTCGTCGGTCCATCACTTCAAATCTTGCACCCAATGATTATAATGGACCACCACTGTACACCTATTAGTACTCTCTAAGTCCCTAAATAGGTAAAATATCACCACTAAGGTTCCCTTCAAGCGTCGACAATCGAATAGAACTCAACCGACAAAAGAACCCAAAATCAGCCAAGGTCGATCGATCTACCTTGAGCATCGATCGATCGACATTCAAGGGTCAATCGATCGATCGATCGAGCAGTGACAGACGCAATTTTTCTTCTTCTTCCAACGTTTTCCACCATATTCAATTATCTAAATTACATGATAATCCACCAAACTTGAAACTAACGATACCTAACCATTCCTACATGTGCTAGGATGATTTCCAACGAATTAAACATTATAAATCCTTCCAATTTAGCCCAGAATAATTCAAATCTTCAAATTATTCAAGAACCACCCTAGTATGAAATGTTCTTACCATGTTTTCAATCATCAACCCAAATTTTAATTCGTGTTAACAATCATAATTCCTCTAATTTTCAATCCTCTACCGATATAAATCTAACTACAGGTGATTTCTACCTAAACATGCAATTAATCAATTCTTTTTCTCCAAGAATATTCATCAAAATCAATTATTCATAAATCCTACGCATGGATATTATAACTCAAAATAATTTGCAAATAACCACTTGCCTTATTAGAGATGATCTTATTTCGAGTTTGCATAAGGTATTGGGTTGCTTTCTCCTCCAATCTTCCTTCCTCAATCACTTGTGGTGCAAGAACTCCTTGAAATCTCCCACAATTTTCCCTTTTAGCCTTGAGAATGATCTATCTTATCTCTCTAATGGCTTCCCTTTGTGTTATGAGGTTTCTAACCCTAACCCCACTTTTAATCAGCTGATAAAACACTTCAAAATTCGTAGGTCTCCTCACCCCCATATGCCAAAAGACTAAAACGCCCCTGTACGGTCCCGGTTTAGCCCAAAAATACCACGATACCCGACTAGTATCCCCGAGTATACTATTATGACTAATTCAACCCTTTCGAAATAATCTGTGACCTCTAAATTATCATTTGAGTCACTTAAATATAATTTTCTATCTTATCCTCAATTTAGTCTACATGCGACACTCGATTGAGATATAATCAAGTACGTCCATATCACTCGCTATGTCGTACAGATTAACTATCTACATTTACTATTCACACTTATTAAATTTGAATCATAATATTAATCAGTGTCTATCTCTCGATTAATATTTAATAATCAGAATTATTATTTAATCCCTTAATAATCATAATTATTATTAAATCGCATTAAATTACTTCACTCGCGTAATTTAAATATAAAATCACATTAAATTGTTCCACTCACGTAATTTAAATTGGACCATATTTTCTTTTTCATTACTCCATCAATTAAATTCTAAATACGCAGAAATACGGGGTATTACACATAGCACCCTCATCCCAACCAAACTAAAAACTTCTTATACTGTTGCCCCTGCTGGGCACCCCATTCCTGTCCCCCAATTCACCACAGACAGTATCCACACATATGTTCCACTCCTTACACCTAAGACACCTCTATGTGTCATTCCCTTTCCTCTGGCCCCACTGGTCATGTCAGGGTTGTCCTTCTCACGGACCTAGTATACTTGACACTGATTGCTACCCCTATTGTCCGCTTGGCTCCGTTAACCCTGTGGGACTTATTGCTGGCCTTAATAGCCCTGACTGAATCCACCATCACTTGGTAGGAATTATATTAATCTCAATTATTAAAATGGATTTTATACTGGGTATCCCCTCCTGTGGTGCCTCACTAGCACTGTTAATTCCAGTCTTGTCCTTCAGTTAGGTTCTCCAACTCTCTTAGCTTCCTTCTCTCGGAAGCACTGATATCAAATTGTAAACATATGACGTTGACGACAACGGTACCTATCATTCTATCCAAATTTCCTCTTCCATGTTTGTATATTCTACCCAAGAGTCTATTATTCACTTACGAACCTCTTTGATACTCCGTATCCACCTCGTTGGGTATGAAATTCGCTAAATTCGTTAGCTCTCCTTCATGACCAAACATTGTACGACCCTTGTGAAACAAGTATTAAATACCCTTTGCCTCTTTATTTAAACGGTTGATGAGAGGATTTGCGATCAAACCACACCATAAACTCCTCGTTACCCATGGTATATCTCCATGGTTGTGGTGACCGACTCCTACCACTACAACACCGCTACTATGAGCTAAATTTTTTCTCGAATCTTAATCCTAGGTGCCACTGCACTCTAACCTACACAATTGTCTTTGGATCTTCTCCTTCCATAGCCATGGTGACTTCTTTCGCGATCACCGTTCCCATAATATTTCATGGTTTCTGCTGACCCTTTCCCCCTACACTCCCTCCAACGTCCCTTACTGGTCGTTTAAAATTATTCTATGTATAAAGCCCAATCAAAATCATATATAAATAACATTAACTAACTTAATAGCTGGAGCATGTAAGTCGCATATATGAATGAATGCAACAATCCTATAATAAGTCTATATATCAAAGATCGCTATGCTGAGACATAATAAGCCGCATAGATCCTAAGGACTCTAGAACCTAATTCTCTGATACCATATGTGACACCACGTCTACTAAAATACCGGGTGACCAGCTGGTGATCAAAATAAAACGTTAGTCTCATATGCATTCTTAACATCACTGTCGAAAATATTTTTTAAGTTACTAACCACCTAGTAATTTAATTAGACTAGTGCCAAATTTTATCTTTCATAAATAAATAACACGCGGAATTAAATAACGATTAAACCATTACACAAATTGATAGCTGAAATACAATACAATTGAATGATATAAATAAACATGACCGAATCAACTATCGGTTCAACAATAACATACAACAATAAAATGAAATGATAACCTGGATACACAAAGTCCAATAAATAACTTAATACTAAATCTGAGGTCGACATGCCCACTAGTAATAAATGAATGAAGCGTCTATAGCAAAGTCCAGCAAGTTCCACATAAGCCGCAGCTACGCATCCATGGATAGAATCCTCAACTGGGCGTCCCTGTGACTGGACACCTAAAAAGTTTTGAAAAAGATTTTGACACGGCTTAGAGCCCAAGTAAAACATTTTGAAAATATTTATCAAGCTAGTTAAATTGCAAAATTAAATATGCATGCACACTCTTCATATTTAAGTTAGTGTCGCGCTCACTTGAGGTATAACTCACCCCTCCTCTAATGTACACACCTAACGCTTGCCTACTAATATTTCTTAATTAAGAAACCAGATTTACTAGCCGTATCACGTCTCTTTCTACTACATTTCTCTAACCTGAGTACTTTTACTGTTGATTCATATGTCACTTATCTTGTTAACTTAGTTAATCATCTTTAATTCATCCTCCATAATATTCTCAGACTGAAGGCTTTTTCCCCGCCTAATATTTTGCTGTGTCCACCCGTATTGCCCATATAATACGATACCAAATTTCCAATCCTTTATTATTTATATAGTGTCACCAACTGATCATAAATTTTTCACATACATAAATGAATTTAGATTTCACTATCTACAATGTCTACTATAGCATCCGAAGTAGAATAAATCACACGTATCACATCACTATCATAAATATATACGTATACGACATCCCTAGGTGGAGACCTGCGATGTGGGCATACTCTGCTATTAAGTCCTGGTACATCAAGAACTAAATAAGGACATCGATTCGGATATCACTCTCGAACCAAAAATAAAATAGCACATATTGGAGGCGAACATGATCCTAAGCCTTTGGGCTACACACATACAGAAGGAACCCAAATGGTCGGTTACACCCTTATTCACGCAAGTGGTGCTCAATCCCTAAGTTTTATGTTCAGAGGTACAAGTAAATATCCCCCCCCCCCCCAAATGGACTCATCAGAATAGGACTGTCCACGACGCGAAACCTCCCGTGATAGCAAGTAGCCTATGTATGTTTACACATAATTAATAAACTAATAGGTAATCATGCAACTTATGCATACATACATATAACATCAGTATAGGTATACCCTCAACCTGTAAATATTATTCACACCGATATCTATAGAGCTCACCAATATATATATATATATATATATATATATATATTGAAGTTTGGCTAATCAGTGCCAAAATCCCATAGCTCTAGTCCAAAATATATACCCAAGTTCCTACACTCCGACTTGTAATTTAATTAATCTCACATAAATTAATTTGTCATTTAAGTTCTGTTACCCAACTACAGTACCCAGACTCACTCATTCGGTCCGTATCTTTGTCTCTTAAAATTTATTACACGAAATTTCACGATTTAGTTTAACACCCCTTGTTTTCTCATACCGAAATGAATTTATATATCACTATCTACAATGTCTACTAAATCATCCGAAGTAGAATAAATCACACGTATATGTATATTCATGTCAGTATCATAAATATTTACGTATACGACATCCCTAGGTGGAGACGTGCGATGCGGGCATACTCTGCTATCAAGTCTTGGTACATCACGTAGTAAATAAGGACATCGGTTTGGATATCGCCCTCGAACAAAAAATCAAATAACACATATTGGAGGCGAGCATAGTTCTAAGCCTTTGGGTTACGCACATACCGAAGGTATCCAAATGGTCGGTCACACCCTTATTCACATAAGTGGTGCTCAATCCCTAAGTTTTATGTTCTGAGGTATAAATCAATATCCCCTCCCTCCCCCCCCCCAAAAAAAACGGGCTCATCAAAATATGTTTGTCCATGATGCGAAACCTTCCGTGATAGCAAGTAGACTAGGTATGTTTACACATAATTAATCAAGCAATAGGCAATCACGCAACCATGCATACATACATATAACATCAATATAGGTATACCCTCATCAGATAAATATTATTCACACTGATATATATAGATCTCACCAATATATATATATATATATATATATATATGTGTGTGTGTGTGTGTGTGTGTGTGTGTGTACACTATCACGCCTAATCGTATACATTTATTAAAAGAGGTCCGGCTAACCAGTACCTAGCACCCATAGCTCTAGCCCAAAATATATAGCCAAATCCTCATACTCCGACTTGTAATTTAATTAATCTCACATTAATTAATTTGTCATTTCAGTTGTGTTACCCAACTACGGTATCCAGACTCACTCATTCGGTCCGTATCTTTGTCTTTTAAAATTTATTACACAAAATCCCACAATTTAGTTTAACACCTCGTATTAAATTTAATATTCGATAATTTATTATATATATCTCCATAATAAATTGAGTCGGCTACTCCGTGCCTAATCCTCATAGCACTTCGCCTAAAAATAATCCGAGTCAAACCTACGACACTTAATTATATTAATTCAACCTCAATTAAATTTATCTACGTGGTGTCACTAAATCATAATACTCGGAGTCCCTAACTTTGTCTGTATTTTTAACCTTTGAATTTATTTCATCAAATTTCAATTTATTTAGATTGGCCCTCTATCTAAATAAAACTAGATCTTAAAACTCCATTTTTAAGGCTCTAAACATATTAACTAAATAAATAATTTTCCTTTACTTCTTTCCCTTTTTATTTTCTGTACACTCACTAACATAAGAATTTATCCCAACACAATTTCAAGCCAACCACGAACTGCTCAAAACAAGAATAGGAAACAAAGATACCCACAAGAAACCTCAAATCGAAGATAAAAAAATGGCATCTTTGCAGCGTCGTTCGAATGACACCCCAGGTCGTTCGAAGGACCTACTAGCTATCTTTTTCCTTTGTCTCCTGTTACAATTTTCAGCCATTAACCATCTTTAAGGTTTAATATATATCATCACAGAACTAGTTTTAACAACCCACAGTGATTTACACGATTTCCACCAGTTGCAATTCCTCAACTATATTAATATCCATTATCAGTTACAATACCTAACCACCAAAAAAAAATTTAGTTGTTATGGTTACAAATAATCATTCTTACGATCTGGATTCTAAATTCCCATCTACTCCATGTTGGCTATTAAATATTTAATATAATCCGAGTTCTAACCTCACTGGAAACATAGAGTCTTATTACCCATATCTTAATCTCCACAGTATACTCAATCATCAAAACCCTTCCTAAAATAATATGGTTTACACCCACCATGATATGAATTGTAATACCAAGATTAAATTGATAGCAAGTTTAACTACTTGCTTGGACAAATTTCGTAGTGTATGATTCCTTTGTTGTAGATAAAATTTGACGAATGACGCATCAATTTCTTCTTGGTTTGTCTCCCAAAAGCTCTCCCACTTGATCCCTCTTTTCTCATTTGTAACTTGGGCTTTCTTATTTGAGTTATGATTGTCATAAAATCTCGCTCTTAGGTTTTATTAGGTGAATCCAGAAATTAAGCCTATGAGCCAAATTAAAATGACCCAAATACCCCCGTGTGAGCCCGGTTATGCCTAAAAATGCCTCGAGACACAATTATTACCCATGGGTACTCTTTTCTGACTATCTCAACTTATTCGGAACCAACCATGCACTCGAAATCATCATCCGAGTTACTTAACTAAAATCTCCAATTTCAACCTCAAATTTCGACACATGTATTCTTAAAAGAGATAACTCGAATTAATTTAAATCTAAATTCTCCAAATAAATTGAATATTCCAAATTAAGAAATTCTCCAATTTATATAATTTCTCCAAATCATCAATTAGTTTAAATTCTAATTCATCAAATTAAGTAAATTCTATATCCTTAAAATACTGGGTGTTACATTCTTCTTCACTTGATTATGATCTTTTTTGCTAGCATGGGAAAGAAGAAAGTTCCCAACCTTTTGGAGGATGAATCCACTGCTGGTGCCAAGATACCATTTGATACCAATACCCAAAAGAAGAAGGTTGAGGCTGGCAAGAAGCCCCTGGCCACCAAAGGTAACGAGTATCCTCTCAAGAGACTAAGGAGAGGTCTTGATGATAAGCAGGTTGAAAAAGTTATTGATGCCGATGAATTGGGATTGGTTAATAAGGTACCAACTATTTCAGGCTCGTCTGTAGCCTTTAGTCCTAGCTTAGCTAGGAAGTTGATTAAGGCTGGTACCCTCCTAGACCATAAAGCTACTGCTGCTTCAATGTCCAGATCAACACTATTAAAAAGGGATACCCAGAGCTTAGCCTTGGTAATGTTTCATATTTGAAGTCGGTCAAATACTGTTCATGTCTTCTTTTATTTGCATTAACTTGGCTTTTTTTTTTTATGTGTGTGTGCAGTTTTTGGTTGATTACAACCAAATATTGGAGAAAGACGATCAACTGCATTCTTCTTTAGGAGAAGTAGAGAAGGCCTTTGAGGGTTTGAGGACATCCTTCGAGGAGTCCAGGAAAGCTTTGGAGATTAAACAAAAGATTTAGGAGGAAAATATTGATGCTGCCAAAAAAGCACGGTAAAAAAATGAATGAAACTCTGACTGTGGCTAATGTGGCCTCTGCTCAAGATGAGCGTAGGGCAAAGGCTACTGAAGAGAAAGTTGTCAAACTATCTGCTAACATTTTTATCGAGAAGTCCAAAAGAAATAAAACGAGAGAAGAATCCTTCAACAAGGTCTGGGATAAGGCCATCTCTGCTACTTCTACCCATATATCATACATTAAGAAAAAATTCTTCAAGGATAGTTGGTCGATAGCATTGAGGGAAGTTGGCATTGTTGAGGATTCAAAGTTATTTTTAAGTCATGATCTAGGATCCCCTCCCAATCTTGATGATGAAATTGATGATGATGCAGGTTTAGGGAATCCTTAATGGCCATCGAGCCAAGTGTTTCTTCAGTCGATAAAGCAACTGCTCTTGTTGATTCAGTTGCCCTTCAAGCCGACCAGAATATAAATCCTGAAGCTGAGAGGGATAAAAAGAAGGTGTGGACTTGTTCGACTTATGGTCTTTGCATTTTGTACCTTTCTTTTGTTTTCTTTTTATCTTGTTCAGATGTACTTGTAACGTTGCTATTTATCAATGAAAGAATTTCTTCTTTAATTACTTGCCACCTTTTGATGCTTAGCTGTTACTATATCTCCTTTTATTGTTGATCAAGTTTTACTTTATCTTTCTAGTTTACTGTCAAGATGGAACAAATTCCCTCCACTGACTCTGACCTACTCAAATACTGCAACAATCTGCTCAAAGATGTCCACTTGGATTTGATAGACGAGGAATTAACAGACTTACTCGATGTAGACGCTTTTGATCAAGCAAAGGATGCATACACCTATCTCAGATATCTTCTTGACCGGGACATAACCAAGAACGTTATATATTGTGAGATGAATGAAGACTTCTATGCAAATCATAATGAAGTTGAAGCTCTACTACATGCTGACTACGGAGCCAAGTATAAAGCATTAAGTGAAGGCTGGGGTTTTGAAGAGAAACTAGAAAAGTATGGTTCTTTATAGAGGGGGAAAGGGTTCTTATTAAATCGTGAACTTGATGAATATAGAGAGATCACCAAGCTTTTGGAGGACAAAAATAATAAACTTCAAAATGAGCTGGAAACTTTAAAAAGTCTTCTCGTAATGGTGCCGATAAAGGTGACTCATTTTTGGAGAATGAGAATGCCAGGTTGATGGAAGAGCTTGAAAACGCAAAGAAATCCAGACCTATATCATCATCCAAACAACAAAGAACCAGTCGACCAACTATTGAGGAAGCTAGGAATAAGAAAACCTTAATTGACCAGCTGCCTAACTGAAAGCAAAGAATTAGGCTATTGTCTACTTGTTAACAAAGATGGAAGCTAAGGTTAAAGCCCTTGCTGACCAGTCCACACAGTTGAAGGTGAAGGACGGTGAACAACAAGTTAAAAGGTTGACTTTTCAATTTCACAAATAACCCAGAGAGGTGTGGATGGAAGGCTACAATGAAGCTTTAGGTCATTTATATCATCACCTAGCTCAATCCCATTGTGAAGGATATAAATGGGATTGGACTAATTATCTAACTATGTTGAAGCATGATCGTAATAGCCAACTGTGATACTGGAATGAGCTTGGTCTTTTAGACTGTTATAATCTCCCTTTTAAGTTGGACACTTCATGGATACCTGTTGATACTATTCTCGATGATTGATCACTAAGTACTTGGGATACTATGGTTTACATGACGTTCATGAGATTATTCGTCCTCCCCACCTGATCAATGTGCCGAGCAGCAACAACATGAGAATTTTAAGGGATTTTAACTTCATTAATTCTCCTTATACTTTGGATGATCCTCCTGTTAGAATAGAAAGAGTACAACCATCTCAGTCAACCTCTATATCTTAATGGAAATGTCCTTTTGAATAATTTTTATGTATTTTGTTATTCATTTGAATGTAATACAATTTTTATGAATGAAAATCCATATGTTTATGTTGTTAACTTATGATTATTTTAATCAGTCAGTCAACTTGTGATTGTAATGCCATTGATTCTACTAATGCACTTAAATTCATTAATCCAAATTTAGCATTAGTTATCAGTGGTGACCAAGTGTATGAGGAATATATGTTTGTATCCCAGTATGTTAGGAATATTTACATGCCTTCCTGCATTTAACTTAGTCGGGTATAACTTATTTGTAACGTTTTTGTTATATACGAAGTTTTACACTTATTGTTCTTGACTTGTTTATACGAAATCATATATGAAGTGAATAACTTCTTGTTCGTGATTCATTTTTACGAAGTCATACATGAAGTAAATTTTTCTTGCCGATTAAGTATTTTAGGATTGTGTTCCTTTAACTTTTTCGGATAAGACTTCTTATTCGTGACTTATGTATACAAAGCCATACATGAAGTAATATTTACTTCTTGTTCGTGACTTGTTTATACGAAGTTTGCATTTGAGTGAACAATAATTATGTTGCCAGCTGTTATGTACTGTTGATCGGCAAGAAATATTATTATTTTCACTTGTTTTTGTGTAATGATATATCACCATACTCGAAAGAAAAAATAAAAAAATTAACGGGACATAAATGAATATTGTATTGAAACTTGTCTCATAAAATCAAAAGAAATACAATTGTAACAATCCCTTGAATCGTTGATAACACTTTCATAGATTCTTGGCATTCCAGGGGTTTTTGAATTCTTCCCCCTCCAAAGTTTCAATCTGATAGGTTCCTGGTCGGATGACAGCAGAAATACGATATGGGCTATGGCAATTAGCCTCAAGCTTGTTGTTCTTATGGATCACATTATTAAGAACATAGTCACTTTTTTTAAGGTTGGTCGGCTTCACCCTTTTATTATAGAAATGAGCGACTCTATGTTGGTATGTAACATTTCTCATGGCAGCATCTTCTTGAACTTCTTCCAACATCTCCAGATCTAATCGCCGCATCAAGTCACTGGTTGAATTATTAAAATTCAACACCCTGTTGGTTAGTAGGCCTAGCTCGGCTAGAACCATGGCTTAAGTCCTAACTGCAAGAAAGTGTGGTGTCTCTTCAGTTGCTGTTCACGGTGTGGTTCTGTAAGCCCAAAGCACATGATGTAACTCGTTAATACAGTTGCCCTTGGCACCGTCAAGCCTTTTCTTCAACCCGTTAAGCAAAGTCTTATTTGTTACTTTTGTTTGACCATTACATTGAGGATGGACTGGTACAGAATGAAGTTTCTGAATCTTGGACTGGACACAATACGTCTCAAATTAATCATTACCGAATTGAGTTCCATGATCTGTAATAAAGGCATATGGTTGGATTCCTTCCTGGACTCCGAACACACACTTGGTTGGATTAAACTTCATCAGATGCTTTTCTAACAGATCAAATGTTTGACTGAGATCGCTGATATGATCTGAGCCTTTCTTACTTTTTGTTAACATATCATCCACATAAACCTCCATGTTCTTGCCTATCTGTTCTTCAAATACCTTATTCACTAACCTTTGGTATGCAACTCCTGCATTTTTAAGCCCAAACACATTATATTATAGTAATAAGTTCCTCGATTGGTGATGAAGGCTGTACTTTCCCTGCCTCTAGGCTTCATTTTTATCTGATTGTACCCATAATAGGCATTTATGAAGCTTAAAAGCTCATGCCCCGATGTAGCATCTACCAATCGATTAATTTTAGGGAAGGGGAAATTGTCTTTTGGACAATCTTTATTTAAATAAGTGAAATCCACACATATCCTCCATTTATCATTCTTCTTCTTGACCATTACAACATCGGCCAACCAGTCTGGATACTTCACATCTTCAATAAACTGGACTTTTTAAAGTCTCTTGACCTCTTTTTGGATAGCTTGATTTTTTTAGGGACTGAAGACCTTGCATCTCCACTTGATCAGCTTGGCATCCTTACTGATGTTGAGCTCATGACAGAGGAAATTGGAGTCAATCCTTGGCATATCCTCATGTCTCCAAAAAAATACATTTCGCCGTTACCTCAGAAATATAATTAATTCCCATTTAAGGATTGACTTTAGTTTTGAGATGACCTACGTAGTCCTCTCTGGCTTATCGTCATCTAAAAATATTCTTTCAGTTCTTTCCTCAATCTGCCCCTTGACTAATTCTGTCTCATGTTGAGGATTTAAAGTTTCAACTTCAGATTCACTGTTGGGCTCAGTAACATCTACCTGGTAAGTGGTGGTCTTTTTCTGTCTCATGAATTTTATAACCAATGGGTAATCATGGGGATAAAGTACCCCAGAGAGATCATTCTGTAAAAAGTCGATCACTAGTTTATCTTTATTAACCTTCCTAGGCCGGTCATCTTCTTTCAGATTAATTTTTTAGATATAAGAATAAGCCTAGGCTTCATTCAAGTAAGCATTCCTTTCAGCAGTATGATCTCCTCCTCCTGCATCGTCATCTATAATGACTTGACAATCAAATGAGCCAAAACTGATCATAGATACCTTGCGTTCTGGTTGCTTAGGCTTCTTCGACCAATCGAGATCATCCTCATAATCATCTTCACAGTTTCTTTTCCTATCATCTCTAGGCTTGCATGGAGAATTTGATGTTCTTCTATCTTCTCTACTTTCACGCCAATCAATAAATTTATTGAGTTTTCCTCATTGGATGAGATATTCTATCTCATTTTGTAAAGTGATGTAGTTATTTATTGTATGGCCGTGATCCTTGTGGAATTCATAATATTTAGATCTGTCCCTCTTCTTAAAGGGTGCTTTCAACCTTTCAGGCCATCGCAGATCCTTATTATTTTTAATCTCCTCATGGATATGGTGAATGCTAACACTCAATGGAGTGTAGGTTCCATATTTTTTGAGCTTATCCTCTTTTTTCGGCTTCTGCTTTTTCTTTTGAGTCTTTGTGGCTGGACCCTACTTTGCAGCCATAGCTTCCTCAGCGTTCATTATTTTTCCTGCCTTCGCTATGAGCTCAGTCATAGTTTTAGGAGGATCTTTGGCCAAAGTATAGTACAGTTTCTCAGGATGTAACCCACTCATAAGAGCAGTGATGGTTGTTTTTTCCTCGTAATCTACCACTTCTAATTTCTCATTATTAAAATGAGTGATGCACTCCCTAGTCATTTCCCCTACTTGGTGCCTTACGCTCAAGAGATGGTCTACTCTTTTCACTACCTTGGCCCCAAAATAGAAATTGGTAATAAATAACTTGATATGATGGTTAAAGTTGGTAATTTGTCCTCGGGGCAAGTTATTATACCATATCTAAGCAGAACATGTAATGGTGCTTGAGAACGCTCTACATCTCATTTCATTAGGGACCGAATAAATGTTAGTAGTAGCTTGATATTGTTCAATGTGCAGAATTGAATCAGTTTTTCTATCATATTTGGGGGTGACCACAGGAGCTTTAAACTTAGATGGAGTAGGAAAATCCATAATTGCTTGAATAAAAGGGGATCCTTTAACAAAACTTCGCTATAAAGGATTCTTGCCTTTTTCCATCTCTCTAAGCCAATCTTTCAATCGCTGAATTGATCCTTTCCTCGAAGGATTGCCCACATCAGATTTATGCAAAACAACTCGGCTGCCCCGACTATATGTATGTGCTGAACTCTCTTCCTGAGAAATTTTCTTGGAGCATACAGATCGTTGGACGCTTGATCCTGTCCTGATTGGGGATTCAAGCTGGTCGATTGGATGTTGAGTGTTCCTCGATAACACTCTTGAAGGGTTTCTATTTACTCTGGGTCCCAATCAGTTGAAAGGTGAAGTTCGGCTCAATCTTCCAAGGGCGCTTGACCTTTCAGGAGAGAAAGAACGATCATTATAAGACTCCGAGGCTCTGATTGAGGAACTGATTCCTCGGTGTTAAATCCTATCATGAGATGATCTGGAATTGATGCATTGGCTATGCCTAGGAGGTGGAGGCGACAATTCTCTCCTTGGTGTTAGAACTGCTTGCTGTCTGGATAAGGCTGGAGATCTTGCTTGTAATTACTGAGCCAATTGTCTCATTATTTCCTGCATAGCATCTTGACCTCTAAAAATACTAGCAAGGATCCATTTAGGTCGGTTGTTTCGGGCGGAGCAGATGGATCAGATAGGCTGCCTTCGTTTCTAGGACTGGGCTCTGGATCATTCATTTTTTTCTTGAATAGGATTGAGAACGTCGATTAGATACACGTTCCCATAGAGGGTGCCAATCTGTTTATGTAAAAAACTGGACTTGATCCAATTTTATTATCACAGAAAAAATATATAATTTCAATGCTAAATAAAAGAGAGAGAAAGAGAGAGAGAGAGAGTTTTTAAAGTGGTCCATCTATGTAAGAAAGCCTACGTCCGCTGTGATTGTATTGATTTCAGAGGTTACAGTAATCTAGGTATTCTTGTCAATAAGAATATCCTAGAATTCGTTCTACATTGCCCTTGATGAAAGGGATACAACGTATTTATAGTGACCTGGAGGTCAAGGGTTTGAATTCCAAGGGATGTAATGCCTTTATATATTTAGGCATTTACGTTCGTACATAATGAATGTGACAGTTGATTGTGCTAACCATGTGTGATAAGTCTTTTGATGAGATGACGCTTCATTGGTATTGATGGTCGGCATTCTCTATGTTGGTCAGCATTCTTTGTGTTGGTCAATATTCTATCCGAGTTATTATCTGCTGATTAAGATTTTAGCTACGTAAGAAAACAAGTGTTCACTTGGGATTAGGCCACATAGATGGATATTTTTTGGTATCAATAAGTACCTCGAGATACCATCTCTGGGAATCCACTTGAGGGTCCCCAGTCCTAAACAATTGTCCAAAAGTTTAACCTCTAATGTTTACATACACCACAAGGTGCTCAAACAATCATTAGTTTAGTAACCTTCAATTCGATGAACTACCTTTTTGAGTGATGTGAAATCACATCCTTTGCAAGTTACTGTTTACCAACTCTTTTATGTCAGCATATCTGACATTCAGGAACTCGATAAAATAGCACTCAAGTGAAGATATTCGTAGGATTGTAGGTCCATAACTGACACATAATGTCCTATTTAATGCTTTCACAACTCTGAGAGTCTAAATAGTGTTCCCGGAAAAATATCATATCTGGCTCATTTAATGCAATATCTTTGGCATTAAATGCACAAGATTGTTAACATCAAGAGGCATCAAACACATTTATTACAGGAAGGTCACTCGAATGATCTTGCTCTCCTATAAATACCTCCTAAGTTATACTATTTAGGGATCACGCTTTTCTAGCTTAGAACTGTTGTTGCCCAAATACTAGTAGACAAGAGAGTTTATCGCGAGAACTACTATTGTGTGACCAACCCTATTACTCCATTTGTGTTTTAAGGTTACTGCCTTGCCTTTATTTCACTAACGGTGCTTGATCCTACTCCCTTCAATCAAGTCAACTATGGGATCTCTCTTTTATTGATTGTTTCGTTATAGCATTTATGTTGCGAGAGTATATTTAATACATGAGTTTAATAGAGTGAATATGCCGATTTGGGACTTGTATTTATTATCATTAATGTTTGTTCAGAGGCCTTGATCACCATCTTAATAAGGGGTTACGCCTCCCTTGATATTAATATCATTTCAAGAACTCACCTCCTATAAAGGGATTCCCCCTTCTTCCTTTAAGGGCGATAAATGAATCGAACTCGTTTGCTGCCTTGCTGCTAGTGATGATTCGAGCTGTGAGCTCTTCGGCCAAATCCTGGAATGAGGAAATTGATGTAATACCCCGTATTTTCATGGACTATAATAATTATTTATTAAATGATTAATAAATTAATAAATGGAGTTGATTATTACTTGTATGACTTAGTAATAATAATTTGGCACAATCTGGATGGTAATTGAAAATGTGTAAATTGAATAAATTATCGACTCCATGAGATATTACCGTGAGATGTGGGTAGTATCATTTAGAATGGACTCGGGGATGACACTAATGTCCGTTTATGTGTTTTTATCGCTTTAAATTGGTCCTGGGGGGTAAGTATACCCTCAGGAGAGATTTTGGGTAGCATTTTGGGCTCTTTTAAGGGCCCGAAATCAGGCCTTATGGGGAGATACGTGATTAGAGTTTTAAAATGGGGTTAAACCACCTCATTTGGGGTATTTTCCATCCACTAAACCTAACCTTGGCAGCCATAAGCACTTGGGAGAAATTGAACGAGCTTGGAGAGGAGAAACAAGGGGAAATTCAAAAGGAGTACTTCAATCCTCCATTTTAAGGAAATCATTTTCTTGCAATATCTTTAGCAATGTATATCTTGATTTATAATCATGCTTTCTTATAATGATTTTGGGGTTTTTGATTATATTGGAGACTAATTCATATGATTATTTATGAGTTGAATTAATTTAGAATGCTATGACATTCACTAATTGTATCTTGATGATTAAAATATTAATTTGATGGATTAAATGATGTAGATATGAAATATAATTGATGTTTTAGAATGAATCTTTACTAAGCTATTTTAAAGACGAATTATGTTACAAAGTTTGAGTCTTTAAGTTTTAATTTTGAATTTGATGTTTTTGGACCCATAATATGGTGTAAAAGGTTTAAACATGTGTTCATATACTTATATTGGGTTGGGGTATCGATTATGTACTATTTTGGAGCTTGGTTTGGGAATTAATGGAGGTTTTGGAGGCCTCACCTTCATCCTTAGGCCGTATTGGTTTCTGCTTAGAACCTAATCAATTTGATCTAATAGCGAATCGATTCGGGTCATGAAATTTTAGATCTTTTCATTACAAATGCGTGGCTGCCAGTTTCGTATTTTTCTGATTTTTTAATTAGTTATGAATTTTCTACGGATGGGTGTGCGAGACCAAAATCTTTAGTTGGTGATTTTGGGATGGACTTTATTTTAGGCACGATTACGTTTAGAATGATGATAAAACCTTGTGGAAGTATTCTCTTGGGTAATATGAATTCATAGTTGATGAAATTGAGGTTTACAAAGCTTAGAAGTTGTTAAGGAAGATTAGGAAAAACGATCATGGAATTTTAGGGAAGAAACCCATATTAAAAATTAGCAGATCTAGGCTACTGCCCAAAAGCGAATCGATTCGGCATCCAGAGCGAATCGATTCAGCCCGAAGCGAATGGATTCGGCTATAATGGCCGAATCGATTCGGCTCTTAGGCCTGGGTCAGGGTTAGACCGTGAAAATGTTCATGTGATTTTTTTTAGTCCAAGTGAGTATATGGGAGGTTATTCAATTGAAGAGATATTTAACTAAAAATAAATTTGTGTCGTTATGTAATTAAGGGTGAATTTAATAATTAACTAACGTGTTAATTTTTAAGACCAGGATTTATATTCTGAGAATGATGAAACAAGTTATGGTAGTTATGAGGATAATTACCTATACATAATGTGTGCTATATATATGCATTTATTAATTGTGTGAACATACCCGTTCTCATGGACGACCTATTAGTTGGGGTTGCGTACGTCTTCTAACTGTAGCATGCATCGACACAAGTGGGCTAGGTATAGTATAGGTCACCATTTTAGGTCCCACATTCAGCGGAACCGCTTATGATGAGGCAAGTGGGATAGCCGAATCTATTGTCATCATAGGGGGTATGTAGGGGTGACAATTTTTGACACGACACGAAAATACGACACGAACTCGACACGTAAATAACATGTTCAGGTCATGCTTAAATAGGTGCGGGTCAATTTCGGGTCAGACCCATTTAATAAACAGGTCGTGTTTCGTGTCGCACCTGTTAACCCGAAATCAACCCGTAATTGACACGATTAATAATCGTGTCAATTCGGGTCACTTTCGTGTCAAAATACCTATTTAAGACCTATTTATTTTTAGCCGTTAGATTGTGTTTTCAGTCTAATCTAATGGTCACAACAAGAGTTAACTTTACCCATATAAAAGGTAACAAAAAAAAACCCTACCAACTGTTAACACAAGTCGATTCTTCTTCTTCTCTCTCAACGCCCACCATGCCTGTCTTCTTCTTCTTCTTCTTCTCGCTCTCGCTCAACAAGAACCACAAGTCTTCTTCTTCTTCTTCTTCTTCTTCTTCTTCTTCTTCTTCTTCTTCTTCTTCTTCTTCTTCTTCTTCTTCTTCTTCTTCTTCTTCTTCTTCTTCTTCTTCTTCTTCTTCTTCTTCTCTCTCAACAAGAACCCACGGCTGGCCGATCAAAACAACAAGAACCCACCGTCGATCAAAAGCAAATAGGTACGATTTCATTTATTTTTCTTATTTTCCTCCTGTTGCGAGTTCTTCTTTTCTTCCTGTTACGATTTTTTGTTCTTCTGTTTTGTTATGATTTCTTATTCTTCTGTTACAATTTCTTCTATTTTGTTACGATTTTTTTTGGTTATGATTTCTTTTAAGACCTGTTACGATTTTTTTTTGTTTTTTTGGTTACGATTTCTTTTAAGACCTGTTACAATTTTTGGTTACGATTTCTTTTCTTCCTGTTACGATTTTTTTTTGTTTTTTTGTTTTTTTGTTCTGATCTTAGACATAACTCAAAACAAACATAATACTAAAAAAGAAATCTGATCTTAAACAATACTCACTTATAATTTTTTTTTCTATTTTTTTTCACAATCATTTTAGATTCCATTTTTTTTTTGACAGAACATACACACTCATTTTATGACAGGGCGTACAAATTCATTTTATTTTATTCTTTGCAGATGGAATCCGATGGAGTTGATATTAATTTAATTGATAATTCTATTGATGTTGATGAAATAATGGATGAGGAGGAGGACGATGATGTTGTGGATCTGAATAAAGAATCTGCTACTACTACTAAAAGCCAAATTAAGGGTGGAAAGCGCAAAAGACGATGCACTTCCAACGTGTGGCCATTATTTGAAATTCTCAAACAAAATGGCATTGATGGAAAGCAAAGATGTAAGTGTAAGAAATGTGGGTTCGTCTTCATTTGCGATAGCATGTACGGAACCGGTAATTTATCGCGACATAAGAATAGATGTCAAAAAATTACTACACGTGATATTAGGCAGTTAATTGTTCAATAACAAATTGGTTCAGATTTAATATCTTTGGGTGCCCCAAAATTTAGTCCCGAATTATTTAGGGAGATGTTAATTGCCTCAATCATAATGCATGATTTACCTTTTTCATTTGTTCAATACAAGGGTATAAGAGAAATTTTCTCTTATCTACGTGAGGATGCACCACTCATATCCCGTAACACCGCAAAAGCAGATGTTTTGAAAATGTTTCATAGAGAGAAGGTCAATATTAAGAGAATGCTTGATGTAGCTCCCGGTAGAGTGTGTTTAACTTCTGATTTGTGGTCATCAGTTGTAACAGATGGGTACATATGTGTCACGGTACATTTTATTGACAAGGATTGGGTGTTACAAAAAAGGGTTTTACAATTTTCAAACATGGTACCCCCCCCCATAATGGTATTTATTTGTGTGATAAAATTTTCTCCTTTTTAAGGGATTAGGGATAGAAAAAAAATATTTTCCGTGACCCTTGATAACGCTTCATCAAATGATACATTTGTTAGTATGTGTCATACACAATTGAATGCTAGGAAATCACTTTTATGCAATGGTGACTTCTTTCATATTAGATGTTGTGCACACATCCTCAATTTGATAGTTCAAGATGGTTTAAAAGAAATTGATGTAGGTGTGCAAAAAATTCGTGAAAGTTGTAAGTACATTAAGGTCCCACAAGCGAGGAAAGTAAGCTTTGTTGAATGCGCGACATTGTTGTCACTTGATGTTAAAAGAGGGTTAAGACAATATGTTCCCACGAGATGGAATTCTACATTTATAATGCTTGAGAGTGCACGTTTTTTCCGTGATGTGTTTTCCCATTTGGAATTAAGTGATTCTAATTATAAGCATTGTCCTTCGGAGAGTGAGTGGGCGAAGATTGAGAAAATATGCAAGTTCTTAGGTGTTTTTTATAGTTTAACTTGTATTTTCTCTGCCACGAAATATCCTACTACAAACTTGTACTTCCCTTTAGTGTTTATGGTGCATTTGACATTAAAGAAACACATGGAAAGTAGTGATCCATACTTACAAAATATGGCCGTGATGATGTATGCAAAGTTTGAGAAGTATTGTGCAGATTTTAGCATGATATTAGCTATAGCGGTGATATTAGATCCTCGGTACAAAATTCATTTTATGGATTTTTGCTACAAGAAAGTGTATGGGATGGCCTCACTTGAATTTGCGTAAGTACAAGAAAATTTATTCATCCTCTTTGGTGAATATGATGTTAAGCTTCCTTTTACCCCGGCACAAAACAAAACGGGTGATAACTTTAATCATGACTCATTTACCATGGATGATACACGTGATGTTTTGAAGGTAAATATTAAGTACATTTTTAAGTTCTATTGACTTCAAATTTAGGTCTTTTATAACTCATATTTATGTTTTTTTTCATCTTATTTTGTAGGAGTCTGATGATTTTGAAAGTGAGGAATTTAGTTCTTGTTCTCAAAAGTCACAACTTGAACTTTATTTGGACGAACCAAGAAAGGAGTGCCAATTTGGACATTTTGACATTTTGGAAAGCAAATCAATTTAGGTATCCCCAACTCGCATCAATGGCAAGAGATGTCTTGAGCATTCCTATATCAATCGTGGCTTCAGAGTAGGCTTTTAGCATGGGTGGGAGGATAATTGATCAATATAGAAGTTCATTGAAACAGGAGGTGGACGAGGCGTTGCTTTGCACAAAAGATTGGCTTTTTTGTGCTATTGGTAATTATTAATGGTTAATATAAATTATAATACATTTGTTCTAGTTGTTTTATCATTACAACTTTTGATATACTTAATAATTATGAATGTAGAAGCGGCACAAGCTCAAATTGACGATCTCACCGAGGATATCTTGAATTTGGATATTAACAAAGAAGAAAGTCAATCATCTGATGCTCAATGCTCGACCTCTATTTCCGGTGAGCAAATTGTTATGTTAAATTCATGTGATAAGTTATTGTGTACTTATGAGATATATATATTGATATTGTATATTTCTATATAGAACTTGGGGTGAAAACATGAGATCGGTTTCAAAAAAATATCAATCAATTGCAGAGGAGGTAAATATTGCATATTAATATATAATTTAAGTATCCTATTTGTTTTTTTAATCTTATTGTGCGTTATACTCATTACTTTTTTTGTTCGTAGGTATGGAATGAAATGGAAGGAGACTAGCTTTGGAATAGAGTGGAGCATGACATCTTTTGCAATTTGGTTGAAGATTTACAAATTGTAATTTGAACTTGAAATTTTGAATGTGTTGGAATAGATAATGGATTAGACTTTGTTATATGATGTTATTTTGGATAATGACTTAATGGTGGTATTATTATGTTATGTTTATTAGATTTGACAAATATTTTTTGATTAATGTTGTGATGTTTATTTGTTAAATTGTGTTTGGAAATAAATAGTGAGAATTATTTAATCTCATAAACAGGTCATGGTGGATCATGTAAACAGGTTACACTTGACCTAATTACGAAATAGGTTATAAATGAGTCGGGTCGTGTTCCCTTTGCAGATGGCCTATTTATTAAGCAGGTTAAATGGGTCGTGTCGTGTTAGCGGGTTGGGCACAACCTATTTATTAAACGGGTTAGACGGGTCGTGTCATGTTAGCAGGTTGGACATGACCTATTTACTAAATGGGTTAGAAGGGTTGTGTCGTGTAACCTATTTATAAACAGGTTCGTGTTCGAGTCGGGTACAATGAAACGATTACTTAAACGGGTCATTTTCGTGTCAATGGTATATCTAGAAATATCAGGTCTTGACACGACCCGAACACGACACAGTAACCCGAATTTCCAGGCCTAGGGGTATGGTCCATGAAATGGTGTATTGCGTATTGACCACTCTATTTATATGTGCTTTGTTTACGTCTGTTTGGTGATGGTGAGGGCCTCCTCCGGACTTACCAATAGAGTACGAACTGGACACCAAAGGTAGAGGCCTTTGTGTGCCGAATATATATAATGGTATATATATTTATATGAATTGATTAAAGAATGAACTCATATTGTCTAATGATGTAGACCACTATTAATGAACACAATGTTATGTAAAGTACATAATGTGATGCGATTATATTTTTGTGGGGTAGTATTGTGGGGTTAGTCTTTGGGTTTGAGATCATATGTGTAGATATTTATCTCCTGATTATATGTGGGCTAGTTGCCCTTAATATTGTTATGTCAGCGTAAAGATCGAAACCACATGTTTTGACTTGGGCAGAAAATGCGTATAGTATTACACTTAGATGCGGGACTCCTCCGGGCTTGCCAAAAGAGGCACGAGATGGACACCGAGGGTATATGCCTTCGTATGCTATATATATATATATATATTTATGTCTTGTAAGAATTTATTCACTGTAAATATAGACCTTAGTGATAAATCTATGGCATGTTAGGTACTTTATGAGGTTTACTTGTATATCCCTTATGAGTGACATTTCAGGGGTGGATATTTGGCCTGTATTTTTACATGTGTGGCTAGTTACATTCTTTTGTCAAGGGTATGTAGTTTCTCCTATCCTTTATGGTAATTAAATGATAATTTGTTTAATTAAAAGATATTTAAGTAGGCCGAGCATTATGTTTATGAGTGTAAGAATATGTAATAGAAATATACATGTGGGCCTTGAGTTTAAATCCCATTTAGGTTGTTGATAGAACTCCATGGTAATTATCCGTTACATGATAGTGCTTAATTGTCTAGATATAGAGACTTCTAGCATAGTTAGGCCATGGATTGGAAGATGTACGTAGTATTGCACTTAGGTGATAGGTGAGACACTCATTTCATGTGAGAGATGATGGATGTCATGTATTACGAATTGACTACATCATTATTTATTGATATTAAAAGTTAATTCTTGTAACTTTAATGCACTGAGACAAATTATAAAATGTTTCCCCCCAGGTATTATTATTTATTAACATATTAACAGGACTATGTTGTCAGACTTGTAGTTGCAGCGATCCAGCTTGGTATTTGTAGAGTTGGCGTCGCTAGTTCATTATAGTTGTCAGCATGTTCCGAGTTACATGGAAGGGTAACCCTTGTATGCTATTTGTATTTCAATTGGAATTTTTTAGGTAGAGGAAGTTCAGTTTTACTCTTTCATTCAGTTGAACAATTATAATCATAATTTTTTATATAGTGGATTCAGTTTTCACAGTTTAGTATTTCTGTTCATCATCTCTTATTGAACCCTTTATTGTGTTGGTTTTAATTTACCACATTTTTTAGTTTACGTTAATGCTAAGAATGATATAAATTGTTTTAATATCTCCGATATTTCTTATGCGGCCTGATCAACCGGGAGTGGAAAATCGCGGGTTGTTACCATTGATCTAGTGGCTATTTTTTTAAACCACCTGAGACCGATTTCCCCAAATGTTATAGGGAAAACACTACACATGAGGGCACCGTGATGACTCCATAAAGACTAGTTTCTGATGTGATGAGTAGGATTTGCCTTTATGTCACATGTTGTGATATTTAGGAAAAAAGGCTTATTCGGTGGTTCTGACACTTATATCTCCACGATAAAAGTAGAAGAGGATCCAAGCACCAGTGACCTTCAAGCAAGGTCCTTTGGAGTTCATTCCAAATTTGGATTTAACCGTCCCTCTAATACCTTATTGATAAAAAAACTGAGGTCATCACTACTGACCTTCTTCAACGGTGGTCTGAGTTTGTCCGAATTGTTACTATGTGTAGATTCCACTGATTGAACGAGCACATGACTGGTACTAGCAGAATGATGAGCCGGGAGACAGTTCACACGTTGTCGATTAGACTGCACCACACGTGGGCTCCTTAATATAGAAGCTCTTCAGTGCAGTTGGATTTGTTGTGTTTGGGAGAACAAATCTTCCTCCTTATATGGCCCTATAGGTTGTTAGAACTAGAGCCACTATCCTTATATGGCCCTATAAGTTGTAGGGGATATTGAACCCACAATAATTGTGATATTACTAATTGGCTTCAAGATATGAATTTAGAATAAAAAGGCATAAGCAACCAAAATTCCAAATCGTGGTTAATATTTCTTCGGCGATCGAATCAACTTAGGTTATAGAATAGTAAAGACTATCCAAAAGTCACTCTGGGCATCACCCATCTCATTATAGTCCGTTAGAGTGAAAAAATATATCCTTAATTTTAGGATCTACATTTTGTGGTGAGGGTTTGAGTTATCCATTTAAGTGCGGAACAAGATCGAAATTAGGATGATATTCATAAATCAGTTAATCTTTGTGTACATTATGATGTCTCTACTATGTTGAAAGATATTTCAAATAACATGAGCTTGAAAGTCTTCAATTAGACATAATATCCGAAATAGTGGAGGGTGCTTGATAATATACCATTCCTTGAAAGCCAGTGAATACTAGAGCTGGTAAAACGGTAGCTACTTAAGTGTAAATTGATCGGATAATTTATTGGACCATCTTCGATAAGAAAATTATTATTTCTAAATCGAAAGGTTAAGCTTGAGGAATTATCCTTTAATGCCTGAGGGTGGATGGAATGCAATCCCATAAAATATAGGTGGTTAGACTTCATTCATCCGGTAGCTAGGGGATGGTGAAAAGGGATGCTATAGCTTTTCACTTTTTTGCTATCTGCCTCAAAGAGAATTGCGTGATTTGACAGATCATCCTGCCTACGCCCACGGGGAAGGGAATGAGTTATTTATAGGTCTTCAAATGAACAGAGTCGAGCTAAGCTCGAGCCGAGCTTACCTAAGATTGTTTATTAAATGATCTTGAAATCATGTTCAATCTCAGTTCATTTACTAAACGAATGAACGAACCGAACACGAGATTTAAATGAGCCAAACATGAGATAAGGTCGAGTAACTCAATTTTAAGAGGCCTAACAAGCTCGTTTATGCTTTAAAATATGATCTCTAGCCGAGTCCAACGATCATAATTTTTAAATGAGCTCAAAATAGTGTTCAATTTTTGTTCGTTTGCTTAACAAACGAGCAGAGCTTGAGCTTTAATCAAGTTGAGCTCGAATTGTTCATGAACAATTCTACTCGTTTCCTGTTATTTATCAATTGAGAAAAAGATAAGACTACTAGAGTGCTAGGGTTACTAGTTAAGAGTCCAAGCCTTGATTATAAGAGTGCAATTGATCATACCCTAGTCAGTTGGGGTGGCTCCTATTTATAAGTACAACTGCGTTATAAATATAGGTATCTCCTTTATTTTTCCTCCATATTCTTTGATTTTATCTCTGAAGTGGTGGAATTTTATCTGACTTGTACAGTTGTACTGTGCTATAATCCTTCTTGATTATCCGTTAGTAACTCATGATACTAGACCAACTATGTCACCTTGACTTCCAGATGCCACGTGTCATGCCACATAGCTAATCAGTAAAATGTCCCTCCACCCCTGAATCCTTATAGTTTATGAAACTCAATAGAAAACACAAATTTTAATAAGAGAATTTGTGTTCGATATCATACAAAAGTGGGAAAGATTTGAGGTGCTCATTTTATGTTCTCCATCATCGTGAACCATTATATTTATTACCTTATTAAGAGAGAGTATAATATTCTGCCTTTTAGGCATTTGGTTTATTAAAACAATGGAAAAATTAAAAAGTTTAATTTCAAAATTATGACTTTGATTACAAATTTTTCATTTATAGTATAATAATTGTATCAGGGTTAATTACATTTTTTCCTCTAAACTTTACTTTCGTTTTCACTTCACCACCTAAACTTTCATTTTTGAATTTAACCCCTTGAACTTTTAGAATGACTTGAAGTTACACCCTAACGATAACACATATAATTTTGTTGGATGGAAAGTAGATAATGTGTGTGGAACGTGGGGACATTTTGTCTAATCTAATATCAAAAGTATTTTTCGATATGCGCACACTACTAAGTGTAAAATGATAAACATATCAAAACCATATTAACGCTCACTGATATGAATAAGCGTGACCTCGTCTTGGATGAGGTTCTACCCAATTCCATAACCCCTGCTCAGTATCCATTGACTCATCTACATATGGGCCGACAATACAAAGGCCCGCACCAACCAGTCTTGGCTTTCGAGACGTCATTATCATAATAATGGCAATTCGTTCGAAGGTTCACTCTACAGTCCAAGCTTACTTCAAGTCTCAGCCCTTGCCATGTGTCAGACTCGTACCACACTAACAAGACGAGACCACTATGGCTTTCCTAAGATGATCTATGCAGTCTCTGAGTTGTCTACTTGGAAGACCACCTCCACAGTCTCGGACCAGTCAAAACCAATGAAGCCAACTTCATTACCTCATGTGGAACACGCGGATTGTGCATCATCAGGCCACGTGGACTATACCATTACAAGTGATCTCTAGTCCACGTGGGGGAATATTTCATCATCATGACATGCTTGTGTAGAGGACATATGGCATTTACATAGTGGATAGCCCACCTTATGCACACCAGGGGTATGCTTGGGGGGCTAAACAGCGCACCTCCAATCATATATACACTAACTTCATCTTCTTCACGAGGGATTGAATAATTGTTTACCTAGCTTAAACTCTACCCATTTGTAAAACTAGAGATATAAAGCTTAAGTGACTGTAATTCATGGCCTTTAGTGATTTTAAGTAATGAAACATTCATACCCCTTTGCACAGTGGAGTAGTCTCCGGTTGAACCACTTATATTTCTATGTTCTCTATCTCTCTTATCCCCTTATTTATATACATATATCCTTGCGATTGTCTCCATTGTTAACTTGTCTAGATCTTGAGTTGCATACACATTTGAGGTGGTGATTATCTACATTATTACTCACTCTCTCTTCCTTTCTCGACTCAGCATCCATGGATGCCCCTATCTCTCGCTCCACCTAGTCATGGATGCCCCTATTTATCGTCTTTCTATCTCCACCTAGAGCCACCCCTCCACCTCTCTCCCTCTCCCTTTCTCATTTCTCTCTCCCTATCACACACATACAAGAACATAAATCTCAAATGTTTTTCGTGGTTGAAAAAGATGGATTTTTATGATTGAATAAGATGGATATATATATATATATATTTATTTATTTATTTGTATATGTAGATCTAGATCGATTTTTTTGGTTTATTGTGGTTTATATGGATTCATTTGCTAACTATACTGAGGTTGATTTTGTTGATTTTTTTTATTTGGATAGCTTTTATTGGTTTATTGGGGCTTAAATTTGATTAATATGGAATTGTGGTTTATTCTAATTATTGTAATACCCTATATTTTATTTTGTAACATTTATTATTAATTGTGTATTTATTATTAAATGGGAAGTATTACTACTTGTTTTAGATTGTAATAATATGTTCATAATCTATGTGACATTTAAATTTGCATTTCGTGTGACATTTGGACTACATGTTCTAAATTAATTAATCGGTGAAATTAATTATGTATGCTTAACTCGCAAAATATTTAAGTTGTGTATTTTATTTTATATTGATAGGTGTTACCATTTGTACATGAATCTAGGGTGGAATAGAGGACCTGATAGGTATTTTTAGTATCTTGGATTGAGCCTTAGTGTTATGTATACCTTTGGGCTAAGCTTTGGGACATTCTAGGTCGCATTTTGGGCTTATATGGGTGCCCAAAATTAGCCATAAGCAGAATTAAGGGTATAAAAGTGGCATTAACCCTCACTAATCATTTACCTTAAACCTAAAACACAAACCCTGACAGCAGAGGATAATTAGAATAGCTAGGGAAGGCTTTTGGTAAGAACTAGGGGATTACAAGAGGGAGATTCAACCTAGTACCTTCAACCTTTATTAAAAGGCAATAAGTATATTGCTCTATCACGGTTTAACTTGTATTTTTATTTTATTTTTTTATTGTCTTTAAAAACCAATTTGGCATTAGACGCATGTTAGGCATCTAATTTGATGATTAAATGTGTATTACCCTAGGTTAATGAAGATTAAAGGTTTATACTTGCTAAATTTATCATAAATTTGATATTAATTGGAATTAATGATGAAAAATCGTGTAATTTGTGATATATCTGTTGTACAACATTTAGGGTTAATTTACAGAGATGATTCGCATGTTTAGAACATATTTTTATTATAAAAATACTCATTGATGGTGAAACCCGAATTTGTCAATGACCCACAAATTAAAAATAATAATAACAATGATTTAAAGATTATTCAAATGAATCCTTATTAGATTATCCCTAAAATGACAATTTAGAAAACTTTTGAGATGATTTGGGGGTGTTTTGGCATTTGTATGAAGGTTTTATAAGCTTTTATGGAGAACTAGGTTTAGAAGAATTCAAAATTTAGGTTGGAATCACGAATTTAGAGAAATGATTTGAGGTCAGGAGTAACCCCCGTGATCGCGGGGTTCAACCCGCTATGGTTCCCCTAGGGGTTGCGATAGCAGTTGTCCCAAGTCGCGATCAAAGGTAAGGATTTTGGGCAGAGCGGTTTATAGTATTTCTAATTTATTTCTTTTGATTGGGGACTTTATTTGGACCTTGGTTTGGGTTAGCTTATATATATATATATATATATATATATATATATTGTGTTTTGTATATTTGTGTGTTAGGTGCAAACATTCCATATGTATGCATTTGGCTCGTGGGGAATCTATCAACAGGGGCTGTGGATTTAAATAGATTATGGAATCGGGTACTGCCCCCTGGATGACGTAGTAGGCGATGTGGAGATCGATATTTTAATCCTGCGTTCAATTGATCTCTATCTCACAACAGAGAGACTTGGATGACTTGATCCATCGTGTAGGCTATGTGACTATACGATGGTGTGACTACGTATCTATCCCTCATTCTTTTATATGTGCATATTTTGAATCTATTAAGCACAAGGCCCTTAGGGGTTTACTAATAGAGGCACGAGAATATCCTCAAAGGTTGAAGCCTTCATGTGGTTTATGAGAATTATATATTTTTGCTTAGCCTAGCGATGAACATGTTGTAACACCCCATATTTTGGAGAATATGGAAATTGATTAATTGGTGATTTAGGTATAATTTGGAGAAATTATTCAATTCCAATGATTTAAATTTAATTAATTCAGTGCAAGTTAATTTCACGCGTACGGTAATTTGAGGTGAAAATAAGATGATTTTAAAAGTAACTTGAATGATGATTTTGAGGTCACGGTTGATTCCTAAAGGGTCGAAATAGTCAAAAAGTGGTACCCGGGGGTATAGTTTGGGTCTCGGGATGATTTTAGGCCAACTTGACACTATTTAAGGGCTTTTCGGTCATTTGAGAGTTTGTGGTTTAGAGAACTCCGAAAATTATAAGTCTTATATCTGATATTTGAGAAAGGAACTAGGGTTAGAACAATCATAATAGAAGAGAGATAAGAGGAGAGGAAGAGGAGAAGAAATCCAAAGGTTCCTACACAGTTTTTCGCCTCGAACGTAATGGAATCGAGATCGGAGCAAGGGGAGAACCACAACACCATCTTATCAACGAATTTTTGACTTAATATTGATAGGCAAGTATCTAAATAGCAATTTATATTAAGCATGTTATAATACCCATGTAGATTAGGGTTTGATTTCATGCTTTTGAAATTTTTATATGAATTTGGGAAGGTTTAATTCATAAACTAAAGTAGGAATGTATGTAGAGTTGTTCCTTAATGATGATAATATGAAATCATTGGGGTTGGGTTGGTTAATAAGAGAGAAATCTGAGTTCTTGATTAATAAAGATGATGAACATGAGAAAACTAGGGTTTTATATTTATTAAAGGAGAATTTGATTCTTGGATTGAATCTTTGAAGTTATTTATGTAAACTTTTCATCGAAAAGTATCCCTATGTGAAGATACATTGATATTTGAATATATTTGATGATCAATATTGAATCTTGATGGGTTCTTGGTTGAAGAACATGAATCTTGAATGACTTAGGATTTAATTGATGAACATAAGATGTCAATCTTCTTGAATTTTTGACGTAATTTTAAATGTATGCCATTTCAATTGTACTTATAGTTAAAGTGATATCCATACATTCCTGGAAATCTCTATGTCTTAGATTTCTAATGATCTTTTAATCAGGTCAATTGGAGTTCTGTTGAGGGAGTAATCTATGTTTTACTATAGGGTGTTTGATCTAACAGCATAGTAATCTGCCAGAATTTTTGACGTAACTTTAAACATATGCCATTTTAATTGTCCTTATAATTAGGGTGCGATCCATACGTGTCTGGAAAGATATCTGTCTGATCTTTCTAATGAGATTTAAATCAGGTTAATCGTAGTTCTTTAAAGGTCATAATCAACATTTTACCACAGGGTGTTTAATCTTCCAAAAAAATTACGACTCGATTCAGTTTACCAGATTTTGACAATTTTCCATTTTTAAGCCGAGAACTTGCGGATAACTATCGGGGGCATTTTTGGAAAATATTTAGAATATAATAAGGGATATATTGTATGATAGTAGGCCTTGATTATTAAAGTCATGTATGCAAGAGTTAAGGCTAAGGCTAGTTGGGCTTAGTTATTAATATAATAATTCGAGAGAATGAAAATGGATCGTGGAGAGGATAAGGGAAATTATGAGGTAGACCAGTAGGACAATTGTGGATCAATGAATGAATTAACTTAGGGGGTAACAATAGGCCCTTCAGGTATAGAATAATACTCGGGCATATACGATAGAGAGTATATATCGAATAAAATTATACAATGAGCATTCGAGAGAAAAATACTACGTACGGGTGATAATCATAGGTTGAGTGTATATCTATACGATTTTATTAATATAGGTTGTGTATGTACCTATATTGAATATACATATGGATAGTTTCAGTGTATGCCTAATATGTATTATTATGTTTATGACATACCTACACTACTTGCTATCGGGGGGAGGTTCCGCGTCGTGGATGGTCTTATCCTGATGAGCCCATTGGGGGGATTTTAAACTTAAACCTAGAACATAGGACCTTGGATACATACTATCTGAGAATATGATAGTTTCGACGGTTGAATGGGAGCGTAGGTATGTGCGTGACCCATTTGGCTGGGGACTATGTTCGCCTTCAATATGTGTGATTTGTATTTTAGGGTTCGAGGAGACATGCCAAACTATTTGTCCTTGATATAATACGAGAGGTACTTGGACTGATAGCAGAGTATGCAAATGTGCATCACCGTGGCCAGACCAGTAGATGCTATATTATATATATATATATATATATATATATATATATATATATATATATATATATATATATATATATATATAAAAGATGGATGGTGAATACCTAAAATAAAGTTTAAGTAGAGAAACTTAAATGGTAAGGCTTGAACCATAAAATATATAAAATGGTAACGTGGATTTAATAATAACAGAGGAGAGATTTTAGTTATTAAGGGTATTCGGTAGCTACTATATGGGCGATATGAGTAAGTTGAGAAGAATCTTAACTATGATTAAATGGTAGTACATGGTATTCGATAACATACTGTTTGGGGGGTATGGGTGAGCTAGACTAATTTGAGGCTTAATAGATACTTGAAACCTAGTTATATTGGGTAGCTTACCTAGATGGGACGTTAGGTGTGCACTATATATGAGAGGTGAGAAAACTCAAGGGAGTGTCTACAGCTTAACATGTGTATCTAATAACTGTTCATTGAAATTGATATTTAAATGCTTGCTAAATATTTTCAAATCATTTTTGCTTGGTTTCTGACCCGTACTTGTAAAACCCTTTTTTCAAAACCTTTTATGTGTCTAGCCACAGGGATGCCAAGCAGGATGATGTGTTCCAGGGATACGTAGCTGCAACACTTGGGGATGCTTGAAGGATTTGGAATTAGACGCTTTAGTTACTTCATTCCTAGTGTAGGGTGCAGTTCAGTATTTCATTCGGGTGTGTTGGCCCTCAGTTATTTCTTTATGGCAGCCAGACTATGTATTTGAATTTTATTTATATTGGACTTTTATTTGGATTTGGGAACCAATGGTTTATTTGGTATTATTTTATATCCGTTGCTTATCAGATGATTGTTTAGCTTCTTTATTTATTACGTGGATGACTAGTTATTGTATTTGTTTTTGCATATTATTTTGTTTAATAAAAAGATAAAATTTGGCACCGACTTTGTTTGAATACTAGGTGGTCAGTACATGTTTTAAAAAAGTTTTCGACAGTGATGCTAAGAATGAACCAAATGGGAATCCTGTTTTAATTTAATGAAGGCCTGATCATCCGGTATTTAATTAAGCATGGTGTCACACATGTTATATATGTATATTATGTCATGTTATTATGTTTATTTTGATATCGCATATATCTTACCGTTTTGAGTGATACGAGTAAAGATTGTATGGATTTTTAATCTTAGTACATGGATAGGGATTGCACTATTACGTAGTTGTGGGATAATATGCGATAACTTACTATATAGTCTAAAAGTTGGAACTTATGCATATTAGTTGTGGTTTCGTATAGAGCACTCATAATAGGCTGTTTCACTTTTTTTGATTGATGATGTATCTTTTGCATGAGAGTGTTGGTTAGTTGGCAAGATTACATAAATAAGCCGCAAATTATTACTGCCATAATAAAGTAATTTATTTCTTGCAACTTTTGGGCTCTCATCCATTTGTTATCTAAAAATCTTTTTCAGGTATTCCTAAGAAGGAGAAGCAGGGCCGAGTAATCAGATTTGCCTTTCTTGAGCTTTCTAGTTTTCATTTCTTAGTGTAGGATGTTATTTCCTTTTTAGTTATTCTAGTAATACTTGTGTGTTAATTATTCAGAGATTCAATACGGAGTCGTCATGGTTCCAAAGTTATTTATATTTTGGTTTTGAGATTATCCATTTATGAGACTATTCATGATTTTCATTCAATTTATGGAGACTTCTTAATATTATGATTGGAGACAATTTATATTTATCACAATTAGTCATTTATTTAAATGTTATGTAGATGGTTTACATTATGTTTACACTTACCTATATACTCGTCGATGCTAAGAAAAGTATAAATTGATTGACAATCCCCTTATGTTCGACATATCAGACTAGCCATCTAGCACGTGAAAAACCAGGAGTGTTAAAATTATTTTGGATTAGTTTTTTTTTGTTTTAAAAATAATGGATAAAAAATATTAAAATTTTGTGAATATATCATCAATTTTCAATATTTCAAACTTTCTAAATATTTTTTTAATTATTTCCCTCTTTTTTTTATAAGTTTTCAACATTATTCAAACTTTTCAAAGCTTTCTAATGTGTTTAAATATATTTTCTATCAAATGCTTTTTCATTTCAAAATATTTTATAAGATTTTTTTTAAGTTTTCCCATACTTTTCAAGTATATTTCAATGTTTTCCCTATAATTTTCAGTGTTATACAAAATTACCATTTCCTAATTTTTTTCTACGATTTTATAGTTTTCCCCACATTTTTAATAGTTTTTAGTATTTTTTTATTTTTCTGTAAATTTTGGAAATTTTAAATATATTTTATATCAAATGTTATAACTACTTTTTTTCTTTTTAAAAAAAAATTATTTTGAGACTTTTTTAATATTTTTTAATATCTTATAGATTGTTTAAATGTTGTTTTGCAATTTTTATAATTTTTAAGTATTTTTGTAATTTGATAAATTTAAATCTTTTTTTTTTCGATATTTTTAAAACTTTTTCAAGTGTTATCAAATCTTTTTTTATATTTCTATTTTTGTAATTATCTCTCTATAATATTGAGAATTGTTTTTTAAAAAACTGTTAGGATAAAAATTCTCTCATGTGCCCCATACATGACCCATTTTCAGTCCAAAAAATTAACAATGTTTGTGTTAAGGGATTATTTAAAGTTGTTTTAAAAGTTAATGGGGTTAAATTTAGAAATAAAAGTTTGTATGGTAAAGTGAAAATGTGGGTAAAGTTAAAGAAAAATAGTGTTATTAACCCATTGTATTAAAATAACAATTACTCAAAAACAATTTACCATTGCTCTGGTTTACTTTAATCATTTAGGGTCAAAGATAATTTTGCGAGCGTATCAAGCAAGATTTTTGGGCATTGCCAAAGAAATTTTCTTAGCTAGAATTTGATCATGCGATTGTGCTTTAGTTGGATGCTTCAATTAAGAAGATTTTTTGTGAAGTGTTATATCCCCTAAACTAAATTAATCTGAACTATGAAGTGATTGAAAGCTAATGGGAATTAAAAGTAATTCAAAGAAAAGAAATCAAGGTTGAAATTAAAGCCACATAATTTAAGTGTGATAAGGTTATTTAAGTGCAACAAAGGTAAAGAAATTAAAATATTACAACTTAAAGTAAATGGAAACTGAACAATAAAGTGATGAAAGATTATGTATTAGAATACAACTGAAAATAAAGTTGAAAGCTAACCTTACAAACAACTTCGAAAAAAGAAAATAGATAAAAATACAAATAAGTAAAGTGGTTTTTATTAGAGAGTCCTCCTCGATTTTTGATCCCAGATTACTTATTTATAAAATCTTAATTGTAACAACCACTATGGAAAATGGTTGGGTATTCCCTATTCAAGCTATAAATTTCCCACTAAATGTGGACCCTTATCATGTAAAACCATTTTTTCCTTTTACAATTTCTCACATTCATGCATATTGCCACGTGCCTTCTCCCTGCACGACCATGCATTATCTAGAGTAATTGTGTCTCTTACTTCCTTTATAACAATATTCCTTAATGCTTTCCATTTTTACCCTCCACGTGTTGCTTATTTATTGGCTTTTTATAAATGATGTAAACATACCCCCCGCAATAGTTAATTTTTTCAAAAAGTTAATTAGTGGACTGCTGCTCTTTCCACACAAATAATTGCCAAGTCTCCTCATTTTTTTCCAACTAACGGATGATTGGGTTTCCCATGTCTTGGAATTGATACCTATAATAATACTTTGGATTCCATCCCTTTATATTGATCATTTGATGATGCCTTTGATTCGTATCATTGATCTTCTCATTTTCTTTACACATTTTCTCTTACTTTTCCACTATTCTTACTCTATCACACTATTTTTAGTTGCCATGTATTCCGTTGATGAATAGTATGAATTTGTTTGTATCTCTTTTTACTCTAGAGTTTCTAAATTTTCTTCAATCCCCTATAATGTTATTTCTTTCCCCTAAACCTTATTGATCGAACCGTATGTGAGTTTTAAGCTCTTTCTTTGGCCATCTCTGATGAACCATCTAGCTTAAACGTACCCACTCCTACTATTGATAAAACTTATCCACTCATCCTTAAATATTATGAATAATAGGTATCTTTTATTGGTGTCCCTTTGAGTCCACCAAACGAGGATGATCCCTAAGGTAGGTTGGAAGCTAATGGCTTGGTGGTGTCTTAGATATTGGATCCCACTATTGGAGTTGAACCTCCAAAATTTAGTCCGTGAGGTAATAGACATTATAAGGATCATTCTCAAATTTTGGGCAATATGATATTTATTGGGTCATCCCGATTTAGGCCTTATATTTCCATTAATTATGATCCCCGAATAGTCTATCCCCTACTTTTTCAACTCCTAAAGGTGCTCCTGCGAGGGCTTGATTAGTCGGTCCTTATTATCCCTTTGATGATTCGAAGAGCTAAGAGTTCATTCTTTTGACCATTTGGTTTGCCAAGCTCTTTTGTAGCAAAAGACCTTTGATATTATGGGGTTGATCACTAAAATCCCCCAATTCATGCTTTTTTTAAATGCTATTCACCTATTTTGAAGAATGACTTGTATCCTCCAAATGTGATTCGTTGGGCTTTTTTTGACTTGGCTGCATTTGAGACTTTTGTGAGCAACAA